>CM048842.1:90665609-91972950 GCA_026545765.1 Plantago major
AGTACCACATTTTCTTATGTGGGAGATTTTTCTTCTGTCGTTTCTTTGCAGCCCCCTCCTTGTAACGCTTGTACCGTTCCTTACTATAGAACTTGCATTGTATTAGATCTGCATCCTCCTCCCAATAGATCATGCACATTTTCGGACAACAGTCTATGGTTACCACAGGCAACCCTAAACCCCGCATCTTTTTCTTCGCTTGGTAAAAGTTGGTGGGAACTAGGTTTTCTTCAGGACAAAGGTCCGACATTACGTCAACACATTCATTGAAGCTCCTTTCAGATTACTGGCCATTAGCCTTACAACTCATTAGCCAGGCCAACAAAGACAACTCAGTGAGCTTACACCCCGGATAAACCGGCTTCCTTGATGATTCTAACAAGTCAAAGAACACATGATCCTCGGGATTCGGTGGTTCCTTCACCTCCACCTCGATTTCAGTGTTAGTTGTGTCCATGAACTCTGCCCCTGTAGCATCATACACCATTTGTTCGACTCGAGCTCGAATAGCATCGCCTTCAGATGTAATTTGTTCCCCGACTTGTTCATTTTTTCTCTTCCTTCCACGCTGTCTATATTGGTCATATGTATTGGACGGTGCTGCTTCGTCACCATGATGATTCCATACTTGATACGCAGGCAGGAATCCATTTTTCCTCAAGTGTTGGACTACCGTTGTAGGAGTCACGTATTGCTTGTTTCTGCACTGTTTCATTGCACAAGGGAACTTTATCAACCCATGCTTACACAAGCCGGATTTGAGATTGCAAATGCAATGAAACCTTCAACCCCTTTCAGAAAACTCGATTGAACTCTGCCATTTAGAGTACGACAATACATCCATGAACGATCGGTATTCATTGAATAATTAGATAATAACCTGACACATTTGAATTCATTAGATCGAGGTCTATCATTTACGATAATAAATCAATTTCAATCAATTGCTACGTAATATAAGTTATATTAGCTTCAACATCATTTGTTACGGCATTACATAATATAAGTTACATTAGCTTCAATTTTACCATAATGTTTGGTTTCATATATCAACTAATGATTACTAGTTATACAAGCCTAGAGACAAAACGGATTATCAAATGATTCTTTCTCTTGCAGCCCTCTCCTCATCACTTGTGACGCTCCGTACCAAAGAACTTGCATTCCAACAGATCTACATCCTCCTCCCAATACACCATGCACATGTTCTGACAACCAAAAACGTACTCAATAGGCGGCCCCAAACCCCGCCTCTCCCTCCATTGGAGGTATGCCGCCATGGACGGTGCTTCCTCACCGTGATGAATCCATACATGATACTCAGGTATGAATCCATAATGTCGCAAGTGCTCGAATACAGCTGTAGGAGTCATAAATTGCTTGTTTCTGCAGGTTTTCAATGTGCAAGGACACTTTATCAACCCCCAGTTGCACAAGCCGGACGTCCCATTGCAAACGAGATGAAACCTTTAACCCCTTCTACAAAACTCCTAGAAACTCTGCCATTTACCGTCGTACGATCGTACATCCATGAACGGTCGGAATTCATTGTATACTTTTTTAACCTGTTCCAATTGATTAGATCGTATTTAATATATTAGATCGATTCCAATTCGGATAAGAAGATTGTAGAGATTAATTGTTAATTATTATACGTTCCTTATAAATTAATTATTAAGTGTTCGATATGTTACAAAATTTATTAAGTGTTTTACTACTACGAGTTATAAATTATAAATTACACGTTAATATAATCAACATATTATCTGTCGCTCAAAACACTTAACTACATCCTCGTAATTTAGTACATATACAAATTTATCAAATCAACTACAACTACAACTACTACTTACATACATATCAAATTAACTAAACTAACTACATACATAGTTAACATACATATCAAATTAACTAAACGAACTAAACCAACTACATACATACTTAATTAACATACATACTTCACTACATACATACTTATCGAATTAACATACATACATATTGAATTTCTACATACATTCATATCAAATTAACTAAACTAACTATCAAATTACATATACAAATCAAATTAATCAAATTACATATACATATCAAATTACATATAATTGATCAAATTAGCTAAACAAGCTACTACATATTTCATATAAACATACAATTGAGAATAAGTAGTTAAAAATCAAAAAAAAATCCCAATTTTTCAAAAGTTAGGGTTTAGAAGTAATACCTTTGATTCCGAAAAAAATAGCGGATGAAATTTGAAATTGAAGAAAGAAACGAGCTCCTCGTCCAACAATCTTCGAATTGACACCAAGATTGGGAATAATCGACAACAAATGGCCGAATTTGACGGAGGAGAAAGGAAGAAAAAGAAGAAAAACGAAGAAGAGAATGAAGCCGAAATGAATCTGCTTCAGCCCAAATTGGGCTAAAACCTTACTGGGCCGACGGACACGTATCCGTCGGCCCAGTAACGATCCGTTGCTATATGGGGCAACGGATAACTATCTGTCGCCCCGTAGCGACGGATCGCTAATCCGTCGCCATATATTATTTATTTTTTATTTAACATATAAATATTAACGACGGATAATTTATCCCTCGTTAATATTTATTTATTTTTTTAAAAAGTCAAACAACGGGCGACGGATTAATAAAATCCGTCGCCAAATCTAGCGATCCGTCGCCCCTTTCCAGTGTTTTACCTTAGCTTTCTTGTAGTGGTAGCAACATACGTTATACACATTGGCTCTCTTGTGTATACTCACCGTAGCAGTATACGTAATACGCATCGAATTTCGCTTCAGCTCACATGTGTATGCTCACCGTAGCAACATACATTATACGCCGCAGCTCAATCATTAGAGGTGTATATCCAACAGAGACACCTAGCCATCCTTCTTTATTCGTTCTTTATTTTCAATCATTCATCCAGTTAACTTTTGAGAAAGTGTCTTGCATTATTCTTTAATAATTAGGAAAATACTAAAAACAAGCCAGGAAGCTTGTGAAGTTATTCCAATCTTTTAAGCAAACGTGCTTGCAGTTAACTTTACATTTAAAAGTTCTAAGGTTAGAATAATTCTTATGTTCGATAATCAATAGCTACAACAAGTAAGACTCATTTACATAAAAAAACATAGAGAAACAGAAAACATACATACAACAGTACTTAGTTAATCAACATAAAAGTACTAATTTCTAAGTTGATGTATATGAATTTCACACACATAGAATGGGTACACACTAACGGACAAAAGTAGTCATCTATCTCTGTAACATAATGCTTAATTGTGATTAAACATAATTAATTAACAAGTACCTAGTTATTGAAACACAATATACTATCAAAGGACATGAGCTCAATAATGCAAGTCAGCTGCGTACATACACACATAAGTTAGCTACACGGTGATCTCGATCATGATTGAATGACAAGTTCAGCAACAAATCACAATTTAGCAACAGTTCCATGGCTTAACACAAAATAAATTCATAGCATGGATGATACGATCAATCAAAACATGTAATTTTGCATAAACAAATAAGTTTTCCTAAAACTTCACCTGCCTTAGGTTGACGGAGACGTAGGCTGGTAACCGAAGAATAGAAGGGCTTCTGTTCTACAGACAATTACGGATGACTCAAATATCAAAACGTCGATCTGTCCGGTGAACGTGTAGAATGATCTTTTAGGAATCTTCTCTTCAAATTTCAGCTACATCCGACGGTTAACGAACCGAAAATTGATTTTAGAAAAAGGTTGCGCTGACCAGAAAACTACGCGCCAAAATTGAACTTTCTTTCTTTCTTTCTTGACGTCTTCGTCTTGTAAAAATATGAATCATTCGACTGAGGGTTTTTCTTTTAAAAGTAGGTTTAGGAAAATAATGGGCCGGGTTCAAAGAAAGACTTGGGCCTTTTAATTAATTCCTTCTAAACTTAGCCCAAATCGTCTAAAACCGTTTTAATTCGTCTTAAATCGGGTAAATAAAAATCGGAGTGTTACAGAAAATTATAACTCAACAACATTTAGCATATAAACGTGAATGGTAGTCCTAGGGGAACTTGCATCAATTTCATATTATAGCATAAATAACACTCAACCACACAAGGTTTACATCATACATACAAACATTTGTGATGCAAGTCCTAGGGGAACTTGCCTTTCGAGAACTCTACGCGAGAGAAGAAACCGACGAATGTAAACTCCTTGTTGCTACCACTTGATCGAAAGAACAGGTGACCGATGAGGAAAAGACAAAACCTTCTCAAGATCAAGAAAAGATGCTGAAAGAAGATGACATATAGGGAGAGGCTAACGTCTTGGATAGAGCAGGCGTGAATTTGATAAACGTGAAAAGCTTTCTGGCTTCTGTAACTGCTGGAAGATTATGATAGGTTTAATTGAGGTTAATGACACCATTAAGGATGAGCTTATAGAGGGATTAAAAGATGGTTGGTAATAGAAATTGGACTCGCAAAGGAATTGGGCTAATTTAACTGGGTAAGAAACTGGACCAAGAATAAGCTTTACGAATTCGAACTGCGCTCTAAAGTTCGGTTCGCTCTAAAACGTCTAAATTCAAATTACGAATTTTTGGGCTATTACACTCTATTCCCTAAAATAGTAAAGTTGTCCAACTTGGCCCTTACATTCAAAAGGTGCATAAAATTTTAATTAAATGTGGTAGTTAGGAAGAGTTTCTTTTGTTTATTTGTTTATCATTATGCATTATTAAGCTAAAAACAAATTAAAGATTAGCACATTTTACGTGGATAAGATTTTATATTTGCATTCTGATTGTTTTAATCAACTGACTTGAATGACAAAATTGCCGAGATCACTGAAAGGTTCCACGAGATAATAATATTGTAACAATCGATATATTAACGAGTTTAATTAATGCATCCGGGAAATAATAAAGCAAACACCCACCGAAAAATGAAAATGTGGGCAATGGCCCCCTCTATTATGCATGTATACTATCTATCTATACATACTAGACAAATAGATAAATAGTAACTTAGTTGAGTGTATGATAGAGTTATATAATATATTTAAGTTTTAAAATTTAAATTTTGATAAATACTCCATTTTAGGAAAAATTATTTTGTTTCTGCCAATCGTTTTGTTTACGTTTGACATTAATTTACTCTTAAACGATATCAATAAATAAATTATTAAAATTATATAATGAAAATTTAGTAATTAAATTTTTATTATATGATTTTATTAAATTATTTACTATTATCGTTTATGAGTAATTTGTGGTCAAAATCGAAGACAGTTGACCGGTCAAAATCAAAATGTAACACTTTCTCTGAAATGGAGGGAGTAGTAAATTAGCTCGAATAGTATAATATAAAATTTTCCATATACAACTATGAGTTTTAAAATCTCAACTTAAGATGGTTGCCGGCATGCACTCGCGATCCTCTACGACATTTATGTGTGACATCTTCTATGGCACCGTAAGATTTATGCCATGTGTCCACCATTGACTTTACCCAAAATCTTTCCATTCATATTATAGTACTAATTTAGTTTAAATTGGAGTGATAAACCAAACACGGAAGGAAATATATGAGAGAGATTACTTAGGCTCTGTTCTTTTCAACTTAAAACTCATTCAGTTCAGTTCAGTTCAGTTCTGCTTAGTTATATTTTATACTACAGTTCAGTTCAGTTCAGTAAATTTCAGTTAAAAAGAACAAAGGCTTAGCTAGTAACATGATTAAGATTTTATTTTGTATTACACATTTATACTTTTGCAACAATTACGTTAATCATCAATAGAGTTTAAGAACAATAATTTATAATAGCAAGAAGGACAATGATTTTGCATCTTTGAGAAGTAATTAATGTATTATTATAATTGTAATGGTAGAGAAAACAATTATACAACATTTAGAAAATACTTAAGTTTTTACTTTAATTTATTATATTAGTATCACACTAGTACTTGCATAACACGTTGTCTTGTTATATGTATATTTCAATGTTTTATTTCTTTATTTAATCTTCTTTTCAATTTATAAAAAAGCATGTCTATTTACGAACTGATTAGTTTATCTATTTTTAAATTTTATTATTATTATTATTATTATTATTATTATTATTATTATTATTAGTTTATTATTGTAACAACAACTAAGTATGTCATTATTACTCCATCCATTTCAGAAAAAAGTGTTACATTTTACTATTCTGCGGTCAACTGTCTCCGCGTTTGACCACAATTTACTCTTAAACGATATTAATAAATAAATTATTAAAATTATATAATGAAAATTTAGTAATTAAATTTTTATTATATGATTTTATTAAATTATTTACTATTATCGTTGTGGTCAAACTCGAAGACAGTTGACCGGTCAAAGTCAAAATGTAACATTTTCTCTCAAATGGAGGGAGTATTTTATAGTAGACAAATGTACTGAACCAATCACGTATCATAATTAGCCCTACTAAGTATGTTAAATTAGTATACAAATTTATCTTCCATACGTTTCCTTTTCCAATTGATTTTTCACGTCAATTAAGTTAAATTAGAACCATGAAAATGAAAGGAAAGATTTTGTTTAAATTCAAAGGTGTACACATGGCATAAATCTGACGGTGCCATAGAAGATGTCACGCAAAAATGTCGTAGAGGACCGCGAGTGGCCGGCATGACTCTTGATTATCTCCCTTCCTTTTTTCTTTCTTTTTTTTTTAAGGAAAACATCATTCATTCAATACTAAAATCTAGTTACATCAGGATTCGCAAAATGAATCACAGAAGAGCCAAACGACTCTGTATCGATCAAAGTAGCTAAAAGGTGCGCTAACTTATTCGAAACGCATCTAACAAAGCAAAAAAGAAACAGAATGAAAATAAAGAGCTAGAAGTTTGGCATCATCTGTAATAGTCCCAATGGCGGAAAGTGACGGATCTGCACAATGAAGTTCTTTAACCACATTAAGACAATCACCTTCGAATACGGCGTGCTGAAAATCAAGATCATAGGCGAAAATGACTGCACTTTTTGCTGCCTGTGCCTCAGCCATGTCTGCGTTCAGAATATGGTTAAAACTGCAATGCTTCCATGCTAAAATCTGACCGGTGCTATCCCGAGCAACTATCCCTGCTGCTGTTGTCGAATCTGCGGCTCTAAAACTTGCATCATAATTCACTTTAATGACTCCAACTGGTGGCGGAATCCAAGGCTCTGGCTGTTTCAGTGGGCGACGGCTGGTGAAAAGAGTTTGGGACTCTCGAAATCTCACCAGAAATCTGTTGACAAAAAGAACTGACTCCAAGGCATCATATCCCACATTTTCATGCACAATCTTGTTACGGTGGCTCCAGAGACTCCAACACGAGAAAATGAAGAAAGCAAAGTCATATAGCTGAGTTGTTGCTTGACCTGTTCGACCCATGGCACACAGAGGATGAAGCAATATTAGTAACAGTAAAAGGCAAATGAGTCACTGCCCAATACAATCTAGCATAAGAGCATTTCTGGAATCTATGTATAAGTGTTTCCTCTTCCTGCTTGCACACGGACAAATAGTATCAATAGAAATCCCACGCTTAAATAAGAGCATATAAACATGCAAGGAAGATCTCATCAAACGCCAAAGAAACACTTTAATTTTGTTTGGAATTTTAAGTTGCCAGATCCAATTCCAGTTGGTTTCACCATGGCTACTAGTTTCCCCATCTCTACGAGCTCTTTCTTCCATTTTCATATCCCTTGATAAAAATATGCACTTCGTATGGAATAGAATCCCTGTTTTGGGAAATGCCAAATTCGAATGTCATCGGCATCAAATGCGACAACTGGGATCTGCAAATCGCCTCTGTATCCACTTCCCAAAAAATCTGTCGGATGTACTCTTCATTCCACGATCTTGTACTGCTGTCCAATAGAGAAGACACCTCCAGTTCTGCCAACCCATGGAGATTTGGCGTAATAGGCTTAAAGCAGCCTGCTCTTGGTATCCAATGGTCGTGCCACACCTTAATTCTTCGTCCATTCCCTACTCGCCACCTGATCCCGCTTCTAATTAAAGGGATGGCTCCACACATGCTCTTCCAAGTAAACGAGGAATTACCTCTCGGTATCGCATCAAGAATATCATTATTAGGGAAATACTTAGCTTTAAGCACACGACTCAGAAGAGAATGGGGATAATGGATAACTCGCCAAATTTGCTTCCCAAGCATGGCAAGATTAAACGACCTAAAGTCTTTAAAACCCATGCCACCGTCCCTCTTAGAATTACGCAAAGAATCTCAATTAATCCAATGAATATTCTTATCTTTTCCATTACTCCACCAAAATCTAGAGATCATCGATTCAATTTCATGGAGAAGATAATCCGGGATTTTAAAGCAGCTCATAACATAAGTAGGGATCGCTTGTAACATAGATTTAATAAGCACCTCTTTTTCAGCTCTAGAAAGAAACTTAGTCCCAAAACCCTCAATTTTTTTCCCCACCCTCTCTCAAAGCCAACTAAACACTTCCCTCTTAAATCTACCCATCTCAGTAGGGACCCCCAAATACTTATCATGTCTTTCTACAAATTCTCACCGGTAAAGAACCCCTCACCTCCTCCACCCTCTCACTCCCCACATTGCGACTAAAGACCACCGTAGACTTTTCTAAATTAATTTCTTGCCCAGAAGCAAGACTATACCGGTCAGAAATCTACCAATCTCCAAAGCCGCTTCACGAGTAGCTTGACAGAACAAAAGTGTATCATCAACAAAAAGTAAGTGAGAGATCCTCGATGCACGAGGCGTGACAACAACACCCCGTAACACCCCTCTCTCCTCAGCATCCCGAATAAGTGAACTAAAAGCCTTCGTAACAAATAAAAAGAGATAAGGGTGAAAATTAATCCTTTCATCAATCCTGTTTTTTATTTGAAAGAAAATTAAGTATCTGAATTTTCTATTAAGTTAATGTTTAAGTGTTTAAAATAAATAGAAACATATCTATATTTTGGAACGGACAAAAAACAAATACGTTACTTTTATGTATTTTAGGACAAATGAAGTATTTCTCCTGCTTATAAAAAGAAAGTCATTTCTCTCATGCATGTGAGGTAGTTGTAATTAAATAAATATTTTTTCATGTCTACCCTTAAAAAAGATAAAACTTCTCACTCCATAATAAACCAGCTGCAATAAGAAAACTTTGTTTTCTTTTCGCACTACTTCAACGGAGTTTTCAATTTACAAATTTCATGACTCTTATGAAAAGGGTTTGTTTTAGAATTTGTGCAAATTTTGATACTCTTTCAAAACGGAAGTTTTCAAAAAAAGATTTCATCTCGTTTCAAAATTTGGGTATATGATTTTATAAAAATGTGCACATAAGACGTACACGGATATTCACATGTAAAAGTTGCTCGTATAATTCAATAAACGGAGTAATTTATACTTATAGTTGACTCTAAACACAGGTAATCTAATGGATCTAGGCTCTAACTAAGTGCCACAAACTCAGCACTAACAATTAATATAACGTCAAGATAATAACATCATGTGCAATTGTGCATGTTTGCTCTTGTTGCATGTTATGAAATTAGAATCCTATATACATATGAACTCTTTAAAGTGATAAAATCCCACAATTATTTGGTTTGATTATTGATTTATTTCAATTTTCAGATTCATTCCTCCAATATGAACATAGAACATATTCCACACGATGATTTAATTATTTTTAGAATACGTGGAAGTTTAGAAGTCCATGTTATCGTTAGAAAAATATGTCAACATGTCGATGTAGGCACGTAGAAGTAGTGCAATAATTGATTTCATTAATGTTTTGATCAGGCCATGTCGAACAATTTTCATTTGGTGGTTAACAAGAAAATAAAGCACCATCTAATTTAAGAATTTGGCATGGTATGGCGGAAAGACCTACAGTCATGTCCGAACCGGCTTATGAAGGGTAGGTTAATTATAACTTTGTCAAATTAAGTTTGAGTTGAAATTGCATGGTTGGACCTTGGTGTGACATTCTCTATAAGTTTGAACTTTTAGATAAGATAAAATTCTATCTGATATTAAAGCATGTGTCTCACGTCAATCTGGGGTTTTAATCAAACATGACAATTTACGCTCCATATTAAATTTTCACTGGACATCTCAAAGAGGTTGAGACCGGCCACGAGCGTGAGAAGTATTAGAATATTAATACATATGACTAGATTCAACACCACTCTACAAGTTCGAGATTTTAGATGAGATGAATTTTATCAATTATGTTCTAGTTTAATTTGTTTTTTTCATCTTTTAATTATTATAAACACTATACAGTAATACGCCTTTTTAATTACCATTAAAAATCGCTACTTTAATTACTATTGAAAGTCACTACTTAGTCTACTGAGTTAATCATGTGAGCAAGAAGATAGTCTCATAGCTAATGCTTACAGATTAAGCAACTTACTTAAAAAGTTTCAAACATACTATAGTATGTGGTTAACGGTTTCATGAATTGATGATCAATTGCATTAAAACAATTTAGCAATTTTTAAAATCAGAACATCTGCAAACATGCACACATTTTATATATAACAACTGATCTCTTTTATTCCCTACAAACACAACTTTTCATTGCACAACCCAAAAACCATGTCTCAAGAAGAGCACCAACAACAAAGCAGAAGAGAACAAAGATGGACTCTCAAAGGAATGACTGCACTTGTCACTGGTGGCACCAAAGGAATCGGGTATCTGTTAAATGTTCTATTCGAACATGAACATTTTGTGATTTTTACTCTGAAGTCTAAAAGTGTACTGAAATTCATTTCTTAATGATAATATTGTTTTGCATGTTAGATACGCGATAGTAGAAGAGCTTGCAGGATTTGGGGCATCCGTTTACACTTGTTCGCGAAACCAAGATGAAATCAATCAAAGACTTGAAGAATGGGAGACAAAAGGGTTCAAGGTGAAAGGTTCAGTTTGTGACTTATCATCAAGAGCCCAAAGAGAAGAGCTGATCAAGACTGTCTCTTTGGCTTTTGATGGCAAGCTGAATATCCTTGTGAGTGTACATTAAAATTAAACCGTTTTCTCATGTTTATGCTGAACTTTTAAGACTTTATTCTCTTGTATATGTGACAAGTTCTTTAAATGATAAGGTAAATAATGCTGCGATAACTATATTGAAGAGAGCTTGTGATTATACCGCTGAAGATTGCTCGGTTCTAATGGGGACAAATCTCGAGTCGCCTTACCACTTGAGTCAACTGGCCTATCCACTTTTGAAAGCATCCGAATTGGGAAATATTGTCTTCATTTCTTCCACAGCTGGTGGAACATCAATGCCTGCTATTTCTGTTTATGGTGCATGCAAAGGTTAGTGTTAGCCTTGATTGTGCCATATCATGCTGTGTACTTGATCAACCTATTAAATGTGAAACAATTAAATTCGACAAGTTCTGGGAAAAACATGTATCGTGTAAATATCACTGGTCACTTTACTATGTAAATCGAATTGGTTTTATAAATCTCTACAAGTTCAGACTTTCAAACTGTATGAATTTTATCAGAGTCTTAGATAAATGTCAAGGTCAAAGTAAAGTGTTAGATTTTTCTTAATATTCGGCAATCAGTCTTTATTTTATATTGTGATCATGTGATTTTTGTGGTGGTTTTTTTTTTTTTTTTTTTTTTTTTTTTTTTTTTTTTTGATAAGTACTTTTGTGGAGGTTGTTTACTTTCAAGATGGTCAAATTAAATTGTCCATTAGTATGTCTTATGATGGATTAACTTTCAAGTAGCAAACAAAACAATGTAAAGAAAGACGTCTTTTTCCATTTTTTGCAGCTGGAATAAATCAACTGACAAAGAATTTGGCATGTGAATGGGCTAAGGACAATATTCGCACCAATACGGTTGCGCCAGGTGGCGTTATAACTACTGCTCCGACCCCTGTAAGATTTCTATGCTTAATTTATTTTGATTATGATCAGGAAATACAAATATGTATCATCCAGATAGAGATGTGCATTATTTTTCTAATAGTACAAAAGTGATGGTAGACAAATTAGATTCTCATTTGATTTTGGTGTATTTTCCTACCAGGAACACACTGATAGCTCTGTTCTTGAAATGTATGCGCCCTTCTTTACCCGAACGCCTCTAGGCCGAATGGGAAAACCGGAAGAGATTTCTTCACTGGTGGCGTTTCTTTGCCTTCCCGCAGCTTCTTACATTACCGGCCAAGTTATCACTGTTGACGGAGGACTCACAGCAGGGGCCTTCTAGTGGCAAAGTACTGATGAACAAAGTTCGAAATTTTTTGAGTCTATTGTCTGGAATGTAAAACGGAAATATATACTCTCAAAGGTCAATCATCTTGCTTCTTAAAGGAAGTTGGAAATCAAAAAATTCACCAAAATTGTTGTGTTTATTGGACAAAAAGTCAAAAAGTATAAAAGTAAAAGAAGTTCTGATATTTTTGTGATCATTCAAATAAGTGAATTGTCCTGATTTAACTTAAATTACCATTGCAAATCTCATGTTCAAGATATTAGATGAAACGAAAATCCTTAACAATTATCTACCCCACTTCGTGTCACTAATGCATAATTGCATGTTTAACTTTAGCATATTCGAGAAAACACCAAATTCTTAGTTGTTTTTGTTTAACCGTTGCATTGAAAATCACTACATTGAATATGATGGAGAAGCAAGCAAGAGAGAACAAATTATCCCCATCACTTGATGCAACCAAAAGCAGGTTTGGTTGCTATAAATATGATATGACACCCTTTTATTCCTTATAAAGCCAGCCAACTATTCTGACTTGAGTGCTTACTATTTGTCCTATTAAAACAAAGTAATTCACAAAATCAAACAAAAATATGGCCAAGGAAGACCATCAAGAACAGAATGGAAGCAGAGCACAAAGATGGACTCTCAAAGGAATGACTGCACTTGTCACTGGAGGCACCAGAGGAATCGGGTAACTTACGCGGGCTCTCTTTTTAAAATTTTTTTTCCTTTTCATATTCGTATTCTAGATAAGAACATCGTCAGCAGTAACGATGATATTGTCTTGAAACTATAGGTACGCAATAGTGGAAGAGCTTGCGGGATTTGGTGCATCTGTTTACACTTGTTCAAGAAACCAGGATGAAATCAGTGCAAGGCTTAAGGAATGGGAATCAAAAGGGTTCAAAGTGAAAGGTTCGGTTTGTGACTTATCATCAAGAACCCAAAGAGAAGAGCTGATCAAAGCTGTCTGTTCAGCCTTTGGTGGCAAGCTGAATATCCTTGTGAGTATTTCCCCTGTTTTCATACTCTAGAAGTTTAAATTTATATATGCGAGGGTTCACCCCATATTAAAATTTCCAATGGAATAGACACCCCAGGAAGTTGAATCCAGCAAAGGGTGTGGGGAATATCGGAAAATAAATATAATAACTAAATGAATATATTTATCACATCTTTAAAAGTCCAAGATATTAAATGAAATGGAATTCCGTGACTTGTGATTATTATAGTGTTGCATTTAATAATTTCCTTATACCATATATCATCTTTGTTATGAGTTGTTTCTAAAGCATTGGATTTATAAAATACTCTCTCCATTTTTTTACAAGGTTTTCACTTTACTATTCTGTGGTCAAACATAATTAACTTTGATTATAAAGTACTCTTAAAATAGAATGATATAATAATTAATAGAATTATATTTTGAATATTACCAGTTTAAATATTATTATATTATAATATTTTAAAAGTAATTCGTAGTTAAAATTGATTACGGTTGACTGGTTAAAGTCAAAGTGGAAAACTTGTAAGGGAAGGTGGTTAATGTTTATCTTAACTTGGCATAGATATGTTATGAGTTGAAGATAGTGTGCGGGTATTTCTTGTGGGATCCCCAGCTCCCTAAATTTTCAAATTAACATATTTATCCATTAACTTTTAAAAGTTTATCATTCTGTCCCACTTGATAAATAGAACACCAGAGATTTAAGTTTGTTTTGGGAAGCTACAATAAGTTGCTTTGAATAGTGAAATATCCATGTTTCTCAATTTGGTCGGGCCTCGGTTCAAGACAGATAGATTGTCTTTTGTCAATTAAGAGAAAGATAAGACGGCAAAACTGTAGTAAATCAGACATGCCATGTTTCTTTGACGTTGCTATCATCGCCACTAGTCATAATTGGGGTATTGCTAACTTGCTATCTAACTTGTCACTCTGTCTTGGCGGATATAGACAGACGTTTATAACTCCGCAACAATACATTGACATTTAGAATAAAGTTGCTGGTACTTGTGGTTGTAGCTTGTAACAGCCCTGTACAAGATAGCATTGCGATTTCGCAATTTCAAACATAAAATTTAATGATTTCATCGTCATTTTAAGAATTTATTAGATGATACGAGACGCATTTAATGCATGATGTGATCTCACATATGGGGGAAATGTCGGACTCGTTAGTACCTTAGCATCTAAACATACCCATTATATTTTAGCTAGGGTGTCTCTAGTCTTCAGATTTTCGGCCCTACTCAATCTTCTAACATAAGTTTTCATCATAAACGAATTAAATTATTGACTAGTATTACGTGATGATGAATTAGGTGAATAATGCCGCGATAACTATGTTGAAGAGAGCTTCGGATTGTACCACGGAAGATTTCTTGCGTATAATGGGATCAAACTTGGAATCCCCGTATCATTTGTGCCAACTGGCTCATCCACTTCTGAAAGAATCAGGATTGGGAAATATTGTCTTCATTTCTTCCATTGCTGGTGGGACTGCATTGCCCGCTAACTCCATTTATGGTCCATGTAAAGGTAAATGTTCAATATTACTAGTGCACAAAGTCTTTTTTCAAGACTTGTATTAGTAGAGATTTGAGAGACGGATTGATATTCTTAAGTATATGTGTAATGTTTTAAACAATATCAGTAATGTTTTATGAGTGAACATTTTATATAATTTTTTATGTAATGTATATCACCGATTTTTTTAATAAGACCTATAATGTTTTTTGCTATAACTGTAATGTTTGTCCGTCTTTTTTAGTCTTTCTATAATACCGTCTCTCGAGAGAGACTTACTCCTAGTAAGATTAAAAAGGAAAACGAAAAGAAATGAATAATGCGTGGGAGTTTTGCATTTTAATTTACTACTCGTTTTACAAGTTTTTTTTTCCTTTCTCTCCAGCCGGAATAAATCAATTAACGAAGAATTTGGCTTGCGAATGGGCCAAGGATAACATCCGCGCCAATACTGTCGCACCAGGTGGTGTTAGAACTACAATAATGAAAGATGTAAGCCTTTTTTAGCTAGTAAATTCACTTTTGGACTTAGATTAGCTTGCAAATGTCCAATTTGAAGATTTTCATGTCATTTTACATGAGATTGTATTTGATTTGGATATTTTGAATGTTATCAGGAAAAAATTGATCCATCTATAAGCCAAATGTTCGCGCCATTTTTAAGCCGAACGCCTCTGGGGCGAATTGCAGAACCTGAAGAGGTCTCTTCAGTAGTCGCATTTCTTTGCCTCCCTGCGGCATCATACATAACTGGCCAGATTATTTATGTCGATGGAGGACTCATGGCAGGAGCCTTCTAAGATATGCTGAATATTTTAAGTGATTTTGATTCATTTCCAATAAAACTGTAAACATTGTACTCGAAATTGATAAAAGATAAACACCCACATTTTATCCCGATTCATGTATACTCGTGATTCAATCATATCCACCCAATTCAAACTAGTAGGGTGTGGAATGGGTACGGATCCATCGTGTAATTCAAACCATGAATCGTGATCGTCTAATTCAAGATATTAAAATCGACTATGAATCACACTGACTCTATACTTAAAAGGACATTTTGCGATCTAATTTGTATCAAGACCGTGTTTAGTATATCAAGCCGGTAAGATGGCCTGCAATAGATAGTTTGTCAAAAATTGAAATCTTGTAAGATAGTTGAATTGAATGTAAACTATCTAACAAATTAAACCACCATATAAGATGATGTAGATGATAATTGGCACTTATGAAAAATCACTAGGAATGGGAATTGATAATGAAATGGTTGTTTTTGTTAATGTCAAAGCAAGACTATATTAATTTTTTTTACATGAGGAGCATGTTGATTATAGAATTCCTTTGTCGAAACAAATTTAGTGTCATGGGCCATGGCCTTCCATACTTTGCTTACAGAGGACAGATGATTGCCGACAGAATTAACTTTGGACGCTGAGCATGCTCGAAGAAAACTATATGGGAAACCAATTATAAGCCAGCAACAACTTCGTGTCACGATTTATGTTGTCGACAAATATATGTTTTATCAAATTTTTGGTAAGATGTCTCGGTACGTACGTAGTTGCTTTCGCAGTTCACTATGCTCTCTAATGACAATTTAAATTGGGAATTTGGGATAGGAGTTGTCGTCAAAAATCCCAAGCTGTATCCAATTGTGTGGTCATTACATTTTACAAAGTCCAAAGTACTCGGCCGGTGTCCATTGGTTGAACTTTCTTGTTGTGAGGTTTTGGCAGCACAATAATCAACAAGGCAACCCTTTATAGGAGGAAGTGGCATATATTGTAACCCCGTGTCCTCTTGGCCGAGTTACAATACTTTGGACGCCGTGATTATTTATGAAATGATCTTCGGATGTCAACTCATTTATTTTGAATTACCTAGTATTTATCGGACTTATTTTGTCCATTAAGCTAACATTTGTTAGGTTTAGGCATGTAAACCATGGCCCGTGGGTATATTGTACAACATTATAGGTGGGTTTAAAGAGTTGGTTAAATTTAGTTACGTGCTTGTCCCGCCTACAATAGGTTAGATTAGGTTTACAACTATACATAAACACCACCCATGTACTACTTTTATTATGTTTTGAAGAAGAAATAGATTATTAGAACTGAGAGTTCTCCGACAGATGCATAGACTAGGTATTCTGAGTGATTTAGTGCACCATGTGATTAATCTTGGACAGTGGACATCTTCTTGGTTTCAGAAAGTATCATGGGTTAGCCAGCGTATTCTTGTGTACAGACTGATCTACCCCGCCTAGAGATCTAGAGGAAGCTTGTGCTCTTTAGCAATGTGATGCGCATGATCCTAGTGACCTGGAGTTGTTCTTATGTTATAGATTGTTCTTGGTGTTCCAAATCTATTCCTTGCATTATTGATTTCTGGTTGATTGGCTAATTGATAATCAGATTCATCAGAAATCCTATCAACAGACAGACATATTTTATATTGGATTTTTTTGTATGGATGCTGGGAAAAAATGGGACAAATTGTTGGTATGAGTAGCATTATCAACTACTTCATAATCTTTGCAATTTTAGGGCGTAACATTTACGGCATCTTAAATTGTGTGACACTTTTGTCGTGCCTAGCCCGAAGCAGCCAATTAGTGCAACCCTTGTGTGTTAGTGGATGGATTGCTCCCATACAATTTGTAGCTCCGTCCCCTTGTGGGTCGAGGATGACCCATTGGATCGTGGCTATCTTTTATTGATTTTAAGGTGATACGTTGGCCCCTCAACCATCAAATGTACTGAGAAACTTTTCAATATATAGCAAACATGCTTAACTTTAAAGTAAATATAGATGAATTCCGAGGAATAAAGTAGCACATTGATGGTATGATCAGTGCTCTCAACTTGTTCAAGTTCTATGAGACTTTCAATCTAAATATATAATAAAAGTGGTGACCTATGTGATTAAAGAGGCATGTCATATTGACAAAATAGGATGTGACATGTCTCTTTGAATTTCATGGAGTTTCATTCACAAAATTAAAGCAAAAAAGAAAATAATAATTTACAAGTGTAAAATTTATTTTTGGTATGTTAACTGTATACATAGTTTTTATTAAATCACGTATAATTTTATCTGCAAAACTCCGAAAAATATTTTGAACATATATTTGGATTCATTGCGACAAGACTAATCTATAGACACCAATCTTATATATTATTATTATATAAATAAATTATTTATATATTAAAATAAAAAATCAATTTGTTAAATGATAACTATTGGTTGTGTAAATTCTAAATTTAGAAAATAAGCCCTGCAATATTTTATTCTTGACAATGCAATGCACCTTATAACTTCCACTATTTATATTTTTAGTATGTTCACTACATATATAGTTTTTATTAAATCACATATAACTTTATCTGCAAAACTCTGAAAAATATTTTGAACATATATTTGGATTCATCACGACTAAACCATAGACACAAATTATAAATATAATTATTAATAAATATTTTATTCATTAAAATAAGATATAAATTTATTAAATGATATATATCGGTTGTGTAAATTTAAAATTTGAAAATAAACTATGGAACATTTTAATATTCAAAATGCAATGCACCTTATAACTTTCACTGTTTATTTTTAGTATTTTGACCGCATAGTATATAGTTTTTATTAAGTCCCATATGAATTTATCTACAAAACTCCGAAAAATATTTTAATTAATTAAATAAATCATTTATTTATTAAAATAAATATAAATTTATTAATGAAATTTATAGTTGTAGACATTTATATGAACTTATCTACAAAACTCTTAAATATATTTAAGCATATGTTAGATTCATCGTGACAAGAAGAATCCATATACAACAATTTGAATATTATTATTAATTAAATAAATTATTAAATAATATAAAATAAAATATTGGAGTTTTAAAAGTAGAGTATTTATTAAATATTTAATATTGTCAAAGCGTTTGTAGCTGAGTGGCAAGCTGAGACACCCCGTACCAAAGAGGTCACGGGTTCGATCCCCGAAATGGGTGATTATTTTCTCCATATAGAGAATGATTGAAATGTTATTAGAGAATTTATTGATGGTAAAGTTGTCAAATACTAAATATTGTAATTGTAATATTGTATCTCAAAAAAACATGTTGAATCCCAACATGTTGTATAATTGAAATTGATTATTCTTTCGTAATTAAATCTCTTAAATCTTCAAATTTTAGATTTGACTTTCTCACTGGTATCCGCTATATGCGACTAATCCAGCCGAGCACTGTCGGATACTTTTGTTGGGGGCGACTTTCCCAGCGGTGTTTTTTACATCCACAAGGCTCGAACCCGAGACCTTACTTAAGTGAACTAAAGTCCCTTACCACTTGAGCCAACAGCTGTTGGTCTCAACAGTTTTTGTTAACTGCATACAAAAAGTATAATAAGATATCACAAAACAAGATTGTTTTGTTTGAAACATCAATTTTTGTAATAAATAATTACTACTCAAAAAAATAAAAAGAGCATATGAGATACGAATCTTACAAGAGTCAGGGACACTATTGAGCACATGTCAGACTATATCTTACTGCATTGGAATTACGTCATTTTACCTTTAAATGGGTCGGGTTCCATCCAACCCGAATTCAAACTCGTTCACAATAATGATGTTCAGGTCCAGGTCGGTCATATACTCAAACCCTCTCCACACCTCTGTAACAAGACCCATACTACAACATTTTATGGTTAAATTAGTAAAATGTACATTTTCCCGGGGGAGTGGAGGAGGTATGCTGGGGGTGGGTGCAAAAAAAAAAAAAATACCGTCTCTATTCCGTCTCGAATTAGAGACGGATTAATAATCCGTCCCTAATTCACGACGAATTAAATATCCGTCCCTAATTCGCGACAGATTAGGGACGGATAGACTAATCCGTCGCGAATTAGGATTGACTAAAAATTAAAGTGAAAAAAGAAAAAAATTAAAAAAATTAAAAAATCGATTTAACGATGGATTTGAATATCCGTCGCAAATAGCGACGGATAAGCAAATCCGTCGCTAAACCCGAATAAAGAGAACAGACGGGTTCTTCTTCCCCATTTCAATTCTGCTTCTTCTTTCTCCTGCTCTTCTCCATTTTCGTCCAAATTCAAAGTCCGACCAAAACTCAACCATTCCGGTCAATCTTGAACTCTTTCGAAGCTCGTGGGACAAGGAACTCGAGTGGTCCATCAATTACATCTTTCTTCGGCTAATTTCTTCGTAATCGAAGGTATTTTGGCTAAAACCCTTAGTTTTTAAATTTTGGGAATTTTGTTAATTTCGACTAGTTTGAGCAATTGTATGTTTATAGGAAGTATGTAGTAGCTAATTTAGCTTATATTATGTATTGTGTTAACTTTGAGATGTGCAATTGATATATTGTTGTGAAATTGAATTGTTAGTATAATGTTAGGATGATTGTAAGTATGTAGGGTATTTAATTTGATATTTTCGTATATGTACTAGGATTAGGAAGATTTAATTGTGTGTTTGGAGACAATTTGGTGATTTTGGTGATTTTAATATAATTTTTTCGTATTAACATAAAAATAATTACTACTATGGAGCAATTGTAATTTTTTCGTATTAACATAAAATTCTTAACGTGTCATAATTAAGAATGCAATTATATATTATATGCAATGAGAGTTATTGAGAGAGAGTTTCCCTCTAGAGCCAACCCTAGGTTCGGCCGCTCACCGGCCACCATATGCCAAGCTCCACAGCCAAAAAGCCACCCGTTTCGTTTCCCCGCAGCCGTAGAACCCCCAAGTAGGTACCCTGTGAGGTTTGACAAGGTCAACAACAGACTTCCGCAAAGAGATAGGATGGGTGCTGTGCAAACAAGATGGACGGAGAAGATTGCAAAACAGACTAAAACCATTTACGTGTCAAATTTTCCTGAGGACTGGGGCCGTGGGGATGTGAGGGAGTTTATGGAGAAATTAGGGCCGGTTCGGGATGTTTTTCTGCCTAATAAATGCAATGTAGAGGGGAGGAGGTTTGCGTTTGTTCGGTATGAGAACAGTGCTGATGTGGAGAAAATCTTGGAGGTAGCAAAGGGGCTGTGGATTGGTTTATACAAAGTGTTAGCAAAATTTGCAGTCTTTGATCGTTCTGATCGTGCAGAGAAGGCGTACAGACCTGCTGGTAATTATTTTGGTCCAACTAGATACGTAGAAAAGAACCATAGCTATCTCCAAGCTGCGGCAAAAGCGAATGGTCCTAGGAGTGACGTTTCAGGTGGAGAGGCTTTGAAAAAGACCAGCAATGCAAATGAGGTTGGGGACAAGTCTGTCCAGCGAGTTGGTATTGGCAAGAATGTTGTGATGAGAATACCTCTCTTGGAATCGGTCCCCGTGTTCAAGCCGGATGAAAACACTTCGGAGTGGGCTAAGAAATGTATTGTTGGGTGTTCCAGACAGAAGTTCAAAGCTGTTGATATTGTGGAATTTCTACAGGTAAGAGGGTATGAAAAGACAAGAGTGTGTCAACTGTCTGCAGAGACTTGGATCTTAGAATCTGATTCGTTGGATGAGAGTAGTAAGATTTTGGAGGAAGATCCGGATTGGTTAAATATCTGTTTTTCATCGATTAGTCGATGGGATGATCGAGCTGTCAATGCAAGACGTTTAATTTGGATTAATATTTATGGAGTACCGCTTCATGTCTGGTGTGATCAGTTCTTCCGTAATATTGGCAGTAGAATGGGCAAGGTTGTCGAAATTGATAAGTTAACTTCAGCCAAATTGAATTTGAGTTATGGTAGGATTCTCGTTGAAACGCCGATGCTAGAGCGTATTCATAAAAAGTTCCAGTTTAAGGTTTGGGATAAAATTGTTACGGTACATGCAGTAGAAGATTCTATGGCAGGTTGTGTGGAAAATGTTGATTATGCTTGTGCCGCGTTTCACTGGCCGAAGAAGGATCGACTAGTGCCGGAGGACTCCGATTCAGATGTAAGCGGGGACTCTGTCCATGGATGATTCAAACAGTAGACAAAATATTGATGAGGCTAGACATTGGGATGATGAATTTGCATGGAAGGCTGGAAAAGACAATTTTTTGGAGGCTAATGATGAGGAAAATTCATGTTCCAAGGTATTGGGAAAATCATTAGTTAATAACAGTGAAAAGGAGTTGGAAATAATTTTAAGGGGCTGTTTTGGAGACCCAAGCGATGAGATAAGTCTGATGAGTATGTTTGAGGAGAATTGGACAGATTTGGGTCAGCAACAAGCCCAATCGCTTCTTTCTCGTGGGATGTCGAAGATTGGGCTGTTGGTGGGTGATGACAAATTCGCTGAGGCCCAATGTGAAGATGATTTATTTTTGGGTCATTCAGGTCAAGGGAAGGAGATTTTAGTAATTAACCAAGAGAGAGATCAGATGGAAGATCGATCTCGATCTGTGCCTGCATCTCAAAATAACGATCTGCCTCTGCCTAACAATAATTCAGCTGATCCTTTCAAGCTTAAGCCTCTAATTGAAAAATTGAATCCCGTTGGAGCAAGTAAATGCATGTCTCTCAGTTCATTACCTTACGTTGGAGAGGAGAGTCGAATTGCAGAGGGTCATGGGCGGAAAAGTGGTGCGGCTCGTCAGTTTGGGGCGGCGAGTCAATCCATTGCTACGGAGGGTGTTGATCGACGATTGAAAGCTGGGAGAAAAGCCAAATGGATGTTGGTTGCAAAGGAAAAGGGTGTGTTGAGTTTGGACGGAGGAGTGAATCCATCGGATGTTGAGATCAGGGCTTGCAATTCTCAATTACTCAATAAGCCGGCAGAGGTGATTGCGGCTGGCTTGGTGAAGTTAGGAGAAGCGATGGGGCTTCTGAATGGTGGTGATAAAGGAGTGGCGTTAGGAGATTTTGTTGATTGGGAATTGCGAGACAATGACGCAGGTGTCAAGGAGAAGGAGACGGAGTTGGTCAAGGAGTCGATAGATGTTGTTAATGCGGATCGTTAGTCTTAACATTAGAGGTTTGGGAGGAAGTGGAAAGAAAAGTAATATCAGAGAGTTGGTAGTGAGGGAGAAGGTTGAGTTTTTATGTCTACATGAAACTAAGTTGGAGTTTATAAGTGACAGAATTGCAAGTGTGCTCTGGGGAGGCAGTGGGTGTAATTGGGTTTTCAGTGGGTCGGAGGGCATGTCGGGAGGGATGTGTTGTATTTGGGATTGTGAGGTGTTTGTAAAAACGGAGCTTTGGGGGGGGGAGAATGGGCTTTTAGGGGTCTCGGGTTTGTGGGAAGGGACTCCGGTGAATATTGTTAATGTATATGCGCCATGTTATGCTCGAGGGAAGCGTGAGTTGTGGGATGTATTGTTGGAACGGATGAAAGGTAAGGAATTGGAAAATTGGTGCATATGCGGTGACTTCAATACCGTGAGATCGGAAGAGGAATTTAGAGGTGTAGGCAGTAATGATAGAATGTGTGAAATGGGAGAATTCAATGAGTTTATTAGTAAAGCGGGCTTGGTGGATCTTCCTTTAGAAAGACGTCGCTTTACTTGGTACAGGGGAAACGGTAAAAGTTGCTCGAGACTCGATCATTTTTTTTTATCTTCATTGCCGGGCGAGCAAAGGCCGAGGTCAATATGGTGCAAACGCTAAATGTCGATCATCTTTGGGATTTTCTTTGAAGAGGATGTAAAAGATTGGGGCCCCCGCCCCTTCACGTATCTAAACTGTTGGAATCAGGAAAATGGTTTTAAGGAGTTGGTTGCAACTGAATGGAAGAAGTTTGAGGTTGTTGGCTGGAAAGGCTTTGTATTGAAGGAGAAGTTGAAACTGCTCAGAAATAAGTTACGGGAATGGCACGACATGAAATTTGGGAACTTGGAGAGACGTATTCTGCAGAAGACTGAAGAGGTAAATTCTTTCGATAAGAAGTTGGAAGAAAGCAGCCTAGAGGACAGAGATTGTACTGATTACAGGAAGGCGTGGACTGATTTGAATCAACTCCTGGAATCTAAAAATCATGTCCGGTTTCAACAATCAAGGAGTAAATGGATTAAGGACGGAGACACAAATTCAAAATTCTTTCATAAAAGTGTCGAGAGCAAGGGGCGTTCAAGGGGTTTAAGGGGGATCCGGGTGAATCGTAAGTGGCTTGAGGGAGTGAATGAGGTGAAGCAAGGAGTGAAACAGCACTTTGAGGACTTGTTTGCGGAGAAGAAAAGAGTGCACAGTGGGATTTCGGCAAATTTGCGCCAAATCAGTCAGCGTTTTTGAAAGGCAGGAATATACTGGATGGTGTAGTAGTGGCGAATGAGATTGTGGATGAGGTCCGTAAGCTGAAGAAAAAACTGATTATTTTCAAGATCGATTTCGAGAAAGCTTACGATTCTGTAAGTTGGGAGTTTCTTGGTGAAATGCTGGAGTTGCTGGGTTTTAGGCCGAGATGGCGTAGATGGATTATTGAGTGTATCTCTTCAGCAGAAGCTTCTGTCCTTATTAATGGCAGTCCGACTTTGCCATTTAAGCTTGGAAGGGGGCTGCATCAAGGCGACCCATTATCTCCGTTCATATTCCTTATAGTGGCTGAGGGTCTCAGTCGTATGATAAATCGAGCATGTGAGTCAGGTATTCTGGATCCTGCGAGAGTGGGTCAGAAGCAGGTGGTTGTATCCCATCTCCAGTATGCTGATGATTCAGTATTTTTTGGAGAAGCTAAGGAGGATAATATTGTCGCAATGAAGTGTGTCCTAAGATGTTTCGAGTGGTTTTCAGGTTTAAAAATCAATTTCAGAAAGAGCAGCCTTGTGTGCTTGGGGATGGAGGATGAGGTAGTCTCGAGCTGGGCCAGATTTCTAAATTGTGAGGTTGGTCAGCTGCCTTTTGTGTATTTGGGCTTACCTGTTGGGGCTCGGCCAAATGATAAGAAGGTTTGGAGTAAGGTTGTGGAAAAGATCTCTTGTCGTTTGAAGAAGTGGGAAAACTGTTTCTTATCTTTTGGCGGTAGGATTACGTTGACCAAGTCGGTTCTCACCTCCTTGCCTATTTACTTCCTCTCTTTTTTCAAAGCACCTCCTTTTGTCCTTAACCAAATTAATAAATTGATACGGCATTTCATTTGGGGGGAAATCTGGGTGGGAAAAGAAATGTTGCGTGGGTTAATTGGGAGTCCGTGTGTCTGTCAAAGGAGAATGGTTGGTTAGGGATAAAAAACACTGAGCTCTTCAATCTCTCTCTTCTGGGTAAATGGGTGTGGAGGTATTTAGCTGGGGGTGAGGCAATTTGGGTTAATGTGATTGAGTCCAAATATGGTGAGTGGTCAAAAAACTTAGAGTGTGCGAGGAATGGGAGACCTAGGGATAGAGGTTGGTCTTCGTGGTGGAGAGATCTTGTCAAGTTTGTTGGGACTAAAGAGTGGTTTCGGGATGGTTGTTTAGGAGAACAGGTGACGGAAAAAATACTCTGTTTTGGCGGGATGAGTGGCTAGATGGGCAAAGGTCTTTGGCTTTTATATTCCCTCATTTGTACAGTCTAGAGCTAGACAAAAATTGTTCTGTCGCTGATCGTATGTTGCAGAATGGTTCTTCAATTGCAGGCTCTTGGAATTGGAGACGAAATCTATTTGTTTGGGAGTCAGAAGCTGTGGGAGAACTTTTTTCCTTGGTAAACAGGTCATTACACAAGCAAGGAGGTACATATGCGTGGTGCTGGAAATCGAGCAAGGTAAAAGAATACAGTGTTGGGTCTGGGTATGAGCAGCTGCTTCTGCGTTTACATGATGGGGTTCTGACCGTACCCATTTGGCAAAAAATTATCTGGAACAATTGGGTCCCTCTCAAGGTGTGCGCCTTCATCTGGAAAGCTGTTCAGAATCATCTCCTTGTTTATACAAATCTGCGAGCTCGAGGTTTGTGGTCTACGGAGGTCAATATGTTTTGCAGGCTGTGTGTTGCGGACCAAGATGAAACCATGGTACACATTTTCTTTCACTGCACGTTGGCTAAACAGGTTTGATTTGGAGTTTGTCAATGGTTGAATATTCCGAACGTTTGTTTGGAGCTGGACAATGCTGATTTTCTTTTTCTGGACCAATGATTTTCCAGCCATGTAAAAGAATTTGGTCAGCTTTTTTGGCAAGGAGTGATTTGGTTCCTGTGGAAAGTTAGGAATGAATTTTTATTTCAAAGTGTGTCAAAGAACTGGAGTGATATTCTGGAGCAGATCAAATTCAACACTTGCACTTGGTTTAAATATAGAGTTGGGCTTCCGTCGAATTATGCCTATACAGATTGGGAATTGTGTCCTAGAGGTATTGTGTCAAACATTTGTTGGTAGAGATTGAGGTTTTTTTCCGCCCTCCTTGGGTCGCTCTTTCTGATGTATTACTGTTGATGTTGGTTCTATGGCATCTCTTGTGCCTTTAACTGACAATTCTTAATGAAATTTTAAATTCTTCAAAAAAAAAAAAAAGAATGCAATTATATACTTGGAATTGGAAATGCAATTGTAATGATAGCTCTTATTTTTTTCAACAAAACATCATCAATCTCAACACTTCAAGGATGACTTCTCCACCTTCGTCACCTCCTCCACCGTTGCCTACACCATTGCCTCCTCCACCAGATTCATCGGAGTGGCCGTATCATAGTTCTGCCGAGTAAGTATGCTTCGTCTTTCGTAGTAGTGATTCCATTTCTAACATGTAAATTGTATTTTGTAGTTGACTTAGCATAATTGATTTTTAACCTCGTTTTTTTTAATGTATGTAGAAATTGCGGTACACTCTCATATGCAGACATGTGGACATGTTTTTCTGCTTTCAATAGAGCACTGGAGGCAGAAATGAAGGCCGACGAAGATGCAAAGATGGCTAAAACCGATGCTGGAAAAGAATTGGATGATGAAGATGATGAGGATTTTGACATGACCATTGAGAGGATGATGAACTTTCGATTATTTGAAAGTTCATATCACATGCTTGAATATAGACGGAATCATCTCTAGGTTAGTGTATATATTCTTATCTTATTTGTGATAATATGATCATTCTTCTTTATTTGTGAGTGGTATGTTAGCCACTATATGTGAGACTGAACTTGGGTGATATGTTAGTCACCATTGTCTTAGCTGCTTTTAGGACAATTTGAGTGGTATGTTAGCCACTATATGTGGGTGATATGTTAGTCACCATTTGTGTAGTATGCGTAATTTTTCATCCATAACCCATGGTATGCACTATATGTGAGACTGAACTTGTGTGATATGTTAGTCACTATTGTGTTAGCAAATTTTAGGACAATATGAGTTGTATGTTAGCTACTATATGTGGGTGATATGTTAGTCACCATTTGTGTAGTATTTTCATCCGTAACTCATGGTATGCACTTTACGATTTCAGGCTGATGTGGTGAGGCGAATCAACATTCGAGGAGCTATCAATTCAAGAAGAAAAAACACACCTTCTTAGCATTGATACATTTATGTTATGCTTCTCCAAGATATTTCGTTTTGAACTTGTGTTTTTCTGCCACTAATCTTCTTATTTTAGCTTCTGTACGGATATTTAATTTCGTTATGAATAATTTGTATTTGTTGAATGCTTTTTGTTAATAAGTATAGTTTAATTATTTCAGGTATATTATCATAGTTTATATTCGATGAAACAGGTGAAATGTGAAACATGAATAGAAACAAAAATAAAACAAATTAAATGCAGCAACATTAGCGACGGATAGAGTATCCGTCGCTAAAACCCCCAAATTTAACGACGGAATACGTATCCGTCGCTAAATCCCCACCGCGAGTTAGGGACGGATAGTAATCCGTCCCGAAATCGCGACGGAAGGTCAACGGATTTATCCGTCGCGAATTAGGGACGGATTCCTTATCTGTTCCTAATTCGTTTGAGATGTCCGTTTTTAAGACGGGCGTCTCATCCGTCGCTAGGGATTAGCGACGAATCGGGTGGGCTTTAGCGACGCCGTCGCTAAAGGCGGATTTTTTTTTTTGTTTTTTTTTTTTTTTGTAGTGAGAATGGATGAAATCATAGGATCACGTAAGCCATTATATTTGCAGTGGCTAGTGGATAAATGACTCAGATATAGATAAGGCCAGTATGGATTTGAATGACGACTTTAAGATTTACCATGTCACATTTTGTGGATCTGAATGACGACTTAAGCTTCTCCACATATTATATGTATCGATGAAGTCAACTTTAAAACGGAATATATATATACCTAGATAGATTTTCTATATTAATACATCAATCTGAGATCAGACATTTAGGAGATGTAAATCAATGGCACTATCGGATATACAAGGGAGTAACAGGAGATGGACTCTCCAAGGCATGACTGCTGTTGTAACTGGAGGTACTCGAGGCATAGGGTACGTACAACATATTATATACAGACTACATGTATATTGATACTGAAAACTATAGTTAGAAATTCTTTTATCGTATATTTCCTCTATACTTAGGTAAGTATGCAAAGTATATATTATACTTCAAAGGGTGTTAGTGTTTTTACAATTATTCTTTTTAATATGTATAGAATTGAAAACAGTAAGTTCTCATACTATTCAATTTAATTACATTGAATATGAATGCATATTTTGAAAAGTTACGTAAACAATAAAATGTTAAAATATGACAGAGGAACACATGTAGCTTGTTACGCAAGTGCTAGTTTCTAATGATCTGAAATATTTCTTGTAGCTGAGATTTTAATCCTTAATTAATAGGCTTGCGATAGTAGAAGAACTTGCAAGCTTTGGAGCTTCCGTCTATACTTGTGCGCGTGACAAAGAGTTGCTGGAGGAATGTTTAACAAATTGGAAGAACAAGGGATATAAAGTGCAAGGATCGGTTTGTGACCTTACGTCGAGAGACCAGCGAGAAAACTTGATGCAGTTAGTTTCTGGCTATTTTGGTGGCAAGATCAACATCTTGGTTAGATTTATCCATTCTTTATGGAATATAAACTTTGATTCTTGAGCAATTCTTTTGTCTCGTAAATTGATTTGATTTTTTTAAATAATAGAAACATCACATTACGTTAGTATAAATCAGGTGAACGTAACTTAAACTAATACTAGGGGTGGTAGGTATATAATTTCCATTTTTATTAAAGAAACTTCACTTCTATGAAAATTTGACTTTATTTCTTAATGTGGATTGTTCAATAATCCAAGTGCTACTGTATTTGCTCGTTAAGTTGCTTGATTTTGAACTAGGTTAACAATGCCGGTACATGTATACTGAAGAAACCCACTGAATACTCACCCGAGGATTACTCCCACCTTATGGATACGAACTTAGAAGCGCCTTATCACTTCTGCCAACTTGCACATCCCTTGTTAAAGGCATCAGGAAATGGAAGCATTGTAATGATCTCTTCGGTGGCTGGACACATTGCGGTTATTTCTTCTACTGTATACGCAATGACTAAAGGTACTTAACTCGTGTGCGAATTAAAATAACATGAAGTTGTACTACGATAACGCCAACAATTGAGATCATCCATTTGTGTTCGGCAGGGGCGTTGAATCAGTTAACCAAGAACTTAGCATGTGAGTGGGCGAAGGATAACATCCGTGTTAACAGCGTTTCGCCTTGGGTCACACCCACCCCTTTAATTGATACCTTGGATGTAAGTTGTTTCTTGTCTTTAATTTCTTTGTCAAAGCCTCTCCTCGTGGACATTTAGTCTGGATGTAGAATGTTTAATTAAACATATTTTTTTCGGTATATCTCAGATGGCAGACGATACGAAGCAACTTATCTCTGGCTACGTTCAACGAAGTGCTCTTAAACGACCAGCAACACCGCAAGAAACTTCAGGACTGGTGGCATTCCTCTGCCTCCCTGCTGCTTCATATATAACTGGACAGAATATATGTGTTGATGGTGGAACTATAGTGAATGGGGGTTTTCCTGGATAATGTGGGATTACTTTGGTATTCTCTACATGGCCTAATGTTTCCTATAGTTAAGCATGTAAGGTGTGCATGTAATGATTGTTTGTTGAACTGATGAAAACAAGTGCCTAGTTCACAATAGGCCTAGCATATGTTTCAAACTTTATATGGGTTGTGTAGGAGTTTGAGTGTGCATCGCTGTATGTAAGAATGAAATCAAGTCTATTGGAATTTGAGTTTTGAGTGTGTTGAAATTTTGACTTCTACGGAATTCGACTTGATTTCTTAAAGGTGGATTAATAGTCGAGAAACATTATATTCAATTCCCTTCATCCACCTCTTCGGTATATGTGATGTTATCATATTAATTAACGACATTTAAAATGAAATTAAATATGAAGTTTGAAAACAAATGAAAAAAAAAAAGAAATGGAAAAGTTAAATTTTAAATAAAAGAAAATTAATAGGCATCTCACGGTTAGTTGCTCAAATTACAATGACATAATGAGTGGTGGAGCCACATTAAGGCAAGGCTTGCCTTGGCACGAAATTTGTGCAGAATATATAGTGTATACATGTTCAAGGAATTTTGTCAATTGTTTATAGTGTAGTATTAGCGTAGTTACTACTTCGAATATGATCCTTCCACAAGAGTTCAAATTCTTTTTCATTATTTTTATACTTTTACCTTATTATCTCTACAAAATTATAGAGACACTATTAAAGGCGGATATATATTATTAATAAAAATGTATATATTATTAATAAAAATATTTATGTTGTTAACATCGGTATTTTTCATACACAAAAAATGCATTATATTAACAACATGAACGTTTTGATTTCCACGAATATTTTAATTAACAACTTCCTAAAAGACTTGATTCTTCACTGTGAGTGCAATTTCACCTCGCCTGACTAAATTTCTGGCTCGGCCGCTTAGAGAAAATGTTGCCTTAGCAAACCAAGGAGATGGTTGCAATAAGTAGTCCACGTGTCCACCATAGACACGATTCACCCAAATAAAAAAGATTTGGATAAAGGACTCGCGTTCCAGAAATTTCCTCACTTCACGGCTCAAAACGCACCGAAACGGTTTACACCATCCTTGTACCGCCACGTGTCTCACGGGACCAACGCCAATCCTACGTGGCACTAATCGTGAGCTAGAAAATGATACACCCAATAACATTGTTCCTACTTTAATCCTCCAACTCTTTTCATTTCACATTTTCACCTCTCCACTCTCTCTCTCTCTCACAACACTTTCTTTCTGCTTACTAAAAACGCCTGAATCTCTCTGTAAAGCTCAATTCGATCGGAAAACCTGATCTCAAACTTTCTCTGTGTATACTTTCACTTGCAATGGATGATCGAAGTGAAGAAAGGAACAGTGATAGAGCTGAGAAGAAGAAATATGAGGTGCTGATGTGGGGATATTTTCCTGGAGTAGCACAACAGCGTTCGCCGTTGACCTCGCCGGAGGCCGTGCGTATTCCGGTGGAGGATTCCGACGGAGATTCGTGGAAGGATGTTTGTGGCGGCGGATGTGGATTCGGCATGGCTCTTACTGGTTCGTTCTTCGTCTTATACGATCTCGTTTCTGTTCCATTTTTCGATCTGTTACTGTGAGAATCTGGAATTGATGTGCTGTATTTTGTGCGATTGAACGAGATTTGTTAGTTTGAATCGATTCGAATGTTAGTTATGCTGAGAAAACTACTGCCATGTTACATTAGAATTTACAGAGATTATCATTATATCAGTGATATTAGGCTCTGTTCTAGTCTAGGTTAGCAAGTTATAACTGCATACGAGAGTTAGAGCTAGTAAATGCAATGGTATGCATCTCTGAGAGACGAGATAGTCGAACAAAGGATATGAATCAGCCTTATACGCATTTGAAAGTTTGGTGGAGTACTATTGATGAGGTCTGTATGAGATTGGAGAAGTTTTGAGATCCAGTTAGGGCTTAAGACATCTGTTCGAGGCTTGTGTAATCAGAATGTAGGTATTTATGTGGTTCAAAGTGATGGAATCAGCTCGTTGGTATGAGAAAAATGAGAGTCGGATCATTATCAGTAGTTAAATCCGGTACATGGTGACCTCTGTGAACAGAGAATGTGAGATTGATGTGATTTGCTCTGTGCCTTTGAACTTCATTTTGCTATATAGTGAGATTCGTTAGATTAAATGTATTTGAGTACGAGTCATGCTGCGAAATGTACTGGTATCATATAGGAGTGTCAGAATTAGTAAATGCATTATGATACAGATTTGAGAGCCTGGATGGTTCTGCAAAGAAGATGAATCTATTTTCTATATGGTTGGAAGTTTGGTAGAATAGAGATTCATGAAGTCTGTATTAGATGTAAGAAACTTTGAGATCCGGTTAGGGCTTAACACATCTGTATTATGTATACAGTATGATGGTTGGCTGAGGCTTATTTATTTACATTATTTAAGTGTGTGTGTGTGTGTGTGAGAGAGAGAGAGTTTCGGAGCAATGGAATTTTAGCAGTCATTTAAATGCGTATATTGTGACCTCTGTGAGCAGAGGATCTGTGTTAGGTTGAGAGTGACATGCCTTGAGTAATTTCCTTAGGTATGACAATGTTTAAGCTGCTAATATATAGCTCAAATATGCAGAGTTGAAGATGACAAACTTCTCTCACTAGGTATTGTTTAATGATAAAATTCTGGAATAATCAAGTTTCATTACTGATTTTTATGCAGACAGAGGGAAGCTCGTGACATGGGGTTCGGCTGATGATCAAGGCCAGAGCTATTTGACGTCCGGGAAGCATGGGGTAATCTATGAAAGCAGCTTAAACTTTAATTCAATTTTATAATATCCTGAATTAATATTGTATATTGTCATGACAACTTGTGAAGGAGTCTCCAGAGATATATCCTCTTCCGACTAATGATTTGATTGTGAAAGCTGCTGCTGGATGGGCACATTGTGTCTCAGCAACAGGTATTATTGAACTTACTTTATCTGTTTAGGTAACTCATGCTGGTAGGTTAACTTGCAATATTTTGAAATACATGAAATACAAAAAAAAAAAAAAAAAAAAAAAAAACATTGCTAGCTCTGTGCTATACATTTTCAATGAGATATAAGCTTCTCAGGTACTAGTTCTCCTAAGAGGCTGCTCCCGAAAGGTTTTTATGGCTTCGTTGATGATTGGCATGATTAATTCAGTTTCTATATATAAATTCAGATAAGGGAGAAGTGTACACATGGGGTTGGAAGGAATGTGTCCCGTCCGGAAAATTCATTCATGGTTTGACTAATGTGAAAAACTCTGAAGATGAAATTCCTCCCAAAAAGAGTTCCTCGGCTGCTGATGCTGGTAATTTAGAAAAATAAACTGCAGTGTGTTGTCATATTGATTCTGAAAGTGGGATTCTCTTTTGATGGGTAATGGAGAATGACATTAAGGCAATCTGTGACAGGCAGTCCTCGTTCTCAAGGTTCAAAATCTATAGTCGGAGCTCCTCATTCAAATGATAAAAAAGCTGCGGATGAGAATACTAAGCGAAGAAAAATTGAAATTCCACAAGAATTTGACCCTCCAATATATCCAGATGAGACTCTTTCCATGGCACCATGTCTTGTAAACATGGATCCTGGCATAAAGATCACTTCTGTTGCAGCTGGTGGACGCCATAGTCTAGCTTTGTCAGGTATGTGTTAATGCTTTCTTGAAACCAATGTGCTACACTTCTCTGCTGTAATTGCTTCTCGTTTCTGGTTACTCATTGTAGTTTTGTGGGCAATTTGAAGTACGAAGCTACGGAAGATCATTAGTGTTAAGCACGAAGATCTATAATTTTTTTATACAAGAGCTGATGCTTTACCGGATTTAGATGTGGGACAGGTGTGGGGTTGGGGCTATGGAGGCGAAGGCCAGCTTGGTTTGGGGACTAGAATAAAAATGGTGGCCTCACCTCATCTCATTCCTTGTATTAATCCATTATCAAATAACAAAGGAAGCACTCCTGTAGCTAATCAAGAAATTGCGGGTCTGGGAGCTCAATCACTCACATCTGTAGGAAACTATATCAAAGGAATTGCTTGTGGTGGTAGGCACAGTGCTGTGCTAACAGGTGAATTATGGAATTTGTGCAAAGTTATTAATGGATTCTTCTGATGATGGTTTAATATCTCGCCTCTGCATATCAGATACTGGAGTGCTTCTTGCTTTTGGCTGGGGACAATATGGACAGGTGATTCTTGTATATTGTAATAATTATATTGAAAGGTCGTGGTCTGATACAGATATTTGCTGATATTTAGCTTTTGCACATGCTAGTTATGATGCCAAAGTAAACTCTCATCCTAGCTCATAGCTAAATGGGAGCTCGCAGAGCTTGCTTTATAAGAAACGGCAGTCTTGAGTACACGTACACCAACTTTATTATGGTGGTCATGCCAATTCCAATTAATCTTTTCCTCTTGCAGTGTGGGCAAGGGAATAATGATGATTTACTGAAACCAACTTGTGTTGCATCTTTGCTGGGCAATAAGACAGAAGCTGTTGCTGCTGGACTTTGGCATACAATATGTATAGGTGCTGATGGTCGGGTCCATGCTTTTGGTGGAAATCAGTTTGGACAATTGGGTTTGGGGACAAGTTCGGAGCAGTGTGAGGTAATTTAACTGATACTGGTTGTCTGTTATGTTGGTTCTCAGCCTTGTTCAAGTTATTCTCTGTTCTGTTTTTTTAGAAGTCCCTCAGAAACCATCACTATTGTCAACTACTCTCGGTGTGAAGTTACATTTCAATGATGATGGACAGGTATTCTTGTTGTGCAGTTAAAGAATATATGTATAGTTTGCTGCTCAAATCTGAAATGGACATGAAAAATAAATTTAAAAAAGAAAGTCAAGTATTAAATAGTCTCTATTGGATCAGCATCCAGTTTTTCCATTCTGTTTATTTTCTGCCTTAGCTCGAAGATGGCATCTCTATTATTATTCTGATCCAGAACTTTTAGGCACTTACTCGTGCATTTTTCTCTTGATAGAACATGATATCAAACTTGTCAAGTATCAATAGACATTATGCTCCTGGGAGTAGTTTTTTAAGATGACCACATAAGTGACACATTGAGTCTCTTCTGTTTTACATGAACTTGTGCAGTGCAAGTATATCTCCCACAATTCACAGACATTATGCTCCTGGGATTAGTTTTTCAGACGGCCACATAATTGACACATTGAGTCCCTTCTGTTTTAACCTTTAAATGAACTTGCGCCGTGCAAGTATATCTTACAATTCATAGATGTTTTGCTCCTGGGAGTAGTTTTTTAAGACGACCACATAATTGACACATTGAGTCCCTTCTGTTTTACATGAACTTGTGCCGTGCAAGTATATCTCACAATTCATAGATTTGCTAATGGAAATTGAAAATAAAGATAACCTCTGGTATTTGATGCATTCAGACTATACCAAGGCTAATAGATGCACCGGTTCTGGAGGGGAGAAAAGCCAAAATTATATCATCTGGAGCTCGTCATAGTGCCATTGTAACAGGTAAAAGGTCTAACTGTTTGTTTCTCTTGGATATAATATTTTGATCAGTTAGGACTTTCAAGAACTTTTGAGCTCACACATTCAACCTTGGATTAAACTTCTGAAGGTACTTATTTTACTGAATTGGGCACTAGTTAATGACCTTTTTTTCTGCATCGCTCATGGCTTCATACCAACAGCCAATAAAGTTGAATCCATTTTACTTATTTGTGTATGAATGAATGCCTGATATGATATGATGAGTTACTTATAGAACTTGGTAAAAAATTAGACCGTGTGTATGTTTGGCAATATGAACTAACGAAGAAGGTGAATGGTAGTTAATCACCAAACAGATTTTTTAGTTTAATCATCTTATCAGGTAGGTGTATTATCGGGTCTTGCTAAATACAGACAAATTATACTGTCATATTAACCCTCCTACATGGTGTTCCTGTCTTCTTCTAGCATAGAAATAAGGTCCAAACGCCTTGTGTTTCTAGTTGTAATTTATCTTGAATGATACAGATCAAGTTTCTTACTTACTGATTCTTCCTTTTGGTACCCTCAATGTGTTTGTAGAGGATAGTAAAATCTTTTGCTGGGGCTGGAACAAATATGGCCAGGTACGTACATCTGAAACATGTGACTGGAAAAACAACAGCTTAGTTGCTTACCCATTTGAGAAACTCATCCTTCCAATCTTTGTGTTCTCTTGACAGCTTGGCCTGGGAGATACGATGGATAGAAACCTTCCCTCTCAGGTTCCTCTCGATGGCCACATGCCCAAGAACGTTGCATGTGGATGGTGGCACACACTTTCGTTATGTGATACAGCATCCTAGAATTGGTCCGGTGATGATCAAATTTATGCATGTGTACTTGTGTGCTCAGCTGCGTCTAGTTCACTAGTTCCCTTTTTTCCCTTGATTTTTGTTGGCCTTTTCTCTCACGGACTTTGTGCATTGTTAAAGATCAGAGAACCTTGCATCTCAACTAAGTGTACAATAGCAAACATTAGATAGATATCTGAGGATATAGTTATTATTCCCTCATATCATCAAAACATTTAAAGCAGTTCTTGCAAATTTCATTAACAGTACGAGTCGCTAATATTTTACATCAGAAATATAGATTGTTGCTCCTCAAGCAATGATTAGAGAAGCGTCTTGCTGTGTTACATCAGCTGCATCAGCGGCCAGAATATATCCAACCGATGGAAATTTCCCGAAGCCTGAAACAGGACAGGAAAACAAGAAATTAGTGAGGCCATGAAAAGGTGAAGTTCTGATGAAGAACAATAATGGAAAACTAGTTAATGTAGATTTCTAAATGAAAAGGACTGAAAACCATCGTTCCTGAAATCTTCAATATCCTAATGAAAACTTAGTTTCGCATAATTATAGTATATGCATAGGAACCTGTTTTATGCCCGGCTACAACCTGGAAAATACACAATACATGAATTTTGCAAGATCAATTAATAACGTGCCCATATCAGATGAATGAGTAGAAGTATTTTACAATGTATTGAGAATGATCGAGATGATCTTGAGGAGAACCAACAACTGTGGTGGTATTAAGTATTAACATGCCAATGCAATGAACATTCACTGATTCAAGTGGAAGTATCTTACAATGAACCTTCAGTTATATTCCATCTTTTTCTTAAACCAGTATCCAAATCTGCAATTGTAATACTAGGAGTACTTTTTATATGTTGGGGTAGAGTGCTGGCGAGCAACTTTAACGATGTACCCCATAGATTTTTGTGAGGCCATGGTTCATGAATCATGATTCATGGGTCCGGTTGAACTCTAACCGGTAGAAGTATAAGTTCTTTCGGAGGTTACAACTTGGATAATTGGAATACATACATGCCAGTGCGAAGATCCCCATAGGCATTTCATTTATCTTTGTTTTTAACAAAGGCGAAAAATTCATCTTCTTGTTTAAGAGGATCGGATTTTTATTTTCTTGTCACATACCAAATAAGTCATTTAAGAAAATTGTGAATTTTTTTTCATTTAATTCATCTTCTTGTTTAAGAGGATTTAAGAAAATTGTGAATTTTTATTCATTTAATTATTTATTTACTGTTTAAGAGCTGAATACCATCATTCAGAGGCCACATCTTAATTATTTCTGATTGATTCCAGAAGAAATAAATTTGGCGACCTCCGGTCTAACATAGGGATTGTAATTGCAATTTAGAACCAAACAGTACCTGGACAATGAAGCGGGCCCATGAACTATCCGGCTTTTCCTCCATCAATCCCTTGAGGATAGTTAACTGTAGGCGATGAATGACATCCGCAATTTCCAGAAAGCGATCGTGATCCGTGCACAGCATCTTTAGAAACACAAGTTAATAAGTTTACATAGTCCACATTCATTAATGCATGAGTTCAATGGATACTGAAACGGTGAAACTTTTCACACGGTGATGAAGTACCTCAATGAGCATATAACCTGGGTGATCCAGATCTTTAACAACTATAGGGCATGCTTTTTGATCAGGTCCTAATTCTACAGCCCAACTCGCCCCTTTTTTACGGCCATGAGTGGCCTCGGCTGGTTTGCTGATGTTTTCCTCGGTCTCCTGAGAATTTGTTCAGATTTTAGTTTCAGAGATTGGACAGTAACAAATAGCACACCTACTGAAGTGTGTGAGGTTCTTTTACTGGATTATGTAAGCCTAATTGGAAAGGTGACAATACTTAGCGTGCAGCGTGCGGGTTCAAAAATAGCATTAGGCAGGTTTTACAACATTCTTACCTCTTTCAAGTTTTGGAGCCTTAGCTTATCCGCCTGATCAGTTACACTTCTTAGAAAGTGCATGTGTGTTATGGTCTTCTCGAGTAGTCCATCAATGCTACACTGTAATGCATAGGTAAAACAGCAATAAGTACTTAAAGAAGGAAGTAAAGTGTGATGAGAAATAGAAGTCGCACTTACTTTCTCACTATTTGGGACAAGATCCCTAAGTTCCTTGATCCGATCCTGAATCATCTGTCTATCTCGCGGCTTAGGCTTTTTATTATCCCCGGTGCTGACCCTTCTCTTGCTTGGCACTGACAGTTTCTCAGGGGTTGAGGGATCACATGCTTTTCGTTTTTGTTGCTGCTGCTCTGTAGCAGTCTTGCTTTCAAGTGAAGATATTTGAGACGATAAATTAGAACGAGCAGTATTTTTTTCAGGGTCAACTAAAGCTGAAGTCATGCTCCAAGGACTTGTATCTTCTTCAAGGGAGGCACTGCGTTTGGGTTGAGTAGTCGTTTCCGAGGAAGATACATGTCTTCCTGAAGTCGTACTCAATGAAGTAATCTTGGAACTGTCAGAAGAATTAACATCCAGACTGGGCCCAAAAGTCGTGGCAACAACCGCTTCTAAAAGATACTTCACTTCGTCATTCAAAGAAAATCCTGCAGATTCATTTCCGGCAGTTTCCTGTGTATAGGAGAGATCATGAACTGAGCTATAAGCTACATTGCAATTTGAGATTGATGAATCAAAAGTGTAGAGGTCCGCCCCTCCCGCTACAGCTGATTCAAGTGCTTTATGCAGATCAGATTCTGTAACTAAGCTGAAAAGGTTGCTCCCGTTCTCACAGACGGTGTTCAACTCACCATCCCCAAATATTGGTTCATAAGCACTTTCCTCAGATCTAAAATCCATCAGTCCATGCACGAAATCCCCACATGCTGCTGCATTGTCTACATAGGGGAAGTGTCCAACATTCTCGTCAAAATAAAGATATTTTGAAACGACACTCTCTGCTGAAGCGAGTTCTTTATCTTTGTGCAAGAGTTGAGAGGCATCAGCTGCATGAAACGTACCCGACGAATACCAACTGAAGTGACCACCAATTACATTTTCAGGAGTATCTGCAAACTCCCCCACGGATGAGCTGTACAAATCTTGAACATCGAACACTGGCACCACTGGACTCATGTACGAGTTGTGCTCATTTGTCTTGACGGCGTGATTGACCTTTTGCTGCTCGTCAACTTTTTCTGTGTGTAACGACTCCTCCAAGTTGACTGTGGCTGAATTCAACCTATACTCTGGCTCAAGTCCATCAGATCTTTGATGAACTACAAATTTATCCATCACATAAGATACTAATGATGAGTCCTCAGCGACCTGGCATGTCAAACATGTAAAATTTCAGGTAATCAGAAGGGTAACACTGCTGGCCTCAGTGTGAAAACAAGCACAAGAAAAAAATCATCAGGAGAAGCAAGTTCAGTCTGCTACAAATGGTGCACGATCAAATGCATGTTTGATTTCAATTAGCTCCACTAGATAGTTAAATAAGGTGGCAAATACAATAGGATAATAAAATATAACAATTTTCGTCACGGAGCATGATTAATTTAAAAGGAAAGACAGCAGATCCATATATTATAGAAATTTACTTACCATTTCCACAGATCCAAGCTGCAAAACTCCATATGTGGTTACAGGCAAGAACAGTATTGTCTGCATCAACATTACATAATAATCATCAAGTTATTCTACTAATGAGTTACAATCAAGTGATTAAAGGTTGAGGTACTGGAAGTCTGGAAGGTGTCAAGATATAAGAATTTGCACAGGAAGTGCATCATTAAGTATTCAGTACTTGGTGCTTATTTACCTTTATGCCAGCAGCAAACTGAAGGAGCCATTTATCCGGATTCTGCAATAAGTCGTGACAACTAACAATTAGTGTTATAACTCAAGTAATGAACTGGAACTGTCACAAAATTGCTATGATGAAGCAGAGATTGACCTCAAGATCCATGAAAGAATCAAACACATCACTTGACATATAGTCTGGGTAAAGCCAGTGAGCAATTCCTGTCAATGCTGCTCTGCCGACAACCCTGATAAATTGGAACATGCTGTAGGTTAAATATTTTATGGACTTAACTATTGCTAACTCCTACTGCAATTTGAAATTTCTAATTCTTCTCAATGCAAGTGCTAGCAATCGTGAACCACGGTAAGTCCCCTTACCACCATGGAAGAAGCCTCATGCAATGACATAATTATCTTTATTAGAGCTCCGTCTTTCATTATTTTTTTTGTCTATGCGAGAGTGAACGGTGGGTGCAGGGAAGATTAGTCACCAATAACTAATAAACAAGAAAAACTTGCTACTTTCTCCTTAGTGCTTCTTAACAATACATTCCCAAATCCCAAAATGCTGTAGCTCATTCGGTTAATAACTCAAGGTCCTAAGATTTTATGTTCATGCCAAATACTATTTTCACTACCTGAGGCTGCATGTACCCATCAATTAACTTAAGCTGACTATTTTGTAGCCGTTGATTTGTCCTATGCTTTGCTATGTGTTGACTTTTATTACTATATTAGGTCGACGTAGCCTTTTGTATGGTCTGCTCATGGGTTTTTTATAAACCCCCATGATTGTAACCTTTTCAAATAAATAAAAGTAGCATATTCAAAAAAAAAAAAAAACAAGAAGAAGATTGATCAACCTCCCAATTAAGTTGTTGCGTGTCCTTGAGTTGCTAACTTGTTTAAATCTCAATTATCATTGTATTAACTATCAAACACAGAGAAATGACCAACCGAAAATCACATCTAATTCCGAACAATTAGCAGAAGAAAGATTTTCTTCCAGCAGATAAGAGAGCGAGTAAATGTGGGTTCACATATAACAGAAGAGAATATTAAAGTTTAGTGACTGCAGAGCTACTAGACAAGGTATGCACCACCGAAACTCGAAAATGGAAAAGCTAAAAGTAGAAATAGGAACAGGCTGGTAAAGGATGAAATAGCTTACCCCTCTCCAAGAAAATGGGACGAATTTGACATTTGAGTCACTGCAAGTTCTATTGGATATTCTCCAGAAGTTCCGTCAAGGCTGTCAAGCGCAGGTGAACTAACATGTGATGACACCTTATTTAAGTTCTCTAAGTGGAAACCTGCTATTGGGTTCTCCATGGGTTTCCGTGACTTTGAAATATCACAGAAACCATCTTCCCATATGAAAATCCTGCAATGTCAAGTAAATTGCAATTAAGATTAGTGAAACATGCTCTAACACTAAAAGGAAGCGACATTATCAAAAGTTTAGTACAAAGTGGTAACAAAGACAACAGGCTTCATGCATCCGGCATGTGTTTACAAGGTAAATCAACTTGATACATAAAGATCTGATTCTCCATGCTGCAATTGCAATGACTGAGGGAAAACATTTCACTTGTAATGACAAGGACTGGAGAAGTTAGGGATTACATCAGGATATAAATCCACATCAAAGAGTCTTCACAGAAGTTATATGTAAAGACAAGTAAAAGAACTATAAGATCAATCATCCAATGTTGTCTGTGAGTTGACTTACATTTCATGTTGGTTCTTAACTTTCCAGAACACAGCATAATTCCATGGAGAATTGCAGCAAAGACCTTGGAGGAATGGCCGCATGGAACTAAACTCCATGCTTCAATAACTATCAGATGACTAATGTATTTTCTACCAAGCGTAAAAAACTAGCCAACTTGCAAACCACAATGATAACTAACTTGCTCTATAAGAGCCTCGTCCAGCTTGAACAATCAGCAGACCTTTCCTTCGTTTGATTGGTGGCTCCATTGGTTTTAACAGGTCCAACATTCTTTAACTTTCTTGGGCTTATAGGGATTCAATTTAACCACAAAAGTCGAAAGTCAATGAGAAGATGCAGAAGGAACTTTTCCAAAAGAACTAGTCATGATCATGTGATCCACTTGTACACTAGAAAACTATCAGAAAGGGAATATAAGCAGGACAGATGCTGGAAAAGGGTAACCAGGTCGATTTTCTTCCAACCAGGTAGATAGGTAGCTCCGAACCCCCAGGATGCAAATTAACTACAGTAATTCGTCTCCTCTTTGCAGTGCAGAGAGCTCAAACTGCATAAGAATTGCACCAAACATGAGATCTCTCGGACTGTTATCGTAAATCAGTTTTTCTAGAACAGCACTTGATGTAGAGTCAAACCAAACCAGAATCAAATCACCAAGATGCACATTAACTGCTTAGTATAATATTTCTCTTATTTAGAAAAAAACAGCAAGCTGAATAAGACATCTAAAAAACATGAGATCGGTCAAACTGTAATCATAGATGAATTTTTTGAAAACAGAAGTTTCGTGGAATAACACTGAGTGTTTCGATATTCACCCATAGCATACACGACAAATGAAGTGGCATATATCGTGAAACAATAAATCTATGAATTGACATTTCAACCACAACTGAACAATGAAGTTTCAAAACACCAGCAAGTAGCAGAAAGCACAATTGGCTGCAACGAACTTCAATAGCAGTATCTCTAACCACTAGATCGCAAACATGATAACAATCGAGAACTGTCAACTCAAAGCTAAATTCAATCTATAGCATACTTAGCAACAGAAGTGGCAAATTTCGTGAAATAATAAAGCTACAAACGAACATTTGAACCAAAATTGAAGAATCGGAAGTTTCAAAACACCAGCAAGTAGCAGAAAGCACGATTGGCTAAAAACGAACTTCAATTACAGTATCTCTAACTACTACTAGATCGCAAACACGATAACAATCGAGAACTGTAATCCGTAGCATACTTAGCAACTGAAGTGGAAAATTTCGTGAAAGGATAAAGCTACGAACGAACATTTGAACCACAATTGAACAATCAAACACCAGCAAGTAGCAGAAAGCACAATTGGCTAGAAACGATCATGAACCACAAAATCTCAAATTACTCTCTACCAGCAACGATAATAACCTAGAGAGAGTGACTCACATATCATTACAGTTTCAGATAAAGGAATCGTGGTAGATTTTGAGCTCATTATACTCCATTCTGCAAGCTTGTTAGTGGGTAAGTGATCAGAAATTGTGGAGCTGTAGAGAGAGAGCAATTGGTTTGTGGTTTCCTCCTTTTTGCTTTTTGGTGGGAAGACTTTTGGAATCCAATAAATAATTTGTGCGGGCGGAAGAAGGTCACAGTACAAACTATACTTATATAATAATAATTTTACATGGGCTGCTCCTGGCCCAGTTAGCTACTATCATTTTCTTGTCGTTTTTTAGTATAATTTTGTCACTGCTGGATTTTAGTGATTCAGCGGAATATGGTCCAGAAACGAGAAATTCCGAAACGCTCAGTTTTTGCTCAACGGATCAAATGAATTTGGATTTCGAAATTATTTTATATACTTTTAGTTCATGAATTTTTATTTAATTTTTAAAATATTATGAGAAGTTCGAAAAAATATTGAAATGTTTACGAAAAATTATGAAACTTCTGCTTTTTAAGGTTCTGAAACATATTTCGATATGGAGATTTAATCCATGCCCTTGGAATATGTGGGATCCCCATTGTTCATTTATCTTAATTAGATATTTTTTTTAAAAATGCATTATTGTATAAAATTGATTAAACAATTATGTGAATGTGACTTTTAATTGAGTTTTGCTTCCAAAATGTTCCAAAGAATTAAAATCAAGTTCATGAAGATAGTTAGGCGATAATAATAATTTGGAAATTAATTTTAGAGTATCATTTTGATATTTTACTCTATAATCTATCCCCAAGCAACCCCTCAATATTTTTTTTCAAATTAATAAAAAGAAGCTTTGTATGAATTAGCCGTTTTTGACACGCCTATATTGTAAATATGCAGTTACGAATAATCCAGCCATGCACCACCTGTGTCCGCGTTCCCGAAGGACTTTTCTAGAAGATTTTTTTTTTGAATATCATTCCATGCCGCGTGGAGGTAGAAGGCCCACGGGTCGTGAACTTCTTTTCCCAGAGATTATTTTATGTTAATTTCTAAAAAAGAAAAAACATAAAAGATAAAGAGCACAAGAAAATGCTCCACCATGTCTCCACAAGAACATCACAAAAACGGAAAGTAACTCTCAAAATACTTCACCAATGACTTCAAGCATGTTTCATATTGGATCTAGATCATCCGGCATCTACACATCTATTAATATATTTTGGCATTCATTTTACATAATCAGGAGTAAGAGATTGTCGCGAAACCTAATTTGAATATAATTTCAACATAATGTAGCAACATGTTAACTTTTAAGGATTACTCCAATTACCTACATAACTCAAGACCATAGAATCCTCCATTAATACTTTATCACTTGAAACTTCAAAGTCAGCTTATCAGAGTTATATAATATCAAGTTGACAATTTAAACTATATAATGCCTCTATGAGCTCACACAAAAATAGATTCAATGAATGTCTTGCTTTTTCGGCATGGTTTGATAATATGGTTTACTTCTGGATACTTCTTGTCTTCTTTTTTATATATTCTTTTTGCATTTTGAGTTATGAAAGTGAACGTATGACATAATAGCTTTGCATAGCATCCAAGGCAAAGGAAAAAAGGACAACAACGTTCGTTATACAGTGCCATTCGAGCGGGTATTGTATCAACTGCAGTTACATTACATCACTTCGTTGATAAACTTGTTCACTTGAGAAGAAAATCCGAGTCGGGTAATGTACCAACTACGGTTACAATCACATCGTTGATAAACTTGTTAACTTGAGAAGAAAATCCGAAAAATGACACCTTGTTAAAAATTGGCGGAACAATGTTTTTGGTATATTTTCCTATACAGTCCAGTGACCTTCGGACTTTTGGTACCTTGTGTCACAGTTTGAGTCATTTTGTTAGTCTATCATAAATAATTCAACCTTGTTAGCTCAAGTATTAATCTACCTTTCATTTTAATCTTTCCTTGTTGAGTCATTTCTGATGAGGTTGATGAACAAAAGTCAAGAAAAGCAACAAAATTGAGTTTTATTACCGGCGCATACAAATGGAATGTGAATTGTTTGAGTATTTTTATATGGGAGAAATCGAACTAGTTCAAGTAGTTGGCTCGAGTAACTGAAAAACTTTGTCAAGACATCATATATTTAATCCGTCTCGAACTCAACTTCTCATATTCCGTTTTGGTATATTTCAAACTCACTTCTCCTCACTTAATTAAATGAAAAAATAATTCAACTTCCTACAATTTATTCACTATATCTTCTACTTTATTAATTTTTCTCAAAACTTGTGTCGGGGTCCGGGGCAGAGCTAGGAACTTGAGTTCGGGGGATCAAATTATATGTATGGAAGTATTTTCGATGTTAGGAGAGTACGAAATCTTTTAGAAAATAAAAAAATATTACGGAGTTTAGTACCGAGGTAATACTGATCGGGATCCATGGAAGTTGAGTTTAGTATGGAGCTAGTCCTTAAAAAACAGTTTGGGAAAGCAAGTATAACTCAAGTTCAAGGTCAAATTTGCTTTGCCTTGCGTCATCTACATTAGGGGTGTTCATTTCGGTAACGGTATACCGAACCGAAAACCGAAATAATATAAATATGTAAACCAAAAACCGAACCGAATTTAATTTTCGGTTCGGTATCATACCGGAAATTTCGGTAACGGTTCGGTAAAAACCGAAAATACCGAAAAATAATGTGAAAATAAAAAAACGTGATAAAATTGACCTTAATGCTTGAAAATATATTGGATACATTTATATCACAATTCATTATATAGTATTGTAGTATCATTTAATCAATTTTAATATATTTTATGACAAGAACTAAGGCAATGTTAATGATAAATAAGCAATTTTCATATTCTGCCTAATGGAGAAATGGAGAAAGATTTTACCATTTATTTTATCTACAAACTATAGTAATTAATACAAAGGAAGCTAAGCTTACTTTTATGTATTTGACGACGAAATATGCGATTGAAACTAACTTGAAATGGAAATAATGGAACGAAATGTAGAATTTTGGTTTTTCGGTACGGTTTCGGTAATTTTAGGTATTGTACCGAAAATTATCGAAAACCGATTTGCTAAAAAATAGTGAACCGAAAACCGAACTCTTTATTTTCAGTTCGGTTTTTCGGTTCGGTTTGGTTTTTCGGTATTTTTTAACACCCCTAATCTACATTAGTTTTATTTATGTGCATTTCGAAAACGTGTGAAGATGTGATTGAACCGACGGTGTCTTGCATAAGAAGGGATGAGAAATCAAGTGTGGGGGCTAAAGTGACCCAACCTCACCGGCTGACCACGACACGTTCAATGGCAGCTACTGTTCTGCTGGTCCGCCGCCCAACTATCATTAACCAACTACGTGCCCTAAACAAATTAATTATTGATCTACTATATCAAAATTAATTATACAAGCTGCCAAGTTGATTAAGACTTGAACAGATAGATACTCCCTCTCAATCTCAAAGTCTCAAACCATGCTACTTCCTAATATGGTTAATTATTGGATGGTCCCAAAGGATAATTATCAGATTGGAAAAATCAAATCTTTTTACCACCAAGTCACCAACAAATTGAAGTCTTCATAATTCTCATAAAATAATGTACACCAATATTTTTCAAACTTTTAATTAATCTGAAAATTATTCTTCAGCAACAGCATTTAAATTGTGAATGAGAAGTATGCATGGAGCATCTTCTAAGATTATGTTTACTTGACTCGATCAGATTAGTAATTTAATTAAGTGATTAGGCCCTTATATATGATCAAAATAAGGTAGTTAATTAGTTATAACAACAAATCTATTTGGTTAATGTTAATAAAGTAACTTACATTATATAGATTAATGAGTGATATGGTATATTTTCACGACTTTTTATAAGTTCGAGTTTTTAGATGTGATTGAATTATATCATAGTATTATAATCTTGATTTATGTCTATTACTGTTCAAATTTCCGTAGCCAAATTTCACACCATAACAAATCTTCACCCGACTAACCTCCCAAAATAGGTTGAAACTGACCATGAGTGAGCGGAAGTATCAATTAACATAAGTTCCTAAATTCCACACATCTTTTCTATAAGTTCGAATTTGTATATGGGATGAAATTGTTTTATGAGTTAGAACCATCAACAAACGACAATGTTCAAGCCTCGAATCTCATAGTCGACATCTCCATCCGTATCAAATTATCCACCAATCTCTCCAAAAAGGTTGAATAAGTCCATGAGTGACCAGAAGAGTTAGATAAATTATATAGGCGGTGTTATTCATATTTTCTTACAAGTTTGATTTTTTAGATGAGAGGTACTCCCTCCGTCCCACAACAAATGTCTTGTTTTGACTTTTTGCAGTCGTCAACGTTTTCCAACTTTGACTCCGATTTAATCTTAAACCGTTAATGTAAAATATTCAATTCAATTATATAATGAAACTAAATTGACATCTAACCAGCTACGATCCACATTATCATCATGCCTCTTGCTAAACGTACCTCAATATTACTATTAACACATGTTCCTGGGTATCTCACGGTACAAGGCGGACATGTCTTGCATTCTCAATCAACTTTGGGGACCATTACTTATTTTAACAAATTTAAAATTGAATTGATCGTGTATGCACGAAAATGGCCCCATGTTTATTTAGATTGAACGAGACCAAAAGAAAAATCATTAACATGACTTTGCAATGTAAAATTTAGACAATCCTTCTTCATGCCTGTGATGAGCCAAGAAGCATGCGTGGTTACAAGTCATCTTTTAATATTGGCGTTTTCAATTCAATTAATGTACAAGCTTTCACCATCAGGTATGGTGTAATTCCTTGTCATTATACAAGCCATACGGCTAGTGTAATTGGAGGCAGTTGGATGAACTAAAAATCAATGAAGATTTGAAATACACCTAGTTAAAACGAAATTGGCGTTATTTGACCCTTGTTCTTAAATTGTGATCTCCAGTTGGATGAAATAATCGTTTGGAATTTCGAATTCTTAGATGAAGGCATGAAGCTGCCTGGTGTGTGAGACTGAGAAGGCAGATGGAAAAGACAAATGGTTACAAATTAACGTGGAAAATTTACAAAGAAAAAATGTTTTAGAGAGTGTTTCAAAATTGGAAGCTAAATTTAGTTGCACCAAAATATGACTTAAAACTCGTCTTGAGTTGAATTTTGGAATTGGAGTTGATGTCGAAAGGTGACGTTGAGGTGCAGATTGTTGAGTATTGTTTGAGGTTATGATATTTAGGAGTTTTATTGGTGTACGTTTGAAGTTATCAGAACTTTTGTGGTTTGTATTAGTTCGAGCATTGCTTATGCTCGTGTAAATTTTATGGTTAATTTATTAAAAAAATTGCCATTCAGAAAAAGAGAAATGAATTGTGATTTTGGTAGAGTTTTAGTAATATTTTATTTTTAGTTTGAAGTTTTGCCTTTTAGAGTTGATGAATAGTAATTCAATTCGAGTAGCATAGTGTAGAGTGGATAAACAAATACGAAAAAAAATTCAAAACTCAACTCGAGTAGATAGTCAAAAACGCGAAATACGCATTGAAATTTTTTGGTTATGTTCGGATGGATGAGATTTGAAATCGGAGTATGGGTTATTGGTCAAACCAACTTATGTAGTGGGCTGGCTCACTATTACAAGTAGGCCCTAGTTAAGACCTATTTTGACCAGACTTTCTGCATAATCAATAGTATAGTGAGGTAGCCTCAGTGAACTAGGCCCAATCAGTAGCCCAGCAGATTAGATCATCCCATGATATCACGGAACTTGGAATTAAATAAGCCCAATCAGTATGAATTTGTAAACTGTTTCATTTCAATCCTGTATGAGATTGGTACTCCATTTCTAGAGATTATGCTTTTTAGCAAATGAAGTTAATGGATCTGAATTTTTTGCCAATATAGTAAACCATATCCAATCCATTTTTAAGTAAACGAATTATGATATTCAAAAGTCACGAGATATGAATTATTCCTGATTTATTGGACAAGAATGTTAAATGCAGAACACTTTTTACTAAACGCAGAACAAATTTTTACATATTACATATAATACCACTATTATTATAATTTACAAAATGGTTCAATAATTTCAAAAAATTACTATTTTACCTAAAAAACATCAAACAAGTTTATTTGAATTAATTTTATCATCCGAATGAATAAATCGAAAAAACTTAAAAAGAAAACACGAAAAACATGAAGAATCGTCGCCGGTGACCGGAGCATCTCCGATTTGGAGTTTGCCGGAGCAAACTTGACCAGATCGGAGATGCTCCGATCTGGAGCTTGGCTGCTCAGATCGGAACAGCCATGACATCGGAGCATGGCTGCTCCGATGTCGGAGCTTTCTGGTGAGCCTTGAGGCTGACCCGAACATGGTTTTGGTCAGCTTCAAAGCTGACGAGAACCATGTTCTCGTCGGTTTCAAACCCGACGAGACGACTCGTGTGGTCGGTTTTTGTCATTTTTAACTGTTTTTGCGTTTCTTTTTGTTATTTTTGGATTTTTTGATTTTTTTTAAAAATCAATTTAAATATACTAATATAATTGAGTAATAATTAACAACTACAACTACCAAATTAAAATAATAAAAACATTTTTATATTTGTCATTATCGATATAATATGGGTAATGATTGTACGATATTGATTTTTGTTGTGTTATGATACCGTAGTGTATATATGTTTATATATTTTCGAAGATGTAATAATTTGAGAATTTTTCGGAAAATGAGACTAATTCAATATTTTTATCAGTTGAAGGGCCTTTTGCAATATATAAAAAAGTGTTATGTGTTTAGTAAAATGTGTTATGCGTTTAACATGCCCCTTATTGGATGCTAAGCACATAACCACTATGACTCTGTTATTTTCATCTGAAAACTCATTAATTTCAGTTCAGAACAGTTTTACTTAGTTATTTTTTTATACAACAATTCAGTTCAGTTCAGTTCTATTCAGTGTTCAGACGAAGATAACATAGCGTAACAAATATTCTCACATATCTCATGGACAAATGGACTCCTACTCATTTGATGAGATGCAAGTGTATCAATGATTAATTATCTGTTCAGTTCTAATATATGAATATTTACCCCATTTGAGTATCTGGCTACTTGTTCATTTCAGATACACTCACACTTATATATTCCAAACTCGAGAAATAATATATTTATCACCAACCATCCTAGATATTTGTTGATCTGAAATTGAGGTTTAAATGGAGTTGGTAACAAGAAATTTAAAAGCATTCCGTTTCTGAAAGTTGACTTGAAGTGCGTCTATGTTCGACACAGAGTCTTGTGGAAAGGTGGGAGATATATTGTACACGAGAGTTATCTATTGAATTCATTCCACACGTAAAATATACTACTACTACTACTATCAAATGATAAATCCCAATCACAAATTTATTTAAAATTTTAATAAGTATTACTTTCGTTGATTAATTTCCACTTTTGTGTTGGGATACATGATTATACATGTGTTAATGTATACTATTCGGATATAACTACTGGAGTAAATTTACAAAGACAAATCAACAACTAAGTTGTTAAGCTTATGCAATCGACTGTGACATTTAACTTGTTAAGTAGGATTTAGTATAATAAAAAAAGATTAGTGATTGAGACCACCACTTGTGTATATTTATTTTACTCTCATACCTCATCAAAACCTTGGAACTTCAAACCCGAGTATATGTGATTCCCAAAAAAAACCCGAGTATATGACTAAGGTAATGGGACAATACTGTCAAACTGTCCATTTTTCTAAGTGAAAGTGCAAAATTAGTTAATTTGTTGCCATGGTCTATATTCTTTTTTTAATTTTTTTAAAAATTTGATATTACTCAAGCATGTTTACACATACCATTAATTACAAATGTACTAATTGAAAACTTTTTTATTCGGTAAAGTACTAAACTTCACTAGAATTACACTCCAGTTCGGAAAATATTGTATTATGGAGACTCGATCTAGCACCTTCTGATTATACTTTCACGCTCCAATCAGGATCCGGCCTTCAATTTTCTTACTACCTGACCATACAAATGAATTGTTTTTTTTAAATACAATTTGCGTGTAACTAACTAGTTTAAAGTGACTTCGAAGACGACTCCTAAGAACTTAATGACATTTACCTCAATCTTATCCTATCCTTAGCTCCAGGTAATTCAAATTTAGCAGGTATCATGATGCATACGATCATGACTTGTAATCTCATGCGGGAGTGTATAAAATTAATACTGTGGATGGCCTTGACTTTAATCTTGTAAAGAAAATGACATAGCGTATCATTTCTAATATGATACAGTAACAACATATATTTTGAATAATTGCGTACGCATTTGGTTGTTTGCGAACACATCACTGATCGAATTTAAGATATCCCTGGTGTCGAAAGTCGAAACTAACTGATCATTGAAGTGTAACAAATGCAGATAAAATTAGAAGATAACCCTGAGGAATCAGCAAGAATAATTGAAATTCCCTTATGGATAAATAAATAAAGATAATGATTATAATTAGGTAGAAATTCGTTTTCAAAATTGGAGTACCTTGTCCAGGCAGGCAAAATCTCTGCAAATTTTCAATGTGAAGACTCATATCTTTTTATAGAAATCCGAACACAATTCCCTTTTATTAGATTAGATGTTCTTGTTCAGCTGTCCCAAACATTAGAAACTTAACTCGCCTTTCATGCTCTTACGAGTCTATAACATGTACTATAAACTATCATTTCTAGATAAAGTTGCACTATCTGAGTACCTTGTCACCAATATATAATGACAAAACCTAATCCATATATTAAATTATTAATTAACATTTAGAAGTTTCTAATCCAAATCAATTTCAAGAGTGTGTAGAGAATTTGTCATGTATGTGAATTTGAATATGCCATATTGGGTGCGTTACTGACCCGGAAAGTTTACCTAGCAAACACAAAGGATATCGGCCGTCGTGAACTAAATTGAATTGCTAACTAAAGGAGGAGAAAAAGTTCATAATTGGTCACTATTACATTCCCTGTTTTTCCAGAAAACGGAAAATGCTCAGGAATATGGCACCCGGTCAAAATTTTACATGGTGAAGGCTTGTTCTTGCAGACAAGAAGAAAATTACACATCAGCTAACTCAAACAGTTAAAAGAACAAAAGAAAAACTTGGTCTAGAAGAAATATTACACTTTTAAAAGCTCGTAGCCAAGAGGAAAACTACACGTGTCATGCACATCTTAAATCCGGCTGCTTTCAGAAATAGATTAATCAGATAATATCATCAAACTCACATTGTAATTGTAAACAATGATGACCGGCCAAATGAAATATATTTAAAGAAAGGGTATAAGTTTTGATTGTTTATCACCTTAAATCATTAAAAAGAAGATTAACTAGTGTCAGTGTGTCACCAGCATCAATTAAGAAAAGAGAAAAATTGTGCAAACAGTTCAATTATTACAAATATTCTAGTGAGATTTGGTGAGATGTAATGGAATGGTGTAGTTAGAATAGAACTTTCAAAGAATGGTTTCGAATTTTCGTGCGCAAGTGTTTGTTTAATTGGCTCCAAAGAAAAAGACTGTTTCAATCGTTAATTTTCAGCTTACCTTAGCGTAAACAGCTTGCTTCAACCTAACCTATCAGGCTATCACCCCACGTCATCTACCCCTACCCACATAAGAAAAAGATTTACAAATCGAAAGGTGTTGCATCAAACTCCCCTAACTTTTATAGTATATGTGAAATTACCACAAAATTTTCAACTGGCGGAAGTACTCTCTAAAATAAGGGTTCATCACATGCAGGAACCCTCCCCAAATTTTATTACAATTAGAGATCATCTGTGTTACAACACTATATTAACACATGACTCGCTGAGTTACATCATTATATTAACACAGGACTCTCTGAGTTACAACACTGTATTAACTCATGTCGAGTCTTTTTTTTGTAATACATAGTGTTAAAGGGTTTTTTTGTTAGAATTTTCTCTAAAAAAATAACTTTGAACATTGCGCGGGTTTCATATCGTACAATAATACATGCAAACTAAGTACAACAAATAAGATGGATTAAGTCCTACATGATCGGACTTAAATAATTATGCTCGTCAACCTTACAAATTAACCCAGTTCCATCTACTAAGATGAACAAATCACAAAGAAACCTTCCCACTCTCTCGACATCTTGATGTTATGACATATTAGACGATGGTGGTCAAAATTACATCCAGATTGTATCTTAGTTGTTGCTCGGCGGGTAGTTTTTGTGTTCAGTTTTTCATCAGGTCAATTGGTTTGGTTTGGTTTTTGGAGTTGAATTATATAAGATTTTATGGTGATGTTGCTTATATTTTAAGCTGCATCTCTGTGCTCCATGGAGCATTACTGGTGTTTTGGGAATCCTTTAAGTGCAATAATTTTTTTTAGCTTCTTAAAAAAAAAAAAAAAAAAAAACCTTCCCAGTTCCCACCATCAAGCTTAATGGAAAAGTTTGATGAACTGATTTGCACAAAGTTGACAAGGGGCTATTTGCATATTTCAAAAAATATATAGGGCATTTTGCAAAATGTTATTCATATTGATTTGCCACAAGTTTTCCTTACCTTACCCCATATCGTGCACACGTTATTAGAGGAATACTTTAATCAAAATTCAAAGTTTGTTAACAAGTAAACACACTCCCATTATATATCCCAAAGCAAGTAGCCAGCCATTTTATAATCCAAAGTCCAAACCCAAAACCTTCATTCAAAAATAGAAAGAAAAAAAAAGCACAAACACTCACAATAACACATACATTTGATCCTCGAAAAAAACATGGAAGGCCTAATTCCATTCGTGTACAAAGCAATTGTTCAATACAGAACTGGAGGACAAGGTGTCATAGGTACATGGCTAACTGAATCACCATCCGCTTCCTACATGCGCCTTCCAGGCGACTCGGGCCGGTTTTCGACTTCCGATATTCAGATTTTCCGGCAAGATTGTGGCTTCGCCACCGCTTCTTCTCCGCCTCACGCCAATAAAAGGGGCGGAGTTCAGTCCCCTGGCCACCATTTCATTAGTTCTCGTCCTGCCGTGAAGTGAAGATTACGGTAAAGATGTTTGTCATTATGTGCCCAAGGAAAGCCGATGGGCACGTAAATTCGACTCATGATCATCAAGTGGTTGTGATCTACAAATTAAGTCAATATGTGATAAAAAGTTCGGTTTTCTTTTCGTGATTGTGTTATTAGTACTCTTTATTTGTTTACTGCTTCGTGTAATGGAAGACCAAAGGGTCGGTCCATTTGTGTATTGCATGTGTATTTCGAAGTGTATGTAGGTATTTTAGATATATATATATGCTTGTCAAGGGATTTAATTTCTCCTTTATGAAGTAATTACTTTTTATGTGTGGAAAACCTAAAAGGGTCCACAAGCTTGCTATTGTGAAATAAATTTATTATTTGTATCTTTACAAAGAATTTTATTTTTCTTTTTTATCTCTTCAAAATTACAATACTATGGGTATTAAATTGGATACTATTGTTTACCAATAATTAAGTACCATTTAATTTTGGAAGCAATTTTACCTAAGAAAAACAAACAAATCCGTCTAGCCACAACTACAATTTATGAAGTGGGGTATTAAGATCTATGAACATGAGTATTAAAATTTGGAGGCATATATGACATTTCATTAGCCACTAATTGATAGGAGAGCAACATCAATTTTCTATGACGAGCATTTCTTAAACGAAGTTTATAAAATGAGCATTGCTTGTGCTCGTGTTCTTTTTTACGTAAATTAATAAAATTTTATCATTTCAAAAAGAAAATTTAATTTGTAATACGAAGTTTTGATATGCATATTTTGTTGATTGGTAGTAGCCCCTAAATCGAATATACTCCTACTTGATTTGATTAGTTTGTTATACAATTAATATGATAAGTAATTTTTATACTAGAAAAGTTCCACCAACTAATAAAATAAAGGGGACTTCTACAAACATGGTGCAGTACATGGCTGCGAGTTTGCTGGATTAATTTTGACTTCCCGAAAGCTAGCTGCCTCTCAATAAACTGTGGAAGGCATGCATGCATCACAGTAGATTTGATTTATTGCGAATCACAGAATTTTGCGACTCTTAAAAACTGAATTAAAAAAAGACATTAAATTAATTTAAAGAAGGTAAAAAAATACGATTACTAATTCTTAATCGGGAATGTTAAAATTACGACTCTTAATTTGTACTTCAATGGAAAATATGACACACCCCTTTTACGGCCCCTTTGCAATTTGTGTCTCTTTTTAAGAATTGTAATTTTTAAATACGACTTTTATTTGCATGACACGGCTTTTTTTAAGGATCAAATTATATCAAATCTCTTATAGTGGTCCTATAGGAAACACAAGTCTCATGAGAGACGGTCTCTAAATAACTTATATAGATGCGGCTTATGTTATCAACAAAAGCATCTATGTTATTAATCAAAACATCTATGTTGTTAACGAAATAAGTTTTGTTGTAATATGAAAAAATACCAATATTGATAACATAGATATTTTGATTAATAATCAATGATTTTATTGACAATATAGGTCCGTCTCTAAATAAATTACCAAGAAACCGTATCTCATAAGACTTACTCATCTTTAATTTAGTTGTTGCGGTCAAAAATTTCTTTTTAACTTCATACAGAATCGTGATTCATGCATGTTACGTTCGGATTAATCCGATCCAATCCGATCCGAAGTTCGGATCAATCCGAAGTTTCGGACCACTAAAGGCTCAATCCGAAATCCGATCCGTACGATCGAATCGGATTTCGAATTAATCCGAAAAAGTTCGAATTGGATCGGATTTAATCCGAATAATCCGAACTTTAATTAAAAAAAAAACTGAAATAGCATTTCGTAGCCAAATTAAATACTAGTTCAGTAGTTCCACATTCAAAATAAACAAAATAAAGTTCACAAGTTTACTTTAAATCCAAAACAACAAATACGAAAAGTTTGGAGTTCATGTTCTAGAATAACGACTAGTCGATTACATTCTTTGAAGTAAAAATAGAAAGTGCATATTTCCAACAGCCAAAATCCAACTTCCCAGCATCCTAAGTATTTTGTATTTTGTTTGGCTGAATAAGGGGAATTTTTTTTTAATTAATTCGGATTTTTGGATTAATCAGAAAATCCGACGGATCGGATCGAATTAATCCGAAAATCTTCGGATCTAAAATATCATAATCCGTAATTCGATCCGAATATATCGGATCGGATCGAATTTTTAGATAGGATTTTTAGATTTCGAATTTCGAATTTTATGATCACCCCTAATCCTAATGTTTACATTATGGGTGCAGGACAGTTATTGAGCTTAACAAGTGGCTAACTGAATTCCTCAGGGAACCCTACTAGTCTACTACGACCCTTTCATCATTATAAACATCATTATAAACATCGATGTCCCACAACAGACGGTCGGCCTGTTTGTAGTTAAAACATATAATGTTATAACAAAATACTACTACATAATTTTTAATTTGTTCTTTTCGAGAAACGGTCTATCTCAAACGTTACTCAAATCTTAAATCTTTACAACTCTGACCAGTTTTAGTTAGGCTCTGTTCTTTTCAACTGAAATTTATTGAACTGAACTGAATTAAACTGAACTGAATTGTAGTATAAAATATAACTAAGCAGAACTGAATGAGTTTTAAGTTAAAAAGAACAGAGCCTTACTAATGTTTTTAGTAATTTATTTATTCAACTTTTTTTTCGAGTTTTTATTTGACTAAAAACTTGACAACTCTATTAGTATTATGCACCAAGTTTGTGTGAGATTTCGACCCTCTAACCCATTTGTAGGGCAGTCGCCCACCCCTGGACCCTTCAATAGAATACTTGTATGCCATTTGCAAGTACAAATGATAATTTCGTTGTGGTGGAGTGGTCAGGGTATCAAGTTACGACCATAATGGCTTATGTTCGATTCATGGGTTTTGGTGTCCATTTACCTAAATTTTACTCTTTACACATAAATTTCAATCATCTTGGTCTGTCATTTTGCATTTTCCTTTATCATTTTTAGTTGTATCATAAAACTTCATACATTACGAAAAAAAATCTATTATACACTTAACAAATAATAAAAAAAAATCTTATTTTTACGCTAAAATTACACATTTTACTCCTAAAAGTACAAAATTTTCCACATTTTCATGTTTTTTAAAAATATTTTAAATTCACATAAAACTACACGCCAACCTAATATTATTCAAATTTTAAACTCATATGTATTTTCAATTAAAAGTTATTATATTGTATGAAATTTCAACCCCACTGAAATTTACTCCTTGATTCGCCACTGAGAGCAGTTAATGGTACTGTCCCATGCACGAAGAAGTTGTACATCGAACTCAGCTGAAGTCGTCTAAGTCTAAGCTAGAGATCAAGTGGAAACTTCAACTTGTGTTGTGAAGAAATAACAGAAAGATGAATTGAACAATACTGTTTATTTCAATATGGAAAGTGTTTACAGATCAAGCTCCATTGATGAGCTGATGAAGAAGAATTACAGATGAAAAGTGAATGAATTGAATAGCAAAGAAGGACTAGCTAGCTTAAATAGAGGAAAGGCTATAACTAACTTCCTAAATGCTCACTGTACAAGTCTAAGAGACGCATAAGTCTTTACTATATAAAACGTAATCTGACAAACACGCTTATATGACAAAAGCTGTTATCCTGGCGATTTGTTCTTCTGTGCTTGTAATGTCTCTTGACAATAATCTTCTTCATCTGTAATCTTTGATCCATGACATCCCCCCTCAAGTGGAGCATCGATGTCCTTCATGCTCAACTTGCTATGATGCTGAGCAAATAAAGGTCCAACCAAAGGCTTAGTAAGTATATCAGCTATCATATCATGAGTAGATATATGAAACAACTTGATAATGTTGGCTTGAACTTTCTCCCTGATAAAATGGCAATCTAGTTCAATGTGCTTAGTTCTTTCATGTTGCACCAGATTGTTAGCCGAACAATAAGCACTGCGGCTGTCAGTATAAATGTGGACTGGAGATGGATGAGAAACACCAAGATCTTGTGGGTTGTTTCTTACTCTTCCAGGAAATCAGACTAGGACCAAGAAATATGCAATATCCTGAAACACTTCTCCTAGTGTCAGGGCAAGATGCCCAATCACAATCACTGTAGGCTCTCAACTGAAAATCACTAGTGCTAGGCAAGTATAATTCATGGCCTGGAGATTGCTTGATGTATTTGAGCACTCTATGGGCAGCAGCAAGATGCAATGTAGTTGGTTTACTCAAAAATTGACTGAGGCACTGAATGGAATAGCTCAAATCAGGTCTGGTAATGGTAAGGTAAACCAGTCTACCAACCAATCTCCTATACTGTGAAACATCTTCAAGCATATCACCACCTTCACTGGCTAGTCTGTATTTAGAGTCCATTGGTGTTGAAGCTGGCTTACACCCTAAAAATCCTATCTCAGATAAAAGATCAAGTGCATACTTTCTCTAAGAAGGAACTAAACCATTAGTAGAATAAGCAACTTCAATACCAAGAATATATCTAAGTTTACCTAAATCTTTAATAGTAAACATAGAATTTAAATGTTGTTTGACTCTATTGATCTCTATCATGTCATTACCAGCAAAAATAATGTCATCAACATAAACAGCTAAGGCAGTAAAAAAAGAAGAATCATGTTTAACAAATAAAGAAGTATCAGATCTGGACTGAGAATAACCAAAATCAACCAAACAAGAAGCTAATTTGCTAAACCATTGCCTAGATACTTTAAAAGGGAAACAGCTTTAAAAGGGAAAATAGTCTCTTCAAAAATCACATCTCTAGAAAGAAAAACTTGCTGAGTAACTAATTCCAAGACTTTATAACCTTTAACACCTAAAGGGTAACCCAAAAAAGCACACTTCACAGCTCTAGAGGCAAACTTATGTCTATTAGTGGTTATAGTACTAGCATAGCAGAGAACACCAAAAAATGCGCATATAACTGTAATCAACAGGCTTGTTGTAGAGTCTCTCATAAGGAATAAGCCATTGAATAGCACTTGAAGGTATTCTATTACTAATATGAGAAGCAAAAAGTATACTATCAGACCAAAAAAAAATTTTTTTTGGGGGGGGGGGGGGAGAGGAAGTGAACATGAGAGAGCGAGCCACTTGCAAAATGTGTTATTGTTTGCGTTCAACAACACCATTTTGTTGGGGCGTGTAAGTACAAGGACACTGATGAATGATACCCTTAGAGGCATAAAAATCTGTGAACAAAAACTCTTGACCATTATCAGTACGAATGGTTTTAACATGACAACCAAATTGTGTATGAACCATTTTACAGAAATGCATAATATGTGGTCTAGTGTCAGTTTTGTGAGAGAGCATATAAATCCAAGTGCAACGGGTATAGTCATCAACGATTGTAAGAAAAAACCTATAATTTTCACGAGAAAGAATACTGAAAGGGCCCCAAATGTCCATATGAATAAGCTCAAAAGGAGCAGTAGTAGTAGTAATGCTGGTAGGAAAACTCAAGCGCTTTTGTTTAGAAAAATGACATATATCGCAAATGTGATGTTCATTACATTGAATCTTATGAGGTAAACAAAGAGTAGAAAGTTTGGCATAGGGTATATGGCCTAAACAAGCATGCCAAACATCAGGAGAAATATTGTTTACAGCAGAAAGTACATGAGTAGAAGTAGAAAAAATGTGACTATTGAGATGATACAAGCCATGCTTCACTTCAGCTAAGATAGTCTCCCTCTTGTGAAGTAAATCCTGAAGAAAACATTTGGAGTGTGAGAAGCGCAGATCAAACTTGCCATCTCTAATTAGAGTAGAGACTGAAAGCAAATTGAAATCAAACTTAGGAGCAAAAAGAATATGATGCAGAATAAGTTCAGGAGAAAGTTTAACACTACCAATATGAGAAGCATAGGTAGTATCACCTGTAGGTAGCTTAATAATAACATAAGTTTGAACAGGAGGGGTAAAAAATAAGTTCATATCACATATCATGTGATCAAAGGCCCCTGTATATAAAATCCAAGAAGAAGATTGCTTTTGAATGGTGACAAAAAGACAAGTAGCTATACCTGTGTTGTTTGAGAGAGGAAGATTAATACCCGTGGTAGAACAAGCTACATGATGCTCAGAAGATTGATTAGCAGAGTGATGAGCTTGGTATTTCTGAATCTTCAGGAACTGGTGATAAGAATCATGATTGAAACCAGTGGAGTAGTCAATTGAATCATGTTGAACAATAGCAACTGCAACAGTAGATTTGGCATTGTTCTGAAAACGTTTATTATTCACATTGGATCTGGGAGCAGCATTCCTAGGTTTGCAGCCTGGTGGGTACCCATGGAGCACAAAACAACTCTTTTTAGTGTGTCCAAGTTGCTCACAATGAGTGCAGAAAGGGCGCTTGTTAGCAGGCTTGTTGAATTTTTGTGCAGGTGCAAACTTGTTTGCAGATGTGCCTGTAGAAGCGCCAAAATTCATGGCCATATGCTCACCATGATCTTGTTGCAGAGCCCTTTGACCTTCTTCTTGAAATAATAGAGAGTACACTTTGGACAATGAAGGCAAGGGGATAGCGCAAGTAACAATTGACTTCTAATGGGAGCATAGGAATCATGCAGACCAACACGAAATTTGACCACACAGTCAGAGTGTTGAGTGTTGACAAGAAGAGCATGAATGTCACAGGTACACTTAACACCACAAGAACACTTAGGGATAGGTCTAAATCCAACAAATTCATCCCAAATACTCTTGAAGGCATTGTAATACACAGTAATAGACTGAGAACATTGTTTGATCGAGCCTAAAGACTTCTCTAAGTGAAAAATGTGAGGGCCATCACTACGTCCATAGCGTAAATGTAACTCATCCCAAACTTCTTTAGCATTCACAAAATCTAACAAACTGCTACGAATATCAGGAGAGACAGAATTGACTAACCAAGATTGGACGAGGCTATTGGCTCGATGCCAAGAAGAGAAATGCAATGGATGTGTCTCAGGATTAGGAATAGGGAGTGAGCCATCCAAAAAAACCAACCTTGTCCTTGACCCTCAAATTCATCACAAAAGTCTTGCTCCAGATCAGATAATTTTCGCCATTAAAGACATCACCAGTGGCGTACAACAACATCGGCAGGATGGAGATAGTAAGGCGACGTTGAATCATCACTAGGATTGTTAGGAGAAGACTGTTGAGCAGTGGTGCCAGAACCAGATGGTGTAGAATTGGGAGAACCTTCAGCCATTGATTGAATCGAAGAAAACGGTTACGAATTAAGCGAGGAGAAATCGACGGGAAACAGTCGAACAAGAATGATCGAACAGCGGAATCAGGATCGATTGGCGATTGATACCATGTGAAGAAATAACAGAAAGATGAATTGAACAATATTGTATATTTCAATATGGAAAGTGTTTACAGATCAAGCTCCATTGATGAGATGATGAAGAAGAATTACAGTTGAAAAGTGAATGAATTGAATAGCAGAGAAGGACTAGCTAGCTTAAATAGAGGAAAAGCTATAACTAACTTCCTAAATGCTCATTGTACAAGTCTAAGAGAAGCATAAGTCTTTACAATATAAAACGTAATCTGACAAACAGGCTTATATGACAAAAGCTGTTATCCTGGCGATTTGTTCTTCTGTGCTTGTAATGTCTCTTGACAATAATCTTCTTCATCTGTAATCTTTGATCCTTGACATGTGTAGCCACTGGATGCTTCTCATAATAGAGTCCACTGCTTGTCTTAGCAAGTCTTCCATGGAGAGGTATTACATGATTACTTGGAACATAGTATATAAATGCACATTCTAGAATCATAACAAACACGCTATACGTGTTAGTTAGTTAATCTGCACATAATAATGTACGCGATGACATTAAAAGTCATATTATGGTATGAAAGTGCAATTTATATTCCACTTGTTTTGTTAATTCGGCATTTCTTCGTTTATTAACCGGTTCGACAATTGTAGTTGTTTTTCTATGGTTATTTTGTAGGATATATCAAGTTGGGCCTCAACATGCTTAATGGATCACGATTGGTTACTGTAGCAGTCACTGTACCAAAACGTCATTGTAGCAGTTATTGTAGCAGGCACTATAGTAGTTACTGTAGCAAAACGGACACTGTAGCAAAAAGGAAAATAAGAAGCATAATGCAAGAAGGAAGCTGCCATATTGTTCAAGGAAGAATCTGATGCTATAAGGAAATTGAGATTTAAAAGAGATTGATATATAGAAGATTTCTTATACTAAAGATATCAAGAAGAAGGCAGTTTCCTTATGAAAGAAACCCAATAGGGTTCGACTTGGGCTTGAGTCTTCTTCATGAGGCCGATTCTAGCATCTATATATATACAAGGAGACCGAGCCATTGCAAGGCGCCGATTGCCTTTGAAGAACAAAGATTATATGTTTTAGGCGTCTTGCTTTACTAGACTTTTATTTCGGTGTTACTTGTGAGTGTTCTCTAAAGATTGAGAATTACTCTAGTATCATTGAACTAGAATAGGTTTTTCTTGTCTGTTCTAGGACTAGTTTTCCGTAAGTTTAATCAATCGTCTGTGATTGATTTAAACTTCTTTTTGTAATTCTACTTTTCATATCTAGTAGAAATTTTGCTTACGGCACCGTCGTTATCTTTATATACCGGCTTGATTAATTTTGTGTTCAGTTTTATTCCGCTGCATTTTACTGAGTTTTGTCGATTATAGTTCACTGTTGTCGTAGTTTAGTTGAACACTATTCACTGTGTCGTAACAGTGTTGACTCAACATTAATAGTCAACATCGTTCAAATCTGTTCAGAAGTACCAATTCCGGTCCTACCGTTCTAACATGGTAGAATTACTGAATAACAAATATGACAAAATCCAATTTATTGGATTGGTAGGAGTGACATACGAGATGTGGAACTGACTTATTTTCTCTTTGTGCTGTTAATTTGAATGAGTCGAGAGTGCATATTAGAAGGAGAAGAAGTAATCAGAAGAATACGCTAACGGAATGTAAACGACACTAATGTTGAACCTCTATAATTATATAAATATAATTCCCAGGTGACTTGTAACAAAATATCCACTATATGATTATACGAGATAGATAATAAAGTTATGTATATCTACTTTACCAAGTTCCATGCTTAACACTCAGTGATGCATTAATAGGATATGACCGATTGAATCATACATGAAAGTACTTAACTTATACTATATCATCAATAATTCCATATCGTATTACCTACAAACTAAGTAGTAAGTACATATGGTAGATCAATTGCAGTAGTACACCATACTCAGACTTAAATCGTATTCCCCTCTATAACGAATCAACCTTAAATGAACCCAGTACGATCTACTTGATGAATCACAAAATATCGCGCACTTGACACTTCCAGTCTTCCATGCATTATTTGATTAACAAGTAAATATGGGTGTTCAAAATCCAGTTTGGACCGGAAAATGGACCGGAACCGGACCGTATATACCGTTCCGGGCCGGGCCGGGCTGGATAGCTTTCGGTTCGGTTTCCAGACTCAACAAAATGGTGGTTCCGGTTAAAAACCGTAAAAATTCGGTTTGGATCGGAAAGACCGCTATACTAGTAACCCTAACGCATCTATGTAAATATCTTGTATATATTCTAATCCATATACAAACTACTACAATATTTATTACTATTGAATAATGATAATTTTTTCTCTTTAAACACGTATTTTATTGGTGGTCAAACTTAACTTATTCAATATGTTTGTGAATATGGATGAGTTGACTTAGTACACTTGGTAGTGTATAAAAAGTAATCTACATCATAATATATGTTACTTTAAAGTATCATCTCTAATTTCCAACTACTTCCCATATAAATCTTTTAAGGAGTAATGTGTTCACTTAATTTATTCCACATAATCAAGTATTAATTAAAGGTCTTGAAGCATATTTTGTACGTTTACTAATTAATTACTACCATAATCATTTCATTTGATTTTATCAACTCCAAGTTAGAATGATTGGCTTGCAGTACCCAATTTATTTAAATCTCTGTCGCTTGATTTGAGGTGACCAAAATGATTTTTTTTTCATTCGATCTTTGCTAATTTAGTATTTCTTTTTCAAAATTTATTTTATTTTTGAAAATAAGCTAATACCGGTCTAAGCGGTCCAAACCGGAATGACCAGAATATCCGGTTCCGGTTCGGTCTGGACCGTAAGCTTCACGATTCGGTTTCTGGTCCTACGATTTTTGTGATTCCGGTTCCGGTCCATTCTGGTTTCGGTTCGGTTCCGGTCCGGTACACCCCTACAAGTAAACACACTTGACACTTCCATTATAACCCAAATTAAATAGCCCCAAATCAAGTAGCCATGCAGCCCTTTTATATAATCCAATTCCAAACCCAGAGCCTTCATTCGAAAAGGGAAAAATAGAGAACAAACACGCACACTAATAGTCTCTAATACATACATTTGATCCTCGAAACAAAACATGGAAGGCCTAATTCCATTTTTGTACAAAGCACTTGTTCAATACAGAAATGGAGGTACATGGCTAACCGAATCACCATCCGATTACTACATGCGCCTTCCAGGCGACTCGGGACGGTTTTCAACTTCCGATATTCAGATTTTCCAGCAAGATTGTGGCTTTGCGACATCTTCTCCGCCTCCCGCCAATAAAAGGGGCGGAGTTCAGTCCCCCGGCCACCATTTCACTAGTTCTCGATTTGTCTGCCGTGCAGTGACGATTAGAGATGCTTGTTATTTGTTAAGTTGTTATTATATGCCTAAGGAATGCCGAGCACGGAAATTCCGCTCATGATCATAAAGTCGTTGTGATCTTAAATGTAATACAAAGTTTAGTTTTTTCCTATCGCGATTGTCATGAATCATGATTAGTCTTAAGATTCATTTTTAGAAAAAGTTACATTTTATTATTGCGGTTAACGTTTTCGCGTTAATAATTTATTCTTAACGATATTAATAAATAAATTATTAAAATTATATAATGAAAATTTAGTAATTAAATTTTATTATATGATTTTATTAAATTATTTACTATTATCGTTATGAATTGTCAAACTCAAACGATTAATGGCCAAAGTTAAAATGTAACACTTTCTCTGAAATTGAGGGATTATTTGTTTTACTACTTCGTGTTGAGGAATGAATAAAGGTTCGGTCCATTTGTTTGTTGTGTACGGCTACGGCAAGTGTGTAGTTAGGGATATATCGACCCGGGCGGTGCATTATGGATCCCACAACTACAGTGAGGGAACATTCAAGGTGCAACTTTCCGAGGTCAAATTGAAGGAACCATATTTTACATATGATTGTCAAGTGATTTGAATTCTTTTTTTTTTAATCAGTAAAATTTTATTACGAACTTGAGTAACGATTACAAGAGGATAAGAAATGCTATACAAATACATACCCCATACCATGAGCATTTACACATAAATAGCAATCCAAATACTGCAAGTCCCAACACCTCCTACCCCACTTTACATATAATAAAGGAAACCAACACAAGGTGCTTAGCCTTCTCTTTTCATGAATTAATTTGTATGGGGACAAACCGATTTCCTCTATCATGCCGCATGTGATAGTGTCTCTTGTTATTTAAGTGTTGTACAATACAACATATATGGTACAACATTTAAATTATCAAGAGGCACTACAAGTTTACAACCTAGCTAAAATGCTGCTATTGTGAAATAAATTTACTATTTGTTTCAGGAATTAATAAATTTATTATTTGTTTTGGGAACTCAGGAACTTTTTCACTTTTTTCACTTTAAAATTACACTACTGTGGTATTGAATCGGATATACTCCAAATTGATTTGATTAATTTGTTAATTAAAGGGGCATCGAAGAAGGTTAGGATACATAACCACCATCGATGACGTTTTTCTTTTCTTTTTTTTGCAACAACGAAAAGGAAGTTTCATTAATGAAAATCAAGGGAGTACAACGAGCATAAAAGATGTTCAATTGCAGTATTACAATTCAAAATTTTTTACAAACAACTTTGCTATCACAACCAAACTACAATATACAAAACCAACTTCCAAACCTTCAAAAGCCAACTAATACATGATCACATGCCAAGGATATGTAAGTTACTATGTTACTTGTAAGGTTATATATATATCTATTTTACTATGTTACTTGTTGGGCTTTCTACCGTCAGTCGAAGTGTTGTCCTGACTAACTTCAGTTACCTATTTTAATCCATTAGATTAAAAAATTAATGGTGGAGATCGAATAATTTGCTACATTTCGCACCAAGTGTTGTCATGTGTGTCGCACGAAGTGTTGTACTACGTGTTGCTCTAACCGTCTATGTCGCCTTAAACTATTTAAATATACTAAAATTTAAAAAAAATATATTTTTTTATATATTAAAAATACCCCTATTATAAAATCTTTCAATTAAAATTGAAATTTAAGTTAGGGTTTATTCAATTTCAATATTTTTACAGATTAGGAATAGGTGTTATAGATATTTATTTAATTTGTAATTATAATTTTAATGTATATAATTATAAATTAAAAATGTATGTGGAAATATGTGTTTAATTATTTTTTATTATAATTTTTTGTAAATTTATATATGTTTAAATATAGTAACAAGTAGCGGTTGAGGCGATGGAGAGCAATAGTTGAGAGCGATCGAGAGCAATGGTTGAAGGCAATAGAAAGCAATGGACACATGTCACGTGTTGACACCTCGACTGACAATAGTCAGGGCAACAACTTAACTTATGGTAGAAAATCTGATGTTACTTGTAAGGTTATAAGTTTATATCCCTGAAATCATCAACATATGACATACACAATGTCTCCAGAGAAATCGTAACTTAAGTTCAACCTATGTTTTTAAAAGAAAACATTTATAGATCAAAACGTAAATATTATTAACATTAATCTTTTCTCATACACAATGCATTTTGTTAATATAAAATAAATATTTTTATTAACAAAGAGAAACAAAATTCATGATACTAATAACTCGTATGACATAGGATTAATTAGGAGTATTAATTATGCAATTATTACATGCGTTTGCGCATTATAATATGCTGTCCAAGCTAGCAAGCTTGGATAAAAAAAAAAAAGCTAGCAAGCTGCATAGATAGAAGTCCTGAAGCAAGTCATGTTGTCCATCATTACATATTGATCTATATAATCTTCATCGGAAAAACTTTGTCTAGTTTGTAGGAAACCCTAGGCGTCATTGGGTACCACGAGTATTCGAGTCTGAACTGTGTCCATCCCATGTTCATTACATCATTCTTTAAATTTTGGGCCTTGAAACTAGGAATTCATTTCTGTTACTTAATTAACCAACTTATACTAGTATGTACTCGAGAAGGGTTGGAGCGTGATAGAATTTCATCTCATCTAAAGTTTCTAACTCAGAAAGAAATGGAATCTATTCATTTATATTAATATCTATACTCCCGACTTCGTGGCGATTTCAACCTCTTTGGGGAGGCCATTCGGCGGAAATTTAATATGACGGAGATTGCTCTAGTGGAGATTCGAACCTGGGTTGGGCGTAAATCGAATCAAATTTTACTTAGATGGGATGGAATTCTATAAGAGCGAGTAAGGGTTGGAATATGTTCCGGCCTAATTAGTCGCACGTCGAGTATATGGTGGTAAGGAAGGACAAAAGAATAGCTAGCTCGAATCTAAAGGCTTCACATATGATATGTGAAGATGGAAATGTCACAAGACAGTTTTACCGAAGGATTGAGGCAATCACAACTCGACTTGTTAGCTAAAAAAAGACTATACTGTGGGCCTAATTGTTGGTACTCATGTCCACTCGGACCCTATCAAGTTAAATTGAGTATGCGTTAAACTTGACTTGCATAACAACTCTACAATGGACTAAAATAACATTGAAGGCATTTTCCTTTTCACCAGTGGCTGGAGCCAACCCTCTCTTGTGTTTTTAGCCAAACCAATCCCTTGGATGATAAATCTACCATTTTACATGCAGTTTTCCCCTTCGAACGCATTTTTTTATGTGTGTTACTACTCATATCACCCCACACTATAACAGTAAGTCCACGAGTTAACACCTCTAGGTCGAACTTTCCATCGTTGGTCCCCTCTATTGTCTTGTTAGCCAAACCACCATTGGATAATAATTTTAATTAACTACCGTCTTACATGCACTTTTCCCCTTAAAACACCCATTTCTATGTTCCATATTCGATGGATCCCAAATTTGATATCTCACGTGACAGCTCAAGTGGCAAATCGTGAATTGCATAGTAAAACACAACATGCCTCTATAGCTTGGTGAAAAATTCTTCATCACATCACATACTCTTGCTCGATAATATTCATGGAGAACAAATTTATGGCATCAGTTCTCCTCACCACATTTCTCTTGTTAACCACTTCTAGCACAGTACTTGGCGAAATGCGATGCGGTTCTTGTGGAAAGACCCCGGTACCCTACCCGCTAAGCACCGGACCAAACTGTGGAGACCAGGACTACAAGATCAGGTGTAATCCAAACACAAGCACGCTGTATTTTGACTCCAAAACGCACATGCCATACGTGATCACATCCATTAACCCAGGTGCAGAGCGACTTGTTATTAGCCCGCCTTCGGTTGTGCCAGGCACGTGTTTCACGGAAGAATCCACGGGAGATGGATTTCAGCTGGACGATTCACTTCCATTTAACATCAGCAACAGCAATACAGTACTGGTGTTCAATTGCAGTGACAACATGTTGCACTTGCAGGTTACTTCACATTTTAAAAAATTTAAGATTTTTGTTCATCTTTAGAAAGAAAACAATCATTTTCCAAATTTTTAGTATTATTTTTTAAACTGGTTATAAATATCTGCAAATCCACGCAGGCACCAATCAACTGTTCAAGCAATTCACTCTGTCACACCTACATTGATAACGTACCATCAGTCGCAGCGTGCAAAAGGACACCTCTCTGTTGTATGTACCGTACAGGCGGTTCTCAGAATGCATATGCTATTCGAGTCAATGCCAACGGGTGTATGGCGTATCAGAGTTACGTGAACTTTGATCCTGCATTGCCGTTTTCCAAGTGGCCAGCCCCAGGATTAGAGCTCATGTGGGCTTCACCACCCATGCCGCCTTGTAATAAGACGTCAGACTGCCGTGATTTACCATTGTCGCGGTGCTTGCCTGATCCTGCCAATACTGCGCGCAAGAGGTGCTACTGCAAGAATGGGCGGTACTGGGATCCTGGCACCGGATATTGTCAAAGTAAGTTTATGTTCTGTAAATGCTTCTGAATCTCCTGTCAGAATCAAACATTTCACAGATTGCTAGCAGAGAACTGACAGAAATGAATCTTGGCAATTTCGAAATTAACTACTTACTTCATCGTGTGCAGAGTGTCATCGGGGAACTGGCTGTACTTATCACAAGAATCAAACTCCACTTATTGGATGTAAGTTAGATGCATTAGTTCTGTATCTGCTTTTGCCAGAATTGCTCTTCAGCTTTTTGTGCTCTTATATTTGTACCAGAATTGCATAAACAGCGAATGTTGCTGGCTGAAATGACTTTTCCTTTTTGCATTCAGTCCTTGAACATTGTCTAGGCTCTGAAACGTTACTATTCTCCAGCTTCTGTAGGTGTTGTAGTGCTCCTAGTCATAGCCGGGTTACTAATATACAGACAGCGTGTCTACGTAAAGAAAGTAGCACTGAAGGCTCTGATAAAGGAGCGCGAAGAAATCTTGAACGTGAACAGCTGTGGAAAATCATCCAAGATCTTCTCAGGCAAAGAGATCAGGAACGCAACCGATGACTTTTCCAAAGAAAACTTGCTCGGATCCGGTGGGTTTGGAGACGTGTTCAAAGGAATTGTGGAGGATGGAACCGTCATAGCCGTCAAAAGGGCAAAGCCTGGGAATGCCAAAGCCACTGCACAAGTGCTGAATGAAGTTCGAATCCTCTGCCAAGTAAATCACCGGAGCTTGGTGGTACTGCTAGGTTGTTGCGTTGAGCTTGAGCAGCCTCTCTTGGTATATGAGTATGTTGCAAATGGTACTTTATTCGATCGTCTGCATAATCCTACAATTCGCCAGAGTAGCCCACTTAACTGGCTTCGGCGTCTGCTAATAGCTCACCAAACAGCAGATGGGCTTGCTTACCTCCACTCCTCTGCTGTGCCCCCAATTTATCACCGAGATGTTAAATCGAGCAACATACTACTGGATGAGTATCTTGACGCAAAAGTATCTGATTTTGGGCTATCGAGACTGGTTGAATTGAGCGAAAGAGATTATACTCACATTCATACCACGGTTCAAGGTACACTCGGCTATCTAGACCCGGAGTACTATCAGAATCTTCAGCTGACAGATAAGAGTGATGTTTACAGCTTCGGAGTCGTTCTGCTGGAGATTCTGACTTCTAAGAAAGCAATTGACTTCAACAGGGATGAGGAGAATGTGAACCTAGTGATTTACATGAAGAGAATATTTGATGAAGAGAAGCTAATGCTTGTCATTGATCCAATGCTTTTAAATGGGGCCAGCAAGGTGGAACTCGAAACCATGAAAGCAATCGGGAATCTGGCTGCAGCATGCCTTGATGAACGAAGGCAAAATCGACCTTCTATGAAAGAAGTTGCTGATGAGATTGAATGTATTATTAGTATTGTTACAGGTGTTCCAAAAACATAGACAGTCTAGTTTTCCAGACAACATGCAGCTTGTAACAAACTAACTACTAGTCCATTCCACCAAGTAAATTCATATTTTCTATATGTTTTATAAAGTTCAGCAGTGACTTTTCTAAGTGTGAACACAGAACAACAACGTCCAAAGCTATCAGTTCAATCTCTTTACAGAGATATTGCAACATTCTCTTGAAACAAAAAATTGGAGTGACAGTGACCAAATACTGAACAAAATGAAGGCAAAAAAGACCTAAAATCAAGTGGCTTCCAAGGGAAGCCAGGAGTAGCTCGAGTAACATTAAATTTACAAGCAAAAACTATGTCAGAGACGTGTAAATCGAGGAAATATTGTCTCAATACATTCAAACTGAAGCTAGTATCCAGAACATCACGTGAGAAGACATAGCAATAAGGAACCATGTAACAAATGCCAGAGCTATAGAAAGCTCGTATCTTTTACATGGAAGGTGTGCCGGACCTGTACAAAACTTCAAGTCTTTAGCGTACAAAACTGCAATCCCTGCTGAAGAACATGCTGCTGCGAGTGACAAGGTAGCTGTTACCTGCATTTGATCCACCACCAATTCCAATTAAGGCAAAAATCAGTGGAATTCCAATTAAGAGTTCTTTAAACTTGTGTATTTCTATTGTTCATCTGAAAGTCAGTTTCCATGTTAAACTACAGTTGTAATTCAGTTTAGCATATTTGTTAGTCCTATACAAAATAATGGAGGATTTCAAAGATATACAAATCACAATCTTTCTAACAGAACTAGGGATATGAAAATGGCAGTCACAATACAAGCGCTTAAATGACATGTAATTTCAAATGAATCAGTATACAAGTTTACTCAATAACGACAAGGGGAGGTAGTTAAATGAAAGTTTATTGCTGATAAAGGACACTTCATTTCACAACCAAGGAGAACAACCAAAAATAGCTTTGCGAGCATCATTTTGGCAGATTATATGCAATATGTAACATTGAAGGATGGAGGACTTACCCAATCACCAACGACAAATAGGCTGACAAGAACCGGATTACGCAGATCCCTTTTTATCCACAAAGCATAAATATCAAGACATGCAAGTCCAAAGCTCCACAATACTTGAAGACCCATTGACGCTATGAGATAACTGTATCAAGAACGTAACAGTGTTACAACTTCACATTGCATTCAACAGAATCATGACAGAACGTAATAGAATTCACTTTAATGGGGAAGAGACTAGTCCAGGGTGAGCCAGACAAACATGCAGATAGAGTAGCTTAGCAGCAATAGGCATGTATTATTCGTAGTGTTTGTGCAGATTAAAAGATCTACATGACTCCTACAAAAACCAAACATCATATAAAGAAGGTAAACTAGTCAACTGTAAACCCAAGCACTATTCAAATGCCGCACCAATACTAAGAGATCACATTGCACAAACCAGAACCTGGCCAGAAGATATTCGAAATTTACCGCAAGGAGCATAACCTACCTTGCTGTAGACAGGTATATGTGGCTAGATTGGAGCTCATCCTACAAACTATTATCTACAAATTGCATGCATAAGCAGAAAACAGGTATAACAGTGATTCCAAAAATTGCACTCTGGCATTTACTTAGTTGAGTACTAGTACCATTTACTCAGACAATGATTTGGTTAGAATAAGTACCATCATTAATTGTTGTTTCTATAAACCGAAATTCCCAAAATTAATTAATAGCCCACATGCTTAAATTGTCAAAATTTCCAGAAATACCATAGATCTGGAGAACCTTGGTAACCATATACAGAAACATGACAAGACCACATCCAACTATACTATCAGTTTCATCTGATTCCACACACAAGAAGCATAGATAAAGACAGCAAATCAAATCAACAATGGAAGAAGAAAGCGAAACCATACCAATAAGCAGTAAAGTTAGAAAAACCCAGAGCAGAAACCATAACCCCAATGGAACCAGCTGCAAAAAAAGACTGTCCAAATCTGAGTAGCAGACCACTCCAAGTTCCAGGACTACCCAACAAATCCTTCATTTTCCTTCTCCAATTCCTCTTTTTTCCTTCAATTCAAACAGGGCCCCTCTATTTTCCTTCAATTCAAAACAGGGCCCTCACTTCAAACCCCTAGATTTCCTCAATCCTCATTTCAATTTACTCAGAAACAAAAACCCAAGAAGCTTCCTTGCCGGGTACCTTATCTCACAGTACTGTAGAGGATCTTGTCGTGGATTTAACAAAGATTCAATCTTTGGCGAAGACAAACATGCAGAGCAGTTGAGCTGAGAGAGATGAACATTAAAGAAGCATTCTTGATTGAGGTTGCTATCCTTTTTACTTTTATCAGATGTTATAATAATGGGAAAAAAAGAAGTATTTGCTTGTTAATCTAAGAACGCAAGCAAGCAAAGTTTGATTAGTAGGAAGGAATAACAACAATTTACTACTCCTTCATCCCGAATTGAACTTAGCGAATCCGGACTCAAATTTTTAAAAAATTATTAAATAAAGTATTATAAATACTGAAAAAGTAGTAGTTATATTTTCCATTAAAGATACGAAAAGTTAAAAAATTGAAATTTGAACATATTAAAATGAAATGTATGAAAAAATTGGGAGGCTGAATTCGGATGGAGCAATTATTTATTGGATGGAGGAGTGACTGTGACAGCACGGGAAGGTTGTTTAGTGGATTAACGGCAACGGAAATAGGACTGTGAGTCTGACAATTTGACGTGGTTTGACATTTATTAATCTTTGCTGATATTAGAGCCACATTTTATCTTTAATGTATTAATACTTTTAGTTTCCCTTTTTGCGTGTATTTGTCGGAACCACTTGCGTGTCGTCTCTTGGATTTCGAATCTTTGGGCCCTGGTGGTCTGGTCTGAAGATGAGAAGTTAGGTGTGCCAAGCCATTTTCAGTTTTGCACTTTAACTAAAAGTTTTTTTTAAGTTGTTGATCGAGTTATAATGGTGGAAGTTAGTGCTGTAATGTTCTTTTTTAAGCTTAATCCAGAGACAAGCATATCCAGTTTTCCCCAAATTCCGTCTTGCGAGAGTAATCATATATTGAAGAGTCCGGACTTTTATACACAAAAGACAAACATATATAATTAACACTAAAAATTAGACGATATGAATTTTTTTACGGGTCAACCCGGTCCGCTATCTTTTTTAAAAAAATCCTTACAACTCATCATGACTTTCGAGCAGCCATTCAAGCATGTTGCTTTTTTTACAACAAATTGCCTATATTTAACATATAATGATCCATGTTTCCCATGAAATCGTTTATGAAAACCTATTTATCAAACAAAAACACAATATTTAAGAAAAATATATATTAAAACCAATTACATCCATCAACCGATAAATTTCACTACACAAAAATAATAGTCAAATTTACAGTCTACAAATTACTACATCCTCAAAATAGTTATCTTCACACTCTTGACTTGTTCGTCGACTCCTTCCACAATCTCTCCATTTTAATGACTAATCAATTTCTTTGTTCGACCACCCTTTTTACGAAAACCTAATACATACAACAAAAGCATAAATCATTTGTCCAAAAAACTAAACAATGCAGAACGCATGAATACTCATTCGGAATATTACATATGGTTGTACATAAAAAAAATCCGCCCGCCCGCGCCGCCCGCCAATCTGTCCGCCGCAAACCGCACCCGCCGATTGAAAAATTTAAAAATATCCGTCGTGGGTCGAAAATTTAATCACCCGCTTCGGGCGGGTGGGTGGCGGGTGCGGGCGAAGTCACCCACCACCCACCTGACCCACCCGCCCATGTAAATTATATATATTTTTTTTAATTTTTATTATATAGTTATATAGTAAATATAAGAAATAAGAATTAATATGAGTATATGACCTCATTCCAATTTCACACAACAGAGAACTTATACATATGTATGGTAATTGTACTTGCTTATGGAGTGTTTTATTTCGTATTGGAACTTATATTTATCTTGTTCGAACATATTATAGCATTTTATTTTATACGTTGAACCCGCCCGCAATCCACCCGCTTAAATGTCAACCCACCCGCCGTGATTTGATAAATTGTTCACCCGCCATGGTTCAATATTTTGTCCACCCGCTATAGGTGGGTCGGTTGAATATTTGGTAAAAAATCGCCCGCACCCGCCCGCGTACACCCCAAATATTACATATGCCATTCAAACTAAACCAGTAACACATAACAACATAGACAATTTGTGCTAAAACATAAACCATTTATACAAAAAAACTAAAACATTCAAACTGGATCAACAACATATAACCACATAAAAACCTAGACAATTTATACATAAACATAGACCATTTATACAAAAAAAAAAACTAAACCATTCAAACTAAATAGCAACACATAATAACATAGACAATTTATACTAAAACATAGGTCATTTATACAAAATATTAAACAATATATAATGCATCTATATTTTCACAATAAACCAGCGATAAAGAACAACATAGACAATTTATACATAAACATAGGCCATTTATACAAAAAAAAAAAAAAAAAAAAAAACTAAATCAGCAACACATAATAACATAGACAAATTATACTAAAACATAGGTAATTTATAAAAAAAAAAACTAAACCATATATAACGCATCTATCTTTTCAAAATAAACCAGCAACAAAGAACATCATAGATAATTTCTACAAAAACATAGGACATTTATACAAAAAAACTAAACAATACAGAACTCATTATATACATTCGAAAGATAACATCTATCCATTCAAACTAGGCCACCAAACTTGGCTATTTCTACATGAACATAGGCCATTATACGAAAAACTAAACCAGCAACACAGAACAATATAGACAATTTATACATAAATATAGACAATTTATATTAAAACTTAGGCTATTTATACAAAAAAAAACTAAAGTATAACAACATTGACAATTTCTACAGAAATATAGACCATTTACACGAAAAACTAAACCGGCACTAAAGAACAACATAGACAAATTCTACATAAACACATACTTATACAAAAGATAAAGTGCGTTAAGATCCGGCCCCCACTATTTCCTCCCTTTGACCTCAATGATAAGTTTGTAGCTGCTTTTTTTTTTTTTTTTTTTTAAGTAAGTCTCCTAAGAGACGGTCTTATAAAAAGACTAAAAAGACGGACAAACATTACAATTATATTAAAAAATATTAAAAGATTTATTAAGATCGGTGATATACATATACATTAAAATGATATAAAATGTACACTAATAAAACATTATTGATATTGTTTAAAACATTATACATACACTTAAGATCATCAATCCGTCTTTCAGGTCTCTCTCTATATTACACATCTTTTCCAAGACTTTGTGTTTTTTTTTCATCTAATCTTAATTTACAAAGTATTATAAAAGTCCTACTCCATTTGGAAAGTCTAGAGAGCCCATCTTGTCACCAAATTGACTAGGTTTTACATTTACCCATATTCACATTTTTCGCGGATCCAATGACCGGGTTGGGTGTTTAAACCGGATTCGGGTCGCGAGCTGGATCTGATATAAAAGGTACTTTCACTCTCTTTTCCTCATTTCTCCCATTTTCTTCTTCACGATATTGCAAAATGCCTTTTCTTCTCCTTCACGCATACAAAAACTCTTTTTCTTCTTCCAGATTTTCTCTCAAATCGATCGATCTCGAGCGGTTTCATCTTCCAGGTTATTCTCTGCAATCAATCGACCTCGAGCTTCTTCGACTCTTCTCTGATCAACCTTCTTCATCTGTTGCAAAAAAACTTGGCAACACCAACGCATAAGTTCCAACGGAACAATTTTCATTGCTACTCGCAACAGAATTGCAACAAAGTACCAACGGTAATTTATCCTTAAAAAATATAATTGAAAATACCAACAAATTATCAAATGGTCTAGGTTCGAATAAATTTTTTGTTGGAAAATTGTTGAAAATATTAGAGCAAGCAGTCAACACCAACCTAACATTCCAACGTAAATAATTTGTTGTTATTTGTAATAAATTTATAACAAAATACCAACAAAAATTAGCATTGTCGCAAAAATAACAACAATTTACCAACAAATTTAGTTTTCAACATAGTTCATTCAAGTTATAAGTTCTCTAATTCACATCAATAAACTAAAATACAATACCAAACTTGTTTTTGATATTATAAAGACATGCATTTTATAATAATCAATGAAGTCCAAACCAATAGTAATGTAATAAAATTTGTCGGAGAAGTTCTGAGAGACTAAGATTCTGGGTATATGTTTTGAGTTTTATTAGTGGCTGTAAATTGGGAGAAACATTCGAATTGGTTAGAAGAAAATCAGGATTGTAAGGAATGTGTGTTACTCCAAACCATTCTTTGTCAAATGTCATAATCAATTGTTAATAAAACGTATACAAGATAAGATTAAGTGTTTTATGTAGTGTAGTGGTAATAAACGGAGATTAATAATCTAAGAGATGCGGGTTCGAGTCACAAGGACGACATTTATTTATTATATTATTTTCCCTTTTTTCCATCAAATTACCGACAAAAAAAGGGGTTGCAAAACTCACAAACAAAATTGTTTTCCGTTGCTGAATTACCAACGCCACTATCACCAACAATTTATCCAACGGAAAAATACTGTTGGTAAAGATTAATACCAACAAAATAACAACTGAATATCAAGTTGGTACTGCCCAGTTTTTTTGTAGTGTGAGAGTGGTTTCTTCTTCCGGACTATTCTCTTCAAGCCGATCTACAAACCTTAAATGTAAGTTTTCTTCTCATGATTAGGTTTTTTGACTCGATTTCGATTTTAGTGATTGAGTTGTCCATTGCCTATCGCCGCCTCACCGCCGTAAACTAGCTCACCTCGATCCATCAGCTACTCAGTAGCTTCAATTTGCATCTCGAGGTGTCATGATGTTAATTTTTTCATTTCATATTGTTAATGTTTATTGGATTTTTTTCCTTCTGAATTGTGTTTGAAATAGATGAAATATTTAATTGAAATGGAATCAGAATTGAGATTGATTGTTGATGAGAGTGATAATTTTATTAGATTTATGTATAATGTTACGTCCGAGACATGATCTCACTACTTCAATTAGTTTATGTTATGTATTCATTTGTAATATGTAATTAGTTTGTTATACAGTTTTATCAAAGTTGTCTCTAGTATATTCTAGTTGCACCCTGTTAATTGTAAGGTACGAGCTTAAATGTAAAATTGTATATGTTTGCTCCACTTGATGGTTTACTTTAATATGTACTTATATTTGTTATTTTACAATTACGATGGATTCAAGGTCAAGGTTGAAATCATCAGGAAACTTATGATTATTGCGTATTGAAGGGGGGTTTCAGGAAAATGTGTTAGGGAAAAACATCTTTCCTTATTTTATTTTCTGCTGAGTTTGAATTACAACTAATATACGAACGTTTTTTTTTTTTTTTTTTTTGCTTTGCAGTCGATTAAATTCTATTATAAGCATATATTGTTGTTAGTTTGATCAGTACTCTAATTATGCCGATTGAATTATCCTATTTCTGGTATATTATTAAAAGTAAATTATTCTGTGGCATCACCAGGGGTTAGTACTAGGATTAATTGGTTTATTCATTATCTTCTACGATTATTCATTATCTCTCATACATAAATATTCATTAATTGGTTTTTTTTCACAAAAATGAAGACAACTTTTTTCTTCATTTTATCTCACAAATGAATCTTACACTTATAAGATAATTTAGATTTTTATAGAGTCTACACAAAATAAATGAGCAAAAATTAAATTAAAGTGGTTGTGTGCATATAGAATTGTGCAGAGGGGGATGAAGATATAGAATCTCCTAAAATTATATTCTCATATTAAATATATACAAATTCAAACATCTTATATAAAATTGAGAGGAGGTATATATTTGTGACTGCATACCGGGTTAACCACTGGTTTGACCGGTTGAACCAATTGAACCATCATTTTTAGGTTGTCCGGTTCGATGACTGGCCCGTTTTTTGTACACTAATTTAATGGGTAAGGTACAATTAGAGGATCCGATATAAAATATATGTTATCAACCCGTCGGGTCCTAAACATATTTTGTTTGGATCCTAACCCTTTCAAATAAAATATGTTATGATGAGTCATATTTTACACTTTTCATATTTACCAAAAAATAGACTAGGTCATATAGAATTGAATGAAGGACTACCACCGATACAACGGTCAACGTTGTTTGCAAGTCTTATTTGCTCGATTAATTTATTTTTTCATCCCTTTATATTTATTATTAAAAATAAATATATTGTGGCATCGTCACGAGTGAGTACTAGTTTATGGTAAAGTTGGATCAGTTAAATTCATAGCCACCATTTAAAAAAGAAAAAGGTGTCAAAGTTGGTAAACAACTTACATACTGCCGCCTCAAATAAAATATCAAGTTCACTCACATAGTCACATGTATTAATACCATCCGTTGGATAACATGGGACTAGCAACCAATCGACGGCTGTGATCATCAAAACCTTGCGTCCCCACTAATGATTGAGAATTACAGAATTAGTAGGACTCAGTGAGTCAGTGTCACTGACGCCTCCTATTTCTCCTCCCACTACCTATTTAACTCACTCATCTTCAGTCTCAATTCTCATTCGTTAATGACAATGGCGACTGAGATTCTCCACTTTGATCTGAACAATGGCGCCAAGATTCCTTCCGTAGGGCTTGGTACGTGGCAATCGGAGCCTGGTGTCGTCGGCCAAGCTGTTGAAATTGCTATCAAGGTCTGTCAATTTCTGATTCAGCGTTTTCTTTTACTGATGATTCTCAATTCGTATCGATATCAGTATTAGATGAAGAATTTTCGTTATGTGATTTCATTTGTTGAGTTTTTATAATGTATCGGTGATTATTGGTTGATTATTTGGTTATTTTCAATGTTGATGACATATCTGATAAATGAATTCGAATTTAGCTGAATGTATTTCGTTCGATCGATTTTGTTTGTGTATTTGAGTTTCTCCTGGTATGGCCTGTTATTGTTGTGCATTTGTGATGTTAAGAGCGTCGGTGTGCAAGGTTTGTTGATTCTGCTGGCTGTGTAGTTAAAACTGGAAACAACTTTAAGTTGATTTTAGTGTTAAAAACTACCAGTTGATTACTGTGAAGATAGAATGAATTAATTTGGAGCTGATTTTGAGTGCTTGAATATGGTGTTGGATAAAATGATAAAATGAGACGTGTAAGGGTGTGTAAGGGCGGGCGGAGGAGTATTATAGACTATAGAATATATACCGTATATTATGTAACATTAGCAAGGTGCAGCTATTAAGTTTTGGTTTGTACCGAATCACGAAATGTTTATGTTGGTCCAGATATATTCCTAACAGTTTAGTTCGTTGCCTCATTGGAGCCACTAAAGGCTGGGCTATAGAGATGCATCAGGGATGAACTATCAGGATTGCTCTAGTTATATTATTGGATATGTTAATTTACTTCCTCAACCTATTGAACTGCTTGATGTACCATGAGAAATTACTACGTAGACCTGGTCTATGAACTTACATGTGCAAATTGCTCTGATCTTGTTGATTGAAAGCACACAGATCAGACATCAATGCATTGCTTGCTATGTTTCATGCAATTGTTTATTATGATGAATAATTTGCATCTTTGTCTTCATGAAGTTTATTCATCAAATCTCACATAGTTTTTTTGGTATTTTGTCCTGCAGCATGGGTACCGCCACATTGATTGTGCTCGAGCATATAAAAACGAAAAGGAGGTGATATACATATACTTCATTATGTTATCAATATCTGCTTTTTAATTCTTTTATAGCATAATCAGGCAGATTGGTTTGTATGATGAGACATACTTGCTCAGACTTGAGTTATGAGAACAACAAATGCTTCATGTAGTTTATGTAAAAATTATTCCAGAAGTTCAAAGTTACTCTCTGTTAACATGCTCTGCATGAAGCTTTTGTTATTCTCATAACTCAAGCTCAAAGTTTATGTAATTTTTTTTCAGAGGTTCAAAGTTACTATCTGTTAACATATTAGTTTGGAATACCACTATTCTGAAACCACATAGATAAGTTGCAAACTTGTTACAAGTGGAGTGCTGGTAAACAAATCACAAATGCATGAAGAATTTTGCGTTTAAAAATTGATGTATCTATGCATTTCTTCTTTTCAGATTGGTGTGGTATTTAAGAAGCTATTTGAAGATGGAGTTGTGAAGAGGGAAGATCTGTTTGTTACCTCTAAACTCTGGTAAGCTGATTTACTGAAACGAAAAAATATTGTGGAATTACGTGGTTCTTATATGGGTAGGTGACATAGCCATATAGGGAGCATAGAGATTTGCTCAGCTTCTAAAATTTTAGGTGTACTAGTGACATTGATTATTTGATTGACTTTATCATGTCTAAGACCTAGTCTCAATGTAACAATATTATAATTAAAAAAAAAACTTTTTATGTATTGCAACTGTACTGATGTGGTAATTCTTAAACCTTTAAGATTGCATTCGTATTGATTCTTATAGTTGACATAAGCTACCTTCTACTTTGCAGGTTGACTGATCAAGCACCAGAAGATGTACCAGTGGCATTAAATACAACACTGGAGGACTTGCAACTTGACTACATCGATTTATACCTAGTATGTAATCTTTTATGATGTTATTATTCTTATGAAATTCCATGACTCTTCAGTCAGTTATTTGATGACGTTTCAACAAATCTCATGTTCATAATACCATCTTCTGAAACCGCAGCATCTCTTGTTGTATACCTATATAAAAGGAATTCATTACTCATTATGTTTTGAACTGCATCACACTACACTTTTGAGGAATTGTATGATATTGCAGATTCACTGGCCAGTCAGGATGCAAAAAGGATCTACTACCTTTGCTCCCGAGAATCTTGTTCCCACAGATATACCTGCTACATGGAAAGCCTTGGAAGCTTGCTGTGATTCTGGTAAGACTCGAGCTATTGGGGTTAGCAATTTCTCAGTGAAAAAGCTGGGTGATCTGTTGAATGTGGCACGCATTCCTCCTGCTGTCAACCAGGTGGAATGTCATCCTTCATGGCAACAGGCAAAACTGAGGGAATTTTGCAAAACCAAGGGTGTTCACCTATCTGTGAGTTTAATAAGACTTTCTGATTATATACTATTTGTCCATGTTATATAGCTTTTGTTTTTTGGTCAAATTCATGTGGTTGGAAAAACTCGTTGCAATTACCCAATCCGCTATACATGTGCAGATACTGTTTTCCCTATTATCATCGTGTATCGTTGCTCGATGCTTTTATGTGCTTTTACTTATTAATGTTTTTCATCATCATTTAGGGATACTCGCCGCTTGGTTCTGGTGGCACAACATGGCTCAAAAGCGAAGTACTCAAGCATCCACTTTTAGCTGCTATCGCGAAAAAGTTGGGTAGGACTCCGGCACAAGTTGCTCTCAGGTGGGGTATGCAGATGGGTCATAGTGTACTTCCAAAGAGCACACATGAATCAAGAATCAAAGAGAACTTTGATGTTTTCTGCTGGTCTATCCCTGATGACATAATGTCCGAGTTCTCTGCCTTTGAGCAGGCAAGTCCTTTACATTTTTTCTGTTTGTCTTGAACTATTAATAATACAGTATCTCATTTACTGTTGCAGTTGTTTATAAATAAGATGTAGTTTCAAAAGTAATGAATTGTCAAATTCATTTGTGATTAAGATAGTAATATTCCGAGAGATCTCAGTTGGCTAGCATTCCAATTTTCTGCAAAAAGAAAAACATCTTTAGCTTTTCTACTACCAGTCATTCCGTGTTAGGCATAAATATGTTCGACTTAGGTGCACAAGATTTTGGACATCCACATGTTAAATCTAAAATGCATCGAGATTGACTGCCTGCCTTTTCTTTCTGCAGGCAAGACTTCTAAGGGGTGCTTCCTTTGTCCACGAGACCTACCAATACAAAACCCTCGAAGATCTTTGGGATGGAGAGATATAATCTAGTCATCTATTTGGAAGGAATCTACAAATATGTTACTGTTTACATTCGTCAGATTTGATCCTAGTACTGCTACATTAAGGACTAGACTTATTTCTTCCGCTTCTTATTTGCATCAAGTTGTTTTGTCAGCTTCTTATTAGCTATGTGCCACATCGGGCATTTGTTCCATATCTGGGAACTGTCCAAATAGCCAGGTCTCAGACTGCAACTATTTTTGCTTATGCCATTATGCAAAAACTGCAATAAATTCAGTATTTAGTTTTTCATACTTCATACTATCTTTTACTGTTTCGTCATTCTCGTCTCTCCCGTATACGTTAGGAATTTTCAGGCTCCATTCTGGTCGCCCAAATTGCTCACTCCCGTTGTATAAAATGATGAAAATATCTGATTCCATATCCACTACTACAAGTACAATTCATAAAAATGTCGAATGAGATCCAATACTTTGCTGAACACCGGAGCAAAAATCCCTCCGATTGGGCTTGGGACATGGCAGTCCACTCCTGGAGTTGTCGGCCAAGCCATTGAAGCAGCTATTAAGGTCTCATCTCACTCTCTAACTTAACCTGTCTCTATCTTCAATCGAATTTTAACTTGATTAAGCTGTTCAAGTCTGTCTAATCGTTTTGCTATTGCAAGTTTGCAACTTCTATGGGTGAGATTTGCTGTATAAAATTGTACCTGTTCCTCTATGTTACTTAGTCCTCTGCTAGTATAGTATAAAGGGATCAGATGCAACAGAGATGGAGTATTGGTTAGCTTAGCTGAAGAATTGTCTTAAGCAACTGATGGTCTTTGAAACTGTTATGATGATAATTATGACTGCCTGACTCACTATCCGACATTGATGATACGCAGAGTGGATACCGCCATATTGACTTTGCTAGTGCTTATGGGAATGAGAAGGAGGTACATTCTTCTTCATTAGCCATTTTTTGAGTCCATTTCATGATTACTAAAAAGTGAAGGTACGCCACACCAAACAAATAATAAAAGATATTAAGTTTACACATAAATTACACATTTTGTCACTAGAAGTACACATTTAACCACTTTATTATGTTTTGTTCTTTATTTTAATTTTTCACATAGAACCACACAACAAACTTAATGTATGAAGTTTTCCAGGATGGAGGGAGTTTACGTGAGGGTAATATGTACCCATATATTTTACTTCAGAATTGTATTGTATCAATACTATTTAAAATTACTCTTTTCGTTACACTGAATACTTGTGTGTCTCATGAATGATTGTAAATCGAAAATAAGATTACATAAAGAAAGAAAATGTATAAATATAAAATATAATGCAATAAATACATCTTGCGCTAATACAAAATATAATTAAAATTAAAAATGAGACTAATGAAAAGGGAACCACTTCCAATTGTGCTTGGGATGAGATAGAAAAAAAGCTAGTGGAAATTAAATGCTAATCTTTCAGTCTAAACAAATACTAATTGGGATGAGATTTCTTCAAAAACATAATTAGCTATACTGCATTTTAAGATGGTATCAATTTAAATGTGTAGACTTGCTTTATGACTCCATTATTCTAGTCAAATAGATTAATATATTTTCTTACAATACTATAAGTAATTAATTGCAATTATATATTCATATATAATATAATCATTATAAGATGGTATCAATTTAAATGTGTAGAGTTTCCTTATGAATCCATTATTCTAGTCAAATAAATTAATATATTTTCTTACAATTCTATAAGTAATTAATTGCAATTATATATTCATATATAATCATTTTAAGATGGTATCAGTTTAAATGTGTAGACTTTCATTATGAATCCATTATTCTAGTCAAATAAATTAATATATTCTCTTACAATACTATATGTAATAAATGGACAGCATTAATGTAGACAATTAGTAGAATAACATTTCAAATTTTCCTTGCATGGTTATGAAATATGATGTGCAAAAAATATACATAAATTGAATTTAAATGCCATCAGATTCTCTCTTTCATGGACTGTTTGTGTACAATGGCGACCGAGATTCTATACTTTGATTTAAACAATGGCGCAAAGATCCCTTCCGTTGGGCTTGGTACATCGGAGCCTGGTGTCGTCGGTCAAGCTGTTGAAACTGCTATCAAGGTTTGTCAATTTCTGATTCAGCGCTTCTTTTACTGATGATTCTCAATTCGTATCGACATCAAAATTAGAGGAAGAATATACATTATGTGATTCGTTGCTTTTATATATATATATATATATATATATATATATATATATATATATATATATATATATATATATATATATATATATATATATATATATATATATATATCGGTGATTACTGGTTGATTATTTGGTTATTTTCAATGTTGATGAGATATCTGATAAATGAATTTGAATGTAGCCTGAATGTATTTCGTTCGATCGATTTTGTTTGTGCATTTGAGTTTGTCTTGTTAAGAGCGTCGGTGCAAGGTTGGTTGGTTCTGCTGGCTGTGTATAGACTGTATATTATGTAACATTAGCAAGGTGCATAGTTCATTGGCTCATTAGAGTCACTAAAAAGGCTGGCTATAGAGATGCAATCTGTTCAGGATTACTCTAGTAATATTCTTGGATATGCTAATTTACTCCCTCACCCTGCTGAACTGCTTGATGTACCATGAAAAATTACTACTGTACTACATAGACCTGGTCTATGAACTTACATGTGCAAGTTGTTCGATCTTATTGATCCAACGCACACAATCAGACATCAATGCATTGCTTGCTATGTTTTGTGGAATTGTTTTGTATGATGAATGATGTTATCCACCTTAATTTAATTTGAAGAGAAGCAAATTTGTTTATATTTCTCATGTCTTCTTTGTAGAGTCTGTTTTTAATTTCTACTTGGTCTTCGCATCATTTTCTTCTTCAAGTTTATTCATCAAATCTCACATTAATTTGTTGGTACTTTGTCCTGCAGCATGGGTACCGCCACATTGATTGTGCTCAAGCTTATAAAAACGAAAAGGAGGTGATATACATATACTTCATTATGTTATCGATATCTGTTTTTATTTCTTTTCTTGCATTATCAGGCAGATTGGTTTGTATGCTGTGACGTACATGCTCAGACTTGAGTTCTGAGAACAACAACTGCGTCTGTAGTTTATGTAAAACTTATGCCAGAAGTTCAAAGTTACTCTCTGCTAACCTAAACGATAATAAAGTAGCAAAACTTGTTATGAGTGGAGTGTTGGTAAACAAATGCATGAAGAGAATGCATTAAAAAATTGATATATCTATGTATTTCTTCTTTTCAGATCGGTGCTGTATTTAAGAAGCTATTTGAAGATGAAGTTGTGAAGAGGGAAGATCTGTTTGTTACCTCTAAACTCTGGTAAGCTGATTTACTGAAAACGAAAAAATATTGTGGAATTACGTGGTTCTTATATGGGTAGGTGACAGCCATATAGGGAGCATGATCGATAGAGATTTGCTCAACTTATAAAATTTTAGTTGTACTAGTGGCATTGATGATTTGATTGAGTTTATAATGTCTAAGACCTTGTCTCAATGTAACAATATTATTATTTAAACAAAGCTTTTTATGTATTGCCACTGTACTCGTGTGCTAATTCAAAGCCTTCAAGATTGCATGCATATTGATTCTTATAGTTGACACAAGCTATCTTTTAATTGCAGGTTGACCGATTTAGCACCAGAAAATGTACCAGTGGCATTAAATACAACACTGGAGGACTTGCAACTTGACTACATCAATTTATACCTAGTATGTAATCTTTCATGATGTTATTATTCTTATGAAATTCCATGACTCTTCAGTCGGTTATTTGATAACGTTTCAACTAATCTCATGTTCATTATGCCATCTTCTGAAACCGCAGCATCTCTTGTTGTATACCTATATAAGGGAATTCATTACTCACTATGTTTTTTTGAACTGCATCACACTTTCAACGGAAATGTATGATATTGCAGATTCACTGGCCAGTCAGGTTGCAAAAAGGATCTACTAGCTTCGCTCCCGAGAATCTTGTTCCCACAGATATACCTGCTACATGGAAAGCTTTGGAAGCTTGCTGTGATTCTGGTAAGACTCGAGCTATTGGAGTTAGCAATTTCTCAGTGAAAAAGCTGGGTGATCTGTTGAAAGTGGCATGCATTCCTCCTGCTGTCAACCAGGTGGAATGTCATCCTTCATGGCAACAGGCAAAACTGAGGGAATTTTGCAAAACCAAGGGAGTTCACCTATCTGTGAGTTTAATAAGACTTTCTGATTATATACTATTTGCCCATGCTATATAGTTTTTGTTTTTTGGTCAAGTTCATGCACATGGAAAAACTCGTTGCAATTGCCCATTCCACTACACCTGTGCAGATACTTTCTTTTCCCCGTATTATCATCTTGTATCATTGCTCAATGCTTTTATGTGCTTTTACTTACTAATGTTTCATCATCGTCATTTAGGGATACTCACCGCTTGGTTCTGGTGGCACACCATGGCTCAAAAGTGAAGTCCTCAAGCATCCACTTTTAGCTGCTATCGCTAAAAAGTTGGGCAGGACTCCGGCGCAAGTTGCTCTCAGGTGGGGTATGCAGGTGGGTCATAGTGTACTTCCAAAGAGCACACATGAATCAAGAATCAAAGAGAACTTTGATGTTTTCAGCTGGTCTATCCCTGATGACATAATGTCTGAATTCTCTGCCTTTGAGCAGGCAAGTTCGTTACGTTTTTTCTGTTTGTCTTGAACTATTAATGATATAGTATCTCCGTTACTGTTGCAGTTGTTTAAAAATAAAATGCAGTTTAAAGTAATGAATTGTTGAAACTCATTTGAGATCAAGCTAGTAATATTCTGAGAGATCTCAGTTGGCTAGCATTCCAATTTTCTTAAAAAGAAAAACATCTTTAGCTTTTCTACTCCCAGTCATAAATGCTTTGAGATTGACTGCCTGCATTTTCTTTCTGCAGGCAAAACTTTTTAGGGGTGCTTCCTTTGTCCACGAGACCTACCAATACAAAACCCTCGAAGATCTTTGGGACGGAGAGATCTAATATAGTCCTCTATTTGGAAGGAATCTACAAATATACTGCTACATTAAGGACTAGACTTATTTCTTCAGCTGCATCAAGTTGTTTTGTCAGCTTCTTATTAGCTATGTGCCACATCAGGCATTTGTTCCAGAGCTGGGAACTGTCCAAATAGTCAAGGTCTCAGGCTGCAACATAAAGGATTTCATTATATTTTCAGGGAAATAATTATGCAGACTATATCTAAGAGTTTTATATCCACATATACAGTTGAAAATCTCGACACAATTCATTTTAGACTGGAAAAGTGGAACTACATAATTATTTTTCCATTTAAACTAACCGACTCTAGATAAGTCAAACAATGTTAAAGTCAATAAAAATAACATTTTATAAAAGATTAAACTCATTATTGTTTTTTAAAATAGACAATATTAATTTAAACTGAATGTTTATCTATACGATTAAGAGTAGGTCTTATGAGAGACGATTTTATATAGAGACTAAAAGAGACGGACAACATTACAGTTATATCCACAAACATTAGAGATTTTACTAAGAACATCGGTGATATACATATACATAAAAATGATATAAAATGTCTGCTCATAAAATATTACTGATATAGTTTAAAACATTATACATATAATTAAGAATCTCAATTCGTCTCTTAGGTCTCTCACTAATACACGTATTTCTCAAAACTTGGTGTACGATTAATGATAAATTAATTAACTGAAGTAATTCATTCGAAAAAACACAACACTTCATTTGATCACATTCAGGGAAAATCACGACTCGAGCGTTAGGAGAACTAGCAGTCTAGCACTCCATTTCACTTCCATTTTCATCTCTCACCGTGCTGTCAACTGTGGGCCTGTGGCATTCATTGTCAACTAGCTTGGAGCAGCCATCATCATGGTCGCCCAAATATCTCACTCCCGTTAGTATAAAATAAAATGATGAAATCATCTCATTCCATACCCACTACATGTACAATTCATAAAAATGGCGAATGAGATCCAATACTTTGAGCTGAACACCGGAGCAAAAATCCCTCCGATTGGGCTCGGGACATGGCAGTCCACTCCTGGAGTTGTCGGCCAAGCCATTGAAGCAGCTATTAAGGTCTAATCTCACTCTCTCACGTAACCTGGATGTATCTTCAATCGAATTTCAACTTGATTAAGCTGCTTAAGTTTGTTCAATCGTATTGCTATTTCAACTTCTATGAGTGAGATTTGCTGTGTAAAATTGTACTTATTAGGCCTCTGTTAGCATGAGTATTAAACTATTAATGGATCAGATGCAACAGAGATGGAGTATTGGTAGCTTAGCTTGATGAATTATTTTAAGCAACTGCTGGTCTTTGAAATTGTTATGATGATAATGATTATCTGACTGATTGACTCACTCACTATCCGTAATTGATGATACGCAGAGTGGATACCGCCATATTGACTGTGCTAGAGCTTATGGGAATGAGAAGGAGGTACATTCTTCTTCGTTAGCCGTTTTTAAGCATAGAAATGATTGGTAATTCGATATGCTTACGGTATGTTAAATAGGTGTAGCTCTTAACTAGTGATGGTTTGCACTTTGCAAGTGATTTTGTTTATTAACAGTGCTACCTATGACTGTTTGACTTCTTTTTCGTGAGTGTACCTATGAGCATGGGCATGTGGACATGCTTGTGCAAGTACATGAGGCTTGATTAGTAATCTGTCTTTTATTTCAGATTGGTGTGATTTTGAAGAAGCTGTTTGATGATGGAGTTGTGAAGAGAGAAGATGTTTTCATTACCTCTAAACTCCAGTAAGTGGATGTACGGTTTGAGGAGTGAGTCTGTTCTTATTTTATCTAAGCTTTCCGTGAAGTACAGCGTTGCATGTGACTCTTTATATATGAGTTGGACTGTTGGACAGAAGTGTTTTGTAAACCTAATGCGTACTAACTCGTCATTTTTTTCATGATATTCACTGGAGACCAGTGAAAAGATTGTTTTGTCTATAAACTAGCCCGTCATCTTGTTGTGAAAGTCATTGTAACCCTTGAGATGATTGTTCATCGGTAAAACATTCCCCTAAGCTATGTTACCTGGACTCTTCAATTCCTAAATACATGCCCGTGTCAGATAGTCGCACTTCGATCTGGGTAAAGCAATTAGACAGCTCGTTTTTAGGCCAAAAGTTGAATGTTTTAGACCTTTACGATGTGAAGTTATCTGGCAAACCACTTAACTCTAGTTCACCTGATTACACTTCATGGGCGAATCTGTTCACAAACTCTTATGTTTATTTTTGTTTTCTATTATTTTCTTGATCAACATTCTTTTGACGATTTCAGGTCCACGGATCATGCACCCGAAGATGTGCCAGTGGCATTAGAGAAAACACTGGAAGAGTTGCAACTTGACTATGTTGATATGTATCTCGTAGGTTATTCGTTTGTAGTAAATCTTCCAGATGAATTTAGATGTAGCATTTGAATTTTAAAACATAATACCTTTAAGACAAGTCAACATTAGTAATGTGGTGAAATTTTACCATTTTTTAAATGAATTTACATGGGGTTGTAGAGACATTTCTGTCTCTGTCTGTAATCCTCTTTTCCACTTATATCTGCATTCTACTATAGTAAAGTAAACTGTGTTTTTAAACAAAGGGTGAGGAAGGGGTGTGAGAGTGGGATAGATGATCTATTGTTGGAAACTTATTGTCTCCTGTTCTTATCTACAGCAAGTCAGCAATAAATGTTATTTTTTTATTATTCAGATTCACTGGCCAGTGCGGAAGAAAAAAGGTTCAGTTGGTGTGAACCTTGACGGCCTTCTTCCCACAGATATACCTGGGACATGGAAAGCTATGGAAGCACTCTACGACTCCGGCAAGGCACGAGCTATTGGTGTTAGTAACTTTTCTGTGAAAAAGTTAAGTGATCTGTTGGATGTGGCACGCATTCCTCCTGCCGCCAACCAGGTGGAGTGTCATCCTTCATGGCAACAGCAGAAGCTGAGGGATTTCTGCAAATCTAATGGAATTCACCTCTCTGTGAGTCTTACCTGGTGTCAATATTATAACGGTGTCATAGTTTACCTTTACCATGGCTGATTTTCTTGACCGTGTTGATGCTTAGGGGTATTCACCATTGGGATCTCCTGGTACACCATGGCTCAGAAGCGAAGTTCTCCAGCATCCTATTGTGGTCGCTACTGCAGAAAAATTAGGCAAGACTCCTGCACAGGTTACCCTCCGCTGGGGCCTGCAGATGGGTCATAGCGTACTACCAAAGAGTACAAATGAATCCAGGATCAAAGAGAATTTTGCTGTTTTTAATTGGTGCATACCAGATGATTTATTTGCCAAGTTTTGCGAAATCGAGCAGGCAAGTTGCTTTCCTATGTTATTCTGTTCTGATGATTACATTCATAAATTTCTTTTATGACATCTGATTCTATTGTCTGGAGATTCTTACTATGATGCTTAAGATATGAGTACTTCGGATAAGACATTTTATAGAATAGAAGTTGAATAATAGTATTACCCCAAGGCCGGAACCTGAGCCTGGAATACCTCAGTTCATGTTACTTGCAGCATAATATTATCCCTGATTTCTCTCAAGGTTTAAAAGATGTTCGTTTCTGAATTCGCAGGCAAGGTTAATCAGAGGTACCTTCTTCGTACACCCAACACTCAGCCAGTACAAAACGGTGGAAGAACTATGGGACGGAGAGATATGAAAGATCACACCAACACTTGGAAATTTGCATTGTTTGGGTGAAGATAACACATGTAAAAACATAAGATTAATTAAGGAAATATTTCTTAATTTGTATACTAGGAAATGGAAGATTCTTATTGATTGCTGGTAAAATATCTTTATTTACAAAAATAAGAATGATTATTTTGAAAATTGCCGGAGTACTCGAAGTTTAATTGATTGTGATGTTTTGGGAAAGTATGATTGAAAACCAGAAACTTGGATGGCAAAATATGACGTTACGCTGCAAAATTGTGTTAGTTTAGCTTTCACTATTCTTCTTGCTTCCATATAGGTCCTTCAACCTTTTCACCATGATAGATATCCTTCTACAAACCAAGGTTCTAACCTCTATATGACATTAGAGGTAGACTAGTCGTGATCACTTTCATTCGATCCTAAGATACAACGCCCTACCATGGTGACTCGTGTAGTTTGAAGGCTGAATACTCGTGTAGTTCAAAGGCATTTGGGGAGGTATATAAGTCCCGATTACTATCGAATAATGCAAGTGACTCATGTAGTTTGAAGGCCGTATTGATTACATCCACAGGTCTCATTGTCATGCATCGGAATCTCAATGTTTTAGAGATCTATGGGACAAGAAAGAGTTGTGCTACAATGTATCACATCTTTATAACCTAGCTAAAGTTGCTGAATATCGACTGAGGAACGCTCAATAGACGGTCTGATACCTCCTTATCAATCACACCACTGAACGATGTATAACCAGCAAAAGTTGCACATGCAGTATGATTCAGATTGGGGTCAATTCAGAAGGCAGATAAAGTTCTAAAAACAAGATAAACATAAATAAAAATTTCATCGAAATCCAGCTAGATGTCTCGACATGTTCAGCAGCTCAACTATGATGGTGTAGGAGATGCTTGTGGGTGTAATATACCACATACTCTCAACTACCTAATCCTTCTGGATAAAACCACCCAATTTTAGGTCAAATTGTGAAGTATACAGGTTAAAAATACTATCATCAAAAAACATAAATAAACATGTTTTTGGAATCCCGTTAAATGTCTGCAGATCTGCATATTCAACTGCCTACGTCTGGGTGTGGTCGAGACGTTGTGGGTGCAACACTCTCAAGTCCCAACTACCTAACTCTGCTCGAGGGCGAGATCCTTATGGGTGTAACTTACTCCATTGTCTCCACTTACAACATGACCTTTGCCTTTTAACATCCTGTATAGTGAAACAAAAGGAGTCAACCCGAAACTAAATAAAAACTTTTCAGTTCATGTGAAATTTGACTTTAATGTGTTGAGGAAATGTTAGACGACGTTTTAAAAACTTGGAAATATTAGGAAATAGGAGTACAATATTACCATTTTGTGGTTAGAAGTCCTTCAACTCCCACCGGACCTCGAGCATGAATCTTGCTGGTGCTTATTCCCACCTGTTTATCGTGCAGAAAACAAAGAAAAATCAGACCTATTATCCCTTGAGTATAAATATTAAATGCTTGAGGTATTTGTGGAATCTACCTCTGCACCGAGTCCAAACCGCATTCCATCACAGAACCTGGTGCTAGCGTTATGAAAAACTGCGGCACTGTCAATTTCAAAAGGCAAACATCAGGTTAAGATTAATAGTAAGAAATAAATAGCCCTTGGACAAAACTAAAACAAATTGATACATTTCTCGACGAATAAGTTCAGTTTAGTCATTACCTGTCAACTCGTTGTAGGAAGTATCCTGCAGCTTCTTCATCTTCAGTTATGATGCACTCGGTATGGCCACTGCAATTGAAGTGAGAGATGAAATCATGAACCGTTCCTTAATTGATGTATGCAAATGAAGGGTATTGAATATGTTTTAACATGCCTTCCATGTTGACGTATATGATTAGTAGCAGCTTCTACATCGCCCACTATCTCAATAGTGCAAGCCTTTGAGTTGTACTCATGATGAAAGGATTGAGCCTGCGGAATGTTGAACAGAGAAGTTGCTCGCGGTCCACCATAAAGAGCAACACCTGATTCACACGGTGAAAGATATTTCAGTAAGAAATGCTGACAAAGATAGAAATAAAATTATTTGAGTTTTGACCATTTCCAAATTACCATCCTAAGGGAATTTGGATAGTCATTTTACCTTGATTTTTTTGTTCCATGATAATATCTCGAAGACCATCAGATTCTGAAACATCCTGGTGAACAAGAAGCGTTTCCTGTTGAAAAGACAAAGCACACACAACGAGCAGTTAGCATTATTATTGAATAATAAATTGTAATTGCAAGATAAAGCTTCGGTGTTTCTGAGCAATAGCCTGAATTACCATGGCATTGCAAGCAGCGGGATAGTCCAGCTTTGAGTCAACAATGATGTTTTTTGCCATGTCCATATTTGCTGATTTATCGAGGTAAACATGGCAAATTCCATCTAAATGGAATATTAAGAAAATGCATAAGTCTCTCCATTGTTATAGTGATAAATAATTTTACTTTAAAAACTTTCCATACCTGAATGACCAAGTACAGGAATTTTTGTAGAATTCTTTATTTGTGAGACAAGGCTGTTGCTACCTCTTGGGATCACAAGATCTATCACATCATCAAGCTGGTGAAAAAAGCAAGCGGTTAGTGAACAGCTGAGCTTGTAAAGAATATTTTTCATGAATCTTAATGCCTCACCTTGAGCAAATCAGGGATCTTGTCCCTTGAGGTCACTAGACCTATAAGTTTTTCACCAACTTTATCGGGAATAGCTTGAGTAATGACCTGCAATAACAAAGATAGTACTTTGAGAGGGTGTAAGAAAAGGAGAATTGTTGATAATTGGTGAAGTAGGCAGATTGCAGCCCCATTGAATAAACTTGAACCTTGTGTAGGACAGCATTTGAACGCCTGGCTTCCTTGCCTCCTTTCATTAGGAGTCCGTTTCCACTCTTGATTGCAAGCGACGCTATCTGATGAATGGATGTACATAATTAGTGCTTATTTATGGGGGGAAATCCATATAAACTTAGTGTCAATCAATTAGAGTGCAAATAAATTGTGTTAAGGAGGCATTCACACTATACACACACACAAAATCATAGACTAGAATAAGAAATCATAATATTTGAATCAAAATGTCAACTCTTACTTGAACTAGAGCATCAGGTCGAGACTCAAAGATAATCAACAGGACGCCCAAAGGACATGAAGTCTTTTCTAGTATGAGGCCGTTGGCAAGCTGGACAGAGAGAAAGAACAACAAAAGCAATAAGTAAATAATGCAAGTGTGTCTCTCAACAGATAGTATATTGATAAGTTCAGCATATCAATTATTTCGAAGCAAAGCAACCCAAAGTTATTTTGATAGTAGTTCACGATTTTCTAACCCGACAATGGTTAAGTTGTAGTAAGTGATTAGCATCAATAATTCTGGCAAACACGGATAAATTAGGTTTTACTCTCACCTCAGTTCTCTTTAAAACGCGGCCAATTGGTTCGTCCATTTCTGCAATAGTACGAATAGACTTTGCCAGAGAAGATATCTGAGGAGATGCATGTAGAAGTTAACAGCTGTATTCAGTCAATTTAAATTACATCAAGATTACATTAACAGACTAGTCACCTTAGATTGCTTTAAACGTAGGCGAGAAATCAACGACTCCTCGTATCCAGCCTCTTCTGCTGCCTCAATGTCATCATCATTCGCTTGTCTAATTAGAGGTTCATTTTTCTCTAACGCATCAGCGACATCAAGCAAAATCTTTTTCCTATCTTCTGAAGACATGCACTGTAGAAAAAGCGTGGTTATTAATTTTAATGTATAAGTAGATTACAAGCGCAGATATTCAATCAACTAAGGACGAAAAAATATGGAATTTCACCTGTAGTCGTGCTGAACACTCTCTTGCGGCAAGTGCCATTTCACGTGCACAGAGTTCATTGGTTTTGTTCCAAGAATGTGCATCTTTGTGAAATAGAGTTCCAATCCGCTGCCCTTCTAGCACTTTACTGATGTTTTCTGCATGAAAGCCACTTCCAAAAAAAAGAAGATATGTCAGCCTCCATAACAGGTGAAATGATGATTCATCAATACAAGTAACTATAAAGAAATCATTTCATTTCCTACCTGGTTATGACGACAGGTGTGTCAGAATCTGCAGCGTTTATTGCAGCTTTCACTTTAGCATACATTCCTCCTCTTCCCACTCTAGATTTTTCCCCAAATGTTATTACTCCTTCATGCTGTTGTTTGGTGTACGTATATATCATCTTCGAATTTGGATCACTAGGCGGACCACTGTAAAGACCCTCAACGTCACTCAACAGTACCAGAAGATCAGCATTGAGTTCAAGCGCCAGTAGAGCTGCTAAACTATCATTGTCCCAAAAGATACCCGTTGAATCCTGCTACATAGTACGCAATAAACACAACTGAGCAATAACACTTACAAGACATGATTATTTTTTTTCTAAAAACAGAACACAACAGAGTTTTATACCTCATACGGGGCTTTTCTAGTGCTGATTGCATCATTTTCATTGAAGATCGGGATACTCCTGAACTTTAACAGAAGATTCACTGTTTGAGAAAGTTGAGTTCTGAATGCTGGATTCTTGAAATCATTGTCCGTGACTAGGAGTTGTGATGAAGTTACATCCAACTGTAAGGAAATGCAAGTACACATAAGCCTACGATTACGAAATAACATTAAACATCGCGCTACCTCTTGTCATCTAAAACGCACCTGGCTAAACAAAGAATCATATAGAGCCATAAGGCCATTTTGTCCAACTGCTGCACACGCCTTTCCATCTATTTCTATCTGTGGCTTTTGCAAGTCAGAAAAACTGCCATACAAGTCGCAATGTCAGCAATCCATTGAAAGATAAACAACACAGTTGAGCAAATGCACATTTGGAGAATCGATATACTAAAATATTAAGAGACGCATTTCATCAGAATCATTGAATAAAAGTATAAAACCAATTCACCTGCTGTTTAGCAACTTTCTGTACTTGAGCCTTTGGCGACCAGCTCCAACAGCACCTGATGTCACTAAAATGATCTCATAGCCTTTGGAGTTCAGCACCTCGAGCTGAATCATCACCATTAAGGCAGATAGGTAGGTCAGTAAATCACATATACTGAGAATTGGCAAATCAATAAAGATAGAACGATACCGTTTATACAAACAAAAATAGCTTACAAGTTATTAAAATGCTTTAGGAAATATTCGATTCGCATTTAATATATACCTGCTCAAAAATCGCTCCTACTCTGCCAACGGCTAATCTTCCGTCATCTCTAGTAACGACAGCTGTTCCTACCTGCATCGCAAGAAACAAAACAGGTTTATCCTTTATCCTGATCCTTAAAGAGTATAATTCAGATCCATACCCATAACGAATTCATCTGGATTCTAAAATAGCATCGAAAAATCCAATTGCATCGTCCATATCCAATCCCAATCAATTAAGAAATCGACACGTTATACGTACAGATTCGTCAAAATCATTTCCATAAAAGTAGCAGTAGTTTTATCTATTTACTTATAAATGTCACCTGCATTGTTCTAATCCTGTACTCCTAACACACTGGCATCACTTACAAGTTGCACCACATTAACAAGTAGGTGGTGCAGCTCATCCTAGCGTCTCATAAACCCTGTTCGAAATCGACTACTTCTAAGTTCTAACATAAATTTACGGTCATAGAAATCTCTAAAACGAACCAAAAATTGAATCCAGATTACGAAAAAAAAACGTACAAAAACTGAATCCAGGTTATACATGAACTGAGTACTCCAGAACAAATCGCCAAAAAAAAAGGCAAAAAACCACACGATACACATCTATCTACACAGATCCAAAACATGAACACTGGATAAAAAAAATTAACGATCAAAAACTCAAAACACTAATTCAAAAAAAAATCGAAAAAAGGTTACCTTAAAAACGACACGTTTGACATTCCTCATGAAACTCCTGGTAGGATCCATTTCTGCAAAACTGAACCTGGACGGTTGTTCTTCTTTCTGGAGATGGTGAAATGGAATTGCAGAGATTTAAGAGATTTAACGATTGAGCTAGAAATAATAGTAAAAATAAAAAGGAAAAACACAATTAGATGAACAGAAATCTTGCCATTGGCTGTTAAGGCGGGAAGGGTTGCCACTTGGTCACACTGAAAGACGGGCTTCTCCAATAATTAAGAGAGCTTCGTGTACCGAGTCACCAACTAGTAAGTGTACACTCTCTAAATTCTCGGGGTATTTAAAGAGACCAAATCAACTTTAATTTCTTTTCTGGCTAATCATTTATTTACTTTCTGCACGTCTCTAACTTTGATTTGGCAAATCCTCATTGGTCAAGAATTTTAATCACTACTTGCTACTTATACTAAAAAGGATTCTTTTACATACATAGATGTCCAAATTGTGTTGTTTGGATTACAAACATAAATATATTACTACTATTATATAAAAATAATGTATACGTATCGTATGCATGAACACTTTAGTACTAGCTTCATGTTCATGTTGATTCACATACAAAGTGTTTGAAATGTAATACGATAGTATTACACGTGGTAAGCTAGAAACAATGCTTATCACTAATCGAACCAGTAGCTTATTAGAAAATGGTTATCAGGTTTGCGCGGTAAAACAATTAAATTATATTTTTCCTCCCAGATTGAGCCTTATTTCGTTAACATATTTTATCCCCTACAACCGTAAAAGTTAAAAGCACCATACATATTCAACAACAACTGATAGTTATCAAAACGGATGTCCCGGTGTTTAACTAAGCCCTATGACTAATTGTGTAAGGGCTTTACATTCTAGATTAAATTTGCAGTGATTTAAAGAGCTAGCTGATCATTACGACGCAATAGGTAAATACAAGTAAAAATATCGATTAGAGATATTACATAAGCTACCAAATAAAGTTTTCCTTGTGATATCTTAAGTCCACAATGTCATACAAGCTCAATATATGATTTTATTAAATTTGATAACATGTCTAGTGTTCATGTACAACCATTTTCGTGACTGCAATATAGAAGTAGAAGATATAGAACAATAATTAAAACTTTTTAACTGAGAATAGTGGCATCTTAAACTGGAATTCAAGTAATGTACCAATTAATTCGTAACCTGACAAAGTACTCAGAGTAATTAACCCAAGATTGATTAATTAGCATCAAATAAACTCATGCAGGATGCTCGTACTGACAAAACACATCAAACAAGACCATGCATGTGTTAGATAGGGAAGAAAAAACAAACATGTGTCAGAAGAAAAACTCACCAGACGCAATAATTATTATTTTATTGAAGAAATTTGTGTGCAAAGGGCAGACACCGTTAATCGTAGTCCAAGTGGCCGGAGCTGCAACTGTTTGACCAAATTTTACGGCATCAGAACAAAAATAGCCTGGACCTGGTCAGGTACTGTAAGGTGGCTGGTTAGGTTAAATTATTTGGTGAATAATTAAATTAGGGATTAATTAATTACTATAGTAGTTTACTTTAGTTTAGACTGTAGAGTCATATTTTATCAAGAGTTCGGTTATGATGAGGAACCTTGCATGTGCCCATTTATCTTATCTCATTGCACTGACAAGGTAGAAAATAGCAATTCTATTAAGATACCGTTTATCTGTAGACGTCTTATATTAACAAATATTACATTATTTTAACTGGTATTTTTCATCTAATTGATCTCATGAGACTCTCATGATAGAAAATCGATAATTTGTGATAATAATATCTGAGTTTAAATTAAAAATATATATTCTACTCCATCTGTTTCGGATAACTTCACACGTTATATATAGTTTTAGGTGGAAAACTAAAATAAAATATAAAAACTTAAAATTGTAGTAAAAAATGTACCTTTTTATTATTTATTGGTATGTGGTAGATTCATTTTCATTTTTTTTATGTATAACGTTTTTTCTTAACAATTATAAACGACAAATGTATGTAATTTTATATGAGTATTGGTATAAGAATTCCTCACGAGTAGAAGTATAAGTTACACCAAGGGTATCATCTTTACATATACTTGAAAAGATGCGTTAATTGTCACATATATGAAATAGCAAAGCTTCGTAATACACTGAACTAGTAGTTTTTTAGTTTTAAGAATGAAAAATGATAGCAATTTGATTACCAATTAAAAAATACAATCATTAAAACAAAATGAAAGGCACATTATGATTTTCAGCTATTCGGGTTGAAATAAAACATGATATCAAAATTGTATGAAACAAATTGTACTTGTACTGCTATAACATTTTCACTTTACCTTTAAAACGTTTAGGGAAATATTGGGAAAAAATCAAATTTGTCTTCGTTTTCTAAAAAAAGAATTCGATATAACATCGCACGTCTACTAGTTAATAATTGCATTCAATTCGGAAAAATAACACTTCATTTTAGAGAAAAATCACTCCACATGGACTAAATTTCTCACTTCTTGCTTGTACCTCCCGATCCATTACCACTATGTCACTTCACGACTCCAATTTGTCTCTTATTTTTTAAGAATTCGAGGTGTATGCCAAATAAATACTCACTCGCCCACAGTACTTAATATATTGTTAACATGTATAGTCGTTTCATAAAACTTCATACATTATTTAAAAAGTAAACTATAACATGCCCAATAGAGAATAAAAACACCTTCATATGTACACATTTCCCATAAAAATCACTTGTTACCTTTTTTTTATTTTTTACTTTCTCCGTCATTTTACAGGGTTTACAATCTAATTTTATGTGAATTTTAAGGAATAAATAAAATAGTAAGTAGATGGTAAAAAAGTAAGAGATATATAAGATAATAGAAAAGTAAGATAGAGTGATGGAGAGAGTTAATAGGTTTCAGGAAAATGAAATGTTAAACCTATTAAAAAATTCTAAAATGACAAATACTATACCTTTAAAAAAGTAAAAATAATGGAGAGTAATGGAGAGAGTTTTTTTTTTTTTGTTTTAATCTGAAATTACGCGTCAACCTGAAGTTCTTAGGAACACAGGCCAGTTTTGTGGCTATGGTTTAAAAAGTCGACCGAACTCACACGTAACACTAAAGTTCGTTAGAAGAATGAATACCGCGCCTTTAAGGCCATCTCCAGCAGTTGCAACTCTCTACAACCCACTCTCTCCGCCACGTCAGCATTCCACTCACTGCAGCTCACTTTGCAACTTTTCATAATTCTCTACTCCAACAGTGAGGCCCAAAATCTATTTTCTTTTAACATTTCTTTCAAACTTAATTATTCATTTCATTTTCTTTTCTCATTTCCTTTTAAACTTTATTTTAAATGTAGTTAATTAATTATAACAAAATCACATTAATTTTTTAAAAATACATTACTTGAAAATAGAAATTACATTACTTAAAAAAAATACAATACTTAAAATTGAAAATTACAATACTTGAAATTGAAAATTAAAATAATTGAAAATAAAATTTACAATAATTAAAATACTACATTTTACAAGTGTGATTACAATATGTATTTTAAATTTTAGAAGTAATGTATAAGTATATTTCTATTGCTACATATAATTATTATCATATAGAAATATTCAAGAAAAATAAAAAATAATAAAAAAAGATAAAAAGTAGAAAAGGAATAGAAATAAAAAAAACAAAAGGAGAAAATAAAAACAAATCATAAATAAAGAAACAAGAAAAGAAAAGAAAAAACAAAAAATAAACAATAAAAAAAAGGAGTTGGGGTGCTGGGTGCACCCCAGCGCCCCAAATTTCAGCCTTGCTTTTGAACTCTGTCGCACCATACAAACCGAATTCAATTTATTATTTTATTGATTCCAAATTGTAATCTGGCCCCCAATCTCATTGGCCCAAACGTCATGGCTAAGGTCGGTACATTATAAAATGGGCTGGACCTCTCGTATCATGCAGGGTTGATGTACATCCGTGTATTTTTTACGATAAGTGATCAGTAGCTTAGGTTATCAAATGATACGACATTATTTGATTGGATAAACTAGTATGATGCATTTGGTATGTCTGGTTGTTTGGTATAGAGTTAAAAATTGAGTTAAAGTGAAAAATTTAGTTGATAAATAGTAACTGAGTTAAAATTAAGTTATATAAAATGGTGTTTGGTATAAAGTTAAAATTTTATAGGTTTATAGGGTTGTTATATAGGGTGTGTAAGATATAATTGATGTGTGTAAGAATGAAATGATAGATTTGATTTTTTTTAATGTTACTCCCTCCATTTCAGAAAAAAGGTTACATTTTACTATTATGCGGTCAACTGTCTCCGCGTTTGACCACAATTTACTCTTAAATGATATTAATAAATAAATTATTAAAATTATATAATGAAAATTTAGTAATTAAATTTTTATTATATGATTTTATTAAATTATTTACTATTATCGTTTATGAGTAATTTATTAACTCAAACGATTAATACGTCAAAGGCAAAATGTAACACTTTCTCTGAAATTGAAGGAGTATTTGATTGGTTTAAATGTGGTTTGATTGTTTTATGATTGTTAGTATGATTGAAAAAGTAAAGAGTGATAAAGAGTAGGGTAGGAGAAGAATAATTATTAAGTGGAGTAGAGATTGAGTTAAAATGTTTGATTTTTAACTTCATGGCAAAGACTTGAATTTTTTAAAACTTAGTCTAGTTTGTTTTAGTGGTATAACAAACACACCGTATGATTCTTTTTAACACTGGTAATCATCGGTATAAGTTCGATAGTTTACTTTTAAATATGTTAGATGAACGTTTAGTTGCTAGTTTTAAAACTAATTTTACTTTATAAAAAAAATTCAGTAGCTTATTTGAAGCATAAGTTACTCAGCAAACCAATTAGTGTATTTTAGCTAATTAAATCTGTTAATGCGATCTGTATATTTTTGTCTAACATTAATTTTTATCTAGATTAGCTCGAATTGCGACAAGAATTTTTTTTTTTATCTAGACCTTGGTTATGATCTATGAGGTTCCTATTCCTTGCATGTGCCTAAACTTACGAACGCCATGATCACAAAGTAGAACATAAATGATTCGTGATAATAGTTTGGAATTATAACCAAAAATCAGAATGGCCAAAAGAGACCCTCACGGCCTCACATTAAAAAGTTGGCCGCTCAGTCCACCTTTTTATCCCGGATTTTGCTCATGCACTTTTCTCTTTAAAAGCTTAAAACTCTCTAGACGATATTTGTCTTTTTTCCTCCAAAGCGTATCTATATATATCGATGTGTGTGACTAATCCGATCGAACAATCTCGAATCTTTTTTTAATGGACGACTCTTCCATTTGCAAATTTTCACATATACACAATTCAAACCTAGAAGTTAGAACTAAAGTACAAACCAATTGAGTAACAACCGTTGGTATACGAAATACATGTTGAATACTTCAATTTGTTGCAAATTTTATTATCCGGTCCTATTTGATGATTGATTAAACCGTTAAACGTAAGGAAGAAATGGTTATCTTCGTATAACCTTCCCTAATTGTTGTATTAATGAAAGGTTGTCATTTGTCACTTATGGATCCTTAAAATTAATGACGAGTGTGGCTTTTAAGATTAGCAAAGGTTGATGAAAACGTAATGATCAAAACCTCCAATAAAACATGAGATATAAATTTGAAACCACAGCTGCGCAATATGATATTAAGGAATTTAAAATGATTCGTAATAACCTTAACTCAAACGATCACGATTTACAAGTGTTACGTATAAATTGATCAAGTTTAGTTTGGGTAAACATACCCAATTCATTCTCATAAACTCCTTAGTCCTTACAAACATGTGTTTCATGGTCATTATAAGGTAAAAATCTAAGTCTTCAGTCCGGTCTCCTCAATTCCTGAGCCACGGCATCTTGAAAACAAATGCAGGGGTTAAGTTTCATTTGAACGTGAAATAATATAAGGACCTGGACTTATACTTCTTTACTGTTACAATATTGTTAATACCAATGTTGGTACAACAGTTGATGTAACAGTGAGTGTCAGACAGCTAAAACAGTCAGAAACGCACAGCGGAATAAAAACTTCAACACACAAAATAATTTCTAGTAGGTATATAAATACACCTGCCGAGCCATAGGGCAAAAATCCACTATTCACAAGTGAATCAGACAAAACAATACTCAAGTTTTCACAAGTTGAAACCTTGAGTACAAAAGCTAAACAGGTAGAACAATTTCACCTATTCTAAGATGCTGATCTAGTATAACCTAAATGATCGAGAAACCTATTCCTATCCAACAACAGTTGCAAAGCTTAGCCAAACTACGTTTACAATAATAGAGAGAAAGATATATATGGATGCACTACTTGCTCTAGACTTGCATGCGTATATTATGGCCTTGATCGATCTTGTATATATAGATGCGTTAATGATCAAAGATCAAGTCCAGAGAGATCTTGTTGGATGTCATTATCTTCAAGAGTCCAAGTACATCTTTACTTCCAAGAGTCCAAGTATATATTCAATTCAAAGAGTCGAGTCTTTCAAAGTCTCCTCTAACTCACCAACTCTAGTAGCTTTCCAAACTGTAGCCTGTTATTAACCATGAGCTAAAAACGTGGAACTATGTCATATTAGTGAAGAAGGCAATATTACAAAAATATCCTGCAAAGTGCACACGACTGTTAACATAAACTGTTAAATAAATTGTTGATGCAACGATGTACAAAAACGTGCACTTTCATAACGGGTTTTCTAGAACAAACCGAGTTAGACTTAATGACTTAGTAGGTTGTTTAACAAAATTAGTGTATTCATTGCTTACCTATGTGTGGCTTGATACATGTGCTATGTTGTAGGCTTAGACAATGGACACAATTTCGTAAATAAGAACTGCCAGTCTCTCCAATGGCTGTTAGCCACGCATCCACCCATGTAGAGATGTGCATGTTTATCATGTACTCGATTTAAGGTTGATCTTGGTTGTCTTTGTTCATTGTTGGTGATCGGATTCGCTTAAAGGAAGACTCACCTTTAATCGCACTCACTTTAGCCACATTTAACCTCTGTCATTCATGACTTATCAACTGATAGGCATCATAAGTTTTCATAAGATTAGGTTGTTAGTCTCAGTATTTGTTGAGGGTTCGACCATGGATAGGATCGAAGTTGGTGAAAATGTGATATATAAGAACAATTTAAATCGGCCAAGTCTCAACTCTCGGGCAGGACTTTAGGCTCAACCACAAAGTCTTCGGCTTGGTGACGAGGGACAGCCCCCCGACTCACTCGCAACATTCGGCTTGGTGGGCTCGGCTCGGACACATTCGATCTATTCAAGTCTCTAATGAAACGAGTGACCAAATACGTCCACACCGAGTCTATCCTCACGAGTCCATAACCAGCTCCCGACCCAATTCCATCTCACAGCCCAAAAAACTGGCTGCTCCAAAGTGAAAGTTCTATCACAATCAAACCTTTCCTTTTTCTGCACTTTCCCTATACAAAAATGGCAGTAGCTTCTTTCCGCCTAGTTAATCATTCGCCTCTTCTCCATTACCCTAACGAATCTTCTTCACACTCGCCTCTCCAATTCGGCAAGGTACAGTAGTACGATACTCACTCTGTCATTCTCGTTCAAGCTCCAATCCGTTCACTGACAATTCTCAATTTCGAATTGCAGGTTTTGCGTTTGGACTGTAAACGACGACGTAACATGTGGGTGAAATGCAAGACATCAGCGGAGATGAAAGCTACTCCAGGAGATAATCGAATGCTGGTTAGCTTGTTTTACATTTTTTCGTGAATTGTTACGATTAACAAGTATTTGTCAGTTTCAGTTGTATATTGCTCATTGATTGAATTGCATCATTTGCATTGTGATTGGTTTGATTTACAAGTGCATTAGCAATTTCAGTTGTCTATTGCTCATTGTTTGAATTGCATCATTTGCATTGTGATTGGTTTGATTTACAAGTGCATTAACAATTTCAGTTGTCTACTGCTCATTGCTTGAATTTCATAATCTGCATTGTGGACTGTGGATTGTGTTTGGTTTGATCTGTGATGCTTTGGAGTTTATTGTGTAGGTTTATGTGCCGGAGCATCCTTTAGTGAAGCACTGGATTACTGTTCTTCGGAATGAGCAAACGCCTTGCCCTGTCTTCAGTATTGTTTCTACCCTTTTTTTTTTTTTTTAATATATATAGAATGTTAGTCGAAATTTCTATAATGTATGAATGTCGCTGATTATGATGTAAAACTTTATCCATATAGATTGGCATCATGCATTGAGAGATAAAGCACATATTAATAAGCTTTTAGGTTTCATAATTCAGCCTTTGAGATAAGCTAATTCGCACATGGTAAATTTGAATATTCTCGGAAATGGTGAAGGTAGTCGTTGGATAATCTTAAATGAAGAAAGAGTTCTTTGTTGGCATACTGTCAATGGTGATGTTCTTCAACATTTTTCTGTTAGGGAGTGCCATGGCTGAGCTTGGAAGATTGCTGATCTATGAAGCATCCAAGTATTGCCTGGTAAGCCTTTAATTGTACTTGCGCTCCTTGTTTTGTCTTCTGTTACATATGTTGTGAAAATGAAATAGAGTTTATTGTATGGAATACCTGTTTCCAAGGAATTTTCCGAATGATGCATGATTGCATGTACATCATGTACATTCTCTCAGCGGAAACTACTATAAGCCACCTCTTTTAGGAAACTTGTTCCAACTAGAATATTAGGTTTACAATTTTATTTGTAATAACGTAAGTTATTATAACTGCTATCAGACAACTGTCAGTGGAGAGATCCAGACGCCACAGGGTGTTGCATCCGTGGAATTTATTGATCCAAGGAAACCCATAGCGGTAAGTTTCCCTCACATTGTCTATTAATCTATTTCCCTAACTGGCTCAAATTAATCACATATTTGCCTTTGTGAATTCTGAGTCTTATTTTTTTGTACATGTCTTGCAGTATAGACTTTGTAGTCTACAACTTTTTTGCCAAAAGTAATTTGATTTCTATCTTTTTCTACAGATAGTTCCCATTTTGAGAGCTGGCCTTGCTCTTGCTGAGCATGCACCAACCCTTTTGCCAGCATCAACGACATATCATCTTGGTATGCAAATGTTTACATTCTGTAGTTAAAAAATCTCTTTCCTGTGTGTTTACAAAGGCAGCTCCGACAATGAGAATGACTTTCCTCCAATTGACAATAAAACTTTGATGTTCGACACTTTTATGTTTACTGACAAGGAAGATAAACAGCTTTGTTATTTGTCTGAGAGGAAATACGAAAGTCATTTCATTGTCAAAGTTGCATCTGAGTTCTATATTGTTGAACATCAAACACCTACATGGAGATGTTTTCTCTAAGTACGATCGGCAAAATCTTGCTCATTCTGTTAAAACTATTTTGCAGGACTTGCCAGGAATGAAGAAACACTTTTGCCAACCGTATATTTGAACAAGTGAGGATTCTTCATGAATCAAATTGGATGGGTGTTAAATTAAAGTTCATTTATGTGTGTTTCTTTCTTTTAGAAGCATAATCTTCTTTTGGCACTTCACTTCTGTTCACTTCTTTTAGTATGTTACCGGTTGCCCATACAGCTTAGACTTGTCACAGATCTCACACATTCATTCTTTATTTGCAAAACAGGTTGCCAGAAAAATTTCCTGAAGGTTCCTATGTTTTTGTTGTAGATCCAATGCTTGCAACAGGTACTTAAATTACAATGGGCAATGATAGCATGACTTATATTTCCCAAAACTGGTTATAGTAAATGAATGAGGATTGGTTCAGAGTTTTAAATTGAAGTTGTATTGCCGAAAGACTAAAGCTAAACAGACGCCAATATTAGAGTTTGGGCGTTCTCATTTGGTTCTGAACAAACTGAAAGGATCAGTAATTCAAACATAACAATGCAATGGCCATGGAGTAAAAGTTATTGTATTATATTTCGTACGTTTTCTCTCACTAGTGCATGCGATTTTCACACACTAGAGCGTATCTGCTAGTGGGTTGAGTTTACCGGTGGTCAGTGAGGGAATCTCTTCTCCAGTGGTCAATACAGGCTTGGCTGATGATATTGTTTCTGATACTCCGGTTGATGGACCTGTTGAGGAGGCGGCGCTTGATGATGAACCTCCGGGAAATCCGTGGGTTGATGTTATCCGGGGAAATCGACTTCCAAGTCATGGCCAGGTAATGTCGTTCTCTGCACCTACTCTGGTTAGTGATGAAATGGAGATTGACATTACTGAGGAGGATGTTCAGGAAGAAATGGCTTTTTGGAATACTGGGTTGATTTTGTTTGCTATTGAGCAAGAGTTATCTATGAATGGTGTTAAGCTTTTTATGGAGAAGGTCTGGAACTTTGTTTCCTTACCTGATTTGTATTATCATGAAGAAGGCTATTTCATAGCTCAGTTTAAGTCTGTTCAGGACAGGGATGAAGTAATAGCGAAGGGGCCATATACCATTTACAATATGACTTTGTTTATAAAGAAATGGTCTCCTGATTTTGTATTGAAGGATTTGCTAAGGGTTATGCCTCTGTGGGTTATATTTCCAAGTTTGCCTCTGTATCTGTGGGGTGAGCGTAGCTTGAGTAAGATTGCTAGCTCTGTGGGTAAGCCTCTCCTGTCCAATGAGTGTACTGCTAAGAAACTTAGAGTTTCTTATGCTAGAGTACTTATTGAGGTTGATGTTACTCAGAAAAGAAGAAATTCAGTTGTTATAAAGGATGCTAGTGGTAGAAGGTTTGAGCAACCTATTGAATATGAGTGGAGGCCTTCTTTTTGTGTTAAGTGCCAGAAGGTGGGGCATGATTGTGCTATCAAAGTTGTTGCTCCTGTAGGAGCTAAGAATACAATACACAAGAAAGGTCAGCCTACTACTTGGAAAGCTAGAACTGATAAAGGTCAACAACAAAGGTCTATACCTCAACAGGGGACAGTTGCTACAGCACCAGGCCCTAGTAGATTGGATAAAGGGAAAAGTGTGGTTGATTCTGCTGTTGATGTGGTTCAGAGACCTTTGAGAATAGGTGAAGTTATCTGTCCTAGTGGTTCTAGTGCTCTGCAGGTTGGGAATGGCTTGTCTGGGCATTATGATAAAGTTCCATGATTCTCACATGGAATGTGAGGGGGCTGAATAAAGTTTCCAGGCACACTGAGATTGGCTCCCATCTCAGATCTCTTCATTGTGCTTGTGTGGGATTACTAGAAACTAGAGTTAAAGAGGGTAAAGCTGCTTGAATTAAATCTAAACTGGGAAGATGGTTTGCTGTGGATAATTATACACATCATGCTAATGGGAATTTGGATCTTATGGGATCCTAGTAGAGTTGAGTTTAAAACTCTTACAAAATCAGCTCAGTTTATACATGGAGGATTGTATAAGATTGATGGGACTTTGATTTGCTGGCTAACTGTTATGCTTTTAATCAGTTGGATCTTAGGAAAAAGCTGTGGGATGATATTTTGGCTCTTTCTAACTCTGTGGTTGGACCATGGTGTTTAGCTGGAGACTTTAATAATGTTTTATCTACTACTGATAGAACTGGAGGGCATGAAGTGGTTGTGCATGAGTATCAGGATTTGGTTCATATGATGACTAGTGTTGGATTGTTTGCTTGTTCGACTACTGGAGATTACTACACCTGGTCTAACAAACATCGTCAAGGAATGATTTACTCTAGAATAGATCTTGTTCTTGGCAATATGCAATGGTTTTTGCAGTATGATAGGTGTAGGATTGAAGTTTTGGAGCCCCATATCCCTGATCATTCTCCTTTGTGTATTCAGTTGGATATACCTAGTCACTACAGGAGATACATGTTTAAATATTTGAATTGCTGGATTGAGGATGTTGATTTCATGAGTACTGTTGCTCAGGCCTGGCAACAGGTTGTTCCAGGGAGACCTCAATATGCTATATGGAAGAAGCTTCAATTTCTCCAACCAAGATTGAAGCAATTTAATATGCAGTATTCTAACATTCGTAAAAAGATTGAGCATGCCAGGGAGGAGTTGGAGAAAATACAACGGAGATTAATAGCTGACAGATTTAATCCCTTACTGGTGGATCAGGAGAGTGATAGTAGACAAGTTTTAGATTACTGGTTGGATCTGGATGAAAAGGTGATGGCTCAGAGGGCAAAAAATCTTTGGCTCAAACTGGGGGATGGTAACAATAGTTATTTTCATGCCTTAGTTAAAGATAAAAATAGAGATGTGGGGATCTTAAATTGGTTGATTCAGCTGGGAGAAGTCTGACTAGTCCACAGGATATAGCATGTGAGGTGATGCATTTCTATAGTAATCTGGTTGGTCAGTTAGCTTCTAGTATTACTGGTTTGGATATTGAAGTTTTGAGGGCTGGAAAACAACTGAGTCAATCAGATGGTATCAGGCTTATTAGACCTGTTACTAATGGTGAGATTGTTACAGCCTTAAACCAAATTGGAGATTCGAGAGCACCTAGCATTGATGGCTTCAATGCTAAATTCTTTAAGGCTTCTTGGCATATTGTAGGGGACTAGGGACTGATGTTTTGAAAGCTGTTCATGATTTCTTTGATGAGAAGAGACTTTACCCTGCTATCAATTGTACTTTGGTCACTTTAATTCCAAAAGTAAAGGATGCTAAGCATATGAAGGATATGAGGCCCATTTCATGTTGTACTACACTCTATAAGATTGTGTCCAAGGTTCTGACTAATAGGCTGAGTGAAGTGATCAATAGTGTGATAGATGATAGTCAGTCTGCTTTTCTACCTGGAAAAGTTATTCACGACAACATCCTCATTGCACATGAGTTGGTGAAAGGGTATGGTAGAAAACATGTTTCTCCTAGATGCATGATACAAGTTGATTTGCAGAAGGCCTATGATTCAATAGAGTGGGTGGCTTTGGAAGGTATACTCGGAGAAATGGGCTTTCCTGGAAGGTTTATTGAATGGATCATGCTCACTGTGACTAATGTTTCTTATAGGTATTCCATTAATGGAAACCCTACTGCAATTTTGAAAGTAAGAAAAGGGTTAAGGCAGGGTGATCCTATCTCCCACCTTCTTTTTGTTATTGTAATGGATTATCTTCACAGGTGCTTACAAAAGTTGAAATTCTCCCCTGATTTCAATTTTCATCCCAAGTGTGAGAGATTGTCTATTATCAATATCTGCTTTGCCGATGATCTCTTAATGTTTGCTAGAGGTGATAAGGAGTTAGTCAGGCATTTGATGGATAGATTCCAGGTTTTTTCTGCTGCTACTGGTCTAAGCGCAAACTTTGGAAAGAGCAAAGTTTATTTTGGTGGTGTAACTACTGTGGTTGAGCAGCAGATTCTGGATGCTACTGGTTTTGTAAAGGGGACTTTGCCTGTAAAATATCTGGGTGTTCCACCTGATAACAAGAAGCTTACTATAGCTAATTGCACCCCTCTTATTGATAAAATTGTTTGCAGGTTGAGGCATTGGACTACTAAGCTGTTGAGCTATGTTGGTAGATTGCAACTAATTAAGAGTGTACTGTTTGTAGTTACCTCTTATTGGATGCAAGTTTTTCCATTACCCAAGAAAATCCTCAAACACATTGAGAGCTTGTGTAGATCTTTTTTATGGAGTGGGTCTGAGGAGGTTACTAGAAAAGCTCCTATCGCTTGGGAGACTATTTGTGAACCCAAAAATGCCGGTGGTCTTAATGTGGTTTCTTTGTGTGATTGGAATTGTGCTACACTTACCAAGTTACTGTGGGATCTCTGCTCTAAAGCTGACAAGCTATGGGTTCGGTGGGCACACAGTTATTTCATTAAGCACAATGATGTATGGGAGTACCAGCCATCTTCTACTTGTTCTTGGCTTTTGAAATCAATTTTAAAATGTAGAGGTCAAGTGCGAAGTTCAGGATGTATGGGGTTGCTGCATTATGTGGGTAAATTCCCTACTAGCAAGTTTTATGAAGTCTATAGAGGTAACTTTGTGAATGTAGATTGGAGGAAGTTGTTCTTCAGTAATCTTGCGAGGCCATGAGCTCTTTTTACTCTTTGGATGGGGTGTCATAAGGGATTGTATACTAAGGATAGATTATTGAGGTTTTGTTTGCTCACTGATGGTTTGTGTGTTTTTTGTGGGAGTATAGAGACCATGGATCATCTTTTCTATGATTGTCCTACTACTTTTCTGATCTGGAAAGCTGTGCTAGTTTGGCTCAAATGTAGGCATGATCCTTTGATTTGGTCATTGGAATTGGTTTGGTTGCTGAGTAAGACTAAGGGTAAAGGGGTGCAATATGCTCTTATCAAATTGGCGGCTGCAGAGACATTTTGTAACATCCCACATCGCTTAAAAACGGTTGTGGTGAATATTATATATGCAAACCACCACTCTTCTATGGTATGAGGCCTTTTGGGAATACCAAAAACAAATCCGTGTGGGCTCCGGCCCAAAGAGGACAATATCATACCAACGAGACGTGTGTGGGCCCGTCATGAGTAACCTTGTCGGTCCAACGGGCCGGGTCTCAGCCCATTAGTGGTCTGGTCGTTACAGTTGGTATCAGAGCCTGAGTTTTTACTCGGGCTATACCGGGATATGGTTTTCAGACCTTGGGTTGGATGAGTGAGGTGTCTAAGTTGCTGAACTTAGGATGTGTCTTTCGTGTCGAGTGGTTCTCGAGTTCTTGCCTTGTTGATAGTTTATGAAAGTGATTGATGTGCAAAGTACTACGAGTTTTTGGTTGCATGCCTTGTGTGATTCTAATTTTTGCATGTCGTTAATCAAAACGTTACTTGCGTGTACTTTATATGTGGTATAGTATAATTCTGCATGACTTGTGTTTTTTTTTACTTTGGCGTATTGTATGATCAAAATGTTACTAGCATGTCACACCTATTTACTCCAATAATCTATTTAATTGTTTTGCGCATCTTAGTTTCACATGTTGTATAATTTGTGCATTATTTGTTAAGTTGTTTTGCGCCTTAAGTTAGATACTTCCGAGAGTTTCTCTTCTTCCCTAGTATTTACTAGTTTACGACGTCCTCGTAGAATGGATAGCGTTAACTGAAGAAGGACAACTATTCGTCAACCTCGTGAGAATTCTCAGGCTAATGCTAATCGGGTTGCACCGCCGCCGCCAAAACATGATCAATTAGTTGAGCGTTTCCTTAAATTTCGACATCCGAAGTTTGCAGGCGAGCCAGATCCGAGAAAAGCGGAGCTTTGGTTGGAAGATCTAGAGAACATTTATGCGGTGCTGAGGTATGGGGATGTGCAAAAGGTGGACCTGGCAGTATTTCTGTTTGAAGGAGCAGCACGTCACTGGTGGAATTCAGTTGAGGCAAAGTGGGGAGTGAGAGATATTCCCAAGACTTGGGAAAATTTTCAGAAGGAATTCAATGATAAGTACGTACCGAGGTTGATCAGAGAAGGACGAGAAGATGAATTCGACAAATTGGAACAGGGCATGATGTCGGTGGCTAGGTATGATGCTGAGTTTTCGCGTCTGTTGAAGCATGTTCCTCACATGATGATTGATGAGAGGAGAAAGGTGTGCAAGTTTCTCAAGGGCTTAGATGAGGAACTTCAGCATGTTTTGTTGGGTATGGATATCCCAACTTGCTCATCGGCAGTGGAAAAGGCATCCGAAATTGAAGCAGGTTTGTTGGAGCTTAACCGCTATAAGAAGTCTAAAAAGAGAGCTCACAACGATGATCAAGGAAATCAGAGCCAAGTTGATCCAGTCCCGTAGGGACTAAGTGCCATGCGGGGCAAAGTGCTACACCGTATGGGTGATGGGAGCCACCTCTTGAGCCCGTAGGGGCCACCTCTAGAATCCTGCATGGCTGGATGATCTCGGGACCGATTGTAATCCCTTAAGGGGTAGTTTGTAACATCCCACATCGCTTAAAAACGGTTGTGGTGAATAGTATATATGCAAACCACCACTCTTCTATGGTATGAGACCTTTTGGGAATACCAAAACAAATCTGTGCAGGCTCCAGCCCAAAGCGGACAATATCATACCAACGAGACGTGTGTGGGCCCGTCATGAGTAACCTCGCCGGTCCAACGGGCCGTGTCTCGGCCCATTAGTGGTCGGGTCGTTACACATTTTATGCTGTTTGGAGAGCCAGGAATGATATGGTTTTTAATGGTTTGAATAGATCTTTCATGCTTAGTAGTGAGATTATTCAAATTGTTACTGCTAGAGTTCAAGGTAAGCCAAAGCTTTGTAATGCTTAGGAGACTTAATGGCTTGTAGTTTTTCCTCTTTGTTTGGTTAGTTCTTGTATTTTGCTTGTCTGGTCTGGACTTTTAGTCGACCTATTGTACTTAAACGGGATTGGAATAAAAGTATGCACTTGGTTCCAAAAAGTTATTGTATCCAACTTGATATTCTGAACTACAGCCTCAAGAATGATTGCACTTGACCTTGCACATGATTCCTTATCTGCAACAAAATTGTTACTTATATCCTGTCTATGCAAACTTATTGTTGTTTCTATATGTAATTTGTTAGGTGGTACAGTTGTTGCCGCTCTTGAACTTATAAAAGAACGCGGGGTGGTTGACAACAAGCAACTCAAAGTGGTTAGTTTCAAACTAATAGTGTACTCGGTTGGCTTAGTTTATCCATTATCTCATTTTAATGTCTGATACTTCCATCAAGGTTCAAGCGTGAGTTATTGTTGTTGGCCGATGCCAATTGTTGTTACTTGTTATATGTCTAATGCCTCTCTCGTTTCCAATGGATAATTTGCAATTTGGTTGTAGTGTTTTTAAAATGCCTAACATCCTCATTGTGCTGTTTCCTTTAGAAAAATATGAAATGAAAATATCCTCATCCTGACAAATTTATTTATCATGTACTTGTTTGTATAGATATGTGCTGTTGCTGCTCCTCCTGCCCTTCAAAAGCTAAGTGAAAAGTTCCCAGGGTAATATATACTTATCCTCGAATAATTGTGGACATATTGCTATTAAAAATACGTTTTACTTTTCTTTTAACTAGTTTTTGTATTTTATTATCAGGCTACATGTTTATGCCGGAACTCTTGACCCAACTGTTAATGAGAAAGGGTAGGCCATCTTAAGAAGTCAGTTAAGAACTTGCTGCTATTTCACTACTATCATTCCCCCCTTGCCTAAATAGTTGACAAAATTTTCAGGTTCATAATTCCTGGGCTCGGGGATGCTGGAGACCGTAGCTTTGGCACATAATCCGTTGAATCATAAAATTGGCAAATCTCTTTTGTCATCATTGCATAATTTAGGTATTCAAAGGTATGAAGAAGCTCATCCTAAGAAAAATCACTTATTAGGTTTATTGTAGCTATATTATTTCCAAGGGTTTGGCGAAAATTTCAGTGGCCTCGAGAAGTTGCTAGCAGAAATCATGTGACTGTATGTTCTAAGAATCTACATTCTACACCCCTAAACACCGAGTTGCACAGCTTCTTTTTGAGTGAGAATGGTATGTTCGAATTATTTAGCAGAAAGTGTCTATGGTCTTTTTGTCCTTTTGTCTCTGCTTTCAAACATAAATTTCAATTTCATATGAATAAACTTGTTTCCAAATGTATTGATACACCACAACGTGTAGCTTGGGTTGGCTAGATAAGAATAAACCCTTATGCTATGATTATATCATCGAAACGTAAGGGTTCCATTGTACCCCCTTACGTTTTGCTACTCGTCTGATTTCTTCTTGAGCGTCTGAGATTGTGCCAGTTGCCCTCCCAAACGTTTCACTATACGTGCAACTTGCTTTCTTTTCATAGAGCTGGGTGATCGAAGGGCGATCGCAAACTAAATAGCTTCCTAGGAAATGCAAAAGTTATGGATCAAATATGTTCTGAGAAACCAAGGTAAATCTCAAGAATGAATCGTACTCAAAACTTGATAGTACAAAATAAAGAATTTAATAGAGAATTTGGTGGACATTTACAAAATGTATTTGAAACTGAAATGAACCAAAAAATACATACGAAAGCTATACACGTTTATCAATCCCTGCTAGATGCGTAGAACACGAACACGAAAAGCTAAGTTTCTCTGGAAAAATCTTTATGCTTGCTGATTGAGCTTGAAGATAGGCTTATCTATGCAGAACCTATACACAATGAATGCCGTCACAGCTACAAGCTCCGGTGGGGGTGTTATGTACACCGTATGGCTGAGGCTTACTCACAAGGCAACAGCAAACAAAGCCGATCAACAGAATACAGCCACAAGCCTCACCCAATGCTTTAACCCAACTCCAATACAAGCTCATTTTCCTTGAGCTTTCGCACGGATTGCAGCACCTTTTATCCATTCATCATCATCTGTTCAGCTTGACCATCAACGCACTAAGCATCATAACAAATGGTAGAAACGCAGCAAAAAATTGGCTAGGCATGGACTGGTAGAAAATGATTGAGAATATCGAAAATAAATTATTTGGAGTAGTTTTCCCATGGCGTCAATTCTTTCTGGCGTGCTTGGCTTATTAATCCCAATAATATTAATTGTTCAACTTCTGAAATTGATTGCCCAGTTGGTGCTTCACATGTTTTTGATGATGAGAGGAATCTAGAATATCCTAAATTTTTGAAGTATTATTCTTGCGTGGACAATTTATGATTGTCCTCTTTAAATGTCTATATTATATTTCCAATTTGTAGACCCCGAGTGAAAGAACTTCCAAAACATAAAGACATCTACATAAATGCAAAAACATCTTACGAGTGGGTTGCTAGAGTATGACCTCAAATAGAAGGCATATAAACATGTGACAACGCTTGTGAAGAAAATGGATCAGATTGATAGTTCACATCCCTTACAAGTATACCTATATGAGTACTACACTTTGCATATGTTTTCGGCCAAGGTAGCATCGATTTTACAGCACAGAAATCAAGCGACCAAAGTATTTAGTGCAAAAACAACAAATATGAAATCCGGAAATATGACGAGAATCTACATTTAACCTTGGTAATAGTACTTCCTATTCCGACGAATATCCTCGAGGTTGCAACATGCAACTAGTTCGAAGTTCAAACCATCAGTTGCAGACTGCAGTAGATGACAATGTACATTCACAGTTCTAACTAAGCAAACATGCACAAACTGCTACAACCTTTTCTTCATAGGCACTAAAAGCGAACTTTTACATCCCTTTTTTAAGTGTGTGATACAAGTCCCAGAGATTTTACCAAAATCAAATCATGAACGGTAATTCATCTACTAAATAAGGAGATCAACAAATTTACGGCTTCCTGGTAATCTGCGGATTATAGCAGCCCATGTTTCTTGAGGGCAGAGCAGCAGCTGGATTGAAGAACTGAAAGCGAAAAATATCAAGATGACTTCATAACCAACCCAAGTCCCCTGCATAAGAAATAATCATCACAAATAAAGTTTACATACTGGTGCTCCTGTGATTTTATTTTACCTTCCCCCTTGCCGAAAAAAAAAATGGAACAGAAAGGGTATCTTAGGGCAAAGGTAGCTGCTGCTCTATGAAGATAATGAAGTGGTGTATTTCCTAAACTACAATTTCAAATAGGGGGAAGGGTATGGGCATCAATCAGTAAGAAATGATCATTGATTAAAACCCGTCATAAAGATGTCCTTCACTGCCACTTTTTATGAGTAAGAAAATTTAAGTAGAAAAACCCAAGTTCTTTACTCACTGCCTGTTTTTCCAACTGGTGCCGAAAACCATAGTGGGATAAAACTACATAAATGCAAAATCAAACATTACCAGGTTGCGACTTGCGACTACATAAATGCATAATCAAACATTACCAGGTTGCGACTTGCGACTAGAACTCTAGAAGAAAACACAACTATACAGAGAAAAAGCACCTAGTCAGTAATTTCTTGAAGTCAAAAAAGCCCATGATACACGACTGATTGGACCATTCCGTGTCTTTACATCCAGGATTAGTTAAACTTAAATTGTCTGAGCTATATCATCATTCACAACTACTTAGCACAGAATTCTTTTTGGGAATTTCACAACACAGGATAATGCACATATAACAACCCAACACCCCGGAGCAAGTAGAAGGGGATCATGAGACCAACAGAATATATAGACAAAATCCATGAAACAAACAGTTGGACACAGATGATGACGATGGAAAAGTCACTAACATGCTTTCTGCCGACCAGCTACAGCTCACTATAATTGCGCCAAACTGCACGGAATTCCTCACGGAATGTGTTCAAACGAGCTTTCAGATTTGGCGTCCTAAAGCTGGCATGAATCAGTGTAGCTTCAAGAGATAAAGAAATAATAAGAACTCAGAACATGATTTAAGTTAAAACAGAAACGAACAAGTACACAGAAGTAATTACCCGTAAGACCAATAGAAAGTGCCCAACAAACAGTTATAACTCCACAAGAAACGACCCAGAGGATGGAACTCACTGCAGAAAGAATTAAGAAAAGAAAGAAATTGATCGTCAAACTCTGATTATGGATACCCCAGGTATAAAGTGAGACTTACATAATGGCAGAAACGGGTTACCTGCAGAGAATATCATGACAAACACCCACCGAGGTCGGCCACATATATATATTGCTCGTTTTGCAGAAGGGCGGCCCCGAATAACAGGCCTGAATGAATATAGTATACGTCTTGAGTATGTAACGAAAGGCTTAGCAGCTTAATAAAAAAAAAGACTGGACTTACGTGAGTGGAGGTCTCATCTTGGCAGCTAAATGAGGGGAAAACTGCCTTACACTTCTAGTGACTTTTTCATTGAAAGTGCCTGCAAAGCTAAGGAAACATATATTGGCAGTATAAGAAGCTAGAAAAGGAAAAAATTAATTTAAATTCCACAAAAAAAAAGGATCATGCATGAATCAGTTTTAGCCCATCTTAACTAAAATATAACTGTATCGTGTCCAGCCATTCCAGAACGAAAATAGGCACTAGACCTCAGTATCATGAAAGAGGTATTGAAAAATAATAGTGCATTTGGTATATGCTGTCTTCATAAATGATGATTCTATGACATGTATGACAGGACAGGATAAGTTCCCGAAAGGGCACCAATAGTTACACTGATTAAATAAATAATTATGAGCACAAAAAGAATAGGTACCAGGTAGAGCTCCGGGAGACTGATAATTACAAAACATATAAAATGATGATATGATACACGCTAGAGCTAAGTTTGTTATCACATGAAACAAGAAATAGATAATTGCACCGGTGTTTCTCTGAGCACCATCCTCTCTATTCACCACCTGTCTCTTTTCTTCTACACTCTTCTTTAACCATTACTGCTATGCATTTACATTCATCAAATTAATTGTTTACTAAATCCATGGAATGTATCAAGCTCATGACAATCAAGCATTACACACAATCCACATACTCATCAATTAAACCACTAGGTTCACTAGCGGATGGAGAGATCTAACCACTCAGCTTCTTTCCGTATACCAAATAATTACGTTATGTGCTCTTGGACGAATATGTTATCTGGATTCTAAAGAAGATATACAGTGCAGGTCTATAAATGCTTGCCTATCATTCAGCAGAGCAATGCTCAGAGCTGTCACCAGAGCAGCAACAATCGCCAGTGGCTTACGAAGAAATCCCATCCCTGAAGCTCAGACGCAAAATCACAAGTTAATGTCTAAACTATAAGCTACACACAAACATCAAATTGCATGTCATGCACAGTTGCACACACAAACACCATGAATACTTGCATCATATTTGCTCTATTACCGAGAATGAAGACAATCATGATGAAATAATTGGTCCGGTAGCTGCAAAATTAAAAAACGAAACATAGTTAGACACGTAACAGCAGCAAGCTACAGTAACAACAATGACAACTGCATAAAAAAACTAACAGCGATACAATCTATGCGAAATTCAATCGATCGTCATCGACATAGATTGCGCTAACAGAGAAATGGATCGTACTAGTAGAGATTGCACTTGAGGCGACTGTTCCATTTGGCGTATGAACGAGGCACAGTGAATCGAGAGAAGAACTCCGACATAGGACGCGGCGGCGACGACCAATCCACCTCCCGCAGCGCCTCCACGAGATCCTCCGCCGTGACGTTACTCCAATCCATCGATTCGATTGAATCCTCCGATCGATCGGTCAGGTGATTGCGACAAACCCTAGGTGTGATGGTTGGAGAAGAATCGAGAAATTTCAGAGCGAATCTTCGATTGTAGATGCAAGGTTGTTCAACAGCAAGGTATTGGAATCGCCGGTTGAATTGAAGATTCAGAAATGAAGTTTCCTGTTTATCTTATGCAGAAAGGAAGAAGTGACGTGACGTGATAATATCCTGGAATTGGGGCAAAAAGGAAATAACAATAATGTTGGATGAATTCAGAATAAAAATATGGCGGAAAAGAAAATTATAAAAATGTCTGAGCCCGGGTTCGAACCGGGGACCTCTAGTGTGTGAGACTAGCGTGATAACCGACTACACCACCCAGACTCATATCACTAAATTTGATTATTGTTATTACTATACTGAATTGTACAAGAATGTATCATGAGAAACTATCTCTATATAACTTATTTGGGTAAAAAAAATTTTGGTACCATAGAATGTTACAGTGCCAATTTTGGTATGCCAGAATGATAGCGTCCGATTTTGGTACGTATCAACAACACCCTTTTCAATTGACATATGTTTCGCAATTTTCCGGTGAAATTGGACAGCTGGCAGCCGGAGACTTAATTTTGACCTTATAATTCATTGACTTCGACTTAAATTTAAAAAAAAAGTTTTATTGGAATGGCATGGACACGTGCCGTCACACCGTTTAATCTGGGTTTAAATTTAAAAAAAATGAAAAATTATATTTGAAATTTTTAAAAAATTATATAAATAATTTCCTAGAATTATAATAATAATAAAAATGAAAAAAAAAAAATTTCCCATGTTCCAAACGGAAATAAAAAAAAGGGAAGAAAGTCTCTTAATAAATGGGGAAGAACATGAACCCTAATTCCCAATTGATCCCAATTGTCTTCTCCGAAATTCCGTCTTCTCCAAAATTCCCGACTTCCATTTTTTCCCACCCTAAACCATGGTCTCGACAGGTACGGGCTCTTCAACCAGTACTGAATTCCAGGGTCAAAATCATGTTTTCGATGATACGGAATGGTGTTGTTGTTTTCCTCGTCGGAAAGCTGTTCAATGTGTGCCGTGCGATAAGAATCCTGGGCGTCGATACATGGGTTTATCTGGTGATGTAGAATTGAAGATTGAAGGTATTAGCTTCTCGAATTGCCAACAAAATCGGAAAGAGCAATTTTGGGGGCTGGGCGGGAATTAGGGTTTATTATGTAGTGTTTTGTTTGATCGATTGGAGTGAGTATATTTTTAGTTGTTTGATGTTTGTACTGTATTAGGACACTTGTCTCTATCAGAAAAAAAATTCATTATTATTATTATTATTTAAATTATTTATATAATTTTTAAAAAAATTTAAATATGATTTTTCATTTTTTTTTAATTTAAACCCAAATTAAATGGTGTGACGACATGTGTCCATGCCATTTCAATAAAACTTTTTTTTTTGTCAAATTTATGTCGAAGTCAACGAATTATAAGGTCAAAATTAAATCTTCGGCTGCCAGCTGTCCAATTTCACCGGAAAAATTGCGAAATGTATGCCAATTGAAAAGGGTGTTGTTGATATGTACCAAAATCGAACGCTATTGTTTTGGCGTACCAAAATTGGCACTGTAACATTCTACCGTACCAAAAAAAAAAAATTACCCCAACTTATCTATAATGGGCTTATGCTGTCAAAAGAACAATCGATGATATTAATCAAAACGTCTGTGTTTTCAACGTTGATGTTTTCCATATTAACAAATATCACAGTTTGTTAACAACATACTTTACATTTTGATTAATAACATGTAATATTTTTTTTGATAACATAAGTCTGTTTCGATATAAGTTATATAGAGATCAAATCTCTCAATGACTTTGTGATATTGCAATCTTATTGGTTAAGCAAATTTATTTGACCATTCAATGAAATTAATTTTTTTTTCCGTGGCTACACAAATTGATGAGAATGTATAAGTTGGGTCCGAAGCGGATATCTCTAGTGTGCAAGGCGGTCGAGAGTAGTGTGATAGTTGACTACACCAACCAAACTCATGTTAAACAATGTGGTAAATTATATAAATAAACTATATATTAATCTTATTAGTTAAGCAAACTGATTGTGACGATATCATTAAAATGAGTTTTTTTTCCAGCTAGAAAGAAAATTAAATGAGAAATGTCTGAGCCCAGGTTCGATCTGGGGACCTCTAGTGTGTGAGACTAGCGTGATAACCGACCATACCACCCAGAGACATCGTTAGTACTAAGATAAACAACTTCATGACTCTTTAGCGAAGTTTGTTAGTTTAATTGACCATTTGACGAAAATGAGTTTGTTCATGTAATTGCTGACGGATTAAGCCCCTTGAGATATCCTGTTAAACATACAAAAACTAATATATTTGTATTATAATTTGACTGGCCTGTCTTACAGTATTTTATATTTAATAAATTAGCTAGATTATGGACTACTGATTTACTAATAAATACATGTCACAGGTCATGCCACGGACTAACCCTTATAACGCACACCGCGTTTGATTAATAACACATACACCTAACTATTATGGTATTCTCAGCTTTGGATCATGTATCATGTGTTTGAATTAGAAATCACGCGAAAATTGTTTCAGAGAGATTGTGTGTCATATCCATGCCACCATCATATTTGGAATTCGAGGTACCAAAGTCGATGATCCTTGCCTGATAGGGTGGTATTGCAATTTTGGGCCCTACCAAGCGTGTGGCTTTAATATCATAATATGTCGCGATCCATAACAAACATTAATTTAGCCAACCATGTAGTTAGTTCAAATCACCAAGCATACACCGTTTTACTAACAATATATTGTCGGGCCTGGGTCATAACGCTCATGGGTTTAATTCTAGTATCACTCATACTGTCCCATACCATGCGATGATGTGTCTTTAAACTGGACACTATTATTTTTTGTATGCAAACCACCCAACATCTAATAACGTACCCAGTATATGGCTAAATCAACAACCAATATATCCTCACTATTTACGTGAATATCCACTAATGATCCAATTCATTTTTTCCCCCAAATTCAAATAATATCCCATCTACAACTTATATTTATCCTACAATCCAACTTATTGATACGCTATACAAAACAATTAGTCGGATTAAAACGGGACGACATATTGAAACTTTATATTTGCTATATAAACGTTGCACGTGTGAGTACGTAAGTAATTCTCCTAAGTTCTAACAACATCAGTTCTTTCTAAATTCATTTTGAAAGATGTCAAAAGGTATTTCCACATTAATACTTGCAAATCAAGTTAAAATAACGAGATGTGACGAGGGAAAATGTAAAATACAAATTCGTTGAAATTATTTTCATCATTAAACATAACAAGTTATCGGACTATAAACGTGCTAATTACACTCTTTTATCCAAATTTAAACTCATATTCCGATGTTTACACGTTAATACGTATTTTTCGTGAGTTCACACGTTAAAATAACCGGTCCCAAAATTGTTTGTTAAAGCTAGAAAAGAAGCCAGAGTCACGGCACATTATAGCGTGAAGCAACACAAATGAGACCAAACCAGAGGCGTTCCAGTAATTTGATCTGAAACCTTAAATAAGGACACCAATCCAATCCAATCCAAATCCATGATTGTATTTCTATTTGGAAATTGGAAGGAAGAACAAGTACATCCTCAACTCAACTCACACCTGACCTTTTTGTTCACCTTCACCAATCGATCCATTCGATTTTATTTCTAACCCCTCCATAAATATTTTCGTCATCTTCTCACAAAGCTATTGAAACTCACTACCAAAACAACACAAAAACAGCCAAATTCAACCGAAACCGATACCTTCAAACCAAAACCAAAAAAAAAAAAAAAAAAAAAAAAAAAATTCAAATCCTTCTCCTTCTGAGAGACAAATTGGGAAGATAATGGCGCATCAATCTGTGAGAAAGTACCACTCTGTGGGCGATTACATGGTGGGTAAACAAATAGGGTCTGGTTCCTTCTCGATTGTGTGGCACGCGCGCCACCGAATCCACGGCACAGAAGTCGCCATCAAAGAAATCAATACAGCCAGGCTCAATCCGAAGCTCCATGAGAGTCTCAAGTCTGAGATTTTCATCCTCAAGCGGATCAATCATCCGAATATTATCCGCTTGCACGATATGATCGAGGTTGTTACTTCAATTATACTGTGACTGAGCTGCTGAGTTTGTTTTTGTTTGGTTTGATTTTTGTGGTTTTTGTTTTTTAAGTATAATGTATGCCACTTTGGGGATTTTAGATGCAGTTTAGTCTTGTGTACGTTGCATTGGTTGTGGATGAATCGTCCTAATATTATCCGCTTGCACGATATGATCGAGGTTGCTAGCTGCTACTTCATTTATACTGTGACTGAGCTGCTGAGTTGGTTTTTGTTATTGTTTCGTGTGGTTTTTGATTTTTTAAGTATAATGTGATGCAACTTTGGGGATTTTAGACGTGATTTGTTTTTGTGTGTCTTATTGGTAGTGGTTGATTGGGTTGAGAAAAGGATATGAGAGGATGTGGATTGTATTATTGTATGATTTGGTTTTTGTGGTTATTTATTTTTGAAGCATAATGTGATGCAACTTTGGGGATATTAGTTGAACTTTAGTCTTGTGTATGTTGCATTTGTAGTGGATGGTTGGGTTGAGAAAAGGATATAAGGATGTAGGTTGTAGTCAAGTCAACCCAAGCTGGAATGACAAGTGTTGTTCATTTCGTAACCCAACGGGTGAAAATTGGCAGTGTTATATGATATATCTCGTGATAATGGGATTTCTTTTGTGGTCGGTTGATTTTGTCGTTGTTGCGTGTGTATGGTTGTTTGCTGCGGTGTAAGTTACACTTGATGTGTATGCTGCATTGGTTGTGGACTTGTGGTAGTACATGAGTGGTTTGAAAAAGGATATGAGAGAATATAGATTGTTAAGGCTGCAGGCAACCCCAACTGGATAGCTTTGTCGTGTTCTATGACGCATCACATGCTTTGCAGCTTGCTGCAGTATGGATTTATCATTGTCGGTTGATTTTGTCGTACTCGTGTGTAGTTGTTTCTGTTGCCTGATGCAAAAAGCGCCAAAGCTATAATAATTATTTCATAACGATGAGTTTTCGAATGAATTTTGCGCAAGTGCCAGTTACCTAAGATGGTAAATTATTAAAAATCACCCCAAACATGTATAATGGTAAATTGTTGCACGTGGAGATTTTGAGAGTGAACAATGACCAAGGACAAATGCGTTTGTGTTTAGTTACTAGTTAGGAAATCTATTCTAGTGTTCTCATAGATTCTCATGGTGTGGCATTAGGAAGCTGGAAAAATATATATTATCTTGGAGTACTGCAGAGGAGGTGACCTGCATGTGTATATTCAGCAAAAGCAAGGGATAATACCTGAACAAACTACAAAGCACTTCATGCTTCAACTCGGTACCTGTTGCTTACTTTTCATCCCATTACTCATTAGCCACAATCTGCATCTCGAATAATGCATTTTTTTCTTCCATATTCTAATGATGCAGCGGAAGGTCTGAAAGTTCTTCGTGACAATAACCTTATACACCGTGACTTGAAACCCCAGGTTTGCATTTAGTGCAACTTTTCAGTTTGTTTGTTTCATGATTCGTTTATTATCATACTGACATTCAAACCTGAATTGACAAAAAGAGCAATTGTATGAAACTCATGGAATTATTTATCGTTCTGTTCTGTTGTCAACTCTTTAATTTGGGTACTTGAAACTCCTATAATGCTGTGCACACCTGCTCCTAGTGTCTTCTTGAATATAAATACATATAATGTTACGCGACACTATTTGGATCTTTTATTGATAAGTTGGAAAATGACAATTGTCCGAGTTAAGTTACTTTTATTGCTCAAGATGTCGTACAGAATCAGATAAAGCTATCCAGTCTTGCAGTGTCTATTACTCATTATTAGTGACTTGATGGGCCAGATATAACATGAAGTTACAATTAAAATGGAGTTTCTCAATGAGAGTTCCAATTATATAACATTCATAGATGAGGTGAATGAACTCATTGCTTGTTTGGTTTATTATTTTCTTTTCTTAAAATTTTAGTGCTCCCATTAAACTAACCAAATCCAGGACTGCTTCGTTCTTTCTTGACTTGGATTTAATTAATGGAAAGCTTCCTTTGATTTTTTTCCTGGGCAGATGTATGTTGGGTTGATTTATTTGAGTTCCTTCTTTTTTTTTTTGTGTGGCAAACATATAAATACTTACATTCTTCTTGGATTAATGGATTTAGTTCGCAAGTGCGTGGAATAAACGACGTTCCATTCTTTTTGCAAAAATATAAATCCTTACATTCTTCGTGGGTTTAGTTTGCAAGCATGTGAAATAAACAACATTATCTTTTTAATTTTTGTTTGAAAGAAGATCTTCATAGCATTGACATATTTTATTTGTATGCCTCAATCTGGACAGAATCTTCTCCTATCTACCAATGAAGATAACAGCACCCTGAAGATTGCTGATTTTGGCTTTGCAAGGTGGTTCCATATCTAAATATTTAAACTTCTCCTCATATATTCCTCAACCTGGATTTAAGTCAATAGACAGCGCAAGGCACTACTGTACAAGATCTGTTATATTTACCTTGTTATTGGTATTTGTGCATATGGTGTGCTCTGTTATATTCTTTTTGTTAGCTCCTTGATTCAAAATCTTGCTTCCCCCCCCCCCCCCCCCCGGCATTTCACTGTCTCCCTGCATCAGAAGATGAAATATGATATTGATTATTGAGTTTACTTTTGTTTGACCAGCTCTGTACACTGGATGTCACTTCTTAAATCACAGCTATTGATGAATAATTTGCATAAGATTTGAAATGCACATCTTCTAGGAATCGTGAAGGTCCATTGCTCAAAATTCTTGAACGTCCTTTGCTTGAAATCCTTACCTGAAAGTAAAACCACCCATTCCAAACATAACTTAATTCTGCTCCATCTTGATTTGGGGGAGGGAGGGAGGACTATGAGCCATCGGGCTTTCGTTTCTCTTGTTCTTGTGTTGGTGAATCATTGTATATTGAGGGAGTAGCAAAAAGAACTTAAACTTTACCTTAATGCAATATCCCTGAATTAGAGAAAATCATGTCAGTTTACCATGATCACGTCGTACATTATGTTTGGACTTCGCAAAATTCTTTCGAGATGTGTTTTTTCACCTGCGCACCTAGTTTTGTTTCAAGGTTCTTCTAAAGTCAGAAAAGCCTTGGACCAGGCACCTCATGCCCTATATTTCCTCGTCTTCTAGCATGCTTGGAATGTTTCTGCTTGCTTAGCCTGTTCGTATTATCTGTATTAACATGAATATTTTCCAATGCAGATGCAAAAAGTTTTTGGGCATGCTTGTGTTTAGCAAGCTTGAGCTTCGTTGTCAACTAATTCTTTATTGATTCTGCAGATCTCTTCAACCTAGAGGTCTTGCAGAGACCTTATGTGGTTCACCATTGTACATGGCTCCAGAAATAATGCAGTCCCAAAAGTATGATGCTAAGGTGAGTTCACTGGTCCCATGATCAGCCTGCAATCTAAATAATATTTCTTTATTAATCTTGCCAATAACACAGGCAGATCTGTGGAGTGTTGGTGCTATCTTGTTTCAGCTTGCCACTGGGAAACCCCCATATAATGGAAGCACTCAACTACAGGTATTATCCTGTTAACCTCTTTTGCTAATAAAATTGGTATCTGTTTTGAACTGAGACTTGCAACTGAACTACTTCCTTCTCGTAAATCTTTATCTTGTATTCACTCCAGCTGCTTCAAAACATCATAAGGGCAACGGAGTTGCAATTTCCACCAGAGGCAAATGATCTAAGTCCACACTGTATAGATTTGTGTAAAAAGCTGCTCAGGCGTAATCCAGGTAATCCCCTTGTATTGCATGGAGCATATTGAAGGTCTAGTGAATTTCTTGTCACATCTAGCCACAGTTGAAGTTCCACAAGCTATTAACTTCAGAATCGTGTTTCTCAATATTTATGCTTTAACAAGTAACAACTGGGTAATGTTATTAGTAAGGTTGCATGGTTATGGCCTATTTGAATTCCTCAGAGTTTATAGTTTTGATTATCTGCTTCCAACTAAAATATTGCTTCCATGATATTCTTGTTTGACAGTTGAACGATTGACATTTGAAGAGTTCTTCAATCATCCATATTTTCTTCAAAACCAGCCTGATGAACTGTTCAGGTAAATGATGATTACATGTTGCAGTTTCTTCCAACCAAATGTTCTTTCCGTATCTGGTAAAAAAACTGGTCTCTTCTCTGTGCAGACACAGGCAATCACAATATGGTTTTTCCCCTTCTGAGAGGAATAGAGAAGAAAGTACACAAGAAGATTGCTTACCATTTATTCTTGATGATGATTACAGTGGCCCTGATGGTAGTCCATCATTTTCTGGGAGGTCCACCAAGAAGTCCATGGATGGATTTTCCGTTGATTCCATGTCTGGTCGGGTGGATATTTCTAACCTTGCAATCAGAACAGATTCTGGAAAATATAGAAATAGCTCTAGCAAAACAGAGATAATTGGTTTTAATCTTGGTAATCGCCGGCTTTCCGAAGGATCAATAGATACAAGAAGAAAAGGTACTTATTACCCTACATTGAATTACTATAGACTCTCTCAATATGCTAATGGCTTGCTTGGAGATTGTACTATCCTTGTTCTAATTAATGTTTATTTACTTAATAGTTGTAGACTCTCTTGAGTCAATCGACCAGGATTATGTAATGGTCTCAGGTCCAAAGACTGACTTGTCATCGTCAGCACGTGCTTTGAGGTCAACACATTCTTCTTTTAAAGCTGGCAGTCCACCTGTTGATTCTCTGCGTACGAACCCCACACCAAGCGATCCAGTTCCTATAATTGGTGGAGCAACTGTTAGAGTTGGTAACAACGAGAGTCTAGAAAGTAGGATGTCTGCTCCTGGTACTTCTCAAGGATCAATGGATGCAGCTGATACATCTGAGCAGCCACCAACCGACTTCGTGACGCGTATAAAGTCATTGCAACGTTGTGCACTGGCAATCACTGAATTAGTAAATGACAAGGTGACTTGCTGGATTTTTCTTGGGCGTGTTTATCTCTTTAACCTTAAACTCGTGTCTCTCATTTATTTATGGAAGATATTGTGTACTGATTTTAGCGTTGGCTACTTGTTATCTTCAATTCATGGGATTATACTTTTGCTGTTACGTCTTTAAAAAATTGTCTTAATGCTTTGGTGGACTTGATGCGGGAATAGCATTTGTTTGTGGATGACTGTGCCTATGATCTCTGTTCATTGAAACATTTGCTAGAGGGAGGATAGTCGTCCTATTCTATTATCCCTTTTGTCTGTTCGCTTGCATCTCGTTTATTATCAATCATATAGCCACTCAATTTTTTTGAAAGTACTAAGTCGACTCTGGTGGTGTTTCTAGAAATGAACTATCCTGTAAACGTATACTGGCACCAGTATCAATAGAATACTTCTAAAATTAGTGTAATATCAGCTATGACTACGTTGCTGTAACATTAGTTCGAAAATCTACAAGTGTCTACCATAATTTATGATGTTAGAATGCCTCTTACCTCGCGAATGTTTTTTTATTTAATATATGTCATGTGTTTTTATTTGCTGTGTTCCTGCCTAATGATCTTCCTCCCGGCATATGCTGTTTTCTAGTATGTGTTGAGTTGTGCCAAGTGGTATTGAAACCTTATCAGTACTACAAATAGTCTTCGAGCGAGGTCCCTGCACTTAACATTGTACTCGTGTGTTTTTCCTGAGCATGTCCTCTGTGGCCTTTTATATTGTTCTCTTGCATGTGGTATTAAACATTGCCTTCAATAGGTTGTGGGAGGCAAACAACTGGAAGCCTTGTCAATTCAGCTTGTAATTCTTGCTATATGGAAGCAAGCATTGCACATATGTCATACTCATGCAGCATCAGCTGTTGAAGGAAGCCCGGGCCAGGACACAAGATTGAGAGAAGCCTTCAAGGCCGAGCACAGTCTAGATGTCCAAGATTCCTTTGACATCACTAAACCTCAGGGGACGCAAGAATTATGTTCAGAGATAGAGAGAACGTTTCTTCATGAAGTCGAGAATGCTGAGGGACTAGTCAAAGGAGTCGAGTCTGGTATGCATCTGATCACTTCTCGTACGTTCATTAATAGTGAGAGGTTCTTTTATATCCATGCGGTTACGCAATATGCTCACATGATGTTTGAAATCAAGGCTTGAAGTAGTTCTGCTGATTTCAGGTAACGCGGAGATGCCAGATGCAATGGAATTGATATATCAGTGTGCTCTTGCTTGGGGTAGAAATGGGGCAGTAAGTATTCTTTTTTTTCTGTCTTATTTCTTTGCAATGTCTAAGCTTCATATTTTCATATTCAAGAATTCTTAGAGTTTATATTCTCTGTGGCAATGATGTCCAGACATTAAACTTTTCCCAGCATGAATAATAGTCCACTAGTTCATGCAATAATAATTCAACTCAGGCATGAATACTCATCTGATAGTGGAAAATCTTGAATATCTGTGTACAACCCTCCTTCACGTTTTCATTTGGAATTTTCCATTTACCATTAATCTTTTTTCTGCATAGTTACATCAATACCTAGTACCACATTACTGAATTTAGGTCATTAATTACTTCTGGTTGTGTTTTGAAGTAGTGTATTAAAACGGGACTGTTTGCCACATTAACTAGTTTTGGGTTTGTTTCGGCCCATTTAGATGTTCATTGACACAGTCAAGCTATTATTTCGCTAGACGTACTAGGTTTATGTAAAAAAAAGTTCTTTACCAGTACCTTGTAATATTATGAGTGTGGCGAAAAGAATAAGTACTGTTTACTGTTGCATGTTCTGCAGGTAGATGAATATATGGGTAATACTGAAACAGCTGTGGTTTTCTATTCAAAAGCAGTGCGCCTGTTACAGTTTCTGCTCGTGGAGGCGCCATGTCTCATTCTGAATCCTCCTTTCTCCCTGACCAATTCTGACCGGTATCGTATTCAGAACTATATCAATGTGCTGATTAACAGGCAGACCATTTCACAGTCACAAAGAATGGCACTTTTTAAAGCCGAGGATCAGCCCCCTTCTTGAAACTGGTGACATTAAGCATGTGTCACTCTGTAAATTATACAATGTGCATAGATTATTCTTTAGTTGGGGAGTCTGATATAGCTGCGTGGTCGTGGACTTTGTGAATTGCCTGGCATGTGGTATATAACGCTGTTCATATTCGCAAGTATTTCTCTGAAAGCTAAAATTTCTAAGTTGCTGGATAGTGTTGTTTCTTGGAGAACTATTGAGAATTCATGGTACCGAATTTTCAGCAAATCTGCCTGTCTTTGGTTGGCAGGTTAAAATGTATATTTCAAGTTTTCAACTGATGATTAGCGAAAAAGTTCATGAGCCGTAAATCTCTTTGTATTTTCTTTTTCTCTTGGCAATTTCCTATGACTGGTTCACATTTAACAAATTGAACGAGTGAGAAGTATGAACGCAGGTAGTAGTTTTGAAAGTTAAGATAAGCTCTTTCCTAGTAGTAGAACTTTAGGCGTAAGTATGAACTCAGATCAGGTGTATTTGTTTGGAAAAGGTTTTTTTTCCCAATATGAAAGCTATATCCGCGTATCAGAGGGGTGTTCATCTGAATTGAGTTTTCAGGTACCCGGCCCGGCCGGGTTTGGGTATTTTTGGTAGTATGTTGACCTAAAATCTTCGATTACTTGGATTGGGTGTCATTTTCCCCCCCCCCCCCCCCCCCCCCTTTTTTTTGTCTATTTTAAACTTTGAGTTTTCAGGTACCCGATCCGACCCGCCTGGGATTCGATGTTTTGGATAACATGTTGGCCTAAAATATTTGATTACTCGGATTGGGTGTCAAATATTCTTTTTTGTCTATTTTAAACTTTTGGGCAAATTCAAAATTATCTGAATTAAATTTTGATAGCCTAATAAGTTTATACTACTAAAGTTTTAGGGGTGTTTCACATTCTGTGCAAACACATCACAGCATAACATTTCAAACACATTGGAAGGAGCCTCCCATGTTTAGTAATATTTTATAAGTAAACATTTGAAAATCAAAATTAACAAAATAAATTTAGTCCATTACTATTACACAATCTCTTAGAGTGACATGCACCAGTGAGGTACCTGGAGAATCGATTGATTGATGTTTAAGCATAAAATCTTTAAACAATACAAGTAATTCTTCCGTTCTATTAAAAACTTTCTAAGCCATTACTTTATCTTCAATTAAGAGAATGATAATAAAATCAATACAAGTACTCCATCCGTTCTATTAAAAGATTCCCAAGTCATCACTTTATCTTCAATTAAGAGAATGGTAATAAAATAATAGTTTGTATGAGGAATTATATTGATAAAATTGTAAGTGAGTGATAAAGTAAAAGAGAGATTGAATTAATTGATGATAAAGTAGGAAAGATAAATAATAAAGAATTAGTTAGTATGGTAAAAACATTCCATTTATGGAGTTAGGAAGTTTCTAATGGAACCTAAAAAGGGAAAGTTAGGAAGTTTTTAATGGAACGAATGGAGTAATATTTTATAAGTGAACATTTTTATTTTTCGATATATAAAACACCAATAATCTTAATAAAAAATAAATACTACATGTATGATTGACACAAAAATGTTTCTCGATTCGTTTTAGTCCCCAGATATCACGAGTTAAACGCATAACATCCCCCTGAGTTATTAATAATGTGCGCGAAACCCCCATGAGTTAACGAATTAGTACTAAACCCCCTTGAGTTATTAAAAATGGACACAAAACCCCTACCCTTTATTTTTAAAGTGTGTTAGGTACACTTTTATTAGGTGCGACTATAGATGTTTGTTTATGTTATCTTACACCAAATCAATGCAAAAAAAAAAAAAAAATCATAGTTATTAAAAATAATCGCAAAATCCCATGGAATTCTTATAAAGTCATTGCAATACCCCTTTTACATGAATACTAAATATACATGAATTAATTGATGTGATTTGTTAATTAGTCAATTTTCGAAAATATTAAAATGACTTAAATTTGAGCTATTAAAAATACTAAAACTCTACCTTTTCCCCTGGTTAAATGAACAACAAAAATCGTTATATAGCACTAAAATATATAAATAACAACCATAGATAACACTAATTAAAATTGTCACTACATATCAACAACATATACCAATTCATTATTAGTCGTATAAAAAAGTGAAAGATAATAAATCTGAACTATGAATGTCCACCTAATTGCGTTAATTTGGAGTAAATCGACCTAACACGAAGACGTAGTAAAAAAAGTGAGGGGTTCCACGTATGTTTTAATAACTCGAGGAGTTTCATTTTTTTTCATAACTAGACTAATTTATTAACTCGGGAGTTTCATGCAAATTTTTTAATAATTGGGGGGTTTAATTTAATTGTAACTCAAAATTTTACGCACATCTACAATAACTTAGGATTACTTTGCATTTAACCAGGTATCACCCGGGAGACATAATACAACCCTAAGTAAACAGTACTCCGCAGTCCGCACGTGATATTCCAGTCGAGCCGCCACTTCCGACCACCAGTCTCTTTCAGGACCACTGAAAAATCTCTCCAATATAAACACAGAACAATTTGCTTCTATCGTCTAATTTTATGATTTTATCCTAATACAAGTCACTATTCTCATTTCTCCAGCTCACTCTATGAGCTAATCATTCTTCTCACTTCTTATTTATCAATTTTCTGATTGATTCTCTGTTTTTTCCTACATTTTGTGCTTGTTGCAGTTTTCCCAATTTGTCGAATAATTTGGACAAATTGCAGTTTTTTTTGCAGTCTTTCCAATAATATCATACAATTGTTCAGTCTGGTTTAATGGCAGTGGGTTCGTCAAGCATTCGAATAATTTCCAATTTCAGCAACCACCTGCAAAACGACACCGTTTTATCTAGGTTCTCAAACACCAGTGCTGCCACTTCACTGTTCAATTACTTTCAGCATTGTGGCAATTTTAATTTTAACAAAACTGGAGCAAATGGGCGTTTGGTTTATAATAGAACCAGTTTCAAGAGACTTGTGATTGTAAATTCTAATGTGAATGCTGATCATGGTGGTAATAATGGAAATGGTAATTCATTTGGTGGTGGTGGGGGTGATGATGATGATGGAAGTGAGTGGGAGGAAAAGGAGTTTGGGCCGTTGTTGAAGTTTGATGATGTTATTAAGGAGACCGAAGCGCGTGGTGCGACGCTTCCGTCTGATATGTTGGAGGCTGCCAAGACTGTAGGCTTGCGGAAACTGCTTCTGCTTAGGTACTTGGACTTGCAGGTATACTATGAGTTGCTGTTAGAGTTTTTTTTTTTTTTTTTTTTTTTTGGTTGCAATATTTGTTTTCTTGATGGAGAGCACTTGTATGTGGAAAACCTGGACTTATAATAGGCATCCGTTTATATTAATTACTCTAGTACTATGAGAAAGTTTAAGAATGAGCCACAATGCATGTTTAAGGTTGCCTTTGCGAATACTTTATAGCTATATGCTTTTTTTCCTTTATGCTGAGAGCACATATTTGGGTTCCTGTTTTTGCATTTGCTTCACCTAAATTAAGCAGCTAAACTGGTTATAAAATGAGCTTTGGTGCTTAAGGTGTAAAATTTTCTTAAAATTAACGTGTGGAGTGGAGACACCTACTTTTGCTTAGAAGCAACATGTATGAATTTGATGCTTAGCACCTGAGGTATCTTTTGCTTTCCTGATGACTAACTTTTGTATAAGACCATTTAACAAGTCAGACAATCAAAATGTATGTTTTAATTGTACCGTTTTTCTATCCTATTATCTTTTTGGGCTGTTGATTGTCTTTGGGTGTCCAAGTTTTTTACTGATGACTGACACTCTTTCAAGGTTGTTCAGCCATTTAGAGGAGTAAAAAATGCATGTTTGATCGGTACCATTTCTTCATCATATTTTGGCCGTATAATATGTTAGACTGTCATGTGCAAGTCTAATTTTTCCCTGCGGTTATTAAGTTGTTTTGAAAATTGAAATTGTAGGGTTCAGGACTGCTCGGATTTCTAATGAGGTCGTCTGCCATGCTCAGGAATAGGATGTTGGCCGATCCGTCATTTCTATTCAAAATTGGAACAGAGGTCTGTATAGCTTCTAGCTTTTGGTATATTTTAAGTTGAAATGTTCATTGTCTATGAACTTGCATGAAGAGATCTCCCACCAAAGTTGTTTTATTTGATTGTTTGTTTTCTCACATGTTTGGATATCTCTATGTTGTGAGTTCACATGGTGGTTATGAGTAATGCACTTGAAAGTTTATGACAGTATGAGCATCCTTTCCTAATCCCAATTTACTTGGTTGGGTTCATATTGTGGCGTTCACCATTCAGATAGTGATTGATTCATGTTGTGCAACATTTGCTGAAGTCAAAAAGAGAGGGGAAGACTTCTGGGCAGAATTTGAATTATACACTGCTGATCTTCTAGTTGGGGTGGTCGTTAATGTTGCTCTAGTTGGTATGTTAGCTCCATATGCTCGAATCGGACAGCCATCCGCATCTCAAGGGGTTTTTGGTCGGATGTTAAGGGCTTATGGGGCACTTCCTAGCAGGTTCCTTCTTTATGCCACACTTTGCAAAGAAATATTTCTTAAAAGTTCTGTACTACTCATATTCATGGCATTCACTGCTAATTAATGCTTTAAATGTTATGTGTAGTGTATTTGAAGCAGAACGACCTGGAACCAGGTTTTCAATAAATCAAAGAATTGGAACTTATTTCTATAAGGTATGTCATAATCCTCCGTCATCTGCATCATAAAAAATTCATATTCATGCAAGTAGTTTTGCTTGCTGGAGTTGTTTCTTCTTATCCTGAATAAACCGTTGACCAATAACATTTACAGGGAATTCTTTATGGACTGGTTGGATTTGGATGTGGTATTGTCGGTCAAGGAATAGCGAACCTAATTATGACAGCAAAACGGTACGTTTAGAGTAAAAAATATGTTATGCCTGTCACACTTCAAGGAGCATCTGGCTGGAGTAAAACCCGTTGCTTCTTCTAAAATCCCTGCTTTTAACATAAAAAAGTGAAGCATATTAAAAATGCCTTAGATAAGATATCAAAACAGAACCAAACATTGTTTCAGTAAAACTTTAGAATCTGTGACTCCTTTTCCCAGTTGAATCATTATATGTGCTGTTTTCAAGCTGGTGAAATGGAAGAATCCTGTAGGTTGGGAATCTTACGTGGTTGAAACTTGAAACGTGCAAGAAACTGATAAAATGTGTTGAAGTTTTTACAAGCTCCTCAAATTTTCGTTCCAATTTCTGATATGTAAATCCCTCTAAAGCTAGAGTTTGGTCACATTGAAGTATGCTGTATGCATATGCAGAACTGAAAGCATCAGAATCATTCAAAATTCCAGGGATACATGCTTATGATTCAGTTTCTTTTACATCATACACAGGAGCATTCACAAATCAGAAGATGACGTTCCAGTTCCACCTCTTGTGAAGAGTGCAGCACTTTGGGGTATGCTCTTGCTCCGTATCTTCTCTGTTATTGAGATTCTTCTTTAGGAAACAGTTGCTTGTAAAAATCAAAACAGATATACTATGCACAGTAAATTATGCCTCTTACTACAACTTCAGCACAAACCTCAAGTATTGGAGAACAAGTTTAGTGCAAGTTAATTTTTTTATTCCCGTCTTCATGTGTGACTTCTACTTGTCGGGTTTACTTTAATATAGGGCCGTCTACATTTTGTCTGCTGACATAGCCTTTTGGAGATTTCAATAACATTTTACATATGCTTCTTACACTTGTCGTCTGCTAAGTTTACTTGTCCTGTGCTATTCTGCAGGTGTTTTCCTGGCAGTTTCTTCCAACACTCGTTACCAGATCATCAATGGTTTGGAACGGTTGGTTGAAGCATCTCCAGTGGCGAAGCAGGTTCCTCCGCTTGCACTGGCATTTACAGTTGGTGTACGATTTGCCAACAACGTGTACGGTGGGATGCAGTTTGTAGATTGGGCCCGGTTGTCTGGCGTGCAATGAATTTGTTAAAAAGTATGGCTAGAAGTATGTTGTGGATCTCCATGAAACCATATCACAATTCTTACCAAGCATTTGTTGCAATGATGTATGGCCATATTGTCGCCTGTTCTTACATTGTAGATTTTTAAGCCAACTGTCAGTCATATCTCAGTCGAAGAACACTCCATTCCATTTGAATAAGACCTAGGTGGTCTGTGTGGAAGATTTTTCAACTTTCCACTAACTCTTGGGTGTCTTGCAATGTTTACATATATGGCTCCTGTAAATGCTTCCGTTCCTAATTGTTTTCAGTCCGGACTGGTCAGGTTTTTACAGGTGCATACGCCTACAAGTAACTGCAAGCACCTCGCATGAGAGTTATGAAAATCATCATCGGCATAAATATAATTCCTCAACGGATAAGCTCCCAACCTCCCACAACAAGTTGGGGGGGGGGGGGGGGGGAGTCGGATGCATGCAGTGTTTCCCCTAAAACAACATTAGTCATTAGTTGTCCGCAATTGACTCTTGGGAAAACAGGACTACCATTGCCCACTTCATGAAATGAAGCAAAGATGCGAATCCCTTCGACTCAAACTTAGTCAACATAGATCTGGTCGATCAAGTTATATGTGAATGAGAATAATAAGAACAAGCTACATGGTGTCATACTAATCCAGTGCCCGGAACAATCCAAAAAACAAACTCAAATGAGCTGGATTACCAGACCCATGAGGCCATAAAGAGCAAAAAGCAACAACAATGAAGACCAGAAGACCAGAAAGGAAGAAGGAATCTATTCTAATATATTCACATTAGCTGTCTTTCTTGCTATTCCCCATAATTCCAATCCTTTATCCGCACCACGTGGCCGAATCTTTTATGCTCAAACATCTGAAACCCACATTTCATAATTACAGTCAACGGTCAAACCCTGGTTCACCTGAAGAAATAGATGGAATGAAATCACTCTCTGTTTCTTGTCTCTCCTCTGTTCCTTCTGCTAAATGATACCAATTTCATTCCTTCATTCTTAATTCTTCCCTTTTAACTGCTTCTTGAATACAACTGTTTTCAGGTTCGAGCAATACGCACGAGCCGAGTTCGAGAGTAATTTGATATTCATTTTTGGTTATGAATCGAGTAGGATTTGACCAGTTGATACTCGACTAGTCTCATTTATGTTCGATAAGGCTCGGTAAAATATACTCCCTGCATCACACGTCGGTTGTCCACATTTGTTATATTATACGTCCTATTAGAGTTCTAAAGTTTCATTTACAAAAACAAAATATAATTTTATATCCCAGTATCTGATGAGACGAACTCGAGTTAAATAATTGTTACTCGAGCTTGTAAAACTAGCTCATTCTATTAACAAACCAAACCGAGCTCGATTACAGCTTGAACTATACTCAAGAAATGAGATATTCGGCTCCTTCTACATCAATATTCAATGAATCATTCACATTCTCCTTCACTTCACGAATTCACGATAAAGAGCAAAAACATTGTAATTCCCAATTTACTCTGATATTTCCCTAATTTCCCCTGTTTCTTGTAATCAGAACAATTAACAGCCACTTCACATTTCCCGCCTATTTCCCCCTACTATTCCCCTATAAAAAACTACACTCTCACACATTCTCCTTCCACTTCACCACAAAATTAATTCTTTCCCAAATCCCCCAATTTGCTTCCTCTGTTTCCCTAATTTCCCCTGTTTTCCCCAATTCGAATGACGAAAATCAACGCGCTCCGTCGATTCTTCTTCCCATGCCTCCACCCACCCACCACCCCTCCACCACCACCCATCCCCACCAAGAAACGCATCAGCACTTCCCTACGAGACGACATTGACGAAACAACAAATCAAGAAACAGAGCATTTTGAAGACTACTCTTGCTCCTCATCCAATTCACCAACTTCCACTCTATCCGCTCCACCTCGTTGTTCAAGAACAATGGCAATCGGAACCATTTTCGGCCATCGAAGAGGCGGACACATCTGGTTCTGCATCCAACATGACCGGTTCAACACCAGACCCTCTCTGTTCCTGGAACTTTCCATTCCCACATCAACTCTCATTCAAGAAATGCAATGTGGGCTCGTGAGAATTGCTCTGGAGTTTAACAGCAATGTGTCTGGAATGGGGGATTCTTCGGAATTGAGTCGGTGTTCGTTGCATTCGATACCGTTGTGGACTCTGTTCTGTAATGGGAGGAAGCTCGGGTTTGCGGTGAGGCGAAAGCTGACTCAGCAGAATAGAATGGTGCTGAAGACTATTGAAAATGTGACGTTTGGAGCCGGGGTTATTCCGGGCGGGTCGGGGTTTGGATCGGGGTCGGAGGAGATGATGTATATGCGGGCGAGTTATGAGTGTGTTGTTGGCAGTGCTGATTCGGAGTCGTTTCATTTGATTAACCCGGAAGGTGGTCCGGGTCAAGAACTCAGCGTTTTCTTGCTCCGAACTAAGTGATTACCGGTATCGGTATGAGGATTGTGGAATTGAAGGATCAGTTGTCTTGCTGAGAGATCTTGGATTGATGAATTTTGATGAAATTTTGTGGAATTGAAGGATCAGTTGTCTTGCTGAGTGATCTTGGATTGATGAATTTGGGCTTGTTTTGCGAATATGGGGAGTTTTCGATTACAGTTTAGTACTGTTCTAGTGTAGCTTTGTTGTAGTTTAGGCCAGTATGGTAGAATGTTAACTGATTAGGAAATGGATTTCATGTAGCTGAATCATCTTCTCATAATGACATTTAGCAATTTTTTTGTAGTGTAATACATTGTTTACTTACTAATATGATGCAATGCTTCAACATTAATGAGTTAAGGATCCTAAATATCTTAAACCTTATTTCAAGTATATGCTTGAATTGAGCTGTTTTCTTTGCTTGAGAAAGAAGTGCTGGTTGAGGTTTTTTAAATCCACGGGTGAGATATACACGAAGAACATGCAAAATCACCATTAGGACCATCATCGACCATCGATGAATGGGGGCGGATTTACCAACCAAAGTTAACTTCTGTCGTTATGTATTTGACAGAGGCAAAAGCTTGTGCTATTAAAGTAGAGTATTTGGTTATCCGTTGTATTATTCGACTTTTAAGAACCTGAATGATAAGTGATTTATTCCTGGAATGTTGAATGATTCTGAAGCTTTCAGTTCTGTATATAAACTTTAATGTGACCAAAATGCCTCAAGTGCAAAAGGTTTGGAGAAGTTGCTGATTTAGGAAAAGCTGTTGAGTTATTCTGTAACCAGAAAGCTCCTAATTCATCTCATGGCTGTGAAGTTATAGATGTTAAACAAGACATTACTACATGCAGTATACTACTTAGAGGGATATATATCAGAAATCGGAACGTAAATTTGAGGGGCATGTAACTATAGAGGAATTTGTTTCATCAGATAGAATCTCAATCTCTATACATCAATTTTAACAATGACTTAAAACACAGTTTATATCAGTTTCTTGCACATTTCAACCACATGAGATTTCGAACATGTGGGATTCTTCCTCTTCGCCTTGACTGAAAACGAAGGTTCGTCTGGGGAAAAGGGAGTACTCACAGATTCTAACTTTGTAGTAAAATATTGTTCGGTTCTGTTTTGGTATCTTATCTCAAGCATTTTTAATATGCCTCACTTGTTTTTGTTAGAAGCAGGATTTCTTTTTCATACTGTCTTGAAGTCTTGGAAAATTCAAAGATAAATATTCCTAAATATGCTGAATGATTGTGATGCTCTCAGCTAATGCAAGTATTATAATGTATTTCCAAACGCTCTTACTAATTCAATAAAAGTTACTTCAGCTTAAGATTCTAATTGGGAAAACTGAACTTTTCGAAATTGTTAATACTGTGACAGATGCAATCTAACTATCTAAGTTTCTGTTCTTGGATTGTATCAGAAAATGATGTGTGAGACCATTTTATGTTTACATGCTAGGATAGATACCTCGAAGATTTCAGTCATGAGCACGGGGTAATCTGCAGCTTGAGGACTAGACGTGCTATGACAAAAGTCAGAAGTCTAAACCTCAGGATGCAGATTACCTGATACTCATCCATACTGTTTATACCATAAAGAAACGTGGGCCGAAGATGAAGAAACCAACAGATGAGCAGGTATTTTCGTGCAAAAGGCCGGTTGGTGAACAATATGCAAGAGAGACAAGATATATACACACACACACACAGCTGATTCACCAAAGTAGAGGTGATGTAGCATCTGGAGATTCACATCATAAAAAAACCAGGATAATATGCTACTGTCAACTCTAATCATCGTTGATTCTGTTCTTCGCTAACCAATCATAAGGGGGAATCTTTCCTTTAAGGAGACATCAAGCTTTCTGTAATCCTGATAAAGGAAAACATCACATCAAAAACTTAGTGGTCTAGAATGAAAGAATAGTATTTTAGAGCGTTTGTCAGTTTCGTGCATGCATTTCATCAAGTGTTCCTTTTATGGCGAACTAACAGTTAGATTAGCACGTTTCATTTTCTTTCAGATGTCAAGAGGAGCTAATATGGCGTGTCGTAATCAAGGTAAACAACAGTGTGATTCCCTTTGGATCTGATGGACACAATTTGGCATATTCCGAAGAATAAGCTGAGTGCATTTTACAAATGATACGTAAAATCAATTGGATCAGAGAACGATTGTGATTTTCCGCCATAATCACTCATACTGACCTTTCAGTAAGAATGATAGTCTCTACTCCCTACCAGGGTATCCATCTAGCTTTGAGCAGTGTTTTAGAAGTTTGCTCAAAATGTTGTCATCCAGGATAAGGTTTTCAAAAGAACCCGATGCAGTTTCTTCGCGTCATTATCATTATTCTTTCCACATGTTTCAAATCATATACTAACAAAAGTCAGGTTATTCCAGATTTCCTAAAGATGTAACAGTGAATGGTTTGTTCGAATTTATAGACAAGGGAACCGGAGCCAGGTGGAATACATCCAATCCAGACCTTCAATTTCAAGTGTTCCTGAAACAAAATCTGAGATAAGAAAGAGAGTACGGCTTTTAGAAGGGAAAAAAAGCCACTGCACAGCTTTCATTGCTTTTAGCATGGCACCATGGTAAATGCCGCAGAACATGTTCCTTAGAGTCTTGGACATGTATTCCGACAACTTCCAGGTTGAATATGGTTATACACTACAAGAATCTACTGTTTTAGCGACGGATAAACTATCCGTCGTCCCGCGGGACGACGGATAGTTTATCCGTCGCTAAATCGCGACGGATTTAGCGACGGATAAACCATAATATCCGTCGCTAAAAAGCTGATTTTTTATTTAAATTATAAATTTAATGGATTTTAGTGACGGATACTTTATCCGTCGCTAAATTGAGCAGATTTTGAATTTTTTTAAAAAATTTTGATGCTTGTTTTCATATTTCACATGTTTCACAAATATAATGTCCGATAGTAAATCCAGAATAATGAAATTGTTTTAATTAAACAGAAATCATTCGACAAAATACAAATTATCTGTAATAAAATGAAATATCCGTACATAATCTAAAACAAGAGGTCAAGTGGCAGAAAAAACAGAAGTTCAAAACGAAGTATCTAGGAGAAGCATAACAAAAATGTATCAAGGCTAAGAAGATGTCGTTTTCTTCTTGAATTGACAGCTCCCGAATGTCGATACTCCTCACCACCTCAGCCTGAAATCGTAAAGTGCATACCATGAGTTATGGATGAAAAATTACGTATACAACACAAATGGTGACTAACATATCATCCACATATAGTGTCTAACATACCACTCATATTGTCCTAAAAGTAGCTAAGACAATGGTGACTAACATATCACCCAAGTTCAGTCTCGCATATAGTGGCTAACATACCACTCACAAATAAAGAAGAATGATCATATTATCACAAATAAGATACGAATATATACACTAACCTAGAGATGATTCCGTCTATATTCAAGCATGTGATATGAACTTTCAAATAATCGAAAGTTCATCATCCTCTCAATGGTCATGTCAAAATACTCATCATCCTCATCATATTCATCATCCATTTCTTTCCCAGCATTGGTTTTAGCTATGTTTGCATCTTCACCGGCCTTCATTTATGCCTCCAATGCTCTATCGAAAACAGAAAAACTTGTCCACATGTCTGCATAGGAGAACGTATCGCAATTTCTACATACATAAAAAAACCGAGATTAAATATTAATTGTGCTAAATTAACTACAAAATACAGTTTACATGTTAGAAATGAAATTACTACTAAGAAAGACGAAGTATACTTACTCAGCAGAACTCCAATGAATCGGGTGGAGGCGACAATGGTGTAGGCGACGAAGGTGGAGAAGTCATACTTGAAGAATTCAATAATAGCTTTTATATTGTAGATTAAAATAGTAGTAATTCACAACAAGTCAATATGAGCAAATTATACTACAACCAATTCCAATTCCTGGCTATAATTGCATTGTTAATTATGATATGTTCCAAATTTCATGAATTACATGCATTTTACGTTTGAATTTTTTTTAATGAATTTCAAAATTCCATTACAATTACGAATTATAAATTAAAATAGTAGTGATTCTTTCTAAGTTAATACGAGCCAATTATACTACAACCACCAAAATCACTAAATCTAAATGGTCTCAAAAAACTCAACCAAATCTCACTAATCCTACTACATATACGAAAACATCAAATTAAATACCATACATACTTACAAACATCCTAACATGATACTAACAATTCAAAAATATACAATTGCTCAAAATTAACCTAAATCTATCAATTAAACAGCCTCAAGCTTAACCCACTACTTAATATAAGCTAAACTAGCTAGTGCAAACTTATAAAAAACATACAATTGCTCGAAATTAGCAAAAATCCCAAATTTAACAAAGTAAGGGTTTTAGACTAATACTTTCAATTACGGGAAAAATAACCGAAGAAGGATGAAATTGAATGCCCACCCGAGTTCCTTGTTCAACGAGCTTCGAAAAGGGTCCAAGATTGGCCGGAATGGTGGAGTTTTGATCGGAGTTGGAAAAGGGGTGAAAATGGAGAAGACAAGAAGAAATAAGAAGCATAATAGAAATGGGGAAGAAGGCTGTTTGTTTCCCGTTTTATTAAGTTTAACGACGGATAGAATTATCCGTCGCTAAATAGCGACGGATAATTCTATCCGTCGTTAGTTTTAATTTTTTTTAAATTAAATATTTAACGACGGATATCCGTCGTTAAAATACTAGTTTTCATTTTTTTTAAAAATCAAAAAGTCAACAAAAACTAACGACGGATCCGTCTATCCGTCGCTAAAATTAGCGATCCTCCGTCACCCCGTCGCCCATTTCCGTCGCTATTTAACAGAATTCTTGTTGTGATAGCTAACATACCTGCACAAGAGGTTTTCATCATAAATTTCTAAAATCATTCCAAGATGCAGATTACCAGCTGATTTTGCTCATCAGTAACCGATGAAATCAGGACCAGAATACCAGAGAGATCATTCCACTTCGCCTTCCTGATCAAAAGCGTTAAGGCCATTGATAAGCATGTTCAATTTGGAAACAGTCAGTCCAAGATTTTGGAATCTAGACATCTGGAACTTTGTACGGAAAAATTGTTTTGTTCTGTTTTGATATCTTATCTTATGCTCATTTAATAAGCTTCACTTGTTTCAATGTTTCTTTTATTACAGAAGTGTTTGCATCTCTGATAAAAGCAGGATTCTTTTCCTTGTATCGGTCGTATTTATAAAAATCAAGTGCAGATAAATATTCCATTCCTAAGAGCTAAGATGTTGAAAGATTGTGATGCTCTCAGTCTCACTCAAGTATTGTAAATTAATGCAGTTCCAAATGTTCTTTACTAATTTAAGAAAAGTTACTTCAACTTAAAGTTCAAAATCTACCTCTTATGGTGAAAGAGCAATTTATGATGATTCCTCTTGATTTGGACATCAATGTGTCCTTGCATCATCACATCAATCATTACAACATATTTGGATAGTTAAACAGAAAGTTTTCAGTTGCACGCATACTAAAAATAAATCACTGTGTATTCGTTGAACTTACTTTTCAGTCATTAAACATAAATGACTATGCAACTTATCATCAAGATTACATGATCTGAGGCTAAAGTCGCTTTGGTTACTATGAGAAGTGAACTGATGTACAGAAGTTCTGCGAACCTAGTCAAGAAACTTGAAAATTCATTTAGTTAGTTCCTTGTCAGATGCAAAATAAGTTTCTTTACCTGTGTGACACCATGTTACAAGCAAGGGTAGATATATCAGAGTCGTCATGAGCATGGGGTAATCTGCAGCCTGAGGCCTAAACTTGCTTACCGGAGCAATGTAAACCTCAGGATGCAGATTACCTGATGATACTCATCTTACTGTTTATTATATAGAAAGAAACATGGACCAGAAACCAACAGACATGCAGATATTTTCATGCTAAAGAGGCTGATGAACAATATGCATGAAGAACAAGGTCTATATATAGTGCTGATCATCAAGTTAAATTAATAAAAAAAAAGGAAAAAAAAAAAGAACATCAAATTGATCACAAAGTAAGAGAATAAGAGATTCACAACATAATAAAAGCAGAGCATTATATGTTCCTGCTGTCAACTCAAATCATCGTTGAATCTGTTCTTTGCTAACCAATCACAAAGGTGGAACCTTTCCATTAAGCAGACATCAAACTTTCTTTACTCCTGATAAGGAAAAAAATCACATCAAACTCTTGGTGGTCTAGGATGAAAGAATGGCATTAGACAAGTTTATCAGTTTCGTGCATGCTTTTCAAGTGTTCCCTCACATACTTTAGATTCACTTCTGTCTGGACTGGCAGACAAAATTAACAGTTGGATTTGCAGGTTTCGGTTTCTTTTAGATGAGGAATGAGCAAATGGCTTGTCATATTCAATGTATGCAACCATGTGTGTTCCTTTTGTACTTGATGGACACAACTTGTCACATTCCTATGAACAAGCTTGTATACTTTCCTATGAACAAGCTGTACAAGCATCTCCATCTGGCATTGAGCAGTGCTCTACAACCCTAATGTTTTTATCCAGGATAAGGTTTTCGAAAGAACTTGATGCAACTTATTCGCGTCAAGAATCAGATTTTAAAATCACAATAATTATTATTAATTTCGACGTGCTTCACATCATAATGCTAACTTGAATTCCAAAATTTATTCTAAAAGATAATGGTGAAAGATTTCTTCGAATTCACTAGAAAATAACTCATATAGTTCGTTGATTGGTATGATTCCAGGAAAGTGATCTTAAGGCGATAGATGAACGCTGCAAACACCCGGTAACTGAATCATAATGTCATCGCAGTTCAGTGGATTATATGATCCTTGGTTATTCTGAACTTGAGGAAACATGCAACCACAGTTAAAAGATGTTGTGAAGGAAACTTTTATAACCACACGGTCTACAATCGAATAATATACATGGTTTACCAAAGAATTTTCCGAACGCTAACAAATAACAATATCAGAATTCAATGTAGTGAACAACTGCTACCAGTGTACAAAACGATAAATATCGAAGATATATAAGACAACCACAACATTTAAAATAGCTGACCAGGTTTCACAAAGTCCACTGGGCGACAACATCATCTTTTGTACAACTTGAGAGAGTTAACATTCATTTCCTACATGTAAAAAATTCAAGTTTCCCTGACATTAAATTTCAAGAGTTTCATACATATCCAATCCTTAAAATCACACCGAAATCAACAGCTGAGAATGAGATAAGCAAGAGACTTTGGCAGTTACCATGTAACGAGCCACTACACAGCTTTTGTTTGCTGTCAAGAGTCAACATGTTTCTTGCACATAATATTCCAACAGTTTCCAGGTTGGATGTCTCCATTCATAACAAAACACAGCCGTAATAACTCTTCGATATATATGGCTGACTTTATCCCATCAGGGTCTTAATCCAAAACTTTTATCATTCCAAGAGAAGATAAAATACATTATTCAACATATAGAAGAAAATTGGAGAATTTTCACATATCACCCTTTTAAGATGTCATTGAACGTTTAGGTTCTTAATATTTAAAATATTACATAGAAATACAACTTTTGGTTTTTGTTTGACTTTTGTTAAAAAAAATTTATTCACCCCATTTTTTTTCTTAATTAAACTATTTATTTTGAAATGCTAATTTCATTTAATTACATATTTGACTCAGACCTTTCAAAATCTATTAATTAACCTCAAAACTTTTATCCTACCTAACTCGTATATTTTTCATTCTTTATTAAACTAATATATTTTTTTAAATAATAAGGAGCTTCCATAGATTCCATTGGAGCTCCGGTAATCGAGCTCCAGGAAGCTGTAAAACCGAAGCTTCCATATAATATCTAGTTTTTATTGTAATGATAAATTTAAATATTTTAGTTTAGGATTTAGTTAAGCACGAAAAAAGTTAGAAATATGAAAAAAGAAAATTTTGGTAGTTCATATATCAAAATTTTAAAGTTTTTGAGTTGATTGTAATAAGATGAATTAATATATAGAAAATAAAATGAGAAATTAAAGGATAAAATTATATTATCAATAATGAGGGTTGACTTTTGTATTTCATTGTAATTATTTTTATTTCATAATTTATATTTTGTTTTCAAACATTAAGGACCTAAACGTTTAGTGACCATCTTAAAAGGGTGTCAAACGAAAATTGCCCGAAGAAAATTTATAGAGTAGAAGTCAATCAAAACATGTACAGTATCAATGACATACAAAGTAGTACCAAAATTAAGAAACCGAACCATCAACCATGAACATAAGAACACAGGAAAGAATAATAGTAAGTAATGAATTTAGCTCAAAGAATGTCAACAAGATGTCGAACTGATGGAACAAAATTTTACTATCACGTACTTCTCTGTACTTTGGCAAGTCCAGATACACAAAGATCAATATGATGCTCCTAATCTCTAAGCTACGAATTCAAAACTCAAAAGAACTGGGGCACTGTGCGATACAACGCTATTAGTAGCCTGTACATAGAAAATTTGTTAACTGGCAGCAACCACAAAATTAACTGCCATGAAATTCTTCAAACTCAGATAACTTGACAAGTATATCTACCTTCTTCTACCAGTCACCAAATGCTTATAACTTAACAAGGCTTCTGCAAGGAACTGCAAACTAGATCGAGAACTGTACCAGGTCATTGTAACTAACAAAAAGGTCCTTGCGACCGTAACTTCTCAGGAGAACTGTACCCTGCCGTCATGACTAGCTAGAAGGTCCTTGAGACAGTAGCTTTTGCAGGGTCTCGTATGTCATAAAAACTATCCCCACAGTTGGAACAACTTTGTAGTACTCCGGTAAAATCCCTCTGTATAAACCACGAAAACCTTCTGAACGTATAATGTGCCCGAATGTTCCTAACAGCCCCGTATTGTATACTCGAGCTCGACCGGCAGCACCTTCCAACTGTTTCCTTCGTCTCACAAGGTCCAACGGAAATGTTGCTGCAAGAGAAGGGTCAAGAGTGGCAATTAAAAAAAGGACATGTAATGTAGTTATTCACAATTAAAAGTTCAAAACGAAAATAGTAGGCACCTCGCTGAATAGCAGGTTTTGTTAAATTTACAATAAAAGAATTCACGTTACAAACACAAGTTCTGCAAGTACACATCCAATTACAAGAGCACTCACCTGTTGATGATGCAATGCCGGAAAGACTGCCGCAGGCAAGGCTTACCGCCACTGGAGAATCATTGGGCCTAATAGAAACACAAACATTACTTAAGCTGACAGGGAAAAGAAGCGGACATACGGATAAGCCTATAACGTATAATTTTTTTTCACCTTTGAGATTGCCAATACGACTTCAAACTCTCATAAACAGCAAAGCTTATAGCAATACTAGGACCAACACCCTGCATCCACATTGTAGAATGAAATGTAATGAAAATATATCGATGTACTTCAATGACCAAGAATAGCTAGTTACTCCACATAAACCAAACAAGAAACATACCAATAACGTTGGCCCAAGTCCTTTGTACAGGCCAAAAAAGCCTTCATCTTTGCAAATGGTCTGAAGAGCATGACTCATGCCATGATAGTACATAGCGTTCCTCTACAGTTACAAATTAAATAGGTAAAAAAAATGTTCAAGATCAATAAATTGCCAAAACAAAAACGTAATTATAAATATGGAGATAGTAATTTGAAGCCAAACAACACTTCGCATCATGTGCCAACATTCTGGACTAAATGAAAATTTACTTCTATTGTCATTCTATTCACTAATCATTTTAAACAATATGCATAATTAGAACTTCAATAGTGGGACAAATATAATAACAAAATTACATATTACTCCATTACCTGTGCAGCTAGCCGCGTCCTAACAAGATCCAACGGGTAAGTGGCAGAAGCAGCTGTAACTCCAGCCAAACCACCGCTAAAAAAATGCACTAAAACATCCCCACTTGCATTTCCACTGCGACCCTCCAAACCAGGAACCGATCTTAAAATCTGCAACAATATTGGCATTAGCCCACCCATTCAAAAGCAAAAACCATTCTCTCATAACGAAAACCAATATAGCATCTCAGAATCACTCACATTCTTATACTGCTCATATGCGTAAAAGTTCACCGAAGAATACGGAAGCCTATGAGCTATCGTCACCAAATTTCCTTTCCAGAAAGCCCTAAATCCCTCTTCATTCATTATCCGCGATGCCTCCCGCCATAAACACGGCTTACTCATCACCGCCACATCCGAATGCATTCCTTGCACCTAATCAACCAACATTTCAGCAATATTAACACTCAAAACCCAATTTACGATACAATGCTCAAATCCAGAAGAGAAATAAGCAAGTAGTAAACTTCATCAAAATTTGAGCTCAAATTAACACTCTAAACTCCAATTAGGGCATGACAATGCATGAATTCCTCTACAGGCATATCCCAATTGCATCCATTGCACCTAAAATTAACACTCAAAACCCATTTAGGTAACTACAGTGCTCAAATCCAGAAGAAAAATAAGCAAGTAGTAAACTTCATCAAAATTTGAGCTCAAACTAACACTCTAGACTCCAATTAGAGCATGACAATGCATGAATTCCTACACGGGCGTATCACAATTGCACTTAAAATTAACACAAACTAACTCAAAACCCAATTTAGCGAAGTACAATGCTCAAATCCAGAATAAAAATAAGCAATTGGTAAACTTTATCAAAACTTGAGCTGAAATCAACACTCTAAACTCCAATTAGGGCATGACAATGCATGAATTCCTACACAGGCAAATCCCAATTGCATTCTTGCACCTACCAATTAACACAAATTAAACTCAAAACTCTAATTGGGGCTGACAATGCTCGAATCCAGTACCTGAAACAGAATGGTGAGACGAGATAGAGGAGCCGTACACGTCTTGCCGAAAGCTCCGGCGATACCACCGGCGAGAAGCTGCGGCAGGGTGCCAATTTGAGAAACCTGCTGCGGCGGCGGAGGAGGTGGTGGCGGAGGCCGTGAGTGGTGTTGGTGGAGAAATTGGCGAGTGGCGGAGCCACCGTCAACACCTACACGAGCTTCCATTGGGAATCAAGAGAGATCTTTACTGGTTTGGTTGGAGAATTGAGTTTGGAACATTGAATTTGAAAGATTGTTTTTATGGAGAAGAAAGGAATGCTAAACCCTTTTTGAATCGGAAACCCTAGACAGTAGAGTAGTGTTTGGTTTTGGAATTTATACGGAATATTACTGGAATATTTTTCTTTTTTCTCTTTCTTTTTTTTCTTTTTCTTAAGTTTCAACTTTCAAGTTTGAATGGAAGTGAAAAAGACGACGTGTTTCGCGGGTTACGATGAATTGGTCGGATCTCTACTTACGAATTTTAAATTTTTAATTGGGTGTTTGGATCGCCATTAGCTCCGATTATTTCACTTTTTTTTTTTTTTGTGTTTGGCAACACAAATTTAATTTAGTTCTATTAGTGATGTTAAACGAGCCGAGCCGAGTATTGTTATATTCGGTTTGAGTTCGGCTCGTTTATAAAAATGAGTAAAAAGTTGGGCTCGAGTAACTTGTAACGAACTCGTCTCGCACTCGAGAAACTAATGAGCCTTAACGAGTTTTTTATATTGAAAATATTAAAATTAAGCATAAAAATATAAATTTATTAAAATAATAAGCCTTAACGAGCTTTATCGAGCCAAGTCGGACTCGGCTCGTTAGATAAACGAGCATAATATGAGGCTCGATCTCGGCTCATTTATCTTATCGAGCGAGCCGAGCTCGAGCCTTACCGAGTCGAGCCCTCATTAAGGCTCGACTCGCGTAACAGCTCTAGTTCTATAGTGTCCGTTCTTTATATATTATTCACTAATCTTGAATTTTCTCTATATTTATCCTTTTTCTCCTGTTTTTATTTATTTTTTATTAAGACAACCCCAAACCAATTAAAACTCTAAAACCAATCAAATAAACATCATAAGTTTATTTTCCAAATAAACATTTAACGTCACAACTAACTTCATTAAAAAAAAATTACTCCTGGTGATTTTTTTTTTTAACTCTGTTATTCAAAACTAATTGATAAGCTCGTTGTTAGTTGATAGATGACAAGTTAGTTGGTATAAACTAGATGATTTGAAAAATATAGTATGTAAAACAAATGGAATATGTTAAATGCAGAACATGTTTTACTAAACGCAGGACAATTATTTGACATATTACAAAAAGTCCTTTAATATATAAAATTAAAAAATGACCCCATAACTTTTACATATTATTAATGTAATCCTAATTATTTCAACAAAATCGATAACATCATCCGTCAAAATGGATAGAACAATTTATAGGAACATAATTCATATATTCTGGAAAAAGGACTTCTACGTGAAAGCCTAATCATTAGAAGAGAGAATAAATTTTATACTATAGTAATTGTGTAGTTAAAGAAAAACATAAATTTTAACTCCATAATTAGGGTATGGGAATTCTCCTTGCTATGAAAAGCTAGAAACCTAATTCATTTTGTTTAAAACATCTTTACAACCTGGAGGGTCTTGAACCGGCAGAATATTCATTGGTTACCTTCATATTTCAACAATCAAGAAATCGATGTTAGCCTTTTCATTTTTACATCCTTTGGCCGCCAGAATTGGAAGGAGGAGGCGGCGGCTCTTCAGATATGGCTAAAGCAGACAGACTTGATTTACAATGGCGAAGATCTTTAGTGAGTTGCGACTCACCAAATCTGAAATTGTCACATGGCCAGACTTCCAACGACTACCTCAGAGTACTCGTCACTTCTGTCCGCTCTTTAAAATGGTATAAATTGGTAGTGTGGATGTAGGTGTTAGACAAGTGTTCTAGTGGATGCCTTAGAAAATTGCATTAACTATGACTCCTAGTTTTCAATATCTGAGTCAAGTGTTCCTAGTTAGGGATTTCCTAATAAGTATTTGATGAATGTAATCAGGTTCATAGTAGATTTAAGTATCAATGTATAATCTGTTAGAAATGATAATTATATGGATACACAAAATTTTGAAGTACACATAACATATATTATGATATATCAGAAGATGGATATGAGAATACCTCTGGTTTAGATTCATATACAAGTTGGATTAATTGTTTGTTATCCTTTCTTAATTAATTGATTTTTTTCTTGTTATATTAAATCGCATGTTGGATTTTTTTAATTTAATTTGACATCGTTTTATATAGATGGATGGTTCTAGACGCCTACATAATAGGGTTGTTACCCAGTCCGACCGCAAGCGTGCACAAGAATCGAGAGCATGCATGGGAGATGGACGGAGGAAGCGTCCACAGGAGATTAGAGCGAACAGATCATATGCGGGGAGGTTGGGGTCTGAGAAGACCCCAATCCATCAGTCATCTGATTTCCATCCTAATGATTTTGATGGAGTAGAAAGTTGAGAGCTCTAATGATAATGATACTCAATATCAATGGGTGCATGTGCAGCTATGGAGAAAGATGCAGAGAGACAACATCGCGAGAGGCAAATACCCATGAATGGAAAAGGGAAAGTACATTACGAATCTTCACCGAGGAAGATAATGAGGAAACAGAGGTTGATATTCCATTGACTATGATAAGATAGATAGATGTACCCTTCAAACCTTTATCTGTTGTTAGTATATCTGACTTGGTTATCCCATATTATTGAACAAGTGGTTTTGGTTTTCATACTCATGATCATCCTCATCCTCACCATAACCGGACCAATACATACCATCCTCCTCGTTAATTGGCGCATCGTGCGACTCCTCATCGTCACCCGTATAATTACCATAGTCGTCGTCATCATCATCATCGTCATTATCAGGAATTTCATATGTATTATCTTCATGTTCGTTTTCATCCAACGAATAATCACTCTGAAATACATTAAGATAATCTAAATAAATTAAAAATATAATTTAAAATTAACTCTGTAAAAAAACATTTAGGTCTGACCGTGCGGACGCATGCAACAGTCGCCTAACGGACAGGTTGTTACATGGGTCTGGTCGTCCGGCCAAACCTACTCAATACTTTGACAGTGGCGTGCAAACTTACTAAACATACTTTCTTTGAATGCGGCAGACCAAAACCACCGGAATCCGGGGTTTTGCATCGGATTGCGGTGGAATTTATATATATATATATATATATATATATATATATATATATATATATATATATATATAGACACACACACACACACACACCTGTTCACTGGCTGTTTAGCGACGGACCTATCCGTTGCTAAACAGGCACCGATTCGTCGCTAACGTCCTAGCGACGGATAAAAATTTCGTCGCCAATTCCATCGTCACAATGCACCTAACGACGGATAAACTATCCGTCGCTAAATAACGACAGATTTAGCGACGGATAGACTGTTGACTTTTTAGAGACGGATATTATATGTCGCTATCCGTCGCTAAAAAGCTTATTTTTTCCTTTTTTAAAATAAAACAAAATCTGCTCTATCTAGCGACGGATAAACTATCCGTCACTAAATAGAGACATAATTAGCGACGGGTGATGTTTTTCCGTCACAAATTTTCCAGACTTTTTTTTTTTTTTTTTTTAATTTTGATGCATGTTTTCATATTTCACCCGTTTCACAAATATAATGTCCGATAATTAAGCTCAAAGTAATTAAACTGTATTAGTTAACAAAAAACATTCGACGCATACAAATTATCCCTAATGAAATTAAATATCCGTACATAAACTAAAACAAGAGGTCAAGTGGCAGAAAAACAGAAGTTCAAAACGAAATATCTAGGAGAAGCATAACAGAAATGTATCAAGGATAAGAAGATGTCGTTTTCTTCTTGAATTGACAGCTCCCGAATGTCGATCCTCCTCACCACCTCAGCCTGAAATCGTAAATTTGCATACTACACAAATGGTGACTAACATATCACCCACACCACTCATATTGTCCTAAAAGCAGCTAAGACAATGGTGACTAACATATCACCCAAGTTCAGTCTCACATATAGTGGCTAACACAACACTCATATTGTACTAAAAGCAGCTAAGACAATGGTTACTAACATATCACCTAAGTTCAGTCTCACATATAGTGGCTAACACACCACTCATATTGTACTAAAAGCAGCTAAGACAATGGTGACTAACATATCACCCAAGTTCAGTCTCACATATAGTGCCTAACATACCACTCACAAATAAAGCACAAACAAATAAAAGAAGAATGATCATATTATCACAAATAAGATACGAATATATACACTAACCTAGAAATGATTCCGTCTATATTCAAGCATGTGATGTCCACTTGCAAATAATCGAAAGTTCATCATCCTCTCAATGGTCATGTCAAAATCTCATCATCTTCATCATCTATTTCTTTCCCAACATTGGTTTTAGCCATGTTTGCATCTTTGTCGGCCTTCATTTCTGCATTCAATGCTCTATCGAAAGTAGAAAAACATGTCCACATGTCTGCGTAGGAGAATGTAACGCAATTTCTACATACATAAAAAAAAATCGAGGTTAAATATTAATTGTGCTAAATTAACTGCAAAATACACTTTACATGTTAGAAATGAAATCACTACTAAGAAAGACGAAGTAAACTTACTCGGCAGAACTCCAATGAATCGGGTGGAGGCGGCAATGGTGTAGGCGACGGTGGAGGAGGCGACGAAGGTGGAGAAGTCATCCTTGAAGATATAATAATAGCTTTCATATTGTAGATTAAAATAGTTGTAATTCACAACAAGTCAATACGAGCAAATTATACTACAACCAATTCCAATTCCTGGCTATAATTGCATTGTTAATTATGATACGTTCCAAATTTCATGAATTACATGCATTTTACGTTTATTTATTTTTTTTAATGAATTTCAAAATTCCATTACAATTACGAATTATAAATTAAAACATTAGTAATTATTTCTAAGTTAATACGAGCCAATTATACTACAACCACCAAAATCACTAAATCTAATTGGTCTCAAAAACTAAACCAATATCACCACCAATATCCTGAATGATGATGATCAAGAACTCAGGCATCCACGAGCGACATTGTTCCATTAACCCAAATAAATTCATGGGTGACTAAAGGGTAAGAGTTTGTCACACTTTCTAACTTTTTAAACACATGTCAACACTATTACAAGTTAGCGTGCGGGTTGAGTTATGCAAGTTATGGGCCAGGACATCCCAAGTAATAGCCTAATATTGTATGGGCCAATTTTAGCAATGGACATGGTCTAATTAAAAGGCACATTACAGGTCAGTCCCGGAAGAACTTGACACATTTCAGTTAGAGACACTCCATTTTTTCCTTGACTTTTGCTAAGTGAAATGTCAAAAATGCCCATGCTTTTGAGTGGAAGTGACCAAAACGCCCCTGCTTTTGTCACATGGTTGGACAATGTTGTTTCTCTTGTCACACATCTCATTTATATATTTTGTCATTTCTCTCTTCATGTCCTTTTTAGTTTATCTTCTTCATAATTAATAAAATAGAGAATATAAAAATATAAAAGTTATACCGATTTTCATGTTTTTTCGTACTCTACAAATAGAGACCACTCTTGACTATATTTCGACCATTATAAATTTTACGATTTTTAAACTCTTAACTAAAATTAGATGTTAATAGATTCGGTGAGTTACAACACCATATTAATTCATAACTTGGTGAGACTTTGAGTTACAACACTATATATTTAAACCACTATATATTTAGACGGGAAAAATCCAAAAAGTATACTTTATGTTGTACCATGTACAAAGGGTACTAAACTTTGACATCGTCCAATTTGTATATTATATGTTGTACCATGTACAAAAAGGGTACTAAACGTTGACATCGTCTAATTTGTATACTTTATGTTATACCATGTACATAAATGGTACTCAATATTGACACTAATCCAATTTGTCACCATTAAATTCACCGTACGTTCAATTTGTGTACGTTCACCTGATTTATACGTGTCATAAAAACTAATGAGAAACTTGCATGACACGTGTCATCACCAAAATTAATTTGGTGAATGATTTTTTAAAAAATTATAAAATTAAAAAGAAAAGGAAAAATATAAAATCTCGCTGGACTCGTGTCTTAATCTTGTAAATGTTGGGAAAATAAGAAAAAACTAAGAATGGAGAAAAATTAAATGCAATCATCTATATATTAATAAAAGCTCAGTTTCTATTCCATCCATTTTGTATAGGACTGAAGCCAAGAATGAATGTGGTAATTAATAGCAATTTTGATTTATTTTTTTTTTCTAAATTCATCAAAGAAAATACACATAAGGAAAGAAATCATTTTGATACTACAATTTCACGTTTTTCCAATATATTTCGGTTCATTCATTGTACTTTCAATCAATATCTATTTATTCTTGGTATTATTATCAATCAAAATCATTTTTTCATATTGTTAAAATTGCCCACTAATGAGAAGATTTCAAACCCTAGAAACGTGGCCATAAATACAACACCACGTCTTGCATTTCATAGAAACGTAATCCTGCTGCAATGAACGACGAGATTAAGCTCCCAAGAGGTTTCGTCCAATTCTCTCCGCCGTCAATGAAGAACAGGCAGATTTTATTGTTCTATATGCTGCCATTTCCTGTTAGAGTCCGCATCTTGCTGTTTCTATCTATTGATGCATTGTCAGGATGTGGTTTGTTTTTGTTCTGGTGAGTTCCAGTATTCAATACCTAAAGCTCTTTTCATTTCAAATATCATATTTTTACAGTTTTGAACCATTTTGTTGCAGTCAGAAATCGTTCTCAAGGTTGTTTAATGGCATATTCTTTTCGATCTGCAAATCCTTCTTGGAAAATCACAATATGATTCTTACGAATTCAGGCTTATTCTTCTATTGGCTTATGGTATCCTTCACGTAGTTTTATTATGATTATCAAATTAACCGCGCATGTTATACATTGTTCTAACAAAATCAATTGTCTAAATTTTCCACAGATTGACGTATTCATTCATCGCAATTACTCAAGCATAAATCGTAGGATTCATAAACTCTACATGTTAGGTCACCCTGATACGATGTATACCTCATCAATATGCAAGCTCATCAGCAATAATGAAGTATTGAGAATTGAAGGACAAGAAATCTTGCTTGCAATAAACTACAGCCCCGATGGTTTTTGGAAGATCCGACTATGGAGGAAAAAGTTGGGTTTAATACTCAAGTTTCTACAGTATGGAGCTTACACGAATACTGTTTCCCGTCGTCCAACTGAAATGTTTTGTACTTATCATCATATTCCCTATCCATTTGCTTATGTTGATGTTCAATGTGATGAATGTTTGGCAGATCTAGAGACAAATTGTTACATCTGTTCTACTTTTTTTAATTACATGATTGGATAAACACCATGCTAAGTTCCATTTATACCATTTTACAGGAAGTTGCTTCCAAAGAAATGGTGCATGCTAATAAGGGAAAAGGCAAGCTTGAAGACTCAATTACTCAGGACTCAAGTCAAACATCAGATTCTAATTTGACACCAATGAAAAGATCCGTTTGCATAGACGTAGATGATGAGGATGACAGTTTCATGAACAAGCAGGAATCCAGTAACAGGCCAATGAAGAAGGAGAAACTTTGAAGTTTTTTTAATAGTTTCATTTTGAGTTCGTTTTGATGTTGAATTATTAGTTTCTCTTTAAGTTCATTTTGGAGTTTATTTGATAATTTCAGCTTAAGTTTGATTTGAGGACAATGTCAATTTCAGTTAGTCATTTTTTATGATCGGTACCTTTTTTGGGACAGTTGTGTTTCGACTTGATTTTTATTATAGAAGGAACACTTTATTTTTCCTATGTACCGAATGCACTTCTTCTTTTTTAACTGTATTGTCTATTACTAACCCGTGGAACCTAATATTGCACTATAATTTATATAGATCTTAGTTGAACTAATATACACATTTTTATTTGTACTATATATATTTTATTTGCCATGCCTGAACTTATAATAATTTTAGTTCAACTAAGTTATCCTAAACAATTTACTAAGGAAAGTAGCATTCATCAAGAAATAATCAAAATTTACTAAGTAATTTAATAACGGAGTTAGTTGACGGATATACCTGTTATGCTCCAAGCAACAAGAATTAGGATTCACTACTGATACAAGCTACATTAATTATTTACGTGCTTTTGATGACAAATTACATTATATTACAAAAATATTACAGTTCTATCCTATTAAGTGACGAATCCCATCCTGGTCTTCATTCTTAGTTCTTCAACACGAGTTCCAGTGACAGATTAGCATTTCCTGAGTATTATTCATACAGCAATGTAAGATCACAAAGTTAAACAGAATATATTGTCTAAATTAGATTGCTTAGTACAGCTTCTTTGCGTGTGTTTATTTAATAATCTAGATTCAAAATGTTAAGGTTTCTAAGTAGTTAAGGATAACTATTGTTAACTCATATATGTTGTGTATCTTTCTACGCATATAGAACAAACATACCTTTATAGCATCAACATATAAACTCCATTTATACAGTTTGAAATCTAATCAAATACCTCATTATACTTATATAAAATTTCACAGGATTATAAAAGGCAGAGATCATTATTCTACAGCCGTCTTCATATCTGCTGAGGTAAGAAAACTCAAGTTTCTTTTCAAGCCATTTTTACATTTTTGACACTATACAATCGATTGAACTGTTTTATTTACTATTTTGTGCAGAAAAGCTCATCAAAAGTTGAAGTTCTTGGCTTAATTAACAGTGGTATGTTCCATAGATTTAGTATACATTTTATTCAATTATAGTGAAAACTGTCTGCTACACACTTCGATAATAATTAAAAGAAAAGGCAAGGCATATTGTAATAGTATTTTTATGAATCCAATTTACATGTGGTATAATTTGTTTAATGGAACAGTTGCATCCTATCCTCTTAGCATCCAGCAACTCGATTCACGTTGCGTGTTTACATGTCAAAAGAAGAATTAGTAAGAATTAGTCTTCAAAGATCCATGAATATAATTCGTAAAGCATTTTCAATGAAAAATCATTCAAATTTAATTTGATATACAAGTTGCACGATATTCCCTAATTCGAATTATGCAGAACACTATCGATTATGTAAAAAAACAAATTAACATTCGCACCTTCATTCCATTTATCTGATTTTGGCTGACTGAACAATGAAATTATCTTCAAATTTGACATCAATTTCAGCGTATTTTACCAGATCTGACAAAATTCAAGCTAAAGATGTTAGTATCCCTGTTGACGAAGCTTTAAACAACTAAATCAGCTTCAATTTTGATAAAAAACTTACATCCAAATTCATAGATCTGAAATTTGAGAATTCGAATATCAGATCTGAATGTCATCGTCTCTGGCGAGCTTGTGGGATAGCCCAAACTGTTCTGATCTTGCATGCACATGCATAAAAATCCACAATTAAAGGATAAACTTAAGAATCAATTCGAATTGATAAATTAAGCAGATCATCAAATTAAAACAATTTATGAAGATAAGATTCAATTTCATACAAGTTTTGATTCATCCAGAATACTTAAAAGCTGGTATAATAGATAAATTGAGAATTACGAAATGAATCGTACCTTCTAAGTTGTATTGCGATGTTGAAAACCTCCGAAATGATAATTGTAATCAGATCAATCCTTTAGCTATCGGTTTTTGTCGTCGAAAATGAAGCAGAAGATGAAACGAAAATGAAGCAGATGAAACGAAAATGAAGCAGAGGGATGTCGGCGAAAATGGGGGAGATGAGTAGACTGTTGATTTAGAAAGTGGGAATAATCGGTGATGTCTTATTTATAAGACATGGGGGTATTATGTAGTTCTTTGGTCTTAATTCTCGAATTAAGGTTTCGTTAGTTGACTTGCTAAGTTTTCAGCTAATATTAAATCATTATCATTATTATTTGTTATTCTATGTATTTTATTACGTCATTGATCCTACTTCAATGATTTTTTATTATAATATAGGTGTGTTGATGGGTAGGCGAATGAAGTACGTACGTGACATCATTTATAATTCTGGATCAAGTAGTCATCATTTAAATTCAATGGAGATAGATGCTGATGAGAACTCTTCTACATTAATAAATGGTTGTATTTTCACTTACGTACTTACATTTTATAATTTAAGCTCCAAATTATTACTAGCTTATAAGTATTAATATTTGTAATTTTGTCAATGTATATAGGTCAGTCACAGTCTGTAAAGTGAACTCCAATGAGTAAGCGGCAACGACACAATATTGACGGATTCCCACGGACTACACCTTTGTCCGATATAACAAACGGTGAGCTTGAAAATTGTATTTCCACGCATTTGTCTAACAATTATATTATGCATATTTTTCTTATATACTAATTTTACTTTATAATTATTATATGTGTTGTTTTAGTGACAGCGTCTATTCCAAGTCGAAGTAGAGAATTTATAAGAGATCTATACAAAAGTTCATTTGTTGATTTAGCAAGCCCTGGTATAATTCACTATTTCCGTCTTACTTTCTATATATTTATTTATGCATGGATTCATTAGTTTAATTTGATATGAATAGGTGAAGTCAATGATGCGTACAAACAAGTGGCTTCATTCAACCGGAAGAACAGACGTGCGATTATAGCAAACAAGGGATACCTAAAGGCTATTCCTGATAAAAAAGTTTGTTATATTAAAACTAATACTTCATATCGTAAGTATCTATTGATAAGTTAAAGGTTGATAATTTGATGCTTAACTCAATTTTCCCAATACATTAATACTCAAATTTTCGTTTCTTTGTATTACATTTTCTAGGCATTCCTTTACCGAATGGTATGGAACAACAAATGGAATTGCTCAGCGCCATGTTGATTGGTTAGTTCATAAAGATACAATTGTGCCCCCGAGAAATTTGGTATCTTCTATTCCCGAATCGTCTACTGCAAGAAATTGGAAAAATGCAATTAATTCCTGTTGTCGAAGAAAAGTCAAGCTGCTAGACGAGCACTTGGTGAACAAGTCATAGGTAATACTTTACTTGAAATTTACCATTTTCTTTATTTCTATTCTAATTATATTTAATTTTATTTGACTACTCGATTCATCGATGTAAATAACCCGTGACAGCATATAAAGACTTTGGTGACCCAATATACCCATGCTCATATTGCGGCGCTCTTATGTGGTTTGATGAGAAGATTAAGAATACACCTGTCAATGAACCCGAGTTCTCTATATGCTGTAGTCGTGGAAAAATACAACTGCCAAAGTTGCAAGAACCTCCACCACTATTGAGAGATCTCCTCGATGTGGATCGGAACATAGAGAAACTTTGTTGAGAATATACGTGCTTATAACATGATGTATGCGTTTACATCTATGGGTGGTATACAGGACAACTCTGTTAATAATGGTCGTGGTCTATATACGTATAAACTTGGTGGTCAAAATTACCATCATCTTGGCAGTTTGTTGCCAACAAATGGCCATTCGGCAAAGTTCTCGCAGCTATATATGTATTGTGGTGAAGATGAAACGCAAGATAGGATTGACGCTGTGAGGTATGTATTTCTAATAAATTTGTTTCATTTCCTTTAATTATTCTTATTCTTCCAAATGTAACATATCTATATATTATTTTGATATGTAGGTCAAAACATCCTGCTGTGATTGAACCTAATGTTGTCAGTTCACTTAAGGAGATGGTTGACGAGTACAACCCGATTGCAAAAAACTTTAGAATGGCTGCTGATAGATTCAGAGAAAATGATGAACAAAATGTGAAGCTTTGTCTTACCGGTCGTAGGTCACGTGATGGCCGTATTTACAATCTACCGACGTGTTCAGAAGTTGCTGCCCTTATAGTCGGAATGTAGATTAAATTATTTAACATCTTAACATAAAAAGATATTTATTCATTTAAATGATATATCTATAGATTAATTATCTAATGATTTAACAGGTAATAATGAATATGACATGGATCCGAGAGATATATTACTTGACCACAAGATGACTGGACTAAAACGTATTTCCGAATTGCATCCGAGCTACCTCCCAATGTAATATCCGTTACTTTTTCCATACGGTGAAGATGAATACCACACGGAGATTCCACACACAAATAAGTCAACCGGTGTTCAGAATAGACTCACAATCAAAGAGTTCATATCCTTAAGGATATTTGATCGTGAGGATGAAGCATCCACAATATTGCGCAGCAGGAAGTTATTTCAGCAGTTTTTAGTTGATTGCTATATGATGATGGAGACTCAAAGGCTAGCATTCATTGTAAACAACCAACCCAAGCTTAGGTCTGAGCGATTCTGAAACTTGATGATGCAATTCGTAGAGGTGCTATTGATATTGATGATCCAATGGATAATGTTGGTAAGATGATTGTCTTGTCGTCTTCATTTATCGGTGGCCCAAGGTACATGATTCAGAATTTTCAGGACACTATGGCAATTTGCAGGGCCATAGGATATCCTGAGTTGTTCATCACTTTTACGTGTAATCCCAAATGGTGCACGGTCCATGTGGTGCGTTGAACCCCACATCACCATGTATGCATGATGGAAATAAATGCTCGAAGAAATTTCCAAAGAGTTTCAATGAACGTACATCATTTGATGGCAATGGGTATCCTGTTTATAGGAGGCGTAACGATGGTCGAACAATAGACAAGAATGGTGTTTCTATTGATAACAGGTATGTGTTATCATTTTTAAATTTAAAGTTCATTTTTTTACACTTCATATGTTGTATTTATTTGTAATTTAAAAATACTATTTATAACTACAGATACATTGTTCTACACAATCCATATCTCTTGATGAGGTATAATGCGCATATTAATGTCGAGTGGTGTAACAAGTCAAACTCTATAAAATACCTCTTCAAGTATGTCAATAAAGGGGTTGATAGAATAGGTGCGAAGATTACGATTAACAATGAAGTGAAAGACTATGTCAATTGCAGATATATATCCGCCTGTGAAGCTGTATGGCATATTCTTGGTTTTGACATACATTATCGTGACCCGACTGTAGAGCGGTTATCTTTCCACTTGGATGGTGAGCAAAATTTGTGCTTCAAGGACGGTGACTTTATAGAAAATCTCATGGATAAGCCGACTATTGCACAAACTAAATTCTTTATGTACATGGTACAAGATAAAGTATATTGTTTGAATTAGTACCCTTTATGTACATGGTACAAGATAAAGTATATTGTTTGAATTTTACCCATATTTAGACTATATGAGTTACAACACTATATTACTCATTATTTGCTGCGTTGCAACATTATAAAGAGTTAATATAGTGTTGTAACTCAAAGGATCACCAGTCATGAGTTAAATATGGTGTTGTTACTCACCGAGTCTATTAACATCTCATTTTAGTTAAGAGTTTAAAAATCGTAAAATTTACAATGGTCAAAATATAGTCAAGAGTGGTCTTTATTTGTAGAGTACGAAAAAACATGAAAATCGGTATAACTTTTATATTTTTATATTTTCTATTTTATTAATTATGAAGAAGATAAACTAAAAAAGCATAAAGAGAGAAAGTATAAGTGGACAGAATGGGCCAGAAAGAATGAAGGGGTGAAATGGGGCTTTCACGTCATTTTTTTAGTTGGGTCAACTGGACCATGTCGTTTTTTGAAATGCAAAGTACCCAAGTGAAATGTTTGTGTCAAAATGTTACTGGCACGAATTTTCCCCTAATTAAATGAACCAGCCCAGGTATGATGTGAGCTTCACCAAGCCCGTTATGAACAGAAGGAATCTTAGGATGAATGGACTTCAATATATACAGGCCCATATTTATAAAGTTGAAGCCCAACTTGTTTCCGAATCAAGCAGGCTTTAATCCATTAACGTCCATACGAAGACTGTGGCCCATCTCTCATCAGCCCACACGTCATGGAGATTTTCTTTTAATTCTTTTGGTCCTAATTGATAGAATTCCATCTCATCTAAAAGCTCGAACTTTTAGAGAGGTGTGGAATCTAGTCATATATATTAATACTCTATCTTCCACTTCGTGGCGATTGCAACCTCTTTGGGAGGCATTCAGTGGAAATTTAATATGGAGTTTGTCTAGTGGAGATTGAACCAGGTTGGGCGTGGTAGATAGCATGATAGAATTCCATCTCATCTAAAAGCTCGAACTTTTAGAAATGTGTGGTATCTAGTCATATATATTAATACTCCAATACTAATATATGCATGAATCTCATTAACATAAAATACTTAATCCCTCCGCATCAAATAAGTTGTTAAGTTTTGAACTTTTTCCGGTCAATCAATTTTAAGTTTGACTATGAATTTGATTATATGGTAAAATGTAATGAAACTTTACATAAATTCGAAGAAATTGATCGATCGTAAAATGTTGAAAATGCACAACTTATTTAGAAGGGAGGTATTAATTAGTTTTAGATGTAGCTTAGGACAAATTTGTTAGAGGGCTACTAGTCAAATAACGAGATAAAAGTGCTTCTGACTTGGTGTTATTGATTGTCGGGAAGCTGGAAAGGTAACCAAGAAGTGCCTATTTAATTTTCAAACATCAATTTGTATGGTCCATCCGGACCCTTGTGCCTTGTGGTAGATGAGTGGCATGTCCTGTTCCTCATTAAAAATAGTCAATCCGTGGCATAGAACTTCATATATTCAGTTTAGCGCGTACTTTTATACGAAAAGTTAAAGTAATGATAGAATATAAAAAATGTGGAAAAACGTGGTGTACTTTGAATGTAAAGTTGAGATTATTTATTATTTGTTGGGTGTGGGGTAGCTTCCTTTTTTGATAATATATGAAATTCTGTGTGACAACTAAAAATGATAAATGTATATATGAAGTTCTGCGGGACGGGGAAGTAAGTCATTTAACGATGTTACTTTTTATTCTTTTAGTTTTCTACAAATACAATAAATTTTATCTAATTATAATGTAACTGGTGAGGTATAAATTTTCCTCGTCATAATTTCACTATGAACATCTAGATGACTTGCCAGTAGATTTTCACAAGTTAAAAAGAGTCTTCACTCGATAGACGAATATATTGTCGTGTACCTTGGTTACATGACCATTATTGTTTATAGATTGTGTGAATAAAAGTCCCAGCTCAAAGCTAAATAATAGTTGATCGACTTTCATATGGTTAGCCCTACCGCAATGCAAGAATCCTAGGCCATACGAGCCCTTGTCAAGGGTGCAAGTCAAAATCCATACTCACTGGTTGGCATGTTACATGATCACTCTTTGCCTTAAACCAAGATTACGAATTATTTAATAGTTTCACACAGTTGCATTTACAAACTATTTAAAAAAATTACGACATTATTAAATCATCTAAACTAATTATTAATATATATACAGTCTTTTGTGTGACTGATGTCCAGCTGGATTGAGAGTAAACTTAGTAGTTGTAGTTTGAGTACTTGCTAAATGATTTTGCATTTAGAGCAAGATTGCTAAAAGCATGAAAAGGGAACAGGAAGAATGTGAAAATGATGAGTGATGATAGATTTGGCACCGTTAAAAAGTCTCCTCGTCTCATGTGATTTTTTGAACCAAAATTGAGGTAGAAATAGAATAGAACTACTACAAGATTGCCTCCCAATCATTGATGAATAGGGGCGGAGCCAGGATATAAAATCGACTAGGGTGCACATTTAAATTTTTTATTGTCAACGAGATGATAATTTCTTTTTAATTGGTATAAACAAAATATAACAAATTTAATGAAAAATAACATACAAAGAATGACCATTTTACCGGAAAAAAAAATATGTGTGTCCTATAAGAAAGAAAAGCAGAATTTCACACTTAAAATGATAGGGTGAAATGCCAAAATCACATGAAAATTACACTAAGAAAAATCGGTTTTTAAAAAAAGGGTAGGGCAGTGCCCTACCCACCTATAACATGGCTCTGCCCATGTTGATGAATTTAGTTTACTCTCTTTTAAACGTATGTAACACACCCTGTCTTTATTACCGTTACTTTTAGTAAGATTATATACTCAATCCGTCTTATAAAAGTTATCCAATTGTAATTGGGTGTCAACATTAGTTATCTGGACTTATAATTTTGACCAGCATTTAATAAATTTTCTTCTATTCACCTGCTAATTAACTAGTTCAACGTTTCTAGTTGGTTGTAACTGAATATTTTGCAAGACGAAAGACTTTAGTTGTTGGACCATACTGTATAAGTTGTTCTGGGCCATATATGAGTTGGACGGACTGAAAAGATTGCACGGACTAGGACTGGACGTTTTCATGGAGACTAACAAGAATTTATATGATCTATAGAAATCAAAATCTACAAATTCATAACTTATCCCAAACAATTTTTTTCCCCAAACCAACTACAATCCAATTTATATCCATCAACTCAAACTCTGCTACAATCCAATGGATCGAACCCCAATCCAAACATCCCGTTTATGATTTTAACAAACCGATCATATTTCGAAATGTAGGGACTTATATTATGTATGTTGATCGGAAATTAAATTAAATTCGAATTCCCATCGCGTATCGAAATTACACTACTAGTGTGTTACCCCCTTCACCTTACTTATCCTAAGCAAGACCCATACATTTTTTCGTGGTTATTCAGATCTGTGATTAAATTTGGACCGATCATATTTCAAAGTGCACGTAGGACTTGTAGTATGTATGTTGGGCGGGAACTAAATTAAACTCGAATTCTGTTACTCCTTTTACCTATCCTGAGCAAGATACATATGCACCCATACATTTTTCCGTGGATCTGTGACTTAATTTGAACCTTACCCATTTGGAAGTTGCAAGGTCCCTGCAGCAAAGTGACATAAGTGATACTGTTGCTGAAAGACATGTTGATGATGATAGTCTATAGCTAGCCCCTACCTGCACAAGTATAGTTGAGACTAAGTTGTAGTAAGTAGCTAGCTAGCTAGCTAGGGTAGGCATTGAGTGGGGTGGGGTAGCCAACTTTAACGACACTAGCGGGTCACCCCACCCAACTTAATTTGATGCACTTACTGTTCCATTGTTCCTTCCATATTGCATTACCTATATTCCCTCAATTTCAGAAAAACTATTACATTTTACTATTATATGGTCAACTGTCTCTGCGTTTAACCACAATTTACTATTAAATGATATTAATAAATAAATTATTAAAATTATATAATGAAAATTTAGTAATTAAAATTTTATTATATGATTTTATTAAATTATTTACTATTATCGTTTATGAGTAATTTGTGGTCAAACTCGAAAATAGTTGACCGGTCAAAGTCAAAATGTAACAATTTTTCTTAAATTGAGGGAGTAATTTATTAATTTAACATAATTTATGTGATCGTACTTAACAATCATCTAACGGAAATCTATGTTTAGGTTGATACGAAGTCGACCTGAAAATAGAAAATTCCATATTTTTTTTGTACTACTACTACATAGTTATTTGCTTAGTTCCAAGATACCTTATACACTCACGTTTCATTTTTACTTCACCATACTGAACATTTGGTTGTAAAATTCTTCAAAAAAATATACACGCACGAGTTTGAAATATTAATCGATCGAATATTTTATATTGATAGTGAATAACTTTGTGAGCGAGAGGCTAGTACGTATGCTCGAGGTCGAGGGGTGATCATATATACAGGGACACACTCTAGAAGACCCATTCCAACATCTTCAAGTGACATGTCATATGGAGTTTTCTTGAGGGGAATATCTACTGGAGGGTATTAGACATTAGAGGATGATACACTCAACTTCTTGTCCCCAACAAGTTCGTAAAATGGTCCAACACTGTCGCGTCAGCTCCTTCGTAGTTAATTAGCATAGCAGTAAAGCGGATGAAGTTTAGCTAAGTTGGTTGGTTAGGTTAATGGTTAAAATGTCGTCGAGTTCGGACTGTATTCTAGTGTATACTACCTTTGATAGATTTGTTCATAACTTTGTAATGAATAATATTTTGCGAACTGTGTTTTAGTGTATTCTAGTTCCGATAAATCGGTTATAACTTTATAATATACTTCCTCCGTCCCGAAACGAATTTTCCACTTTGACTTTTTGCGGTCAAACTTTTTCAACTTTGACTACGAATTAATCTTAAACCGCAAATGCAAAATGTTCAATTTTTTTATATAATAAAACTCGCAAAAGGTCAAAGTGAAAAACTTATTCCGGGACGGAGTAATTAATTGATTACATAGCATTGAGTTAAAGTTAAGGTCGATTTACTTGATGAAAATGTTGACGCGTGTTATTGAGTTAGAATCCAACTCATTTGCAATTAATTATCAATTTCAACTTCAACCATTCGTATTTTTATCATAAAAAAGTTTCAGATAATAGTTCTATATTAATAACATCAATTTAACAAATTTTAAATCAATCAAACAAATTTAAAAAAAAAGAAAACAATATACATCACTTAGAGAGTGTTTGGTATAGAACTAAAACCTTAATTTGAGTAAAAAATTAGATGTTTTTAAATCGATTTTATGGCCTTTAGTTTTTAACCAATCATTCCCTTACTTTTTATAAATCACATATAAACAAAATAAATTTCCCGGACTGTCTGTTAATTGGTCATGACTAATTTATTTAGTCTTACGCGTTAGAAATCATTACGGATAGAATACACAAGTACACAATTAACTTTTTAAAATAATAAATATTTCTAGTAAATTTGTAAAACAAGTCAAAAAATTGAAATTTAATTTGGTATATGAAACATTTCAAACCTAGTATACATTGAGTTTATGAAGAGGGACTTGGTGTAAAGTTGAAAGTGAGAGTGAGCAGATATGAAGTGAAGGTAGAGGATCACTTTACACTTTACAGGGGGAGTCGAAAAATTCGGGGGATTTAATTCATTACACTCCAAAAATAATTACTTAAAATTTTACTTTAATTTTAGTTTCCACTTTTATCATCTGAGGCTCTGAGCAGATGGAAATATACAGTGAATCTTGTGATCTGAAGCAAAAGATTTGTTCATGGGTGACGTTGCGTTTTGTAATAGTGGCAGACTAGACTTGTGAATACCTATACCATTACTACATAAGTATACTTACTCACTTCTCCCTTTCTGTGTCACCTGCACCCACAACCAGATTTATATTCATAGACTATAAAAAAAAAATTCCCAACTCAAATTCTCATTCATACCGACACAGGTAAGATCAGAAATCTAATAAAGTATGATAAATAATAAATAAATTAGTATATATATTGACTAAAATATGATATAGTTAGTCAAGTATGATAAATATTTTACATTTAAGGAATAATAAGTTAACTCTCACAGACTAGAATAGAAAATGAGAAATTACATTCGAGACGGAGATATTAACACACACCAAGTTCAACTTTTCACTATGTACACATTATTGAATTTGATATAATAAAGTTGATATAGAATTGAATAAAGTAGTGATATATTTTTCGTATAATAAGAAGTAATAATATAAGATTGGACAATAAAAAAAAGAAAATACAAGAAGTTGAAATTAGGACGAAGTGAGTATAAATACCTACCAAAATAACTAATCAATATGCCTGATTGACTCATACATGGACCGCCTGTTTGGTATACCGCTAAAACAGATTATTCATCTGTTAAAATGTATCAGAGTATTTATTTTGTATCTTATACAGTAAATAATTTAACTCAATTTTTTTCTCCACTAAACAATCATCATTCTCTTCTACTCTACTCTTAATTCTTCTTTCCATTTTCAATCAAACTAACAAATATTAAACAAATCAAACAACATTTAAACCAATCAAATAACTTTAAAAAATATCAAACGCATCACCCACTTTTACACACATCAATTTATTCTTACACACCCTATATAACAACAATATAACCCTATAAACTTTTAACTATATTCCAAACATCATTTTTTTTATAACTCACATTTTAACCCAGTTGCTTCATCAACTAAAAAATTCCTTAACTCACATTTTTAGCTCTATACCAAACAATCATTTAATTTTTGTGTATATAACTAGGATAAATAAATGATAAATAATAAAAAAGATAAATAATAAAGTGAAAATAATATTATTTAGGTGGGTTACGTTTTTGATATTATGCCATATGCATGTTTATGTTTATTATTGATGTCAAATTTCAATTGGATACACATAATACGGAATATAATCAGTACTTATATTAGTGTAAATGTGTATATAAACTATACTTATATAGAATGTTTGGCATACGAATTCAACAAACAATATTTTAATTTATCTCTAATAGATCAGGAAAAAAAACATTTTACCCTTGAAGTTGTCTGTTTATGCTATTTTCCCCGATCTTTGGTAGGTTGCAAGTTGTCTCTTTAACTTTTAATTTATATCTGCTGCAACGTGTCCTTACAAATGCTTTTTGATAGGGGTGTGAGACACGTTCCGATTATGGGTCTCGTAATCTAGGGGAAATTTGCAACCTATCAAATATTAGAGGACAAACCGCACAAACAAATAAAATTCAGTGGACAAAGTGTTCTTATAATAGTAATATAAATTTTATATGAGTGAAATAGTGGATTAGCATAGTTGTTTTGTATGTAAAACATAAGTTACCGTTCAGCTGATTGCTACTGCATTATGGTCTTCTGCACTAGTCAGTCCCTCCCACTGAATCACTATTATATATTACTCCATTACTCACTGTGTCTTTATTTGTTTAGACTTTAGTATTTTATATATATATATATATAGTTGGAGTATAGTGTATATAATAAAACTAAGGTACGTACGAACTAGTACATTAGAATGACTACTCATCACACTTCAATGATTCAGACATACATACCCATCCATGCGTACATTACGCATCCTACTATTCATTCATCCGCTTGCCCACCTTTCTCATCAATTGGACTATACTTCCATAAATAAAAATGTTTTCTTTTTAAATTGCAACATACTTTTATTCACTATACACAATGTGAATCGAGCATGAGATATGCTCAACATAGAATACAATATAACGGCCAGTAATTAAACTTTAGAATACAAAAACAAACCTCGAATTAAATACTACGTGGAGATAAAAGTAAATTGTTAAGGTTATGCTTAGAATTGGATTATAGATAGATATCCATAATTCAATTCTAAACATACTTACGTCTGCTTAGTTTGAATCCAATGAAAACAACTCTACGCACATATTAAATTGTCACCCGAATAATCTCTTCAAAGATGTTGAAACTAGCCACAAATATGATATATTATTGAAATAGTTAATAGTACTGAAATAGTTAATATAGATAATTAATACAATTCTACACTGAGTTAAGATTTTTTTAAAAGATGCAATTATTTCGTAACTTATCAACTATAACAACATGGTTGGAGTTGAAGCTAATTGGATTGTCGCCGAAAATCTCATACTTTGGCTTTGGCACGAAATTTGAATGGGCTTTTTAGTTCGTAGAGTGTTGTGGTGAGTTGAGTTTTTCTCATCTATCATCTAAGGGCCTGCTTGGTTTGATGCATTGTGGTGCTATTGGAGGGTTGACCGCATATCTATTGATGATTGGTTTGGTGTGTTTCGGCCCAAGCGCATTTGGTGAAGCCCGCACGTTATTTTGAGGGCCGCATTTACAAACACGCCTCCTAAAGCGCTTTCAATAGCGAATCTCAGATCATGTATTTGAGATGTGCATTTTTAATAACATCTCCACCATAATGTGGATTGACCAATTTACCCCTCAATAGTGAACCCTATTGAGGACATATAAATACCCACATTGAGAGTTGTCTTTCCCGAGCAACCATTTCGACATTTCTCTTCAAGATAAATACTACATCCTCCGTCCCGCCCGGTGTTTCCCATTTTGCCATTTTTTGGTGTCCCGGATAAAATTTTCCGTTTCCATTTATGGCAATTTATACTTCAACTATAATAATAAATTTATTCAACTTTTTTAAAAAATTACAAAAGTGCCACTTGGTTAAAAACTAAAGTACAAGATTTAGTCAACTACTAATCCACTTACATGTAATTAAACATGATTAATTAGATGTAAAGACCTCCAATGACTCTTTCACTGCCAGTATTCCAGTCCATCCCGTCATTCTCATCTTACAGCCACCACACCTATATCTCAATTTCTCCAACTAAGAATCCTAACCCCCAAAATTGAATTCTGCCCACAGTTCTCCTCCATCTTCGATCGATCTTCCCCAACTTCGATCTTCATCTCTCAGTTTAGCAACCCATCTTCATATCTCAATTCATCGATTTTTTTTTTTCAATTCAGCAACCCATATTCAATTCTTCGATCGATCGGATCTTCATCTCTCAATTCAGCAACCCATCTTCAACCACAACTAGATGACGTCTTCAATGTCTTGTTCCGGCGGAGCTGACTCGATTCCGGTCTCAAACCCAAGATTTCAACAAGTGAAGAAGGAATTATGACAGGGTCTGAATTTCTGGAGTTAGAGGAGTTGGTGTTTCCAAATGAAGAAGATTATGTTCCCGATTCAGCCTTCATGAAATGGAAGTCAACAACTAAAAATACATTTGAATTTTGCTTGACAAGTGAGATCATAAAAACGGAAGTCAGTAAGTTTGGAGTTTGGAGGGAATTGAAATTTTTGATGGAATCAAAATGGAGTCGGTAACTTTGGAGGGAATAATTTAACAGGAATGTTAAACGCAAAACAATTTTTACTAAACGCATAATAAATTTTTACATATTACATATAATACTAGTTAATGGCCCGTCGATACTCGACGGGGCATGAAAAAACAATTAAAATAAGAAATGAATAAATGTATATAATAACATGTTGAAGTTGAGAAACATATAAAAATTGTAAGGTGATAAAATGCATGATCTAATCGCTTCAACATTGCATCGGAAGTAACCCCTACATGTTGAAAAGTGCATAATATAAATTAGTGAAATTGAACAAAACCATATATATAAACACGAATACTAAACGCATGACATAAAATACTAAATACATGACAACTTAAAAACATTTACACATTAAATCTCTATTTTATATTATTATCAAGTATCTACATTTATTTTTTAAATTATCATTTCAGTCATAAATTTTGGAAACTCCTAATTAGTTAATACAGTCAGTCACAAAACCCCTAAAACAACAGATGCTTCCAAGTTCCAACACCCAAAAAACCACAAAAACTTTAATCAATTAAGAAGATGAGCAAATTCACCAAGAAGAAGAGGGAAGAATTAGGTTAGTGTTGCTTCAAGTTTTATTCACCACCTAAAACAATCAAAACCATCAGCCACATGTGGCTATGGATCTCGCCGCCATCTCACTGTAGGTAGCGATGTATTCGATCGCGGATTCCCGTCTCTTGACGCTACATCTCAACGCTATATAGACTTGGCGATATTTTGTTCAGCCGTTCCTGCTTAATGGCGCTTACTTTCGGCGCCATGTAGCACAACCGGCCATGAATATGGGCGCAGGTTAGCTGATGAAGACGCTAGGGTTCGGCGCCAATATCCAGTTACGGTTTGGCGGCATCAACTTGAAAAACACCCTCTTTTTTCTCGAATTTTTCTGTAAAAATAGCTTAAAACAACACATATAAGTACATAAATACATTAAAATAACCATCTTCATACCATGGTGGTTCTTCTTCACTTTCTTTGTCACTCACATTAAGATAGGGCTCTTCTTCACTTAGATTTTTGCTCATGTTTGATTTCGTCAACGTACAAACCATCAACCTTGTTATTTTAATTTATTTGTATTAAAAGTGTATCTTGTTGTAATTATTCAAAATATGAAGTCTATGTAATGCAAATTTGGCTATATATGGACTTCACGTGTAATTAAGTTTAAGTTGTCCTGCGTTTAGTATTTTATTGTCCTACGTTTAACATCTCTCTATAAAAAACACACATAAAAGATAAAATCAACTTATAACTTGCCGAACACTTCTTTATAAATTACGTTTGTTGCCGTGTCATATGTATTACCCTCTACGTCTTAAATTACTACGTTCAAGCCCTTCCTGGTGGTAACTCTAGAAAGAGCAACATTTAACTGATCACGGTTGAATACATGTGAGGGGAGGTAGAGGCCAACGTGTGAGAGTGTCACTTACTCTTATTTATGGTCATAGCAAGGCAGGCGAATATAGGGAGCTGTCTCCAGTCAATTGATAGGGAACTACATCCCGTCGGATGGCTCATCATCATCCTCATGATGAAAACCGTTTGGCATGCATTGATTGCATATATCATCTTTGCCTCGATGATATGCTTCCCAAGATTAGTAACTATAAGCCTTGTTCCGTTGCACAACTCGAAAGTTTGATCTATATTTCTCAGAAGCATTACCATACACACAACCTTTAGTATGATCCTGAGATTAGTCAATCTAGATCAATTAATGTTGTTGAAAAATTCTACAGTGAAAACATGTTCGAGACCGTTCTCAAAATTATCTTCCGTAGCAATGCTATATGCGCTCAAATATTCAATGCTATCTATTGACACCTTCGACATGAAAAATTGATTTATATCATCAAATATTTCATTTGCAGGTGCAAGAACATTCCGGTGATGAAATATACAGGGTCAAGTGATGGATCGCCTAAGTGATACAACAACGAAAGATATGTACTATCTATAATAGTTTGAATTTGATGACTCATTTCTCAAATATGTAAAACTTCGGGATCTTGATATGAACCCACAATTATTAGGTCCAGCGGTAATGCCCTCACCAACATGTGTTATCCACTCGGCAAATTCTTTCATCTCTTTAATTTTGAAAGATGACGAATCAGTCTGTATAGGATTAAATTGGACGTAAACAATGATAAGTTAAATACTTTCTCCATCTCAATTTCAACTTCCCGCAATTCATTTTGGGACGTCTCAATTTCAATTTCTCATCCATTAAATGGAAAACCTCTCTCGTACTTTATTCACTATATCTCCTACTTTATTCAATATTTGTCATAGTTTATTCACTATTTTCATACTTTATCACCATCTTTCCTACTTTATTCATTTTAATCTTAAAACTTGTGGCTGGGCATGCGGGAAGATGAACCCGCGACGGAGGGAGTATGATATAAGTATGTGGTATATAGATAAAACGGGTCATTTACCTGCAATCTCATGTTCTTTGTCAGTCGAAGAACCTCACAACAACTCATATCCTAGAGGAGCATATAGAGGCATTCACAATATTATAACTATTCTTCCGGAAACAACGAGCAAAATATGTCGGATATCCCGCCGAAGACAAGCACCACTCCCACCAAATGGCCCATCTGAACGGCCCATCACATCCTTCAAGCTCCTATTGATCGCTTCAAACAATGTTGGTTTATCATGAAAGCCTTATCCCAAATAATAAGTCAAGCATCCTTGAGCATTCCCGTGACCTCTGAATCATGAGCTTATTGAATGTTGAGTCCTCGTGATATGCAATGGTATTCTGAAACTTGAATATGCCGGACTACTGTCCTACCTTCATAAAGAATGAGTGATGCAAGCGCACTGGACGCAACTGGAATTACAATATCTTCTCTAGCCCTAAAAAACAGGGGACATCATTCTCTATATAAATGTTTTTATGGTCCATCTGCAGATGTATAAGAAGAATACTTCGCCATTTTGACCATCGACAATAGATATAATTTCATATATGACACGTTATCCATCAGTCAATTGTGGGTATAAACCATCGTGCTATGCTCCATTGCAACTCTAACATAGAACATCTAATACAAAATGAATGGATTTGTAGCATTTTATATAACAGACTCATCTGGCAAGGGCATATCGTCAAATGAACTGAGATTGTTGTAGTTTTTCTTCGGTAACTTCTGTACTTGCATAGTAGCAATGTTTTTTATTTGTTCATTAGTGAATTTCAAACCTGGCTGAAGAGTTCTCTATCGTTACATGACAATTACATAGAAAATTTAAACTGATTGTCATTGTATGTGGGAATGTGTAATATTGTATTTAAATTTAGTGTACCAGGATTGTTGAGTAACCTTTGTGATTGTACATAATGTCGTCTGATAATAAAGTCCATGTTTTGTTCCAAACTTACTCAAGCCTCGACATGCTGCGTGATTACAACATGGTTACGAAAAGTTGACGTAAAAAACTCGCAAATTCCCATAGACTTCCCCCTTTCAAACCACTAATATACTCTTCACTAAATTCCCAAATTTTGGATGAGCATATTGTTATATTAACAATGACGGATTTAGACCCTCGCGAAACCACTGGCAATATCTGTCTAAAGTCTCCGCCAAATACAATAATCAAACCACCAAAGATGGTGTGGCTAGTCGATGCATAACATTTCTCAAACTACTATCACGCGCTTCAAAACAATGCATATTGGTCACTGTAGCCTCGTCCCATATAATAAGCTTTGTTTCTTTGAGTAGACATGTTACATCAAAATTAAGCATAATCTTACTGCTCAAGTAAGGATATATATGTACTTTGGACAATGGTAGGAATAGGATCTCTCACTTCTTGAAAAAGAATGTCCTCTGGCATCTTGATATCAACCTCATTTTCATTATCACAATCGGCAACTCCATCACCAACTCATAGTATCCACTTTGCGAATTCTCTAGTCTCATGAATCTCAGTTGTTAACGTACCAGCTTAAAAACACAAAACACACTTTAAAAAATATAAAGAAAGATACAAATTACTAAAATCATACCATAAGTGAAACAAACATTTAGTTACCTGTAGTCGCATGTTCTTTGTAAGTCTGAGGACCTCACACGAATTTCAAATTTTGGATGAGCATATTGTTGCATCAACAATCTCAGATCTAGACCCTCCCGCAATCACTGGCGATATATGTATAAATTCTCCGACAAATACAATAACCAAACCCTCGAATGGTGAGGCTGGTCGGTGCATAAAATCCTCCAAACTCCTATCAAGCGCTTCAAAACAACGCATATAGGTCATTGTAGCCCCGTCCCATATAATAACCTTCATTTCCTTGAGTAGACAGGTTGCATCAGAATCAAGCTTAATCTTGCTGCATACAAAGTCTAAATGGATCTTCAATGGTATATCGAATCTTGATTGAGCAGTTCAGACCCTCGGAAGCATCAATGATATGATACCTAAGGAATCCATTGGGAGAATTGTATCTCTTATAGCTCTCAAAACGGAGCATAAAGTCCTCCAGATATAATATCTCCTCTAGAATCAATAATGATTGTAATAATGATGTCCTGCTAAGTATGAGTTGATGACCTTCATTCTCCCTATCTTGTATTTGAAAAGCTAATTAAGAACTCCCTAAGAATAAGATTTGGCATCTTACTCACAATACTATATCGATATACCATCCTTCTTATCCATGGACGAAAAGTAATGGATATTGAAAAATAAGGTAGCATCGAAACTCAGTTATGTGCTTCAAGTCTCCATTCCTCATCTGATCAACCATAATATGATATTTTCCATGGAAGCTCAATTTCGAGCATTCATGGTGGTTCGTGGTGGTGGACTGGTGATGAAGATTCCATGGTATTTGTGCGTCGTGGTGGTGAAGAAGGGTGGAGCCGTGGAGGAGATGATGGTGGAAGTAGAGGTGAGGAGTTTTGGAGAAGAAGGAAAAATGGGGGTTTAAAATATGAAGTAATGAAATAATTAAAAGGAATGATTAAAAATAAATGATAAAATAGAAAGTGAAAATAAAGGTAATGGTAAAATAAAATAAAAATATAGAATTTTTGAATTTTTGGGTTTATATGTAATTACTTTAAAAATGTAAGGGCGAGTTTTGTAATTGTTCAAACATCAGGTATCAATCTACAAAGTGGTCATCTTGGAGGGGTGGGTTTTGTAAATATCTGTGAAATTTATATTCAAAATGTTTCATATAGTGAGTATATAAGATAGAAGGTAATATTTGAATAAATAATGAGTAAAAAGTAGAAAACGTGTGAGAATTAACGTAAATGTTGATAAGATGATGGTTTTTATTTAATCAAATACGTTACTTTATTGCTAATTTTTAAAGTATACATTTGTAATTGTATACCTAAATAAATATTGATTTATTTGATAAATAGAGAGAGTATTAAGTATTTATTAAATGCTCTATTTTTTAAATTTTATTATTTCTATCATTTAATAAACCTACATAATATTTAATTTAATATATAAATAATTTAATTAATTATTAAAATATTCAAGTTTGGTGTCTATGGATTCATCTTGTCGCGGTGAATCTATATATACGTTTAAAATATTTTTTGGAATTTTGTAGATAAATATATATGAGATTAAATAAAAATTATATATGGATTCAATATACTAAAAATAAATCATGGGATTTATATGGTGCACTACGTCTTAAATACTTAAAATGTTCCAACACCAACATACCAAATTTGAAATTCTAATAACCAATTAAAATACATTTGGAAAAAAAACTGACTAATAGGAATGCTCAATAGTGCTACGTCAGCATGACACATGGCTTAACCACAAGGCTTGAAATAGGCTTCTTTTCATATAGATACTAGTTAATGGCCCGTCGATACTCGACGGGGCATAAAAAACAATAAAAATAAGAAATAAATAAATGTATATAATAACATGTTGAAGTTGAGAAACATATAAAAATTGTAAGGTGATAAAATGCATGATCTAATCGCTTCAATATTGCATCGGAAGTAACCCCTACATGTTGAAAAGTGCATAATATAAATTAGTGAAATTGAACAAAACCATATATATAAACACGAATACTAAACGCATGACATAAAATACTAAATACATGACAACTTAAAAACATTTACACATTAAATCTCTATTTTATATTATTATCAAGTATCTACATTTATTTTTTAAATTATCATTTCAGTCATAAATTTTCGAAACCTCTAATTAGTCAATACAGTCAGTCACAAAACCCCTAAAACAACAGATGCTTCCAAGTTCCAACACCCAAAAAACCACAAAAGCTTTAATCAATTAAGAAGATGAGCAAATTCACCAAGAAGAAGAGGGAAGAATTAGGTTAGTGTTGCTTCAAGTTTTATTCACCGCCTAAAACAATCAAAGCCATCAGCCACATGTGGCTATGGATCTCGCCATCTCATCAGAGGTAGCGATGTATTCCATCATGATTCAAATCTCTTGGCGCTACATCTCAACGCTATATAGACTTGACGACATTTTGTTCAGCCGTTCCTGCTTAATGGCGCTTACTTTCAGCGCCATGTAGCACAACCGGCCATGAATATGGGCGTGGGTTAGCCGATGAAGACACTAGGGTTCGGCGCCAATATCCAGTTACGGTTTGGCGGCATCAACTCGAAAAACACCCTCTTTTTCTCGAATTTTTCTGTAAAAATAGCTTAAAACAACACATATAAGTAATAAATACTTGAAAATAACCATCTTCATACCATGGTAGTTCTTCTTCACTTTCTTTGTCACTCACATTAAGATAGGGCTCTTCTTCACTTAGATTTTCGCTCATGTTTGATTTCGTCAACGTACAAACCATCAACCTTGTTATTTTAATTTATCTGTATTAAATGTGTATCTTGTTGTAATTATTCAAAATATGAAGTCTATGTTATGCAAATTTGGCTATATATGGACTTCACGTGTAATTAAGTTTAAGTTGTCCTGCGTTTAGTATTTTATTGTCCTACGTTTAACATCTCTCTATAAAAAACACACATAAAAGATAAAATCAACTTATAACTTGTCGAACACTTCTTTATAAATTACGTTTGTTGCCGTGTCATATGTATTACCCTCTACGTCGCAAATTACTACGTTCAAGCACTTCCCGGTGGTAACTCTAGAAAGAGCAACATTTAACTGATCTCGGTTGAATACATGCGAGGGGAGGTAGAGGCCAACGTGTGAGAGAGAGTGTCACTTACTCTTATTTATGGTCATAGCAAGCGACGAATATAGGAGTGTCTCGGTCAATTGATAGGGAACTACATCCTGTCGGATGGCTCATCATCATCCTCATAATGAAAACCGTTTGGCATGCATTGATTCCATATATCATCTTTGCCTCAATGATATGCTTCCCAAGATTAGTAACTATAAGCCTTGTTCCGTTGCACAACTCGAAAGTTTGATCTATATTTTTCAGAAGCATTACTGTTAGGAAATTTGTTAGATATTTTGTTAGAAATATCTGTTTAGATTTTGATCAGTAACATGATGACTTATCTTAGTCTCAGAAAGGTGATTAGTACTCTTGGTTCACTTGAACATTGTAAAAGAGGAAACCCACTAAGTATGATAGTCTAGCTAATCTTGTATAGGATGTTAGGTCTCAAAATGTAATTTTTATTTTATGAAGAGAAGACCAAGAAGAAGACATCCAAGCAGAACAAGTTCAACGACATCGAAGATTTGAAGAAACTGCACAAGATTACTGAAATAGTTTTGCAGATACCTTGGCCAGATTTCTTGAAGACGCGAATGATTGCTAAACAACATGTCACAAGAGATATCTGAGAAGTCAAGAGGTCCATCTGGAAAACAAGGAAAGTGTCCATAGATATCTACACTCATATACCTTGAGCTTTAAACCACATTTCTGATAAAGAAATATATATTGCAAACAAAGTTGTTTCAATAAAAGTGGTATCTGAAGTTAAAGGTAAGAACGTGCTAAAACTCAGAGAAAACTGATAAAGTTAAGTCTCTGATACAAAGCATAGTTCCGTTGGCACTACAGGACAAATAGTATAGTACAATGCATTTAATGCACGGACATAGATGTCTGAACAAAAGCAACGGTACCTTCTGAAGAAGAAGACAAACCTGCTACAGTACTATACACAGATATCAATAGTTTGAATTTGATTTAAGCGTAACGGATACTATTCAACGGCATTCAAATTCATCTATTAATATCAACACTTAGACTGCTTGAGAATACACCTTGAACTCCATAGACACGCTGAACTGAACAGCATTTACACGAACATATTCTCTCAAGCAAACTACTTATCCTCAAAGCATTCTGTTGCGACCAAAGCTCCTGATCTTAAGTAGCACTAAAGTTCTAAGTGTCCTGATCCTAAACAAGCACTGCTATCTGTGAAAGAGTTGAATCAAAAGATCAAGTATCTGAGATTCATTCTCTTGAACATTTATCTAAGACTTGGGTCAGTAAAAAGAGTAAGATACCATACATTGAAAAGTGTATTAAGTATACTTGATTCACAGAGCTATCTGATTAACTGAAAAGTTAACAAAGAAGCTCATCTGACAACTCAAACAAAAAACCAACACCATCACTGGTGTGGAGTACAGGAAGTACTTAGTTTGAGAAACTAAGGAATAACTCCAAGGTTATTGAGCACAGGAATTACTTAGCTTGGGAAGCTAGGGAATAGCTCAAAAAGGTTTCTGAGTATAGGAAGTACTTGGCTGAGAAAGCCGGGGAACAACTCAGGGGGAACATTTGGTTGGGAACCATTTGTTTAAGGAATCTTAGAATAGGATTTTTGTAAGGTGACCTCAATTATCTATTCTAGTGAATTCTAGGTCTTTGGAAGACCGAAGTGGATTAGTTGGAGGATTACGCCACCTCCAGATACCACTATACTTGCTGTGTTATTTACTTTTCTGTACTTACATTTCAGCAACACACACACACACACTTTAACTGTTTCTGCACTTATCTATCTTAAGTCTTCCGCGCTCTGAATCTAAGTATCAGATATCTACACAGATATCTGAGAAATAGTTTTTATCGACAAAAGTTTTAAAAGACTATTCACCCCCCCCCCCCTAGTCTTTTACTTTGCCGTTATCTTGAGGGGTGGGTTTTGTAAATATATGTGAAATTTATATTCAAAATGTTTCATATAGTGAGTATATAAGATAGAAGGTAATATTTGAATAAATAATGAGTACAAAGTAGAAAACGTGTGAGAATTCACGTAAATGCTGATAAGATGATGGTTTTTATTTAATCAAATATGTTACTTTATTGCTAATTTTTAAAGTATACATTTGTAATTGTATACCTAAATAAATATTGATTTCTTTGATAAATAGAGGGAGTATTAAGTATTTAATAAATGCTCTATTTTTTAAATTTTATTATTTCTATCATTTAATAAACCTACATAATATTTAATTTAATATATAAATAATTTAATTAATTATTAAAATATTCAAGTTTGGTGTCTATGGATTCGTCTTGTCGCGGTGAATCTATATATACGTTCAAAATATTTTTTTGAGTTTTGTAGATAAATATATATGATATTAAATAAAAATTATATATGGATTCAACATACTAAAAATAAATCATGGGAGTTATATGGTACACTACGTCTTAAATACTTAAAATGTTCCACCACCAACATACCACATTTGAAATTCTAACAACCAATCAAAATACATTTGGAAAAAAAACTGACCAATAAGAATCTTTCAATAGTCATGTATCGACATGGAACTTTTAACCACAAGGCTTGAAATACGCTTCTTTTAATATAGATATAGATAGATAGATAATTAATTAGTGTCTAAAAATAGATCAGTATTAATGATTAATATAAGTTGTGAATTGTGATTATGGGATAGTAACCGATGACTCTCAGGATTAAGAATTACTACAAATCAATATGAATTTATTCCACAAAAGCTTTTGACATATTGACTTTCCAGTTTCCACACAATAAAGAAAAAATACAAACTTTTCCGATGAACCATCTTTCGGAAACACCAATTCAACATTAAATAGTTTGGTATAGAGTTAAAAAGTAAGTTAAATAAAAAAATTTAGTTGATAAATAGTAACTGAGATAAAAATGAGTCATAAAAAAATGGTGTTTCAGATAAAGTTAAAATTTTATAGGTTTATATGGTTGTTATATAAGTGTGTCTAAGATAAAATTGATCTGTGTAAGAATTAAGTGATATATTTGATTTTTTTAAGGTTATTTAATTGGTTTTAATGTTGTTTGATTGATTTAAAATTGTTAGTTATGATTACTTAGTGGCTAATATTGGCTTATTAGAAACTCTAATACTCCCTCCGTTCCAGAACAAATGTCATATTTGATTTTGGGCACGAAGATTAATGTGCAGTGTAAATGTTAATGGACAAATGTACATGGGTTGTAAATGACATGTAAATGTTGCTAAAAATTGAAATGTAACATTTGTAGTGGGACATATATAAATTGAATATGTGACATTTGTTGTGAGATGGAGGAAGCAGTAGTTAGTTGTTCACCTAAGTTTGTATTAGTTTGGGATATTGTTGTTAATGACTGATTAAAGTCATAGTAACTGTGGTAAATGAAGGATTTAAGGGCAAAATTTTGTTCTTGGACTTGTTGAACTTGTGTGTTTTACTTAACTTCGCTACAAATTGCAAATGCATCAAACCAAACACCAAATGTTACTGAAATGCAAAGTGTCATTATCATGAATCAAAATTGGACCCCAAAGCCGATATGCACATGAACCAATTACTAAACGCAATTTCAGAAGTGTGTTTCGGACTTGAAAGCGACATTCGAAACACATCACAATATACCATACCAATCACCACATTTTCCGACATTTTCCAGTCAAACTACACATGCAAACGCGTTTCTTGGTTTGGACCTGAGAAATGCTCTTTGACCAAGGCCAGTAGCATTTCCAAACCAAGCAGACCCTAATTTTTATGTACTGTGTACTACTCCCTCCATCCCAGCTTCACTTACCCGTATTTCGTTTTGATCAGTCCCGATTTCAATTACCCATTTGTTTAATGAAAAATCTCTTTCCCACTTTATTCACTATATATCTCTCGTACTTTATTCACTATTTCTCTTACTTTATTCAATCTATTAATTTCCTACCTTATTACCATCTCCTAATTTATTCTTAAAACTTGTGTTCGGCCCCGCGGATAATTAAAACAGGGACGGATGTAGTATTATATATCTTTTTTTACATTTTCATTTATACTAACAACATTAAAAATTAAACCATTTTAAAACCAATCAATAATCTCAGACTAAAATATTATTGTCAGCATTTATCTCTTACACATTATATATAAATAATTTTTAAAAACCTATAATATAGAACTGCATAATAATCATTATTTTTCAAAACTCAACTACAACTATATCACTATTCCTCAAAAAAGGAAAAAAAAATCGTGTTACATCCAAATTTCACGGATTTATATCAAATGAATTATCTATCACCATTTTTTTTTGAGATACAGTATTACAATTACAATACTTAACCTGAACAAATTTTATCATTAATAAATCTCTATATTTTAAACATAACCTAATTTAGTATCAACAAGTCAAATTAACTTTTGAGCAAATTTTGTTTTACACTTAAACCTTTTGGCTCACTTTGAGTTTGCACTGAAACCTTTCTTTTTTTTTACACTTTGCACCAAAACGCTTCAAAAACTTTCACCGTAATGCAAAGGTTGTATGAACATTTGCTCAATTTTACTCTTAATTGATGGTATTATATTCCCATTGCATTGTTCTGTGGTTTTATTATTAATTTCTTCAATAGCATAGCATATGGATGACCGTAATGAGAGTGGAGTCTCCTTAGGGGATCATGGTTACATTTGTACTTGTTATCACGCCTTATTTTTCAATTCTTACTCATGTGTGATTGATCCCAGTGATGTTCACAAGAAATAGTGACATTTAACAATAATAAACGTCCAAGAAGATAGCTATGTCCTATGTGAACACTATGCCCATGGACGTTTCCTTTGTTCAATGCCACTATTTCTTGTCATCACTGAGATCAATAATACATGAGTAAGAATTGAAAAAGAAAGTATGAAAACTAATACAAATGCAATCATGAACCCCAAATGAGACTTCAATCTCATTATTGTCATCATATGCTATGCTATTGAAGAAATTAATAATAAAAATACCGAACAATGAAGGGGGATTATAATACCATCAATTAAGAGTAAAATTGAGCAAATTTTCATACAACGTTTGTGTTACGGCGAATTTTTTTGAAACATTTTTGTGTAAAGTGTAAAAAATAAAGATTTTATTTCAAATTCAAAATTAGCAAAAATGTTTAAGTGGAAAACAAAATTTTCGATTTTAACTTTTTGATAAAAAAACTACTAATAGGGCTACACAAGAGGTTCACTTCACTTGATACACAATAATAATAATATCCGAAACAAGTCTGTCTTTCAAGTCAATCAATCAATTCACGTCGAATTTTCATTAAGTAGTATGATAAGTATAAACCTCGGAACGTGTGATACATACTGTGACAAGCTACTGATTAATAGAGTGGTAGATTTAGGCCATATTAAATAGCTTCTCACTACTTATTTTATTAATTTATTATAGTTTTCTCCTGTTCTAACTTCTCACGTGCGTCATCGCACTTATCAATCATCCAGCTTTATTATTAATCCCAAGCAACTAGTGTTAATCGATTTGATTACTCATACTAAAAGTAACTTGGGAATCTAATTTTTCTTTGATGGGTAATTTTCTGGCCTTCTTTCTACTTACTATTCAACGTCGAGTTTCCGCCACTACATTACCAATGATTTGCTTATTGTCTTACACTGTTTAAGGTTTACTTAGACATCTCAAATCCAGTGTCAAGCCAAATACTACCTCAGTTCATTTTAAAACTTGTCATTTTACTATTTTGCGATCAACTGTCTCCGACTTTAACAAAAAATTACTCTTAAACTATAATAGTAAATAATTAAATAAAATCATATAATAAAAATTTAATTACTAAATTTTCATTATATGATTTTATTAAATTATTTACTATTATCGTTTAAGAGTAATTTGCGATCAAAGTCGGAGACAGTTGACCGGTCAAAGTCAATATAGCAAGTTTTAAAAAAAACGAAGGGAGTACTATATACTATCCCCGTTTCACTAAAATTGTAACAATTTTTCGTTTTGACCGTTTCACTAAAATTGTTAAATTTACTTTTATGGAAATTACTTTCATTATACAATTCATTTTTAACCACACATTTTTGTGTCAAACTTCTTAACCACATACTTTTGAAGGACCACACTTTTTTATTAAAAATTATGTCAAACAAAATTGTTGCATATTTAGTGAAACGGAGAGAGTATTTAATTGATCATGTGATAGAACAAAATTGTAGCCAAACAATCCAATTGTTATCAATCGGTATATACACATACACCGTCTTTCTTGGATCCGGACCACCATTCTATCCTAATTAGTAATTTGTTTGTGTCTGGATCATAGTTCAAATACGACAAGGACGGGGCGGATCCAAAATTTAAAGTTCAGGATGTGCAAAATCATATCATATGAGATTATTCCGGAATTTAGAGAGACCAACTCTTAAATTATTGAAAATATTACATATAAATTTATTTTTTTCCAATTTTTAGTGGAAGCGAACGCCCCCTCAACCCCCGGTCCGCCCCTGTACACGAGCCCTATGTGGATCACAGTCCACCCGATGAGCCGTAAAAATTTACGGGTTTAAATGAGTTTGGATTGTATTCAAACACATTGTGAATCTGTATCCGGTGACCGGGTCCCTAAATTAAGTGACAATTCTGTAAGTGTGTGAAATGGATCCTAGTAAGGATCCTACCCATAGGGATACTAGGTTAGTTATAAATATTTCACACATCAAATACTCCCTTCGTCTCGGATTTAACTTCTCACATGTCCGGACACGATGTTTAAGATAAGTTAGAATATAGTAGAATGAATAGTGAATAAAGTAGTAAGATAGTAAATAAAATATGAAAGATAGTAAAAAAGTAGGAGATAAATTTTTCAATCAATAGATGAAAGGTTGAAATTGAGACGTCCCAAAATGAAATGCGAGAAGCTGGAATTAGGACGTCTCAAAATGGAATGCGGAAAGTTAAATTCGAGACGGAAGGAGTGTAACGAATTGAAATCGATCCATTCCAAATTTAGCTGCCGTAATAGTGTAGCAATGGACTTCAAAATGAAAATTGAGAACGAAAAGTCAAAAGTTCAAATTTCCTGCGATTTATGTGATAGCGTTACGTGAGACTAACATATGCAATATAACTTGTAGGAGTATGAAAGAGTTCCTGAAAGATTCGTGTGCTTATTCTAAAGAAACAGTAAAGAAGCCTAATGATGTGTGACTTTTAATACGCCAATATATTCACATGGTTCGTATGAGTAAGAACTAAGAACAAAACATGATAGACAATGTACATGTGTTCTTTTGCTATCAATGTGTGCCATTCGTTAACCCACTCTAATTTTTGAGTTGAAACTCGGACACAACTTATCTTCTGCGGATCGTGCACCCAAAGAAAAGGTCACGGGACAAAGAAAGGAACATGTAATTCATCATGCCTTAAATAAGAAAACCCTTCAAATATGCTTTAATAATATAATACTAACCTATATAAAAGTTTTGCAGTGCTCCTATTAAAACTTCTATGATCAAACAACTTCACATAATACACAATCTCTTTAACAAGCATATCCAGTAAGATGGAGAAAGATTTTCCTGTTTTTTTCTGTTATGCCATTGAATAATTTGAGCATGAAACAAACAAGAATCACCACATACTCTGAAATAGCACAAATACAAGAATACAAGAAAGAAAGAAGACATCTATCATTCCCACTATTTGATCACTGTACAAGACTTTGTCCCTCTGCCAAATAACAGAAAAAAAAGTGAAATTACTAAAACTAACATGAAGACCATCCAACCGAATTAAATACCACTCGACCTGTCCAGTTAGTAAAATAACTCACCAGTTATAATTTACAATTAGAATCACCTCACACATAAATAAGTCATAGTATGATATTTCAAAGAGGTTAAAGTCGGTTGCTAGAATGTCGACTTTAACTTGCCTTAACCCCACTAAACAATTATATTTATCTTACTATACTCTAACGTTTTCTTTTTTGTTTGTAATAATAAAATTAAACCAACAATAAAAGAATATTAAAAGAAATCAAATAATTTTTTTCAAAACCCGCAACTTTTTCCTCAAACACATTACCCCACTTACACACTTATATCAATCTTACAAATTCTATTTAACTCAATTACTATATCATCAATTATAACTATGTTATAATTCAACTCGTTTAACTCTATACCGAACATCAGTTAAATTTTTGTTAAAAACCGTCCGCACCCACCCGAATAACCCAGCAATGAAAATCATGAATGAGAGAGAGAGGAAGATAGCCTCTCATTTTCTTTCTCCATCATCATATCAGCATCCCATCTCTTTCACTGTTCACAATCTCTCCTTTTCTTTTCTTTTCTTCTCTCTTTCCATATTCCATATATTTCCATTCTTGATAAATCACTCCCTCCTTTTAACTCCCAACATCCATCAACACACTCCCCTTTTTCCCTTTCTCCCTCACAACTCTCATCTCCCCTTCTTTTCAATCACAACAAGCTCAGACTCAAGAAATCAAGATTCCATCAGTACTACTACTACTACTACTACTACTACCACACTCATCAGTTGTTTGTTTTTCCCAGTACTACTAATGGCTGATGGCTATGAACCTTACCATGTCCCACAACAAAGCAGAAGAGACAAGCTCAGAGTCCTCAACAATCTCCACACAAACAACATCTTCCAAAATCCCAATTTCTACGATCCATCTTCTCTCCCACTCATCCCACCTGATCTCATCCGGTTCCACCCTAGCCCGGTCAAAGAAGAAAACAGCAGCATCAACCTCTTCATGTCCGGTTCAACCGAACCTATCTACCCTTCTTTCAACCCTAGAACCACAAACAACACATTAATCCATGACATTTACCATGATCACAACAACAACAACAACTACAGACAGGTCCTTCAAGACCAATCTTTTCACAACCATGGCAAGCAAGTGGTCACAACGACGACGACGACACCCACGACCGGTCAAAGCCTTTCGCTTTCGCTCTCCTCGCACCCACTGGAGCTGAGCCAGAACCAGAGGAGGCCGTTCAACCAGTCCGGGTTTCATGGGGTCGAGTTGTCGAGGAGTTCGGTTCCTTTAGGCCCGTTTACGGGCTATGCGTCTGTTCTTAACGGGTCCAGGTTCTTGAAGCCGGCTCAGCAGCTGCTGGAGGAGATTTGTGAGGTGGGTTGTGTTTATGGAGCGGGTGAGGTGGATTCGGGTCTGCTGGTTCCTGACCCGGTTGAGAGTTTGAGCCAGCATGATGAGTCTTTGAGCTGCAGTAGCAGCATTGATGTGGGGGAACATAGCAGGAAGAAATCTGGGTTGCTTTCTATGCTTGAAGAGGTAATTACTTGTTACTTACCCCGTCTCGTCCATGATTAGATGCTAGGTCGTAATTACTGTGCACTGACACATTTTTTCTATAATTAATTCGAAATATATCTGATATATAATTAAAAAAAATTATGATTTAATGGTTATATAAATTGTTGATTGCGTGCTTGAATTTATTGCTTGTGAAAATTGCCATTCTAGTGGGATTGTCACTCAACGCCAATATCTAGGCATGTTTTTTAGCCTCTCAATGTGGATTCTTTGTGTGATTTAGTTTCTCTGTTTGGAGTCCTAATTATTGGCATGGTTAAAAACAATACAATTATCATTACATTTTGAGCTACTTGATTTTACTATATGATAACAAAATAACATCACAACTTGTATTAATAGGAATATTGTGCACTTGAGGTGACATGTATAAAATTTCAATTTATATTAGTAAAATCTTCAATTTTACCAGAATTCAACTGACATTTTTTTGCCTTTGATTGAGTTGCCTAATGAAATTGCCTTTAACCTAGTTGATGAGGTCTTTTTAAGATTTCATTTTTTAATCCTAGGATATTTTAATTATTTTTACATCATTCTTTTATGGGTTTTTTTTTTAATTACAGTGTGGTCTTAAAAAAGGGTGTTATTGACTTGTTTTGTTGATTTTTCTTTGAATAATTAATTGAATTCAATGAGTGTCCATCTAATAATTGTGACCTGAAATAAAGTCTCCATATGCTATTTCTTTTAATGAATGTAACTTTTGTCTTTTCTGTTACTGCAAACCAAATGAGCTAGCTAATCAAGTCTAATCTCCCTCACTATTCACCTTCTCCACATTCACAACAATTATTATTGGTGAAAAGTTCCTTAGTTTGCAAACAGTCAAAACTTCAAACTTATTTAAAAACAAAATAGGAAGGAAAATATGGAAATTTGTATACTAGAATTTTACTTGGTTTCTCTCTAAGTGTGTTACATGAAAAATATTTAACATAAACAAGTATAGTAAGAGCAAAGGTATAAAACTGGTTTTGTTGATGATTAACTGATCAGCTCCGGTCCTTTTTTGACATGCGGAAATCAGTTTTGTATAAATTAAGTGCAAAAGTAGTTTTCCACGAGAATTTATTTTGTTGTAAATATAAATGGTTATGTTTGCTCTTTATTCAGTTAAAATATGTGAGATAAAATTGTTCTTCAAAGATTAAAGAGGTTTTTAATTCAAGATTCATCTTTTTGGGGTTCTTTATTTTTTTTTATTGGAATATATACACATCTGTTTTTTAAATCATTAAATTAATGTAATGCTAAATTAATGTATTCAACAACCTAGTATAAAGTCTCAATCAGCATCAAATTAAATTGTTCTGCATATCTTGCATAAAGTTTTAGTGAGTATCCCATAGGAAAGATTTATTCTCTACGTCATGTGCATTTGTTAGGTTTTAAGGCAGTTCTTATATGGAATCATATTAAAGAATGTTACGACTAATTTTCTCTCTTCTATAGTTTGAAGTGGAGAATATGATTCTTTCTGTTTGTTCGTTAATATCAGTACGACTGTTCGATTTCTTTGGTCGTTGCTTGGCTTTAACTATAGCTAGCGTACCTTCCTCGTATGCTGATTGCTCGACATGCTAAATTTCATACGACGACTAGGATTTGAGTTTATTTGTGATGGTAGTTTTGTTTTGTTTCGGACAAAGGAAATCATATAATGAAGAACTTAATATAGTGCATAGTTGAAAATTCTTTGAATGGACTGTTGGCATTTTTTGATTTATGACCAAGGAATAGCTCTTGCTTTGTCTTCATTAGAATAGCCTTCAGCTCCTGTATGATTATATTTATGGTTGATGGATGACAACTCTTGATTCATACTTAAATTATTCATTTTTGGGATTTTTCTTACAAAACTGATCATGTAGATACATCATCTGTCTTTTCGCCATGAGATATATGTCTAGTTTTATCTGGTAGGTTTTTTCTATTCCATAATTGTTATGCATATCATATATGTCTGGTAATTTATTTTCATTTAAGAGATGCCTTAATTCTAGGATACTGAAACAAAGTTCATCAGTAAGCTAATACTGGTGTGTCATTGGTAAACAGGCAGATTGCCATATGATGCTTTGATTATTCTTCATCGATCCTATCTAATGTGGTCCTAGTTTAGGCTTTATTGAGCTTCTATTTCCAGCATGTCTCTCTGATCTATGTTGTTCTAATTAGGTGTACAAACGATACAAGATGTATTACCAACAGGTGCAGGCTGTCGTAGCATCATTTGAATCCGTTGCTGGACTTAGCAATGCAGCCCCATTTGCCAATCTGGCTTTGAAGGCCTTGACCAAACATTTCAGATGCTTGAAGGATGCCATTACTGATCAGTTGCAGTTTGCTACCAAATCTCATGGCAAAATGAGCTACGAGAGGGATGAATCTCAAAGAGTAGAGAGTTCAGGAAAGGCAGCTTATGGCATGAGATCATTCCAAAATACAGGATTAGTTGACCAACCAGTCTGGCGTCCACAAAGAGGACTTCCGGAGCGTGCTGTCACTGTCCTTCGTGCTTGGTTATTTGAGCATTTTCTACATCCGTAAGTATCACATATTGTTTCAATCCATACTTAAATATTTGTCACTAACATGTAACTTGGTTTTCCTCCATCAAGGAACCATAAAATATAAGCATAAACATATATAGCCACATACTTATCTATGATTGACGGCTTTGTTCAATGATTCTTGTGTTAATGGAAGTTAATTCTTGTGCAGTTACCCTACAGACAGTGATAAGTTAATGTTGGCGAAGCAGACAGGTCTCTCAAGAAACCAGGTGCGTCTTATATTATCGCCTGAAGTACATTAGTGGAAACTGAAACTTCTAATTGACATCTCATTCAAACTTCATTCTTTGCACCATTGAACTTATCCTTATTTAGTTTTGTCTAAATGAACATTGGGTCCACGTGGGTCAGGTTTCAAACTGGTTCATCAATGCAAGAGTTAGGCTTTGGAAGCCAATGGTGGAGGAGATCCACACTCTAGAAACCCGCCAGAGCCAAAAGCATTCCCAGAGAGACGAACCACTTCCCAACAGGCCAAACGATCAATTGCCCTCAAGTTCTTCATTTGAATGTGAGAACGCATCCACTTCCATCCAAAGAATGGGAGACTTCTCGTTAAAACGTAACAGAGAGGATCTAACCGTGGCCCCAACAAACTTGCCGTATGAGAATCTGTCGCATCACCCTCACTTGGGCGGTGGTCTTGGTGGTAGTAGTGGCGTGTCAAATGTGTCATTGACTCTTGGTCTTCATCAGAATGGAATGGGAATGCCTGAAACCTATCCATTAAATGCAGCTCGTCGTTTTGGCCTGGATTCGCATGGAGACGGGTATGTCATGGGTGGTTTTCCACCTCAAAATCGACCTTTTGGAAGAGATATCATCGGGTGAGGAATCTATTTGGCGATTCTACATACAAATGCAAGTAAATATGCGGCTTAGTCGGGTTATCTGGAGGCGGTATTACGGTTTAATCGACTCTTGTTAGGAGGTTTGTCTGTACTTGAGTAAAATTCTTCATACTCTTCAGTAAACTGCATCAATGCAGTTATGCAGAAAATATAAAGCATGTCATGTATGGCAGTGGATATATATAATGTATGTATGTATCCATATCATATGTATGCATGCAACCGGCTGTAGTTACCCCAATTGAAATTGTGGTTAAATTCACAGTAGTAAGTTTAATGCTAATACAAGTCTACAACTTTTGTTGAAATCATTCTTTTTTCTTTCTCTGTAGTCTAAAAGTATAAAGGATTTTTTGAGTTCGTTTAAATATAGGTTTACGTGAAAATTACTTTTAACACGATTACACGAGGTACCATTTAAAAATAGACCGACACGGTTTGACTGTATTTGTCATTGAAAACAACTTTGTGCATATCACAATCAACTTTCCACGTCAAATTTTACTAAGACTACGGCGAGTAAAGAAGTTAATGAATGGTGCTATGTACTATAATTTTAGTTTGTGAACTTTCACCTAATTATTTCATTCATTAATTCATACTCCGTCTCAGATTAAATATCTCATTTTGATTTTTTACAGTCAATATTTTTAAACTTTTACTACGATTTAATTTTAAATTGTAAATGTAAAATGTCTAATTAAATTATATAATTAAAGTTTTGAAAGTAAATTTTCATTATATAATTTAATTGGACATTTTACATTTACGGTTTAAAATTAAATCGCAGTTAAAGTTGAAAACAAATTAATTGCAAAAAGTCAAAATGATACATTTGGTCTAGTAACTTGGATGTTAGTTGATTGATTGATTGACTGACAATGATTTGTTTTGAAAATGTTGTGTGGCTTGAGCTGTCTGAAGCTTTTCATAACATATGGCATCAGTTTAGCAGACGTATAATGGTTTCGAGTTGCTGTCCAATTGTAAAGTGTTTTGTTATGTTAGTGACAAGGTTGTTCATACTTCATTGTTGTGGTGGAGCATCCAAACCCTTGTCAATCTTGTCCAGAAACAATTTTGTTCGACATCTCGATCATGTTGGTTAGAGAGACTCTCTAACCTGGGCTTGGCACATGTCTCTCGGCCCGACCACTTGTATATATCGTTATGCAAGATTTCTCTATTTGAAAAAATTATTACATTTTATTATTTCAATTGTATAAGCGTTTGATTAATTCTTCTTAAACGATATGAATAAATAAATTATTAAATTTATATAATAAAAATTTAGTAATTAAATTTTTATTATACGATTTTATTAAATTATTCTTATTATCGTTTATGAATGTGATGATCAAACTCGATTGAGCAAAATCAAAATGTAACACTTTCTCTGAAATGAAGGGAGTATATGTTTCTCCAGATGAACATGGGCCTAGCAGGCCCTTCTTCTGCTCGATGTATCAAATAACAAATGTTGTAGTTTATGTACCATGTTTAAAATTAATTTGTGATCAAATAGATTAATTAAGTACGGATGAGATGTACTTATATTATGTATGTAAGTAATTGCCAAGTATTAATATATGACCTCTTTGTATTTAAATACAGCCAACTTACTAATCACAGCTTTTCAATAATTGACATCACCTAACAGGGAATCATTAAAGTTTGAAGACAATTTTGAAGGTAGCTCAAGCCACTAATTGCACCCACTTTGCCACACTTGGGACACCTAGATTTACAGCAAACACCATATAATACCCTGGTGGCGCCACCTTGGCATTTGGCGGCGCCGTACATCTAATTCCGTACCTTCCACCGTCCTCTGGCGCCGGAGTTTCCACCGACAACTTCACCAACCTCTGCCCTTGCGAAAACGAATGTGTCGCAAAAGGTGCACTAGCTAAATTAACCTCCACTATACCCACCACAGGCACCTCCACCGTCATGGCAACCTCAAACACCTCCCCATACCTCACTCGCTCCGGTAATTCCACCAAAACCGGCCTAATATTCGCCCTATCCGCCGACAAATACTCGGGCGAAAATGTCTCGATCCTCAATTCGGTAGGAAACAACGTATTGAACTTGTAGAAGTAATGTGGATTACTTCCCGCAATCAATACCCTTCCATCCGGCAACAAATTTGCTGTCGAGTGATACATTCTCGGAACTGTACCTACAAATTAATACACAATCATCAGTTATAAATTACGTAATTTGTAATTCTGGTTCCGCTCCTCCTAATATTTAAGCAACCATGAAGTTCAATTCCAACATCAAATAAAATGTGATTCGAGAAAATTTAAAACATACCGGGATTAAGCGTCATGAACCGGAGGCCAACCGGCTGGTCGGGCCGATACAAAACCGGAAACAAACACGGGTCCTTAGCCAGCTCAAACCCCTGAGTCCCAGCCTGAGCCCCATTAACAATCAACACCTCACCAGTCGGCAACATCACCATGTCACCCATAATCCTGCCAAATGGCATATCCTCCATTTCCCAAACCGGGTCATCAACCCGGGTCGCCTCGATCCGCCCACAGCTCCCTCTTGCCGGACTATCCGTAATCCTCTGCAAATACGCCCCGTATTCCGCTCCGCCGCAAACCACCACCACCGCCGTCGAATAATCCCCTTCCAACGCCAACATCACCGACGAACCAGCTGACGGGTAGTTCCTCGGACCACCCGCAAGAACCGGGTAATTTCTGACGACTTCGTTTTTAACGTAGTCGTATAAAACAGCTCTGTTGTTGGCGAAAACGAATAGTTCTCCGGTTGGTAAGAGGTGAACGTATGGGTATAGATTATCCATTTGATTGTCACCGGTTTGTACCAGAAATGGGAATTCAATTGCGTTGTTAGGTCTTGATTTGGGGAAAAATTCTATGCTGTTTGCAGTTCTGCCTCCAATTATGATCACTGACCCGTCCGGTAGTATTTGGTTCGTTGCGTACCATCTACCTTCCTGGAGCTCTGTATCCTGAAGGGGCGGAGTCAGAAATGAAATTCAGGACGTGAAAAATGTGATCTTGAAATTCAAAGTGCCACATACTAAAATTTTTAAACTTCTGAGTAGTGAAATATGCTAATTTGGGGAGCTTTGTGGGTCGAAATTATAAAATGATCAGAACAAACACTATGGGTGCGAAATTGTTATTTAAATTTTTTATTTCGGTGCGGAATATTAAAAGTTTAGAACTTTGAATATTAAAGTGCGAATTTGAAAATTTAGGTTGTTGTTCGTACCTGCAACTCGACCCAGTCACATGATCCGCCCGGTTCGCAGGGAGTGAACTTCCGGATTTTCTTGAACCCGTCTAAATCGCCACCGGTTTGGAGGAGTGTCCCATCAGGGAGGAACTGCCCGGAGGAGCACCACGTGTCGGTTGTGATCGAAAGGGGTCGAATTGTGTTGGTTTGCAAGTCGAGCAGGACCGAGTGGGCAGAGCAGTCATGTTTTGGAGTCGGGTTCTTGCATTTGGCGAGGTGTTTGCGGGATGGGCCGATGTGGGTCCGGTCCAGGAGGATCACGGTGTTGAACCGGGTTACGGCCGTGTGCATGGAGGCTATTCCGGCATCGGGGACTAGGAGGTCCCACGTGCCGGGAAGGTCGGCACGTGCGGCATGAAGGAGGAGTAGAAGAAAGGGGAGATTGTTGAGTAACGTATGATACATGAGTGGTGTTTTTAGTGAGAGAAAGTGGGAGAGAAATTGGAGTGAAAAGACATGAGTTTCTGTGTGGATTTTGTTGGGATGGTAATAAAGTTGCAGAAAGGATGACGTAATGTTTGCTAGCTTCCAATTTCCACCAGATGAGATGAGAAGAATCATCAGCTAGAATAAGGTTGGGATAATAAATTCAAAGAAGATGACTGCATTTTGTGCTCTTTTTCCGTTTCGGTTTTGGATTGATACGCTCTACAGAGAAATTGAAATGACCATGGATTAAGGTTGAGATTTCGGATATGCTTTCGTTTAGATTTTTCCCACCGTCTCAGAAAAGACATACTCAACGATCAAAATTGAAAAGATGGAAATAGTTTCTGCCAATTTAACATTTCATGTTATTTAATCTCAATTACTATAGAATATTAGAGACGTTTTGAGGTTTTTATGTCAATTTGATCGGGCTTTTGGACTATCAAACATGTATCCACTAACATGTTACTTGGATTGTGTTTAGGTTTAAAGGTGAAAACAGTAGAATATGTACATACACGTAACAATCGGTTTCATATGGGTACAATTCAACAAAAGATGCATAGCATTGTGTTGTACAAGGTTGGGAATTTAAAACGAAACAAATTTATATAATATGTATAGTTTTGATAATTGATGATTTCAGCTTTCAACTTTTGAAATAAATTTTAATATATGAACTTCAAATTCTGAATCTGTCGTAAGAATCGCGATTGAAAGGTTCCAATGGTAGAAAGTAGAAATAAGAAGGGAATGTTACTAAATTCAAGTGAAAGTAGTGGTAAAGTTGTAATGAAGGGCAAGGACGTAATTGGCTTGTGACTATTGGAGAAATTTTGTTGAAAGTGTAAGACAAAAGTCAAAACCGATGCTGGAGTTGAAAAAATGTTGTGGGCGGAAGAAAGAAAGTGGTATGATGGAATATGAGTGGATAGACCAAACAAAACTATGCCGTTACGTTTATTAATTAATTAATTCGAGAATGTATTTTCTAGGATATGTGGAATATGTGAGACAATGCGAATCTGCGAGCGGTTAATTTTTATATTTAATTTTCGTGACGGCGACATTCTGCGTGTGAACGCTGCCAAGACCTCATAAATTCAATTAATACCTTAATTGTAAATAGTTATTAATAATTGATACCTAAATTGGACGCGACCACTCTGGAGTACCAAAATCGGAAATGCCTCACACTAGAGTACCAAAAATGGATTTTACCCGTTATGTTATTACCTAGTCTAATTGGAGTGAAATGTCTAGTGTAAAACCAAATTACAATTTTAACTCATAACGTGATAAGATGATCGATAAATGACAAGTTGATATATACGTGAAATTAAAAAATTAAGTAGAGTAGATTAGCAAATTAGTTTGTTATTATCGTTTAAGTGGAGTTCTGATCAGATGATCGATTGATTCGTTTCTACGTTTTACTTAATAACCCCCTTGAAATGGGAGAGTTAATTTCGACGCAACATGGTTTGTTTCCTAATACGATAAGAGATGATAAATCGTCTTCAGGTTTGAATCCTTAGAGGTGTCTAATAATGTTTAATTATCAAGTATATGCATTCGAATTTTGACTACTTATATTAGAAACATACAATTGTGCTATTTCGACTGACACAAATTTAATTTTTACAACTCACCATTTCTTCTTGAATGTGTTTTAGTTTCTCATAAATAGAGGCTCGATGGCATTTAAAAATAGTACTTGTACGAGGATAGAGTAATTTAATACCTCATCATTTCTTCTTTTGCCGACACAATATACGGTACCAAGGTAGAGTAATTCGACTTGCTTACAAGATATTGATAACATGAACTCCGTATAATATGCAAACTTCATGTTGAAAAAAAGTTTTAAAAATTCCCCACCCCCACCCCCACCCCCCAAAAAAAAAAAAAAAAATAAAATAAAATTCTTACAACATTGTTACATGGAACTGGTGAATTTAGACAAGGTGTGAAGTTGCAATTTACTATAGTAACTTGACCTAGATTGGACCGGACTAAACTAATCTTGGTTTGGACTGTAGAGCCGATTATATCATGTGGGCCTGACCGGTTACTTTCTTCCGGTTCACACCATGTGATATTTTATCCCAAGTCCATTTGTGGAGAACACAATATTCCTCTTCCACCAACTCATCAAGACAAGTATCATGATCAAATTCAAAACACTTCCCCTAATTTGCTCTCTGAATTGTGGTTAATTATGAATGTTATGAATCTTTTCTCCCTCTTGCTCCTCCACATCATTAATCTATAGCAAGTCACAAGCATATCACCCAACTCCAGAAATTGAGAACTTGAACTGACTAATTATATCGTGTAGTCGCTGCATATGACGTGGTGCATTAAATTTCACGTTTATCATACTCGTGATTACATACCATTTGATTGGCATTTTGTGAACTAAGTTTTTTTTTTGCATATAAGTGATTGAAGGTACAAGATTTAGGCCTTACTACTAGTTCCTAGCAAACTATTGAACATGAATACATTACATATTTGCATTCACAAAAAGCTTGCTCAAGCAATCACTTGTATGCGATGTTCATCGTCATAGCTATCAGCAACAACCACAGCTGCTCTTCTGACATTCTTATAAGTATATTTCCGCGCCACAAACGCGTAGATGCAAAGGTTCACCCCGGTAATCCCTGCTAGTAGAAAGTAAAAGCAGTCGAGCCGGCTGCTGTTCAAGTCCTTGCCAAACCAGCTCTTGCCACTCTTCTCGGTCACATGATCGATGAAAGTTATTAGAAGACTACTGAGGAAATTTGCTGCCCCAATAACACTTAAATAAATAGCAATCCCCAAGCTTCTCATGGAATCAGGAACTTGATCATAGAAGTACTCTTGTAATCCCACAAGTGTAAATCCATCTGCTATACCGATAATCAAGAACTGTGGTGCTAGCCAGAAGACGCTCATTGAAGTGGAACCGGTCACTGGATTGTTCGCAACAAGGTCTAGTCTCTTTCTCTCAACCAAAGATGCTACAACCATTGTCATGACGGAGAAACTCATGCCTATACCGATTCTCTGGAGAATATTCATCCCTCTCTCATTTCCGGTAACTTTTCTTAAGAAGGGCACAAGGACTCTATCGTAAAGTGTGACTGTAGTTATCATCCCTACGGCAGCAAGAGCGTATATTGAGGCAGGAGGGATCATGAAATCAGGAGTGATGTTGCGGTTCAGCGTTGTGCCTTGTTTGATGAAGAAAGTTGAGCCTTGAGCAACACACATGCCAAATGGTAATGTGGTTAGCCAGATTGGGATCATATTGACCAGAAGCTTCACTTCCTCCACCCTCGTCACAGTTGCTAGTCTCCACGGGTTCTGCTTATCTGTTGGACTAAGTTTCTCTTCAATAATCGCGGCTTTGTCAAGAAACCTGGCAAAAGTTACACACTTCAGAAAAACACTACAGATACCATGTCGCGACAAATGTAAACTTTATCAGCTCGTTTTGCTATCAGAGTTGTAATTTAACCTTGTGAGTAAGATGGCTTACTTGAGCTTATCGGTGTGAAAAAGAAGCCTGCCCTGATCAGGTGTGTCCGACTTAGGGAGCTCGTACAAGTTCTCAGGTTGTGATGGATGAGGAAGTTTCCTCTTAGAAAAAGCTGCTATAAGAACCTGTATCATTGGTGTCAAGGGACTCCCGTTTGGTTTTCTAAACCGATAAAAAGGCCTTCCCATGCAGAAGATGAGTATGGTTGAAGCCATAATTGCTGTGAGAATCACATCTGCTGCAGCCCAGCTGATGTGATCCTGGATGTAAACAATTATAGTCACACCAAGTAAAAGTCCAGAACACAGGGCGAAATTCCACCAATTGAAAAATGACATTTTCTGCTTCCGTTCCTCAGGATGTTCTTCGTCAAACTGATCAGCTCCAAAGCTCTCCAAAGACGGCTTATGTCCACCGGTTCCAGATGAGATCAAGTATATTGCAAGAAAGAAGAAAATCTCATGTATACTTCGAGGTTCTTGGCAGATACCGGCATCACAAGGCCTCAAAGCTGGTATTACTCTTGACATTGTTAAGAGAAGCAAGCCCTGTGTGTACATACAAAAGGCGATTAATATTGAGGAACCTAATGAACTTATGTTATCAGGAGATGATTACGTTGAGTACTACGGTGTTAGAGAACAGATCAGTATCATATGTGATAAGACGTAAATGTTTACCAGGAGATAAACAATGGAGGAGATCAAAACAGTGGAGAATCGGCCAAGGTAGGCATCGGCCAAAAATCCACCAATTAGGGGCATCATTGTGGTCACCCCTGCCCAGTTGTTGACGTTTCTCGCAGCTGTTTTTATGTCTTGGTGTAACACCCTAGTCAGGTATATCATCAGACTGGTTGCAATTCCGAAATAACTCAACCTTTCGCTGAACTCGATTGCTGTCAGACCAAATGAAAACGAATAAGTCATGTGCTAAAGTATGAATAGATTCAATTTAATTTACTAGATGCAATTAGCAAGTCTTGCTTTAGCATAATTCTATTATGTTCTTGATTTAGAATTGAGATTCTCCTTATTTGTTAACATGAATAATTGTGTCAAATCTATGAACTCTCTCTTTATTCTGCTTCATTTCTTAACTTGATTTCTGCTAATCATGTAGTTAGATTCGAGCACTAAAAATCCTAGTGCGTCAAATCAGATGATTGTGAACCATTTATGCAGGAATCTAAGTCTCACTGTTGATCGATACCGATAAGAATTAACACTATATTTAAGGGCATCACTTGTTGAAGAATCTGTCGTAGTGGCTCAAAAGAAGTGGATCAGAAACACATCACAATTGTCTCACAAGAACTTTATTCCATCTTCAACTGTTGATAATCAAGAAAATGACCTATCTAGAAAGCTAAGGATAAAGTCTACAAAGAAATACTCCCCCTAGTCTTTTAAAAGCTTGTTAAGGAGACTTTTTTTCGATCTTTGAACTTAAATTACGCTCAAACTACACGACAAAAAATATAATAAAATTATATTACGAAAATAAATTAAGTATATTTTACTAATATAACTTTGTTTTATACTTTTTGCGTGTAATTTGCGAGTAATTTACAGTTAAAGTTCGAAAAAAAAGTATTCTTAGAAAGCTTTTAAAAGACTAGAGTTATTATAATGCAGAACAAATTGCAGGCTTAGTTTGTAAAGCTGATCAATAGTGATCTTTCCAGGACTGAGAAATAACAAACTAGATACGACGGAACCAACAGTAGGTGAAATAATTTCGCCCCTGTCAATAAGTTCGAACTTTTAGGTAAGATGAAATTATATCAGAACATGAGCATGAATTAAGCATGTACTAACCAGGTGCACGGTTGATGTTAATATGACAAGTGGTTCCTTACCTATGATGAAAAGAGAGGCCTTCCATGCACCTGTGACGCTTCGAAGAGGAACTCTTCCTCTGTTATCGACAGAAGAGTCATAGACCCACTTCTCCTCGTCTACGCCTATCGATTCGTTTTGGTTTTTAATCTCAACCTCCATTTCCTGTCAAGTACTAGCAAGAGCTGAGATGCCTTGTATGTTAGCTGTATAAGATAAGAGGTGACTGAGGTTGTTGTATTGGTACTTTGGTTGATGCTCCTTATATAGAAGCAGAATCTACTTGCTTGGACTGACTCTCAGTTGAATTTCAACACTGTGATCAACTTTTATTTAGGGAAAAAAAAATTACAATCTGTAAATAGAAGTCTTGTCAATGACTGTGATTGGTGAAAAATTGGTATTCCCTCCCCTTATAATTATAGTCTTTCTTGGCCCTTTCTATATAGAATAGATTAAATATAGATTATTTAATCGACTGTTTCGCATACTCCTATTTTAACTCTTGCAGCATATTTAACTCTATACCAAAGAGTCGGAATATCTTCCTGAAGTTCTATATGTACAGAGTGGCTTCTCATAAGGACCTATGGTCACGGAGTATTTGGATTAAATGCTTGTATACATACAATCTTTGTATGGGAATGTGTATTACATTGCCCTAGAATAGTGGATCTTTATATTAGTAATCCACTTAAAAAATTGACTATATATCAAATACATTGAAGTTTCTAAAAACGAAGGGTAACTTTCATCTTTAAATATCAATTTATACAACCAAATTAGCATCATTATATTACATAAATAATTAAAATGTATTTTGTCGATCACGGAAAACTTTTTCGAGTTGAAGAAAGTGGTATGTATTACAACCAAATTAGCATCATTATATTATTGTTAAAGACGCATCTTTTTCTGAATATTTATTTGGATAAGGCATAATTTATGAAAACGCACAAGAATTGCCTCCAAATAATTTGTAGATAAATTACAAATTAACTATCTGCTAAATTATACACGCAATGCTATAACCATAATACTATCCTAGCAATATAATGACGTAATTAGTCAACAAGTAGTGAGTTTGTTTGAATTCCATTAAGACGTTGAAGATTTATGTTTTCAATTTTGTGGATGGGCTTCTTGTATATTTGTCTGTGGAAGACGGAATGAGGTATAAAGTAAGGTAGATGATCTACATCTTCAACATTACGTAATTAGGGTATAGAGATGATATACATCTTTAACTTTTTGGAACCGCGTATGGAATGGTTTGTTAGACCCCGGTCTTACGTCCGGTGGTTTCACCCTCCCACTATAACAATAACAGTGGGATATATAATCACACGATGGGACATGTCATGTAGCACAGAGTACAAGTTCCATCTAGCTTCCATCTTAAACTTTACGATCTCATGATCATTTTCAGCTATCTTAAACTTTATATTCCCACCACATAAGGTTTGGATTTGGAAGAATATTATGATAGGTACTGCACACACAAAGAAGCCAAAGTTTGACCAAAAACCAACCATTTCAACAGTGTTCCCAGATTAATGCATAAATGTCACAAATTTGCTCCTAGCTAGTCTCACAAAGATTTGGATCAGATTCTGCAAACACTGTTGAACCTGAAGTAAACATTGCCCGAGATTAGGTTGTATAACCTTTTTTTCTAAATTTTAATATGATATTAAAGCATGACCTAGAATGATAGTGGTTTAAATAATATTCTGAACTTGACATATAAGTTATGGGACTTTATTACTCCCTCCAGTCCATTAAAATCTTTTTAGCATGCTATTTTCTCTTAGATTAAAGAATATGCATTAAAGAATAGTTTTTGTGAGGTATTATATTGGTAAAGTGGTAAGGCCGTCTCTAGCAGGGTTGCAAATGTGAGTTGCAACCCTGCTGCAACTCGTGTTGAGACTCTAGTAGGGTCTCAACACGAGTTGCACGGTTGGGGCGCTAGGGTGCGCCCCAGCGCGCGCACCATGCCTCTTTTTTTTTTTTTTTAAATTGTTTGTTTCTCGTGTTTCTTTTCTCTCTCCTTTGTTTCAATTTCTTGCTTTCTCCATTTCCGTTTGTTTCTTTAATTTATTTGTTTACTTTGTTTGTTTATTTATTTTATATTTATCTTGTTTTGTATTTTATTTTGATTTTCTTTTTTTACTATTTCAGTCGAATATATAAAATCTAACAATAATATCTGAAACAATTGAGACACACCATTACTTGTAAATTTTGAAATGCGAATTATTTAAAATCGAAATCACCCCTTTCAAGTAATATATTTAAAAAACATTAGTGTGATTTTGTCATAATTAATTAACAACATTTAAAATCAATTCAAGAATAAAATTTAAAAGGAAATGAGAAAAGAAAATGAAATGAATAATTAAGTTTGAAAGAAATATTAAAATAAAATAGATTTTGGGTCTCACTGTTGGAGTAGATAATTGTGGAGAGTTGCAAAGTGAGTTGCAGTGAGTGGAATGCTGACGTGACAGAGATTTTGGGACTGAGTGAGTTCCAACTGCTGGAGATGGCCTAAGTGGGTGATAAAGTAAAAGAGAGATTGAATAAATAGATGATAAAGTAGGAAAGAAAAATAATAAAGAATTAAAAAGTTTCTAATGGGACCCAAAAAAAGGAAAGTTATGAAGTTAGGCTATGTTCTCTTTGTTGTAATGTAATGTAATCGACCGAATCGAATCGAATCGAACTAAATTGTAGTATAAAATATAACTAAGCAGAGCTGAACTGAACTGAATGAGTTTGGAGACGAAGAGAACAGAGCCTTATTAATGGAACGGAGGGAGTACTTAACAGGGACTTTTATGGATCGATGTTCTATTCTACTAAACACAAACTACTTGCTTTCACATAATTATGTTTAACGAGTGGGGTCGAGTATCACATTTATCGACTTCGGCTCGAACTGTTATAGAGCCGAGTCAAAACAAACTCATTTTTCAAGCTCGAGTCACAATAATTAATGTCGAGCTTGGCTCATTTGATTAGATGTTTAGTCGAACCCAATCGAGTATCAACAAACCAAGCACTACTCAGTCAGCTCGGCTCAATCACAAAACGAGCATCAAATTAGCATCCAGCTCGGCTAGAACACCTTATCAAACGAGTTGAACTCGAGTATTAACAAGTCGAGCCCGTAAGGCATATAATATCTCTAGTTTCACATGCACATGATCACAACTTAAGTTACTTTTATCTATTTCCTTATACACGTATTACTACACTTTGATTAATACTTGAATAAATTGTGATTTTCAAAATTTCTGTAGAATTTCAGTGAAGAAAGCACTTGGCATGTGACACGTGGAGGAAGAATAATCTACAAGTAAATGGATGGATTAATGGGTAGAGTTGATTGCGTCCATATATTTATGATTATCTGACTATACTATAGAACTCAGGTAGACAAAAACTAGAATTGGAGCACTAGAATGAAAGCTGCCACGCAAAAAATAATTCTGAGTCAAACTTTTAAAATCATTACTTGCTGATCATGGTGGCTCCCTGCATATCAAAATATCAACATCAACATGGAGAAGTGAGAAACAATGCCAGAAACATGTATATAGTACTGCTACATTAAACCATAAGTTAATGGGGACTCAATTTGTAACATCAGTAGTCACGGACTCACGAACACTAATCAATCGAAATCAACCATCTCACTAATAAGTGGTTTCACTAATAAGTGGTTTCAAGATGTTATCCTAGCTCCACGTGCCATTACTTGTACTTTTCCACGCGTTTTACCTTCACTCGTACACGCATAATAAAACTTTTCACCGAATCATACATTCTAAACTAGACAAAGAAAGCGCGTTTAACTATGAGTTCTAATGGATGAATTCATAAAAAGTAAGGTGTGTTTTATTGATATGAGCAACGTTCTCAATACATTTTAATTCTTTTAAATTAGGGAGGTTATAATAACCCCACTTAAAATTGCAATACGTGTCACGCATTACCTAGACTTATTATCACTACAAGAATTCTGCTGTAACGGGACGGAAAGGGGCGACGGATTTTATCCGTCGCCTCAGAAGATCGGATCAAACGGGCGACGGCATGACGGATAAAACTTATCCGTCGCTACAGAGCGACGGATAAGTTTATCCATCGCTACAGAGCGTTGACCAAGATTTAAAAAAAAAAAAAAAAATTTAGCGACGGATAGATCTATCCGTCGCTATAGCCGGAAAATAAAAAAAAAAAAAAACGTTAGCGACGCTAAAAGCCTAAAAAAAAAACCATATATCTTCTCCACCACCTCCTTTCCTCCACCACTTCTCCTCCTCCCACCACCACCTTTCTCCTCCACCACCACCACCTCCTCCACCACCATCTCCACCACCACCACCTCTCTCCTCCCACCACCACCGCACCACCACCATCTCCAACACCACCACCACCACCACCACCTCTCTCCTCCCACCACCACCGCACCACCACCCTGCCACCACCACCATCTCCTCCACCACCACCACCACCCTGCCACCACCACCACCTTTCCTCCTCTCACCACCATCGCACCACCACCACCCTGCCACCACCGCACCACCTTTCTCCTCCCACCACCACCGCACCGTACGAATACAAATTGGATACGAATATAAAAATTCGAATACAAATTAATCCGTATACGAATACAAATCAATATCTCGTATACGAATACAAATTGGATACGAATTAATCCGTATACGAATATAAAAATTCGAATACGGATTTTATTTTTTTTAAAAAAAAATAGAAGTGGGGCGACGGATAGATTATCAATTTAAAAAAAAAAAAAATTGGTCAATCCGCCGTCCAATCCGTCGCGAATTGGACGACGGATTGTTATCCGTCGCCACAGCTCTAGGGGGGCGACGGATTTTCTATCCGTCGCCCGATCCGTCGCCAGGCTGACGGAGATGAATAGCGACGGATAGATCCGTCGCCATGAGCCGATTTTTGTAGTATACGCGTCTAACTCCGAAATTTTTATATATGTGTTTCCAAAAGAAACATAGGCTTTCTTGAAATGAGTAATCTCATTAGTTTCTTTAAATTATCATGGGGCTACATAATTACTCTTTCGGGCTTTTCTATTTCCAGGTCGGCATCGTACTAACCTAAACATAAGTCTTTGTTAGATGATCGACAAGTTCGATCTTACAAACTATATAACATTAATTATATTTTAATAGTAAAATATTAATGTACAACTATACCCCTATTCAAAGTTTAATTAAATTTAAACACGTAAATTAAATATTTAGGGCCATTCATCGTTTCATATCAGACTTGGATCAATTTCTCGATAATCCTGTAAACAGCAGCGTAATCCATAATTATCCCCTCTTTATCTTTTTCGTCTCCGTACGCAAGTCATACGAATAACAGGGAAAACTGAAAAAGTATGCTTGTGCTGCTTGGAAGTGAAGAGAGTTTTAGTTTATGCGATTTGTGCAATTTTTCAAAGTCTCCAACCACAGCACCTTTAATTTTGATTTGTGAATAAACAATTTGTTCCTTCTGCTTATTTTTTTTGAGGTAGGGTTCTTCACAATATTGATTCGTGTTCTTACCTGGAGAAGCATGTTTAATATTGCAATTATGTTTGAATATGGATTTGCAATTAATAATGTATTTTGTTATTAATAAATAAATATATATACGGGTATTATAGTCAATTTATATTTTATGAGGATTTTTAATTATTAAAAAGATAAATTATAATTCATCGAACCTAAAATTATTGAAAAAATGCCTTCGAAACAAAATGGATGGACCAGATTGATTTCAATGTCACGTGACGAATATCTAACGAAGACCTATGTTCAGGTTTGTGCGAATGCGAGCTGAGAATAGAAAATTCCTAGTATTTCTCTTAATTAAATTTAATTTCACAAATTTTGGTTGGCCTATTTCTTCCATTAACATTTTTTACTTATACTTTAACTCTTCATGATTAATTAACCTTTAACATTGTCAATGGTTCTTAAATTATATTAGTTGGAATCATGTGATTCTTGCCACATTTATAAACCAGCCAATTGTGAATCCTATGAGGCCATTACCAACACAAACCATGTCTAAGTTTGCAAGTGGAACATCATCATCATCATTAATCTTCCAGAAATATACAAGTGTTTGACTATTCCTAAATCTTGCTTCATCATTGATCACACTTTTTCAATAACAATTACAGATCATTTTGAATTTCACATATTTACCATTAATTTAATTGATCAACACCTTATCAATTAGTTCGCAGCAGCGTGAATCAAAACACGTTCTTTCCCAAAAACTAGGAAACTTTCCGATGGATCACACTAATATTAATCCATAAAAGTCTCAAATTTTACTGAAATTCTTAATGTATTTTCAAAAAACAAGGTGCACATAATAATTATAAATAGCGTTCTCTTTTAAGACTTTGAAACGGTACAACTATACTCTTCCTTAATCATTCAGGAGATTAACAGTTAACACCTTAATTGTTTATAGTTGCTGACACCAACTATAAGACAGAACTAATGAGTTTAACTCCACATTAGTTTTTCTGACAACTTTACATGAACTGATCACAATAGTTTCTCCAAATAAACGTGCTTTAAACTGAGCTTTCGGCGACCTTAGAGCTTCGAATAGAGCTTCAAAAATGACAGTGAATGCAGACTCTGATTCTGTGTTTGTGAACCAGATGGTTTCGTAAAGATTGATGTAAGAATCTATTCACTTCATCATTAAAGTCAGAACATTAGCATGCTCACATTGCACACCAAATAAACGTGATAATATATATATATATATATATATATATATATATATATATATATATATATATATATATATATATATACCTGAATGGGTCTCTTTTATGTTTTTAGGTTTATGCTCTACCTGTGACTCGATTGGTGAAATAGTCTCTCTCCCCCCAAAAGCATATTCCTTGTCGGCTTTCTGTGAAATATTCGTTTGGCCGAGGGCTTCCAAATACGTCGTAAGCTAAACCGGTACTGACGAATAACCAACCCGCAATGAATAGGGAACTATATATATATATATATGGGTTAGTTACGAAAACACCCCCTATTAATGTCACTCTTACAGAAACAAACCAGTCTCCGTTAACTTCTTACTTTCACACCCCAGGCCACAGAAAGTAAGAAGTTAGAAGAGGCTGGTTTTTCGCAAGATTGTCATTAATCAGGGGTGTTTTCGACCCTATATATCCAAATATCATGAAAATCGGAGCATGTTTTCACTAATTGTAGCCATAATATTCACATGTATTTTGCTATAAAAAACCAAGAAAGATGTATTGTTATGCAACAAAATGGAGTGGGAAAGGGCCAAAAGGCTTTAAAACTTTAGCAGGAAAAATAAAGCATCTGGCTTATCACAGATTGTGGATGGCAGTCATTCATACACACAAGCATGACAATAAAAAGCTAATTTGGTGCAGTGTGATTAATATGAGGTGATAAAACGCTCTTCTAAACAGCAGATCGATAACTCATCAGTGTCGGATCGAATGGAAATTGTCTCCTGAATGTATTGAGACGTTCAATCAATCTTTACATTGTTATACATGCAGCATTCAACCTCAAAAGTCATCAGCTTTTCTTGAGCTCCAATAATGCACCAAAAGATACAGGGCCATCAAGAAATTCGAACAGCAGCGAACAAAGAAATCAATGCTTAGTTCAGCAAAAAAGATGATTCCTCAAAGGCACAGAAAGATGCTTGACATAGTAGGAATCCGAAGGAGAAAAAGAAAAGGCTAGACGATAATGAACTGCATTGCATAAAACATGCATTTTTACCGTAAAAGGGCGCCAGGCATAGAGGCAAGTTACAAAGCAGGAATTATAATTCAGCAATAGAAATATGTTTTCAATTAACTTGACAAAACAAAGCAAAACATCAAACATCACAGAGTGAAACGTTAAGGACAGGAGTTGAACAATCAAGCATCCGCAGCGTGTAATCTCTTATCCAAACATGAAGAGCAGAACTTTACAGTTACAGGTACTATGAAATTTATAACAGATCAGGTATTTAGATATTAAAAGAATACGTTCCTCCGGTAACAATATGAAGGAAGTCTACTATTGAAAGGGTAATGATATAGGGGAGCAAGAGTTTCCCTTATATTATTATCTTTCAAGTAAATTGATTGTTTTTTTTTTTACTTCTTTTTCACAAAAGTCACCACTGTACCACTCAACTCAAGCTTAGAGAATTTAATTTCAACACACTTATATTATTATCTTTCAAGTAAATTGATTGTTTTTTTTTTTACTTCTTCTTTTTCACAAAAGTCACCACTGTACCACTCAACTCAAGCTTAGAGAATTTAATTCCAACCCAAAATCCAGCCAAGTTCTGGCACATAGTACACTACGAACAGCACATGAGGCCTTGACGAATAGTCAGAAAGAGGTGATCAGTCAGTGGGAAATAATTACTAACAACCATGTATGTGGTTCCAGTGAAAGCATAGATGCCTAGTTTAAATCTTCTCAGCTGTCGGCTGTCGACAATTCTCAGTGACAACTCTAGAATTACTAGCAAATAGCAACTAGTCAAACGGGAAATCATTAAGATTAGACTCTAAGTTGGATGGGTAAAAGTGCAGCAAATCCCAACATTTGTAGCAGTAATGATAAACAAAAACAAGATTATATACCAATTGTAGCTATCCATCATTATGTGCACTAAATTAGCACTAACACAGAACAGAGAAGCAGCCATAGCTCCATAATCATGATTCCTAATCTAAACACTAAGTTGTTTTTAAGTAATGGTATACTTATAATGTTAATGATAGCTCCACAAATTAAAGCTAACTGCATTCACACACAACATAGGAATGAGAATAAAATTGACTAAGCATTTTGTGAGAACTCTTTAGAGCATAGGAATCAAGAAAGGGTAAAATATGTGCCACGCGATGACTAGCTACATGGTGTAGGGGGAAGGGTGGACGTGTACTGTAAGCAGCCTTTCCTAGGCATATTTGCATAGAGGTTATCTTCACAACTCGAACCTAGGACCAACATGTCATATGGAGCAACATAATGTTGCGCCAAATATTGCCCTTTAAAAGAGAACCTATCATATTTCTTACTTAAAGAGGATTCGAACCACTTGCAAGGGAGTTGGGTTCTCAAGTGACGTAATTCAACATGTCATTCTTGGATTCAAAAGAAAGTAAAATACATGACGCATACTTGAGGAGAAAAAAACAAATATCGGGTAGGAAAAAACAATTTACTTTATTTTCACTGATCCTGCAGTTTTGATTCATTCATTAACACAAAAATTCATTAACAAAGTGAGGCTTAAAACTTAGCTAAATAAATCGCCATGCAATATGAAAGGGGAAAACGTAAAGAGAAAAAATAAGGAAAACATACATATAAAAAAATGTGTTGTGCACACACTGTAGGTATAATTAGCAGAATAAGAAGAAAAGGAAATAGGTCCACACTTTACAAGCATTACAAATTTCTACACCAAGACATGTGAAAAGATATACGCACCAAAACAAACAGCATCACTAGGTGTGCAGGCCAATCATAATAAAATTCTGGATGCTCAAGTTTAGAACTGACATATTTGAGTATGTTGTTCCAGTAAAATTTGTCAGAGCATATAATGAGCGGTGCAAATACAGTACCAGTCAATTTATGGAGAAGCTTTCATGAATGATTCCTGAAGGAAGAACGATAGTGTTCTGATGCTTTTTACCAACAAAATGCAAAGAAATGAGAACATAGCACGTGAGAACTCCCAAAAGAAAAGGATTCAACACGTAGTATGGCTATTTACATATTCCAATCCCATATCAAGAAAAATAATAAAACTACTCACACTATCAACCATGGGAAATGGAGCTCCACCGGCTAAATAGACTCAACCAAATTACCATGCTGGATACGGAAACTCATTCACAGCAAGTTAAGACATTCCTCATCTCTCTAGCATATTGCCTGCCCACTCCAAATAATGGTTTACTTCCCAACCTATTAGGTATGTCTTTTATTTACTTCCCAACCTGACCATTCATAGTTCATGCAAATGAAAATGTCTAGAGATAAAGTTTGTCAAATTCAATCAATTAAGTGAAACCAACTATCTCATTTTCTCTTTCTTGTTTTTGTTTTTGTATTTCCTTTGCTTTTTTTCGTTCTATTGTTCTATTGTTTTTTGTTTTTTTGTTTTTTGTTTTTTTTGCCTCTCTTTTATTTGATAAGTTTACATATAACTGAAGAAGTGTAGGCTCCTCAGAAGAACTCCACAGACTGTAATATTGAAAATATAATGGGAGCATACTATGCTTCCTCATGTTAGAAGGAACATTTACACCAATATCCTCTCCAGAGGATTCAAGCATATAAACTACGAAGTAAGTGCTAAACTATTAATAGCAAGACAGAAAGAGCTAAATTGCATCAAGGGTGGCATGTACCACCTTAAGGGTGGAGAAAAGTAATATATAAACTTGGTATTACATGATTCTAGCAAAAACATAAGATTTTCACGGTATGAAACAGGACAACACTCGACAATGCCAAATAATTAATTTCATATAGCTAGCATTATTATTTACAATCGGCTTTCATATACAATTAAGAACTACATATCAAAGCTACAACAATACGGAACCATACCTAATTAAGCAAAAGTGATTAAAGATACCTGACCATGTTCCTGACAACGGGCTCCAGCCACTTTCCACTCAAATCACACATAACCTCCTTAGTTTTCTAACTTAACCCCATAGCTACCATCATGTTGCAAACTCATATCAAACACTTCCGAATTCCTTTTCTCACCCTTCTGGTAACTTCTGCTCCTCCTAAACTCCCCAGGACCATTCTCCCGCCGTGTATTTTTGCCATCATATTTGCTAAAAGATCCATTTCCACGATTCATCTTTTCCGAATCACTTGAAAATGCTCTCCTATTACCTTCCCGACTGCCTCTACCTTCAACTACACTGCCACCATTGCTTCTTGACCTATCATCAGTCACATTTCCTCCATCTGAATCAAAACTACTCCGCCTGGTTCTTGACTTACTATAGTAACCATTTCTCTGCACAGCCATTTCCTCATCATGTTCTCCACGTTCATGGTCACCAATATGTGGTCTCCTATTTCCTCTCGTAATTTTTTTACCTTCAATCACATTGCCCCCAAAAGTTCTAGACCGAACATCACTCACATTTTCTCCACCTAAATCCAAACTACCCCCCCTAGTCCTCGACTTCCCATAATATTCATTTCCAACCAATTCGGCACCCGTATCTTCTCCCTCATAGCCTCCTTTCCTGATCAAAGAGTTGATCTTCTCCAAATTACTCGAATACGTTCTCCTACTCACTTCCACATTGCTTCTACCTTCACTCAAATTACCACCAGAGCTTCTCCCCTTCCCATCTCTCACATTTTCTCTACGTCCTCCACGCCCAACCAATTCGTCTCCTCTAACACTACCCTCACCCCCCACCAAATTCTCTTCATCCCCACTACCCAATTCCGCAACTTTCCCATACGGTCTCAGACTATGCACAACCCCTTTCGGGAAAAACCTCGCGGAGGGCAACCCATTATCGGGGCGAAACAATTCAGGCCCGTCCCTCTCAGACCACAAATCAAGCCCACCGGGCTTCTGAAACCTGTCCGCCAACACCTTGAGCTGATCATCAGCACTCACAGAGAACAAATTAGGCGGCTTCTCGACAGTTTCCCATGGCCTTTCTAGCTCCGAAACAGCTGCCTTTAGCTCGGCCCGTTTCCTCATCTCGTAAATTTGGCGCTCTCGGGCCAAACGGGCCTTGAGGAGCTGTTTGGATTTGTTTCGCTGCATTCGCTTCCACTGCCATTTGGATACGCCTCCTGGGAAGGTTCTGGGCCCACCGCCCATGCAAATTGGGGTCAATTTGAAGGTGAGATTAGGGGGCTTTTTGGTGAGAGTGGGTAGAGATATTCGGCATGGTGAGATGGAATGAAGGAATGAGAAAGATTGTGGGTTTGTTGGAGCTGATGAGAGGGATATGTGGAGTAGTGACATGGTTGAGCAATTCTTTGCAGTTTCGCTACTGCAATCAACTGTGCATCGAAGTGAAGTGAAGACGATGAAGAAGATGATGCTGTGCAGCTGTGGTGATGAATTTTTGGGCCTCAATTGGGCTTATTGTAACAAGATTGGGCTTCTTTTTTTTTATTTTATTTAATGAGGAGAGAACCAGAACCGGCCATTTGGTACCATAGTAACCCGACTATAATTTTGAGTTGGGACTTGGGAAAGTTGTTTTGGAGTTGAAGATTTAATAGTCTTATACGTTTCATAGGTTTTCTTTTAAAAAAAAGGTAAATAGTTATAGTTGCGAGCCAAACATCGCCAAGTAATTTTTTCTTGGACTTTGTATGTTTTTTTTGAGAGACTTGGACTTTGTATGTTAGGAATCAAGGGGTATTAGCATTGCTTTGTCCATTGACTATGTCAATAGTTCAAGAGTACAAATTCAAATCACAAATATTACTATCTACCCGACTACCCCTTCTACAAGAAAACAAGTCAGAGATTAATATTTTGCATTTTAATATTTTTTACGGAGTATAATCTTTATATCGTAAAAGCAAATGTTTTCCAACAAACAAGTTAGTCTCTCAGCTGCAAGTCAATCCTTACGATATATTATTGTATATATGTATGAGAAATTGTATATTTTTCGGATCATGCATTGCTTGTTCAAGATTTAAAAGAAAACATCTCACGAATCAATTAAAAAAATCAAATTCCTTATAGTTCACCAAATTTACCTCGATTATTTATAAAGTGAATGAATATACAATTTCCCAAAATTTATATTTCGACATCGTGGCCTAACGTGTATCCTTCCCTATTAAAATCATGTAATGTATAAACTATCAAAACGAATTTTAATCCTGGCTGAAACTGTGTGGAAGTATGAGCGTAGAATTTAAGACAACAAAAACATAGCACCAGTGGTCTAGTGGTAGAATAGTACCCTGCCACGGTACAGACCCGGGTTCGATTCCCGGCTGGTGCATTTTTTGCTCCCGGAAAATTTTCATCATTCAAGCCAAATTTGAGCAGTATTTTCATTTGATGATGTCGCTTATACTTGTCAGTCATAGTTTTCATCCCCCTTTAGATCCCTCTTCAAAATGCAATATAAATCCCTTATGCCTTATCAAGGTCATTTCTTGATGGAGTGAATATATTTCTTTCATTTCTAAAACTCTGTATTCCAATACAAAACGTGGTATAAATCATATTTGAGTGGCTCAAACAAAAGCACCAGTGGTCTAGTGGTAGAATAGTACCCTGCCACGGTACAGACCCGGGTTCGATTCCCGGCTGGTGCAATTTTTTTAATTCCAGTTGGCAAAAGTTACATGGTTTCCGGTTATTGTATAAGCTTTCGGGCAAATTTACTGCATTGATTTTATGCTTAGTTTTCATCTCCCATTTCATTAGAATATCGGTAATATTTTATGAAATGCATAATCAAGAATCATTATAACCATTCCTTTAGTTATAATGCCATTTCGTGTTTGCTTACACAGTCGTCGAATAAGTATTCAAGAACATGTTGCCTCACGATCAGGCTCATCACACGTGCAATTACTGACTGATATGTTTCCTAGATTGTTAATTTTCACCGTTGCACGACACTAATTAAGCTGGCCACATAATTAATTGCCAACAAAATTAATGGACACTTATTAATTAATTAACTAACATAAGATTTTTTAAATAATTAGTCGTAGACAGTTTCTGACAGTAAACTCACTCTCTAATGGACTGTGTTTAACTATTCATCTATGTTTTCTATTTTACTCCAAGCTGTCTCACTCGCATGGATGTGGTGTTTTAATTATTGTTTTAGTACAATACTCCCTCCATCCCGGATAGCTTCATACATTAAGGGTAGCGCGCAGTTTTATGCGATAAGTTAAAGTAATGATAGAATATAGAAAAAGTGTAAAAAAAGTGTACTTTTAGTGGCAAAATATGTAATTTGAGTGTAGAGTTGAGATTGTTTATTATTTGTTGGGTGTGGGGTAGCTTCCTTTTTTAATAATGTATGAAGTTCTGTGGAACGGCTAAAAATGACAAATGTATGAAGTTCTGCAAAACGGAGGGAGTATTTAAAAACAATGTAAAACACTACAGTTGTAGGGTGGAGGAAGGAAACCATAACTACAAAATGTTTCCACCAATGACCGTAGACATATTCTAGCATGTTCCTATAGCTTTCTCTTCCGTTACTTTCATCGTTCGAACCCCAAATCTAGCAAAGTAGAACTCATGTGGTAAAATTTGACAAATGAATCTTATTCTAGTCACCAAATCAACTACCCAATTAAATAAATTACGGTCATCTTTAAGTTAGTATGCTACTGGATTCTCGTGGTCCAGACACGTAAAATTAATGTCCAATCTAGGGAGTAATTATATAGGGAACAACTATCTCGAATCGATCAATCGGGGACAAATTTTGACTATATAATTCAGCTATTGAAATTGAAACCAAGTACTATACTTGTAATGCAACACAGAACATGTGTAATGTAATTCATATTCATACATGATTAATTATTGATCTGTGCAAAAGCTAAAGTCAACTAAGTTTAATTTGCTAGCTCGACCATTTTGAATTCTTTGTGCTTCCGCATAAGGGCTCAAACTATGAAACACCACAATGATCCTGCTTGATTCTTGTTTCATTTCTCTCCAATATATTAAAAATATAGCCTCACTCAATCATATATTAGTAGATTCCTAATGTATATTATAATTAAATTGTTGTTGGACATGCATAATTTTTCAATGATCTTCTTTTAATTTGTAGGGTAGCTAATAATCATCATATCTTGTAAAATCACTCTTAAACTAAAATGCTTGCTGAGGGATGGAGGAAATATATACTAATTTTATTTTTTAATTCAATTTTAGATTGTCAATTGGAATCTGTTTCATACTCCCTCCGTCCCGCATAACTTCATACATTTGTCATTTTTAGTCGTTCCACAAAAGTTCATACATTACCAAAAAAGGAAGCTACCCCACACACAACAAATAATAAACAATGACAACTTTATAATCAAATTACACATTTTGCTACTAAAAGTACACTTTTTCCCACATTTTTCATATTCTATCATTACTTTAACTTTTTGCATAAAACTGCGCGCTAACCTTAATGTATGAAGTTCTCCGGAACGGAGGGAATATCACCTGGATTCAATTCTTGTTTCATGCCTTGCCGCTTCCCCGATATCTTAAATATTGTCCTGGCTCAATCATATTAGGTACCTAATCAATGATATAAGTTATTATTATGGAATATGCATAATTTTTCAATGATTTCGTTTGTGTAGGGGCTAATATCATCATGTGTGTTAGTAATCATTTTCAGGTTTAAATTAATCTTAGTCACAGGATGGAGGATGTATATATGAACAATCCTTTTATTTTTGGTTGTTGATTGAGATTATGTTCATAAAATTTATAAATTAAACATGCGTACGTATCAGTTGAGTTTGGGTACTGATCTAACAGTAAATTCGGTGAGCTAGATAGATAATTAGTACAATTTGATTCTTGAAATTTATCTTATAAATTAAATCACTCATCATCCCATGGAACAAGCCTATTTCGATAAATTGAATGATACGAAATACTCAACCACTAGATATATAAAAATTGATCTATACATAACCACTAGATAAATTGAATGATACGAAATACTCCAATCACTAGATATCTCGATTGTTTCTAGCTAGTATAGTGAAATAGTTATGTTGGGGGTGTACATTAAAATGTATTCTCTCCAGCTCTTTGGCAGATAAGCACCGGTAATTTTTTTTTTCCATGCATGACTGAAATAAAGTGCGACACGCGGTGTTTAAACCACCAACATATCACTTTGAAAACGAGTAATGGTGCCGTATCAGATCGTGGATCTCGCACAATTTGTCATAGCAAAACTTAGAGTATATAAACTCCGACAAAAATCTAACAAACTTCAATCAATTAACATATGATACCATCATGAAAGTTCCCTTGATTTCATCTCCAGCTGCCTTTTTGTCAATATTCCATTTGCTTACACGTGTTTCCTCGTTGAATTCTCCCTTTTTACAGACAACCCATAATAAAAAAATTACATAAAACCTCACGAACAAAACGAACTTTCCATCAAACCTCATGAACTATCATCATCATCCCTACAAATAGAAAGTCACAAACCAATTCTAAAACACTGCAATTCCAAAAGAACCAACCAACATCTCAAAGTTCAGCTAGACATATCTACTACTAACATCTTAAATTTCTTACAAATGGCTAGATTTCTTGCATTCTTCATAATTGTCTTGTTAGATGCCAATTTAATCATCACAATGGCGGAACTACCCTTGCCAAGGAAGCTAGCTAGTCACAATCCCAAGGGCAATGTTGGTGTTTCAAGTGAAGCGCCGAAGGCATCAGAAGTACTTCAAGTGAGTGCATCAGATGAAGTTGGATACGCAGGTGCACCGGAGCAGGTGATGCCAATAGTGCATCGGCATCATAAACGTCCATTCGATAAGTCTGTTTGTGGTGGTGGAGTTATTCTTGGAGTCTTATTGCTCCTCTTCTTGGTGTCGATTTTCTGTTACATTCGTGCAACTAGGAGGAGCAAGGTTAATGTCATCGTACCAGAATCGCCTGTGAGCTCATCGGGTACTCCGAGGAAGAAGGTCGAACAATGTTCTCCTCCATCTAAGAGTTTAAGCTGTCATGTCCAAAAATGAGAGGAAATTGAAATTGTAGCAAGACCTTTTGCTATATGTGTATATAATACTATATGTTCTTGTTGTAAAGATAAGTGTTTTTTTTTTACTCAAACCTCACAACGTCTACTACACGAAAATTAAAACATTAAATTTGATAATTTTACGATTGAAATTCTAAATTCTTTTTCCATATTTTAGATTTCCGTACACTCTAAATTTCATTTCTGGCTCGTAAAATCACATATTCACACCCAACCAATGTTTCAACTTTCCATATAAAAAGGAGCAGTTATAACTGCCCTGCGTTACAGAGCATGACGAAAAGGAAGGTGATTTATGTCCAGTCCATTACAGAAAATGTGTGATTTATAGAGGGGAAAGATTTGACCCAGTTGTATATATACTCGGCTTGCTCCATTACATTTCTAATCAGTTCATTACCGAGAATTTCTCAGTTAAACATAAACCCTAGTTCATATGCTCAGTTATTTTACACTACCAACTCTTTCTTGTAAAATCTTTCTATTCATTCATGGACCTGGCCCGGCCCATATTACAGTTCATCTTAATTCTAGGTTAACATAATATTCCGGGTGTAATTTTGAAGCATCTAAACATTGAATACATTATGTACACTTGGAAATTTTAATTTATTAAAGAAGCAATTGATGTAACTTGTTTAAGATCATGACCTCTCATATCAAACTGTAACGCCATGGCCCTTTGGGGGTTGAGATCCGACCCGTTGGATCTAACTATGATATCATCATATCATGAATAATACTCCCACTCATATAATTTAGATTCGACGTTGCATAGTTACAAGCACGGGAAATTTTCCATAGTTCATCACTCACCACTCCCAAAATTATTTTAGAGAAGAAACATTTAACTATAAAAATCTAATGAATAAATTTTCAAAAGTTTTCCAGAAAATTAGGACATAGAAAGATAAGTTTTAGAAAACAATGGGAGTAAAAACAATACTCCCGCCCCGGAAATCTTACGTCACTAGGATTAGCGCATAGTTTGAGTTGAAAAATAAAAAAAATGTTAAACATGAAAAGGCTAAAAAAAAGTTGAATTTTTAATGTCAAGTGTAACGTAAGACTTTTTTTCATTTGTTGGTGTAAGGAAGTTTTATTTTTTTAGTAATAAATGAAAGCTAGAAGATTCAATGAAGCTCCTGGCTATATGCCATGCACTGATGCACATGATTCTTCACATGGATGAAAGCTAGAACATTCAATGAAGCTCCCCTTATAATGCCATTACTAGTGGTACTACTAAATGTTTTGGTGATCATATATATGTTGTCTTGCATATCAGGATCCTTGATCAATGCATCACAGGTTCATCACACGTGCAATATGTTTCCCAGATCGTTCGTTCCTTCTGACTTTTAACCATAGCATGCAACTGATCATTAATCTGGCATTATGATCCATGCAACTGATCATTAATCTGGCATTATGATCAATTGCCGTTGGAATTTTAGTGAATGATTGAGCTTTCAATTCATTCGATGAATTGATCAATTGGGCCCAACACGTCGGAAACAAGCATTCCGTGTAAGCGTGTATCTCGTTGTTAAAACGAATTACACTTTAAATATTAAGTCACTAAAATCACCAAGAGTTGAAAGGGTGATTAATGCATTAAGTGTGTTTGATCAATACATGAATAAGTTAAGTCTTCTTAAACATGAGGATTCGTAATCCTATGTGCTAAAATTCGGGTTTAAGAGCAAAGTTATCGAAAAGAAAGGAGAAAAATCGAATCTGGGAGCTCACCACGGTCTGCTTGGACAGAACCTTTTCTGTTCCGAGACCGCAATGAGGTAAGGCTCACCGCGTCGTCTGAACATGCGCGATTTCCTCCGAAAATTCGAATTTTTCCTGGTCTTTTCATGAATAGAAACTTCCTTTAAGTTGAATAATTGTGTCCCTTTCAACTTGTGTCTATTGAATGAAAAGTTAACACCTTTAGTGGAATGATATAACTCTTGGGAAAGATCACCAAACAAGTATAAATATGTGAAGAAGTTCTTCACAAGAACACACAACACATTCCTACTTGTTTCTTTCCTCCTGCTCTTTTGTGCTCTCTTACACACTCAAACTAAGGTTAATGACAGGACTTGGAGTGCAACCTAGCCATTTAAGAGAGGTTTTATCTCGAGACTGCAAAGCAACCCGTGCACAGAATGTCGGGCAATAAAGTCTTAAGGAGAGATAGTCAAACTATCGACTCTTCTCGACCCTGTTTTCTTCTTCTCTACTTCCATACCCGCAGATACCTATCATATTCATACAATCTTAAGACTTTATCTGTTTGTGGAAGTACCTGAAGATGTCTACTCCTGTGAATGATGTTCTCATGGCTCGTTCGACCGTTCCCAACGAGAAGCCAGAAAAGTTTGGTGGAAGCAACTTCAAACGCTGGAGGCAAAAGATGCTCTTCTACCTCATTACGCTTGGGTTGACAAACTTTCTAACCTGTGAATCAAAGGTTGCCCTGTTCTGGGCAACATCTCTTCTGCTGCTACTCCTGAGGAAGCAGTGGTTATTATTGAGGAAAACTCGAAGAAGCAAGGAGTTTTCGACACTTGGTCATATAGCGACTTTCTCTGTAAGAACTATATTTTGAATTGTCTTTCTGATTCTCTGTACACAGTCTACTGTACGGTCTCTTCGGCCAAATCCCTTTGGGAATTGTTGGAAAAGAAGTATAGTGCTGAAGATGCTGGCATGAAGAAATTCATGGTGGCTAAATTTCTAAAATTCAAAATGGTGGATTCCAAACCTGTGGGGGTTCAAGTTGAATAATACCAAATGCTTTTGCATGAGTTGGATTATGAGAACTTGAAACCCAATAAATCCTTCTTGGTGGCTGCATTAATTGAGAAATTGCCTCCTTCGTGGGGTGAATTTTCAAGTTACCTGAAGCTTAAATCCAAGGAGATGAAGTTGGAAGACCTTATTATCAAACTCCAAATCCAGGAGGATAAAATGAAGGCCTTGAACAAGGGGAAATAACCCATTGATGCAAAGGCGCACTTGGTTGAGGCCAAGGGTAAAGGCAAGAAGCCTTAGAACAGTGACGGTGGTTCTAGTAGTAACGCTTCTGGGTCTAAGCCCGTGTTCAATGGTGTGTGCCATCATTGTAAGAAACCTGGCCACATGAAAAAGGATTGACGTACTCTGAAGAAACAGAAATCTGACGAAAAGGCAAAGGCAAATGTGGTTGAAGATTCGCCTCCAAAGACGGATGGAACTTCAGAATTCTGTGATGTTGTTGAGTTTGAGGCAAACTTGGTGGAAAATTCTGGAGCATGGTGGTTGAGCACCGGAGCTTCTCGACACATATGCTCTGATATAAGTGTCTTTTCAAACTACACTCCGATGAGCGACAAAAAGCTATTCATGGAAAACCATGCAACCTCTAAAGTGGCCGGTGTTGGTAGTTTGGTCCTCAAAATGACATCTGAGAAGACGTTGGTCCTCAAACGGTCTACATCGCAAATGGGCTCTTCAAGTTGAATTTGAACTCTGTAATGCTTAAGTGTATGAATGAAAAGAATGTTTCTTCTTACCTTGTTGAGCAATCTGATTTATGGCATTATAGATTAGGACATGTCAACTACAAATCGTTACAAACTCTTGCGAGACTCGAGTCTTTTGCCTGGTATCAACTTTAACAACCATCATAAATGTGGGGTGTGTGTTGAAGCAAAACTCAAAAAGTCTCCCTTTCCCTCTGTGGAAAGAAGTACTTCCTCTCTCGAATTAATCCATAGTGACTTATGTGATTTGAAATTCGTGCAAACAAGAGGAGGAAAGAAATACTTTGTGACATTCATAGATGATTGTACAAGGCATTGTTATGTTTACTTGCTGAGAAGCAAAGATGAGGCCTTGGAGGCTTTCAAAAACTACAAAACTGAAGCTGAGAACCAACTTACTGCGCGTATCAAGTCAATACGCAGTGATCGTGGTGGGGAATATGGAGCGCCATTTGAAGAATGGTGTGCTCTATATGGTATCATTCATCAAACAACAGCCCCATACTCTCCTCAATCGAATGGAATTGTTGAACGCAAAAACAGGAAATTGAAGGAGATGGTGAATGCTATGTTGTTGAATTTTGAACTTCCTCAAAATTTGTGGGGTGAGGTAATTCTAACGGCTAATAAGATTCTTAACAGAATTCCCCGGAAGAAAAGCAACAAAACTCCATATGAACTAAGGAGACGACACCCCCCATCTTACAAGATGTTCAAAGTGTGGGGTTGCTTGACAAAGGTGGAAGTACCCAAGCCAAAGCAGGTTAAGATTTGTCCCAAAACTATAGATTGTATTTTCCTAGGATATGCAAATAATAGTAGTGCTTATCGATTCTTAGTCCATCGATCTGAGATAGGTGATGTACATGTTGGGGCAATCATAGAATCAAGGAATGTTGAATTCTTTGAAGACACTTATCCTAGGAAGGAAAAGAAGGACTTGGCTTTCTCTAGAAGTCAAGTTAATGAACTTGGTGAGAATAGAAATTTTGAACCAAATGAACTTGAAGGATCAAATGTGGGGTCTTCCTCTTCTAGCATTTTACCTAGTTCAAGCCAAGAGATAACCAAGGCTCATGGTCTTGAATCTAGTGTATTCCCTAAATCTGGCTCACCAACTCAAGAGAACACTAAGGCTCATGATGTTGCCAAAGGAAGAAAACGTTCTAGTAGTTCAATGCAAGAGAATTCCAAGGCTCATGACATTGAATCAAGACGTAGCAAAAGGGCTAGAAAGAAGAAAGAATTTGGTCCTGATTTTCTGACCTTTTTGGTAGAAAATGACCCGAAGTCAATCAAGCAAGCATTGTCTACTCCTGAGGCTCCTCTTTGGAAGGAAGCCATAGAGAGTGAAATTGGGTCCATCCTGCAAAATCACACTTGGGTATTGGCTGATCTCCCTCCAAGGATTAAGCCTTTAGGGTGCAAGTGGATTCTGAAGCGAAAGCTTAAGACGGATGGAACAATAGACAAGTATAAGACCAGATTGGTGGTACATGGTACCGTCAAAAGGAAAGCCTAGACTACTTCAACACATACGCTCCTATGTCTAGATTAATTTCCATAAGAGTACTTATAGTCATTGCAGCTTTGCATGACTTAGAAATACATCAAATGGATGTTAAAACAGCTTTCCTCAATGGTGAATTGGAGGAAGAAATTTACATGGAACAACCTAGGTTATGTGGTTCCTGGACAAGAGGGCAAAGTTTGCCGCCTTATAAAATCATTGTAAGGGCTGAAACAGGCTCCTAAACAATGGCATGAGAAATATGACAACTCGTTATTGTCAAAAGGATTCTCAATAAATGAATGTGACAAATGCAATTACGTGAAAGGGGATTCCAATTCCTTCGTGATGATTTGTTTGTATGTGGATGACTTGCTCATCACAGGTAGTAGTCACAAGTTAATCCTTGAGAATAAATCCATGTTGAAAAATCTTTTTGACATGAGGACATGGGAATCGCTGATGTGATTCTGGGAATTAAGATTTCCAAGACTTCTGATGGTTTGGTACTTTCACAATCTCATTACATTGAGAATGTATTGAAGAGATTTGAAGTTCATGGTTTATCACCATTACAAGCACCAATGGATATGAGCAAGAACATTGCTAAACATCGGGGTTTCCCTGTGTGTCAAGATAGGTATGCGCACGTTATTGGCTGCATAATGTACATTGCAAACTGTACACGTCCTGATATTGCTTATACTGTCAACAAGTTGGCAAGGTTCACACGCAATCAATGAGCAGACCATTGGACAACGTTGGAAAGGATATTGAGGTATCTGAAACACACGCTTAAATATGGTCTGCATTACTCCAGATATCCTACTATGTTAGAAGGGTTTTCTGATGCTAATTGGATATCTGATATTAAGAACTGCTAGTCTACTAGTGGGTATGTTTTTACCATTGGTGGTGGGGCAGTGTCTTGGAAATCCTCCAAACAAACTCTGATTTCTAGGTCTACCATGGAATCTGAGTTTATTGCTTTAGACAAAGCTGGAGAAGACGCGGAGTGGCTCCGTGAGTTTTTGGAAGATATCCCTTGTTGGGATAAACCCGTGCCTTCAGTAACGATTAACTGTGACAGTCAATCTGCACTTGGAAGGGCACGAAGTAACATGTACAATGGCAAGTATAGACACATTCGTCGTAAACATAAGACCATTAGAGTATTGCTCTCAACGGGTGTTATTTCTTTGGATAATGTGAAATCTAAAGACAATATTGATGATCCGTTAATGAAAGGCCTTTCAGGGGAGCAAGCTATGTTTCTGTCTAGGGGAATGGGGTTAAAACGCATGTCTTAAAGAATCCTTGCGGTGGTAACCAACCATACTGACTGGAGATCCCAAGAATTTGGTTCAATGTGGAAAACTAAGCTGTAAGGATTCGTCGAGCGCTTCGAGAGTGTTTAACAACACTAGGAAGTATGAGCACTTCGGATTATGTCACTTGTGACTATAACGCCAAAGCCTATTCCCACGTAAGACATAACACATCTGCAGAATGGGTAAAGGGTGAGTTCACAGAACTCTTGATGATTCTCAAATTTTGAAGTTCAAATGGGGTATTGGCAGGATACTCTTGTTGAGAAGTCACCTATGCAAGTGTGAGGACTGGCCGCCTCAAACTAGAAATACACTTGTGAAACCAGGCGTGTCCATGTCCACAAATGACAAATGATAAGAACCTGAAACGAGTGCAGGGTTATATTAGTGTGTGTACTTTTGCCTTGGTATATGATGTGCACTTAAGGATTTGAAAGCGTTGTAGTACCAGTAATCCTCAATTACAATTAAAGATTAAATTTATATTAGTCGGAAGCTCTCAAACTACAACAATGGCAGTAAGTTAACTCGGGATGTCGTTCTCCACGGACACTTAGCATAGGAACAAGCAAATATTGTTTGTAAATTGTGTGCAGAAAAGTAAACAGATTGATCGCAGACAGAATGATTAATTCGTAGTAAACCCTAATTTGAAAGATGTAATCAATGGTGGAAAGGCGTAAAGGTTCCCCGACCTCCCTCTGCTATGCTACTCCCAACTTCCTAGTTAAAATCCTACGCAATTACCTCTAACGACAGTAGGGCATAATACTACTATGCCAAGGCGCAGTCAGCACGAGTATCCCTACTCAGTTCAATGAAACTACTGTGTCACTCAGCAGAACATCACACCACGAAGGATGTATAGAGTTGTATAACCACGATTTATGTCTAATAACTATTCCATTAATATATTACGGTATATAAATAAGTAGCAAAACCAGAGTTACTGCGGCTCGCCTTTACAAGAGAAAGTTAGCTACTCATATCTAAGACATAAATCGAAAAGAACAAGTAAGAAAGAAGAAGAAGCTTAGTCTCCGATGTCTTTGTGCTGCTTCTGGGGTTTCCTCCTTCTGGATGCCAGACGGCCAGCGGTTTTGAGGTTTCACTTCTCCGAGGACTGGTTCTTTCTCAGGAGAGCTGCTTTGTGAGCGGTGTAGAATTATGAGACCCATGAGGTCTTATTTATAGTTGAAATTTCGTGCTCTGGCCGCTATTGATCAATAAGGAAGGTTTAGGTGGCCTTAGAAACAGACCCAGAGACAAACCACCACATGACTGCGGTCGCCTGGTGGCCGCAGTGACCCCTTATGCGGTCCCCTGGTGGCCGCCAAGTGTGATTCCTGCAGATTCGAATCTATTTTCTTCGTTCTTCGATTTTGGACTTCGTAACTTCGTTTTCTAGAAAAGTGGTCTTATGCAAAGTTGTTGCATCTTCAATTATCTTCTCATTGGTTGGTTGCATGACATGTTTTGACTCCTTGAACTCCGTGCAACGGTCAATCCGGCGTATTCACTTAACTTTCTAAATTTCACACAATTATGCCGTTTTGGTGCCTGAAATCGTGCAATTCCTCAAAATGCGATCATGACCTAGAAAATACACACGAAGTTGGTAATTGACCATAAAACGATACAAATATTGAATCTAAGGCAAAAAACGAGGGTCTAAAAGCATGTTATATCGCACATTTCATTGTCACATCAGTATACACAAAACGCCGACCGATTCAAGGCATCACGTCCATCGCGCGGCAAGTATATCCGAAAGTATTCCAGTAGGGAAGCGGCAAGTATATCTGAAAGTATTCCAGTAGGGAAGATTCAAAGCCGAAAGCTATCTATCTTGATGCTAGTATAATCCGCCGGTAAGGTGCATGTGCATCAATTCCCTTTCATGTGGGGATTGTTGGAATTTTAGTGAATGATTGAGCTTTCAATTCATTCGATGAATTGGTCAATTGGGCCCAACACGTCGGAAACAAGCATTCCATGTAAGCGTGTATCTTGTTGTTAAAACAAATTACACTTTAAGTATTAAGTCACTAAAATCACCAAGAGGTGAAAGGGTGATTAATGCATTAAGTATGTTTGATCAATACATGAATGAGTTAAGTCATCTTAAACATGAGGATTCGTAATCCTATGTGCTAAAATTCGGGTTTAAGAGCAAAGTTATCGAAAAGAAAAGAGAAAAATCGAATCCGGGAGAAAAGCTGGAAGCTCACCGCGGTGAGCCCCAATTCAAAGTGAGCTCACCGCGGTCTGCTTGGACAGAACCTTTGGTTCTGTTCCGAGACCACGGTGAGCCCTGTTGGCGTCTGAACATGCGCGATTTCATCCGAAAATTCGAATTTTTCCTGGTCTTTTCATAAATATACACTTCCTTTAAGTTGAATAATTGTGTCCCTTTCAACTTGTGTCTATTTAATGAAGAGTTAACACCTTTAGTGGAAGTATATAACTCTTGGGAAAGATCACCAAACAAGTATAAATATGTGAAGAAGTTCTTCACAAGAACACACAACACATTCCTACTGTTTCTTTCCTCCTGCTCTTTTGTGCTCTCTTACACACTCAAACTAAGGTTCATCAGACTTGGCTATCGGAGTGCAACCTAGCCATTCAAGAGAGGTTTTATCCTGGGAGACTGTTGCAAGCAATCCGTGTGCACCGTAGCAGGGCAATAAAGTCTTAAAGAGAGATAGTCAAACTATCGACTCTTCTCGACCATGTTTTCTTCTTCTCTACTTCCACACCCGCATATGCATACCATATTCATACAATATCTGTATTAGAATTAATCACTACTAACTAACATAAGATTTTAGACTACACTAACAGACACTTCCTGACAGTATTAATATACTTTAATTAATTCTTACTAATAGAGTTTGGTATAATGTTAGGTATCCAGCTAATCCCTCTTTCATTCCATGGTGTCTCAATTAAAGCATAGTTAATTTGGAGTTCGTTCTCCTATGAGATATGAACCAAAAATCTAGGTCAGGACCGGCAAGGAGATGAATTATAAGATATTTTGTGGCACGGGTATATTTTGGGTAGAGGATCCGGGTTGCTATTGAAACACTTTCGATGCATCGATATAAACACATGAGATGTTGGATATATGGCTTGAAAAAATCAAGAAGTAATTCTTTCTGCTATTTGGAGCTCTTGATGGTTCCATTTTGTGGTAAATAAATCATGAAATTAACAAAACTGATTCTGTTTGATCCCTACCCAATATTCTGGTTGCATTTTGTCCTCTTGTTCTCAATCATATACTTGCATGATTGGACACATAATTTCTCAATCATAGTTTGTCTGTATAGGCTTGGCAATAACGAACTCGAAGAGAGATGATCAGGCAAGTTATGTCTTAACAAATACTTGTTTGCAAGTTGAAATTTATACTAGATATCAAGACGGAAGAAGAAATATTAAGATGGAGAAAGAGGAGTATTTAAGCCGGAATCAAACGTACACTCAATTGTAGAGACTCCTCATGTTTGTATATGCAGCTTATAATCGTTCCACTATCTTATGATCGACTAGCGGGAAACTAATCTTATCAATTAATCAACAAATTAGAAGTCATACCCATGAAAGTTGGAACAAGGCTATTTCTAGGTAGAATAGGTATGTCGGGATTTGCTCATAGAAAAAATTAATATCCTAGTAGACCGTTACACCAGCTGTTTGGCGGTGGATCTAACCTCGACTTTCTATTTATATTCCAAATGTACCTCCACAAGTTGTTCTATTTTTATCTCCTGCATGCTAGTGTAAATTAAATCTCAAGTCACTCATTGGCTAAAATAAACTAAATCACCAACAAAAATGTAACAGCATTTAATTCAGGTTCAATCCTAGCTGTTTTCTCATTACTTCCCACGAGTTCCCTTGTTGAATCCTCCCCTCTAACAGACAATCCCTCATTTTAAAATTGCTTGTATTACATTTATGGTGGATAGAATAATACAAGTATTACTTTTAGATGAAATAATACTAATTAACCCATTAAATTGATTTTTAAAATTGTAAGTATGATAAAGTAATGTTAAGAGGTTTACTTTTGAATATATTTAATGTTAAAGTTGAAATAGTAATTGACGAAAAAAAGAAATGATAAATATTAGTTGCAACGTCAAAAATGGCAAATGGAAAATAATTTTTGGAACAGAGAAAGTAGATGTGTTTAGTAAATTAATCAGCTGATAATGCCAGATCATAAATCCTAATTCCATAGTAATTTAAATTTTGTGTGACACTTTTTGTGACACGTATTAAATCTATGAATGGAAATTTGCTCTGGCATTAATATTTTTGCTATGGTATTATCATTTACATTAGCTAAATGTAGCAAATAGCTAGCAATGTTCTTATAAACTACTTGAACAAATTTATTTGATCAACTAGCATATATAGCTACCATTTAGACGTGGAATAACATGCGCATTTCAGAAATAAGATACTCGAGCATATATAATTAATCTACTAATAATCCAGAGCCATAACAAGAATGTTCAAGACATCAAAACTTTTTACTCAACTGCAATTATTAAAGAGTTGATTGCATTTATCAAGGAAAGGTGATAAACTCAATTGAAGACATTCAAGACCACAAGGACTGCCGTGCAAAGTTTTTCAACTAAAGTGTTGTACAGTTGGCTTCCTAACTTGTACTCTCTCTATTAGATTTTAGTTATAAATACTAATTAGAGAGACTAGTTTACTACTTCTTCAATTTTCATATTATCATCCCTATAAATACAAGTTAAGTAACCAATTCCAGAGCACTACAATCACAAAACTAGTACTCATATCATTATATCAAACACTTCTGCACACTAAAATCTCATAATGTCTAGATTTCTTGTATCATTCTTCTTAATAATCTTGGCAAATGCCAATTTGATCATTGCAAGGACGGAACTACCCTTGCCAAGGAAGCTAGGTGATCACAATCTCGAGGGCAATGCCGGTCATGTTTCAAGTGAAGCACCAGAGTCATCAGAGGTTGCAGTGAGTGCATCTGATGAAGCTGGAGCAGGTGCGCCGGAACAAGTGATGCCAATCGTGCACCGGCATCATAAACTTCCATTCGACAAGTCCGTTTGTGGTGGTGGAGTGATTCTTGGAGGCTTAGCTTGCCTTTTCTTGTTGTCGATTTTCTGTTACATCCGTGCAACTAGGAGGATCAAGAATGTGGTGGAACCGGAATCATCACCTGTGAGTTCGTCGTCATATGCTGGAAGGAAAAGGTCAGAACCGCGTTGTCCGTCTAATGTAATGCTAACTTGTCATGTCGAGAAATGAGAGGAACATTTGTGTTATGTCTGTTGTACATAGATTTGAAGCAGCGGTGAAGGTCTGATAATATGTTAAAAACAATCAGCTAGTTCTAGCTTTGAAATGATAGTTGAGCACTTACATATATAAATGCACAAAGGGTTATTTAATTTGAACAATCAGCTAAGTTTATTTTCTTTCCATTTTGTGTTCAAAGTGGATGTCTTAGAATAATTTTAAGATGGAATACATACAGGAGTATCACATATTTCAGGGGTCCTGTGCGACTTTTTAAGAGAGGACAACAACAAGTATCAAACCTAAAACCTCATGGTTCCGGTCCAAGACTTATACCACTACACCACAACATGTTTCATTAACCTAACAAACATAAATAGGCATTATATATAAATGCTAAAAAAGTTTGGGGGACCCAAATTTCCGGAGCCCTGTGCGGGCAGGCTGCCCGCAGAGGGCCTTAGCCGGCCCTGGGAATACATCAAAGTATATTACATATCAGAGAAAAAAATGAAGAGGGAAGAAAACTTATGGTTGCCACCCGGGGAGGAAAAAGAATTTTATGCTCAGGGCAAAATTTTATATAAATATGAGTTATTTCGAAGGTTAGGAGGGCGAAATTAATATTTTCGAAAATATTACTCATACAATTTTTATTTTTTAAAATTTGAAGGGGGTGAACCCCCCCCACCCCCCCCCCCCCCCGACTATACCCCTCATGTTTGCTTCCCTGATTGTCAGTGCAACTTGTATATTTTCTTTTCCATTTATTTTTTTAACCATACACACTGATATAACGTTAGAATCTTATAATTATACGACTGGTTAGGCTCTGATCTATTCGTTTGAACATAACTGATGAACTGAACTCAATGAATCTCAATTGAATTAAATTGAAATTAATGAGTTTTAAGATAAACATAATAGATCCTTAATGGTTAAATTTTAAATTCATTTTATGTGACCTCAATGGGCCTAATCCATAACATTTTAGGAAAGGGGTAATTAAAAAAAAAACCTAGTAAATCTAAAGCTATCAGTTACAAAAACCATGTGGCATGTAGGAATATGGTTGATTTCGAATAATTTTATGACGAGATAATTTATTTATTTTTTGCATAAAATGTCTAGTCATGTACAAGAAGTTCTTCCCTATATACTTGTCCGAAGCAATATTCGGAAACTAGTAATACTACATGACTACTAGCTCCGTTCCTTTTACTAAAACTTTACATTTTGAATTTTCAATCTACTAATACATTAATCATAAATTACTCTTAAACTATAACAATCAATAATTTAATAAAGAGAGAATTACATATTAATACATACTCCAATACTTTACTAACTTTTAGTCATACATGTAATATTTCCAGCAATTTAATCACTATTTATCTGATTTTCCAAAGATGCCCTTAATTGAACTTATTACTTGCCTAAACAAGGATCAATCTAATTAATCTATTTGATATGTTATCACGCTAATTTTAGTATATACATTATCACGCTTTGAAAAAGGGTCCTTATTCGGCAAGCATCAGTCTGCCTTCTCCTTCTTCAATCGTCAATGCCGGTGAGTGAAATTGGCAATTTTAAATCGCCGGCAAGCGTTTCCAACCAAGCATCAGTCTACCCTCTCTCCTACAAACTTACAAGCAAGCATCTTCAATCGGCAAGCAAGCGTCTCCAACCAAGCATCAATCGATTGTTGCTCTCAAATATTTGAACAACGAATTCGATCATCAATCAGGTAATAAGATGTGAGACCCCGTATTTTTGTCAGTTTAATTTACTTCAACTTGTTATTTTATATATATATATTTTTAAAAAATTCAAGTAATTAAAGAAGTTGTGTAGCTGATTTTACGTTTTTAGATTGGGAGTCTTCAAGAAAAGAGTTCTCTATGTGTGGGTTTCTTCCTGGACTTTTTATGTTGCAAACTCCTCAAACCCTTTATGAGCAACATATATTATACCACCTTACTTTTGCTACCAAAAAACAAAAAGAAACCAAAACAAATGTTTAGTCACCCCAGTGAACAAACGCTTGTTCTTCTCCAACCTAACACAGAAAAATTGTATTCTTCTCGTGCTGAACTTCTTCTGATCAGCCTTTTCACCTCCTTGTTCTTTTCTCTGATCGAATTGTGTTGAAGAAGCCAGGGATGTTTTCAGTTCAGGTTACTTGCGTTTTCCTTCCTCGTAACTTAGTTCTTGGGGGGTTTGTGTGTTCTTCTTGTTTCTTGCTAAATCTAGTCACGTAATTTTCTGATTTTCGCGTGTTGTAGCCGTGCTCTGTTATTTTTCTGGTGTGCTCTGTTTTTCAGTTTCAGCAGAGTTATGTTTGTCTAAAAAACGTTTACAACTAACGAGAACTGTTTGTGTCCGACTGACCTATCTTGTTTTCTCTGTTTGGCATATCTATACTTCGTAATTCATGTTAACAACTTGTCTTGTGGTTGAATGGTTAGTTTGCTGAGTTAGGATTTGCTTGGGTCTTGTGATCAATTCTTGCCTGTCTAATTATTTTGTTCTAATTTTATTTTTTATTGTTGTTAGTAACAAAATTGTTATGTATCTATGTGATTAATTGACCTCTTTTTTTTCAATTTTATTATGACTTTTTACCAACAAAATTGCAAAAGTTGATTCGCGATACCTATGTATTATCTATATAATTATGTGATTAATAATTTCTTGTGTTTGTTTTGCCCTTATATGTTACGTGGTTTAGTCATGTGAGAGTCGTGGGTTAAAGGGGTAGTTGTCTTAGTTTTATATTGATTTCTTACTAGTCGATACCTTATTCAGAAACTTCAGACTGATTTGATTTAAACTTTCTAATGAGTTTAAACCGATCATGAAAACCAAGAAAGTACTTGTTTTTATTGCTATATATATTTATTGCATCAAAGTTTCCTACTCATTCACTTTCAAACATTGCATCAAAATTGATTTGGATCGCTTCCGCCTATACATACATACATACATACATACATACATACATACATATATGTGTGTGTGTGTGTGTGTGTGTGTGTGTGTGTGTGTGTGTGTGTGTGTATGTATATATGTTATGGTTTTCGATTGATTGATATTGATTGTTTTGGCCATGTTTTCGGTTAGGGTATACTCATTGCATTTTCGGACAGTGCACTGTCGATATGTTTGTGGGTTGCTCTAGCTTACTTCTCTTTGACGCGAGGCAGAAGTCGCCGAGGTCTTAGAGGTAGTAGTGTACCACCCCGTACCATGTTGGTATTGATTGATTTAGTGGAGAGATAAGGGCTCGGATTGGGGTTTTAAGGAGATAGCACTAACGAACGATTGATAGCATTGTTATTGATTCGTTATATGATATGATTGTTATTTTTGGATTTACGATATGATTTTCCTATTGATATGTTAATTGTCACTGTCACACACGAACACCACTGAGATTTTTGTCTCACACTCTTTTGTTTTCCTTCCTTGTAGATTCCGAGAAAGTTGGCGAGTCGGGTATACTTTCAGCAACTAGAGTGAGAGTGGGATTTAATATGGGATTTTTGTAACCTTTTAGCCGCTGCTTTTGAAAATAGTGTCTTTCGCAAGTCAACTGTTAGAATTTTAGCTTCTCAAAGCTTTTAGATTGTCTTTTCGTTATTGTTTTAACGACTTTGTTATTTTAAAAATTAGTGTATTTTTCGGGGCGTTACATAAGAAGTCGGCTCCTCTCAAATATTTGAAATCCAAGCATCTCAATTCAGTTTTTCTATCCTTCTATACTATTTTTTGGTTTGATATTTAGGTGAATTCATAGTTCGGGATGATTGATGTTGTTGTTTGAATTTTGTTTACCCAATTCAAGTGATGTAATTCTGATTTTATGTACCTTTTTGGTTCCAAGCACCTTATTAACAATGATGCTTGTTGTTTTGGTCTATGTGTATGTGTTCTTGAATGTCATAGTTCTTGTAAGTCCCTGTCAATTAGTTTGCTTTGAGCTTTATCAATTACTCTGTATCATTGATATATGATGAACATTGGTGCTTGGTGTTTTCATTACTGATACTTATTTTTGTAGTAGTGATACTTGGTGTTTTGAGTAAAGGTGCTTGATTTTTTATATGTATTGGACAAGAATCACATTATATTGAAATCAGGCATCGTAATTTTAGTGTTGATGCTTGGTGTTTTCATTACTGATGCTTGCTTTTTTGTAGTACTTATGCTTGGTGTTTTGAGTAAAGTTGCTTGATTTTTTAATTTGTTGTGGTGTTTGGTTGATAAATAGATGAGTTTGAAATGTATGACAGATCTTCAATATTAATTTTTGATTTTGAAAGAATCTTGATTACCAAAATAAATGATTTGATTAGATATATAGTTAAGGATGCGATTTCATTAAAAAAAGTAATGTTAGATGTGAAAGTTACTAAAATTAAGAAGATGACTAATTTGTAGAAATGTTTTGATTAATTTGTAGGATTTACTAACGTGTTTGAAGTTTTTAGGAGTAGCATTATTATGTAATTTTCTCTTTAATAAAATCAAATAATTTAAATTATTTGCTGTCACAATTTAAAATGAATTTGTGTTTAAATTCTAAAAGATATGATCGAAAAAATTTAAAATGGAAGGTTTTAAATTGAACGGAAACTGTTAACAAACAATCTGGAGACTGTCGTGGGCTTTTTTTTTGGTTTTTTCTTTTTCCATGAAGATGAAGCCAAGTCGAAGCGGACTGAGAACGAAAGAGTACGGTGACTGAAGAGACGGTGTTGGCAGTGATACGAGCTTCACAGCCGTCGTTTCGCAACCGCTACGACAAGGCGGCGTTCGTGGTTCACTCCGCCTTTTTTGGCGCTGGATATTTGCTTCACGCCACCGGACGTTCCGCCTTCTTCGCCTATGCCAACTCCTCCATCACCACTAGAGGTTTTCTCTATCTAGGTTTTTCTGTTTTCTGTGTACCTGATTGATTCTGTGTACCAATTAGATTGTCGAAGTTCAATCAAATTGCTTGTACATTGATGTTCGAGTTTATTCCATAGTATCAATAGTTACATATTGGTATTATGTGTACAAATTAGATCTTCGGAATTGAATCGAATTACTTGTCATTATTCAATGTGATGTTCAAGTTTATGCGATGGAGTAAATAGTTATATGTTGCATTGGTATTCAATCTGTGTGGCTTCAGCTGGATGCTGCTGGAGAGTAGTAGTTCTGTTTAGCTGATTATGTGTACCAGTTGTGTTTTAGGTTTTCGAAATTGAATCGATTGCTTGTCATTCATTGTGTAGTTTAAATTGATGCGATCGTGTAAGTAGTTATATTTTTTGGTAGTATGTGAGGCTTCAATTGTTATCTGGATGCTGCTGGATAGTAGTAGTCTGTTTAGCTGATTCTGTGTACCAATTTCGTATTGTGGTGTGTAAATTTATGCAATATTGTAAATGGTTATATATCATGTACGTATTGGTATGGTATAATATGAGGCTCCAGTTGTTATCTGGAGTTCTGTTTAGTTGGAATTCTGTTTAGCTGATTCTATGTGCCAATTGTGTTTTAGGTTATTGCTTGTCATTAATTGTGTTGTTTAAGTTTATGCGATAGAGTTAATGGTTATATTTTTCATGTACATATTGGTATTATGTGAGGCTTCAGTTGTTATCTGGATGGTGCTGGAGAGGTAGTAGTTTAGTTGATTATATTTTTATTGCTGCTATACTTTTGGGGATAGGTGAAGCTGGAGCGGACTCTTGGAATAGGGGGGAAGGTGACAACGATTTTTGACATTTTTTTAAAAAGGACGCAACCGGCCGTGTATCGTAAGATGATCTTACGCCAACACGAAGCCACATAAACAGAACAATTGCAGAAACAAAGACTTTAAAACTGTGTCCAAAAGTACGGTATCAGAGCGACTAAAAACTGAAAATAACAAAAGTCTGCAAAAACAACTACAAGTCTCAAAACTCAAAGAAAACTAAACAGCCAGGTCTGAACAGAAGGGAAATCCTAAAAATAACAAATCCTACATAGCTAAACTCGAAACTCCAAGTAGGGTGTAAGGGTGTAAGGGGAAATCCTAAAAATAACAAATCCTACATAGCTAACTATGCTCGTCCTGCTGATCGTCTGAAAAAAAGGTGTAAGGGTGAGTTCCCGACACTTCCACTCGGATCAAGTAGTGTCATTCAAAAGTACATTTATATACATTCAATAATATCACACGTATACAAAAGTTGCATGGCATAACAAACGTAACATTTCGACTCAATCAGACATGATCCTATGGCCACTAGTATAAGTCTGGTGGCACAGAGGTCGGCTCACATAACATAAACATAATCCCCCCATCAAAGGGGTAAACATAATATAATATAAGGGAGTACTCCAGCCACACAAATTCCCCGAAGGGTACATAACAATTCACAGGCATATCTGAGATCTCAAACATAATATTTATCCATGCACTTTACAAAACATTTACATTCATCACACACATCATAAAATACAATTTTGGGTACACATTTGATCCTTATAAAATCCTATTTATATCAAGCCCCATAACTTGATATAATAGTAGTAGGTCATGTTTACCACTAGCTTTCCAGCTAGCTTTTCAGCTCCATTTGCTTTTTTTGACCATTGACTAGTAAAAAGATTGTTACGTGAATGCACAGCTTTTTAAATCAGCTAGATCAGCTAGTTGGTTGAAGAAGCTACCCAGGTTAACTTTTTTTTTAAAAAAAACTACTTGTTATCTTTTTATTCTGAAAATATCCCTAACCTAAATTAAATAAAGTAAAACCAATCGTTAGTATTATTCTCGTATTCTATCTTTTACTGCGGTGTCGTTCTGTATTCCATCGCCTCTCCTTGCCAGCGCTCTAGGTAATCTGCTCCTGCTAGTGCCACCAACCGTGAAAATTCAAGAGAAACATCTACTGAGATGAATGTAATCCGTGACAACATTGCAGATTTGATATGGGAAAGTGATGATCTAGCTTAGTTACTTTTCTCAATAGACGACTTATATTTTATATTTGTTGGAACCTTTGTTATACATTTTGTGTACTTGTTTGCAACTTGCATAAGTTACTAATTTTTTTTCCGTATTAAGTTAGAATGTTCAACAAATATTTATTCTCAACTTCTGATAATTTTCAATGATGTTATTAAAGTGGCGGTGAAAAGTACGTTGAATATATATTAAAATAATTAGACAAAAATGTGATGTACTATTATTTAGAAAAATAAGAGTAATGTCATTTTATGTGATTTTATAAAATACCAGCTAGCTTATCAGCTAATTTGCTAAACACCTACATTAAAATCAAATTTAAATTTAGTTAATCACCACTATTCAATTGCTTTTTTAAATTTCACCTATTCATTCAAATAGTTAATCACCATCTGGGTTAACTTTCCAATTTCCAAATTTAAACATTAGTTTTCTTAAACAGTAGTAGTTCGCAATCATACGTAAAGTACGAAAATAAAAGCTTCGGTATCAAAAAATCCCTTAGCTGAAAGCTACAATAATAATAATAATAATAATAATATATTCTCCACTCCAGACTACTTATACAGTCAGTCCACTTGATCAATCATCCGTCCGAAATTCAGCAACTTCTCACCAGCTCAATGAAAAACAGTTGCAATTCATTAAGACCATGTACAAATTCTGCCGAATGAAATAAGAGTAAGCTTAATTACTCTTGAACTAAAACCCATCCAAATTAATTAGGCAAAAGCAACCTAAGTACCACATGTACTACTTTGCTTCACACGAGATGAAAACAATCAGGATCAAGGTACTAATACACTTACCCAACAAGATTGTCTTCCATCAACAACAAGCTAGCTCATCGCCACTATGAGCAATAGAAAACCAGATCTTAATCCAACTCCATACAAGCAACAGCTCCTAGCTCTACCACCAAGCTCGCTATCCTCAGCTCGGCATAGACACACCCATTTTCATCGTCAATAACGAGTTACCAGCGGATTAGTGGCATGGTGGTTAGTATGCTGGAGGCAAGCTCTAGTGCCGCTGAGAATGATTGGCTGTTTTGGGGGTTTAGGAATTCTTCGGCTTTACCCTAGCCCGTCTCAATCCGTAAAACAAAGGATATTAAATTTCGTGCCTCAACTAAAGTCCAATATTTATTGAGCTCCAAATTAAATTTAAATGGACTGTCCAATTTTTTTTCCTTTTTTCGGGATTTTACCGTATGCGTTCATGTACTCTAAACCGGATATGGAATCGGAGAAAGTGTTGGTTGAATGTCTTAGTTATGAATAACAGTCTGCTTGTCGATGTGTTGTTCAAGGATGGTCGTTCGATGCTTCCACGTCGAGAAATGGAGTAGGTGGAATCCAATTTGAAGGGTTTTGGATCTTTTGTAGGTGTGCACTGAGTGATTGATAAGATGTTTGAGTAATTTGTGTTTGTTTTGTAGTGTTACAGAGTAGTAAATGATTATGGGGGAGCAAACTATGCGTCACAATACAAGAATTTAGGGAAGTTTGTTGGAGAAATTAACAGATGGATTTTACATAAGTTGGTTGGTTCTTCAGCCTCAAGTTCATTCACTCAGCCTTGGAGGCAGAGGCAGAGCCAAAGCCAAGGGGGTGTGCATGGGAACGCCGCACCTCTAACCTCCAGTGAGCAATGGTGCTTTACACAGGTTACATGTATAATATAATATAATTTATACTATTTGCTTATGGTCAAGTGGTATTTCCAATGTTTCATTGACAAGATGTGGGATCAAATCCTAGCCTCCACCAATTTACCTTGGATATTCTTCCTTTTCTTTTTCTCATTTGAATTTGCTAGATTTAATAGTTTTTTTTTCCCCTAATTTTCCTCAGGATACTCTTTCCTATTTTTTCTCATTTAATTTTGCTAAACTTTACCCCTAATTTTACTTTTCAACCTTAACTTATTTTCTCCACACAACTATTATTCCATTCCATATTTTATATATGCAATTTTCAAGTAATAATTCAACTTTAACTTTATTGAATTTGATTCTCGGAGCATACTAAATAAACAAATTGCCAGAAAAAAAAAATCGAGGTGATTATCTATCTCATGGTGTCGCATGTACCTCTACATTTAGATAGAGTGGGCGTAATCCAATTTAAAGGATTTTGGGTCTTTTGTAGCAGCTGGCTGAGTGGTTACTAAGATGTGTGAGTATTTTGTGTTTGTTTTGTAGTGCTACGGAGTATGCAAACGGTTATGGGGGAGCAAACTATGGGTCGCAATACAAGAATTTAGGTAAGTCTGTTGGAGAAATTAACAAAGCTAGGGTGGATGGTTCTCTGGCCTCGAGTTCATTCATGTTGTTTGGTGAGTCAAAGTTCGCCGAATCAAAGTTCGTCTTTAAACTACGATTTAAATCACGTTTCATCTTCTTGGGACTATTTGCTAAATAAACCGTAAGCATGCAGTGTAAATAAAGTCTTAAGGAAATAAAAGCGTTCTTTCGTGATCTAATCCTTTCCTTACTATACACTGTTCTGATCCCATCCTCATACACTACCACCAAACAACAATTCAGTGAAAGAGAAGCGCCTCGTTTTCTTCAATCAAATTTACTAAACCGAATCAATTGTAGATAAAATATAACCAAGCAGAATCGAATCGAATCGAATCGAATCGAATGAATTTTCAGTTGAAGAGAACAGAGACTAATTATACCGAATATGCATGCTTTGATTGACTTGGCATCTGCATCTCTTCGCTTTATGTTTTTTGTATTGACTTTGGTCTTCGTGCTTTAAGATGAGAATTGATTAGTGAGTTGATGAATGAACTTGTAGAGCTTCTTGTACTAGAGAACTGTTGTGAAGGCGCAGAATAACCCTATGATAAACAGAACGTCTCGACTTGCATCCATTATACTTCCATGCATCCTCCTGGGAGTAGGGATTGATGTCTTCCGTCCTCTTGCGGACTAAATCTTGCCTAAATTTGGTTCACTATTAATTTTCCCCTGCTTAAGAATGAACTAGCTATTTTGCTCCATTGAACTCCAATTATTTCCATACCATTGCACGGAATTGGTTTCTTACTCATTGATGTGCTTCCGCTGTTTTACGTAGGGTCTCTGATCCTGCTGTTTCTGGTTTCGGTGGCAGTGACCTCTATCCTGGGCCAGGTGCTGGAATGTATCCTAGGTAGCTTTCTTTGCTCTCTGCTACCTGGCTTACTTCGCATGTCTAACTTACCTTGTGAAGAATAGAGAATAGATCTTTTAAAATATTTGGAAATCAGAAGTGTGGATAGAATTATTAATTGTTTATTATTTCTTCTTTTACAATCTTGGTCTAGTTATTTTTATCTGGCATGCAGTCTTGCTCATTTAGGAGTTTGTGCTGTACAAGAACCCATGTCTTTCGCAGTAAGGACCACGTAGAGTCTTTACACTTGGGGAAGAGAGAATCTGGTTTTCGAGGATCATTGAGTTTTAGCCTGTTTAGGACCATCCAAGTGGTTATCGAAATTTGCTCATTTCTGGTGTGAGATTGATTCTTCTACTTCCATTCAGTAAAACTAACGAAAAGTTGCAATTGCTTTCCTCATTTTTGCTGCAAGTCCTCTACAATGAAACTAAATTCATGAAACCTAAACACTCGATGAGTTATAATAGGGCACAAATTCACAACTTTACTTGAATCATGCAGTCTTAAGATAACAAGGACTGAGATTTTAATTCCTGGTAAGCTACTAATTTCATCATCATCTTATGGAGGTGGAAGCATGCTTGTAGGTAGAGTATCCTGTCTTTTTGAACATCTGATTCACGAATAGCACATTGGAGTACGAAATATTTAGGTCCTTATGACCCAAGGTTCTTCGGTCCTGGAATTGGGGGGCCTAGCCTGCCTGGAGGCCCACCGTTAGTCCTCTACCCTCTCTTGTCTCATAGCATACACGTTTTTCTTATGATAATCTTTTGCTGGTGTTTCATATCTGTCCTCTGCAGGGACGTGCCACCTAGTGCGCGATTCGACCCATATGGCCCTCCTGATGTTCCAGGTTTTGAGCCAGACCCTTTTGTCAGGTAAAGTAGTTTTGCATCTTTCTTCTTGTGTAGCTTCATGTTACTGAATTCATCTTGTTTTCCTCTCCTAAACTGCAAATGCAGCTGTATGTACTTTTTGGTTATCAAATAAATGAAAGTTTAGTTTAGAAAAAAGTACATTCGAGGCTGAAGATTTTGTAAATTTCGTTGATTTTCCATTTTAATATTCTGTTTCTGTGCAGACGGCCCCCAAGCCCGGATAGAGGAATGCATCCAGACTTGCAGCAGTTTCCGGGCAGTTCAGATTTCATATGAAGTAGTTCGAAAATAATTAAATCTTCATGCTCATAATCTTTCTTCCCTATCCATAGATAATAGCAAACTTGAGAATGAAACTCTTATAGTTATAAGTATGAACTAGCACCGTAGCATATACTCCCTCCGTTCTGGTTTCATCTTCCCGTAGGCCCGGTCACAAGATTTAAGGAAAAAAGTGAATAAAATAGGAAAGATGGTGATAAAGTATGAAATAGAGTGAATAAAGTATGATAAATAGTGAATAAAGTATGAGAGATAGTGTATAAAATATGAGAGATTTTCCATTTCAGGGATGTGAAGATGAAGTTGAGACGGCCCAAAACGGAATGCGGGAAGATGAAACTGGGACGGAGGGAGTATAATTTCGGGAAAAAGGCACTTTTGGTCATAAAGTTTAGGGGGTATGGCACGTGCAGTACAATGTTTGGTCACCCCGGCAATATTAGTCCTATTGTTATAATTTTTTGACAAATGTGATCCTTTTGGCGAAAAATCGACAATTGACCAAGTTGACTGATGATGTGTCAACTTGGTCAACTATTTAAACACAATTTGACTTACATCTCAGTTGCCACATCATACTGGGAAAAAAAGAAAAGTTAAAATAAATTATAAAATTAAAAAATCAAACAAAAAATGAATTATAAAATAAAAAAGAAAACATAAATAAATGAAAAAAATGAAATTAAAACAAAAAAAGATTAATTGTTGTTGTAGAAAGCTCCAGTAGTCACATTTTCCAATTTCTCCACCAAAACAAACAAAACAAACAACCGACACTCCCCCTCTCCTCTCACCACACATGCTAACAACCACCACCATGGACGGCGGCAGGCGGCCGAATCCGGCGGAGGAGCGAGAAGCCCTACAAGGGTATACGCATGCGCAAGTGGGTTGCCGAAATCAGGGAGCCCAACAAGCGGCAACTGAGGTGTAAGTCAAATTGTGTTTAAGTAGTTGACCAAGTTGACACATCAGCAGTTACCTTGGTCAATGGTCGATTTTTCACTAAAAGGATCACATTTGCCAAAAAATTATAACAAGAGGACTAATATTGCCCAGGTGACCCAAACGTTGTACTGCGCGTGCCATACCCCCCAAACTTTAGGACCAAAAGTGCCTTTTTTCCGTATAATTTCATCTCATCTAAACAATCTGGTCGTTTACTTTTGTTTGATGTCGGTCTATTATGCATTTTATGAATCAGTTTTTTACAGAACAGTACAACTTAAGGACCAACTTTTCAGTTACATTCCCGAAAATACAACTTTTGCGGACTGCTCACAGTGCCTTCAAATTGGTACATGGGCAGTGGAGTGGGGCAGTGGTGTTGGGCATGGTTTTTTTGGATTTCTTGTTTACTGGTGGGAGGCAGCACATGGAGGCGGGGCGGTGGAGACTCCGATTTGGTGGAGGATGACGAGATCCAGTGGTGTTGGCCATGCAGGCGGTGCATGGGAGGCAGGGCGGTGGGAGGTGGAGGTTCGACGGGGAGGCGGGGCAGTGTGGAGACTCCGATTTGGTGGATGAAGACGAGATCCAGTGGTGTTTGCCATGGAGGCGGCGCATGGGAGGCGGGGCAGTGGGAATCGGACGGCGGAGGCGGGGGCAGTGGAGGTGCGTAATGGATCTGGGCAGAGGTGAAGAAGAAGAAGAAGGAGGAGGAGGAGGAGGAGGAGGACAGATTTATGAGGAAGAAGAGCTGCCATTGAAAGTGGATTTGGGGAGAAAGAAGAAGAAGGGACGAGGGCAAACTTGTAAATTCAGACTGTTATTGTAGTATAATGAAATGGTTTTCGAAATCAGTTGGCTACTTGATGTCAAGTGTCCATAATTGTACTGTCCTGTAACGGGCCCTTTTTCCAATTTCTCCACTCAAACAAACAAAACAAACAACCGACACTCCCCCTCTCCTCTCACCACACATGCTAACAACCACCACCATGGACGGCGGCAGGCGGCCGAATCCGGCGGAGGAGCGAGAAGCCCTACAAGGTATACGCATGCGCAAGTGGGTTGCCGAAATCAGGGAGCCCAACAAGCGGCAACTGAGGTGTAAGTCAAATTGTGTTTAAGTAGTTGACCAAGTTGACACATCGCTAGCTACTTAATGGTCGATTTTTCACTAAAAGGATCACATTTGCCAAAAAATTATAACAAGAGGACTAATATTGCCCGGGTGACCCAAACGTTGTACTGCGCGTGCCATACCCCTCAAACTTTAGGACCAAAAGTGCCTTTTTCCCGTATAATTTCATCTCATCTAAACGATATGGTCATTTACTTTTGTTTGATGTCGGTCTATTATGCATTTTATGAATGAGGTATTCCCCTTGTGAAATCATTGCTTTCACATAGCTTTTTACTTTAATCTAGTCATAGTACGATTTAGAACTCAAATTTCTAAACTGTAATCATACCTATGATTAGATAGATTCCCTAAATGTGCTTTATTTGAGTTTTTCTGGTATGATTCGTGTGCTCTTGAAACAGGAAATGATCATTGATGAGTGCACTTATGTTTAGAACTTTTCTGGCTGAAGTTAAACAATTCAAGATTTGAGTACTCTTTGGGCCCATTAACTTGGTGGATGGAAGATTGTGAACTTATCTTATCTACGAGTAAACTATCTCGGTTTGGATTAAGCCTAACTTTATGGATATATCTGCACCGGGATGGGGTGTTGCATTTTAGTACAGTTTCAATATATTTTAAAGACTGCAATTCAAGATAAAAGTGACTTGTAAGATAAGTTATTAATCTATGGGTTATTGAAGACACCTAAAATCCAACCTTTTCTTTGTACAATAAGTTGCAACTTGTAAAGTGTTAGAGAAGCGAAATTGTTTGCGAACAGGAAAGAAAACTACAATTAAGATTGTTTTTTGTACTCTCTAGTGGGATCATATGCACAGGCCATAAATCTTAGCATATCTACTGATGAGGTATCATATCTATGTTCTTTTTCAAATATAGAAGTTTAAATACTAAAAGCTCTCTATAGCATAGTATACTGTACTCCCAACATATGAATATATGATATCCTATAGCTTGTGGAAAAGATCAAGGAGAAGTATTGTATAATTAGAAAGGGAAGTGAAGATGAATGTGTATCAAAACCGATGAATCTGAGTTCATGAATTTCATAGTGTATGTCTAATGTACTACAGAAAGACCCGGTTAGTCCTATTCGACTTTCAATCGAGCAATACTTTTCAAAACACGAAGGAAAAGAAAGAAGTGCGTGCAGTATTCTGTATAGCAACAAACTAAAATGAAAAGCTATTAACCGGACGGAGTAACACGTCTCTATAAACATGGGGCGGACTTTGTATGGTGTCTAATTTGGGGCTAGCAAATTACACCCCAAGTCGCGCCCACACTTTTAACGAGTCCTCATCTTGTGATGTTCTTTGTATGTGGTCCATCTAGTTTGTTTGAAAGTGTATCCTATGTTATCCATCATCATCTATACATGGACCACCACATCCCACTAATCACATCAAAGCCATTATATCACCACCATTATCTTAATAAGTAGTATCTAACATGTCAATTTTTAAAATTCACAATTTGCCACCTGCACACTTCAACTATTGGTATATAGTATATACATTCTCAAAGTGCTTCGCCCCGTGTGGCTAGTAGGGTTTACAGTGTTGTAACGTAACAATCCTTTGAGGATTGAGAATCATGAGTATGTTTGAAAATTGAAGTTTTCGATAAACTTTGACTGATACAATCCCTACATCTTTAACACACTACTCTAACAATTTAACTAACAATCAGTCTCCCTTATCACGTCATGTATGTATGGTGCTCATTTGGTTTTTGAACACCAAATAAAATGTATTCCTAAATGAAGACTCAAGCACACTTGATTTGAGTGGTAATTTATGGGTCTCAGGCCTAATTATTATGTTTAGTTGCAGAAATGTAGTCCGGGATGAAGAGGTAATTCGAATTATCATGGTAATCTATAGCTTAAATGAGCTGCACTACAATTACCTCTTCTCAAAATCCATTATTATTTGAATAGGGTAGTTGGCCTTCTTGCAAAAATAAAAATAAGAAAACCACATCCATAGGATAATAAAAAGTAAGAGGTATAGGATAGTTAGCGGACAACAAATTTTAACAACTTCAATTCCCCATCTCATCTCAAGATACAAGTTCATTGCACAATTAATTAACTTTTCCATTTCTGCTACGTTCTAATTTCATTTGAATATTATCTTCATTTTTACTTATTTTTGAATAGTTAAATCGCACTTTGACTCTTTTTATAATTTGAAAGCTGGTGTATAATGAGCAAAATGTGTTTATGATGTAAACACTTCTAAAATTATAGATGAAATGTTTTGTTTAGTTATAATTGAATAGATATTTGGTAGTTGCATGTAATACGCTATCTATAGTGAACATAACTACGTATAAATGACGTCGGACTTATCAAAATAAAATTGGCATCAAACTTCTCTTATCAGGCAAACTAATAGTATCAGTGTAATACGCTGTCTATAATGACCATAACTACGTAGCTTGTCTTGTTATAATGTGAACTTTAATTTCCTCTTTTTCTTTTTCCAAATCAATCCCATTACCAAAATTTACGTGCTGCAACTTGCAAGAACATGATGCAAAATTAATTAACGTTCTAAAGGATTTTGATTTTAATAAATTATAACGTGTTGCGCGGTATGCTTTGATTTTAATAATTTATTCTGGGTTACAGATAAGGAGTTTTGGAAGGAAAAAATGTAAAATGTTTAATGCATAAAAAATAAAACAATTAAAATTCTCAGTAAATCTCTGGGAAACAAAATTTACACTAAATGAAGTTGTAAATCTTGTCTTGCTAAGTACACACCAGCAGGTAGAGCTATTACTTACATGAGTCGAGCCCTCGGCTCGATAAGGTCCGAGCTCAGGTTACTCGATAAGGTGTTAGAGCAGAACTCGAACCTGATTCGGAGCTCATTTAGTTACCGAGCCGAGTAAGATTCGGCTCGTTGGTACTCGACTATACTCGTTTGACTTTTTTTCAATTTATATTCATATGCATTTTCATTAATGAGCCCAGGCTCGGCTAAAGCTCGAACTAAATGAACCAAGCTTGAATAAGTAATATGTCGGGTCGAGCTCGGGTAATGATACACTCAGTTTGACTTGTAAATAAAGTAAGGCTTCATTTGGTTTGAGGGAAAATGGGGGAAAAGAAAAAAAATAGGGGAAAATATTATTTTCCACCATTGGTAGTAGTTCTCAGGAAATCCTGGAAAATTCATCAAAATCTATACAAAATACATCTATCTCCACAAACTAAGGAAAATTGTTTTTTCCTCACATTTTACAGAAAAATCTTATTTTCTCCTATTTTTTTCTTTTCCCCTATTTTCCCTCAAACCAAATGAAGCCTAAAGTAAAGTATAATTAAGTACAAGTAAAAATTAAGCGTAAACAATTACAGTGACATATAAAAGGTGAAATAAAAGTTCTATTGGATTAAGGCGATCATTATGTTATTTATTAAAGTACTTATAAAAATTTCTCTTTATTAAAGTGAATGGTTTGAATTCATAAACTCCATATTTTTTTGTCCATGAAAGCATAAAATGAGTAGTAATCAAGATTTACCGTATTCTGTTAAAAGAAATATCTTAAAATTTGGAAGATGTTAGTTTAGACTGTACAAGTTTTGTAATAAGCATAGGGACGTGTAAGTGGGTACTAATTATGTAAATCAAGAATTAGCTAGTAATCATCTCTTCTACCCAATACTCCAAAGTCCAAACGGTCCCTATGTGATGAATAATAAGCAAATCTAACTTTCTCATAATTCCAAATCACGACACAATTAAAATCATACGTATTTAGTTTATCGATGGTTTTCCAAAATATGGTCAGTACAGATCAAAACATACCGCTTCCACCGCCTGACGTACTACCACATTTGGCACCGGTTGCATGATCTTGGCACGTCGCAACCTTTCTTCCTACATAACTCGTCATATGACGACGTTCTCTTAACTTATCGAAATCGGATTATGTCATAAATGGAAAACAAAATCTTATCATATCATCCTTTTTCCCTTATCTGGAAACTGTGCTGTGCATAAGACAATTAAGTATGATTAGACATGATATTGATATTAGCCACACAATCATAAATCATAATTAATGGAAACTGCCAAGTGTGTGTGGGACTAAGTTTAGGTGACTAGATGTACTTGGCAACAAAATGTATGAAAGGTGATCATGTATCTAATCTGCATATAAAATCCTCAAGGTAGTGGATAAGTAGAAGTTTAGAAGTCCACTTTCTCACTTTCACCTAATCAAATACGAGATAAATTTTTAAGTCAGTAGAATTATAACTTAACTTATCAGTTACTTTTGTTAAATGTAATACGCATATCAATGAATTATGATGCAATACGAACCATATAAATAATACAAAATGAATACATGTAAAAGTCATGTGGTTATAACTTATTTTACACGACTAGGGAACTGAATTGTATGCTACAGTCTTATTGGCAGAAGAATATTCTTCATGACAATACCTAGGAGGTTGTTTAGCTACGAATTAACTAAGACCTTAGCTATTTATGTCTTTTGACGGACTTTTAAAATGCGTACAATCTAACTTGAAATTTCAAATTCCTTACCAATTAAGCAATTAATCGGAGAATTTAGCTCGTTACAAAATATCTAAATAAAGGGGAGTAATAAATGTAGACAGGAGTTGGTACTCACTATTTAAGAAAGGGAAAGTGACGGTACACTATATACTATCATAGTACAATGAGAAAAGCCCATTAACCTTTCTTCAGGGTTCGTTATTATCCATAAGTAGCTATTCGTGGCAATAGTAGGTGGGCCGTTGAGAATCCCTGGCCCACTACTACTTCCACGTGGCTACTTCTTGTTCAATTTCAGCTAATTTATGACTCATTGATGAGTAACTGAAGAAACTGAAACCAATAATTTTATTTTAAAAATAAATTTGGTACTTGAATATCTAACTGATTAGATTATAAACTACATTATATGATAAATTGTTTATGTAATTTATTTAAAATACTAAGTTAGTTGATTTGGTTTATGTAATACAACAATTAATTATCAACTAATTAAATTAAAAAATGCCCCAATAAAATTTAACTAGTTTATCAGTTAATAGTTAACTATTCAGCTAGCAGTTAAATTTGGTAAACATAGAAAATCAATAACAGTAGAAACTAAAAAAAGCCTGAAACGAGAGAGAAAGGGGTTGTTTACGTAGTTTATTAGAAAAAAAAAATAAGTTGATTGATTGTATTTATATACTCCGTCTCGCAAAACTTCATACATTTGTCATTTTTTGGCCATTTTGACATTTTGGGTATTCCAAACAAAACTTATCATTTATTTTTTTGACAATCAATCATCCAACTTTAACATTGCATGTACTCAAAAGTAAACCATTATTTTATCCAAATTTCAACTTTAAAAATTAATTTGAAGTGCTCACTATTATTATTTTATCCAAAAATAGTTATACCTTATTTTCTCCACTTAAAAATTTAACGGGGAGTTATTTTTTAGACGGATATTACCTAACTAGCTCCGGTTAATTTATCAGCTACCCAACTACCAACTAATTTTGCAAACATAGCAAATCCATGACAGTAGAAAACCTAAAACCAGAGAAATGGGATTTTTTTTTTAACAGTCGTCGGTGAAACATTCGGAGAAAGGAGAAAGCTCTCTGTACGTATCTATTGGTATGTGTATGTATAATTTGATAGAGACAGAGATTAGTGGACTTTTGTTATCCCTTTTCACACCAGTCTAAATCTTTAAGCTGTGAATTTTGTCTTTGACACATTATTACATACACCTTGCCCATAACATAATTCTTTGTTTTGTTTTCTATCATCTTTCTACAGTCAAATCGAGAGTAGATAATATTTTCTTCATTCACGTGTCCTGCCCTGTTTTTCCTTATCCCTTTTTTTTTTTTTTTCTTCTTCTTCCGTTTCTTTTCCTTTTTGAGTTTGTTTGTTTGTTGGTTTCTGGGACCGAAAGTATTCGGCGGTTACGTTTTCTTGACGGTGGGTTTGTATAAATACCACCCTTCTTCTTCACTCTCTCCATCACTGCAAAAAAACCCACAATTCACAAACCAAAAAAATTCAATCTTTTTCACTTTTAGAGAGTTTGAGTGTGTGTGAGAATGGAAGGAGGTGGTGAGCAGCAGCAAACTCGCTCTACGTTAGCTACTGATCTTTTCGGTCCTAAGATTGATCCTTCTGCTTCTGTCTTTGCTTCCATTTTTCCTCCTCCCAAGGTATACCGATTCAAATTCTTGCTCTTTTTTTGTTTTGTTTGCTTTCAGATTGATCTTTTGGTTTTTCTTTCTTTTTTTGGGAGTAAAGGGTGGTTTTGTTTTTTGTTTAGCTGCCTTTTTTATTGTTTTTTTTGGAGTAAAGGGTACTTTGCATTTTGGTTTTCTTGTCAGGAATTGGCAAAGACTGCATTTTTCTTCAATGTATGCCTGTGTTTTTAGAATGGTTTATTGTGTAAAGGAGTGTTGTGTTGTCCAATGGTGATGTGTATGGTTCATTGAAATTCTAGCTCTTTTTTTTGTTTCCTTTCAGATTGATCTTTTGGTTTTTTCTTTTTGTTTTTTTTGGAGTAAAATGTGGTTTTCTTTTTTGTTTAGCTACCTTTTTTATTGTTCTTTTGGTTTTTCTGGGAGTAGGGTACTTTGCATTTTTGGTTTAGCAAGGACTGCATTCTTCTTCAATGTATACCTGTGTTTTTAGAATGGTTTACGGTATAAAGGAGTGTTATGTTGTCCAATGGTGATGTGTATGGCTCATTGGTTTTTTCTTTTTATGGGCTTTAGATCTAATTTTATTGATTTATGTACTGTTTTGTTAGGAATGTAGAGGTTTTTATTAACTGATCAATGGGTGTTTCTAGTTTTTGAAAATTTTCTGGTTTGTCATGTAAGTGAAAATGCTGAATTTTGTATTAATGAGTTGCTTTGTCTGATGTTTTGGTTTCAGGGCACCTCTGCTTTTGAGAAGAAGACTGTGAAGCAATGGGTTCCTCCAGGTACATGACATGTTTTAGTACATGTTAGGATTATTGCTTTTGTATCTCAGTTTGTCTTGATAATGTGCTAGCATGTTTTGATAAATTCTCCATAGCTCAAAGCTGTTTACCATTGTGAAAATCTGTTTTGTGCGGAATTATGTCGTTTGCATACGTAAATCTTAGATCATACTTCATATGCTTGCCAGTTGATTAAAACAATTCTGTAAAATGGACCATTTTTACAACACCTGTAACTTAAGCCAAGTTTTTAACATCAATGGTTGCATTTCTTTCTTTCTTTCCAGAGAAGAAGGGTGATGGTAGCTCAACCAACAAGGAGGCGGGCTCGTATTTTCAGGACACACGAGTTCGGCCTTTCCAGTACAACTCATCCATTTACTATGGTGGTCAAGAGGTGTATACCCCTCCCCAGCCTTCCCAGACTCCTTCCCATTTTGCATCGGTCAGTAATCTAATTGTTTTCGAGAGCTGATTTGTATTAAATCTTCTGTTTCCTTGTCTGTGCATAGATTTTCTCAATGTTTCAGTTAAAGTAACATCCATGATTTTAGTAGTACATTATTTAGTGACTAATGGCATTCACAAGGTTTGTAAATATAAAATTCTAAGTAATTATTTCATTGATGAAACTGAAATGGTATTTATTTGACCTTCACAAGGTTTGTAAATATGAAAATCTAACTAATTATTTCATTGATGAAACTGACATGGTATTTGTTTGATTATCAGTTCAAGAAAGACGGGGAAGAGGATGACGGCCAGGCTTCCCGTGGCAATTGGTGGCAGGGTATGATATACAATAGCATATGTTCCAAAACGCTGTGACTTATTAGATTCTTGTATTAACTTTTTCATTTTGTTTTTGGACAGGATCTCTTTACTACTGAGTGCCCGCGCCATCCCGTGTGAATCTATATATACTAAATTATTAGGTAATAATTGTCACGCGTATGATATTTGTTTATTTTTCAGGTGTTAGTTTCACTTTACACGTAAATCCGGATCCAAAAAGTAACAAAAGATATCTGATTAGTAACTTCTTTTCCTAAGCTTCCATTTTTATAATGCCATTGGCTGTCATATGTCCACTAAAGATAGAGTTGATTGGGATATACGGGTTAATTAACATGTCTTGTTTAGTTGTTTATTACCAATACATCTACTTGCATTGCATATCAACCACCAACTGCATCTTCTAATATGTCATTCTTTAACATTATTGAGCTACTAATGGTTAGGATCTTCTTAACCTTACCTTTCTATCTTTGTGTCAAGATTTTTAAAAAGGAGATTAATAAGAGCCAAATATTACTTTTTCTACTGTATCACGTGGGGCATCTCAGCTCCACTTAGGATTTGTTTTCTTGCAAGTGAATAAGCTTCCTGCTTCTATAGATTACAGCTGGAGTTGATTTCTAAAAGATAAACAATGATGCATAGGCATGATGAGACTTGTTTGGTTCAAAACAATTTGGTTTAGGATATATGTTGCTTATATGAGTAAGAGTAATGCTTATGACATGACAAGACTTATTTGGTTACAACCATTTCGTATAGATAGCGTTCCCTTTTCAGCTTTAATTACTGCAGTTATGTTGTTATGGTAATGCTAATAGCGTAATCTTACGATTTGTCATTTATGTCATTGCAGGAAGATATATAATATATATGAAGTCGAACCAGCAGTTATCCTTCTCTTCATAAAAGGGAAAGTGATGCTTAGGAAGTGCAATCAATAGTAGCTAGCGGAAGGCCGTCCCTCAGGGTCTCTCGCGCATCTTATGTTTAGTTGGTAACTTTGTGTCAGTCGGTTAAGTGTCCGTCTCCTTTTATGTAAAGGATTATAAGGGTCTATCTTATTTCATGCTCAGTAAGGTTGTGTCAGCCGGTTTGGTGTCTCCTTTCCTGTAAAGGATTATAGGGTCTATCGCATCTCAAGTTCAGTAAGGCTGTGCCGGACAGTTTGGCGTCTCCTTTCATGTAAAGGATTGTAGGGTCTAATCGTATTTCATGTTCAGTAAGGTTGTTGTCTCCTTTCGTGGGAAAGGATTATGAACTTATGGTTTTCAGTTGGATGTATCAATAATGTTGCTCTTGCGGTCTATATTCCGTTCCAGAGCTAAGTTCTATGAAATGGTTAATTTTAGACTATGTTTTTGATTCGTATGCTTTTATCCTCTTGTTTATATTCTGTTCCATAGCTAGCTCGATTCTTGTTTCTGCTCCTTCCTTTTTAGAAAGAACAATTTATGTGCCTTTCTAGATGAGGAAAAGCAATGGCTCCTAGTTTTCTTGAATGTACATCTACTGAAACAAGTGGAATCTGAATGTTTGTCCTGAAGAAACGCATTGGTCGACTGGCAGAACCGACATGGTATGTAGCCATGAGCCATCCCATCCGGTTTGTTAGTAGCTGTTTGTGGTTAGACAAGCTGTTTTGTGAGATGTATAATGTTTGATTCCAGCGAGGAATTCAGAGATGTAGAATAAGCCAAATGTAACCTAGTAGAATATCAAGACCCCTTTTTTAGATTAGGACCACAACAGATGCTGCATGCTTGTGTCTGTTGACTAGAGTACACCATCCACAACTGCATTCTGTTGCGAAGTTGCTATCAGTTATCAGTTTCTTACTTTGAGTACATTGTTTACTTTTGTCTGTTTGGGTCATGTTGCAAGAATATGCTAACTTCTATGCTCTTAAACTGGTCTGGTACTACTATTTGTGGCTTATGAAGAATATCTGGTACTACTCTATACTGCAAGAATCTGTGTGCTTCTTACTTTGGTGTTGAATTTGAGCCTCTAATTAGATGCCCACAGAGTCTTATGTTGCCAGATTATGATAGGACTTTGATGTCGAATTTTAGATACCACATGTTGCACATAACACAAAACTAGTTAGAAGAGCCCCAGGTCTAAACCTAAACAACATTAGCACGCAAACAACACAAGAAGCTAAAACAATCTTAACAAACATTATTGAAACCGACTGATTCAAAGCTACATAAGAAGACACGGTTGCAGCAAGATACAACCAAGACTCCTCAAATTGATCACTTAAAATTCAAAGCTACAGCCTACAGCTCCTAGTTTCACAAATGCAAACAAAATCGACAGCAAAACTACAAATAAACTTCGCATGATTCACAGATTTTCCGTAGTTCGACTAAACACACAGAAACAGAAGCATAGAGGAGAATAATGACATAAAAAGATTAAAAGAAAATGACTTGGAACAAAAAAGCGCCGCTGCCGGGGATCGAACCCGGGTCACCCGCGTGACAGGCGGGAATACTTACCACTATACTACAACGACCTTGTTGCTATTACATTTACACATCAATATAGCTCATAGGATAAAAACAACTTGTAGTATAAACAACTACTAAAGACGATAAATTACGTAGGTGTCCAAAACTCGACATTAATTAGTCATTTGAGATGTAGCTTTTACAATAATGGAGTCACCATGACCAGCATGCATGATGCGCATTCTTAGTAATTTAGAATATCTAGCATATATCAATTAGCAGATGATTGCTTGTTTCAACTGGCGTCTGGCGTGTGAACATATCGATAATGGTGTGTTTTGAATTAGTGTTTTAATTTAGTTTTCAAAGTAATAATTATTATTTTTAATGATATAACCAACTAGGAGGCGCGTGGAGAAGAGCGATTTAATCTCAATTTACGTTTCTCTTTGTAAAACGGGTCTTTTGCAATAACAATACCACTATGACAAACAATTTGCGTGATACACGAACGAACCTTTCCTTTTCCTCTCTTTCTTCTTGGGTATCTTCGGCTATGTCGGAATCCGATCGGTAAATAAGTGAACTTCATAATGCAATTTCTACCAAGAATAGACGTTGCATCGAGCCATACTAGGATATCATAGGATTTCATTCATAGCATAATTCATGTCACACACTGTTTCTAGTCCTATAAATAAGAGATTAATTTTATCAATAATGGTGTATTTAATTTCAAATTTACTAAAAATAATAAAATTACTAATTTGTATAAAGTTATAACTAAAGTGTAAGAATTTTTTAAAAGTTACATTAATTTATAATTATTCCTTTAAAATACAAATACATTAGTTGATGCATGTCTTCTCATTTATTTGCATTGTGTTTCGAATCAGAAATACCAAAACAGTACTTTGAATTTGCAACCAATTGGTTAATTTTGTGTTCTTGTAGTAAATGAAATGGAAAACAAAAATCATCTAATCCTTGCATTAATGGTAAGAAGGCGAAGCGTTCTTCAGAATGTTTTCTTTTCTATATATATAACCATAAACAAGACATGTAGTTCATCATCTTCGGCATTCTTATATATCGGTTTCCTCTTCCCTACAGCATGATGTACTAGAAATCTTGATCGAAATGGAAACGAGTCCGAACCCTCATCTCCCCAAAGAAATCCTTGTTGAAATTTTCTCCAGGCTTCCTGCAAAATTGGTAGGCAAATGCCGATGCTTGTCAAAGTCATGGAGCAGAGATCTCTCTACTCCTCATTTCATCAAGAAACACTTGATCACTCACCAAAAATCAACCCAACCACAAAGCGTTGCCCTGATTACCTCTGGTTCACTTCACATTGTCTCTTCCCCCTTGAAAAATGATGAGCAGGTCCACCGGTTGCCTGGTTATCCCGAAACAAATCGCCTACTCGGTGCCTGTAACGGGTTGGTTTTGGAAGAACTCCATGACACAATGATCTCTTTGCTAAATCCCATCACTCAAGAAAAGGTAGTCATACCTTGTTCAACTACTTCACTTTATGAGCAGCCTCGAGGACTACATTATCGTTATGGGTTTGGATATGACTGCTTTACTGATGATTTGAAGGTTATAAAATTTTCTTTTCCTGCCTTATTATACCCTTCATTTATATTGGTAGAGGTCTATTCTATAAAAAGAGGTATTTGGTACAGGCTTGACAAAAGTTATCCATATGGTCTAATTCCTCCTGTTACAAACTATGGTCTGGAGGGGGGTGCTTTTGTCAATGGGGCAATTCCCTGGTTTATCGGTGAATATGTTAGTCACTATATTGATCACTTTGCTGCTTTTGATTTGGCTAATGAAAATTTCCATGAGATTCCATTCCCTGTGGAGTTTGATAGGAGAAGCCTTCTTAGTGGAGTTGCTGTCATTGGTGGGTGCTTGTCGATTGTCGACCACTTGGGGGGCGGTTCTACTGATGTTTGGCTGATGAAAGAATATGGGGTGGTGGATTCTTGGGTCAGATTTCACATTGCTGAACATGAGGTTGGGGAACTAAACGTTCCGCTGTGTTATGTTGGGGATGAGCAACTTATGTGCCTCACTGATGATGGTACTTTGGTTGTGTGTGACCTGAAAGATGGAACAACAAAGGCTTTGATTAAGGAAGATCGCTACCAGAACGGGTTGGCCTTTGAAGAAAGTCTCGTATCTCCGGAGAAATGTGAATGTGGCAATGCTTCTAGTTTGCAAAATTAGGTGCCAAGCAAGGTTTCCTCTTCCCTACAGAAGCATGACGTTGGGTAGAAAAAACCGCCAAGTTGTAATTCAGAAGAAAAGAGGTTGATTGGAGATCTATTTTGTTGTTTTCTTGATCTGTTCTTCTCCAGCTTATATCTTTCTCTGATTTACATACTATTGTTTGTACGGTGACAATGTTGTTTTTCCCTTTATTTCACATGTAGAAAAACATCAGTATTTTTCAATCTAATTTTCATTAAACATGCATAATTTGATAAATTTACTTACCTAGCTATTTAGTATGTCAAGTTTCAATGGTGTTTCAAAGGTTCATGTACTGTACTAATTAGAGATGTGGAACAAAGTTCATGGATAGAATGTACATTCACCACATACATTTGAGCGCTTTAATACTGTATCTGAACTTTGGAACAACTTTCCAACCCTTACTCAACTCATTCTAGAACTATTGCTCCAATCTTCCAGAGTTTTCGACTTTCTGAGATGAGAGAAATGTCGTTGTAATCAAATGTCACAAGAATTCTCATAGGACTTCATGAACTCTATAAATGGGTGGTGTATCGTTACCTCTGGCCCAATTCCGTGCTTACATTGCTTCGACTTAATACCTTCCTGGCAAAACATATGTCCAGATCGATACTATCAACATTACATCATGCCCCAACTTTGAAGTACTACTTTGCAGAAAATAGGCATGGCAACTGACAGTACACATTGTAAACATGAACATACTTGTAGTTATACTGTACTTGCATGTATAGTTCATCACTTTGCTTAACATGAAATTCACCATAGTCTTAATAGTTTAAAACTTCAAATGAAGAGAAATGGTTTGTGCAATGAGCAAGTACATGAAAGATTATATTACCAGGTTTCAAATTCAAGGTGAAGAACTAGATCTCTAAATTAATCAATTATGACACTTCTATGTTTAGTCCCATATAATGAGTGTGTGGTACGAGGTTTCATTTTTAAACAGGGCATTTGGTCTAGTGGTATGATTCTCGCTTAGGGTGCGAGAGGTCCCGAGTTCAATTCTCGGAATGCCCCTTTTTTTTTAACTTTTGAAAACATTTCACTTGAAACCGAACCGAAGCACTTACCAGAGACAATCATTTGGTGTCTTGACTCTTGACATTGCCAAAAGACATGAAACAAGTAGGCTGAGATCATTCCTTGGTTAGCTCCAATGTAAATTTAGTTCAATTTATTCAAGACTAGTAGTTCTTGATTGTTTTGCCCTTCTGTTTCCTTGCTAAAATTTTATTTGCCTTCCTATAAAGTATGAATTTTTATATTGGTTTTGTCAACAGTCAACAGATTCAATATTTCTTTTGTCAATCATGGTTTACTTTATGGTTTTTGCCTATAAGTAGATCACCACTTGAAGCAAAACAGAAATCCATCAAGAAAATAGCAGAAGTTGACTTGTCTAATCCAAAGAAAGAAAGTACTAATGGCAGAAGTGAAGCTTTTTGGAGCTTGGTTTAGCCCGTTCAGCTGCAGGGTCGAGATGGCCTTGAAACTCAAAGGCGTTGAATACGAATTCATAGAAGAAGATTTGAGCAACAAGTCTGATTTACTAGTCAAGTACAATCCTGTTCATAAGAAAATTCCAGTGCTTGTGCACAATGGAAAGGCCATTGCTGAATCATCAGTCATCCTTGAATACATCGACGAGGCTTTTGAAGGTCCATCCGTTCTGCCCAAGGACCCCTATGACAGAGCCATGTCTCGTTTTTGGGCCAAGTTCATAAACGAAAAGGTAACATAAAACACCATGCTTGCAAACCTGCTTCATATTTTGAGTTTTTAAGTCTTACAATCTAGAATTTATTTTCTTGACAGTGCTTAGCTGCAGCCTGGACCGCGTGTTTGAGCACAGGAGAAGAAAAGGAGAAGCTCAGGGAAGAAGCGATCGAGCTGTTTAAGTTTCTTGACAATGAACTGAAGGGCAAGAGGTTCTTTGGAGGCGATACCATTGGTTTAGTTGATCTTTGTGCCAATACTATTGGCTCTGGACACGGAATAATGGCAGAAGTAACCGGAACTGAAATCATGACAAAGGAGAATCATCCCAATCTGTGTCAGTGGATTGAGGAGTATGTTAATCACGACGTGGTGAAGGCAAATCTACCCGAAAAGGAGAAACTTGCTCCACTCTTTAAGGCATTAACGAAACCTCCAGTCGGGAACTGAGTATAGGCCCAGAGTCGAATAAGTTCGTACTTTCTGTTGGATTGTAACCTCTGTTGTATACTAGAATGTGTTGTGTCTTTGCATAAAGAAGGTGATCATTAATAACACTGAATGTTTCATTCTGTATTGAATTGTGTATCTTTAGTCAACTAAGTGCCACATCATTAAATATTCGACCAACGAAGTCAATAGTCCTAAGTTTGGGACTAAATATGCACGACTCTCCGTCCAAACGTGTGACTGCGTATCCCTTAACCCCAAATTTTGAAATCTTGTTCTCCTGTACGTGGAGTACTGGAGCCCCTTTTGTCAGGTAGGTTCTTTTTAAACTCTGCTAGTCAACAATTAATTAGGTGTAGGCTGTGATAATCGCTTACGTAGTAGGCATGTTATAATTTAGTAGTAAACAAACTTTGGTTTGTCTTTCTATTGTTGAAGTCATGGTTCATGTGAATAGCTTGGTTAATTTGCCTATAAGAAGAGTGTGTACCAGTTGAAGCAAAGCAGAAACCAAATCATAATGGCAGATGTGAAGCTTTTGGGAAAAATCCCTAAATGGTACCTTATGTTGTACCATTTCACGTTTTGGTACCTTTCTTTGACACAGTACAATTTTTATACCTTACGTTAACTTTCCGTCCAATTTTACTACTCCGTTAGTCGAAATTGACGGACCCGTCAATTTGGACCGAACTAGCACGAATTAGAACAGATTCGTCGAATTTTCCGTGAGTAAGTCGCGTGTCGAACACGCGCCTGATTAAATTTTTTTTTTTATAAAATTTATGTTTATTTATTTAGAACGTTTAAAAAACGAAAAATGAAAAAACCATTACAATTTCTTCTGCAAATCACTTTACCCGACCCGACTTTAAATCATTCTCTCTTACCCCCAAATCAAATCGGAAGAACCCTAGCCTGAAGAAAACAACGACTTGGTCGAATGGCATCGTCTGGAAGTGAATCAAGTGGTGTAACAAACCGCAAATGTCGTTGCGGGAAGATTCCTCGTCAATATTGTTCATGGAAGGCAGCAACTGTTGGTCGTCGATTCTTTGGATGTCCCGACTATAATGTAAGTTTGGTATTTTTGGGAAGTTAAGAATTTTCGTTTGTATGGGTATGGGTATGGGTAATTTGCCCGGTTTATTGGATGATATGAAACTTGTCTGTTAATTGGTGTATTGATAGATATATGTTTACTGTTTCTGCAGAAGTTTGAAAAACGTGGGTGTAAGTATTTTGATTGGGTTGATGATCCTTTTGATAGTAGACTGAGTGGCGTGTTAAGTTTCCTGGTTAATAGTAAACGTATGGCAGAGGAGATGTCTGTGAGACTTGATGCTCAAGTGAAAGAGTTAAGCACTGATTTGGACAGTATGATTGCTGCAAATGACAATTTGTTAGTCTCACACAAAATGCTGGAGGAGAAGCTTAAGATGCTGGAGAGTGAGAAGGAAGCATCTGATAAGAAGATTAGGGTACTGGTTAAGGCAATTGGACTGCTTTGTGTGGTGATCATTTGGCTTTTGTTGTTTTATGTAATGTAGATGCTATGGTTTGTGGTATTAGGCTGATAAGATGTAATCTGTATTAGAAAAGAATTAGCAGGTGGAGTCTGGAGTAGTCCAAGATGTGCTCTATGTAATTTTGGCTATGTAATTGATGTAATCAAGCACAAAAAATGTAGTTGATCTTGCTATTCTGGCTATGGAATTTTGGGCATTGGGATCCCTGAATCAATATTCAACTTGGCAGTTTCTTATATTGACTCAAGGTAGATACTTGAACTGTTAATGTTAATGTAAATGAACAATGAAACATGGAACAATAAACTGGAAACAGGTCTTCTAATTTCATCCAACAAAATATGCAAATGGATTCTCAAATTCAGGACATAAATTCTAAAGCAAAAGTGTGCCAAAGTATGAGTAACACTAGACAAAAGAACATAAATTCTAAAGCAAATCACATTCAAGTGACAAATTCAATTTTCTTTTTTCATGCCTTCTTTGCTTGATCAACTTTCTCCTTCTTCACTTTAATCAGCTTCTGTTTTGCTTGTTCTACCTTATCTTGCTTCACTTTCATCAACTGATCACTTGTGATGAAATTACCTCCAGGGGTTTGAATATGGACTGTTCCCCCATCAATCTTCAGAGTTTTGGAGTAATTGGCCAAATCAACTCCTCCTTGCTGCAATGCATAAAATGCAGCTGGTCTTTTTTCTTTATCAGCTTCCTTCAACTTGTTCAGTTCTTGAACAATGCTTGATGAACCATCCTACATTATTAACAACTAATCAAATTGGAGTCTAAATCAAACTAGAACTACTCAGAATATATAACAAAGGTAAAGTGTGTACATTAATGTTGCTTGAAGTTCCAGAAGTTCCCTGAAGTTCCTTCTGCACTTTAGATACATCATTTACCTGTGTCATATAGCTAATTTAGTTTCATAATACATCACCAAACAAATACAACATACAAATGGGGATATATACCTTGTCTTGAGCTTCCATTTCATCAATCAATTGCAGGTTCTTCTTAAGATCACACCCCCTCTGATTATGGCCAAGTTCATGGCAGTATCCACACTTGACTGTGTCTTGTTGCTTCTTCATTTGGTACTTGCTCTTTTTGGAGATAGCTGGTGGTCCACCTCCTCTTGGCCTTGACTTCCTTTTGACTTGGTGTGCAGGCTCATCAGGCTCCCTTCTCCTAGTCTTTCTTGGTCTGCCTCTCTTTTTCACTTCAAACGGTGGTACAATTGGTACATCAAGTCTACACCATTCCTTTCTTCCATTGATAGGAACCACAGCAGGCTAGTCAAACAAGCAAACAAATAGACATATCCATGACTCCATAAGCATATAATCAACAAGCATAAGCAAATGGTAAAGAAAGTTAGGGACATATATTACCTCATAGCATGCCTTGTATGTCTTAACATAATAGGCCTCATCTACAAATTCTTCTACATCCCACTTATTTTCAGCAATGGCAGAGCATGCATGTTTGCAAGGGATTCCAGTTAAATCCCATTTCCTACACCCACATGTCTTCTCTTTCAAATTCACACTATATTTCATGCCCGTAGTATCCTCAACTGTCCATAACCACTTGGTTGAAGAAAATGGAATACAATCCTGGTTCTTGTTCAGATTTTCAGTTAGTAGATCACTAATCTTAGGACATAACTTACTACCTTTCCACCTTTGACTACACAACTCTCTATTTACTTGGAATCTTTTCATAATATACTCAAAAATCCAATCACACATTGCAACTATACCAAGCTGCCTCCCTTCAAGAATAACACTATTAAAACACTCACAGACATTGTTGAGAAGGATATCACATTTATCGTGTAGGGAAGTGTGATCTGCTCCATTGACTTGGATCTCTTTGTTGTAGCCACATGCTTGCCTTGGGATCAAGCTTCCACAATTCTTCTCTTTTGTCATCAAACTGCCTTAATGTAGTGGCAGTAGCCATGTTCCATAAGGCTTCCTTGATTGGAGTACCTGTTGCAAACAAATAACACAAGCAATTATCAGTTAATATGCATCATTATGTATACATTATGTAGTGGCAGTAGCCATGTTCCATAAATCATAGAAATCATCCACCACCCATCAATCTCGGCAAACACCATTATACTCAGTCAATTCGAAAACAAAGTAAAGAAAAAGGAAACACCAAGCACTTACCGTTTCTCTTGTCCAACGCTGTAAAAATCCTCGACGGAGTGTTCATTCCAATCGTCTTCTCCGTTACATACGACTTCAATGGAGATTTCAAACAACTCGTCTTCTCCTTATCAGGTGGTTTGCCCAGACGACTCTCCATCGACTTCGATCTCCCTTTTCCAGTCGACTTCAACGGAGTACTCATCCAGTTTGATTAGTTACACCAATTCGTTCTATGTGAGACGACTAGGGTTCTTCACACAAATTTGGGGATTTCTGTTCCCGGTTTTAGTTTTGATTTGAATAATGGCCAATTGTGTTGTTTAGTCTTTCTTATTTTCATTTCTTTTTTTAATTTGTTTTATGTTTAATTTGTTTTATGTTTTTTTTATTAAATTTAAACGGGCGCGTGTCACTCACGCGAATATAATGACGTCACCATGACGTTTTTCGAGTAAATTAACGGCGATTGTAATTAACGCGTCGGGTCCGTCAATTTCGACTAACAGAGTAGTAAAATTGGACGGAAAGTTAACGTAAGGTATAAAAATTGTAGTGTGTCAAAGAAAGGTACCAAAACGTGAAATGGTACAACATAAGGTACCATTTATGGATTTTTCCCTAAGTTTGGGACTAAATATGCACGACTCTCCGTCCAAACGTGTGACTGCGTATCCCTAACCCCAAATTTTGAAATCTTGTTCTCCTGTACGTGGAGTACTGGAGCCCCTTTTGTCAGGTAGGTTCTTTTTAAACTCTGCTAGTCAACAATTAATTAGGTGTAGGCTGAGATAATCGCTTACGTAGTAGGCATGTTATAATTTAGTAGTAAACAAACTTTGGTTTGTCTTTCTATTGTTGAAGTCATGGTTCATGTGAATAGCTTGGTTAATTTGCCTATAAGAAGAGTGTGTACCAGTTGAAGCAAAGCAGAAACCAAATCATAATGGCAGATGTGAAGCTTTTGGGAGCTTGGTTCAGCCCATTCAGCCGTAGAGTCGAAATGGCCCTGAAACTGAAAGGCGTTCAATACGAATATATTGAACAAGATTTGAGCAACAAGTCCGATTTACTTGTTAACTATAATCCGGTTCACAAAAAAATCCCGGTGCTCGTGCACAATGGCAACATGCCAACATTATCTGTGAATCTTTAGTCATCCTCGAATACATAGACGAGGCTTTTGAAGGCCGGTCCATTTTGCCAAAGGAAGCATATGAAAGAGCCATGGCTCGTTTCTGGGCCAAGTTCATAAATGACAAGGTAACATAACTTCTTTAGTACACCGTACATTTGTGGTCTTACATCTTTTTTCATGAAATCTTTGAACTTTTCAATACAGTGCATAGCTACAATGTGGAAAACTTGTTCGAGCGAAGGAGAAGAGATGGAGAAGCTCATGGAAGAAGCAATTGAGCAGTTGAAATTTCTTGACATAGAATTGAAGGGCAAGTTCTTTGGAGGCAATGCCATCGGATTTGTTGATCTTGCTGCTAATTCACTTGCCTATGGGATAGCAGTTAAGGCTGAAGTAGCCGGAATTGAAATCGTGACAAAAGAGAACCATCCCAATTTGTACCGGTGGATCAATGAGTACTTTAATGACGACTTCATCAAAGAAAACCTGCCTAATAGGGAGAAGCTTACTGCCTTCTTTGAGTCTTTAACCCGGCCTCCAGTAGGGAACGAATATAGGCCTAAAGTCGAATGAATTCGTATCTGTTAACTTGATTTGTGACTTCAACTTATGTGAAAGAATTTGTTTGTGTTGAGCTTCTGTGATCAATTCTTAAACTGTACTGTGTTTCATGTTGTGCATAACTTCCTGGGAATCAAAGACAAGAAAGAATTGTTTTCTGCAAAATTTTCCTCATTTACAGCATCAGTATAATTTTCAAGACCAAGAGTTGGCTACTCTCTTTTACTACATCCTATGATCCTCTTGATACTCATCTTGCAACCAACAGTACACAGACCTTCTCACAAGGCCTCCGACACAGTTTTCGGAGGAAGACGCTTTAGGAAATCAAGTGTTCCTTGCTTCGTCTTTTTCCGCTTGGCAGGAGGAGCTGTAGAGTTAAAATCAAATTTGTCATACAGAGTTTGAACTGAGCAAAATTTCTCAGCTGTTCAAGATATGTGGAAATCACTTGCTACCTTTAGTCTTATTGTCCTTGTTGGAATCGATGACAGCAGACTTCCACTCGTCGTAATCATGTTTATCTGTTAACTTACGCTTCTTGTAAGCCGAAGGCTGCAAATGTAGAAGATCGACATCAGGATATAACAAGAGCATAGCTAACACTTAACCAGCCTGACTCTAAGCAAACATTGTTACTGCAAAATTTCAAGCTACCATGATTACCTCTTCTCCATCATCAGAAGAATAGCCACCATCCTCGACTCTCCTTTTCTCAGGTAATGCGTCAATAAGTTCTGTAAACACAAACCGATTAAGCAAATTCAGGACAAGACTGATTCTGTTTCCAGTTATACAGCTTGTATACAGTCTACAGTAATTGTACCTCGGTTTCCTTTGATGTCTTTAGAATCCTTCTTTTCTCTAGCTGTTCCGAAGATATCAAAACACAGATCCACCATGGAGGTAGATACACTGGAAAATTCCGATTCGGTAGTACCCGCAAGCTCAATTAACTTGCTCTTATCAACTTTGAGCTACAAAAGTAGCATATAAACACCAGCATTACTTTCACAAACCCACACACTATCATCTGCTAAGTACAAAGTGGGCAAGGCTAGTCTAACAAACTACCTTGTGCTTTTTTGCGCAGAGGTAAAACGCTGCAGCAGTAAAAACTGGGCGAGTAAAGTCGGTGCTAGCCCTGCGTGAAGACGGTAATGAAGCAATAAACCGATCCTTATACCTGTCAAGGACCAAACCAACCATTTAAGTACAAGCCTCATAACCAAGAAATCACATTGTCATACATGAATTCTAAAGTATTTTGTTACACATGGAACTATCACCGCTAAACATGATTCACAGAAATCACAGATAAATGAGTAACAAATCATCCATTAGCCCATTACTATTGAATCATCAATAAAACACTATAGCAAGTAGTCCAGGAAAAAATACATAGAACCGAAATACTTACGAAGAGAGGCCTTTGAGAACGAATGGGATAATCCGTACACACCCGAATTGGATAGCAAGCTCCCTTACATCAATCTTATTCCTGCCACAAATGAAAAACACTCACACTCAAATACTCAATCAACAAAGAGAAGGCTGTAGTAAAATGTTCAACCAAAGTTCTCATCGTTTACGTGCGTAAAGCGATCCAAAACAATAAAAATACACTCACTTAATCCCAATGCCAAGCTGCATTGAATTGAAGGACCTATTGTACGCACCCTCAGACAGCCCACTCATTTTCACAGCAAGCTGCCGATCAAAACTGACGTCCAGCCTATCCAAACAAATCATTCAAGATCTTTAAAACCCAGAAATCAATAACATCGAATAGCAGACGTCATTAATAAAAATCAAATCTTTACCCAGAAGCAGCGATTTCCAAACAAATTACAGCCTTACAGATCTCACCCTGAAATCAAAACAGTATAAAAAATTATAACTATTCCGATTTCGGAACCAATTGATGAAATTGAGGGTCTGATAATTGATCAATCAATCGATTAAAGTAAGTAGAATCTTACAACGCCGATGACGGAGGAGTTGAAATTGATGTCGGCTCGGCGGCGGAGCTCGGCGGCCTTCCGAATGACTTGTTTGCAGTCGGAAAGACCCAATTTTCTGGCGATATCTTTCATGTCCATTTCCTTGGTGGTGTTGAGTTGAGTTGAGATTAGGGATCGGATTTCCGGTAGGTTTTGCAGAGTAGATGAATTGGGATTTTTATTGAATTGTACCAATATTTGTGGCGCCAAAATCGGGCTGCAAATTTTGGATTAGCGCGCTGAGATTGATAAAATGGAGCCAATATTTCAAATTTGCCGCCAGTTATCACAAGTGTTGCATTCGGAGTATTAGTGTAACATTGGGCAATCAATCGATCGAGAAGCGACCTTCATGAAAGTGCGGTTACTTGATTGAGCTACACATGTCACGTTAGCGTTATATTATCCTTTTTGGGTCGAAACATTCATGAATTTGATTGTGGAATCACCCAAAACGTCTTGTATTATATGGGAGTGGTGACCTACTTCTATTTATCCCATTCGCTCTTAACTGATGTAGAGTGTGGGTCATAACATTCTACCCCTAACCCTTTAAATTTCTCAACGTCCTCGTTGAGCCTCCAAATGGGGCAGTATTCAATATTCATGTCTCGGAATCAAACATCTGCACTATGTGCGGGTTTAAAGAGGGCAAAACTCTAGTACATTTGTAACAAACAAGACAATAATTGATCGAGATCCGATCTAGAACGACGTTATTCGTAATTGGGTTCGACATGTCACATTAGTATAATATTATTTAATTATGAACTCTGCCTCTCACACCTGATTTTGGATGGTTTCATCCAAAATGTCTCATGTTAAAATGGTGTTACACTGTTACGTACTACTCAACCGGTGTGGAATTAGAATCAATTTTCTCATTTCAAACAAAATATATCAAAGAACTTAATCTCAGAACAAATTCATTTAAGAAACAGTGACAATTTTGTTGCAAATTTTATCATTGTATTCTGCCAAATTCGGGCGCTTCCAATTTCTTCAAAAATCATACGTGCGCATTCCAAATATTCCAGATAAATGAAAGGGAAAATAAACCTTGCTCAGTGCTCACCAAAAAAAAAAAAAAAAAAAAGAGTACTCCTATTAGTTACTATCACCAGACATACAATGGTCACTGTGAGCCGTTCAACTAAACTTACTAACATCCCGTATTGAATCAACAACAGAAGATAGTTTGCAAATGCTGTAGTATTCTAGCAAAAGAAAGATGTGGTCGTTCAGAGATTCAAGTCGCTTCATCTGCAACTGTCTCAGCATCTTTAAAACCACTGTGTCTTTGCAGCAAGGGTGCAGAAACATTTAGTCCTTCCGTGAGACCTTAATCTTCTTTGGAGCGCCCTGGACCTCACCCACCTGCAACAGGCACAACAATTGATTCAGTTGACATTTCATAATCATCTCCTTGGAAAATATCACATTCTTATTACTATCATCAGTGGCATTCATGATCTAATATAGAATCAGAAGCAAACTGCAAAAGTACTTACAATTTCTGGACATTCGTAATCAATACCAGCAGCCTTGATCCGCTTACGCCTTTCTTGGTCCCGTTTCAATACTCCTTCAACCAGCTTATTCTTCTCCTCAACAGTTCGTTCCTGGACATATATCCTTGATAAGTATTACTTCTGTTTTTTATTTTCAGATAGTAATATAGCATTAATACGTCCAGTCTAAATTGTCGCCCATACCTTATCCTGACGTTTCCTTTCAATATTCACCCAATTGGGGGGTTTGTAGAAGCGGTTAACACCTTTCCATCTAAAAGCAAAACATAAGAAGAAAAATTAAAGGAACTCATTGCCAGTTTGAGCCGAGAAGTCAACAAAGAAGGTCTTATGGAAGCAGATTTCAGGAATAGTTTTAGACGTCTTACAAACTTAATGCATTATGCATACCAACTGCAATCATACAAATCTATTTTACTTGCAAAAACTAAACAAATTGGATAACCTATACAAAGTTGAATTATAGTGTGATATTTGAAGGCAATTTGTTCTTCAGTTTGATTGTACATAGCAGATAAATGCAAAGGTCATATCCAAAAGACCAAAAGTTTTACTGAATAACTAAATCAGAAGATTTCACCAAAACTCAGAATAGTAAGTTATAAGGCCATGTTCGGATCTACTCTCCGTATCCCATGGATTAAGCACCCATATTGTGACAGAGGGAGGTCCGAGCAATAAAAATTAGCATAACTCTATTTAAATCACAATCACTCACACTTTTGGATGAACCTTTTCTGGCGGAATGGAATGAACTTGCAACAGATGCTCATACATAAGATAATTATGCATGCATTCTTCAACAACTTTAGCTACCTGCAGCAGATGAATAGTGCGACAGTGATTAAGATGAAAGACTTTGAGAGCTTGCTAACAAACAAGCTGATATTTTCTTTAAGCTATTGATGATCGTGCTAAAGAACAGATGTACAACCTCAGGTGACTCAAATTCAATGAATCCGAAATGCTTGGACTTCCCAGTCTGTCCAAAGGAAAAGGAGAAAAAGAGGAATGAGAATGGAGCTAAACAATAATGACATCCAACGCCTCAAAGATTCACAGAGCAAACACACTCAATTCCACCATCATTACAACTTCTCTGAAATAGATTACGCCTTGCATTACAAATTTTCATATCAAGTTAAACTAACATCTTTGCTGTATATACACGAACAAGTTGAGAGAATCATGTATCAGCAAAGATGATGCGTATGTGCAATCCATAGAAGAGTAAGATTAAGATCGTATCAAAGCAAGGAACGATTATTCACTACAGTAGTCACCGACCATGTTATAGCTAGTAGCATTTCTTAACATAACCAGTCACGAAACCGTAAATTACAGGAATTAAGAGTAAGAGCCTATGAAATCAAGGAACGATTATTCACTACAACAGTCATCGACCATGTTATATATAGCTAGTAGCATTTCTCAACATAATTAGTCACAAAACCGTAAATAACAGGAATTAAGAGTAAGACCGTATGAGAGCAAGGAACGATTATTCACTTACAACAGTCATCAACTAGTAGCATTTCTTAACATAACTAGTCAGGAAACCGTAAATTACAGGAATTAAGAATAAGACCTTATCAAAGCAAGGAACTATTACTCACTACAGCACACTGACCATGTAATAGCTAGTAGGCAGTAGCATTTCTTAACATAACTAGTCACAAAACCGTAAATAATAGGAATTAAGAGTAATACAGTATGAAAGCAATTACGACAACAGTCATCGACCATGTTATAGCTAGTAGCATTTCTTAACATAACTCTAGTCACGAAAACGTAAAAAACAAGAATCATACCTTCCTGCTCCTGGCAATTCTGAGCCTCTTGATAGAACCAAACTGCTTAAAAAACGCTGTAAAGAAACAATCTTTAGAGCCTATCCCGTGTATAATTTAGCAGAAACAGTCGAAAAAGTGAAAACTGACCTTCCATTTCATTCTCATAGAATCCATGTGGGATTCTACCAATATACAAAACCGTTGCTTTATTATCGCTGCTGTTTTCAGCTCTAGGCAGTTTCCTAGCTGGACCACCCTCCAATGGCTAAACATCATGAGCACTCAATTAGGCTCACATGACACTTAAATTGAATACCCAATAGTAATTCTAAATCAAATAGCAAAAGAACAATGCCAATAATAATTCTCAAAAAGAGTGAGTAATCAGTATTATACCAAGAAATCACGAGTTTCATCTTTGGACACCAGTGATTTTGCTGAAGCGTTGCTATTCGTCTTCTTCACAGATGTTTTCTTTGCCTTTGCGCCCATATCTTCTTCTTTACGGTGAGAGGTGGTGGCCGGTGATATGGAAGGGGCTGGGAGATTGATTGGAGGTGAAAGAAAGGTTTTTAGGTTTTTGTGTTGTGGTATACAGAAGAAAAGAGGTGTTTTGAAAAAGAAAAAAAAAAAAATATATATATATATATATATATATATATATATATATATTCTCCATTTTAGTAAATTACATTTTGATTGACTATTAATCATTGTTAATTAATAAATTACTCATAACGATAATAAGAATAATTTAATAAATCATATAATAAAAATTTAATTACTAAATTTTATTATTATATAATTTTAATTTATTTATTAATATCATTTAAAGTAAATCGCACAAACATTTTAATATAATCGCAAAATAAGAAATGTAACACTTTTTCTGAAATGAAGGGAGTATTATTTTACGGTGCGTTCCGGTTCGTGGTTGGACCGGATTGGAAGGTGAAAATAAAAAATGATAGAATCAGGGTTGGTCTGTTTATCGGTTCGGTACTTCGGTCTCATTTACACCAGTTGATTGTATGAGTTACAGCCTAACACTCTTATTTATGAGCTTTTCAGGAATATAATAACCATACTATAAAAATAAACATGAGACTGTATTTCACTAGCGAATTGTACAAACCAGATTCTCTAACGATGGTTGAAAAGTAAAAGAGATGCGAAAATTGAACGCATGGCCTCTACAAATATTATCTTGTAACTCTCATTAACAGAATAACATTAGGCTTATGTGATATAGGAATTCTCATGAGACGGTATTATGGAGAGATTAAAGAACATTTCTTCAATAAAAACTCATTCATTTGCTTATATATTTATACTATAATTTAGTTCGATCAAGAAATTTCATTAAATTTATTGAATTGAATCGAATAGCTTCAATCAAGATATGAGTTAAAAGAGACGGACAAATATTACAGTTATAACAAAAACATTACGGATTTTACAAAAAACATTGGTGATATACATATACATACAAAATGATATTAAATGTTTACTCATAAAACCTTACTAATATTGTTTAAAACATTATACATATACTTAATAATATCAATCCGTCTCTCACTAATACACGTCTCTTCCACAACGTTGTGTTTTACGATATATTTTAATCCTGAATGACTATACATGGTTTAAATACATTTCTCCCCAAACTAATAAATGACGTTGAAAAGAAAGCATTCGATTATGCATCCCAAACCAATAGAATTCTCTTATGAAATAACATAAAGTTATATGTTAAAATTTGAACCACATAGTATATCTTTATAAGGGCACTTCCATTTTTTTGCGTCATAACGAAACTTCCGATTGCGTCCTGGAGAACTTAGCACGTAGTTTTATGTGAAAAGTTAAAATAATAATATAATATATAAAAGGTGGGGAAAAATATACTTTTAGTGGCAAAATGTGTAATTTGAGTGTAAAGTTGATATTGTTTATTATTTGTTGGGTGTGTGGCAACTTCCTTTTTTTGTAATGTATGAAATTTTATGAGACGACTAAAAATGACAAATATATAAAATTCTATGGGACGAAGGGGGTACTATTAGCCCCCCCCCCCCATTGGTCTAAGATACTATACACGTTTCTGGACTAACTTTCCCAATGTTGAAGGAGCCAACTAGACCGCGTTTTTCATGGGCCTATCCTGTAGATCAGGCCCATAAATGGCCTTCTAGACCAGACCCTGCTTATGAATCAATTAATGATGAAGGGGCCAACTAGACCACGTTTTTCATGGGACTGTACTGAGGCCCATAAATGGCCTTCTAGACCAGGCCCTGCTTACGAATCAATTAAATTAATGATGTCTTAAGCTTAAGGTGTAGCTAGATTAACAAAGTCAAGGATTAGCAGTTGAGCTGACATAATCCCTTACGCAAGTTTGTCTCAAAATCAGTAGGTAAAAATCTGATTGGCCTCAAAATAGTTTTCTATATATGGTACTCTATGTTGTACTACTTAGAAAATGAATAGGTCAAACTGCAAATCTAGTAATTGGATCCAAACTTGGATTTATTTCAATTTTTTATGACTCTTTGTCTTAGTGAACAAGTTCATTTCTCTATAAACTGACCCTGTTAGGGCATTAATAATTCATCCAGACTAAACTAAACTACAAACACATACATATTGTCTAAGGCTCTAAGCAATGGCAGAAGTAAAACTCTACGGATCTTTCTTCAGCCCATTTAGCAAGCGAGTTGAAATGGCCCTGAATTTGAAAGGAGTCAAGTACGAGTTCATACAGGAGGATCTGAGCAACAAGTCCGATGAACTTGTCAAGTACAATCCAGTTCACAAGAAAGTCCCCGTCTTGGTACATAACGGCAAGGCCGTTTGTGAATCTTTAATCATTCTCGAGTACATTGATGAGGCGTTTGAAGGACCACCAATCCTCCCCAAAGACCCACATGACCGAGTCGCAGCTCGGTTTTGGGGGAAATTCATAGATGACAAGGTAACATAAGCTTCACTTTTCGTTATCATTAACATTTAAATGCTCTAAATTGTTAGCTATTAATATCAACTACAGTACGATATATAGTCCAATTATACACTACCATCCATCTTATTATCTCGTTTTGTTAAACATATGAAGTGTATGATTCCAATGTGGAAAGCATGTGCGAGCTTTGGAGAAGATAGGGAGAAGCTGAAGGCAGAAGCGATTGACCTGCTGAAATTTCTTGACAATGAACTGAAGGGCAAGAAGTTCTTTGGAGGTGAAACCGTTGGTTATGTTGACATTGCCGCGAACTTCATTGGCTACTGGTTCGTAATTTTGTCAGGGATATCTGGTCTTGAACTCTTGACAAAAGAGAATCACCCCAACTTATGTCAGTGGATTGATGAGTACGTCAATGACGACTTCGTCAAAGGAAACTTGCCCGAGAAAGAAAAACTCACTGCTGGCCTTAAGGCCATAATGCAACCCCCCAAAGAGAACGAGTATAGGCCAAAAGTTTGATAAGTTTATGTGCCTTCTAAAGTTGTTTGATGCTTACGTCTTATAGTAACATATTGGTATGAATAAGGTAAAGTTGGGTTTGATTTAATGTTGTTCTTGTGTTGCCTCTCTACTTTACTCTTTAGGCTCTGTTCTTTTCAACTGAAATTTATTGAACTGAACTGAAGTATAAAATATAACTAAGCAGAACTGAACTGAACTGAATGAGTTTTAAGTTGAAAATAACAGAGCCTTAGTCTTAACTATGTTTAAACATTTCCACAATTGTGATTGTAAATACTTCTATAATGTTATATCAATATATTCCCAGTCCTTTCTATTTTACACGAGATTGAAACAACTCCAAAGTCGGACTCTGTTATTTACGAATTGAATTCAAAATGAAACAAGCACTCTTACAAATGTAATCCTAGTGACAGAATGAAAGTAAACACAATGCATGTCAGGCAAAATTATCATTCACATGATAATATTATTGAGGATCATACAGAGTCTGATTGATTTGGTACTAGTACCTCAATTTATTTGAAGATGAAAAGTATGGATATAACTGTAAAAATGTCATCAGTGCTTGTTGAAGTCAGGACCCTTGACTATAGTCACTGGGCATGTTGCATTTGTCATCACGTAGTTTGTCACACTCCCCAATATTATCCTGCCAAATCATCAATTCATCACCAATCAACATTACACTTCTATATATGTCAACTGAAATAAAGGAACACAATAGTAGCATCAAATCATTTCTATACCTCCAAGATCACATAAAATCGACTATGATCTAGTGCAACCTAAGCTAACTTTGAAGTTCGAAACCATGTTTGTAGACGACCTAACATTTCTTTATCTATGTGCTCTCAGTCTATTGATTGTCTCGTGCAAACTACGCTGACTTTAAAAATCTTGTTTGTGACTGGTTCCTTGGTATAATCTCATCAAATCAATCAGCATTTCATCCAATGCAACATACTCAAAACTTTCAAAATCGTGTTATTCTATTCTATGCATTTAACATTTCAATATATATAATCGGGTCGAGTCGTGTAACATCTCCAGTAACATGTGCAAATTTGTAAAGGCGCGCAAAGTTTATATGTTACCTCTGAATGGTGCTAAGACCTCTGCTGCCCAGAACCAGAGAATCCAGCTTCAAATCCTCCACAGCTTCACAGATCTTCTCCCTCGCATCTCCCCAATACAGCTTCGTCACCACGATGATCTGATCAATCAACGAAAACTATCAGATTCAATTCCGCAATCACTAACAAATTCATCAAAATCAGAATGAACAGATCACCTCTTTCTGCCTAGAAGCAGTATCAAGCATGTCGAGAACTTCAATATCAATCGGCACGTCGTACTTCTTCATCACTTCCGGCTCGCGAAACTCAGCCAGCGGAATCAAAGCTGTACACACAAATCCAAAACAAACGAAATTAGACTTATCCGTTTTTATACCACATCAATGATCGGAAAGAGGAAAAGGTCGACGTACGAGAACCGGATTGAGACCAGAGCTGGTTGCGAGACTCGTCGGAGGAGTGAGACTTGGTGTGGACGATGTAGAAAAGGTCACCTTTGTCAGCTAAATTGTCGATCGCCCATTGCAGAGCAGCTTTACTGCTCTTGGAGAAATCCATTGCCACTCCGATTTTCCTGTCTTTCACCATTTTTCCGATTTGTATGCGTTTGTGTGTGTTTCCTGGTATGTGAAATTGTGAACAAAAGAGGTTTAAATAGAAGAAATGATAGCTAGCGTGTAGAATTTGAAAGCAGAAAACCAGATATTATTATGCTTTCACGCTTGTTTCTTTGTTTGTATTAATTCGACCTGTAGTTTTGTGTTTAGACTAACTTTAATTAATTATTAAATTGATGCTACTAACCATTTTATGATATTTTCGTCCTAATAAAGTTTCATTAATTTTTACAATTTTTTTTAATTGATTATAATTATTAAACCACAAATGTAACATGTTCAATTTTTTTATATAATGAAACTTTAGGGGCTAAATTTTCATTATATAATTTAATTTAACATTTTATATTTGTGGTTTAAGATTAATTCAAAATAAAAAAAAGTCAATTGTAAAAATTAAATTAAAACTCGTCTTTATTTTATAAAATAATATTCTTCTTACTTGATACTATTCTTCAGTGGATAAGGTGTGACAGTGTGAGGAAAAATATCTCTTGCTCAAAGTAAATGTGACGCGTTATTTTACCTTTATTGGTTGCTTTGCTTCCAAGGTTTTCAATAGAAACAACATAACATGCGGAGTGTATCTAGTATGTTCGGAAGTATTAAATTCATACAGGTGAACTTTAGAGAGCTTTTTAATTTAGATGCAATTGAGTGGGATTTTTAGTAGGTCATGAAACATAATCGCACTTAAATAAGTGCATACTGGTAAACTATTAAAATCCTTCTGAATTTATGTTATTAACTCAATAACCTTATTTTTAAATAAGATAGTTGTATTGTATAATTCGAAGATAATAGACTAATTGATCTAATAAATTTGTTCATGTAGTTTATCATATCAACTATTTTAATCAACCAACTTACTATGTAGTGTAAATTTATAAAATTCAACTAGTTCATCAACTACTAATTAACTCATCTGCTGGATTTGCTAAACAAACCCGATGAATATACAAGACTTGTGGCATGTGATCTGTGGATATGTATGATAATGATGACAAGAGGATGAAGTTTCCTTGCAGCTTCATTGTATCCATCTATAGTCTCCTTAATCAATAATTAAGCTAGTCAATAATTTAACAAAACAACTAAATTGTGGAAAGGCTTTGACCATTGATATTTTTCCAGCCTTGTCAAAAAGATTATTAACCGTATCAAGGTCGGATAGTTCAACCGGTTAAAAGTATAACATAACTTGTTAAAATGATATATGCTGACAAAGCACGAAGAGTAATTGATCAAATTAACGGATGTTCTTATGAGGAAAAACTTATGATACTAGAACTCATACCTTATCAACTGTCAATGCTCAAATTACAACCACTATAAGACCACTCCCAATGACGAATAGTGAATAATTTACTACCGATTTAACAATTAACGCAGTAAAAAAAAAATGTCCAATGTCGTTTGGACCGTGAATAGTGTTTTTTATTATTTTTTTTGTATTTTTTTAAATATTTTTTTTAACTTGCTTAACATATTATAAGAGTGTTTAGAAGTTAAAATTAATGAAATTGAATTTATAAAAATATATTTTTAATTACGAGTTTAAAAGTCGTAAAATTTAAAATAATCGAAATATAGTCAAGAGTGGTCTCTATTTGTAATCTAAAACCATGAAAATTCCACAGAATTTTTTATATTTTTATATTTTATATTTTATTAATTATAATTAAATGAAAATGAAAAAATAAAAAAAAATATAAAGAAGTGCTGGCCCAAAAAAAAAATATAAGGCTGCCCCTCCAATTCAGCCTTGGAACGGCTGAATTGGAGGTCAGCCATGGCCATTGCCGGCCATGGCTACCGCCATGGCTACTCTCATTGGGAGTGGTCTAAGTGGTTTTCTTAATATGGTTTCACATACATGTTTCTACATATGTGAACGGTGAGAGAATAAGAAGGCTATATTATTCACGACTATTACACGTTCAACATAGACAGTTATTCAGATAAGAAGCCGAACTTTACCATGCTCTTAAAAGTTAAAACTAATATTACATACGGGTTAAAGACACTTTCTTTTTTCATACTTGGGGACAATTCCTTTTCATAGTTGGGAGAGAAAACACTCAACCAAAGTGGACTTTAGCACAATAATAATGTGTGGGCTTGCTATGTAACCTGTCAATACTTTTTACACAGCTCCTTACAAGATTCTAGCTGGCCCAATTTGATTTATAGTCCATTAGTTGTTAACTTGTTAGTCCAACCCAATGCCACTAATACAGTCCACCAAAATGTTCTTTTCTTTTATAGTGCAAATTTATTTATTCAAGTCAATCTATATTAACAAGCACATTAATCTTTCTTGGTGCCAAAGCATTAATTCAATAATGTAATATCTGAATTTCAATAATGTGTTCAGATTTAATTGAAAAATGAAACAACAATAATGGGCCGGTGGAAATAGGAGGTCATGAGGCCCACTAAAACGCGCCCATCTGTTGGCAATATGGTTCTATAGTTGAAAACAAGCAGTACAGATCTACTATAGATCTTAAAACATAGAAACATGGGATGGAATGGAATATGGATGAATTTTCATGTGCATTTATTCCTTATATGCCCCTTAATAAATTGATAGCTACCAAAGTTCTTAATTAAATAGGCCAATCCTGCTGGTTCACTCGTTTAGACTGAGGTGTCATAATACAGTGATTTTGGGTTCGATTTCATGTCGAATGCGAATTTGTTTTTAGTGTATTCTTACTTGGTTAGATGCGAGCTTTTATAGGACAGTCATACATGACTAATATATATCGGCTGAATTGATATGATATGATTCTAATGTCGATATTTTAGATAGAAAAAAGTTCATATTAAATCCTTATCTTTTAGTGTTTCTTTAATGGGATTAGATAAAGTCCTTTAAAGTGAATTGATGATCATACTTATATCAACGTGCAGAGATGGATAGAGATCGATAGTACCACCCAAGCAAAGCGGCAGGTACAACCTCCACCACCTTCTTCCTTTTTGCCACGGACTTATGTTATGGTATGGACGTCCAAAGATTATTACAGGTAAACTCTAGGTTTAATATATCACGAAAACGTAATGAAAATTATCGAATACTTTGAGATGTATCCTTCAACAGTTCAACCACCTCGGCTATGTTTAACAAAAGAAACTATTTGATAGCTGATGAACTACAGATTTGATTATGTAGCTAATAAATTAATCTTAAATTTTTAATAAATTAATTAAATGAATAAATTTTAATAATACACCTAAACAAGTTTATTGGATCAGTTAACTTATAAACATGTAAACTAGAGCTTACTCAGATTAGTTGATCATGCCCATCTATCCTGACCCACCTTTAGAAATGGGGATTGCAACCCATGGTATTAGTATAGTGTATATTGCTTGAGAAGCAAGTGTTAATCATCATCGCCGCAAAATTAGCCAGTATTGGCATAATCTTGATTGAAAAACATGGTTACTCAAATGTTGATAATAACCAATCGAACGATGCAATAATCATGCCCAAATTTAGTGGTGCTCTACATAAATCAATCCGCAAGGCATGTGAAATATGGTCCCTACAAAATGATCCTCTCACGTAGAGTGATGTCCGCGGTCGAGAACATTTTCATCATGATACATAACACCTTGATTTTCCTCAAACACATATAATAGACTGCAAACTTAGTAAGTCAAGTAAACCACACATAAAGTAACAGTCCTCAATCGGTTGATCATAAATTTACATTAAATTCAAATTTGTGATGACCAAGAGGATGTCATTCGTACCTTTAAATCATATCAACACTTGCGAGTGGCAACTGATAACTTGTTACAGGAACATAGTGTTAGTTTGGATTCTCTTTTTTCTTAAAAATCAAATCATGCATAGCATGCTTAGATCTTGTGGTGGTGCATGTAATTATACATGCTTGTGGGTCTTTGCTTTCACTTATTCATTCATAAATAGAGAAAAAGGCAAAGGTTAGTTATCTAGTCATTAGTCATGGACTAATGACAATTATGACATGATATAAACAGTACTGATCTGTCTTAGGCCCTACAGTTAAATAGGGACTATGTTGGATCTTAAAAGTTGGAAAGCAATCAAATAACGGTATTTTGATTGTTAAGCAACAGAAAATAAAGGTTTGAATGATAATAACTGGGAAATGTAGTGCATCTCTACCTGCATAAGATCTGCCAAACATTCTTAATAGTACTGTTGTATAATGCTTAATAGGTTCCTTAATGGTGTTGTGTGCAGCATAGCTGCCATATCATGTGACTTTCAGCCTTGTTTTAAAAGTAAATATGTATATGTTTGGATAAACGAGCTAATAAGATCATTAGTATCTTACCTTGTTTTTTGAACGGTTACATAGAATAACTTTTCAAACTAGTGTTCGTATTAGAATTTTGTATTCACAAAACATAATTATTGTAGTCATACTAATATGTAGTTCTAAAACCGGTGTTATTTTAAACACGTACTAGCACACATTGACATGAAATCAAAGTACAAGACAACTAACTTTGTTGCATAAAACACGGTTTGTTAGATCATGGTATCAACCCCAATGGTCTCAACCTTTCACTGTACGATGGACCCTGTTACTATACTGATGGGATGAGACTATGGTTGAATTTTCCGTATAACACATAGGAGTACTTGGTCGGCTTGAGTTTGAAAATAAAAAGAGAAAACCAATAACAATCACCACCTCTTTGACTTGCATCCAAAGTTTACGAAGTTGTGAATAATTGTATCAAATGATGCACTTTACATCATCATCATAGTACGAACCTCAACTTTAGTTATAGTGATCCAATGGCAATCAACACTTTTCGTGATTTTCCAATCTTTTGCTTTTCCAAACCGGCATGCCATACAGTACTAGCTTAATGGAGATTGGTTCAATTCAACCTAGTGTTAAAGCCTTAAAGGGAGTGTTTAGGGTTGGAGTATTATAACTGATTTACCGCAAACTTTTCGGTGCATAAGAGATAAACATTATATCGTCCAAATTACACATTATAGCGACAAACACAAATTCATTAGTCACGTACATTACACTATTGCTAACTTTGTGAGATATATGAGGGCGGGCTCGAGTATATTTGTCTAAGCATATAAATAAGTTCCTTTGTCGTATTTACGTATAAAATTAAAATCCTAGTCTATGGTTCTAAATGAAGTCGATCAAGCTTGGTCCCTATGATATATTGTTCAGTAATTGAAGATGGTACTATTTCTGCTTTTAAAATTTCCCCTTAGAAACAAACCAAATATGGAGACGCAAAAAGAGTATTGTTGTGTATTGGTCAAAAGTAAAGGCCTCAACAAGATAGGTACAGGGCAGATTCTGCAATCAACTAACTTTGATATTTAATCATGACCTATCTTGCGATTATATGGCTTCATTTTGTCCTCCACTATATAAACATTCAATAATTTCAAACTGTTTACCGAACTAACGTTGAAATTTGGTGGACCAATTACATATTTCATGATATTTAAATCCGTTGAAATGGAGGTAATCTCCTAGAATAATGTCATGTGTTGGGGTCGGGATGATCGGTGAATATTGAGAAGTCGACGGTGATATTCAGTCGAAATATATATGAGGGAGTGAAAAACATATATGTGTTATTTGAATTTATTTTACATATTCTTATAAACCACGTAAAATATTGCGATACAAGATAAAACCAAAACGTATTGAAGAAAAACTATGTGTATATGTGGGTATGAGTAGAGCCCAAATGTGAAGAAATGTTTGAGACCGGTTTCAAATCTTTGTCCAAAAGAGTGCCATGCCATGTTTATTAGGGGCAAATTCTATCTAAATCTAATTAAGATCCAAGATAATTAAAGATGAAAATGACGTTTAGGCATGAAATTTCTTTCGGCGCCAAAATGCAATACTATCATTATTAAATCGTCTTTGGCTGCCAAGTTAAGAAGCAATCCTATTCCTACCCGCTTTGATATTTAATGTGCTCGTTCGTCTCATAACAAACGACTCAGTTGATCGTGAAAATGGGGATTAATCCATTGTGTATGCTACGTGTGAATAGAAGAATTAAAAAGTTCAAATGAATGGTCGTAACTTATTTATTGTAGGACATAGACATTTATTCGGGAACGAATGGTTGTAACTTATAACTGCTAGTTAATCATATGTTATAGGTTTAAAGACTAGTATAGTATTACAGTACAGATTACAAGTATGTAGGAAGTTCATTGTTTGCCTTCTTTCATAATTCTCTCTTCTTTTCATTTTTTTCCATTTAATTTGTGTACTATAAATTGTATTTTTTCGAAGGTGAATGTGAACAAAGGAAAAGGTGAGTCATGCCGATTCGCTTTTTAGGTTAAATATATATTGTATGTCTGAATCTGCGATACTATCATATGCATATAGTAGTAGTAAAGTAGCTAGCTATATATTATGTGCCATATTTCTTCTGCTAATTAATTCTGTGTTACTATAATGGCTTCAATATGTGTAGATCGATCAGTTCGATCACTTTCTGTTTCTTATATAGATACTTGAGCAATAAAATCCACTATAAGCTTCAATTTGACGAGATGATCATGTAATTCGTGTTCACATTATAAGGTCGGTTTCACATCATAAAATGGACTAATATTGTTTGTACGTAGTCCATGAAGTTAGGAAGTTACATACTGTGTTTGCAAATGATTTTACTAGTGGTTTTTTGTCTGTTTTTGTTAAAAGTTGATTAAAGTTGATTTTAAGTAAAAATCATTAGTGTTTGATATATTATACAAAAAAAACAGCTTAAAGTTGTAAAATCATAAGTTTTAGTGTTTGTAAAAATTAATTTAATTAGTTGATTTTAATTGAAAAAAAAACTACTACCTGCTTAAAGCAGATAGAAGCAGCTATTGTGTTGCTTCTTAGCTTCTGGCGGTTACCTGCTTTTTTCCAGAGAAATTGTAGCAGAAGTTGTAATATAAAACACTAAAAACTACTTTTGATTCTTCAAAATCACAAAAGCACTTTTTTTAAGCATTTGCAAACACAAGCTAAGAATCATCGATTGTTTCGCATATAAAGAGTTAAATAAGTACTTACTTCTTAATAGATAGAGAAGTGCATTTTTGTGTTTGACATTGAGTTAAAAGTGAAGTGGTGTGATAAAAAATAAGTTAAAAGTTTCAATTCACTTGGACTATTTGACGTTTTAGGGTTGTTAAGTCTATGTGATTGGTAGTTTGACACAAATATACAAGACTTCAACTTGAAGTCAAAAACTAAAAATTTATTTAGGCGAGTTGGGACTGCGCGAGTAATGCCTATAATCCCAACTCTAAAAATGCATGCTATGCTAGCATCTTTTAAAGAAAATTTAGGTGGTCGAGCTGTAGGAAGATGGAAATATGAACATCATTCGATGTATAAATTTGGAAATAGATGTTTGATTAAGCGATAAGACAAACATTTGAAGGCTACAAATGGAAGTGAGAAAAACGCCGTCTTTCGCCGGTCGTGAGTCGTGACAGCGACGGTGAATAACCACAGCCGCTAAACTTTAGGGCAAATGGCAGACTTAATAGATTATTAATCAATTTCACATAAACTCCACAAAAAGTAGCTGCCGGATAATGCAGTGCCATTTCCCATTGTTGCCACGTCATAATTGAATCGATCAATATTTTACAAGATTCCTTCTTCACTCGTAGAAGCAAAGCAAAGCAATCATCAAATCCTCAATTACTCCCACTACACATCTTATGCTTTCACTTGTTTCTTCGTGCTAGCTACAACATAAGTTTTATGATCAGAGATGTATGGTCGGTGTGAGTGTGTGATCCATAAACCGGATGGTATATTAGTATTGTGTGACGAATAAGTTAAACGAGTCATTATGCCATGATATAGCATGGACAAGTCCGTTTATGGATGAAAAGATTGGAAGAAAAAAGAAAGGCATTTGGATTTCATTTTGGATCAGTTAATATTGTTGGATTCAATATGATTCGGCTTAAGTGAGTCAAATACATGTAGTTTTGTAATAATTTTGAGCGGATTGTATATATTTTTGTTCCACAACAAATATAATCACAGTCTAAATGTAAGATAAATGAGAAAAACATTTGGAGTTAGGGATTATAATGTAAGATAAATGAGAAAAACATTTGGAGTTATCACGAAATTAATTAGGAATTATACTCTCCGTAACAGTTGATACGGTCCACTATGAACATTGAGGGTATTCTACCAATTGGGTTTAAATTCTAAATTTAGGCTGTTTTTCTAACGGTTGAAATAAATTTTTAATCGTTAATTTAAAAATCCGTTAACTAGTAATTCGATTTAAGAGATAAAAATAACTTCCAATTCAATTTTCAGACATAGGTTAAAATGAATAGAAAAATAGAGTAGTCGCTAAGGGCTAATATATCATGTGGGTTGAGTGATTGATTCCCAGTCGACAGTGTAGCATCAATGTAAAACTAAAGGGGTGTCAATTAAGTGACATTGCAAGTGGATTATCCAACTTGATTGCCAAATTGAAAATGAAAACATTTAAAGATGAAAATGAACACGACAACTTACAACTTACAACATGATTGGATTGGATATATTCCACTTGACTGGAATATTTCCAACAACTTAACTAGATGCATCATACTTCTCCATTCGACTCAACTTAACTACTACACTCCACTGCTAGCTCGACAGATTCAATTTGTTTAACTTGATCTTTTATCCATGTGATCGAGTGTGAATTATTATCTTATTGAATATGAGTTCACCAGCATGTATTCACCGGTCGATACTAACAATACTCTATTGCTCTCGAAGAAATTACAATTTTCGAATGGATTCGATATTTACTCCTATGTATACCACTCCAGGTTCATTGAGGTCAGGGTGGAGTCAGAAATGGAGTATAGTGGGCGCCCACGGCCCACCTAACTAAATTTTGGAAAGAAAAATTTTATATGTTAGTTTTTCGATAATGAAAATTTGCCCCTTAATCTCGAAAATAGTCCACGTATCGTCCCGATACAACTTTTCGCATTTTATTTTGAGACGTCTCAATTTCAATTTCACATCCCTTAGGTGGAAAATCTGTCTCATATTTGTTCACTTTCTAGTATTGTATTCACCTATATCTTAAAATTTGCATCCTGACCCGCGAGAAGTTCAATTCGGGACGGAGGTAGTATATTTGACCCTCGAACTTAAAATCATGTATCCGCTCCCGCTTTCATCTTGTACATCCTGATGCTCCCATGCATATTTCCATGTTATATACATTAAAATGTACGACACAATCATCATATGTACCTTCAATCACAATATGTGATTGACTTCCTCAATATATTCCATGGCAATGGATACTAGTGATTTAAAATACTCTTTCGGAAGTTGACTTGTAATTTGTTTAGTAGACTTGAGCAAATGATAATGACCTCACATTGAGAGGCGGACGGATTTGTTGATTTAGCAATGTGATATCGTACATATGATATGAACGTCAATCATGGATTAGCAAACAAATGTTTCCGCCAAAATAAACTCAATATTAAATAATTTAGAATATTGCAGAGAGATAAAAATATTTTTCGCTTATGTCAACTACATGGGTTGGAACTTGGAAGGAGCATTAATGACCAAATTTCTATGGAGTTGATGGTAGTTTATAAATTTGCATTTTCTAGTGGAATTAGTGAAAGGTGTGTTTTCCAACTAATCTCTGCAAATTGTGCTCTGATGATGTATAATTTCTCCCATTATCAAATAACTTTTGCTTATGCACGGATTCGGATTAACAACTGAGGACGTCGGACGAAAATTTTGCCTCGAACGATTAACAACGTATTAGTTGGCTATTTATGTAGATCCCAATTGAAAAAGATCCCTTGAGTTCAAAGATTTTATCTATTTAGAGTTATGTACATTGAGTTGCCTTGATTATGGTGGCTTGGTGCTATTTACCCTGGGCGCAGCTGCCCATAGTATATACGCTATCATTGGTGATCTCCACTAGATAATTGAACATGTTTAAAGGAATAACTCAGCCTCAGCTGCATAAATTGTACGGGTGAAAATCCGAGCAAATGACAGAGAAAGTATTTCACAACATGTCATATCAACCCCCTCTAGATACATCTTGGTGGTACTTTGCAAGGTGGAGAGTAAGATTTTGGAACACTCCGTTGTCATGTTCTGAGCTGACTAGGCGATCGACTTATCGTCTGTGATCGTCCTTTTGCCTGTGAATATTTAAAATTTAAAAAATACAAATATTAATCAAAATCCCAAATTTATCTTTTAAAATTTTCCAAAAAATTATAATATTTCTTATAATTACCAATATTTTAAATTTTTATATTTAATCAAAATAAACATGTAAATTCCTAATTTGACGCCTGTTGTCAGGCATGGCGGAAACCTGTCTGACCGTAGAAAAACCCATGTTTGTTCATATGAAAATTTAAGTTTATTTGGGAGTTAGGGTGAAATAAACTTATCATACCTACAATATTGGTTATGATTATCAAAATCCTTTTACATATTTTTTTCCTTTTTCAAATCGAGTGTGAAAAGGGCTTTATTCATGTGCGATAGTGTTATTTGTTTTCAGATTGGAACGAAGGACGCTCTATTGTTGCTGAATTCAAATCATTCACTTTGATCGTTGCTTATTGTCAAAATGTGAGTGGTAAAGAAAATGGACAGGAAGTGTGAAGCTAACAAAGCGAGAGTTTCTTTTGGGCTATCTAGTGAGGAATGCCAAAAGGTACACGAAGCATATAGCTATCGCAATAGACTTGAATGTGCGGTAAATTATTTAAGGTTTGCGACAGTAATACGCTTCCAAATATCATTTATTAATATCTTATTAATGATTATTGCAGAATTTGTACGCCCGATTATGTGGAATAAAATAAAATCCATAGATGTGCACAACAAGAACTCCACGGTTATATGATGACTCGGTATGTAATTAAATTTTTTTACATTTGCATCTATTTGTTACATTTACAACGATAGTGAACATCACTTTTTGTATGATATTTACTATTCATTTGTTGCTGCTGGCGGTCGCTACAGTGATAATAGTTAAGTATGTGTTTACATCCTAGTATAGCGAACTTTTAAAAGAGGTATTTCTAGTTACTACATTTTTTTCTGTTTTTATTTAATAGACAATAAGCTTGATAACCCTTTATTCTTACTTTTACTATTACAGTCATGTAAATGGAAAAGTTGAATATACACCATCCGGGTCATCCAGATTAGATTAATTCATGGCTACCCATGATTTTACAGTCAATCGGGATGCATTTTTGCAGGTATATGGAGAAAGTAATAAACATAAAAAAGTAAATAACATGAAAAGGTCAATCGGGATGCATTATGCAGCTAGACAAAACGCAATCACCATGCCGTAACTTAATACGCACAAACGAATCACAATATTATATAGTCCAGTCAAACATTTTCTGTAAAAGTAAATATCCTGAAAATCTAAATTTAAAGAATACACAAGTCCCAATTCAGTAATCTTATAATAGATGTTTTTGTAATGCAAACTGGTCCTTACCTTCACAAGCAAGTTACCATGTGATTCTTTACTCAAGCACAAATGAAGTTGTGTCATATCCTGCCGAAGCAAATTATAAGTGGACCTATATGAACGAATATCAACATTTCCAGCTACATTAGTTTCATACGAAATTTATTCGGAGAAAGCTTTGCAACATCCAATGAACGCATTTTATATTTATCGATGTTTCCTTTTTTATCGCCTGTCAAAAGCCAGATGTTCGAGCCTTCTTGGACAAGTTTATCAATGTATCTTGAAATTTGATAAGAAGGAAATCATAAAAATGTTATACATAAGTAATGCATAAAACAATTAATATATCACTCCTGTCCTAATTATGACTTTGTAAAAACAACGTTCTTATATTAGTGATATTTTAGGCAGCATGTCTTCTCAAATCGGCCTGAATACCAGAAACTTAGATCCATCATCATGTAAAGAAAAACTGTAGTTAACTTTGACTTACATAAGCTGATAGATATTACAATTTACATATGTCGTCGACTCGTCATGGACTCCAGTCCTTGAGGAAGATAATAAAATTCATGCCACTTGTTTGCAAAATTAAAAGCAACAAACAAGAAAACTTCTTATAAATCTGATGTGCTACACAGAGAAGAAGTAAGAAAACATTGACATCTTGCAGAAAATTGGTGCCTTACTCAAATATTGTTGTATATCTATATTCTTCACTTGTTCTTATACAAAGATGATCATTTTGTATGCTTCACCTGTGACCTTAGTGGTCAGAAATGAAGGACAATAGCAGGAGTTTCCTCTTCTTCTGAATAATCAGAAGTTTCGTCATTATCTGACTGTATTTGGTTAGTTTGATAATCTTCTTCATCTGTTTTTATTTCTTCTTCGTCGGAACTTATCTCTGAAATTATATTCAAATGCTGGTTTTTTTAATTCTTCATTTAAAATTAATTCTTGTATCTTTTGCCTTACTTTACAAGTGTTGGCATAACGTCGAGGAGTCTTACATTTATGACATATTATTTTTTCTATAGGGATTTTTTTTCTTATAAAAATTATTCCTTCTTTTATACGCTTTATAATCCTGTTTATTAATCCTTCTATGGTGATATTTTTTATTGTAAGGTTTTCTATCCTGACTTTTGTGATGGTTGGAGGTTTGAATTTATCAAAACCAAATTGTTCACAACTATCAAATTGTTTTCTACTGCTTACACTGTTTTGTTTCTTTAATTGGGATTTTAAAAAATCACTAGTACTAACCCGTGACGATGCCACGGTATAGTTTACCTTTAATAATAAATTGAAATGTGAGGATTAAATAAATTAATTGAAAAAAGATAGTCAAAATTCCTTGTAGACAACTTTGGTCATGGTGTCGGTCGGTAGTCATTCTTCATCCAATATTATATCATTGAGTGTTTATTTATGTTAACTATAGAAAATGTAAAAATATGGTCCTACCATACCCGACTTGTTAATTAGTAACAGGTACATGTTTTTTTACAAAAAAATCTATCCGTCAAACGGAACTAAAATAAAATATAAAAGTATACAACACAATCAATGTGGTTGTTCCCAACAATCTCGCGGTGATATGTGGTCACCCCACCACACACACAAATATTATACAAACGTAATTTCACATGTCACGGTTGTTTTTTCCAACCCACCGGTTCCTAGCAACCACGCGGTGGTATGCGTCACCCCAAAGACACAAAAATTATTATTTTGCTAACATAATTTCACATGGTACCCCCCCCCCCCTCCCCCGGGCCCGTTATGGATGAAGAAAGTAAAAAGAAGATAGAAGAGAGTTTCCCCGCCTAAGAGTATACCGGACCCCCCCCCCCCCCCAGAGAGTATCAGCTGATCCCCACCCTCCCTCGGCTCGTTATGGAGATCAAGAAAGTAGAGAGAAAATCTAATAGAGTTTCCCCACCTAGTATCAGATCCCCCAGGCTTGTTATGGAGATCAGGAAAGTAGAGAGAAGATCTAAGAGCGTTTCCCCCACCTAGAGAGTATCAGATCCTCCAGGTCCGTTATGTATCAAGAAAGTAGAGAGAAGATCGAAGAGAGTTTGCCCGCCTAGAGAGTATATGTAGACCCCCCACCCTCCACCGGAAAAAATGTAATTTTTACCAACTTAATCATAAATGTTGTGGTCGGGTCTTGTAACAAAGGTATGGAACGGGTTCGAGTATATACCATCATTATTTCGAACGGGGTTGGAATTTGGGTTAGATAGAACCAGTCCTTCTAGCCAGAGATCGTAGAGAAGAGAAATATTATACCGCATCCTACCAATCGAATCATATACATAAAGAAAAGGAAATTGAAAGTCTTCACATGTAAAAAGTTGTTGATAGACATGTAAGATCACCACACCACCAATTAGCTCACGTGTGTCTTTTCTATATTCTGGAACTGAAAATAGCACGTCTAGTACACGATTTATAGAACATTCTTATAAGATTAGTTGAAGGAACTATGTCAAGCATAGATCAAAAGGTCCTCCAATCTGGATTCATGCTCGTTAAGAAAATTAGTGTGTGGGTGGCGATTTTGATGGAATTATGGGATATAGAAAATTTGATTGATCACATTTATAAATAGTTGCAAAGGTTGAATATCATTGGCAGAATTATGTAACCAAAATTATATTAAAATTGTAAAGGTAACAGAACCAAATACACATTAACTTGGCATCAAAAATAAATTTACCCTGATTATAATTGTTTTTGTAATTTTTAATCTAAAAAAATGAAAGAATTTCTCACATTGATTTGAGGCCAAAGTACCAAAGCTAGAATTGATAATAAAAACTGGTCTTTATAATATATGGATATATCTCATCTTCACATGTCCAAAAATTGAAAATTAATTTATTAATTTATTCTTTACCTTCTCACCTCTTCTACTTTATTCACTATCTCCTACGGCTATTCATTATTTTTCATACATAAGTATTTAGAGAAAAGTCGAAACCTAAATTCAAAAATAAAAAAAAAATGTAGAGAGTTAATACAATTTAAAATGAATTTCTTTTTTACTTTAATTTTTGCATTAAAAATGTCCAAGTAATTAGAAAGCGCTCCAAGTATCATTTATGCACATGTGGATCATGTGTGCTTCAAAGTAAACCATCAACTTTAGAATATAGTAGAAAAATATACGAAAGTGCCAGAATAACCGAAAGTGCGCAAATGGTATGGTCGTATGGATATATATATGAGGCTAATCAAAATAATCGTATATTTTAGTTTGTCCAGAATGTTTGATGCTAAACTATTTAAAATGAGTATCTTTTTTAATGCTTGATGCTACGTTAATTATTTATAATGTGTGTTAATGAGTCGTTTTTAATTTTTAAAATTTCATTATTTCATTTTATCTTATTCAATAAATTTATATTTTATTTTAATAAATAAAATAATTTATTTAATTAATAATAGTATTCAAGATTGGTGTCTATAGATTCGTCCTGTCACGACGAATTCAAATATATGTTAAAAATATTTTTTAAATTTTTGTAGATAAAGTTATATGAGATTAATATTTTATTTTAGTGAATGAAATGATTTATTTAATTAATAATAATAGTAATAATAATCATCTATTAGAAAACACTATTCATGGCCTTCCGCATTTTCAGTAACCATAGGACATAAAATTTCATCACCAATTAATAACATTGCTCACATGATCTCAGCAACAACACTACTACGTTCCCCTATTCAGACTCTGCTTAATCGTAAAATCAAAATTTCACGTAGGATGGATGAAATTTGAATGAATCTGGTGGTTTAATTAGCTAATCAACTTTATATATTATATTATATTATATTATATTATATTATATTATATTATATTATATTATATTATATTATATTATATTATATTATATTATATTATATTATATTATATTATATTATATAAGAACACCCAACTGATAATCTAAGTGCTAAAACATTAGCCTTAATTCCTCACGTTTAACCTGGCAAATTTTGTGCAACAAAATTCTCCCCCTACCTGGAATATGCTCAACCGTAGAATCAAAATGTATAATTGAAGATATAAATATCTATTATATATTAATTGAAAATATAAATATCTATTAATATAAACATAAACATTTTTCGGAGTTTTGTAGATAAATTTATATGAGACTTAATAAAAATTATATATGCAGCCAACATTCAAAAAATAAACAGTGAAATATATACTGGTTGAAAATGCAACTAATTCCACAAATTCCACATATGATTAAATTAATTTAATAAATGCTCTATTTTTTAAATTTAATTATTTCATTTTATCTTATTTAATAAATTTATATTTTATTTTAATAAATAATATAATTTATTTTATGAATAATAGTATTCAAGATTAGTGTCTATGGATTTGTCTTGTCATGGGAAATTCAAATATATGTTTAATATATTTTTTGGATTTTTGTAGATAAAGTTATATGAGATTTAATAAAAATCATATATGCAACCAACATACCAAAAATAAACTGTGAAATATGTATATACCGGTTGAAAATGCAACTAATTCCACGTAGAAATGAATTAATTTAATAATAATCTATTTTTAAAATTTCAGTATTTCATTTTATCTTATTTAATAAATTTATATATAATTTTAATAGATAAAATAATTTATTTAATTAATAATAGTATTCAAGATTGGTGTCTATGGATTCCTCTTGTCATGACAAATTCAAATATATGTTCCATATATTTTTTGGATTTTTTTAGATAAAGTTATATGAGATTTAATAAAAATTATATATGCAGTTAACATACCAAAAATAATATTGAAATATATATACTGATTAAAATGTAACTAATTCCACAAAATTCCACGTAGGACTGAATGAATCTGGTGAGGTTTAAACCATTGTGCTTTACCTAATATATGGATGGATGGATGGATGGATTACAAATTTGTAGTCATGTTTGGTTTATTTGATTTATAATTTCTCCATAAGGCATCGTTTCTATATTTTCATTAATACTTTTAATTCATTCTCTTATCTTTTATGCAAATAACTTTGGTAATCCTGAAATAGATTTTTATTTCCAATAATAATTGTTGAGTGGTGAATCCTCAACACTATCTAGTACTTACTAAGTCCTGTCCTAATCTCCCAAAAGTCATCCTAGTTCGATAGCAAGGGTCCTTAGGGTCTTCAAGGTATCTTCCGATAAGGACCTACACAAAGGCTAGTGGGGGTAGAACGGTAGATCCGGTTTGCTAAGTGTTAAACTGGATGAAGACTTTACTAGATAAATATTGGGTGCTTGATTGGCAAGCGGTTAAAACCGACAAAACCTTGTAAAAAACAACTAAAAATACCTATTTTTACATCAAAATATACCACGCAATCATCACGTGTACCTTCAATCACAAGATGTGATTGACTTCCTCTATATATTCCATGGGAATGAATACTCGTGATTTAATCCTCTTTCAGAAGTTGACTTATAATTTGTTTAGTAGACTTGAGCAAATGATAATGACCTCATATTGAAAGGATGACGGATTTGTTGATTTAGCGATATGGTATCGTACATATGATCGTCAATCATGGATTAGCAAACAAATGTTTCCGCCTAATAAAATCAATATAAATTTATTTAGATTATGGCAAAGAGATAAAAATATTTTTTGCTTATGCCAACTATGTGGGTTGGAAAGAGCATCACTAGCCAAATTTCTATGAAGTTGATGGTAGTTTATCAATTCTGCATTTTGTTCCCAGATAATTAGTGGAATTAGTGAAAAGTGTGTTTTCTAACTTGTGCTCTAATGATGTATAACTCCTCTAATTCTCCCAATAACTTTTGTTTATGCACCGATTCGGATTAACAATCGAGGATGTTGGGCGGAAGATTGGCCTCAAACGATATTGATTTAGGTAGTATGCTACTACTAAAAACGTACTAGTTGGCTATTTATAGAGATTCCAGCTAAACAAAATCCCTTGAGTTCGGATATTGGATATATTTATCGGTTAGAATTATGTACATGTGAGTCGCCTTGATCATGGTGGCTTGGTGCTAGACCTTCGGCTCAACTACACATAGTATGTATTCTATCCATGTTGATCTCCAATAGATAACTTAACATGTTTGAAACATAATTTAGACTCAACTATATAAATCGTACCCGGTGGAAATCCTTGTAAACGGTAGAGAAAGTATTTTCCAACATGTCATATTGAAACCCCCTACACTCTCGATACACCTTGGTGGTACTTTGCAAGGCGAGAATACGATTTTGGAAAGTTCATTTGTCCTGTTTTGAGTTGACAATTGAATGCTCTACACGAATTGCATTTTAAGTCGTAAATATGTGACCGATACAACATCCATTTTCCAACATACGGGGATTATTTGAGAACAAGTGCAACGATCCAGTCACTAATTAATCGAATCCCTTCATACTTTAGGTGAAATGCCTAAAAAGATTTCGAGATTTAAGGTATTAGAAATACATGTGTTGGGCAAATATAATTGGTTAATGATATAAAATAATGATGTACAATGAGGGAATTAAGGAAGGATGTCATAGTGGTAGAATGAGTAATAAAAGTAAGATGTCGGATAAAATATGCATAGGAACAAAGAAAGCAGCAGACAAACTTTAAACGACCATGGGATTGCCAATTGCCATGTTCTGCTTTGTTTGCCCTACTACTAAAGTAGTATAGTTATAATAATCACACCCCGTCTCGTCATAGTTTCCCATTTCATAATCGAAAATATAGTTTCGTATCATTTTCTTATTTCGACATATTTGTGGTCCATCAATGTCAACATGTTTAGTTACACAACATAAAAAAATTATTTCAGACATTCCAATTACGATATACAAAGTTTATTTATGAACGGGTAGTACATTCATGAAGTATTTGATATGGAAATCTTATTCAGGAACGGATCGGGAGTGCATTTCTGCAGTTTTATATATCAGCCGCAAATGCATATGCAACAGGACAGCAGCAATCACATTCCACGCACATAGTATTGGAGTAATTATTTTTGAATTGAAGTCATGCATGATGTACAGAGAACTGAGAGGAACAAATCTGGTCACGAGACTTCCTCCAATTACATTTATTGACTCAACAATTATACAAAAAAAATCCTAACTCTAGAACTCAGTCCAAATTGATTTTTCAGAATCCATTCATGTGACAACGAAATTGTCGAAGGTTTGTTTTATGATATCTTCCTCGGCCTGGCCAATGCACGTACTGTTTTGGATTGGATCAACTTGAATACAAATAAGTTTTGTTTTTCATATGAGTGGATGATAATCGGTACGACAATCTATCACATATACAGTAAGTGAGTCGACACGTGAAGTCAGTAATTAGACTTGAGATACAAGTTGATTCTAAAGATTTATAGTTGTACAAAAACTAGACGAGAAGATGTACGTGATAGTTAAGCTTTTTTGGATGATAGAGGAATGTGTGATTGAAAAAAATAATATAAAAAATAGTGTAAAATTAAGTGAACGGTATTTGAACCTTGCACCTTATAATTAAAATCTTAAAGGGTGATACATTTACACACCATATTAAAATTGAATAAGAACGGTGGATATATCGATCCAACAACGTGATCGCCCCACCATATGACTCACGCTTATCAATTATCATACTACTCTACTCACTTGGAAGTTTATATTCGAAAGTCGCGAATAATGTAAAACTCCTAAAACGAAAGTCGAAATATTTAATTTAGTTATACACTCACGTATTTAGGCTCTGTTTTCTTCATCTAAAAACTCATTAATTTGATTCAGATTGGTTTCAGTTGTTTTTATACTACAATTGATTCGATTACCAATTCACCTAATTCAATTGATTCAGATCGCTTCGTTTTATCGTTATAACAAACTGTCACATTCGCTATTATTGTAAAAAATATAAAATAAACATAGAGGCATGGGCAAAATGGTCAAAGCAAGTGGAAACGAAAAAGCAATCAAACCCTAAAGCGGCACCGAATTCCCGCCACCGGTAATTTGGTTTACATGCAAAGGGATATTGCCACGTGGACAACTGCCTGGTGTTTTGCCGTAGTAACCGTTTCCACTCACCGAGTGAGTCCACTACTTATTTGACCAGTCTTGTATCACTACTCTTCTCTTTCTCCTACTACAAAATATACTACTCCCTCCCCGTAAAGTGCAACAATTTTTCGTTTTACACGTTTCACTAAAATTGTTACATTTTATTTTATAAAAATTAATTTCATAATACAATTTATTTTTAACCAAACATTTTTGTGCTCACGTATACTTTTTCACTAAATTAATATCTAAAACTCATTTTTAAACGTATACTTTTTAGGGTAAAAAATGTACAAATCAAAATTGTTTCAATTTTACATAAACGGAGGAAGTACTAAAATTAAATCCCACAATTTGGCGCTACTATTCTACACGTTGTCACCACGCAATAACTGTAAATATCTTCATACTACCATTCCCATAATTTCTCACTAATCATTTTCTAATTGTACAGTTTATTTAAATCTGCGTATTCAGACCAACGTGGTTACTTGTGATACAGTCATACATGTACGATTAATATGATTTATGAGTTTTATCCACAAGAATTGGATTAAAATTTTTAATCTGGTTAATAATAGGCTGTCAAACTCTCAATTTAGACTCATTTTAATTAAGTTTGAACTGCAACTTTAATTTACTTTTACAATACTCATTTTTAATTGAATCTTTCATATTTTTCTTTGAATTGCAACTTTAAATCTCATATACGCTCTAATAAAATTTTAACTTTATCTCAAACAAATTTTTTACAACTCAATTAAAATTCAATTAATATTCACCAGTTAAAACTCAATTGAAATCCAATTAAATATAGTTGCACGCTAAACATCCTAAAAATCACTCCATCTGTCTCGAATTGAACTTATCATTTTATCTTCAGTATGTCCTAAACTCAAATTCTATTTACTCAATTATAAAATTTTCATACTTTATTAACATATCTACTATTTTTCATCACACTATTTATCATACTTATTTATTATTTCTTCTAGTTTATTCACTTATCTTAAAACTTATGTCATTTGTGTTTGTAACAACGGAAAATCGTGCACAAATTATGTTTAATTATGTTTATTCTCTCTTTCAAAACCCTATAAAATTTTAATTCTATATCAAACACAAATTTTAACAACTCAATTAAAATTTAATCACTATTTATCAATTCATCTCAATTATAATTACGACCCAGACACCCCCGAATATGACTTGGTATAGTGGAGGAAGGAAAGCGTAAATGTGAAGTGGAAGGGAAGATATTTAAAAGCGGGGCCCTACAAAATTAAAAATGAAGAAATAGAAGGGGTCACATGCGAACCGAGTGAGGCATGTCAGAAAGAGGACCCTACCCACTACTAGCCTAAACAAGCTCAGCTGGCTCCCTCCAATTCTTATTGTTAATTCCACTTTCCCTTTTTGCCGGTGCGCGTGTTTCTCACTCTCGCACCGGCGCTTGGCTTACCAATTCACTTACAACCTTGGACTATTTATTTCTAAGCCCTTTTAATTTCCTAAAGTTAAAAATTACACTATGTTATTTCTCAATTCGTATATTTAGTCATGAGTAATAGTAGTAGTAAAATCTAATATTCGGTTCACAATTTAGTTCGTCATGTTAATATTATGATAGTGTGTTTAATTAACTTAATTAAACAAGTTCATTACTAGCTTTTATGTGGATATAGGTAAATTTGAAAAATAAAAAGTTGTCAAAAAAAGAAAAATATGTCATTTATAATGTGAAAGATATAACTTGGAATTCATAACATTTGTTCTCTATAAAAAGAATAATGATATGGAATTTGTATAATTAAACTGAGTAGGAAATACCTAAAATCTTAGGGAGTGATTGGTATACAACTTAAATTCAGAAAATCGGATTAAAAACACCTAAATTTTTACATAACTGAAGGTTTTAATTCTATAACAATCACTTCCTTAACTGTTGATATCTCCGAGATGAAATGAATTTAGAATCTCAAAATATTTTTAATACTTGATACTAATACTTTAATATTTTGTTTTCAAAATTCCGAGCAATTCCGAGTAAATAACGAAACTTCTATTGAACGTTCCAGAAAATTTCTACTTGATACGAATTTGAAACACATCTTAAAATCCGAAGTTAATTCATAGAGTAGAAAATTATTCCCATTCCAAACATATCTCCATTAACTAATGAAGACCATTGAGTTATGGTAGTTTGACCTACATTAACCCAAATTAAGCACTTATAATAGACTAACCCCCATAATTAAGCCGCTGCACTCTATTCAAAATTTATTAAAATTAACTACACAACACCTTAAATAAATTTACAAATTTCTACAAAATAGAAAAACAAGTGGAAACTTTAGAGAATGAATAACTCTAAATAATTTATCTAGAGACGGACCTGTATTATCAAAAAAATTATCGATGTTATTAATCAAAACACCTATGATCTTAACGTTGGTGTTTTTTCATATTACAACGAGACTTATTTCGTTAACATTATAGACGTTTTGATTAATAACATTGATGGTTTTATTGATAACATAGTACTCTCTCCATTCCCTACATTTATTTCCCTTTTATTTTTGCACAAATATTAATAAATTTGAGTAAAAAATGGGTTTATATAGATAAAATAGTAAGTGTATAGTAAAAAGTAAGAAATAGAATTGAAAAAGTATGAAATAGAGATATTAAAATATTAATAATAGAGATAGTGGATTTCCATAAAAGTAAATATAAAGTTTTTAATGGAACGTCCAAAATGAAAAAATGGAAAAAAATCTATGAAACGGAGAAATTACGTCTCTAGATAAAATAAGTAGAGACCGTTTCTTATGTTAAATAAATGAAGAAGAAGAAAAAAAAAAGTTTCGGAAGTTGTTGAACAAACAAAAACCGTCTGTAGCGCGTGGAGGTCCACTACTCCACTACTACTAGACTACTAGTGTGGATTTGACAATTTTCTCACACTATATAAACCACCCAACCCTCCATTTCTCTCCCCTCAACTCAACTTAACCATCTCTCACATTCTCACTCTCACGAGTCCACATTCATTTTTCCCCACAGATCTTTTATACTTGTTCAGCTGTTCTCCTTCTCTTGGGCCCCAATTTTTTCCCACCATTTCTCCTCCAAACCTACAATTCAACCCAACCCGCCGCAACCCTCTCCCGCCCTTTACAAAATTAGGTCGAATCGAATTCAATGGCGCAGCAGCTTGACGACGGCGAGTTCTGGCTTCCTTCCGAGTTTCTCACCGACGATGACCTCTTCAAGTCCGACGGGTTCATCAACTCCGATTTGAGCTCACCGGTTGAGTCTGTCATCGGCTCCACCGAGACCGAGAGTGACGAGGATGATTTCATTGTTGCCTTAACTCGGAGGCTCTGTAACTCCACTCTCTCATCTGACTTCACCTCTAAGGTAATTAATTCAACTCAGATTCTCTTTTAATCGATTTGTGTCTTTAGCATTTAATCGATTTGTGTTCGATTTCAGGGAAGAAGGCTATCGAGTTCGCCTCAGTCGACACTTTGCGGGTTCAAACCCGGGTCAAGCCGTGGAAGCCCGCAGGTTTCGTCACCGCCGGATTCTAAAGAAGTCGGCTGGAATCTCATTTATGCGGCGGCGGAAGAGGTGGCAAGGATGCGGCGGATTGAGGAAGCGACGGCGTTTTATGCAAGCTTGGCTCCAGTTCAGAAACCTTCCGGTCTGTTGAAAAACCCGAACCACTCCGGGTTCTACACAACCCATACCCAGACCCAAGCACAAGCACAAGCTCGTATCTCGTACCAACAACAACAAATCCAAGCCGCTCAAGTAATTTTCCAAATCCTTGCCACTTTTCGGCATCTTATTAGCTCCACCAGCTTATTTTCGAAATAGATACCAGATTTTCATAAGCTTGTTTATTGATTTGTTCAATTTCAATTTCAAATATGCAGTTTCAGCAAGAGAAAATCGTATACAACAACTTCCAGAACGGAAGAAGAAATGGACCTGGCTACTACACCGCACCAGCGTGGCCCACTCTGCAACAGTCGCAGCAGCTGCCACGTCAGCGGCCGGCTTCCGGCATGCGAGCGGTGTTTCTCGGAGAAGGCGGAGCGAGAAAGGAACGTACCGGAACCGGTGTGTTTCTGCCGAGGAGGCTCGATGACTGCAAGGCAATAAACGCTTCTAAGAAATCAGGTAGCTTTTTACCAGATCTGGTTTGTTCATTTCTGTTGGAGCGGTTGGTTGGTTGCTATCGGGTATTAAATTCAGAGGGTTTATGTGTTGTCTAATATTTGGGGTTAAAAATTATTGCAGGTTGTCCAGTTTTGTTGCCAGAGAAAGTGGTCCATGCTCTGAATCTGAATCTTGACTCCATTGATTCTGCTCCTGTTTCTCACCTCAGAGAGAACAGAAGTTTCACTGCTGAATTCGGTAATTAACAATTACTCGTATTTCGTGATACTCATATCAACATTACATATTTAACGACAAATGACTAATTACGTCATATATGACATTTAGTTAAATGTGTCGTGTTGATCCGTCTCAATTTGTTCTGATTTCAATGAACTGAACATGATTTTAAATGATTGCAGGTTCTGGTATGAAGAGCCAAAAGATGATGACGAAAAACACAAGGCCAATGGCTATTCCTCAACAAGAGCTTGGCCTTCCTCAGGAATGGACTTATTAGACAAATTGGAAGCTGTAGGAGAAAGAAAGGAAAGGAAAGGAAAGGAAGGAAGCTTTGTTTAGCTAGTAGTAATTTTTTGCGTTAGGGAAATATTAATATTAATTAATTAGTTGATTATTACAGTAGTAGTTTAGCAGGTAATTAGGTCAAGGGAAGGGGTGTTTTTTAAAAAGTTGGAATAAAGGTTGTAATAGTTTCTTTTGCTCCATACTATTGGAAGTGGGAGCAAGGAAAAAGAAATAAAGCTCAAGAAGCTAATTAGCTTAATTATTAGGTGGTTAGGGTTAAATTTGTTTATCATCATCATCATCAATCCAATAGATGGGTTGAATCGGTGAGCTGGAGGATCGTTTTGGTGTGAATCTCCATCTCTTATATATTTTGGATTTTCTATAGTATTTCTTCATGTAATGTAATAGTGTCTTGTCATATACTAGTAAGAAGGAATGACGGTTTGTTTGTTTGTTTCTTTGTAGTGCAATGTTTGTTTCTTTATAGTAGCAATGCTAGTTTTACATTCCATGTCGTTTACCCCCTAAGATCGATAATAATGCGGGGTGGATGGAGCATCAATGTGCCGTTTAGTGATTTATATTAAGCGCCGTATGGGAGTAATTGTTTAATAAGGCCGTTTTGTCTTGGTGTTTGTATTAATGGTCAAAGCATGGGAAGAAGGAAAAAGAAAGTAAAGCAGCTCATGCATTTATGCTCCGAGTTGCTTTTGATTCGATCTATGTAGTAACTTGCTTTTTCTTGTTTGCTTGTATTTTTTTTTTTTTTTTTTTTTTTTTTTGGTAAAATCTATTCAGATCTTTCATTTGACATTTTCGATTTTAGATCTTGAAACTAGCGTCCAATTCAAATTCTTCTCCATTTCAAATGAAATGTTCTGATTTGGATTTGCACCAATTTTAAGAAAAAATAGAAAGTACAAGTGGTCCCCTGATTATTATAGATTAATTGAGTGGCATATTGTAATAAAAGTGAAAGGTAATGAGTTTTATTATTTAACTAATTTCCATAAATAGAAATTGTAACACTTTTAGTGAAACACCGGAAACGGAAAGTTGTAACAATTTCTCTGAAATAGAGAGAGTATTTATTAATAACTATTTACGATTAAGGTACTAATTGTAAATTAGATGGTAAGTGTACAAATCAGTACCAAATTACAATTAACTTAACTTCAATTCCATGTGAATTCGACCAATTGAAAGTCGATTAAAACAAAATTGATGAAAAAGCCTACAAAAAGAATATGCCGAGGAACAATCTGACGCTTGTGAGTGGGATAAAGTCTACAATATCTTGTGAACGGTCAATTTTCTATGTCTATCTTTCGGCGTTTGACATTCACCTGGACGTGAATGCGATGGTGCATCTCATAAATTCAATTAATACATAAATTGTACATAGTTATTGATAATTATTACCTAAATTAGACGCGACCACTCTAGAGTATTAAAATCAGAAATGTCTCACACTGTAGTACCAAAAATGGATTTTACCGTCTTTTTATATGTAGTATATGTTCATTGATGAGTCGATTTAATATTATACTACTCAGTCCCCCTCATCCGACTGGTAATCTCGTACACTATTTCTTTTATGGCGTCTTTTAATTTAAATAGTTAAAAATAAATTACACCAGTCAATTTACTTTCTACTTTATTATCTAATCTTTTACTTTTTACATTTTTCATTATTATTTTCATCTACAACAAATGATAAACTATTAAATTTATTAAAAACGAAGATTATAGGGTCGGGTGGAGGGAGGAGTAGTAAATTAGTAATAAATAAAACAAGTTATGGGCGAGAAGTGAAATGATAAATAGAGTGGTTAATATTTATGGGAAAGGTCTCCTTCAAAAAAAAAAAAAAAAAAAAAAATATGGGAACGGAGGAAAAGTTGCTTGCTCAATTATCGAAGATCATGCAAAAAGATGGACTTGTAGTACAATTATAATTATAGTTTGGGTTGCTTCAAGTGGAAGAATTTGGTGTAATGAGCTGTCGAATAGGTGGCAAATCACTGGATTTTTGGCAATACGCGTTTTGTATTTGCTTTTTTGTTGCCAAGATTTGTGTACTTGCCGCTTTTCAGTGTTTCAAATTCTTTTACTCCGTTCGGTGATGTGAAATGTTTCTTTTCCGTTTTTAGGTAGGGACACTATGGTCATTCTATTTTCATTCATGGCTCAGCGAATGGATAATATCATGGGCTGACGGCAAACACCCCCATGCCATGTGCCTTTGCTTCATCTAGTATCTATCCACTTCAATACGGAAAAATTCGTCCACTGTATTAGCGGATTTCGTATGTGGGGTACACTGTTAGTATGTTACACTGAGAGATTGATATCATTGGGGAGAGAGTTCATAGTCTAACAAATTATGCTTAATTTGTTTTACACGAATTCTGCTTGAGGATCTGTTTTTATAGGCGAATTAAAATAAATTGACGCACATTTTATACTAGTTGCAAAGAGATATGAAATGAAATTCATGTAATTTGAATCGGGACGGATGCGTCACCGTCTTAGAAGGATTCAAGATTCAGGGGCTTCAATGGCCCAACGGGGGCCATATGGCTCCGCCACAGCATTATCCAAATTTGCTGCCAAAACTTGCAAGTCGGCAAATTAAACTACTACTCAACTAGCAAGTTGTATGTAGCTGGACAATCACAATTCACATATACTCCAATAGTACTAGACCCACAACTTATTCGATCGAATCTGTTAGTAGAGAATAATATATAAGAGAATCTACTTACCCTGCGCCTGTTATTTTCATTTGAAATTCTTCGAATCAACCGAATTGAATCGAATCAATGAATTGTAGTATAAAATATAACCAAGCAGAATCGAATCGAACTGAATCGAATCGAATCGATCAATCAACTAAATGAGTTTTAAGTTGAAAATTCACATTGCATATGATTACACGTTTTGTCATTAGAAATACATAACGTACCGTATTTTTTGTTTGCCGTTTTATTTTAATTTTCATCTAAAACAATGCGGTAAACTCTAATGTACGAAGTTATACGATATGGAAATATATATCCTAGAAGATGTTTCTTAATTCACTGCCGACGTTTTCAGGTTGTTGACCATAATATTGGTGTATCAATCCATAGTGTTTGTTGGTTCTAACTTCATTTTCATTTAATCACTTAAATAATCTTCTACTAACGTTGATGCATTCTTCAAATCGGCAAAGTAATATGTGTCATCTGCCAGGTGGCGTACCGAATGTATTTTGGATGTTACATTTGGCCTTCGGGACAATATGAAAAAGAATACACAAGTCACTCCCTAATTAGCATGCATGAATTCAATAATATTTTTCACTCCATCTAAATTTCTAGCATTTTGTCTTACTTCATCGAACTTCACTTCTGACTCCACCCCTGTTTGTACAGTTCCGTAAACATCCCCTCCAACTCTATAAACCTTATGCTTTGACATCAAGTGAGATTTCACTAGTATTGATTTATCGGAATTACCATTAACAATCATTTCTTACCATAACGACGATTATATAATGTTTCCGCACCATGTAAGGTCCTTTGTATGGTTGTATATTAAATGATCATCAACCGTTGATACAATTGCAAAATTTGAATTGCAAATGCGAATCGCATAAATTGGTAAAACCAGATGGAGCTCACCCAAAATATTCCAAACAAAAATGAAGGACATTCCAAGATTCAACGGTTGCTCAACAACCATCATGAATATTCATGATTAAAATTGTTAATGAAGCTTGTTAGTACAAGCAAGGTTTAAATAATTGAGGTTGTCTAACCCAATCTTGGTTGTTTTGCTTGCTTACACCAAATTATTTCGTTTAAATAATAACTTACGGGCGAGACTCCTGGCATAGAACACGGCAGGAAAATACTAAACAAAAATGTAGTCCATGTGATTAAGGTAAGGATTAGTACTAAACTACTAATCACTAGTAACAAATACATGAGCTATTGCATATGTCAAACTAATTGACAGTGTGACAGGTTTAAGCTACTACACATATTGTGTTTAATATGATCTTAAATTGAATTAAACAATTATATCATAGTTAAAGGTCAAATAGTAGGACAAGTAGACTACTTGTTTTGCTAACTTACTTTTCTTGGTAATACAAGTACGTGGGGAGTTGTTTACCTCACATAAACTATGGGATTGTTTATGCAAGTGTTTTATTTTTGTGGTGATGGCAGTTCGTATCGGACATCTGAACAATATAACATTGTTCAACATGAATGTGAATTGATAATAAGATCTTACACGTTATTTTGTGATAATTTACCGTGTTATACTTGAAAATTCGATGATGAGGTGACCTTTCGGACTGAATTTCGACGACTATAAAATTATTTTTTGTGGTGTTTTCAAGGACTTGACATGATAATTATACATATCGAGTTAAACATGAGACCGCTAGTTAAAGACAGATAAGCTTCAAAAGACAAAACTAGAGATTGAAGTTTCATTTGTTCAGTGCAATCATGCAAAAAATACCTTTTTAACACAATGCTCACATTGTCCATTAAGCCCAGAGCCCGTAGATAGATTTGGGCTGTGAACATGTGAAAAGCTAATGGATTCAATTCCATCACTGGGCTGGTCTTGCTGGACTATTTCTAGAGAGTTGGTCTATGATAACGGGAAAAGCCCAATTTCTACACGGAAAAATGTCCGAAACATCTCCAAATTCCAAAACGTCTCTTTTTTTAAAGGATTCCGAACATATCCCAAAATCGATATTTTAATCCAAGAATGCAAATTTGACAAATATACACACTAATTTGACATTACATTAGAGTTAAGATCAAATATCATGATTCTAATGGCGTAAACGAACACGAAGGAAAAAAGAAAACTTATACTCCCTCCTTCCAATTGTTCAATATATCTTCGCATCTTCTGATATGATTTTGATAAGAAATTACTTCTAAGTTACATAAACAAAACGCCTCTAACTTTAATTCAAAAGTTTATACATACTAAATCATATTTGTTGCAAACTAAACGTCAAATACAAAACGTAACTTCACACACTCTGACCTTAAGGTGGTTTCGAGTTGTATTCCGTGAACCTTAATACTACGTAATAAGGGACCAATGCCTTATATAAGGCTGGACCATCAGGGTTCAAATCCTTGAGGTCGGACTTAACTTGTCAGACATGTATTCCGTACGGTGGCCAAATTGGTCACCGAGGTCGAACCTAGACCATACCTAAGTATCCTATGGTGACTGATTTCAGTCACTGGTCAAATTGGTCATCGAGGTCGAACATGAACCATATCTAAGTAAGTATCCTATGGTGACTGATTTCAGTCGCAACGTATGGTCCTTTTTAACATTCGATATTCGGCTAGGCATGACTAATGTCGGACTCATTTTTAGAAAATTGGACAAGATGGGTAGTTATAAACCTAAAATAAAATGGGAGTGTTTAGAAGACCGTTTACTTTTATTGTTGTAAGTTGCAACTGTTTTCAGCAATAAAATACTTGGTTTATATGATTTCGAGCATAGGGTTTTTCGCCAGTTGATTTGAGCTACATGAACTGAAATTGAGCTAAAAGACTGAGATTCTCTAGTCGAAATTCATCACCATGGCTGTAATTGAAGAATCAGAGCATCAACAATCCAAACCCAAGGAGAAGCCACTCTCTGAAGATGACAAAAGGCAAGTTTCTGTTTCTACCTTTCTGTATTCAACTATTCATCCCAATTTCGGCTTGTTGATTAGATTCCGATTCTGATTGTGAATAGGAGAAAGAAAATGCCTCCTGGTAGCTTGATGAAAGCTTTGATTAGGCCTGGAGCTGGTGAAGATACGCCTAATGATGGTGATCAGGTCTTTTTTTTTTTTTTGTTTCACTATTCCCATTTCTACAAGTTATGTTTTTTGGTACTGTTTGCATAAGAGTTGGATTTCGGAAGATTATTATAGCTTATTTCTTGATTTGTAGGATAATCACTAGAAAAGTGTTTGCAATACAACTTAAAATAATCTGATTTTTTGAAGCTGCTATTTGGGTGATTCTGATAAACACTTCGAATCTGTAATTTTTCTGCATATTTTGCAAGTACGCGCACCGTTTTCAGTTCAAATCCACTGTTACTTGATTCTGATACATTTAATCACTTTGCGTTAATCTGAAGTTTTCGCAACCAGGTACTTAGTGTGGATGTTTAAATTATGCAGGTGATTTATCACTGTACAATCCGTACGTTGAAAGGGGTTGTTGTTGAGTCCACACGAGCTGATCTTGGAGGTGTGTTGATAATCCGGTCATCTTGTTTTTACCAGTAATATAGTAATTTGTGTGGAGTTGATTGATTGGTTGAGAGTCATGCTTATCCGTCTCCGATTGAGCTCTTTCGTGTCATGACAGGATGGTTTCGGTAACTAGCTAAAAGGAAAAACATTAGATATTGAATTAACAGAACTTCACTTGAAGTTGGAGCTATTGAAATGGAAGGATTCTATCTGTATACTATGTATAATAACGGAATGAAGTATTCAAGTTAATTTTGCCTGAGTACATGTGAATGCATCTTCACCATTACCTGTATATGTCTTATTAAGTAATGCAATGAAAATCCATTAACTAGGTTCACATGCATTATCGTTACTTAATCTGTTATGTAATTTGAGATGAAAGTTGGCTCTTTTACATGTAACATTTCTGTTATTACAGGTAATGGTACCCCAAAAAGGCAGGTGTTGGGTAAAAGCAAGATCCTATTGGGTTTGTTAGAAGGGATACCAACCATGTTACGAGGCGAAGTTGCTGTGGTAAGTTTTTCTGTAGATAAAATGAGGCTTGATGCTTTCGAATTCTGGAGCTAGTCGCTTAATTAATTAATTTATCTTTTACTAGTATCAGAGAGAAGCGACAAGATGGAATGATCTATCATATACTCCCTCCGTCCCGGGTTGAGCTTCACGTCACGCGGGCCTGGGCACAAGTTTTAAGAGAGAGTGAATAAAGTAGTAAAGAGAGTGAATAAAGTAGGAGAGACAGTGAATAAAGTATGAGATAAATTTTCTATTTAAGGGAAGGGAAGTCAAAATCGGGATGTACCGAAATGGAATGTGAGAAGTTGAACCCGGGACGGAGGGAGTATATGTCTAAGCTGATTAATATATGCATTCTTATGTCTCAATCCAGTTCTCACTTCTCATATGGGGTTGGTCATATAGTTTGCTGATAGTATAATAGCTATTTGGACAGCGAATTCTTGTTGTGCATGTGTCCTTTTCAATTTCCCCACTCCATTTGAGACATTACTGGAGATAAACTATAAATTAGGCCCAATTTTCAAATTTTTTGAGGTGTTTTTATCTCTGATTTCAGTTCAAAGTGAAACCTGAGCTACACTATGGTGAGGAGAAATGCCCGCTCTCTGTAGCCGATGACTTTCCCAAGGATGATGAACTTCACTTTGAGATCGAACTGATCGATTACGCAAAAGCCAAGGCAAGTATTTTGGTTTGCTCTCATGTGGAACATATTTAATAGAAGAGTTCATATCTATGGTGCATTACGTGGGAATTTCTACTTTCAATAGTTTATCTATATCTAATTATTTGTATAACTCAACTTTTCTTCTTTCAGGTCATCTTTGAAGATTTAGGTGTTGTGAAGAAGGTAATTGTTCTAGAATATTTTTACTATTATTTCAGCCCATTAAATTAAAAAAAATTCACCAATGTTAGATAGTTTATAAAGTAAAACGTTTTGTGAGGAATGACATTTGCCGTAGCAAATTTGTGTTTTGTAAGGTGCCAATGGAAAAAAAAAAGAAAGAAAAATAGCAGAATGATAACTGGTTTTATTAGATGGCAAGTCTGGACATTTGGTGGGTTTTGATTCACTTTTCTTTATAGGTTGTTGAAGAAGGGCAGGGTTGGGAGCAACCCAGGGCACCCTATGAGGTCAAAGTCTGGTATGTAACTGTATTTGGTGTCACCCTGTTCGTACTTTTTGTCTATCTTCAAGCCACCTGGCTAAATGAAGGTGGAGACGTTTCTTTTGTTTCAATCCCTCTTTTTTGCCACACAGTACAGACCCTACGAACTCTCATTCTTTTGCCTATGTGGGACTGTTAAGTTACTATTTCCATTGTTAACAGGCTCTCAGCAAAGTCGGGAGATGGCAAGTTGATATTTTCACATGATCAAGGAGAACCGTTTTTCTTCACTTTTGGAAAATCTGAGGTAAGTGGCGTGCCACCGGTAAAATGTACCTAGTCCAGTTTTGCGAATGAAGCCTTTGCCTATTTTTGTCCAGTCCAAATTATAAAGATGATAGTATTCATTTGATTCATTTTCCATTTCTTTTCTGTAACTTTTAGATACCTAAGGGTCTGGAGATGGGAATTGGAACAATGTCACGGGGAGAAAAGGCAGTAATTTATGTCGATAAAGACTATCTCACTCAATGCCCTCTGCTTCCATCCATAGAACTTTTTTCTGAAATTCACTTTGTAGTGGAGCTGGTACACTTTATTCAGGTGATATATCTTTCTTTACTGAGCTGTTGTGTCGTGTCTACATTCTTGTTGATGAATAAATTATTCAAGAACAAAAAACAGATAATGTTATGTTCCGCTTTCTGTGAGTACCCATGCCAAACACTGCTAAAGAACAAATGTTCTTGCGAATCTGTAAAGCTTTCAGGAAAGAGTGGTTTTTTTGCATATTTATTTTATTCTGGATTTTGATGGCATTTTTTCCATTTCATGTTTATTAATTGTGAAATTTTAGGTGCGAGATGTGCTTGGGGATGGACGCCTAATCAAACGCCGCCTGCGTGATGGAAGAGGTGAATTTAATCTGATGTTTTCTTGAAGTACGAAGCTGTATGGACTTAAATTTTCGAATTTCTTAGCTGAAGTAACAAAAGAGAGAAACATTCTTGGAGCCATGTCGGTCTCATTAATGTACTGTTTTGGGGTTACCTGGCATGTACTTGATGATTTGCATACTTTTGTCTTCACTTCATTTTTCTACTAAGATAAGTGTGCACATCAGATCAGCCATTAGAGATGCTGTCAAATGTTTATCTATTATCATATTGATAAGATATTGTTTCTAGCTTGGACATATTTGTTTGTTCTTGGATAGCAAAATGAAATTAGCTGTTCACAGTTCGTAGTACTTTACTTTATAGTCGTTGTCTGTGAACTTTAGCTGTTTGTCAAATTGTAAAGTCTCTTCGTATTACTCATGTTTTCAGTCTGAATCTACTGCAATTCACTTCCGTGTTTTCTACTGCAATTTGATGCTAGCTGCTTTACAATCTGTTGAAATAATTAGGTGAATTTCCTATGGATTGCCCTCTTCATGACAGTCTTTTACATGTGCACTACAAGGGTACACTTCTCAATGAAGAAAAGACCATTTTCTATGATACAAGAGTTGATAACAATGGTCAACCTCTGGAATTCAGATCTGGAGAAGGGCAAGTAAGCCTCTTTTAAGACCCAAAATTAAAGTTTGAAAGTTCTGTTAACTTTAGAATTTATGAAATATTATTTTTATATAAGAAGCAATAAGCCTGTCTGAATCTGCTGGTCACGTTTACACATTTAGAGAGTATTTGGTTAAGTAGTATTAAAATCCGTAAAACTCAGTTAAACACACCTAAATTTTTCCTTAACTCACAGTTTTAACTCTATACCAAACAATCCCTTAATGATTATCAATGGCTTGTGATGTGCTCCTACTGCTAGGTGCCAGAAGGCTTCGAAATGTGTACTCGCTTGATGTTGCCCGGAGAGATTGCTCTTGTGACATGTCCCCCTGATTATGCTTATGACAAGTTTCCAAGGTGCATTTTTTGTCGCAACAATGCTCACATGTCGATATAGCATACATAATGATTGAATAGCCAGTGGTGTCGTGCTTCCTCATTAACTAATCTTTTGTTTTTCATGTGCAAGCAATTTAATGACTTATCCTACTGTTTTATATGTAAGGCCTGCTGAAGTTCCAAAAGGTTCTTTTATCCAGTGGGAGATTGAGCTTCTTGATTATGAGATGCAAAAGGTTTGGAAATTATATTAACTTATCCTTTTCCCCATTAGTAATTGAGGCCCTTGATGGGTTTGGTATTTTCACTTTTCACAATTCACGAGAGCCAAACCCACGATCTTACTAAACGAGCAGAAGCACCCATTGTTCAAATTTATGACCATGAAAGGAAACCAAAAAAATACACTTTTCCCCCAGCCACAGTTTGGTATCCATAATTAGCCGCCCTTTTCAATATTCACTTTGATTACAACACAACCTTCTAATTTCTAATGTTGGGCCTGACTAGTGTTAGTTTTACCGTTTGATCTTCTTGGCAAAACATGTGTCTAATCAAGCAACTTCCTGTAAACCATTGACACAGGACTGGACCGGCTTCGGCTTTAGAGAAATAATGGATGATGTTGAGAAGATCAAAGGCACGGTATATGATACTTGACTAATTAAAGAGTACCTCTTCGAGTCTTGAAAGTTTTCTCATGTGGTATTGCATCACTTGAATTTGAGCCTGAATTCTTGATTGTGACAAGAATAGTTTTATCAGCCTTTTCAAATAGTTAATTGTCGAAATGTTACTGAACCTAATTACTTTCAGACCTTGCACATGCTGATTTTTTGTTTTTTTCCCTCTATTTGTCAGGGTAATAGGTTGTTCAAGGAAGGCAAATATGAACTCGCAAAGGCGAAATATGAGCATGTATAGCACTATATATTCCTCTAACTTGGATGCACTTTCCACTCAACATTGTTCCTTAATGGTATAATTTCCACGCAGGTGCTCCGGGAGTTTAATCATGTAAATCCTCAAACTGATGAAGAGGGCAAAGAATTTGCAGATACAAGGGTAGGTACCAGGAAGGATTCTGATTAAACTTGTTCTGTACACATTTGAACTTAATTGTAGACATTTTTTGTCTTGTCAACATGGAATTTTATACTTTTGTTCAATTTCTGAAGAACTTGTTGCACCTGAATGTGGCTGCCTGCTTGCTGAAATTGGGCGAAGTCAAAAAATCAATCGAAGCTTGTAACAAGGTAATTTTCAAAGGGATTGCTCATGACATTCTTATGGATTAAAAGTTCGAAGTGTGAATTTTACCAGTGAGCATTCATAATGTTTCTTTTTCTCATATTAAGTTTTCTGAAGTTTCGTTGCATATATACTGTTTTAGGTGTTAGACACCAGCCCTGCCCATGTCAAAGCTCTTTACCGCCGTGGAATGGCGTACATGACAGGAGGAGATTTTGAAGAAGCTCGAGCAGATTTCATTAAGGTAAGATTTCACTAGGTAGAATTCACTGTCAGAAACTTTGCCAACTTAATAGTTAATGCTACTTCTGACTTCCTCTTATATGCACTTCAACTTGTAGATGATGACCGTTGATAAATCATCAGAGGCTACTGCAAAGGCAGCTCTGCTTAAGCTAAAAAAGGAAGAGCAGGTTAGTTGATAAACCAACTTCCAATTTGTGAGTGGAACTCGTGATGAGCAAGGATATCATAATTATAATGTTGAAAACAAACTCGCCAGTATAATGATGTCCATTCTGGTTGCAAATAGGATATACACAGGAAAGCTCGTGAACAGTTTAAGGGACTTTTCGACAAGAAACCTGGGGAAATTGCCGAAGCTGGAGATAAAGATATTGGCGATGAGGTTCCTGATCACACCCCTGATACTGCAGACCGGGATGGTTTAGAAAGTGAGAAAGAGAACCTTCTTGAGGCTACTGCTCCTCAACCGGCAGGCTTGTGGTCCAGATTGTGGCCTAGAGGTAGAAGACTTTTTACATCCTTTGGATTGGATAGATGTACCATATTGTGAGTTGGTGCCTGGAGTCATCAATTTTGGTTTTTCGAGTTCATTGATGTTGTACGACCTTGAGACCAGTTTTAAAATTAGTCTCTTTGTAATTCTATTCTGGATTATTTCTTTCTCCACATTTCATGATCTCAAAACATACACACGCCTGTCTTGAACTTTAAGCAATAAGTGAAAGCGTGACTGGTGTTGCATACTTGAACCGAGTTTCTTTGTTCTATGGAATTCTAAGTTGCAAACTTTGAGTAGACATGGATTCTGTTTCATTGTGAAAAGCTTTTGAGATTTTTCTTCAAGTCTGTGTTCAAAGCTCCCAAAATGCAAGTTCAACAGAAATGAAGTTGGTGTGCGAAAATGACAGAATGTTAGATAATCGGCATGTTTCCGAAGCAAGTCCTTGACAAATGACAATGCACGAACCTTGAAATTAAAACATAGAAAATCTATTCATTTAGACAAAACAAGTGCAGATACATTGTGAATTCACCAGTTTGACAAGCAACTGATTCCTCAACATTATATGTCGATTACCTAGGGAAGACTTGATAAATAACCCTATTATTTTAACCAGTACACAAAATCAACTAGAATATGAAAGGCAACTCATATCTCAAACTCGAGTTGTATCGAGGTTGGAGCCCAGAACTGCTTCAGATTCACGTTGAGCTTCCACGAGAGCTCTGTACCGGACAGTGTAAGCTCCGACTCCATGACCTACCACAGCAGCAGGGAACGCTATAATGTTGAAAAACAACACAGACCATATAACCAAGTAAACCAATCCCATACGGAACGCAAGCACAACAGACTGAATCAACGCTCCCACCCAAGGTTTGAAGGACTTCCGCTTTAGCTTTGGAACACCGGAGAGGATTTCAGTCAGAGCTGCCATAACGAACACTACCAACACCACTACCGCGATAGCCCCTCCCGAGTAGAACCCGTCCCACCAATAGTATGTCATTGTTATAGGGAATTGTTATGTACTTGTTCGGTTAAATCAAGCAAGTATATATGTATGATGAAGGGAGCATAAACCAAAGAAAATATATATGCCAATCATTGACACCCTATAGAGTTTAAGACAAGAATCAGTTTTTGTTTTTAACAAGTTTTCTTTGTTCAACACTTGTAAGAATTGGACATAACTGTCGTATTTGGCTAGTCTTTTGTGCCTGCCGGAACTTGATGGTGCAATTGCACAAGTTGACAAAGATCATTAAATATCGAGTTGATGATGATTAAGAGATTACGTAATGTACCTCTTTTGAATCGACCTAATGATCATGTAAGAGAGGATTAATTACGTAATTAACAAGGTAGCAAGGATGACAAAACGTGAAAATGAATATTAAACTCCTTTCTTTCTTTTTCTCTTTCTTTATTTTTTTTTTTAAGAAATGGAATGTGCTGTCTTCTTCTTCTTTTTGTTTTTGTTTTTTTTTTTTTTAAATTTAAACTCGAATATTGTCACAAATGATCGATTTTCTACCTTGTCAGTTCAATTGAGTTTAAAAGGTGCGCGTTGCGCCGATGTTCTTCTGGATCCATAAAGCTTCATCCATTCTTAATAGCATTGCTGGACTCAAATTTCAGGTATTTCATTTGGCTAAAGTAGTCTTCCCTGATTTATTGGTGGAAAGTGGTGTTGTGCGTGCCTGTGTAGTCTTTGTAGATTGAGCCATTGTCTGTTGGTTTTTACTAGCTGGTGTCTGAATTCGTGGGAGGTGGTGGTGATTTTGCTACCAAGTTCATATCGATTAAGATGAAAAGTACATTGCAATTTTAGATATAGAGCAAAACGGTGCAATTTACATGCTCTCTGCAGCTATAGTTTTATGAATGTTGACAATATTTGCATTATTATGGTGTATTTGTTTACTTTGTCTCGAGAACATAAGCCGAGGTAATGGGGGCTACAAGTGGAATCGAGTTGGCTGCCCTGTTCGGATGGAACAACACTATCTTTTAGGGATTGTATTGCGGTGATTAGAGCTCTACAATCGTGAGCGGGAAAGCTGGAGTGCAACCAGGAACTTGAACTTGGAAGTGAGGAAGAAGAAAGCATCATCTTTTATCACGCTCATACAATGATCGAAATGTAGAAGCTGATAGTGAGGGCTCTCTATCTGTTTTGTGTTGCTAAAAGCTGAAACTATTATAAGTGAACATCTTTCATGCTCTTGAATGGATGTACTCTTTTGACATTGAAATCAAAGTTTCTCCTAAATTATCTACTCTTTTTTTGGTGCATTAAAAATTCTTCTTCTAGCTTGAGACAATGTGGAAGAGAATGACACTTGCGTACAAGATTCAAAAAGTGATAACAATATAATTTTAGTTGTAAAATACTTAATTTTGTATAAATATGGGACGGGAATGAGAAATGTGATAAGGTATAAGGGATTATGGGGTTAAGTGTGGGTGATGTTTTGGATTTTTCCAAGGCGGTGTATGATTTGTAACGAAATCGGAGAATTAATGATATGCGTTTATTAATTTGGAATCTATATATTATATTAAATTAAAGTAGTGTAATAATCCACTACTGGGCGCGTGGAGGTCGCAAATTGAAACCCAATTTCGCAAATTTGCAATGCAAATCTGCATATATAACAGGATAATCCCAGCCTCAGGAAACAAACGCGTGGGCGCGTGTCTTAACTTTTTTCCCTTTCTTCTTCTTCTTCTTCTTCTTCTTCTTCTTCCCTCTTTCATTGTTCCACCGATAATCCCTCTCTCTCCTCCCTTTGTTTATTCATCCTCTTCGGATCATTACTCGCCGGAGAGAAGAATCCGGGCGAAATCGACAACAAGCTATTCGGAGTTGGAGACAAAATTCCAGCCGAAAACCTAGCCCCAACCCCAATTTCCTTATTCTCCTCCTCCTGAAGCAATTCATCCATATGGTAGTGCTGAAATTGCCACTGTGGCAACATACGGCTGTAACTCGGAATGTTGGTTTACTCAATCGAAGCTAGCCTGGTGGCCGGAGAGACGGTGTCGTCTCCAATCTGAGTGGCCGATGAGAGGCGTTGGATGGGGATATGAAGTCGTTGGCGGTGGACGGTGGTGGTGGGAAGGGGCGAGTGATCTTTCGACATTCTTCGCACCAATTATGACATCAACTGATGTGGCCAAAAAGTCAAGTTAAATAGTAGAAAGGGACGATGAGGGAAAATAAAAGCAAAAGGAATGAAACCTATTTATGCAAAGGTGAGGAGCAGGGCGGACACAGGAATTGAACTTCAGGGGGGGAGCAAATTTTACCAGTTCCGCCCTTGGTGAGGAGATGACTGAACCAAAATGGACGACTCATTTCTGCAACGTTCCTCAACTTTAAACTGCCAGTTTTGTTTTGGTATTCAATATAATCTACTCCCACAATTTATTTAAAATTGTTACTCCATCCGTCCCAATTAAGTAGTCCACGTTCTTTCGTCAATATTTTTAAGAAATCAAATAGTTTACCATTTGATTTTGTGTGAATTTTAATAAATATGAAATAAAATAGTAAGTAGATGGTAAAAGGTAAGAGAGATAATTGATAAAGAAGTAAAGAGAGTGATAAAAAATTAATAAGTGGAGTGTGTTTTCAAAAAAGAAAATATTAAACTTTAAAAAAAACTCCTGAAATGGCAAAAACTAAATCTTTAAAAAGAACATAGGGAGTAATAAAGAAGGAAAAAAGTATAAGATAGATGAATTATTGGGATTTGCTTTTCTACTACTTTAGTAATTGGCCTAAATTAGTGGAACGTCCACAAAAGGAAAGTTACATTTTTTAGCAGGACGGAGGGAGTACAAACAAATCAATAATTAAGAAGATTTACCAATGAAATCAATATTTAAAGTATTAATCGAACATGTTGAATCGATAAAAAATATCTACGTTGATTACACAAAAAAACATTCAAGGTAGCATTTTAGAATATTCTAGCACACCATTTGTTTCAGGATTTGGGAGTTAAAGATTCTTATGTGCAAATCTTATTCAAATCCAACACTTAACTAAACATTGAGTAGTTCTAAATTGATCATTGACCATCAATGTAGGTTATACAAAAGAATACTCAACATAGCCCAATATAATCTCTGAATTAGAATTAGTGTGGAACTAAAGGTGCTGTGTAAATCCTCCAGGTCCACGACCAAGTACTCGTCCATGTTCGCGTCCCCTCTCACGACCACGAACAACAGTAGGTTGAGCGCCAGCATCAACCTGCAAAATTGCAAAATCAATACAAAATCACAAAAGCAGGAAATCATATGGCTGGAGCAGGCGGAATATCACCAGGAGGAGGAAGAAGACCACGATCAGTCGCAACATCATCACCAGAAAGTGGAAGAACACCACGATCAGCCGGAGCATCATCACCAACAGAACCACCACAGGTTAGGTATATAGCAATCAATCTTAGACAGATCTGGATATTATGTCCGGATCTATAATGTCCGGATCTGCTGATGTTTCCTACACAGCTCCGAAGTAGATTCGTGCAAAACACCGCAAGTCTCCATAGATGACAGGATGTTAGATAAAACTTACTTGGGTCCTTGTACGGTCAGGTAGGCTTCGCCCTGCATGACAACATGCAATTGATTATGCACCATTAGATTTTTTTTATCTAACGGTCCATATAAATCGCCAAAGGCGACTAGACGATCGAACTATCGTCTGTGATCGCCCTTTCGGCTTATGAATATTTACATTAAAAAATACAAATATTAATCAAAATATCCAATTTATCCTCCAATATTTTCCAAAAAATAATTATATTTTTTATAATTACCAATATTTTTAATTTATATATTTTTATATTTAATCAAAATAAACAGGTTAATTCCTAATTTAACGCCTGGTGTCAGGCAGGGCGAAAGACTATCTGATCGTAGAAAAGCCCAACTTTAATTAGGTCAGAACTGAATTGTTTCAGACAATGCAGGAACAAAGGTCCTGCTCCATTCAAACGATTGAGAAACTGAATTAGCTTTTTGAACAATGGGGGGAAATAGAGGGGAAAAGAGATGTGTTTTGAATTCATATTTTAAAATTTGAGTTGTTATGAGAAAAAAATATAAAAATGTCTCTTTTTTTTTTTCAATACCAACATAAAATTTATACTTAGAAAGTTAGAAAGTAGGGCAGTATATCATAAATCGCGACCGAAAAACAGACTAAGTGCTTAAAACTAACGAGCGGTTCTTGTTAGATCTATCTTTCGGGAGGTGGATCTTGTGTTTGGTGCGGTAAAGGGTGGTTCTTGGTGGTTTGGTTGTGTCGAGATTGTATTGTGGTTCTTGGTGGAGAGAAGATAGTGTCAAGCAGATGTAGAAAGAAAGAAGGTAGTAGATAGATATGTGTGTGAGTTGGGGTTAATCTAAAGTTGTTATATGAAGTATTAAAGTGTTTTTTTTTTTTTAGTTTAATCTAAGGTGTTTATATTGCCAACAAATTAAGAGCCGGGTTATGAAAAATTAAGAGCCACATCAAACTCAACTTACGACCTTGAATATAAAACCTAGGGTGGACATAGATGCTACGATTCAAAAAAATCGATCTGAAAATTTAATAATCTGATCCGAACCACTCCGATACTAAAATTTCGGAGTATGTCGATTATCTAGGGGAGGTTCGTGTAAATATATAACCCTGTAATTTTAACTAGTAAACAAAGTCAACTAGAATACGAAAGGCAACATCTCTCAAACTAGAGATGTATCCTGGTTGGACCCTAGAACTACTTCAGATTCACGTTGAGCTTTACACGGGAGCTCTATATCGGACAGTGTAAGCTCCGACTCCATGACCTACCACATCAACAAGGAACGTTATAACTAGGGATAGCAAAGGACCGGTCCGATCTGGGCTTTGGTGGCCGTTCCAGGGCCGGCCATATTTTTATAGGCCCATGACCCGGGCCTGGAACTTGGGCCCAGGCCTGAGCCCGCACCGGGCCGAGCAGGCTCGGGCAAGGCCTATAATCTTTTTATTTTTTTAGTTTGGGCATTGTCGGTTCCATGCATGATTAATATATATATATATATATATATATATATATATATATATATATATATATTCCAATTAGTTGGAAGTATAGATATTTATTTTTTATATCTAAGTTCAATTCTCGATGTTCGTTATTTATATTAACCTTGGAGGAGAATACGTGCAACAATTTCCTATGTATTCCACCACCGTCAGTACCCAGTACTAGACTCTTTCTTCCTTTGTTTCTGCTAGACATTATTTATGGAAATTAAGGAATTATTTATGCACAGGCTCTTTTCATGTTCTTTTTGTGGGCAATGTTATTTACCTCATTTTCAGAAAACATTGTACGCCATTCATTTTTTTTGTCATTTTATCTAATTCATTTCAAGATAATTATTTTTATTTATATATTTTAATGTTTCATGTCGTATGTAACATAATAAACAATTATATAGAAAACTAAATACACATATATAAATATAACATATTTTATTACATGAACCTATATATGCCGTCTTTAAAAAAAAAAACTATATATGCCGGGCTGGGCTTACTGGCCTGAAAGTTAGGCCCGAGCCCGGGTTCATGGGCCTAAAATATGTCTAGGCCCGGCCCTAAATGGCACATAGGCCCGGTCAAACCATGTTTGATCGGTCCGGGCCGAGTGGGCTCAATTGCCATTCCTAGCTATAATATTGAAAAACAACGTTGACCATATGACAAAAGTAAACAAATTCCATACGGAACGCAAGCACAACATACTGAATCAACGACCTTGCCCAGGGCTTGAAGGACTTCCGCTTTAGCTTTGGCACACTAGAGAGGATTTCGTCAGAGCTGTCAAAACGAACACTACCGCGATAGCCCCTCCCGAGTTGAACCCGTCCCACCAATAGTATGTCATTATTAAAAGGAATTGTTATGTACTTGTTCGGTTAAATCAAGCAAGTATATATGTATGATGAAGGGAGCATAAACCAAAGAAAATATATATGCCAATCATTGACACCCTATAGAGTTTAAGACAAGAATCAGTTTTTGTTTTTAACAAGTTTTCTTTGTTCAACACTTGTAAGAATTGGACATAACTGTCGTATTTGGCTAGTCTTTTGTGCCTGCCGGAACTTGATGGTGCAATTGCACAAGATAGAGATTTATACTTGGCTTTATCTATATAGTAGTATTACATAATTTTAAGTATATATAGTTCTTTTACCAAGTCATGAATGTCTCTAATTAAATAAGGTAGCAAGAATGACAAAACGTGAAAATGAATATCAAACTCCTGTTTTCCCAAAGAAATGGAATGTGCTTCATGAATTGAATGATTCACGCAATAAATATTTTTCATAGAAACAGGGAGAAAGAAATAGTATTATCCATGAAATGATTTTGGAATACTAGTATCATTTATACGCGATATACCTCTTTGACTTTTTCATAATCTCAAGTTTTGAATTTTACAAGGAAAACCGTTCGTCCACGTGCATTCTTAAGGTATGACCAACTATATTAGTATGTTTGAATATATGTTAGTTTTTAAGAGAAATGGTTTGTAGAAATTTATAAGAGTTCGGATTGGGCCGAATCAATCGTGCAGATTGATCGCCATCCCGCGTTCCACATTCCAGAACGCGCATTGACAACGTTTCTATCAGGAATGGATCGAATGGGAGATGAAAGGAGGGTTTCACATTTTTCCCTCTTTTGTATGGAAGTGAATCTTGTTACAATTAATAGCGAATCACGTTTCAATAAGTGGCGAATCATTTTTCATACCGCATATCCAAAGGGGTGAACGCATATCGTGTCTTTAAAAGGACGGTCCATGAACCTTGTGATCCTGGTAAGACTGTTATGATGTTTTGTTAATTTAATTGCTTGTCTTTAGGTACTCTAATTATTCTACCCTGGTAAATTGTCTTTTTTAGAAAGGCCAGAATAAACATTAGAGGCATGGTTTCAACACTCATATTCACATTGTAAGCTTGTTTAAGTAAACTTATAGGTTTATAGCTTACATGTGACACTATGCTAAAGAAAACAGATCAGAAACAGAGAACATTCATTCCTTTATTTGAACTATACCTTCTACAAATCGAGCAAAAATTTCCAATTCATGCTTACAAGAATTACCATGTCTCCAAGAATGCAAGAATCAAACTGGAACAGAAAACACTGATGTGTAAGAGGCAAAAATACATCAGGGCCGGAGCTCAGCTTCGCGTTCAAGCTCAGTGAACGCTCTATACTTGACAACAAACGACCCAGCCACATGTCCGACCACGGCGACAATGAACACTCCCGTGTTAAAGCTCATGACAGAAAGCATAACCAAGTATGCCAACGCCATTCGTACGCCAAACCCCATAGCATAGATCAATGATTTCATTAAGGGGTTCAGGGCCTTTGGCTTGAGCCTTGGACTCATAGACAAGATTTCGACCCCAAATGCCAAGAAGAACACCAGCACAAGAGCCAGGATGTACATGACCGTATGATGCGTACTATGTGCTGGAAAGGTGTATCCTGGCCAGTCGTTGAATAGCACCACTACGTTCGTGCCCCAGTAGAAGCTCATCTGCATCATCCCCATGGGACCGGTTTCGTTGTCTGGCATTGGCATAGGCATGGACATATTGCTAGAAATGGTTTGATTCACTATTAGTTTGAAATTAAACTAGTCCAGTTTTATATATGTATGGAACATAAACAAAGGAAATTGTAGGTGTTGATGAAAAGGATCAATATAGTATCTATTGAGTTAATTACAAAGTTGATTTTTGTTGTTCAACAACTTTGGTTTGTTCATTGTTTGTTGACATGTTGTGAGATATTACTGGCCTAATTCGTCGCTTTCTTGCTAAATTGTTTCTGCTTGTCCTGATTATCGATGATCAATCAAAAGGGCTGTTCTTATAGCGCTCTGAAAGATCTGTTAAGTTCACTAACTTCCAAATCCGTATGAAATTGGACTAAAAAGAAAGGAAGTTTTTATTATGGCAAGTATTGCCCAGCAACTGAGTCTTTAGTACACACATATGAAATAGTATGTTATTAAGCATCAGTATACTATATATTAATTACATTCTTAATGGGAGTTATAGCCAGAATTTGAGCCCTTCACTTGTATGTTCTTGAAATGAGCTTCTCTGTGAGCATCTCTTTTAGGAACGGTAACAGTAAAGACTCCGTTTTCAAAAGAGGATTTCATCTCATGGGGTCTGCAATTCTCTGGCAATGAGACTGCATTCATGAACTGTGCATCACTACGCTCGTAGTGATGCCAATCTTCCTTCTTCTCTTCTTTCTTTACATGCTTTTTGCCGCTGACTTTAAGTAAATTTCCCTCCAACTTCATCTCCACTTCCTCTTTCTTGAGTCCTGCAGGGATATCGACTCTGAGGACATAGGCCTCAGGCTTTTCGTTCCACTTAAGGGCCATGCTGTCATGGAATATCGGGCGTTGATTCAACATTGGTAGAGTCGGAATATGGAACATGGGGCCAGCAAATGGATTGGGAGTGAAATTGATGTTGAATGTTGGGAAATTTGGAGCGTTGGAACAGAATGGACAGTTGAAGTGTGCATCCATGGGATTGTACATGTCTGTAGAAGTAAAATTTGGGTTGTAAATCGGCATGTGAGCCATTTGTTAAACCTCACCGGAGAAGGAACTAAGTAGAACTGTTATCCAATGTGTTGAATCGATCTGATTATAAGATTTACGCTGTTGTGTGTTTTTTTATAGTGTTCGATAAGTGGGATGCCTGCGAATCTCTCTGTGGAATAATCTTTCTGTCAAAGTTGTCCTAGAGAACATCTTAACACACAGGTTGCATTGCATTAGTGGAATATCAAGTGTTCCTAGATTCTGTATACGCTCTTCGAATCTGTTTTATGAACGATAGATAATCGCTAACCAAGCATCATTCTTATTTGGAAAAGATCAGTACTCCACCAGGACCACCACTATGAGTTTTCATATATTCTTCCGGTCTGTGCCAATCTTAGCTGCTACAAACTTACAAGTAAATATTCGACTATCTGTCTGATTAAAACGTGCAATTCATGCATAAAACAGACATACAGCGTGAAGCAAATTATTCGTTCATCTTCTTTATGAAATTACACACATTGTGCATCAATTACAGCAATGCATTCATATAGAACAAGTACATGACACTCATATTTCACATAAGTGTCTTCATTCTGCCTACGATAAGTCGATAACGTTAGCTAGTAATTAGTTCTCCAGTTCATGACATCGATTTCTCAGGTCTTCTTTGGAGCTTCAACAGTAAGCACTCCGTTCTCAACCTTTGATGTGGCATAACCGGCCATGGCATTTCTAGGGAACGGAACTGTCGTTGAGAATCCGTCGCTGTTACTTATCTTGACAGCCTCATGTTCAAGTTTCACCTTTATGTCCTCTTTCTTGAACCTTGACAGGTCAAATTTCAGCACGTAGGAGTCATCAGTTTCGCACCAGTCGCTAATGGTTCCATTAGGCTGCTTCAGGGACATCACTGTCTCGCAGCGCTCGTTGATGGTGTCAAGAGTCGTCGCGTAAGACCTGTGGCCGCCGTACGAGTTCATGCTGTGGTGGAATGGAACATATGGTGCAGGAAAAGTGAACTTGCATTTGAAGCTATGATCCCAAATGTTTGGCATGGAAGACATTGTTGTTTGTTGTTGTTTCTTTTTGTTACTGGTAGAATAGTTAGAATTGAACAGGATGAACAAAAATTGTTTGTAACAGGTTTTAATAGAGAGAAATTGGTGAAATGGAATAATCCTTTTGGTTAAAAGTTTTGGATAGATTGGAACATTGATGAGAGAATGGGGTTCTTTCATAGAATCTATGCTCAGTATCTTCACCATAAACCAGAGCCATGATCATTCTTATTACAGCCAATCTGAAGCATTTGTGATCATAAACAAAAGTCCTGTTTCCAAGAACATTCTGTCTCTTGTCTTGATATTCTGGTTGGGTATGGGATTGACTATTATATATTTATAATTTATATTAGTCCGGTATAGAATGTAACACCTCGAAGTTTATGACATTTTAAAGTTTTGAATATACTGAAACATCGGTGAGGGTTCTTTCACAAAATATATGGTCGGTTCTTGAATATAACTAGTATTTATTTGTCACGAAGTATATGTTATGTGGGGTGGTTTATATTTTTACTTAGTTTTATCGGATGATTAGAAATGAAAAAAAGTATGAAATTATCGGGACGGATGGGTACCGTTCATTCTTATTACAGCCAATGTGAAGCATTTGTGATCATAAACAAAAGTTCCTTTTTCTAAGAACATTCTGTCTCTTGTCTTAACATTCGGGCTTTGACTAGATTCTAATATTTTCTCATTTGATAAATGTCGCATGCAGATTCTTCTACAAATAAAGGCATGAGATGTTTAGTGAGATAAAGTATAAACCACATATATTGAATATAAACTTTTGTTTATATGCTTTGAGTAATGTTCACATTAGTAAAATCTTCCTTATCAATCTAATAACTTTCGGCACGAGTGCAGTTTATGCTCGAATCACCAACTTAGTGTTTGTTTATCACTTCCGTTCGATTCCGTTTTAAAACATTGAAGAGAGTTAGAACTGTTATTTTCAAATTTAAATTTATCAAATCAAACGAAATTAAATCAAACGAATTAAATCAAACGAATCAAAGAAATTACATTCCCATTTTTAATAATAATGAATACTACATCCGTCCATTAATAAATTAAAGGAGACTTTTTTCAGACGTTGATCAGAATTACTCGCAAATTACACGACAAAAGAATATAATAAAATTATATTATAAAAATAAATTAAGTATATTTGACTAACATAACTTTGTTTTATACTTTTTTGTGCGTAATTTGCAAGTAATTTACGATTTAAGTTCGAGAAAAAAATTCTCCTTAGAAAAATCGATTGTTAGTGTAATATAGCGTCCGAGGAAGATAACATGGAAACTAATACGGAGGAATAAATGCCATTTCTCAATATTTGTGATAATGTCGTTTTGGTTCGACTTTAGTTTGGTTTAACTTGTTTTGGAGTTTTTGGGAGTCAATTTAAAGACTTGTAGAGTTTGGTTTTACTTTAGTTTGGTATAAATTTTTTTTTATTTATTAAGTTTTATAAAAAAAACAAAGTATGCTCTGAGTTTACTTCTATTGTTCTAATATCTTCCAATAAAAGAATACGATTTTTTGTTAGAGATGTACAAAGTATGTGAACCAGTTTGAATGGTATTCTCAAGCATCGTAGTTTATCTTAACTCAACTTTTACGGTAGAAAAGAAGGGTAATTCGAATCGTAACTATACTTTTTATTTCATTGATCTACTAAAAGTCGTGTTAAAAAGAAAGAAAGAAAAATGTTGAAAATATCTCAATTGGATAAATTTTCTTATTTTCCTCGTACAAAAGATGGGTTGTGTAAATAAATGATAAAATATTAATAATAATAATAATAATAATAATATGAATTTAATGAACTTAAGAAATTGAATCAAGAAATGAATCAAGAGAATGAATCAAGACGAATCGAATCGAATCTAAATTAATCGAATCGAATCGAATCGAATGAAGCCAAAAAGAATATAAATTTTAATCAATTGTGTGAAAAGAGTTGGGAAATAATGAAATGAGTATTAATTGCGAAATATTTAGACTCTTACAGCGTCCGTAAACTACTAAACGTAGTGTCGAAATGAAATATTATATTAAGGTTTTTCATATGCTTGTTAGACGGAGTGACAAACAACGGGGTAGTACTAACTGGGTAAACGTTGGACGGTTGTAGTTCAATTTATGTGGTACGTCAAGTGATCAAGTCACCAAGAGGTCTAAGGTTTGATAGTGAATTTGATGTACTAGTGATATATACAATCCGATATGGCGAAAATATGGGCTTGGCTCGAGCGTACGATAAGATGAAATTACATTGAGCAGTTTTCAACCTACTGGGCTTTTATCATGGGACTTGCCTAATGGACTTGGCTAATCCGGTCTTTCTCACTACTGACTACTACTAGGAGCATCGCTTTGAGCCCATCAAAGGAATTTGGGCTAATTTAATTCTTAACTAGACTTGCATGAATATTAGACTTTTTTTTTTTTTGGAAAGTGCATGAATATTGACTTGGCAACATATATAATGGGGTACAAATTAAGTTAAATTTAAAAATGTGAATTTCTATCAGTCTAATTGTTATTTTGCCATGAAACTACAAGGAAATGTGATTTTCTTGAAGCTTTTTTTAGCCGTCCCACAGTACTTCATACTACATTTACTTTTATCACCACGATAACAAAAATCGCAATAATTATCTTTATTGTTACTTGCATTTGTACAAAACGTTGTGTCGTGTCCTTCTGCGAAGCTTTTCAACTTCATTTAATTCTAAGAAACCAAAGAGAAAAAGGAAATCATTGCATGCACACCACATGTATAAGGAGTTTAAAAGGCATGGTAAGATTGATGTTTTTGTTTGGCCAACACAATTTATTACTAGATCATAACAATATGACAACATACTTTCGCCCCAAAACTTACATAGTACTTAATAATACCATATGAAGTAGGATAGTCAAAGAAAGGGATCATTTCTTGGCATTCTTTATTTTAGGATTCTTGACATCGCCGGAGGTGGTAGCTCCTTTGTCCGAGGACAACGACAGCTTCTTCTTCTTATTCTTGTCACCGGTTTTTGAATTCGCGGGCAAATTGTTGTTGTTGTTGTCGTCATCGTTGTTGTGTGTTATCGGCGGTGTATTTTCTTGAGCTTTGGCTTTCTCCATTTTGAAGGGATTGGCATTTAGCATGACGATGAGGGATGACATATTGTTATATATATATATACTATATTCAATATTTTATATATATTCTTTTTGGTGTTGTGATATAAATTCTTGGAAAAATAAACAATGATGATGAGATTGAGATATGATACGATGAATGTCTTATGGTGTGCCCTTTTATACTTGTAGATTTGATGATGTTTTAGTTGAGACAATGATAAGGGAACAATCTTTATTTGGCAAATTGGCTTTGAATTGATAGAAATTAGGTACGAACATATTGGGGATGGAGTTTTCATGCACATTTTTATGACCTTAATGAGTATGTAGTTATTCTCTCGTCCATGACAACATCATATATACCCCTCCATATATTCTCTATGTCATCTAGAGGCGAATCCAGAATTAAGGTTTAAAATTTAATCGAAATTGACCAAAAAGTATCGCTGAGAAGTTTAAATTTAAGGCAGTAGATTTTTTCATGCGCCCATGACATATTTTTACTTAGTGCATCATGTGTAGTATTCCGTTCTTCACAAGTTATTCAAAACGAGTGAAACTTTGATGGACTTTTCTATTCTCAGGTCAGCTTCGCACCGACCTGTACATAGGTTAATTTACATTGGATGATTGCCATGTGTTATTTAAATTAATCTGGTCCATTTATTTTGGTTTGGAGCCATTTTACCTACTTCCTTCGTCCCGAGAATAGCTTCTCACTATGCCATTTTGAGTGTCTCAAACAAAACTTCTCATTTCCTTTTTTGGTAACCACTCACCCAACTTTAACATTAAATATACTTAAATGTAAACCCACTAACTTTATTTAATCTAACTTTCAACTTCAAAAATCAATTTGAGGGACATACTAGTACTATTTTATTCAAAAGTAATATATACTTTATTTTACGGTTTTTCTATAAGATATTGACTATTCTCCTAGTCTTTAATGTGTTGTCAAAGACAATATTTAATGCATATGGTACAACATTTAAAGCATTAGGAGTAGTGCAGCATGCGGTAGGGAAGAGGAAACCTTATTTTCTACACCCAAAAAATAAATGGAAAGCTATTCCCGGGACGAAGGAAGTATAATTTAGGTACGATTATCAATAATTAACTTTTTAATAATTTATATTCATTATAAAATATAAATTCACTATAATATCCTTAATGATATAACAAATTTTATATAAAAATATAATTCAATTTTGTAAAACTACACATAAAACCTATATTATTAACAATCAACCGTATAAATATTTACAAAATCCATCACTTGTTACTTAAACATAATTGGATGTTGACCAAAAAAAAAAAAAAAAGAGGTCAATTTTTTGTCCAAAATTATAGCTCACGGGTTGGAACTTCATATCAATGATATTTGCAGAAATACCAATTCTCCAGGCAACCAACCCCAATTGCTCAGGCCTAATTTAAAAATCTAATTCCGAAATTGAATAATGAACCCTAACCCTAGCCATGGAGATTCCAGTTTTGAAGCTACAAAATTATAATTCGATCCTTGTTTGTGAATACAATTCTAAATAACTTCAATGTACGCCCTGGTTGTTCATTACTACTTCATTTGCTATCATAAATTAGATCGCGATAAGCAGTTGAATGATTTGACATCCTCTATTAGCTTCTTGATGTTCCGATGTGTAGATCCGCCATCCCTTAGGCTATCTTTGGCCAATCTCTCAATCTTATTCGACACTTTCGCGATTTCTTCTCTTCTACCCTCCATCAGATCTCTCACCATTTTCTCCACGGTCAATCTGTCGCAAACACCCTTCATGTCAAGCCCAACTTCCCACATCTCACTCACACACCTACTATTCACGAGCTGGTCTACCGCTCTAGGCCAGCAAATCATCGGCTTGCCTGCACATATACTCTCCAAAGTCGAATTCCATCCACTGTGAGTCAAAAATCCACCCACCGCATCATGGGCCAACACATCTTCCTGAGGAGCCCAGCTCACTATTCGGCCCCTCTCCTTCGTCCCAATCACAATCTCCTCCGGGACTTGACTCTCATCCCCAACCAAATCAGGCCTAATAGCCCACAAAAACAATGTACCACTGTTAACCAATCCATGCCAAAACTCCATCAACTCCTCCTTGGACAACACAATCACACTACCAAAACTGACATATAAAACTGATTTAGATTGCTGAGAATCCAACCAGTTCATGCAAGTTTCATCCATCTGCATCAAACTGGACGAACTCAAATGTGTTTGAGAATCGGTCATGTTGGATTTTAAGGCAGCATGGAGGGGACCAATTGCGTAAACACTAGGAAAGATTGAGCGGAGGTGAGCAATAAACGAGGGCTCAAGATCTTCAAAAGTGTTGAGTATGAGAGCTGAGGCTTTAGTCATTTTTGAGGTTTGGGTGATGTAGAACTGCAGGATCGGGTTCTCGGGTTCTAATTGGCATATACTTGGGAGGTCTTTACGTCTCAGGATGGTTTCTAAACTAGGTATGCAAGTGATAAGCTCATCCATGTCTTTACCTGCAACATTTTTCATACAAATTCATAGAATGCTTAGCAAAAGTAGGGACACTCATCGATAGCACCCCTCATTGTTCACTGTGGAGCCACCACTAAACTCAGATCTACCAAAAAGTCCATGTTCCTTTTTGAAAATCATCTTGTGACAATTTTGTTGCCATTCTCTAAGTCTAATTTGTCCAAATAGGGATAAAATTAAATTTTGGTTTTCTTTGATAGTTAATATAAATGATTAAATCCCACGAATCTTTAAAGGTTCGGATCTTTATATTATGAAACATAATTATATTATGGTATATAGTCTTTGGCTCTCTACCCCAGTTCGAATTTCCAGTGTGACAAACTAATTAATGACTTCTATCAAGAACAAAATCATAGTTGAGCTAGGATCGAGAAAACCAAAACAGGAACTGCATAGAAAGAACTCGAACATATACCTTCAAGAACTGGAATTTCACCAAGTTCAACAAGCTTCTCCAGATGAAAGTAAACCCAAGTGCAAGTAGCACTATAAGTCCGAAAAGTAAAAACCGGTATCCCAATCTCTTCAGCAACATCAATCGCAAACGACATGATCCCATCGCTTATGATACACGAAGGCGGCAGGCTCATGGAAGCAATCAGTTCCTTCAAGGCAGGTTTTCCCACCTTACTTATAGAGAAGAACAAGTCCATTACAGACGTACCGGTTCTCGGGTGGTCACTTGCAAGTCCATCAGGGATAGACAGGAACCTTATATTGTTGTTCGGGTGGCTCATCCGACGGTGGTTGTGGTCCGTGTTGACGAAGGTAACGATGAAGTCGGGCTGGGAAAGTAGGAGAAGTGAAGCTAAGTTGAGCATTGGTTTTATGTGGCCTTGAGCTGGGAATGGTAGGATTAACACATGGTGATTATGATTATCCATGGCTAGCTAAACGTTTACACGATTTGCAGCTAGCTTGTAGATCTGGTTTTGCAGTTTAGCTTGAACTGCTTGAGCTTCAGCAGTTCAACATATATCAGTATGGGACCAGTCTTTTGGCTAAGATTTAAGTGGTCATGGTAGTAATCAGTAATCACTCATTGGTTTTCTCGGCTAATTAATATACTTCCTTCTCGTCTTCGTTCGATGTTTACTTTCGATTTTTTATAGCAAACTTTTTCATTGAATGATTTAATCTTAACTGTAAAATATTCAATTTTTTATATAATGAAACTTTAGGGACTAAATTTTCATTATATAATTTAATTGAACATTTTACATTCATGGCTTAAGATTAATCAGAAAAAAGTTTTAAAAGCTGATCAGAAAAACAGTTTTAAAACTTCGAATCAAATAAGTATTAGATTTCACCAATTTCTATAAAATTTCCAACTTTTAAATTAGATGAAATTATATCATGCTATTAATGGAGCGTTTGGCTCACGCCCATCTAGATTTGCATTTCCACGGAAACAATTTTCACCACATATATTGAATATTTTTTCCTAACGGCCTCCCATATGACGATATTCAGAAGTACATTCGTTTCTTAACATTTGTAACATTGTTAAAAAGGGTCTGCATGTTAGATTTGTAACATTTGACCTTTCTTTATGTATAACATTGTGGAGTCTATATGTAAGATTACCGACGTCGTGGGTTAATGTGCAATATGACATATGCGTATTCACGGGGTATTTGCGTAAATTTCCCTTGTAGGATTAATTATGTAGGGCAGTAGGGGGAATTAGACCCTTTCAATTAATTGGTCCAAGAGTTTGGCTTAATTATATATATGGGCTAAAATATATCCCACATAATTGATCCAACATACATGAAATTTTATAAAGCTTGAAAATTAAGGGTAATAATATTTTATTTAATTTCATCATGCCATGCACTTATTAGTAGTATACTATATATATCATGCATAATCTAATGTAACTTATATAATATGAATTAGTCGGATATATATATATATATATATATATATATATATATATATATATATATATATATATATATATTTTTTTTTTTTTTATTGATTGGGTCATGGAAATGAGCTACGAGAGGCTTTCATGGCATTCTTTTTAAGAACCTTGACACCACCGGAAGTGCCTCCTTTCTCCGACGATGACGATGACAACTTCTTCTTCTCATCGGTTTTCACATTCTCCGGCAAGTTGTTGTTGGTGGTGGTGGTGGTTATGGACACATTCTCTTCTTCAACTTTTGGGGCTTTGGCTTTCTCCATTTTGAAGGGATTGGCGTTTAGCATGACGATGATGGATGACATGTTGTTTTACTTAGGTAATATGTGTGATATTCTTGGAGAATGGACAATGATGAGCTAGATATGATACGATCAATGTCTTATGGTATTCCTATTTATACTTGTAGATTTGATGAGGTTTTAGTTGAGAAAATGATAAGAGAATAATCTTTATTTGGAAAAGTTGGGTTTGAATTGATAGAAATTAGGACGAACATCTTGGGATGGAATTAACTTGGAAGCTATACTTGAGTTTCACTTTCATGCACGTTTTTTTTCTTCCAATAATTCTTATTGATGATTTTAAAGATGCGATATTTATCACTAACTTATCAGCTAGTTTATAAATTCAGTTAACTTAATTGTTTTCTAAAATTCAGAATAATTAGGTTACATTAACCTCTATCTAGTATATTAAATTATCTTAAATAGATTATTTTCTTTAATAAGCTAACTAGTTTGTGTTCTGCAATCTGCATTTAACTAATGATTTAGCTTATCAAATAGTAATAAAATTGTTAAACGTTTTCCAAAATCAACTTATTTATCGACTATGAGATAATTAATTAGTGTGTGTTTGCAAATGCTTTTATTAATGCTTTTTTGTCTGCTTTTGTTAAAAGTTCATTAAAGTTGATTTTAAACAAAAGTCATTAGTGTTTGATATATTATATAAAAAAACAACTTAAAGTTATAAAAGCATAAGTTTTAGTGTTTGCAAAAATTAATTTAATTAGTTGATTTTAATTGGAAAAAAAACTACTACCTGCTTAAAGCAGAAGCACTATCGGCCGCTTCTTTTTGACATTGCTTTTTCCGCAAGTTGCAGGAGAAGTTGTAATATAAAACACTAAAAAATTACTTCTGATTCTTTGCAATCACAAGCTTAGGAACTAGTTATCAACTAATTTTTCCGAAAATGCAAATGCGGTTATAGTTGCTAGTAGTGATTACTTATTCTCATGCATGACAACATCTTATCCCCTCAAAATATTCTCTAAATGTCGTCATTCTTCTATCTCACACCATCACCACCATTCATGTATTGATCCTATTGCCATGACTCGTATTAGTGGGGTATGAAATGGGGTATAACGTAAGAAATGCTATATGTGATCAGGGTAGCAATTTGATATCTTCAATTAGCTTCTTGATGTTACAATGTGACGATCCGCCCTTCTCTAAGCTACATTTGGCCAATTTCGCAAACATATCCGACGTCGATTCCATCTGTTCCTTTCTTTCACCTTCCATCAAATCCCTCACCATTTTCTCCACGGTCGATCTGTCACGAACATCCTTCATGTCGAACCCAACGTTCCACATCTCACTCACGCACCTACTATTCACTTGTTGGTCTGCAAGTCCAGGCCAGCATATCATCGGCTTGCCAGCACAAATACTCTCCAGAGTCGAGTTCCATCCACTATGAGTCAAAAACCCACCCACGGCATCATGTGCCAACACGTCTTCTTGTGGAGCCCAGCCCACTATCCGGCCCCTCTCTTTCGTCTCAGCCTGAAGCTCCTCAGGAATTTGACTTTCATCTGAAATCAAATCAGGCCTCATAGCCCACAGAAAGGGCGTACCACTGTTAACCAGCCCATGCCAAAACTCCATCATTTCGTCCCGAGACAAGATAATCACGCTACCAAAGCTTACGTATAAAACTGATTTTGGTTGCTGTGAATCCAACCAATCCATGCCAGTTTCATCAATCCGTATCAAACTGGACGAACTATGCGAATCTTGATGTTTAGAACCGGACATGTTTGACTCTAAGGCAGCATGGAGAGGACCGATTGCATACACCGTAGGGAAGATCGATCGTAGGTGAGAGATGAATGGGAACTCAAGTTCTTCAAAAGTGTTGAGTATGAGAGCTGAGGCTTTACTCATCTTGAAGGTCTGGGTAATGAAGAATTGCAACATCGGGTTTTCTGCATCTAGTCGACATATGCTTGGAAGATCTCGACGTCTGATCATGTTTTCGACACCCGGGATGCAAGTTATTAGCTTGTCCATATCCTTACCTGCAACATTAAGCTATTTGGTTCAAGATAACACACTATCATTATTACAGTTCACAAGGATATACTATAAAGTATAAACTTACCTTCAACAACTGGAATTTCACCATGTTGGATAAGCTTCTGCAGATGAAAATAAATCCAAGTACAAGTAGCACTGTGAGTCCGAAAAGTAATGGCCGGAATCCCAAAACCCTCCGCAACATCAATTGCAAATGACATGATCCCATCACTAATTATACAAGTAGGCTGCGTGCTCAGGGAAGCGATCAAATCCTTGAACGCCGACTTGCCCACCTTACTGATGGAGAAGAACAAGTCCAGGACAGACATCCCAGTTCGTGGTTGGTCAGGCGGAAGGCCATCAGGGATGGAGAGGAAGTTGATATTGGTGTCGCTGCTAAAGATCATACGACGGTGGGTGTGCTCGTTGTTGATGAAACTAATGGTGAAGCCAGCTCGGGAGAGGAGCTCGGCTAAGATGAGCATCGGCTTGATGTGGCCTTGAGCAGGAAAAGGTAAGATTACTACATGAGGATGGGAACCAGGGGCATCCATGGTTGTTGAGATATGCACTACTTTGCAGTGAGCAATTGAAGCTTTAATCTTTCATTAAATTTTACTGATAGCACTCACTTTCAGGCACCAAACTGTCCTATTACATATAGTTGGCATTTGGTTGTCAGTATGGTAAAAGCCAGTTCTGAATTAATACCCATGTCACTATGTGAATGCAAGAAGATACTCTCTCCGGCAGCAGAAGAAGCCTTTTACAGGGTCTACAGCCTGCACAAACAACAGTGGATAGACGAACTCACAACGTTTCTGTGCACCTGCACATCACATCACATCACCACCTTGATCACAAATTTCGATTTTAAATATTAGACTCCAGGTCAATCTTCCTGACCACAGAGTCTAGAATTTCTCTTAGATTCGAACCCATAGCTGATGATAGAACTAGAATAGATATTTTTTGTTTCCTCCAGGACCATAGAACTCGACTACAGCAAGCATATGCCTAGACCATACAGAAACATGTATCACACGTCCGGATTATGAGGACTTTTCAGGGGCATGACAAAGGTTAAAAAAAAACTGGTAGTAGTGATGGACAAGATACAAGTGCCGAAGTCTTAAAAGACGGATCAAGATCATTTTGGAAATAACATAAACACATACCGTTCATAAAGTTCTGCTCCTGGGGTACAATAGTATTACACTTCTGAAACGAGAATAGAAAAGCTATCCAAAATCTTACAATCCATGAACCATCATCATATCAGAGATCAACATATGATGCATGGTGAATACATATGAACCATTGTCCATTAATCTTCTCGAAAACATTAGTGGCAAAATGTCTTCCCCAGCTGCTGCCCTTTGTTCTAACCATTTCAATGCAGGTAAGGTACCCTATATCGCCTCTAACGTGGACCTGAACATCCTTAGTCTCGATTTCAAGGGGAAACTCGTAATCTGCCCAAACAAACTCCCAGCTCCCCATTACGAGGTCATATCCTGATATGCCACTGACACCAGGGTGTACCACACACACATGCTCGCCTTTAGACCAGAGGGATTGCATGGCAGCCAAATCACCATTTCTGAACGAATTGTAAAATTTAGCATTTGCTGCTAATACTGAAGCCTTGCTGTCCTCCTGGAGAAGTTTAAGGCTATCCCTGATTTTTGCTGCTTGGGTGTAGTTCTCTTGTTCAATAGCATTCTGCAATTCGCGTCCCAATGTCTGCTCGTTCTGCAGGATGCTTTCACCACTTAAGCTTCCACCAGACTCTTCCCTTGTAACATGGCATCGTCTCAACATTCGTGATCTGGCAGGTTGCCTGAAAGGTAATGTTATGTCAAGCCAACAATTACGACGACTACCTTATAACAAAAAATACACACATAAATTGTTCAATGGTTCCACAAGCTTTGAAAGGCTCCAAGCTTCGTTTGTGTCATAAGTTAAAAGACCACTTGTAAACAAAGAAATGCTAAATCCTGAAAACGCTATATATCAGTGTAGCCCCAATTTAGCCAAGACTATACATTGCACCCTTAGAAACACACACACACACACATACACAACAGAATTGCTAGAACCCCCAAATTCGAAGATAATACACCAAAGCAATACGCAATAGAACTTACTTAAGGTAGTATACCGTGAAGTTTGGCGATGAGCATGGAAAGCGGGTAGCGCTTGAGTGTCCACTCTGTTGTAGTCACTGTGGAGAGCTACACCAAAAAGCCTGCGATGATGAATACAGAAATGCTGATGTAGAATTCTACCATTATCGAAGCCGGGACGAGGTAAATGCATTTGTTCTTGGCTGCTGCAAAAGGCCTACAACCAGAAGAATCAGCCTGTCATGCACAATGAAGCTTCCAAAAAACTTTCAGAATCAGAGAGTCCAATTAACTAGACGAATTTTCTACAGTGTGAGGCAAACTTGCATAAATGTTCTACATTGGCTCTGTTTTGTGTCATCCAATCAGCTAGCCTATTACCCATAAGCTGAATCAGCTCAATGACCGATTAACCAAAGTAAGTATGTCACATGAATGGGTACCTAAGGCGCTAAGCGGGTAGATGATAAGCTAGCTTATTCGAACATACTAATTCTTTAAAAAATAAGCCAACTTGTCTGTTTTCATATTCCACTTTCAGCAAATCAGTTACATTAATATCGCCTAATTCGCAAAACACCACCGTCCAAATCAGCTAACTTATCATCTAATTACCTTATCGGGTAACATTTGCAGCTACCATAAGCGGAAATTAGGTTATACTAGAAATTAGGCAAAAGCTGATTTTAACCAGTATGATATAGAGCTGAAGCTAAACAATTTCATTCAAAGAAAAACAAGAGCTTACTCTGTTGTTGAAAGGCTTCTTGAGATGGATAGCAGAGAAATGAGAGGCCTCCATTGTCATGACACCAAAACCTCACCAGCTACTGCAAACAGTAATCAAAGATATGAAAACAATAACACAGCTAACAAGAAATTAACCTATAAAATCTGCAAAAAATGCATATTTATGGAACAAACCAGGAAAATTACCTTTGAGGAAAAAGCTTTAATTTTTCTTCCTTGACTGGTAGGAGAGAAGAGAAGATAGATCAAGAGGATTGATTAGGTGATGATGAAGATAGATGATGATAAATCTTGTACGGAATGGAGAAACTTCGATTTTGGATGTTTGGGCTGTTTGATACATTTGGGCCTCAGAAATGTAAGTCTTCTTATTGTTGGGTTGGACTTTCTTGGAGATACCCGTTTACTTATGGGCCGAGTTTCAACCTTTCGCGCATGATATTCAGGTTCTGACATCCTGCAAACCAACATATGTTCTTCCCCATACACTTCGTAGTCATCTGTATGCGCATGGGTCACCATCTGTAATATTGTTTCAGATCAGAGTCTATCGGTGAAGCATTATATAAGCTTCCAAAGTGTCGTGAGAAACCGTTTGTAGTTATTTAAAAATATAGATCGAGCGATGTTAAAATCAACAAATGCATATGTAATTCATAAACACCCTAAATTCTAGATAATAACTCAAACATACGTAGTGTTTTGGTTTCTTTCTTATAAAGTGAACATCTCGTTGATGATTGAATAATCTGACATTTACTTTAAAAAATAAAAATAAATAAAAGAATAATCCGACGTTTCATTATACATCTTCTTGGGCAGCTAAATGCCGAAAGGCCTAAGTACCACTTTATTATGTTGTGAACCCATAGTTCAAGAAAAAGTCAAATAAATTCATGTAAAGTGCCTGAAGAAAGATTGTGTGCAATTGTCAATTATTCGTGAATCACATAATGACATAAAAACCGGCCGATCAATTCAACTATACAGTATTTCGATAAAAACTAGTCAATGAGTTAGCATGAGGTGCAATTCCCCCCGGAATTGTGTTCTATTGTATTATATATAGCATTTACGTAACAAACTAATGTATGTGTGTTAAGGGTTTTATATAAATCAATGAATCTGTAATTTTTGAAAATATTTAAAAATAATAAATAAAAGGAATAAACTTATGCCAGTGAGATTCGAACCCTGCACTTTCTACTTAAACAATGACATATGTACGTAGCAGATTCAAATTGAATAAGTAAGATCAGCGGATGAGATTTAAATTGAATTATTATACTACTTTGAATAACTGTGATAGTTGATTGATGCATTTTTTCAAATTGATAGATCTAAATGATAAATTAGTAAATTTAATATTTATATTCTATTAAAAGGAAAAAAAAGAAATAAATGTTATGAGCGAAAACCCGTAAAACAAAAATATAAGTAGTCGTATTCGTTAATTGACAAATGTACCCATTTAATTACTAATTAAAAAATTAAATTAAATTGATATAAAAATAAAAGTAATAATAACAAATAGTACTACTATTATTTAAGTTAAAGTGGGCTGGAATGGGTTGGGTCGGGCCAAATCTTAAAAAGTGATCAAGGCCACATATGAACGGAGGTCGGCCACCACATCCAGCGACCGTCATCACCCCCGAAGGGGCCGGCCGACTGTCCACGGACTCCGATGAAGTTGTTAGTCTTTAATAAAAAATAAATTATTTTGATTAACATGATTTGAACCCATGACCTTATATTAACAATCAATAGTATCTAACCACTAGACTAAGTATCATTATATGCTTATATTCAAATTTTATATAACTTAACCTAAACGCTATTCCATGTTCTCCTATACTCCTTTGGTCACTAAAACTTTTCACAAATTTAGTTTTTTATGTACCATATAACATCATCCATGATAAAAAAAAAAGAATAAAACAAATCGATGCTAGAAAATAATTCTTGGATAAAAAATAAAAATAAGTGTTTTGTTATGAATATCAATGGAGTTGTTTTTCTCTTTTTGTTGGTTAGGATAAGGATGTAACATATATGTTTATAGTTAAATAATAGACATGCAATTACTTCAAACAAAAAAAAAATAGACATGCAATTACTTGTAGGTTGATGGTAAATGTGTAAGTCTCAATCCATTGGGTGTGGAGTTTGAAACTTATCAATTACATTTAATTAATATTTTTTTATAATTAACTGAGGGTGTTGCCGGACCTTCGGGGAGGCTGTCGGAGGTCCGCCGGGCGTCGGAGATATGGTGGCGGTCGCCGGAGCTCCACCGGTGGCTTAAATTAATATATCTTTAATTTTTAATGAAAATGTATAATGGTAAATTAACATTTATTTCTAGTTACAATTATAAAATAACAATTAAAGGAATAGCTTAAGGGTATATATCTGGCAAGCACCTTAGTTTACGACTACTATTTTATTTTAACTATATATGTACGAATAGTAGAAACCCCTCTAAAATTCGTCAAGTATATACCAATAATGTCTACAAATACCTAACTAGAATTATAAAATCCGAAGAAACGTGCAGTGCGACTAAACCATTCTACACAAACACGATTGCTTTGTTTCTTGTACTCCGCGCCTAAGCTTGAAACATACTTTTTGTTGATTTTTTAAAAGAAATATTAATGAAGTTGTTTATAAAATGAGCATATTATGCGGGCGGAAGGAGTATTTCTTAAAAAATCTCTCCTAAATCCATATGCATTGAAAAGTATTGAAATAGACATTGGTTAAGATCTAAGAGACAAACTAATACTTTTAAACATATATATAATTTTTATGAGGGAACATTTTATGTAATTTTGTATGTATGTGTATATCAACGATGTTATTAGTAAAAAAATAATATTTATGAATGTAACTGTAATGTTCGTTGTTATATTTTCATCAAATGAGATTTAGGCTATGTTATCTTCAACTGAAAACTCATTTAGTTCAGTTCAATTCTGCTTAGTTATATTTTATACTACAATTCAGTTTAGTTCAGTTCAGTTTAAAAAATTCCAGTTGAAGAGAACAAAGGTTTACTTGAAATTGATATGTGTCATTATATGATCCCTGGAATTGGAAAGTTAAATAAAAATGCATCAAGATTCACGATTAACAACTGGGATTTCCTTTTAACTATTTCTCCAAGGTTAATGATGATAACGTGGATACAAAACTGTCATTTCATTAATTTTAACGAAATATATAATTCAATAATAAGAAAATATGACAAAAAGGATTTTGTTCCATTCTTTAAAGTTGCGAGACTTCTAAGCTCTAACGTACAGGATGAAGCTGGCCGGAGTATCCAGCCAAGTTGAATTTGTCCTCTGCTGATCCTTTTGTTGCATCATGTCTTATACTATTATTGGATATAACAAGGCCGTACATGATTCATTTGAATTTTATAATTAACTCAGAAATGCGACTTTGTAATAGTTTTCATTAAAATAAACACGTTACTTAAATTAACAATTGATTGTTATCTCGTTTAATAAGCTACCGGTTAGCTTATATAATTTGGTAGCTGTGCGGATCCTCTATCCCACTAGATACCCCATAAAGTACCCCACTCTCATCGTTGGTCCATTTGTCACCACTTTAACCCCAAATTGTTAGAAAAGGATTAACCATAGTTATTATTAGTATATATAATTACCGTATCTTCACCATTCCATAACTAATCTCCTACTTTTATCCATTTTATCTTAAAATGGTGTATTCATCTTTTTTTATTATATGAATTCAAAATTTAAAATAATAATAATGTCACGCAGGTATCCGCATGTGTCACGGTTTCTAGTTTACAAAAAATAGATTGTACACCTAAATTTCATACGACAATCTCGTAAGCCTGTTTTATATTTTTTTTATTCAATTTTATCTCACGATGGATTGGACATTTGTAATTTGTGTGATTATTTTATTTGAACTAATAAAAACGTACTCTATTTCTAAAGAGTAAAAATCAGACCTATGTCCTTATTAATAAATTCCAATAAATAATTCATCATTCGACAATTCAAAATAATAATAATAATAATAATAATAATAATAATAATATAATTATTATGTGACATATTTTTGATTCATTTGATTTTGCATGAGAAATGAAACGAAGCAATTAAGATTTACTATTCTAGTTCATAAAATGCATTCCGAATTTATAAATACCAATCGAACAAGAGAAAGATTGTGGTGATGTTATTATTGATGGACATTAAAGAAAGAAAATCAAGCCTACACTTTTGATAATTAAAATAAACATAAAACATGTAATAAAATTGATGTTAAAAATAGAAGATGAAGAAGAAGAACGAATGGAAGTTAACTTGCGGGTTTTGAAAGATTTTTAGTGAGATCCTATTCTTAGTAAGGCTCCATTCTCTGAAAACTCATTCGATTTAATTACATTCGATTCCGCTAGTTATATTTTATACTACTGATTCGATTCGATTCGATTCGAAAATTGCAGTTGAAGAGAACATAGCCTAAATAAATAAAGATGAGGACAACATTTTCATGTTTCTAGCTAATCATGGTTAATTGTTTTCTAACAATTTAGAGTTTAAGGGTGACACATGGATGGACCAATAACATGAGAGGGATATTTTGTGGTGTATTTGTATTGTCTTCAACCAAAAACTCTTTCGATTCTACTTGGTTATATTTTATACTACAATTCGATTCGATAAAGAATTTCAAAGAAAAAGTTCTTTAAGTGGGGTAGAGGATCCGCATTCTCGATCTTTAGCAAAATTATATCATGTATTATATAACTTCTTGATTTTTCATTATATGAAGATTTTATCAACTTTTTTACTATTATAGTTTAAAATTAATTTTTATTCGAAATTGAAAATAATTAACTGAAAGATGTTAAAATGAAAAGTTTAAAAAGTAAAGGTTGTCGGGAATCTTGCATTGTGCATAGGAAAGAATACTTAGTTCCATACGATATTTCATTTATATATGTCAGACTATAAATAACACGCATTCTATATTTTCCATTTCTCATCAGTCTTCTATGTGTGAACGAAACAGAACTATGATCTTTGTTCCCATACCGGAGAGACTAGTACCAATTAGGAAGGTTCATGAGTTGGAGAAAATGCTTAGATTATTTGAACCAAGTTGACGCAACATTCCAAATTTCCCGTGTGCTTGACTAATGAATTCCACAAGTCATTATTAATTATTATATAACACTTTTGCTTTATCTATGATAATGTTTTGTATGGCAAGTAGTTTCCAGTTCTATTTCCCCACATCTATATATTATTAAAATCTCAGTTTCTATTCCATCCATTTTGTATAGGATTGAACCCAAGAATGAATGTGATAATTAATAACAATTTTGATTTTTTTTTTCTAAATTCATCAAAGAAAAGACACATAAGGAAAGAAATCATTTTGATACTACAATTTCACGTTTTCCCCACATATTTGGGCCCATTCATTGTACTTTCAATCAATATCTATCTATTCTTGGTATTATTATCAATCAAAATCATTTTTTCATATTGTTAAAATTGCCCACTAATGAGAAGATTTCAAACCCTATAAACGTGGCCATAAATACAACACCACATCTTGCATTTCATAGAAACGTAATCCTGCTGCAATGAACGACGATATTAAGCTCCCAAGAGGTTTCGTCCAATTCTCTCCGCCATCAATGATGAACATGCAGATTTTATTGTTCTATATGCTGCCATTTCCTGTTAGAGTCCGCATCATGCTGTTTCTATCTATTGATGCATTGTCAGGATGTGGTTTGTTTTTGTTCTGGTGAGTTCCAGTATTCAATACCTAAAGCTCTTTTCATTTCAAATATCATATTTTTACAGTTTTGAACCATTTTGTTGCAGTCATAAATCGTTCTCGAGGTTGTTTCATGGATTCATATTCTTTTCGATCCGCAAATCCTTCTTGGCAAATCACAATATGATTCTTACAAATTCAGGCTTATTCTTCTATTGGCTTATGGTATCCTTCACGCAGTTTTATTATGATTATCAAATTAATCGTGCATATTATACATTGTTCTAACAAAATCAATTGTCTAAATTTTCCACAGATTGACGTATTCATTCATCGCAATTACTCAAGCATAAATTGTAGGATTCATAAACTCTACATGTTAGGTCACCCTGATACGATGTATACCTCATCAATATGCAAGCTCATCAGCAATAATGAAGTATTGAGAATTGAAGGACAAGAAATCTTGCTTGCAATAAACTACAACCCCGATGGTTTTTGGAAGATCCGACTATATATGGAGGAAAAAGTTGGGTTTAATACTCAAGTTTCTACAGTATGGAGCTTACATGAATACTATTTCCCGTCGTCCAACTGAAATGTTTTGTACTTATCATCATATTCCCTATCCATTTGCTTATGCTGATGTTCAATGTGATGAATGTTTGGCAGATCTAGAGACAAATTGTTACATTTGTTCTACTTTTTAATTACATGATTGGATAAACACCAATCTTTGTAGTAGTTGGATTTCTTGCGTTCGATTGTATTATTGACTAATCATCAATTCCATTTGATTATTAGTGATGTTTTATTTTCTTAATTGATCATATGTTCTTCTTTATTCATTACATAACAACATTATAATCCAATATTATAATTCTGTTATGCAACACTTAACCGAGTCATTACTGGAATTCGATTAGCCTTGAAATTTGACTACTACGTTTTTTGCAAACTAAATAATTAAAATCTGTTTAAAGATTCAACCGATTTTGTATATATTTTTTTCCCTAGAAAGATTGTCTTTACAATGGTCTTTTCTATACTGTTATGTTGTATAGATTGGAAATATAAAAATCAGATATTATATTTCCAAAAACTAAGCCTCAATTCGTTATTTATAGACACACACGAATTCTGATTATTGTCACCTTAGTTCGAATTATTCAATTGAGGGATATAATAATGACAACTTTCAATGACCTAAGTGATGATATTCAAATGTTGATAATGTTCTTCGTGGCAATCAACAGTGTTGGTGACTATTTCTCCGTGATTCGTTGGTAAGTATTATAATTTCACATAATCAAATTTTCGAATTCTTTCATAAGTTTCAAAATAAAACAACCACCGGTTATTATGATACGCAGCAACAAGGAATTCTCAACAATAAGTGAATTTCCGGGATTTTACTCTAAGGTGAACTTTGATGCTATACCAAGGATATCAACAAGAACGCCGACATCCTATGAGACCAAGTTTCTAAACAAGTGTCACAATGCGGATAACCCAACGATTTTTTACCGCATGCTACTGGTAATTTTTTTATTGGATTTGCATTAAAATAATAGATTGTTTTTTCTTAATCATTAAATTGTTATAACTAATTTATGTTGCGTTTTTTTGTTCAGACAGACTATTTCGAGCACAAAAATCCGAACACAGCAACAAAACTACTATCCAAAATTCTTTCTCTTAAACACCCCGATGCAGCATATATATCAATATTGCTAAGGTTGTTTGATTTGAACAGCAACACGTGTCAACGAGCGAAAGTTGATCTTTTTACTCTACGCAAGTCTCGAGGGGGTTTGACATATATTGAAGGTTATGCAACAAATTGTTCAAATTGAATAATTATTTCCCGTGGCACAAGGTCAGTCATACGCCACTATGCGCTAAGCACCCACCCAAACAGTTCAAGTACTTCAAGCGAATAAGATGTCCAGATTGCATGGCCGAATTTGAAGTCATGTGCTTATTTGATCAAGATTACTTTGACGATATGTTGTATATCAGTAATCGTGTTCTTTAGGGGACTTTTTTTGATGATTATTTATAATAGGGAAAATTACACTGGCTCTCCCTAATAAAGTGGCCCAAATCATCGAAGCCCCTAACATTATAACAATAACATATCGATCCAAATTTAATTTACAGCGTTGACCAGCTGATAAAATTATTTCCACCTGGATATCTGCCTGGTGACATGGAAATAGTGGATTTGGCGGGAGAATGGGATTAGGGTAAAAATATAGGTAAAGGGAAAAAACGTTTCACTTCACCCACCCTCACCCAGTTCGATGCCCTGTTTTCTCCCAAATTGAATCCAAAAAAAAAACCATAATCAACACAAACCTGTTAATTTTTTGTTGGTCTCTTCGTATCATCTCCAATCGCGCGTTGCTGGCTGCAAAATTTCCGTCTTTGGAGCGACAATACAGCAACAATGAGTAAGTAAAATTCGAACTTTTTGGCATCTGATGTTGTCCATGAACTGTTAGATGATAATTTTGGTGCTATTGTGAATGAAAATTTTGCCTATCGATGGAGCATAATTCTCGGAAAAACCCTAGATTTTTTTTCATGTCTGTTCGTTTATGTAAAACTGTTTTGATGGTAATGTTATGATGTGTTGTTTGTCTAGGTCGTGATGCATAAACATAAGGATGCATTATGGGAAGGAGGGTTTATGGTGGCCAACATTAATGCCGCCAGTATACCTACTCTAAAGCTGAAGGATGTTATGAATCAAGTGTTGGATGATGTCCCTTCCCAAAATACTTTGTTCTTTACTATGAAGTATGATATTGAGGGTAGTTTTGAACAATTTGAGGTGCTAAGTGATAGGGATGTCTGCCTGATGTTTGAGAAAAACCAAACAAACAAAGAAGTTGAACTTCATATAGAAACTGATGATGTAGCACCTTTGGCTATTGATACTGTTGCTATGTCTGGGAAAAAGGCTAGGAAATGGAGTGATGATGTTGATAGATTATATGAACCTCCACTTAAGTCACATAACACTGAACCACCACCTGAGAGAACAAGGCCTTTTAGGTATAGAAGGACCAAACAGACAGTGAGAAAATCAGTTCAGGATGATGTGCTTGTGGACTTGACTAATGACACAAGTAGTGATGATGATGTTGTGCATGAAACAATTAGAAAACCTGTTGGAGTTGTGCATGAAAATACCCCATCCCCTGTGCATGAAAATAACCCATCCCCTTTGCATGAAACTATCCCATCCCCTATGCATGAAACTACTGTGCCCAATGAGACAATGAGAAAACCTGTTGATCTTGTGGATGAAAATTCCCCTACCTCCACTAAAGCAAACTCTCCACCTGTTTCTCCATATGTTCCCCTCATGGTAGATGAGTATGAAAGTGAAAATGCAAACTCTGCCACTGAACATGCATTCAATACGAATGACATGTCATTTGAGGATCTCCTTTTTAGTAATCTCCATAATGGTGAGATTCCTCATACTGCAAACTCTCCCACTGATGATGTGATGGACCAAAATGCAAACCCTGCCACTGATGATGTTATAGTTGATGATTGGGTGGAATCACCAGTAAGAGATGAGGGACAGACTAGTGGAAGACTTGACAAGGGGAAGGGGAAAATGGATGCTTTTGAGACCCTTATCTGGATGATGATTGTGAGGTTGAAGAACCTCCATTTGATTATTTGCATGACTCAGATGATGAAGCAATTGGCTTTATCAGGTTTAAAAAGAACAAGGATAGTGGCAGTAGTGATAGTGATAGTGACACTGAAGATACTGATTACCAACCAAGAGTTGATGAAGTTGAAGAACCTGCAGAAGAGATCAATAGTGATGATGATTATCACTATGAGGGTTCAGATGATGGAGATACAGGTGGAATGGAAGATGAGTTTGACATGGCAAATGATGCATGGGATAAAGAGTTTAAGGAAGGTGATTTGTTTGGAAACAAGAAAGAACTGCTGAGAAGGACCAAAGAGTATGCACTCAAGGTTGGTTTTCACATGAAGAGGAAGAAGAATGATTCAAATAGATATACAGTGTGTTGTGCAGGAGCTGGGTGTAAATGGAGGCTTCATGCCTCAAGTTTAGATCATAAATGCTTTGCAATCAAGACATATAATGGAGTCCATAGATGTCTAAGGCAAGTGAACAACAGGGAAGCTGATTCTAATTGGTTGTGTGATAAGATTATTGTGGAATTGAAGAAGAATCCAAAAATGGAGGCAAAAGGTTTGGTAGAATGGGCTACAAAGGAGTTGGGAGTTACAGTCCCATATATGAGAATGTATAGGGCTAGACAGAAAGCCATGAATTTGCTAGGTGGTGATCCAGAACTTGCTTATAGTCTCATGCCCAAGTATGAACAAATGATCTTGAGGACTAATCCAGGTAGTACGGTGGGATTTCTGAAGACAGCATACATAGATAGGCCCCCTCAGTTTAAGAGGTTCTTTGTTGGCATGGAAGCTTTGAAAACTGGTTTTCTGAATGGTTGTACTCCATTCTTGTTTTTTGATGGATGCCATCTTAAAGGCAAGTACACAGGTGTCATTTTGAGTTGTGTAGGAACAGATGCTGATGGAGGTAAGCTTTAATTATGTCTATATGTGTTTTTATTTTGTTATGTCTTGTTAGTAACTTAGATAACTTGAGATTTTGGTTTAAATGTGCAGGTATATTCCAGATGCATATCAGAATCGAAAGTGAGTGCAAGGAGAGTTGGGGATTTTTCATGCATTGTTTGAACCGCATGATAGGACCATTTAATGGGGATAAGCATTGGCATTTCATGGCTGACAGGCAAAAGGTATGATGTTTCTTATCTATTGCATTTTTCATTTATTATCTATCCAATTCAACACTTAATTATATGTGTTTGTGTGGTTTAAGGGATTGGTAGAGATTATAAAGGACCATGCACCTGAAGTTGTGAACAGAAAATGTGCTAAGCACATTTATGATAACTTCAAAGGCAAATGGCCAAGTGCTGACTTGAGAAAATACTTTTGGATGACAAAGATATACTCCCTATGGGTTTAACAGAGCAGTGACTAAAATTCAGGAAGGTAAAGATAGCTTCTCCCTAATACCAATGCTTGTATTTATATCAGAAATAAAGTGTTACCTTATTGCATTTATCAGGTAACCCTGCTGCATTTGCATGGTTAATGAACATTGAAACTGCTTTGTGGGCAAGACATGCCTATGATCCATTCATTAAGATTGATCACTGTACAAACAACTGCAGTGAGTCTTTCAATGCTTGGATTGATCCTATTAGGGCTTACTCTATTCTAAACATACTTGAAGAGATTAGAACTCAGATCATGAAAAGGATCACTGTTAGGAGGGCCAAAGGTATGAGAAATAAGGCTATTGCAATGCCTAGAGTTATGTTCAAATTGAATGAGAGTTTGCAGCAGTCCAGAAGATGTTCTCTTGTTTCAGAGGCTAATATGGTGTTTGAGATTCAAGATAACACATTTAGGTTTGTGGTCAACCTTGATGAGAGGAAGTGTGATTGTAGGAGATGGGATATATGTGGGATCCCTTGTAGGTATGCTTGGGTAGCAATAAACCACATGAGGATGTAAGGTGAGAACTTTATATCAGATAACCACACAAAGGCAGCCTACATGAGAGCTTATGACATGGTGATGCATCCAATTCCTCAACACACCTTCTGGCCAGCTGACTTAACAAATGAAACATGTACACCACCTGCAGACAAGAGACTTCCTGGAAGACCTGCACTAAGTAGGAAAAAGCATCCATCTGAGAGTGTGACGAATGTCAAAGCTGGATTGAGAAAGACATACAAATGCAGAAGTTGTGGAAAATCTGGACACAATAAGGCCAAATGCCCACTGTTGAAGAAATCAACCCAGGTAATTATTTTAGTTCTTTCATTTTCATTTGCAAATTTTGTGTGTTACTCTACTTACTTACTTGGTTCTTTTGGCAGACTGCACAAACCTCCCAGACAGCATGTCAAAGAAAAAGAAAGGCAAGTGACAGTGGACAATTAAAGAAGAAAATGAATGCTCAATGCTCCCAAGAGATTCCTTACTCCCAGTTTACTCAGGAGTGAGACTGCCCAACAATTTGGTGCACTGTTTTGATGACTTCAAAAAGCACAATCACTTTTTATTTTGAGGATCATCCTATGTCATCTTTGTTTGGATAATGGTTCAACTTTGTGTTCATTTCATTTTGGTATTGGCAGTATGCACAATGTTTTTTGTTATGCAATCTTGACTTTTGAATTGTGCTATATTTGTGCTATATTTATGAAGTTTATTTGAAGGAAAATTTGCATTTCATATAGAGTACAGTACATATCCTTGATTAATGTCCATTACAGCCATACATGTACTATTCCCTAAGTAAGGCCTTCACAGAAAGAACCACACATAACTTGTTGATCAGATTATGCTCTTCTTGAAGTCTAGCTTGATGTTGGCTAGTAGCAATAATCTCTCTTAGCAACATGTTGGTTGTCTTCTGTTCTTCACTGAGTGCTTGGTTTGACTTGATCAAGTTGCTTAGTAACATGCTTGTGTTGTTGTCTTCTTGTACCCTTGACTCTACTTGATCATCACCTCCATTCTCATATGTGTCCTCTTCTTCATACCAATGCGAGAAGATATGCACAGGACAACGATTGTATTTTCTTCCCGGGTTCACTTCGGAACGAGATTTCCACACAATCGTTCTCCGTTGACACTTCACGCAATATTCCTCTCTTTCACCGGATCCATTAACTGCTCCAGAACTTCCACTAGATGTAGCCATGACAGATTGGTAGATGAAATGATGCAAAATAATAAAAATTTCAAGTTGTTGCCATTAAAAGAGCAAAACAAGCCCTTAAATAGAGTGAAATGTGCCTTCCAACGGCTATATTTTTGAATTCAGCCCCCATAAATTAATTACAGATCAGTCCAACGGCTAGTATACATGAACCTAAGAAAATTATATTACAGATCAGTCCAACGGCAAGTATACATCACAATTTTTATTACATATTGGTCCAACTACCAGATTAAATAGAAAAGGAGAAATCTAGTAAAAAGGAAGATATTCAATTTAGTATTATCCACGTCATTTCCTCCGTGCCACCCTGGATATTTATGTTGACTTTTGGACCATCATGTTATTTCTTCATACAAATTGTCCTGTTATGTTATTGAAAATAAGTCAGGGACTACGATGTTATTATGAAATTTATTAGGGGGTCCAAATGTAATTCACCCTTTATAATATTATTAAACATTATGGTGGAAGTTCATTGATGGTTTATTTTGAAGGAACACTTTATTTTTCCTATGTACCGAATGTACTTCTTCTTTTTTTACTGTATTGTCTATTACTAACCCGTGGAACCTAATATTGCACTATAATTTATATAGATCTTAGTTGAACTAATATAAACATTTTTTTTGTACTATATATATTTTATTTGCCATGCCTGAACTTATAATCATTTTAGTTCAACTAAGTTATCCTAGACAATTTACTAAGGAAAGTAGCATTCATCAAGAAATAATCAAAATTTACTAAGTAATTTAATAACGGAGTTAGTTGACGGATATACCTGTTATGCTCCAACCAACAGGAATTAGGATTCGTCACTTTGATACAAGCTACATTAATTATTTACAGGCTTTTTTATGACAAATTACATTATATTACAAAAATATTACAGTGCTATCCTATTAAGTGACGAATCCCATCCTAGTCTTCATTCTTAGTTCTTCAACACGAGCTCCAGTGACAGATTAGCATTTCCTGAGTATTATTCATACAACAATGTAAGATTACAAAGTTAAACAGAATATATTGTCTAAATTAGATTGCTTAGTACAGCTTCTTTGCGTGTGTTTATTTAATAACCTAGATTCAAAATGGTAAGGTTTCCAAGTAGTTAAGGATAACTATTGTTAACTCATATATGTTGTGTATCTTTCTACGCATATAGAACAAACATACCTTTATAGCATCAACATATAAACTCCATTTATACAGTTTGAAATCTAATCAAATACCTCATTATTATACTTATATAAAATTTCACAGGATTATAAAAGGCAGAGATCATTATTCTACAGCCGTCTTCATATCTGCTGAGGTAAGAAAACTCAAGTTTCTTTTCAATGAATTTTTACATTTTTGACACTATACAATCGATTGAACTGTTTTATTTAATATTTTGTGCAGAAAAGCTCATCAAAAGTTGAAGTTCTTGGTTTGATTAACAGTGGTATGTTCCATAGATTTAGTATACATTTTATTCAATTATAGTGAAAACTGTCTGCTACACACTTCGATAATAATTAAAAGAAAAGGCAGGGCATATTATAATAGTATGTTTATGAATCCAATTTACATGTGGTATACTCTGTTCAATGGAACAGTTGCATCCTTTCCTCTTAGCATCTAGCAACTCGATTTACGTTGTGTTTACATGTCAAAAGAAGAATTAGTAAGAATTAGTCTTCAAAGATCCATGAATATAATTCGTAAAGCAGACAGTTTGAAAAATCATTCAAATTTAATTTGATATACAAGTTGCCCTGCCTTTCCTTATTTCGAATTATGCAGAATACTATCGATTATGTAAAAAAACAGATTAACATTCGCAGCTTCATTCCGTTTATCTGATTTTGGCTGACTGAACAATGAAATTATCTTCAAATTCGACATCAATTTCAGTGTATTCACCATATCTGACAAAATTCAAGCTAAAGATGTTAGTATCCCTGTTTACGAAGCTTTAAACAACTAAATCAGCTTTAATTTTGATAAAAAAACTTACATCCAAATTCATAGATCTGAAATTTGAGAATTCGAATATCAGATCTGAATGTCATCGTCTCCGGCGAGTTCGTGGGATAGCCCAAACTGTTCCGATCTTGCATGCACAGGCATAAAAATGCCACAGTTAAAGGATAAATATAAGAATCAATTCGAATTGATAAATTAAGCAGATCATCAAATTAATATAATTTATGAAGATAAGATTCAATTTCTTACAAGTTTTAATTCATCCAGAATACTTAAAAGCTGGTATAACAGATAAATTGAGAATTACGAAATGAATCTTACCTTCTGAGCGGTATTGCGATGTTGAAAACCTCCGAAATGATAATTGTAATCAGATCAATCCTTTAGCTATCAGTTTTTGTCTTCGAAAATTAAGCAGAAGATGAAACGAAAATGAATCTCATGACACGAAAATGAAGCAGATGAAACGAAAATGAAGCAGATTAGCTATCAGTTAGCACAGATCTGAAATCATCATAGGTAAATTTGGAGAAAAACCTAAGTTCATCCGACCAGATCTGAAAGCCAAAAGGTTTAATATTACACATATTAAACTGAATAAATGTAAGCAGATGAAATGAAAATGAAGCAGATTAGCTATCAGTTAGCACAGATCTGAAATCATCATAGGTAAATTTGGAGAAAAACCTAAGTTCATCCGACCGGATTGAAATGAACCTGGAAATCGAATAAAAATCATCACAACTAGGATGAAGAATCGAAAATAGAGAAGAGGAACAATTCAGGAAATAATTTGACTTTCAGAAATAGTAAATAATTTGCTATCAGTTAGCACAGAGGTTATGATGAAGAATCGAAAATAGAGAAGAGAAATGAAAAACGAGAGAGAATAGAGAAAAAGAAAACAAGTCGACATCTGAATCTGATGTCTCCTGATATTTTTTGCTATATATACTAGGGTTTCAAGGAATCCTTTTAGCTCTTCCTAATTCCTTCGATCTAACTCGCCTTAAATCTTCTTAACACTTATGTAGTTCTTTGGTCTTAATTCTCGAATTAAGGTAGAGTAATTCGCGAATTAAGGTTTCGTTAGTTGACTTGCTAAGTTTTCAGCTAATATTAAATTTTTATCATTGTTATTCTATGTATTTTATTACGTCATTGATCCTACTTCAATGTTTTTTTATTATAATATAGGTGTGTTGATGGGTAGGCGAATGAAGTACGTACGTGACATCATTTATAATTCTGGATCGAGTAGTCATCATTTAAATTCAATGGAGATAGATGTTGATGAGAACTCTTCTACAGTAATAAATGGTTGTATTTTCACTTACGTACTTACATTTTATAATTTAAGCTCCAAATTATTACCAGCTTATAAGTATTAATATTTGTAATTTTGTGAATGTATATAGGTCAGTCACAGTCTGTAAAGCGAACTCCAATGAGTAAGCGACAACGACACAATATTGACGGATTCCCACGGACTACACCTTTGTCCGATATAACAAACGGTGAGCTTGAAAATTGTATTTCCACGCGTTTGTCTAACAATTATATTATGCATATTTTTCTTATATACTAATTTTACTTTATAATTATTATATGTGTTGTTTTAGTGACAGCGTCTATTCCAAGTCGAAGTAGAGAAGTTATAAGAGATCTATACAAAAGTTCATTTGTTGATTTAGCAAGCCCTGGTATACTTTACTTGAAATTTACCATTTTCTTTATTTCTACTCTAATTATATTTAATTTTATTTGACTACTCGATTCATCGATGTAAATAATCCGTGACAGCATATAAAGACTTTGGTGACCCAATATACCCATGCTCATTTTTTTACACTTCATATGTTGTATTTATTTGTAATTTAAAAATACTATTTATAATTACAGATACATTGTTCCATACAATCCATATCTCTTGATGAGGTATAATGCGCATATTAATGTCGAGTGGTGTAACAAGTCAAACTCTATAAAATACCTCTTCAAGTATGTCAATAAAGGGGTTGATAGAATAGGTGCGAAGATTACAGTTGACAATGAAGTGAAAGACTATGTCAATTGCAGATATATATATCCGCCTGTGAAGCTGTATGGCGTATTCTTGGTTTTGACATACATTATCGTGACCCGACTGTAGAGCGGTTATCTTTCCACTCGGACGGTGAGCAGAATTTGTGCTTCAAGGATGGTGACTTTATAGAAAATCTCATGGATAAGCCGACTATTGCACAAACTAAATTCTTGCAGTGGATGAAGTACAACAAAGATAACCCTGAAGCACGCAGTATCTATACTCTGAGTTTCCACGACATTATGTGTTTGATAAAAAGAATAAGGTTTGGAAAGTTAGGAAGCAAAGGATGAACAGGGTAGGTAGGATATACCACGTCCCGCCTAAATCCGGGCCGGTATATTATCTTAGAATCATGTTGAATCACATACGGGGTGCCACTTGCTATGAGGATCTGAGGACTGTAGACGGTGTTTTGTATCCAACATATATGACATAGTTAATGCATCGTTGTCATCATCCGGTTCTATATGGAGTCATTGTCAAGTAATGAGGTTAACCAAGAATATGCGCTTACAGGTTAGTATTTTTCTTAATATAAGCGTAAATTTTATTTACATATATGCATGATCTAAAAATTTAATTATCTTATACTTAACGATTTATTAGTATAATTTACGACTTTTAACGGTGTCAATTTCAGGCTGGCGGATCTCCAGCTGAAGTTGAATCTATAAGGGAATTTGCGGATTGGTTGTTAAAAGTTGGAGATGGTGAAATTGGAGGACAGAACGATGGTGAGGTCGACTTCAAACTGCCTGATGATATACTCATCCATGATGCAACCGATCCAATAGCTGCAATTGTAAGTAGTACTTATCCGTCACTCATTGATCATATTGGTGATGGTCGATACTTCCAGGATAGAGCTATATTAGCTCCGACTAATGAGATTGTTCATGAGATAAATGATTATGTTATGTCTTTGTTGCTGGTGATGCATTTGAGTTCATGAGTTCCGATAGCATTTGTCCTGATGAGGATGATATAGTCAATCATGAGGATATATATTCGACCGAATTTCTTAATACCATTAAGACATCAGGTATTCCCAATCATTTGATTCGTCTTAAAGTTGGATGTACGATTATGCTATTAAGGAATATAGACCAGTCTGCAGAACTGTGTAATGGAACTAGATTGATCGTTACTTCTATCGGCAAACACGTCATCAGGGCCAAGATGATACATGGAAAAAATGCTGGTAAAGAGTATTTGATAGCCCGTATGATTTTGACACCGTCAGATCTTACCAAGTTTCCAATCAGGTTTTAGAGGAGGCAGTTTCCTATATCGGTTTGCTATGCTATGACGATAAATAAGAGTCAAGGACAATCGTTGGCCCATGTCGGTCTATATTTGTCGAGCCCAGTATTCAGCCACGGTCAGCTTTATGTTGCTTTCTCGAGAGTTACATCAAAAAAGGGCTTGAAGGTATTGATTCTGGATGAAGAAGGAAAACCCACTGATACCACAACTAACGTGGTTTATAAGGAGGTTTTGTGTAACCTTTAGACGTGTGTATGCATTAATACTTTTGATATTTTTGTTTTTTACTTTGAAATACTTTGAAGTGTGGAATTTTGTATTTTCAAAGTTACTTTGAAGTTTTTCATATATCCTTCCATCATGTATAACTTTTTTTATAATTTATGGTAATCTCAACTATTCTTTACTATATTTGATTTTCTGAATTTACTTACGTTATCAATCGTTTATATATACCAAAAGTAAACTATACCGTGGCATCGCCACGGGTTAGTACTAGTTCACTATAAAGAGTAAAGACCCGACTATTGATCGATCAACATAAACTTCAAATATCACTTCCTTGTCCTTCAACTTTTCTACCACGAAAACACTTGAGCAAAAAAATCCAGAGAAAATATGATCATGTTTGTTTTTCTATGGATTCAATGTTTGTCACCCATTAGACCATTATCAATGGGTCGTGGCGATGACCGTGAATAGTGACAGATGTGAGCCACGGCTGAAACGACGACTGAATCTGAAAAAATCCTGTTCAATGGATCGTGGCCACGACCATGAATAGTGTGTTTAAAAAAAACATATTTACCATATTATAACAGTATTTAGAAGTTGAAATTAATGAAATTGCATATATAAAACTCGTTTTAGAATTTATTGAGTTCTTCAAATCAGAAGGAAAAAAAATCACATTTCAGTATTGTTGACAAAAGATATCAATCCTGACATTGATGGATTGTTGTCTACTCTTTATGGGGAGAGGTACCATTGGACACCTGACATTGCTTCCAAACATCAGATAATTTGGACATCATTCCAAGAATTCAATTTCAACCTCAATTTGATCTGAATTTGAAGTCTCATTTCAACATGATTTTTGACTCATTTCAGTATATATACACTACCCTCAAACAACTCACTCTCAGATCAAATATCAACCAATCACTCTTGCTAAAAAATGTGTGCTTCTTCCACTAATGTAATCCCTGATTGCCAGATATGGACGGAAAGCCCAAGAAACGGTTGCTCGTATATATCAAAACTCCATAATATACAATGGGAAGATAACCACGGAAATGTCATCTTCATTGCTCACAATCTGTTGAAGTGTGCCCAACTATTGAGAGTGGTTTTACTAAGTTGAGTATGGTTGGATAAGTTAGGGTGTAAATTTGGTTCTAATTCTTTTATTTTAAATAGAAAAAAATAAGAAATTATATTTTTTTTAAAAAGTCAAATTAGAAAAATTCGAAAATTAAAATTTTATTTTCGAGTTTATTATTTATTTTTAATAAAAAATTATTTTTTTATTAATTTTTAATTTGATTTAAAATATTTTATATAATTTTATTAATTTTTTCTACTTTAAAAATATTTTTTTAAGTTTAAAAATTATTTTAACATTTTTTTTTAATTCAAAGTCCCGGATAAACGAGAGAGCGACACGTGTCTATTTCGCTTGGTCAAAATCGAATTAGAATGGTCAAAATCAGAACTCCGGTTGCCACGTCATCAATTTTGACGGAAAATTGATTGGAGTATATAAATTGTACGTGGTGTTGTTATTGTGTACCAAAATCGATCAATACCATTCTAGTGTACCTAAATTGGCACCGTCTCATTGTTGTGTACCTAAAAAAAAAATTAGCCTGTACTTTGTGTTGGAAAAATATATAGTAACATTTTTTTACTCTATGAATTTATTGGGTGTGGACTATCTTACTTTTTAAGTCATGTATGAAGTTCTGTGGGACAGTTAAAATTGACAAATATATGAACATCTGCAGGACAGGGGGAGTACTTAGTAATCTGACAGGCGAATGGCGGATTGCGATCGCTCTAACAGTCATCCGATAGACAAATTAAAGTTTCAACAGCGGTGTATACACAAGTCTACATAGTATTCGGACTTTTGGCATATGCGCCACTTTTTGGGAATTTAAAATTTTTGGGGGTGTGTTCTTGCAATTTGCTCTTAGATAAAACATTACACCTTGATCATCATATTTTTGCAATAATTTAATAGTTGCGAGGTCTTCCGTTTTAAAATAATTCCATGATAATTTCCTATATATTCAAATTGTGGGTCCACCCACTACTTGAAATTGTAATAAACTGTATTAACAATCAACTAAAAACTATTTCAATGCACTATTTATTTATATTTGTGTTTGTCATATATCTAAAACTCGTTGTTAAACTAATGTTACACTCATGAAAAATTGAATTAGTATTATTTATCCGTAGGTATGTTAAATTATTATACTATTATGTCCAATTACGCTTGAAACATTTGATAGGGAAACGAACATGACTGACCAATTTCAAAAAGTGCTGTACACATCGCACATTTGCACTGATGTCTATTCAGCTGATTAATTGCTGAAATTGAATGGTCAAATGACTTAGGCTATGTTATTTTCAACTGAAAACTCATTCGATCAAATTGCCTTCGCCTCTTCTCTTCGCCAAATTTTCTTGATTCAAATTTCTTAAGTTCATTAAATTATTATTATTATTATTATTATTATTATTATTATTATTATATCATTTATTTACACAACCCATCTTTTCAGACGGAAAATAAGAAAATTTATCCAATTGAGATATTTTCAACCTTTTCTTTCTTTCTTTTTAACACGACTTTTAGTAGATCAATGAAATAAAAAGTATAATTACCCTTCTTTTCACCGTAAAAGTTGAGTTAAGATAAGAAACTACGAACTCGAGAGTATTATTCAAACTGGTTCACATACTTTGTACGTACATCTCTAACAAAAAATCGATACGTTTCTTTTATTGGAAGATATTAGAACAATAGAAGTAAACTCGTAAGATACGTTGGGTTTTTTCAAACTTAATAAATAAGAAACAAGTTATACCAAACTAAAAGTCAAACCAAACTCTACAAATTACGCACAAAAAGTATAAAACAAAGTTATGTTAGTCAAATATACTTAATTTATTTTATAATATAATTTTATTATATTCTTTGTCGTGTAATTTATAGTAATCTGATCAACGCCCGTAAAAAAGTCTCCTTATTAATTTATTAATGGATGTAGTATTCATTATTATTAAAAATGGGACAAATGTAATTTCTTGATTCGTTTGATTTGCCATTCGTTTTGATTCAGTCATTTCAGTTAGTTTGATTCGATTTGATTCAGTTGATTCAAGAATTTGAAAGAACAGAGCGAACAGAGCTCAGTTCGCTCTTTTCACCAAATTTCATCAATCGAATCGAATCGAATCGAATCGAATCAAATCAAAACTAATCGAATCGAATCGAATCAAGAAATTATTGTGTAATAATAATAACAATTATATGATGGTATATATAATCACAATTAAAAAATATATTATTTTGTCATCTTTCTCACATTCTTCCTACTTTTTTCTCATATTTTACATTTTTATTTATTATTGTATAACAAACTTTAAAACCAACCGTGGAAGGTATTTTATACGATGCCTCAAATGGAAGACACATATCAAATATACGTGATTGTTGCTACCTTCACTCGCATAATTTTATGCGCATGTGTAAACTTGAAATACCGCTTTGCAACATGATATCAATGTCCAAGTGGAGTGGATAATGATTTATTGAACCCGACAAGGAAAGAAACGATGAGCAAGGTGCGATGACATTGAGAATTTGGCCTATTCCGTGCAATATAGAGCCCGAGGAAGATAATATAGAGCCTTAGGAAGATAATATAGAGGAATAAATGCCATTTTCAATATTTGTGATATATAATATTATTTTATAAAGTTTGGTCCGATTTTGGTTTGGTTTAACTTGTTTTGGAGTTTTTGAACATGTAGATTTTTGTTAGTTCAAATTGTAACTATACTCTTTATTTCATTGATCTACTAAAAGTCGTATTAAAAAGAAAGAAAGAAAAAAAGTTGAAAATAACTCAATTGGATAAATTTTCTTATTTTCCTCGTACAAAAGATCGGGTGTGTAAATAAATGATAAAATAATAATAATAATAATAATAATATTATTATTATTATTATTATTATTATTATTATTATTAACAACAACAACAACAACAACAACAACAACAACAATAATAATAATATGAATTTAATGAATCGAATCGAATCAAGACGAAATGAATCAAGACGAGGCAATGAATCGAATCGAATGGAATCGAATCGAATCGAATGAGTTTTCAAAAAAGAATGCCTTAGTAGACTAGTTTGTCATCCGTTTCTTTATAAATTTTATATTTTGAGTTTTTCTGGTCAGAATTATCTCGATTTTAAGTACAGATCAATTTTACATGCATTATAATGGTTAAACTTTTAACAAAATTATATCATGTATTATTACTTTTTAGTTTTTCATTATATGAAAATTTTATCAACCTTTTTACTATTATAGTTTAAAATTAATTTGTATTCAAAATTGAAAACAATTAACTGAAAGATGTTAAAATGAAAAGTTTAAAAAGGAAAGAAATAGAACTATGATCTTTGTGCATAGGAAAGAATCATTGGTTCCATCCGATATTTCATTTATATATGTCAGACCACAAATAACACGCATTTTATATTTTCCATTTCTCATCAGTCTTCATGTGTGAACGAAATAGAACTATGATCTTTGTTCCCATATGGGTGGGACCCTCCGTCCCGGAGAACTTTATACATTAGGGTTAGCGTGCAGTTTTATGCAAAAAGTTAAAGAAATGATAAAATATAGAAAAAGTGGAAAAAATTATACTTTTAATGGTAAAAGGTGTAATTTGAGTGTAAAGTTGAGATTGTTTATTATTTGTTGGGTGTGAGGTAAATTCCCATTTTGGTAATGTATGAAGTTCTGTGGGATAACTAAAAATGACAAATGCATGAAGTTCTGTGGGACGGAGGGATAAGGTTCATGAGTTGGAGAAAATGCTAAGATTATTTGAACCTAAGTTCACGCAACATTCCAAATTTCCATTGTGCTTGACTAATGAATTCCACAAGTCACTATTATATAACACTTTTGCTTTATCGATGATAGTTTCCAGTTCTATTTCTCCACATTCACATTACCCAGCCAATATAAAGAGTAAAGACCCGACTATTGATCAATCAACATAAACTTCAAATATCACTTCCTTGTCCTTCAACTCTTCTACCACTAAAACACTTGAGCAAAAAAATCCAGAGAAAATATGATCACAAAACTAATGATGATCATGTTTGTTTTTCTATGCAGTGAAAACAGTTTTCTATTTACTTCAGGGGCATCTGCAGATGAAGTAGTGGCGATTATGTGCAAAGACAACGAGAGGAAAGCTCTTCTCACTCTCAGGAAAGGCCTTGCAACTCCTCCTAATACGTCAAGCTTCGGCACCAATCTATCGACATGGCGAAGCGCAACAGACAACATGGAATGCTGCAATTGGGATGGCGTTCATTGCAGCAGCAGGACAGGCCATGTAGTAGGCCTCGTGCTAACCGAATTAACAGGTGAAATTAGGCCAGCCTTGCTTGAGTTGCGTCATTTAAATAAGTTGGACTTGAGTAATATGGATTTCGGAGGAAATCAAATCCCTGAATTCATCGGTTACCTTCAGAAACTAAAGTACCTGAGTCTCGCCTCTAATAATTTTTCTGGTGATGTGCCGTATCATCTTGGAAACCTAAACAAGTTGAGAGAACTTGATCTTTCAAGTAACCAGTTAACATCCAAAGACCTGACTTGGCTGTCTAATCTCACATTGTTGTCTAAACTGCATTTCCGCTCAAATAATTTTTCTTCTGATGTGCCCTATCAGCTGGGATACCTAACCAACTTGACAGAACTTGATCTTGCATTTAACAGTTTAAAATCCAAAGACCTGACTTGGCTGTCGAACCTCACTTTGTTATCGATACTCGATCTGTCGTACAATCAATTTGATGGACCATTTCCCGACCTGAAAGCATTTTCGTCTTTGACAGAATTATACATTTCCAATAATATACTAACAGGTCAACTTCCCGTGAGCATCGGCCAATTTTCCAACCTTGAACGTTTAGATCTTTCCTACAACTTATTAAACGGCACAATCTCTGAGGTTCATCTCTCGAAACTCCATAACTTATTGACCCTTCAGTTATCTTTCAATTCACTAGCTTTGAACTTCTCCCCCGATTGGATTCCACCATTTCAGTTGTGGTATCTAGGACTAGCAAGTTGCAACATAGGGCAAATAATGAATTAGATGGAGAGATTCCTAAGGGCATCTATGGTTTGTCGGGATTAGTTTCTCTTAATATGTCTCAAAATCGTCTAACAGGAAACATAAATTCAGACATCAGTCAGATGGGGATGTTGGAAGTTCTTGATCTGGCGAGAAACAAGCTGTCCGGTAAAATTCCAGTTGGTCTTGCTCAGCTTCATTTTCTAAGTCTTTTGGACCTTTCCGGCAACAAGTTATCGGGTGAAATCCCAAAAGGCACCCAGCTACAGAGCTTCAATGAATCTTCATACAATGGAAACATTGAACTATGTGGGGAACCGCTGGCAAGATGTCCCTCAGACAGTCCCTCAGACAGCCCACCTAGCGCTAATCCTGGAGATCAGGAGGAGGATCATGATGAGAAAAAAGGATATATCATTTCCGTGCTGCTTGGTTTTGTTATCGGGTTATGGTTTGTTATTGGTCCTCTATTGTACAGCATCTCATGGAGAAATACTTACTTTGGCTACTTGAGTAAGATCGGAGATTGGCTATACGTGACAGTAAATATATATCGTACAAGGCTCAGGTACATCTCTTCGCCTATATGTGATTATACATTGTAAAAAAACATTATTTAAGGCTCAGTTTGTCAGTATGATGAGATGAGATTAATTTTGTGCATTTCTTTGGTGTTGAAAATGAAGGAATTACATGAAGAGCAGGAAGTGGTTCATGTTTTTTCACTATATTTTTTTCCAGTTTTCTGGCCTCTGGTTAAATAAGTAGTATTTTGTTGGCTTGTGTAAAAGAAAGAGAAGCATATTTGGGATCAGAAAATGCAGGATATGGTCCTCATACTTAATTAGGTTGTAAAGTTTTTGGATCTTTTATTTCATTTTCATTATGTTTTGAAGTTATCCCGAGTTATATTTTCTGGATTTTAGATCAAACATACTTCGGGTACGTAGAGCTAGCTGTGAGAATTCAATGAACTCGAAGAACAACAGGAGAAATGAAGATTGAATGGAATGAATCACGAGTTACATGTTCGTTCTCTGCAAAGAACGAGAGTAACTTGCAATATATATCAACGCGCGTTTAGCTTATCTCCAACACTTTTTTTCTGTTGAATCACAGTTTGACGATATAGCGTGAAGCTCTATCCGTCGTTACGGCTAGCGATTCGTCGCTAGCCAACTACGGATAGTATCCGTCGTCTTCTGCCGTCGTTAAACGCCGACTTTTTTGTAGTGATATATATATATATATATATATATATATATATATATATATATATATATATATATATGGGTTAATTTCAGAAACACCCCATGTAAGAGTCCGAAATTACAATTTTCCCCAAACATTTTTGCACCCCCTGTCGTTAGTTGACTAACGGAGTCAACGAAGTCAACGTTAGTCCTCGAGGGGTCCCAAAGTAAGATTAGAAAAATTAATTTTCGAAAATTAAAAAAAAATCTGGAAAATGAAAATGACGGCCGACATCATAATGACGTCATTAATAAATCGTGAATTTCCGGAATTGCCCCCATCAACTTTTTCAGGAAATATATTTTCTTCCTCCTCTGGAACATATTCATTTAATCTCTGTCTTTTTCGATCTGGACTTATGATACGATCTTCATCATTGAACCCACCAGACCATTCAACTGAATTAGACGGTCCTGTTCCACTGTCGTCTTGCAATGGCTCCTCTTCTGTCAAAGATGAGGTTGGTGGATCCATCAAAGGTGCTTCCAGAGATGTTGTGAAGGCATCTATTGCTTCTTCCGTAAATCCATTAATTGATATGTTTCAAATTCTTCCTTTTCAATCAATTTTCTTACTTTCTTCTACTTCTATTCCGTAAATTACATTCAAATTCCCTTGTTACTTTTTTCAGAAAAATCTATGTGTTTTTTTTTTTCAATTTGACTAATCTTACTTTGGGACCCCTCGAGGACAGAGTTGGAAACCATCAATCTTTATGACGTCATAAAAAAATTTGCTGATGTAATTTTTTTTCAGAAAAAATATTTTTTTGACAAATCTTACTTTCAAACCCCAGTGACGGTTGACTTTTTTAACAGTTTGACCGTGTTGACTCGTTGACTGACGGCGAAAGTTAATGGCATGAAACCCTGAGCAAAGTTCAGGGGGGAATTGTAACGATCTTTCGGAACCCCTGAGTTTCAGGGAGAATTTGAAAAACGAGAATCTTATATATATATATATATATATATATATATATATATATATATATATATATATATATATATATATATATATATATATATTCAAAGGCATGTAAGTAGTTGTCTTTCCACCATCCCATGATCTTTTAACACTAAACAATTTGTAGATAATGAAGAGGTGGTTAGAGACCAAGTCTCAACACCACAACTACACTAATCATGCCCTTCCTTCTTCATCTCAATTCATCTTTCGATATTTTCGGTTCAAGTGCACTTTTAATTATTTAATCGAATCAAATAATTAAGTAATTCTTCTATCTAATAGAACACATCAGAAATATTAAATAAATTGATCTTATCAATTATTTAATTGATTAATAAATTGATCCAATCAATAAATTAATCTCACAACCATTATAAGTCGTGAGCGTGAAACCATATAGTGTGACCCATAAGCCCTTGCGAATTGACTACTAATCAAATTACGGTTCGGATAAAACTCCTAGGCTGCTTAATCCAAACAATGTCAATGCCAAGGTACATTTGCGAGGATGCAAACCTTAACCTAGAATGTAGAGTTCATAATGATACGTTCCTTTCATTCACGATTACTCAATTAAGTCTGGGGCTCGATTTGTGTCTACCCTTTATAAGTTAATTGACCCGGTTGATGCCCAGCAACAACACTAATTAATACCACCCCTTTACAGGCTCTACGTACTCAACCGTAGCATCAAAATTAGCTAATATGATACCAAGATTAGGCGGCAACCAATCACGCCACAATGGCTATGCAACACCTAAGATCTTTTACCGGCTTTACTTATTTTATCCTTAAAATAATGCATTAATAATCTAATAAAGTTAATTTTTAATCATAACAACCTCAATATATATAAATTGAAATTTATGGGTCATATACAAATAGACCCCCTGTAAGATTGTCTAATTACAGATTCATAGCCGATGTTTGAACAATTACGTCCACACCCAAAATCCTTGACCAACATTAAAGTTTCATTTTTGAGAAAAAAAAGAAAGAAAAGATAAAATACATAGTAAAACAAAACTTAATGGAAAAATAAAATTACAATTGTAAGTTTTATTACAGTAGGGCCCCTTATATTTTAAACTTAACAAAATATACCCAATTATAAATTTTGCTCATATTATCATCCAAAAACATATTTGAAATCAACCCTCAAATTATTCAAAAATTCAACAAACTCCCACATTTAATTATTTAAAAAAACAATGTCTGGAGCTCCGGCCAGAGCTTCCATCATCCATCCATGGAAGCTCTGTTCGGAGCTTCCATAGAATTTTTTTACCAAATTAAAATTAAAATTAAAAAACATAAAAATAGAAAAATAAGATGCAGGAGAAGAGCTTCCATGGAAGCTTGGACAGAGCTTCATGTCCATGGAAGCTCGTCAATTTGAGCTTCCATGGACATGAAGCTCTCTTGAAGCTTCCATTGAAGCTCAATTTCGAGCATCCATGGTGGTTCGTGGTGGTGGACTGGTGATGAAGATTCCATGGTATTTGTGCGTGGTGGTGGTGAAGAAGGGTGGAGCCGTGGAGGAGATGATGGTGGAAGTAGAGGTGAGGAGTTTTGGAGAAGAAGGAAAAATGGGGGTTTAAAATATGAAGTAATGAAATATTTAAATGGAATGATTAAAAATAAATGATAAAATAGAAAGTGAAAATAAAGGTAATGGTAAAATAAATAAAAATAGGGAATTTTTTACTTTTTGGGTTTATATGTAATTACTTGAAAAATGTAAGGTGGGTTTTGTAATTGTTCAAACATCAGGTATCAATCTGTAAAGTGGCCATCTTGGAGGGTGGGTTTTGTAAATATCTGTGAAATTTATATTCAAAATGTTTCATATAGTGAGTATATAAGATAGAAGGTAATATTTGAATAAATAATGAGTAAGTAGAAAACGTGTGAGAATTCACGTAAAAATGCTAATAAGATGATGGTTTTTATTTAATCAAATATGTTACTTTATTGCTAATTTTTAAAGTATACATTTGTAATTGTATACCTAAATAAATATTGATTTCTTTGATAAATAGAGGGAGTATTAAGTATTTAATAAATGCTCTATTTTTTAAATTTTATTATTTCTATCATTTAATAAACCTACATAATATTTAATTTAATATATAAATAATTTAATTAATTATTAAAATATTCAAGTTTGGTGTCTATGGATTCGTCTTGTCGCGGTGAATCTATATATACGTTCAAAATATTTTTTGGAGTTTTGTAGATAAATATATATGAGATTAAATAAAAATTATATATGGATTCAACATACTAAAAATAAATAATGGAAGTTATATGGTGCACTACGTCTTAAATACTTAAAATGTTCCAACACCAATATACCAAATTTGAAATTCTAACAACCAATCAAAATACATTTGGAAAAAAAACTGACCAATAGAAACGCTCAATAGTGCCACGTCACATGACACATGGCTTAACCACAAGGCTTGAAATAGGTTTCTTTTCATATAGATATAGACTAGTTAATGGCCCGTCGATACTCGACGGGGCATGAAAAAACAATTAAAATAAGAAATGAATAAATGTATATAATAATATGTTGAAGTTGAGAAACATATAAAAATTGTAAGGTGATAAAATGCATGATCGAATCGCTTCAACATTGCATCGGAAGTAACCCTACATGTTGAGAAGTGCATAATATAAATTAGTGAAATTGAACAAAACCATATATATAAACACGAATACTAAACGCATGACATAAAATACTAAATACATGACAACTTAAAAACATTTACACATTAAATCTCTATTTTATATTATTATCAAGTATCTACATTTATTTTTTAAATTATCATTTCAGTCATAAATTTTCGAAACCCCTAATTAGTCGATACATTCGTCACAAAACCCCTAAAACAACAGACGCTTCCAAGTTCCAACACCCAAAAAATCACAAAAGCTTCGATTAATTAGGTTAGTGTTGCTTCAAGTTTTATTCACCGCCTAAAACAATCAAAGCCATCAGCCACATGTGGCTATGGATCTCGCCACCATCTCACTGTAGGTAGCGATGTATTCGATCGCGGATTCCCGTCTCTTGGCGCTACATCTCAACGCTATATAGACTTGGCGACATTTTGTTCAGCCGTTCCTGCTTAATGGCGCTTACTTTCGGTGCCATGTAGCACAACCGGCCATGAATATGGGCGCGGGTTAGCTGATGAAGACGCTAGGGTTCGGCGCCAATCTCCAGTTACGGTTTGGCGGCATCAACTCGAAAAACACCCTCTTTTTCTCGATTTTTTCTGTAAAAATAGCTTAAAACAACACATATAAGTACATAAATACCTGAAAATAACCATCTTCATACCATGGTGGTTCTTCACTTTCTTTGTCACTCACATTAAGATAGGGCTCTTCTTCACTTAGATTTTCGCTCATGTTTGATTTCGTCAACGTACAAACCATCAACCTTGTTATTTTAATTTATTTGTATTAAAGTGTATCTTGTTGTAATTATTCAAAATATGAAGTTTATGTAATGCATATTTGGCTATATATGGACTTCACGTGTAATTAAGTTTAAGTTGTCCTGTGTTTAGTGTTAGATATTTTGTTAGAATATCTGTTTAGATTTTGTTCAGCAACATGATGACCTATCTTAGTCTCAGAAAGGTGATTAGTACTCTTGGTTCACTTGAACATTGTAAAAGAGGAAACCCACTAAGTATGATAGTATAGCTAATCTTGTATAGGATGTTAGGTCTCAAAATGTAATTTTTATTTTATGAAGAGAAGACCAAGAAGAAGACATCCAAGCAGAAAGCTCAACAACATTTGAAGACTTGAAGAAAACTGCACAAGATTACTGAATCTGTTGTTCAGATATCTTAGCCAGATATCTTGTAGACACGAACAGTTTCAAACAAACTGTGTCACAAGAGATATCTGAGAAATGAGATACATATTTGAAGACAAGGAAAGTGTCCACAGATATCTATTCTCAGATACCTTGAGCGTTAACCACGTTTCTGAAAGAGAAACATATATTGCAAACAAAGTTGTTTCAATAAATACAAGTGGTATCTGAAGAATGAAGATAAGGACGTGCAAAGAATCAGACAACAAGTCTAGTCTCTGATACAAAGCATAGTTCCGTTGACACTACAGGACAAAAAGTATAGTACAAAGCATTTAATGCACGGACAGAGATGTCTGAATAAAAGCAACGGCAACTTCTGAGAAGAAGACAAAACACCTTTCTGATTATACACGAGATATCGATAGTTTGAATTTGAGCCCAACGGATACTATTCAAACGGCACTCAAATTCATCTATAAATATCAACACTTAGACAGCTTGAGAGACACACACATTGCATACGCTGAAACATAGAACTCTGAACTTCCTACTCTCTCAAAGCAACTTACTTATCCTCAAAGCTTTCTGTTGCGACCAAAGCTTTTGATCTTGAGTAAACACTGAAGTTCTAAGTGTCCTGATCCTAAACAAGCAAAGCTATCTGTGAAGGAGTTGAATCAAAAGATCAACTATCTGAGATTCATTCTCTTGAACAGATATCATAAGACTTGGGTCAGTAAAATCGAACAAGATACCATACGCTGTAAAGTGTATTAAGTAACTTAGTTCACAGAGCTATCTGAATAACTGAAAAGTTATTAAGACGCTCATCTGACAACTCAAACCAAAAACCAACACCATAACTGGCGTGGAGTACAGGAAGTACTTAGTTTGAAAAATCAGGGAATAACTCCAAGGTTACCGGAGTATAGGAAGTACTTGATTTGGGAAACTAAGGAATAACTCCAAGGTTATTGAGTATAGGAAGTACTTAGCTTGGGAAGCTAGGGAATAACTCAAAGGTTTCTGAGTATAGGAAGTACTTGGCTGAAGAAGCTAGGGAACAACTCAGGGGGAACATTTGGTTGGGAACCAATTGTTAAGAATCTTAGAATAGGATTATTGTAAGGAAATCTCAATTATCTATTCTAGTGAATTCTAGGTCTCTGATAGACCGAAGTGGATTAGTTGGAGGATTACGTACGCCACCTCCAGATACCACTATACTTGCTGTGTCATTTACGTTTCTGTATTTATACTTCAGCAACACACACACACACACTTATTAACTGTTTCTGCACTTATCTTTATTAAGTCTTCCGCACTCTGATTCTAAGTATCAGATATCCATTCAGATATCTGAGAAATATTTGTTATCGACAAAAGTTTTTAAAAGACTATTCACCCCCCCCCCCCTAGTCTTTTACTTTGCCGTTATCTGGACCAACATTTAGTATGTTATTGTCCTACGTTTAACATCTCTCTATAAAAAACACACATAAAAGATAAAATCAACTTATAACTTGTCGAACACTTCTTTATAAATTACGTTTGTTGCCGTGTCATATGTATTACCCTCTACGTCGCAAATTACTACGTTCAAGCCCTTTCCGGTGGTAACTCTAGAAAGATCAACATTTAACTGATCACGGTTGAATACATGTGAGGGGAGATAGAGGCCAACATGTGAGAGAGAGTGTCACTTACTCTTATTTATGGTCATAGCAAGGCAGACGAATATAGGGAGCTGTCTCCAGTCAATTGATAGGGAACTACATCCCGTCGGATAGCTCATCATCATCCTCATAATGAAAACCGTTTGGCATGCATTGACTCCATATATCATCTTTGCCTCGATGATATGCTTCCCAAGATTCGTAACTATAAGCCTTGTTTCGTTTCACAACTCGAAAGTTTGATCTATATTTCTCAGAAGCATTACCATACACACAACCTTTAGTATGATCCTGAGATTAGTCAATCTAGATCAATTAATGTTGTTGAAAAATTCTACAGTGAAAACATGTTCGAGACCGTTCTCAAAATTATCTTCCGTAGCAATGCTATATGCGCTCAAATATTCAATGCTATCTATTGACATCTTCGACATGAAAAATTGATTTATATCATCAAATATTTCATTTGCAGGTGCAAGAACATCCCGGTGATGAAATATACAGGGTCAAGTGATGGATCGCCTAAGTGATACAACAACGAAAGATATGTACTATCTATAATAGTTTGAATTGGATGACTCACTTCTCAAATGTGTAAAACTTCGGGATCTTGATATGAACCCACAATTATTAGGTCCAGCGGTAATGCCCTCACCAACATGTGTTATCCACTCAGCAAATTCTTTCATCTCTTTAATTTTGAACGATGACGAATCAGTCTGTATAGGATTAAATTGGACGTAAACAATGATAAGTTAAATACTCCCTCCATCTCAATTTCAACTTCCCGCATTTCATTTTGGGACGTCTCAATTTCAACTTCTCATCCATTAAATGGAAAACCTCTCTCTTACTTTATTCACTATATCTCCTACTTTATTCAATATTTGTCATACTTTATTCACTCTTTTCACACTTTATCACCATCTTTCATACTTTATTCATTTTAATTTGAAAACTTGTGGCCGGGCCTGCGGAAAGATGAACCCGCGACGGAGGGAGTATGATATAAGTATGTGGTATATAGATAAAACGAGTCATTTACCTGCAATAGTGCAATCTCATGTTCTTTGTCAGTCGAAGCACCTCACAACAACTCATATCCTAGAGGAGCATATAGAGGCATTCACAATATTATAACTATTCCTCCGGGAACAACGGGCAAAATATGTCGGAAGTTCCTGCCGAAGACAATCACCACTCCCACCAAATGGCTCATCTGAACGCCCCATCACATCCTTCAAGCTCCTATCGATCGCTTCAAACAATGTTGGTTTGTCATGAAAGCCTTATCCCAAATAATAACCCGAGCATCTTTGAGCATTCCCGTGACCTCTGAATCATGAGCTTATTGAATGTTGAGTCCTCGTGATATGCAATGGTATTCTGAAACTTGAATATGCCGGACTACTGTCCTACCTTTATAAAGAATGAGTGATGCAGGCCCACTGGACGCAACTGGAATTACAATATCTTCTCTAGCCCTAAAAAACAGGGGACATCGTTCTCTATATAAATGTTTTTGTGGTCCATCCGCTGATGTATAAGAAGAATACTTCGCCATTTTGATCATCGACAATAGACATAATTTCATATGTGCCACGTTATCCATCAGTCAATTGTGGGTATAAACCATCGTGCTATGCTCCATTGCAACTCTAACATAGAACATCTAATACAAAATGAATGGGTTTGTAGCATTTTGTATAACAGACTCATCCGACACTGGCATATCGTCAAATGAACTGAGATTGTTGTAGTTTTTCTTCGGTAACTTATGTACTTGCATAATAGCAATGTTTTTTATTTGTTCATTAGTGAATTTCAAACCTGGCTGAAGAGTTCTCTATCGTTACATAACAATTACATAGAAAATTTAAACTGATTGTCATTGTATGTGGGAATGTGTAATATAGTATTTAAATTTAGTGTACCAGGATTGTTGAGTAACCTTTGTTGATTGTACATAATGTCGTCTGATAATAAAGTCCATGTTTTGTTCCAAACTTACTCAAGCCTTGACATGATACGTGATTACAACATGGTTACGAAAAGGTAACTCGCAAATTCCCATAGACTTCCCCCTTTCAAACTACTAATATACTCTTCACTAAATTGCCAAATTTTGGATGAGCATATTGTTATATTAACAATGACGGATCTAGACCCTCACGAAACCACTGGCAGTATCTGTCTAAAGTCTCCACCAAATAAATTAATCAAACCACCAAATGTGGTGTGGCTAGTCGATGCATAACTTTTCTCAAACTCCTATCACGCGCTTCAAAACAATGCATATTGGTCACTGTAGCCTCGTCCCATATAATAAGCTTTGTTTCTTTGAGTAGATATATTACATCAAAATCAAGCATAATCTTACTGCTCAAGTAAGGATAGATATGTACTTTGGACAATGATAAGAATAGGATCTCTCACTTCTTGAAAAAGAATGTCCTCTGGCATCTTGATATAAACCCCATTGTCATTATCACAGTCGGCAACTCCATCACCAACTCATAGTATCCACTTTGCGAATTCTCTAGTCTCATGAATCTCAATTGTTAACGTACCAACTTAAAAACACAAAACACACTTTACAAAATATAAAGAAAGATACAAATTACTAAAATCATACCATAAGTTAAACAAACATTTAGTTACCTGCAGTCGCATGTTCTTTGTAAGTCTGAGGACCTCACACGAATTCCAAATTTTGGATGAGCATATTGTTGCATCAACAATCTCAGATCTAGACCCTCCATGACCATTTGGCGATATATGTCTAAATTCTCCGACAAATACAATAACCAAACCTCGAATGGTGAGGCTGGTCGGTGCATAAAATCCTCCAAACTCCTATCAAGCGCTTCAAAACAACGCATATAGTTCATTGTAGCCCCGTCCCATATAATAACCTTCATTTCCTTGAGTAGACAGGTTGCATCAGAATCAAGCTTAATCTTACTGCATACAAAGTCTAAATGGATCTTCAATGGTATATGGAATCTTGATTGAGCAGTTAAGACCCACGAAAGCATCAATGATATGATACCTAAGGAATCCATTGGAAAAATTGTATCTCTTCTAGCTCTCAAAACGGAGCATAAAGTCCTCCAAATATAATATATCCTCTAGAATCAATAATGATTGTAATAATGACGTCCTGCTAAGTATGAGTTGATGACCTTCATTCTCCCTATCTTGTATCCGAAAAGCTAATTAAGAACTCCCTAAGAATAAGATTTGGCATCTTACTCACAATACTATATCGATATACCATCCTTCTTCTCCATGGACGAAAAGTAATGGATATTGAAAAATAAGGTAGCATCGAAACTCAGTTATGTGCTTCAAGTCTCCATTCCTCATCTGATCAACCATAATATGATATTTTGCATGTAAGTTATCATATCACCCTCTACTAAAGCATCAGTTACTTCAGATGCAATAAGCAAATTGTAAGTTCGCTCATCCCCTGACGTCTTGCATTAAGTTGAAGGCCTACCTCACGGTCATTATCAAGGGAGATGGGATATTTGACCGTCTTCTATACTTTTGCATATGAATTGTACTCTTCCACCATAGTTTTGATCAATGTTGTAGTAGCAGTTTTCACACCAGCCTCATTGGTTTGGCTTTACCATAATAATAAAATAAATTATTTATCATAGAGTGTCTATAATTCTAATGGATACTAAATGATGTATAACTAATAATTTGTTTGAAATGAAATATGTGAAAGATACATAAAATTGAGTGTAGATGTTTAATGAAACGAACCCGAGAGCACTGATCATGTTGTCAATTTCGTGTCCAGTGTCATAAATGCAACGTTGGGCGAATTTTTGGAGTTTGTCCTTGGTTGGGCAAGAGTGGGCCAAGCTTGTGATCATTTTAGCCACCTAACTAATAGCAATAAGGACATTTACGTTTATTCACTTCCTTGACTATTTTCCATCCATTGAAGTAAATGCAAGGATATTATTGTGTACACGGATGATAGAACAGTTATATGAACTGAGTGAGTACCTAATGACTAAAAAACTAATACATGTAGAATATATTTTCAAAATAGTATAATTTTGAACATTTCCGCTCATTCAAATTTATTCAATCTCGTGGAGTCTGATCTTGAGACTGTAAACGCTTACTCGATTTAGACGATTTGTTATCCATCAGGAGTTTCAAATGTAACCAATTCCAAGCAAGAACTATGCATGTTTATCAAATAAATAAAGCTTACAATCATATGTCTCATTTCACAACTAAAGGTAACAGTTGAGATTTGAGAATATAGGAAACATTTCAACATCTAGGTGTTGTTCGAAAATAAATATGTAATTGAAAAATAGTTGGAAAGATTGATCATGAAAAAAAACAAAAATAAAATTAGAGCATAGCGACTACTAATGGACAAAATTCTCCATTAAATGCCTCTGTTTCTTCTATAATGAAAAAAAGACGCAAATCTATAATATGTAGACTCAAGAGATTTAATCCCCAAAGAGAAATCCCCTTTAATTAATTACTACATGTTGCCACTCAGAATTTCGAACCAATTCAGTTGTTAATATTTGTCAGTTAAACCTTCCGCTCTTTCTAGAAAAAACCATATGATACAAATTTTGACGCCAAGCAATAACATTGCTCTACGTACTCAACCGTAGCATCAAAATTAGCTAATATGATACCAAGATTAGGCGGCAACCAATCTGCTGTCATAGTTGACTATGCAACACCTAAGATCTTTTACCGACTTTACTTATTTTATCCTTAAAATAATACATTAATAATCTAATAAACTTAATTTTCAATCATACAACCTCAATATATATAAATTGAAATTTATGGGTCATATACAAATAGACCCCTTGTAAGATTGTCCAATTACATATTCATAGCCGATGTTTGAACAATTACATCCACACCCAAAATTGTTGACCAACATTAAATTTTGATTTTTGAGAAAAAAGAAAAGATAAAATACATAGTAAAACAAAACTTAATGGAAAAATAAAATTACAATTGTAAGTTTTATTACAGTAGAGCACCTTATATTTTAAACTTAACAAAATATACCCAATTATAAATTTTGCTCATATTATCATCCAAAAACATATTTGAAATCAACCTTCAAATTATTCGAAAATTCAACAAACTCCCACATTTAATTATTGAAAAAAACATTTAAAAAAAATGTCTGGAGCTCCGGCCAGAGCTTCCATCTTCCATGGAAGCTCTGTTCGGAGGTTCCATAGAATTTTTTAACAAATTAAAATTAAAATTAAAAAACATAAAAATAGAAAAAGAAGATGTAGGAGAAGAGCTTCCATGGAAACTCGAATTGAGCTTCCATGGAAGCTTGGACAGAGCTTCATGTCCATGGAAGCTCGTCAATTTGAGCTTCCATGGACATGAAGCTCTCTTGAAGCTTCCATGGAAGCTCAATTTCGAGTATCCATGGTGGTTCGTGGTGGTCGACTGGTGATGAAGATTCCATGGTATTTGTGCGTGGTGGTGGTGAAGAAGGGTGGAGCCGTGGAGGAGATGACGGTGGAAGTAAAGGTGAGGAGTTTTGGAGAAGAAGGAAAAATGGGGGTTTAAAATATGAAGTAATGAAATATTTAAATGGAATGATTAAAAATAAATGATAAAATAGAAAGTGAAAATAAAGGTAATGGTAAAATAAAATAAAAATAGGGAATTTTTTACTTTTTGGGTTTATATGTAATTACTTTAAAAATGTAAGGGCGGATTTTGTAATAGTTCAAACATCAGGTATCAATCTGCAAAGTGGCCATCTTGGAGGGGTGAGTTTTGTAAATATATGTGAAATTTATATTCAAAATGTTTCATATAGTGAGTATATAAGATAGAAGGTAATATTTGAATAAATAATGAGCAAAAAGTAGAAAACGTGTGAGAATTCACGTAAATGCTGATAAGATGATGGTTTTTATTTAATCAAATACGTTACTTTATTGCTAATTTTTAAAGTATACATTTGTAATTGTATACCTAAATAAATATTGATTTCTTTGATAAATAGAGGGAGTATTAAGTATTTAATAAATGCTCTATTTTTCAAATTTTATCATTTCTATCATTTAATAAACCTACATAATATTTAATTTAATATATAAATAATATAATTAATTATTAAAATATTCAAGTTTGGTGTCTATGGATTCGTCTTGTCGCGGTGAATCTATATATACATTCAAAATATTTTTTGGAGTTTTGTAGATAAATATATATGAGATTAAATAAAAATTATATATGGATTCAACATACTAAAAATAAATCATGAGAGTTATATGGTGCACTACGTATTAATTACTTAAAATGTTCCACCACCAACATACCAAATTTGAAATTCTAACAACCAATCAAAATACATTTGGAAAAAAAACTGACCAATAGGAATGCTTAATAGTGCCCCGTCAGCATGACACATGGCTTAACCACAAGGCTTGAAATACGCTTCTTTTAATACTAGTTAATGGCCCGTCGATACTCGACGGGGCATGAAAAAACAATTAAAATAAGAAATTAATAAATGTATATAATAACATGTTGAAGTTGAGAAACATATAAAAATTGTAAGGTGATAAAATGCATGATCTAATTGGTTCAACAAAACCATATATATAAACACGAATACTAAACGCATGACATAAAATACTAAATACATGACAACTTAAAAACATTTACATGTTAAATCTCTATTTTATATTATTATCAAGTATCTACATTTATTTTTTAAATTATCATTTCAGTCATAAATTTTGGCAACCCCTAATTAGTTAATACAATCAGTCACAAAACCCCTAAAACAACAGAAGCTTCCAAGTTCCAACACCCAAAAAACCACAAAAGCTTTAATCAATTAAGAAGATGAGCAATTCACCAAGAAGAAGAGGGAAGAATTAGGTTAGTGTTGTTTCAAGTTTTATTCACCGCCTAAAACAATCAAAGCCATTAGCCACATGTGGCTATGGATCTCGCCGCCATCTCACTGTAGGTAGCGATGTATTCGATCGCGGATTCCCGTCTCTTGGCGCTACATCTCAACGCTATATAGACTTGGCGACATTTTGTTCAGCCGTTCCTGGTTAATGACGCTTACTTTCGGTGCCATGTAGCACAACCAGCCATGAATATGGGCGCGGGTTAGCTGATGAAGGCGCTAGGGTTCGGCGCCAATATCCAGTTACGGTTTGGCGGCATCAACTCGAAAAACACCCTATTTTTCTCGAATTTTTCTGTAAAAATAGCTTACATAAATACCTGAAAATAACCATATTCATACCATGGTGGTTCTTCTTCACTTTCTTTGTCACTCACATTAAGATAGGGCTCTTCTTCACTTAGATTTTCGCTCATGTTTGATTTCGTCAACGTACAAACCATCAACCTTGTTATTTTAATTTATTTCTATTAAAAGTGTATCTTGTTGTAATTATTCAAAATATGAAGTCTATGTAATGCAAATTTGGCTATATATGGACTTCACGTGTAATTAAGTTTAAGTTGTCCTGCGTTTAGTATTTTATAGTCCTACGTTTAACATCTCTTTATAAAAAACACACATAACGATAAAATCAACTTATAACTTGTCGAACACTTATTTATAAATTACGTTTGTTGTCGTGTCATATGTATTACCCTCTACATCGCAAATTACTACGTTCAAGCCCTTCCCGGTGGTAATTCTAGAAAGAGCAACATTTAACTGATCACGGTTGAATACATGTGAGGGGAGGTAGAGGCCAAAGTTCACTTACTCTTATTTACGGTCATAGCAAGGCAGACAAATCTTGGGAGCTGTCTCCAGTCAATTGATAGGGAACTACATCCTATCGGATGGCTCATCATCATCCTCATAATGAAAACCGTTTGGCATGCATTGATTCCATATATCATCTTTGCCTCGATGATATGCTTCCCAAGATTAGTAACTATAAGCCTTGTTTCGTTTCACAACTCGAAAGTTTGATCTATATTTCTCAGAAGCATTACCATACACACAACCTTTAGTATGATCCTGAGATTAGTCAATCTAGATCAATTAATGTTGTTGAAAAATTCTACAGTGAAAACATGTTCGAGACCGTTCTCAAAATTATCTTCCGTAGCAATGCTATATGCGCTCAAATATTCAATGCTATCTATTGATATCTTCGACATGAAAAATTGATTTATATCATCAAATATTTCATTTGCAGGTGCAAGAACATCCCGGTTATGAAATATACAAGGTCAAGTGATGGATCGCCTAAGTGATACAACAACGAAAGATATGTACTATCTATAATAGTTTGAATTGGATGACTCACTTCTCAAATATGTAAAACTTCGGGATCTTGATATGAACCACAATTATTAGGTCCAGCGGTAATGCCCTCACCAACATGTGTTATCCACTCAGCAAATTCTTTCATCTCTTTAATTTTGAACGATGACAAATCAGTCTGTATAGGATTAAATTGGACGTAAACAATGATAAGTTAAATACTCCCTCCATCTCAATTTAAACTTCCCGCATTCCATTTTGGAACGTCTCAATTTCAACTTCTCATCCATTAAATGGAAAACCTCTCTCTTACTTTATTCACTATATCTCCTACTTTATTCAATATTTGTCATACTTTATTCACTCTTTTCATACTTTATCACCATTTTTCCTACTATATTCATTTTAATCTTAAAACTTGTGGCCGGGCCTGCGGGAAGATGAACCTGCGACGGAGGGAGTATGATATAAGTATGTGGTATGTAGATAAAACGGGTCATTTACCTGCAATCTCATGTTCTTTGTCAGTCGAAGCACCTCACAACAACTCATATCCTAGAGGAGCATATAGAGGCATTCACAATATTATAACTATTCCTCCGGGAACAACGGGAAAAATATGTCGGAAGTTCCCGCTGAAGACAATCACCACTCCCACCAAATGGCTCATCTGAACGGCCCATCACATCCTTCAAGCTCCTATTGATCGCTTCAAACAATGTTGGTTTGTCATGAAAGCCTTATCCCAAATAATAAGTCGAGCATCCTTGAGCATTTCCGTGACCTCTGAATCATGAGCTTATTGAATGTTGAGTCCTAGTGATATGCAATGGTATTCTGAAACTTGAATAAGCCGGACTACTGTCATACCTTTATAAAGAATGAGTGATGCAAGCCCACTGGACGCAACTGGAATTACAATATCTTCTCTAGCCCTAAAAAACAGGGGACATCGTTCTCTATATAAAGGTTTTTGTGGTCCATCTGCAGATGTATAAGAAGAATACTTCGCCATTTTGACCATCGACAATAGACATAATTTCATACATGTCACGTTATCCATCAGTCAATTGTGGGTATAAACCATCGTGCTATGCTCCATTGCAACTCTAACATAGAACATCTAATACAAAATGAATGGATTTGTAGAATTTTATATAACAGACTCATCCGGCACGGGCATATCGTCAAATGAACTGAGATTGTTGTAGTTTTTCTTCGGTAACTTCTGTACTTGCATAATAGCAATGTTTTTTATTTGTTCATTAGTGAATTTCAAACCTGGCTGAAGAGTTCTCTATCGTTACATGACAATTACATAGAAAATTTAAACTGATTGTCATTGTATGTGGGAATGTGTAATATAGTATTTAAATTTAGTGTACCAGGATTGTTGAGTAACCTTTGTTGATTGTACATAATGTCGTCTGGTAATAAAGTCCATGTTTTGTTCCAAACTTACTCAAGCCTCGACATGCTGCGTGATTACAACATGGTTACGAAAAGGTGACGTAAAAAACTCGCAAATTCCCATAGACTTCCCCCTTTCAAAACACTAATATACTCTTCACTAAATTCCCAAATTTTGGATGAGCATATTGTTATATTAACAATGACGGATATAGACCCTCGCGAAACCACTGGCAGTTTCTGTCTAAAGTCTCCGCCAAATACAATAATCAAACCACCAAATATGGTGTGGCTAGTCGATGCATAACATTTCTCAAACTCCTATCACACGCTTCAAAACAATGCATATTGGTCACTGTAGCCTCGTCCCATATAATAAGCTTTGTTTCTTTGAGTAGACATGTTACATCAAAATCAAGCATAATATTACTGCTCAAGTAAGGATAGATATGTACTTTGGACAATGGTAGGAATACAATCTCTCACTTCTTGAAAAAGAATGTGCTCTGGCATCTTGATATCAACCTCATTGTCATTATCACAGTCGGCAACTCCATCACCAACTCATAGTATCCACTTTGCGAATTCTCTAGTCTCATGAATCTCAGTTGTTAACGTACCAGCTTAAAAACACAAAACACACTTTACAAAATATAAAGAAAGATACAAATTACTAAAATCATACCATAAGTGAAACAAACATTTAGTTACCTGCAGTCGCATGTTCTTTGTAAGTTTGAGCACCTCACACGAATTCTAAATTTTGGATGAGCATATTGTTGCATCAACAATCTCAGATCTAGACCCTCCCGCAACCACTAGCGATATATGTCTAAATTCTCCGACAAATACAATAACCAAACCGTCAAATGGTGAGGCTGGTCGGTGCATAAAATCCTCCAAACTCCTATCAAGCGCTTCAAAACAACGCATATAGGTCATTGTAGCCCCGTCCCATATAATAACCTGCATTTCCTTGAGTGGACAGGTTGCATCGGAATCAAGCTTAATCTTACTGCATACAAAGTCTAAATGGATCTTCAATGGTATATCGAATCTTGATTGAGCAGTTCAGACCCTCGGAAGCATCAATGATATGATACCTAAGGAATCCATTGGGAGAATTGTATCTCTTCTAGCTCTCAAAACGGAGCATAAAGTCCTCCAAATATAATATCTCCTCTAGAATCAATAATGATTGTAATAATGACGTCGTGCTAAGTATGAGTTGATGAACTTCATTCTTCCTATCTTGTATCCGAAAAGCTAATTAAGAACTCCCTAAGAATAAGATTTGGCATCTTACTCACAATACTATATCGATATACCATCCTTCTTCTCCATGGACGAAAAGTAATGGATATTGAAAAATAAGGTAGCATCGAAACTCAGTTATGTGCTTCAAGTCCCCATTCCTCATCTGATCAACCATAATATGATATTTTGCATGTAAGTTATCACATCACCCTCTACTATAGCATCAGTTACTTCAGATGCAATAAGCAAATTGTAAGTTCGCTCATCCCCTGGCGTCTTGCATTAAGTTGAAGGCCTACCTCACGGGCATTATCAAGGGAGATGCGATATATGGCCGTCTTGTATACTTTTGCATATGAATTGTACTCTTCCACCATAGTTTTGATCAATGTTGTAGTAGCAGTTTTCACACCAGCCTCATTGGTTTGGCTTTACCATAATAATAAAATAAATTATTTATCATAGAGTATCTATAATTCTAATGGATACTAAATGATGTATAAATAATAATTTATTTGAAACGAAATTTGAGAAAGATACATAAAATTGAGTGTAGATGTTTAATGAAACGAACCGGAGAGCATTGATCATGTTGTCAATTCCGTGTCCAGTGTCATATATGTAACGTTGGGCGAATTTTTGGAGTTTGTCCTTGGTTGGGCAAGAGTGGGCCAATTTTGTGATCATTTTAACAACCTATCTAACAGCAATAAGGACATTTTCGTTTATTCACTTCCTTAACTATTTTCCATCCATTGAAGTAAATGCAAGGATATTATTGTGTGCACGGATGATAGAACAGTTATATGAACTGAGTGAGTACCTAATGAATAAACAACTAATACATGTAGAATATATTTTCAAAATAGTATAATTTTGAACATTTCCGCTCATTCAAATTTATTCAATCTCGTGGAGTCTGATCTTGAGATTGTAAACGCTTACTCGATTTAGACGATTTGTTATCCATCAGGAGTCTCAAATGTAACCAATTCCAAGCAAGAACTATGCATGTTTATCAAATAAATAAAGCTTACAATCATATGTCTCATTTCACAACTAAAGGTAACAATTGAGATTTGAGAATATAGGAAACATTTCAACATCTAGGTGTTGTTCGGAAACAAATATGTAATTGATAAATAGTTCGAAAGATTGATCACGAAAAAAAACAAAAATAAAATTAGAGCATAGCGACTACTAATGGACAAAATTCTACATCAAATGCCTCGGTTTCTTCTATAATGAAAAAAATACGCAAATCTATAATATGTAGACTCAAGAGATTTAATCCCCAAAGAGAAATCCCCTTTAATTAATTACTACATGTTACCACTCAGAATTTCGAACCAATTCAGTTGCTAATATTTGTCAGTTAAACCTTCCGCACTTTCTAGAAAAAACCATATGACACAAATTTTGACGCCAAACAATAACATTGACCCGGTTGATGCCTAGCAACAACACTAATTAATACCACCCCTATGCAGGCTCTACGTACTCAACCGTAGCATCAAAATTAGCTAATATGATACCGAGATTAGGCGGCAACCAATCACGCCATTGGCTATGCAACACCTAAGATCTTTTACCGACTTTACTTATTTTATCCTTAAAATAATGCATTAATAATCTAATAAAGTTAATTTTCAATCATAACAACCTCAATATATATAAATTGAAATTTATGGGTCATATACAAATAGACCCCCTGTAAGATTGGCCCATTACAGATTCGTAGCCGATGTTTGAACAATTACGTCCACACCCAAAATCGTTGACCAACATTAAAGTTTGATTTTTGAGAAAAAAGAAAAGATAAAATACATAGTAAAACAAAACTTAATGGAAAAATAAAATTACAATTGTAAGTTTTATTACAGTAGAGCCCCTTACATTTTAAACTTAACAAAATATACCCAATTATAAATTTTGCTCATATTATCATCCAAAAACATATTTGAAATCAACCCTCAAATTATTCGAAAATTCAACAAACTCCCACATTTAATTATTTAAAAAAACATTTTTTAAAAAAAATGTCTGGAGCTCCGGCCAGAGCTTCCATCTTCCATGGAAGCTCTATTCGGAGCTTCCATAGAATTTTTTTAACAAATTAAAATTAAAATTAAAAAACATAAAAATAGAAAAAGAAGATGTAGGAGTAGAGCTTCCATGGAAACTCGAATTGAGCTTCCATGGAAGCTTGGACAGAGCATGTCCATGGAAGCTCGTCAATTTGAGCTTCCATGGACATGAAGCTCTCTTGAAGCTTCCATGGAAGCTCAATTTCGAGCATCCATGGTGGTTCGTGGTGGTGGACTGGTAATGAAGATTCCGTGGTATTTGTGCGTGGTGGTGGTGAAGAAGGGTGGAGCCGTGGAGGAGATGATGGTGGAAGTAGAGGTGAGGAGTTTTGGAGAAGAAGGAAAAATGGGGGTTTAAAATATGAAGTAATGAAATATTTAAATGGAATGATTAAAAATAAATGATAAAATAGAAAGTGAAAATAAAGGTAATGGTAAAATAAAATAAAAAATAGTGAATTTTTGACTTTTTGGGTTTATATGTAATTTCTTTAAAAATGTAAGGGCGAATTTTGTAATTGTTCAAACATCAGGTATCAATCTGCAAAGTGGCCATCTTGGAGGGTGGGTTTTGTAAATATCTGTGAAATTTATATTCAAAATGTTTCATATAGTGAGTATATAAGATAGAAGGTAATATTTGAATAAATAATGAGTAAAAAGTAGAAAACGTGTGAGAATTCACGTAAATGCTGATAAGATGATGGTTTTTATTTAATCAAATACGTTACTTTATTGCTAATTTTTAAAGTATACATTTGTAATTGTATACCTAAATAAATATTGATTTCTTTAATAAATACAGGGAGTATTAAGTATTTAATAAATGCTCTATTTTTAAAATTTTATTATTTCTATCATTTAATAAACCTACATAATATTTAATTTAATATATAAATAATTTAATTAATTATTAAAATATTCAAGTTTGGTGTCTATGGATTCGTCTTGTCACGGTGAATCTATATATACGTTCAAAATATTTTTTGTAGTTTTGTAGATAAATATATATATGAGATTAAATAAAAAATTATATATGAATAAATCATGGGAGTTATATGGTGCATTACGTCTTAAATACTTAAAATGTTCCGCCCACAAGGCTTGAAATATGCTTATTTTCATATAGATATAGATAGATATTGATAGATTGTACTATTCTAAGACACTTTTCAAAGGAGAGAAATATCTTAAACAAAAGGCTTACCAAGTCTTCGAAAAAATAGGGGCCAATGTTTTTTTACTCATTAAATGGTGGGGAAAAAATCATTGGGTTGCTTCTGGAATTCAAGACTGCAATAATTTATATGATTCAACTTGATAACTAAGTTTTACAAGTTGACAATGCCTTTAATGGTCGTTAGTGAAAACGATATTTTGTACCATGATATACTACTTAATTAATTTTGTTTTACTTTTTTAGTTTGTAATTTTTCATTTGTTAGGTCAAAGCGTTTGTAGCCGAGTGTCAATATGAGACACTTCATACCCAAGAGGTCGTGGGTTTAATTATCGAAATGGGTGATTATTTTCTCCGTATAGAGAATGATTGAAATGTTAAAAGAGAATTTATTGATGATAAAGTTGTCCAATGTTAAATATTGTAATTGTAATATTATATCCAATTTTTTTTTCATTTGTTAGCCTACTAATCATGATTTTAATAAAATCTAGATAACTTAATGAATACAACTACAACTCCACTATAATAATCGTAACTATAACGCTCTGTTACCTTCGTTTAAAAACTCATTGATTTCAGTTTAGTTCAGGTTCATTCGATTCGATTCAGTTCAGTTCAAATTTGTTTAGTTATTTTTTATACTACAAATAAATTCAGGTCATGTCTTTTATGTTCTGTTCAGTTCAGATGAAGAGAACTCAACCTAACTCACTTAAATGAATTATAACACTTTGTGGCTCTGACTAGCAACTCTCAACCCAGTTCGTGCCAGTTAACTCACCCAAAACTCAATTATACAATTATCTTCTTTTTTATATTTCTATTTATAATAACAAGCCTATAATGCCTATATATTTTTCAAATCCATATCAAACGCAAATTATTTTTTCAAATTAGTTATAGCCCAATTACTATGCACCTACCAAACTATTGTAGCCCATACTGATTAACTGATATGTTATAAACATTCCGCGGATGTAAACTTTTTTAGCAAATACACTATATAATCGCCGTATGTCGATATCTACCTATATTACAATGTTAATTTTTTAAATATGTAATGTATTACACGAGTGAAGGTAATTAAAATGGAAAATATTCAAAGAATCTCGTTTTAAATTTTATTTTCCTAGCAGTTTTCATAGGAATGCTAACTTCCATAGAATAAAACGGAATATGTAACGTGTATAATTTTTTTCACTTTCTTATAAGTATCTGACTATCTAGTATGTGCGATTAATCCTAAAGGTTGGAGAAATTTTCAAATTGGGATGATTCATGGATTTGAACAAGTGCATCCGAAATTGAAAATTTCTCCTTTTCCCAATCCGATTCTTGTCATTTTCCTCTCTTTCGAAGTGAATTTTATTCATCTCTCTTCCCCTCTTCCTCAACTGTCTATCTGTATAAATTTAGTGAGAGAGAAAGACTAAGAGAAAGATTCTCTCAAACAAGAAGAAGAAAAATAGGGAAACAAATCACACACTTCGTTTCTCTACAGATAGATAGAAAGAAAAGGTCGGAAAAAAGGGCTTCTTTTGATTTTACTCAAATCTCTTCGATACTTCCTCTCCAAGAATTGATCGTTATCTTCAAAGATCCTCAATTTGGAAACTCAATTTCCTATTCTTGAGATCTTTCAGTGGGATTCTGGTCGAAAAATTGCAACTTTTTTCCATTTAGGGATAGAAGAATGTTGATTTTCCGAAAGGGTTCCTTTCTGATGTAATATGGCACTGTTGTTTGCTGTCACAAACATAGAAGAAAGATGTCGTTTTACATTAGACGCGAGTCTTCAAAGGTGTGTTTTTTATTTGTTTATTTGCAACTCATTTTGGGCTTTTACATGTTTGGTTGAAATATTGGATGTTGTTTTTCTGATGTGAAGTTATGGAAGAGATTTTGTGCGGAGATTACAACGGAAATCAACCTTCTTGCAGAGAACTGGAAGTATATTTTAGGCGGCCTAATTTGTCAGGTTTGCCTTTTCACCTTTTTGTGACGTTCAAATTTCTTGCAACACTGAATACATGTAACTTCAGTGATATAATTTACTTCTAGAGCATGAAAAGGAAGTGAGAAGTTTAATTATGCAAACTCCCAGCTGCTTGATTAGTTGTAGATGCTTTCATATTGTAGTAGAAGAAACCAAGATTAACTTCCGATTTTACACTTGAGGACGACGAGTTGATACTCCCTGTATCGAGACGTATGGTTCTCTGATCAATGAATGATTGAACGGCTTTTGTGCGATTTAGTACTATTAGGCACTTGCATGGTTGCATGGTTCTCTGGTCAATGAATGATCAAGCAGTTTTTGTGCGATTTATTGCTATTAGGTACTTGTATGGTTCACTGATCAATGAATGATCAAACGGTTTTTGTGAGATTTAGTACTATTAGGTACTTTTGGTATGGCATTTGTTGAAATTGGAGGGTTGTTGTGGATGTAGCTCCATCTGGTAGACCCTCGGAATACTTCATATGAGATTAAGCATTGTGGTTTTCAGTCTGTTTTTAGGTTATTAACTCTATTGAGTATTGCTATTTTGTCAGGTGAATTGTCATTTTGGTCAGAGTTGTGTGATATATTTTGTTAGCTTTAAATTTGATACAATGATATCCATCCTCATGATTAATTTACTTGGGGTGTTTTTTGAGGCCATAATTTTCAATATTGTATCTGTCTATGTTGGCTATGAACAGTATATTCATGGACTAGCAGCTCGAGGAATTCATTATTTTCATAGACCTGGACCTACGCTCCAGGATTTGGGCTTCTTTCTTCTTCCGGTACCTATTAGTTATTCATGCAATTTGCTTGGCTTACTAGTTAAATACCTGAGAATTGTCACTTGTGTTGTAAACATCTGTTACTTTAGGAGCTTGGGAAAGAGAGAGCTTACGTTAGTGAGACGTTGTTTACATCTATTTTTCTATCTTTTGTGCTGGTAAGTTTCCTCCTACTACTATTGCTTTAATATCTGCTTTTAGTTTAGTGTTCTTGATGTACGGTGCTGTTACCTGCAGTGGACATTCCATCCTTTCATACTGAAGAGCAAAAAGATCTACACAGTACTAATATGGTGCAGGGTCTTGGCCTGCTTAGTCGTAAGTGAACATTTTGCATATTTTCTTCGTTCAGCTTATAGTTTGTTGAATAAAGGTTAATATTTCTTTGTTGTTTCTTTCTATATGATTTTTTTTTTTCTGTACAAACTACAGGCTTGTCAATTCCTTAGAATCATAACGTTTTATTCTACTACACTTCCTGGTCCAAATTATCACTGCAGAGAGGTAAAAAACATATTTTTTTCTTTAAATTCCAAGAGTTCCATTCCACTTGGGTTCCCTTCATTCTTAGAAATTAGCCATGTGAATGATGCAGGGCTCGAAGCTTGCAACACTACCCCCTCCTGATAACTTCTTAGCGTTCCTTGTAATAGGTGAATTATCTTTCTTTCCCACTTGGCAACTTTGAAAAGTAACTTGGAATGTCTGCTGATTTGATTCTTTATGGTTGTTCAGTTCCTAAAGGGGTGCTTTACGGCTGTGGTGACCTGATATTTTCATCTCACATGATATTCTCTCTCGTCTTTGTGAGGACATATCATAAATATGGGACTTTAAGGTAATGATATAGCGTATCGTGTATGTAAATCTTTGTGAAGAATGTGTAATCTGATCGCAAAATAGATTGTGACATACGGTATTGCTGTGGCGTGGCAGGTTTGTTAAGCAACTTGCCTGGTTAGCTGTTATTATGCAGAGCTTATTGATTATTGCATCGCGTAAACACTACACAGTTGATGTCGTGGTGGCATGGTAAGTAGAATAATCTGAAGTGTTCCACTCTAGTAGTTAGTAGTTAGATGTAAATTCTTACAGTAGCTACATGGATAAACAAAACACTTCCTTTATTGCAGGTATACTGTTAATTTGGTAGTGTTCTTCATCGATAAAAAGTTGCCAGGTTAGCACAGTTCATCTCGCTCGCATATACGTATCTTCTTTCCGCTTTCTATAATTGACTAGGACTTCTTCTGTGCAGAGCTGCCTGATCGGTCTAATGGAGCTACACTATTGCTCCCGTTGTCTAAAGATAACAAGTCCAAGGATGAAAACCACAAACTCTTGAACGGAAATTCTGGGGATCCTGCTGATTGGGTACGAATTACTCACCTTCCATGTCAGCTTTTATTGCCTTTTGCAAATGCTTCTGAAGTTCTGATGTTAGATGTGCTCATATGCCAGTGATTTAGAGAATCACACCCGGAGCTGATTCCTTGAATAACTCTTTACCTTCCTTTTTTATGGTTTTGCAAATGTTTCTATTATGTTCATGAAAAAATTGTTGCAAACACGCACTTATTATCAGAACTAATCTGTTTTCTTCTTAAAATCGGGTGCTTTCCTTTTCAGAGGCCAAGAACTCAAATCAACGGGAAGACCATGGAAGAAGGAGCTGTCATACATGTTGAAACAGTCATCAACGGTACATAATTGATCTATGATGCATCAGATTCGATTTACAGCGAAGCTGTAGACAAACACCATTTGTAATGTAGAAGATAGAAGCATCTTTGCTCAAAACATTCCATCCACAACACAGTATTGTATGATGATGGATTTTATCATTTCATCTGTCTTTTACGTAACATTTCTTGTTCTCTGGGTAATTAAGTTTGTTCCTTTTGTTGCTGAGTTGTTTCAATTTGTTACAGCACATGATGTGCTGTGCTGTTTATACTTCTGTCTGCATATGAATGAAGTTAAGAAATCATGGGTGCACATGTCTATATGTTTGATACGGTGCTACACTGACTCATGATGCTTTGTGTGTTGTATAGTGCCTAAATGCCTCAAATTCGGTGTGATTTTTCCATTGTAAAAGACATTGAAATCTAAATTCTATGGATCAAATCGCACTGAATTTTAACGGGCAGTTAAATGTTCCATACACGGGCAAATTTTAGGTTTTAGATGATCACACTTTCCAAAAATAAAATAAAATAACATATTTTGGATCTTTAAGAAATGGAAAGATGTGTTATGTCGTGCAAACTGGCATATAGCACGATGCCTCACATGTAATACATATCGTACATGTATGCATCAATCAGTTTTCTGCATTACTTTCATTGCCAATTCCATGTGCCTACTTGACTCAAATCAAATCTTTAAACTCCAAAGATCTTTTAACAGTTAGTTCGACGCTACACGTACCTTTCCCTTTAAGTGTACTCACCACTCGAGTTCCATGTGGGCTTCAATCGTGGTGTCCGTATTGGTCTTAGATGTGATAGGATTACTGAGTGTATTCGGAGAAGTGTACTAGTATCTCATAAACGGATAAACCTCTTTAAACATGATTATGGAATGCATTATGTTTGAAATTTATCTTTAGTCACTTTTAAACGTTCATAAATCATAATTTGCAAGTTCGAGGTACGGTGGAAATAGAGGGACATATCATTCGGAAAATTATTACCTAGACTGGATTTGTATTTTTTTCATAAATCATCACCACAACACCATTTTGGGCTTCTTATTGTTCCTTCAAGGCCGAAGGAATAACTTTTGGGCTGTACATTGCAGTCCTAACTTTCAGTCCAATTACAGTTTAACTAAGGCGAAAAATCCCAATAAGCCCAACCAGGACCATGTGCTATAAAGGGCCCGTTTTGGGTTGCAAGTATTTTCTTTCTAGTTTTAGTTCTCAGCTCCCTGCCGACTATATTCGGCACATGTGCATAATTCAGTCGAACACTATTGGTTCATTTTCGGGCGTAAGGATCTGCCATCACCCATAATCAAACTCTTGCGACACACACACTTATTGATACCATACAAAAATATTGAGAAAATGACTTTGCATTATAACGCAAGGTCATGATCAAGCGAATAAATTATATTATCTTCAATAGTTTACAAGACATGTGTCTAAAATCTTGGTGACATGCACATAGTGACTAAAATTCGGTATCTTGGTTGCTTGACCATGTTTTTCTTGCGAACGGAAGTTTCAATCATGATGATCATAGTGTCTCACGCTTACCAATTAGGTTATGTGACTTTGACATTCGATTAATAATGACATAAATTCGAGAAGGGGCTATTTTATAACATACGAGCGATAATACGATAGTCTACATAATACCAATTTAACTTCTTGGAGATATTTCTTTTACAAAATCTTGGTTTACATCTAAACTTTTGATATGGTACATGCATGGGGAGATTTGTTGCCATACAGACAATGGGTTGTCTACAGATAGGTCTGTGTTTATCCATGTGCCCTTCACTTGATGAGTATCATTGATGATACCTTTGGGCGGCATAATGTCCCAACCTTTTTCATTGTTTGGAGGGTAAATAAGGAAATATATTAATTCATTGCAAATGGAACAAGAATCGGAGAATCAAAACATCCAATCTTGCTTGTTTTTTGCAATTGCAACATTGGCAATGACAGATTGAGGTTACATGTCTTGTCCCACATGGTGAACCAATAGCTCATCCTGGCGCAATTTATGCATCAAATTTAAGTACAAATCATATCAATACGCTATTTCACTTTCGTATGTGATGCTCATCGACAAAATTTTAGGCCTCATTGGTCCCGAAATGCATTTGGTCTTGGTCAAACTGCACATCTAAGGTCCGAATGCATTTGTGGTGTTTCACGGTTTAATGCGAATCATGACGATTGGTACAGGTTTAACACGATGCATTTCGATCGTTTGCATTCAAACGCATTTTAATTACATTTGCAAATTGGTTTAGGTGCATTTCTGTATTGGAGAAACCCTAAAAGATGACGAATTGGGGGCAACTTGGTGCCAAGACAAATATAATACACTAATTACTATGACAAAAGATGTACGTATAGTCGATAATCATTTTGACATATAATTGACGTATTTTGACACCGACCACTACTTCCAACATTGTTCTGGATGTGAACATAAAGTTCGAAATCTAATTCAGTTATCCGAACGCGCTTAATTGTAATGGCGTCGGACATAAAATCTTGGCCACAAAAGACTGAATATTCTCGGTGGTTATATAAGACGAATAGTCGATATACACTACAATAAATCTGTGAAATAGCGATAGATATTAGAGACGGATTTACTAATTAGCGACGGATCTGTCTCAGTTAGAGACGCCCGTTCACTCAAAAAAAAAACAAAAAAAATTCAGAGACTGAATTTAGCGACGGATAGGGCTATCCATCGCTAAGCCCTTTAACATACGGGTTCCCGTCTTCTTCCCCATTTCTCCACTGCTTCACATTTCTTCTTCCCCCCTTAGCCATTTCGCCTCTTGTGAAGTCCGGTCAAAACTCCACCATTCCGGCCAATCTCGGGTGGCCATTCAATTTCATTCTTCTTCGGCTATTTATTCCATAATTGAAGGTATTAGTCTAAAACCCTAACTTTGTTAAATTTGAGATTTTTGTAATTTCGACGAATTTGAGCAATTGTATGTTTATTATTAGTCTCTACTAGTTAGTTTAGCTTATATTAAGTAGTTGATTAAATTTGAGGTTGTGCAATTGATAGATTTATTGTGAAATTGGAAGATTTGATTGAGTGTTTGGAGACCATTTAGTGAATTTGGTGGTTGTAGTATAATTGACTCGTATTAACTTAGAAAGAATTATTACTATTTTAATCTGCAATTTGTAATTTTAATAGTTTAATGGAAATTTAAAATTTATAAAATTAAATTTTAAACGTAAAATGCATGTAATTCGTAAAATTTTAAACGTATTATAATTAACAAGGTAATTATAGATCGAAAATTGGGCAATTGTAATGAAATTCAATACGTAATGCGTATAGTTATAAATCTAATAATTTCAGACGTGTCTAACTGGCTAGCCAATACGTAATGTGTATAGATCGGCTAGCCATGAACCCACCACCGCCTCCCGAAGAAACTACACAATTTGGTTCTTGTCTTCAGTAATTAGATTTGGTTTGCAATTGGACATTTTGGATGAAGGTTTATATGAAAGCTGTGAATTGAATTTTTTCATTGGGAATGATGATTAAAAAAGTAATGGGTGTTTAAACTGTAATTATACCTGGTGGGAACAGACTAGTATTCAATTTAAATCTTTTGGAGGGAATTGATGAAATTCACATTTTTTTCATTTTGGTGGGAAACTGACTATTTGATGTCGAAAACAATCATCGATCACTCAACACTTCAAGGATGACTTCTCCACCTTCGTCACCTCCTCCACTGTCGCCTGCACCATTGCAAGAGTCAAGAGTGATCTCTATTTGTAGAGGACGAAAAAACATGAATATCGGTATAAATTTTATATTTTATAAATTATGATGAAAAGAAAATAACAAACAATAAAAAAAAGTGCATGACAGGTGGGTCATCACAACTGAAAAATGCGCTTTGAAACGCAAATCTCAAATACATGAGGACCCCCATGCATTTGAAATGCTACTCCCACAACATTTCGAAATGCAATCCCGCAAAAGTGCATGGGCTTTACGAAACACATTTGGGTCGAAACGCATCACAATGCTTCAAACCAATCACCAAATGCATTTCGGTCAACCATTAAAACGCATCACTTTGCATCGAACCAATGAGGCCCTTAGACATTTTAAAAAAATAAAAATCTGATTAGTCGATCATAGTTTCATAATTTCTGACTCGGTTGGTGAGATATTCCAGGTAGATTTTTAAGCGAAACAATTATCTTTCCAACATACTCGCAAGTATTTAAGGAAGATGGCCGACTCGGGAACCCGGGTCATGCGGGAGTGGGCTGTATCCTGCGAGACCACACAGACAGTTTTGTCCGGGCCGCCTCGGGCTATATAGGTTATACAGATAATAACTTGGCGAAGTTTGTGGCACTTCGTATTGGGCTTATGCTTGCTTTACAGAGAGGTATATCTAAGATTTTTATACAAACTGATTCTCACTATTTGTTTGCAAGTTTGTGCAGGAAGCAGGTTCCAGCTCGGGTGCATCAGCAGCTAATCCATGAGCTGCATGACCAGCTTCGGGGATTCCAAGGCGTAGATATAGCTTTTGTCTACAGGGAAGTGAACGGTATAGCTGACACTTTAGCTAAACGTGGGAGCTCCCTGGGTATGGTGTTAGGTAGCAGTAGTAGTTGTAGTAGTATGTCTGATGTACAGTTTCTAGATCGCAGTTTGTATTCGGGGCAGCTGAGCCCGATTTTGCATGTGTGGGACGAGTGCCCTGATTGGCTAGAATCATCGTTAGGTTCTGATCTTTGTACGTCCTACACTAGAATAGTTTCTAAGGCTGCGAGCCTGAGACAAACCGCTTGTACCCTTTGTTAGAAGTAATACATTTGCACTTTCTAAAAAAAAAAAAAAAAAAAAAAAAAAAAAAAAAAAAATATGGCCGAGTCTTCCCGTATTTTGTTTCATTCTCAAGTCCTTGGGTTAGAGCATAAGTTAGTGCTACTTTAGGCTATTCGAGTTGCCCACTAGGGCGTAGCATTCATGATGTTTCTTTTCACCTAGGTAGATTACTCCACTAATTAATTTATTACATGCTCGAATGGCTAGCTATGTTGTGTGTCTCAAATAGAAAGAATATGCATGGATCTCTCCTCCTAATAGAGTGGGTCAGGCCAGAGATCAACCTAGCTAGCTAGTAAGTACTTGTCACTTTATTTTGCTAAACATATGTAGTGCTTAGCTGAGATTTTCAACTGAACTGTTTTAAGCCAATTATTAGGCCATCTCCAACCCTCATACTCTATCAAACTCTATCATACTGTCACGTCAACATTCCACTAACTTCAAACTCTATCAAACTCTCTATCTCCAACCCTCAAACCCTATCATACTCACTTTTTCATTTTCTTTTCTCATTTCTTTTTAAACTACACTATTCTTTTCTTATTTCTTTTAAAACTTCATAATTCATACTTCAAATTTGTTTTAAATTTCGGTAATTAAGTAAAATAACATGAAATAAAAATTGAAAAATTACAATATTCGAAAATAAAAAAATTACAATACTTCATAAAAATATTACACTACTTGAGATAAAATAGTACATTACATGAAATTAAACACTAAGGTTTTATATATAATTATAAACCTTAAAAAGTAAATATTATAAATAGAAAAGGAAAGAAAATAAAATGTGAAATAGAGTGAAAAAGGAGAAAATAAAATAAACAACACAAAATAAACAAAATAGAAAGAGAAATAAAGAAAAGGAGAATGAAACAAAAAAAATTGAAAAAAAAAAAGGAAAATCGACTTTAAAAGCCGATCAAACGCGTTTGATAGTTCATCACGGCTGGAGGCATTATCATCCGTTTGTAAAATTTACAAACCTCACTTTCATCCCCGTTGGAGAAGTCCTCAGGATTGTTATAATTTCATATTGACCAACTGTAAAGTAGCTAGTCGCGGGGGTGGATTAGTTAGTACCGGAGGGGACCTTATGAAGCCAATGTGGGTGGCAGGAATGATAACCCACCATCTTCATCAGGGCATATAATCAGTAATTGCCTTTAATTTGAGCAGCAATGCTTTATAAATTTCTTATATCTAATTTTGATATATAGCATTGGTGTCCACAATTTTAATTTGGAGTTCAATATGTTTATGCAGGGACCATTTATACCTATATACCTATGTCTCTATCATGAACTAGTCCTTTCCACCAATTATAAAATGGATGTTGCAAAAGCCCTTCATCTTTTTGATTCCTATCTCACTTGAAAAACTATACTTGTGTTTAATTCAGTTTAAATTTCTTATTACTTTTAACACTTTTCAAAAGTTGATTAATTATGCATGGACCATTTTCAATTTTGAGGATTTTTATAATTTTTCTAATAGACCATATCCCGAAAGAGTTATTCCACTTCATTAAATTATAAACAGATCACCATAAGTGTAGAATATTATTGACATGAAATCTTAAGCAATGAGTAGACGGGTTGAATGTTTCAAAAGTGTGTTGATAATAGTTGTCATGATTATTACTATTATTATTCTATATACACTATGATAATAATAAAAATAATCATTATTATTAGCTAAGTGCTAGAAATTTTTGTTGTCTCAATATCATAAAACCAGGACCTGGTCGATATATATCATACATGGACTGGGTCCAACTCAGCTCAAACATTCCATTTCTTAATAATCAGTTCAGTTATTTGAAAAAAATTGATTCAAGATGTACATGCTTCAAATTAGATCCTAATTTCGCCCCTATAAAGACTCCCGAACATCGTCTAAAATAGGTCCGATCAATGATTAAATTACTTGAGAGACAAACTGATGTGACGCGGAAGTGTCGGATTTCGATGAAAGCTTAGTGTTTTCTATGCAGAAACGGTGTTCTGAGTCAAAGTCATCGCTTTACCATGATGTACGATGGATTTCGGCCATCGGAGGTCGTTTAGAGGGTTAAAATCGCATTTTTATAAGTTTTGGGCACTTTTTGTAATTTTTAATAGTTGTTAGAATTCGTTTTGTATTAGGTTTCTTCTCCAGCAAGTTAGGTTATCAGTATTTAAACATTATTGGATGTTTTTGTGAGTTAGTTTTTGATTGATTAATAAAAAACGAGGTTTCCTCAAAATTTATCAATTTTCGGTATTCTTCGCAATCAACGAATTTTGGTAAAGAATTCTTCCTAGCCACGTACGCTGCATCACAAACAATTGTATTTACATAATTTGTTGAGGTGGTCGTAGTGAAGATTTTTTATTTTGACTACGTCACAGAATATCTCCTTTGACTAGCATATATAGTGTATTTAATTTGTCGTGTTTCTTATCCACGCCAGGATCTTCAAAAATTGTCTGAGTGGAGTTAAAAGTACAGTATATGTGTATGCATGGTTTTCAGTTTTTAGATACTCAATTTAAATATTGATAATGGTTTTTTGTTTTTGTTTAAATATAGCCTTGATTAGAATAAATATGTACGATTTTATTTGGTCTCAGTCGGATGGATATGGAATGAGCCCTAGCAAAGTGAAGAAGCACATTTTGCCAATTCAAGAGTTAACATGTGTGCCAATTGGACAGACCTTCGTATGTGAGCGAAGATAAATATGGCCCCTTGAAGGAGACCGGTCTTGGATATGATCGGGGACGGGTCTCCTTATGCATTAATCCAGACGATCAACGAAGAGTAATGAACACGAGACACGCACAATCCTAGTCCGCGGACATGTTGGCGATTATCTATTAGGGAGCTATATATTGGCCAATATACTCCTATACATGAGCCAGATTCCTAGGCTACAAGGTAAGCAGTCAATCAATACGCTATTCAATGGGTGGTAAAATCGTAACAACCTATTGAGTCAGTATATCTAATCAATTCTCTTTCTTACCTTTTAACATACACTTATTACTTTATCTATATCCGATTTCTCCATAGCAAACCGACTCAAACCAGACTAACCTCCTACGTACCTTTATCTTACATGAACCAAGCTAGAGAGAGAGGGGCATTCGTTACCAAGACGGGACTTAATGGACTTGGGCTCTGTTCTCTTCGTCTGAACAGAACTGAATTGTAGTATAAAAAACAACTAAGGAGAACTGAACTGAACTGAATGAATCTGAATTGAACTGAATTGAAATTAATGAGTTTTCAGATAAAAAAAACAGAGCCTTAGTCTAATTTTCACCACATCAAACCTAATTTTTATAATCTTCATGGAAAAAGAAGCCACATAGTGATTGCTCACAATTTCAACTGGAGCCGTCACACGAATCGAGCCTTATCAATGGCTCGTTGAGAATCGAGTTGATTAGGGCTCAAATTGTTAATACTCGAGAATACTTCGCTCCCTTTTTTATAACATCACTACCTCCAACTTATCAAATTGTATATGTTTCTTTTGACGTCGGTGATACCATGTTTAAAGATTACAAAATCTATTACCATTCCGTTAGCTGTGTGTCATGCTCATACAACTTTAATATCCAATTTATATCATGGTCTTGAAAGTGACCGACTTTTCTTTAATTAATTATTACCATCTCTAATTGTAACTTTTCTCAGAATCACTTTCTGTTAAGGAAAAACATAGGAAAATGAGATTTAAAAATCAAAACCAAAATTCCAAGAAACGAAAGTAAAAACTTTGCTAGTGTAAAAACTGAAAACAGCCAACTAAAAAGAGAGAGAAAGAGAGAATGATGAAGAAATATAAAGGCAGCATAAAAGTCAGAAACATAAAGCAGAAACAAAGCAAAAATAGGAAAAAGAATGGAAGAATTAATGACCTTTTCTAAGTAATTTTTTTTACACAATCTCTAGAGATGTACCTATATTTCAATAAATTATCAATGATATCAATCAAATCGTTTATGTTGTTAACAAATAATACAATGTACGTTTTGTTTGATAATTTTGATGATTTCCATGAAAACATACGTATCTAAATAATTTATCTAAATACCGTGTATGAGTATATCCACTCAAATTCTTTTTTAGTGCAAACAGACGCAAGTCTTAAATACAGCAGCACTGTTGAACAAAGTGAAAACACATGAAAATACATAATGCCTGTTGATGATGATGCTGATGATGCCACACACAGACACACCAACCCCATGCTTTTCTCATATATAATGCATGTTGCTTCATCATGAATGATGAAAATACTCTCCAAATCTTCAAAAGTTAAAAAAGAAAAGGAAAAAAAACTCTTCTTTAACTAGTAGCACACATTTCTTACAGTTCTTGGATCCACAAAATCAATCAAATATATTCTCTCCTTCATCTATCCCTATTCACTCACATTCTACAAGGTGGGATTGAAGTATCTGTTTGTTTCTTCTGCAAATAAAATATAAAAAATGGGAGCTGGTTGCTCAAAATTCCCTTTCTGTTTGTGGCGTTCACACCTCAAACCCTCTGTTCTTCAGGCATCTGATTTGGGTTTGTTTTCTTGATCTTTTCTTCTTAAAGCTGTAGTTTTTGTAAAAAAGATGTCGTTTTGTTGATGATTTGAGCTTGTGGGTTTTGCAGAGAATGGAGAGAAAGATTCATTGCCAACTTTTAGAGAGTTTAGTTGGGAAGAGCTGAAAGCAGCAACAAAGGGGTTTTCATCTGATAACATTGTTTCGGAGCATGGTGAGAAGGCTCCTAATGTAGTTTACAAAGGCTTGCTTGAGAATGAGCAATGGATTGCTGTTAAGCGGTTCAATAAGTCTGCTTGGCCTGATTCTCGCCAATTTCTTGTTAGTACATTTCTTCATATATGCCTTTTGCTCTTTGTGGTTTCACTTTTGTTTGTATTTCTAATCAAGAATCAGGATCAATGAGATTATGTGATGAGGGACTTTTTGTTTTACTATAAGTTGGATTGTTGTGATGCTTTAGTTTTTGGGTGATTTGTTGATTTCTTGTTAGTAAATTTTACTGCATTATTATTGGATTTCTTGCCTGATGATTTTGTACTGCTCTTTATGTGCTTTATGGTTTCTTTTGTGTATGTCTGTTCATGAGAGAGTTGAATTTGTATGTCTGAGGAAAGATTATGTTATGTGGAACTTTCTGTTTAACTAGAAGTTGATTTGTCATAATAATACCTTGGTTTTTGGGTGGTTTGTGAAGGATGAGTCGAAAGCTGTGGGAAACCTGAGAAGTGAGCGGTTGGCGAATCTCATCGGTTGCTGTGTCGAAGGGGAGGAGAGGTTGCTGGTAGCAGAGTTCATGCCTAATGACACTCTTGCTAAGCATTTGTTTCACTGTGAGTCAGTCAGTTCCATTAAATTGTTTATGGTTTTGATGTCTGCATCACATTTATAATTAATGCCATGTTGTCCGGTGGCCGGAAATGCCTTGGGTAAAAGAACTCGAAATCATTTTGAGATTGAGGATTCCATTTAGTTTTTTGTTGTTTTCACCTAGTTTGATCAAATAATGTAAAATTGGAGTTTTGACGTTGAACTAAAATAGGGGAGAGTCAACCAATGAAATGGGCAATGAGGTTGAGGGTGGCATTGTATTTAGCACAAGCCCTCGAGTACTGCAGTAGCAGAGGTCGAGCATTATATCACGACCTTAATGCTTACAGGGTCTTGTTTGATCAGGTGAAATGAAACGACTTCTTCTTTCGCCTACCTAAAATCTTGATTTGATTGTTATGTTGTCTTATTTATATTGGGGCAATCTACCTACTCTTCGACAGGATGGTAACCCCAGGCTCTCTTGCTTTGGACTAATGAAGAATAGTCGAGATGGCAAAAGTTACAGTACAAACCTTGCTTTTACTCCCCCCGAGTACTTGAGAACTGGTACATTATATGCTTATCCATATATCAATATGTTCTCTTGCAATTATTTCTTGTTGAGTGAATCATAGTCTTGTTTGGTGATTATTTCTTTGCAGGAAGAGTGACTCCTGAGAGTGTCGTTTACAGCTTTGGTACCATGCTGCTGGATCTTCTAAGTGGCAAGCACATACCACCAAGTCATGTATGATAATATGATTGAATATTCTTGCTTCTTTTCTGATGTGTTGTGCAATTGAAAAGGTCCTAAAATTAAACTTGATTCCTAGCTTCTGTAATTTTGTGCAGGCACTTGATCTCATTCGGGGCAAGAACTTTCTGATGCTCATGGATTCTTGTTTGGAGGGTCATTTTTCCAATGACGATGGAACTGAATTGGTGCGCTTGGCTACTCGGTGTTTGCAATATGAAGCAAGAGAAAGGCCTAATGCCAAGTCTCTTGTAACTTCTCTCGTCTCTCTACAGAAAGAGACCGATGTATGATCCTTCATGATATTTTATTTTTCCCATACTTGCATGTAGAAGTCAGTCAAAACTACATTGTGAGATGAGAGTAATACTCTTTTGGTCCATCAATGCTCGAAACAGGTTCCTTCTTATGTTCTGTTGGGTGTTTCACAAGGAAATGGCACTTGCAGCCCACCGCTAGTGTTGACTCCGATGGGTGAAGCATGCTTGAGAATGGATCTTACTGCTATACATGAAATATTGGACAAAGCTGGATACAAAGATGATGAAGGAATTGCCAATGAGGTTTGTGTTTTTCAGTTCTAAATCAATTGCCTCTTTAATCACAGCTCTTCCTTTCCTGATCTCATATTCATTTGCGGAGCAAATGATACAGTTCAGCAATTTCATCGTCCCATTTTACCTGTTCTTAGCTTCAATCAATCAACTCAAATATAATCATTTTGTTTCTTATGTACTTCTCTATGTTGATGCAGCTGTCATTCCAAATGTGGACAAATCAAATGCAGGACACCTTGAATTCGAAGAAGCAAGGCGATGCAGCTTTTCGAGCCAAGGATTTCACAACCGCCATTGGGTGCTTCACCCAGGTTAGACAAGTTATAACTAATGGCACCACTTAACATTCATCTTTATAGGTCATACTGAAACAACGCTCTGTTTCTTGCAGTTTATTGATGGTGGAACAATGGTATCTCCGACTGTTTATGCTCGTCGTTGCTTATCTTACTTGATGGGTGATATGCCGAACGAAGCTCTTGGTGATGCCATGCAAGCACTTGTGGTGTCACCAGACTGGCCAACCGCATTGTACCTTCAAGCAGCGTCACTCTTTTCCCTTGGAATGGAAAATGACGCGCAAGAATCACTAAAAGAAGCCACAACCTTGGAAGCCAAAAGAAACAAAAATTGAAACCATTGCATAGATGATAGAGAATGTCTCCCTTCCTCTGCTTCTTGTGTATCTAGCTTTAATTCCCTTGCCAAAACACAAGCTATTTTGAAATTGATTGCTAATATCAGGATTTTGTAAACTTAAGGTTCTCTCTTTGATCTATGTGAGTTTTGTGGAATGAAAATTCATTAGGTTAACCTCAAATTTATCTCCAAGATTCTAAATGGCAAAATTGGAAGCTTGTTATGGGACGAAGTAAGTTACAAAAGAGCAGCTTTTCATGCAATGTTCTTTTAACTCTTGGTTTATAAGCAGTCTGCTTCCGCAATTAGTGACTTCACATTCATCAACAAAAATTTCGCTCATGGAATCATATTTAACATTAAACTCTATGCTCCATTAGCCAGCAAGCCAAAGTAAAGATTACAGAACCATTAAACATCATGTATTCATGTGATATATCCACAAATAAAAATTTGTTCTACATCTATAAGCAACAAAAAATTCCAGTACAATTGTAGTATCCCAATAGTACCATTCATTCTTTTATTAGTTCTGGTTGCTTCAATGGCGTCTGGTGAAAAAAGCAGCTTCAGCAGGATATCTCATTTTACATGGGAGGTCGATTAGTTCCAAGCAGTTGGCCGACTAAGTTAGTCACCTGCAGCGGAAAAACAGATACAAGTCATTTTAGCAAGGCAGAAAATGACCACAGTTTCAGGAATTTGATTTAAGAGAGAAGACGACAAAAACCAAGGTGTGCAAAACGTAACATTTCAGTGATTACATTTCTGAGGTAGAATTTGATAAACTTAATGCGTGTTGAGATTTCAAAGCAACATTCATTAATTTACATAGCTATAACTGGTCTCGGAGTTAACAGGATCCACAAATAAGGTGCTTGATTGAGCTGATTCGGGGTTCAGAACACGAGTTTTAGAAGATGTCAAGTGACAAACAGTAAATGTAATCTAACATTACAAACAACGTTTGCCCATATAAAGAATAATGTTATTCTAGGAAATCTGCATTAGCAAAAGATAGACTAGCAGCTAGCAAAATTATCATTTGTTGCTTAAACAATATCGTAGCTAACTCATTAAAAAAGGATCAAAGGAAAAGCTAATGACAAATAAACAAAAAAGGGTATTTGAACGAAAAATGGCTTCTTACATCCTAACTATAAAACCACGAATGCACTAACCATCAAGTAGTACTAAAGGTTAAAGGACACAAATAAAAGCCAAGTTTCAATGAAAATTCTTTCCCACACTGAGGACGCAAGTTTCGGCAGTATAGTACAAAGTTCTTTACCTTCTCTAAATATATGGGGTGAAGAAGAAGAAGATACATAGACCAGAATAGATAACCATCCCAGGTTATAAAAATGATGTATAAAGTGCCCGTCAAATATCTGAAAATAGTCATAATACTTATGGCATTTATTCACAAGCTCCAAGTCATCATTGAATAGTCCATTCACACAAGAGTACTATTCCTCACATCATTTACGATCTTTCACTTCCATTTGTAAACCCATTAATGCCCTGTGTCACTAAAGTAACAAGAATATAACACAATGCTCAGATGTTTTTTACTACGTTCAGAACACCATGACTATTTCAGCAACATAACTACTCGATGCATGCAGACAGACCACCTAATAAAATGAAGCTACCAGTAACTTTACAAGTTTGATCTTTTCTGATGGAAATAGCTAAATCTTTGTTTATAAATCACAGCGGCAATGGATGCTTAGTCAAATTGAATGATAACGGGCAATCGATACTTAAAACAAACTTACTGCCAATATCTCTAGTTACTTCCAACGCACGAAATTACTTCACCAAACAAAACTACCACACCTTCTGAGCCTAAAAACCTCTGATTCCATGAACTCAATCGACAACAAGTAAATTTTGGTGGAAAAGAAAAAGCAAACATGGACAAAAATAGATTTATTTACTGGTCAAGCATCTGTATGAGATGAAAATCAAGTGCTAAAACCAAATCACCTGCCAATATTTCGAAACGCAACGATCAATGCAACTATTTTCGCCCATGTTTAACTCGGACTCCTTGTACCTAAAAGCATGAAAGTATACTCTAATCAATCACCAAAGTTAAACACACTTACAGAACCAGCAATTACGCAAAGTGATCGAAATTAAACAGTTCTACAATTCAACTAGGTGCCTAAAAATCCAATCTTGGAACATAAAGACATACTTGTTCTCGATGCATTTGTTGAAGCACGTATGTGTAAGCCTGACATTGCAATGAAGGTATCATCAAGTAACGAACACTAACATAACACTTCCATTTAAAGAACAAAATAACTAAAATAAATTAACAAATCCATGAATTAGAAACGGATCACAAGAACAGAAGCTAAATACAATCGAGGCAAGAAATTGCCTACTTGTTAAACATATCGACTCGATACTCCATTTCCTTCTCCATCATCCCAATGATCTGTAAAGAAGAAAAACGAGTTACTTCACTACCTAAAAGATGCATCTTTTTTGAAAAGCAGGGGCAAGAAATTACCTGTTCTTTCTCAATTTCAGATGCAGCATTGTTCGGATTCATCATTAGACCAAGATCTTGAGAAACACAGCAATCGGAACAAAGAGGCAATTGTGGGTAGAGGTTTTCTGTAGTGGCTTAAACCCTAATCTGAAACGAATTAAACAGACAAAGGGGCACAAGGGTTTAAATTACGTGGAACGATGATACGAGATGAATCTGTTCGTTCGTCAATAGATCGGAACCGTTGATCTAATTCCACGTGGATAGAAGTAAAGCCGTCGATGCCGCTCTTTTATTTATTTTTGTCCTTTTGATATACTTTACCTAATGAAATTACGGATGTTGCAACCTTAAAGACCTGACGTGTCTCATCCATCCCGTTGAAAAATGTAACTATTTTTTAAAAAAATTATAATTATATAGAATTCTGACAAACATCTCAAACTAACCTTAGGTGATACAAAGTTCAATGAGGAGGGTATATTGCCTACTAGGTTTTAAGTGAAACCGAGACGAGTTAAATAGCAACCATACTAGGTAATAATGTACATCACTCACTTAATGTACATGTCCCACTCTTGCATATTTATGCGGATTGATATGAAACATTTACTACCACATGGTGTATGAAATAATGGTAGACCTGATTTAGGTAATAATTTTTCACCATACTATTGGCTTGACAATATATAAAATGGATCTGAATCTCACGAAAATTTCAAAGCATAAAGCATATCTAAATCATCATCATTTGATACTGGTACTACAAAGTAAATAAACATGTTTAATTACAAATAAACTTAGCTACAAATATTTTGTTGCAAAAGATGTCAATTATAATACTCCAGATTTAGCTCCAAGTAGCAACTTAATTTTAGTGATGGTGCATAAGTGACTATGGTCATGCGCAAAAGAACAATAACACAAAAGGCCTTTGTCACCGGGCAAAGGCATTTCTTTTCATTAGTATAGATGATGAATTTACAGCTAATCCAATCAATACATATGATATGACATATTTCAAAGAAACCCCCTGAGAAATTGCAAGTACTACTCAACCCAAGTGAACCACTCAAACTCTGCGCCAAAACACTACAACAGCTTCACAATCAGCTCGTAGACACCTACGATGGAATGTTGAAGTGGAACAGCCAAGATATAACAAACGCAAACACCATACATGCAAGAAGAAAGTTGAGAAACCGGTGGCCATTTAAGCAACTTCGAGTCTCTGAAACACTCACTGCAGCTGAAGATGTAGTTGCAACAGCATTGCTCTCGTTCAGTTGCAGAGCTTCGATGTCATTAGGCCCAACAACATTTCGTGCAATTGCATTACATATCTCACAAGTCCTGATGATGAGATGAAACAACAGCATTACGATAGTTAGAGTTTGAATACAAACATAAATTGCACAGAAACGGCCCGTCATATATATCATAACATATTAACATTGGCATCGTTTGCTACATGAGAAATGAGAGCTAATAATGAGAATGGTCCAGAATACAGAATATATAGGTTGTCTTTGCAATTACTTTGATAAACTGTGTATCCGTTTTTACAATTCTTACAAGCATCATTTTTGGGGAGTTAAAAACATGAAATGGGATTTTTTGGTACCTTCAAGGCTTTAAGGACAATCCTTGCTTCTTACAGCCAAAAATACTTCAAACGCAAACATAGTCCTGACTTAATTTTCTTATGAGCGAAAACATCACGTTTACAACATGCTAAAGAGTTGATATATGGCAATCCATCAACAAGGGTATCTAGAAAATGGATGAAACAGATAGGTTCGATGAAGCACTCGACAAGCAATGTTCCAAAATAGTTACAAATCTCAAGTATCAAGCAATCATACATAGATTCAATAGCTTAATGAAGACTCATGAGAGGAAGAGAATCTGAAAACAGGAAGTGAACTATACAAAGTGGAGAATAAAGAAAGAGAGAATCTACATGAGGAAGCAAGAACTACAAGAAAAGGACAGAATAGAAGAGCATTTGTCGGAGTAATTTACAATTTTACATTACAGTATTACACATCTAAGCAACATGTTCAACTGCTTTTCTCTTTATTAGCTTTCACTACTTTCTTTGTGGTCTTTGTCTTTAGATAATCATGTTTATTAATCTTGTCACGCACCTATATTCCTCTATCACCATCACCAAAACACAATCTTGTCAGCTAAACACTAAAAGATTCCTAATACACTGGAAAGTGTAATGTAATCTTCACACTTCACAATATTCACTGTCAACGTGTTGAAATATCCCACACCGCTTCAAAGAATGTCCTAGACATACATATAAATCGGATAACTTTCTCTCCTCGTTTCGAGACAATTTAAACAAGCCTTTTAAGTGGACAAGTGACCAGTTCTATTTCTAGTCAGTTTTAACAAGCCTTATAAAGTAAACAATAGCACAATTATACTAAAATGATTACCATAAACTACCCAAACAGCTTAAATGAAACAGTAAGTCACATTGGATGTGTAATAAGGTAGACTACACTACAGTACTAAACAAATAACACAACAAAGAACAGGACAAAAGAACATGTAAAACAAAACAGAATGAAGCAGAGGTTAAAAATATTGTACTAACTTGTTTCCTTTGATCTTGAACCAAGTCTCAGCACAATGTCTGTGAGCAGCAGCCAAATCATCCTTACAGGAACAACCCAACTCAATAGCAACACCAGAACTTGGACTACTACTCACCAAACTCAAATGGCAAATCCTACAATCCTTTTCTACTCCACTAAACTTCACCTTCTTCTTCACACCACTCTCCAAATCAACAACAGAACAATCAGAATCATCACTCACTGATGAAGTTCTCCTAGACCCCAAACACTCATCTTCCAAGATTTCAGACCCAAAAGGAAAGTTATAATCTTCACAAGACCCTTCACCATCAGCAGTGGAGTAAAATTGAGAGTTGCAAGAGCCCTCATCAGCCTCAGAGAAACAAACACTATCCTCCTCCTCCTCCTCATCTTCACCGGTGGCAGTGGAATTCCGGTGGCCGGACTCTAAATCCATGTGTGACATTTGCAAAACAGACATCTTTAAGCAGACCCAGAAGTGAAAAATGCAATTTTGAGGTAGAATTATAGGGAACAGTGTGGTTCAAGGCCTTAAAGGTTGAATCTTGGGAAACCCCATTTATAAAGCAGACATCTTTTCACCTACCCAGAAGTGAAAAATTCAATCTTGAGGTGGAAACAGTGTGTCAAGTCCTTAAAGTCTTAATCTTGGGAGAACCCATGTGGTTGGATTCAAGAAAAGGATATGGAATAATGTTGTAGGGGCCTGGTAGATCACAGGGTTTGTTCTGTTGTGTGTGTAACTGTGTATTAATGATATTCCGAGTGAAGTGAGTAGTAAATGAGAGGAATGAATCAGGTCACCTTTTCAGCTCACTCCATAGCTGTTGTTGAACTAAAAGTTGTGAGTGAGTGAATGATAGTTTGGTTAGTAAACACACGAATAAATACACAGAGAGCAAATGAAGAAGATGAACATGTTTTTGGCTTATTAGAATGGGAAAAAGCACATATGTTTAGGTGAATGTAAGTATGTATGGACAAAGTCTCTTGTCTGACTGCTTCTGTCTCAGAGAGAGAAAGAAGAGAGAGAGTCTGTATAATGTACACACACTGAAATATCCAGCAAGAAAGAGGAGATTATTATTATTAACAGAAGAGGCTTTGGATGCTTGTAACCTTTTCTTTTCGTTTCCCACAATAGGTGCTCGTTGTTTTGATGATACTAGACCTCTCTACTACTGTATGATTCAATTCTTCCCCATAAAACACTTTCTTATTCTTGTTTTCATGTGCTTAACTTCATGCGTCAATTATGATTGTTTTGTTTTGTGACTATCATCAGCTTGTTTCCATTTGGGTTTCCTTGTTATGAGTAAAGCCTTTAATTTCATTTCGGATTGTTAATATTTGGCTAATTTGGATTCGATAAGGTGTTGTAGTCGAACTCAAGTCTATCTTTGTGATCATTTTATTATCGAGTCGAGTAGGGCTCAACTCGTTGATATTTGACTAGACCCGGTGCATATTTTTTTAAATATGTATGTGTATTGTTTCCTTACGAGCTCGCCTAAAACTCCAACCAAATGAGCCGAGCTCGAGGCTAATTATTGCAACCCGAACTCGAGAAAAATTACATCGATTCTTTAACGAGTCGAGCCCAGCTCGAGTAATTAAGTACTCGGCTCCTTAAACAACACTATTTGAGAATATCATATCTTCTTTGGATTTGGGCCGGGTTTTATGCATCCAGCCTGCTCCTGGTTAGATATTCTAGGTTCGAATATCTCACGTATCAAGGTAATTGATTGACTATGATAATTATCTATTAAATTAAACGGGTACGACATAAACTCGATCCGTGTCCGAACCTAATCATCATCAAGATTAGTGTAACGTAAAGTGAGATACAAGGATTTGTTGGCTTGTGAGAAGTGTGGGCTTGTAATTGAGTGTTTGTTTGTTGATTTAAGGAAACTAGGAGAAGTGGAATACAAGTGATATGTAAAGGGATACAATGCAGTTGCAAGATATAGCATTTACGTACTTGGTTTGAATCACTATACTACACATTAGACCATTACATGTAACAAGGTGTGGTAACAAGTTTTATAATTCTACCATAGAAATCTACCCCAATACCCATACACATGAGTGAATCTGAATGATGATGATCTTGGCACTTCGATATCTTTGTGCGTGCATTATGGTCCACGGCAAAGATATGGACTGGATCCACAATCAACAACAACATATTTATCTCGTTGTAGTAGGTAAGGTGGTCACCTTTTCACTTGCCCCTAACAATATCTTATACATATTGAAGTAGCATAGAGGTATCCATGGTATCTCGTTCAAGTGTCTTGAGATTCGAGACTCATTTAAGTAAGTTCCGTGTGATAGACTAATTGTTGGTTAGAAAGTGTTGTTGGAAGAGTCAGTCCCAAAAAAATGACGTGACAATGCTCGGTCGGATTAGTCGTATGTATCAAATACAAGTGGAAAAAAAAAGCCCTTTCAATCGAAAATAGAACATCGCTCTCCCACTCGCAAAGCAGAAAAACAAAGCCCTTGAAATGGACAGAGCAATTTTCGTCATCGATAGAGCAAAAGGGTTAAAAAAGTGGCTCAGAACTTGAAACCGATACATTTTGCTCAGCCGTTAACAAAAACTGCTCTGTTCATATAAATTAAGATCGGATAACCGCTTACTAGTGAGGGGGGACCAATAAAACTGCAAAAGATAATGCTATTTCAACCAAAATCTGTTTTTAACTTTAAAAGGTTAGAAGAACAAAACCAGTGGAGCACCAAAAATAGACCTTGATGGAAATCAAATCAGTTGCAAAATCATAGTAACTTAGATGTGAAATATTATTCTCCAAGCCTAAACTAGGCAGAATTTCTTAATCTATATGGTCAAATACTCAAATTTACCAAGTTATTTTCCCCTTAGATTTCACATGGGCTGTCAGTTAGGATTTGCCAGTGCAACAAGCCAACAACCAGAAAGTATCATTGGCCCTATTTCCATCACCATCAGTACATATCAAGAGAACATGACATGCATGCCTGATAATAAGCACTGTACTATGGCATGCCAGCTTCATGTCCTCTTTCTGCCACAATGTTAATATCAGTTTCCAGCCAAAGTGAGCCCACACTCCTGCTCTAAGGCAAGATTCCCACAGATTCAGTGTTCGGAACATGTCGTAGTGTTTCCGATTCCATACATTGGCACTGCTCCATTAGGAGAACACGATGCAACGGAAACAAACACTAGGATAAGCATCGACAATTCAGTAGAGAACACGGAGTGCTAAGTGATACTATGAAACTAACGAAAAAGCTTAATTCGACAGATGAAAACAATCTTAGTGAAAAAAGATGAACGAGCTCATACAAGAGAAACAGATATATCAACTGCTATGAGCGTTTAAATAATTGCCTTTTCAACTTCAAAACAGACTCTGTAGCATCATATAGCCATCAAAGTGGCTAGTCAGTGATCATTTCCTTGTGATTTTTCATTCTAGCTAGCAAGATGATGACGACATTATAAACAAGATTCTAATCACACAAGCCATAAAAGCTTCAGAACAAGAATCAGCTCATTTCCTTCCTTGTAAATCATTAACTAGCTGCTTGCAGCTTGGTATCATGCAATAGCACATACATTTGTGACAGCTTTCTATCTCCTACTCAAAGCTTAGATCTTTACCTCCATTTTGTTGGAATTGTCAATCAGCAATTACCCGCAGCTTGTACTATCCACTGATTTAATACCACCATTCTCCAACCCGCTTCTGCACCAAGCAACATTACTTATATCCGCTGCTAATGCTGCCAATTCCTGGCTTGCCAACAACGAAGGTTCAGTATAGTCGATGAACTCGGGGCCCAAAAGTAAGCTTGACCTGTTAGCTCCACCTGAGACTTCACAGCATCCATGGCCACATTGGTGAGGGACTACATGCTCAGTGTATTCCCCTCCGAGCAATTTGTTTATCCCTAACTCTCGATTTGAGGCTTGATTGAGTGGCCCTTGGAAATGAGAAAAGTAAGGAGCTGGAGGTGCACTTTCTGTGCTATCCCCATGACTATAAATGGTAAATGCACTGATACGGGCAACAGGACGAGATGGAATGTGATGTTCTATAGATGTCTCACTGATTTGAGCTTCTGATTGAGCATGGTGGCTATCCTCTACTTGATCAGAAGAATCCACATCTTTTCCTTCGCTAGACTTGAATGAGCTGGCTTCTCCATTAGATCGGGTTTCTTCAGAAAACACCTTTGATTTTTTATGGCGTCTTTTAACCACATTACCATCACCTAACTTAGACTTGTCAAGCTCCATGTAGCGACGCCTCAATGTAGAATTCCAATGGTTCTTGATGGCATTGTCCGTTCTACCTGGTAAAATCCTTGCTATCGCTGCCCATTTATTTCCATGGATAGAATGAGCATGGAGTATGATCCGATCTTCTTCATCTGTAAGAATTAGAGCCTCAATCAGTCAACTTGATAATTCAAGTACATTAATGGGGTGATTATCTAGGCTCTTGAAAAAATTAAGCAGCTTTCATAAGCACCTACTGTGATGCTTTTCTGGTTTCTGTTGACTGTGCTTTAAGAAAGCTAGGCAGAAGCCACAGAAAACATATCAAAAGGACTCATAGGCCAACAAAAGCCCACAAATGAACACCCGACTGATGATTCTCATGAAGCATGCCGTTAGAGCTAGACAAGACATAGACTTCGGTACATTACAAACAAAATATCATATATGTGAATACTGCAAATACATGTACTGCCAGGCCATAGTAATGGCATGAAAATAAACTAGAAACTAGAGAAATCAATGTAGAAATGGAGTGTCAATGTGCCATAACATAAAAGCAGCATAATGCCCATAAAGACCGATCCAGAAAGCTCTAGAGTGGGATAGCACATAGCAGGAAGGCTGTTATACTCAAAATACACGGGAGTTATATACTACATCAACACTCAAAATTTGAAGAATTTGCAAAAAAATAAAAAATTTAGACCTTAGTTATATAAAGTTGTTGACGAATTCCACAGGAACTCATCATGAATGGGAGAAAATGGTGATATAACTCACTGGAAAAACCAAGATTTTGCTGAAAATGGGAGTTCACCGGCTTGGCTCACGCACACAAATATTTTTACCCATTTTCTAAAAGCGGGTCCATATCTCCACTGCAGCCGTGATTCTAGCACTGCACTAGAGCAAAATGCTTCACTAAGCAGGTCTTTTAGCGAAGGGAGGCACTCTGCTCCAGCAGGCTGTTATTACTCTGACAAGTAGTTCATACAGTCCTAATAAATAACGGATAGATGGATAAATCAATGAAACTTCTTCTCAATACAGGATGAAAGGGCATCACGATATGCTTTAGACCAGAATATGTGAATTAACATTTATAAGTAGTTAGTAGTGGTCATAAAAATATTGGGTTGCATTCGTAGTATCCTTCATGTCGCTCCAGCTTCTGCTAGAACACATGATCCAATTCATCTAGACATGGTTATTTGTCCTGCTCCTAGGAAAAAAACTGACAACTGCTAGTTTATTTTCTCATCATTGAACTGAGATTCAGAGGGTTTGCAACAAATTCTGCTACAAGACAAGATCCAATTCATCAAGACATAGTTATTTGTCCTGCTCCTATAATTTTATTTTTTAATTCTTTTCTTGTCATTTACTATTCTTGAACTGAGATTTAGAAGGCTATCAAGATAGCTGTTTGCTAGCAACCAAGGTAACATTGGAGAATCAGGCATAACTTCTCCCTCAACTCAAACAAATTAGACAAACATGCAGAGGAATGCAGTGGACGAATGGATATGGTTAGTATACAATCAAAACTAACTATCACATGAAAGGTGATCAAGCACAAATACAAAGTTAGACGATACAAGTGTTCAATGAACACAAACATTGAAACAGTTTCAATTCGACTTGTGGGATTGTTAACAAACTTTCAAACTTTAAGCAAGTTTTTCTACTCGCATTTTGGATGATTCAAATCATCAATGACACCGCCACTAGCCCAGCCTCGGTTGTCCCGTTGTGCATAAACTAATTCAAACATTTTTCCAATGGAAATAACTAAGGTTAGTTGGACAAAGTACCAACAAGGCAACTTAAATCTTCCTATGATTCTCAAACAGCAATGCCAATTGCCAACAACACGGGGTAACTCTTCGGCTAGAATTCTAGAACAAGAATTTCCACTCATAAACCTAAAACAATAACAGAAACTTTGATTGCTTGAAATATAATACACATAGAAAGGTCCTATAAATAAACAACTGAATAAGGAGAAGAACTGGAAGTAATGCTAATCAACACTCACAAGCATGCTTACCAAATAGTGGAAACATAACAGGCATCTTTACAGATCTCCATTAACAAAAAGATTGGCATAAAACTAAACACACAAATCTAGCATAATCCCCAAAACAAATCAACCAGAAAAAGCAAAATGCACCTTCAAGACTCCAACTTTCTCCCTACACTATCAAACTGCCACCTGATATCAAATTAACACTCCAAACTACTAGAATTCAGCTTACTACTAAAACTTCTCCAATAAAACAATTATAAAAAAAGATTGGCATAAAACTGAACACACAATTCTAGCATAATCCCCAAAACAAATCAACCAAAAAAAAGCAAAATGCACCTTCAAGACTCCAACTTTCTCCCTACACCATCAAACTAAACCCACCTGATATCAAATTAACACTCCAAACTACTAGAATTCAGCTTATAACTAAAAATTCTCAAACAAAACAATCATAAACAAAAATTGGCATAAAACTGAACACACAATTCTAGCATAATCCCCAAAACAAATCAACAAAGAAAAAGCAAAATGCACCTTCAAGATTCAAAATTTCTCCCTACACCTTCAAACTAAAGCCACCTGATATCAAATTAACACACAATTCTAGCATAATCCCCAAAACAAATCAACAAAGAAAAAGCAAAATGCACCTTCAAGATTCAAAATTTCACCCTACACCATCAAACTAAAGCCACCTGATATCAAATTAACACACAATTCTAGCATAATCCCCAAACAAATCAACCAGAAAAAAGCAAAATGCAGCTTCAAGAGACTCCAACTTTCTCCCTACACCATCAAACCAAACCCACCTGATACAAATTAACACTCCAAGCCACTAGAATTCAGCTTACAACTAAAACTTCTCCAATAAAACAATCAAATAAAAAGAACCATAACAAGGGAAATGAAATTATGAAAAAGAAAAGGGAAATTACCAGTGAAGGGTTTGCGTTTAACAGAGGGATCAAGCTGATTACACCAACGAAGGCGACAAGATTTGCCAGATCGGCCGGGAATTCCACGAGCAATGAGACTCCAATTTCTTGGTCCAAAATGAGCCACAAATTTACTCAGCATCGCGTCTTCATCAGGCGACCAAGGCCCTTTCACTCTGTCACAATCCGCCGCCGCCCTCTTCCCGTCCTCGCCGTCGTCTTCCTCCGCCAGACCGGCTGTTTCCGGTGGCTGTTTCCCTATTTCCATTTTCAATTTCTTGTTCGCCATTTTTTTTTTCTTGGTAACAAAAAGGTTGTTTTTTTTTTGGTTTTATTGACTGACAGTGGTTTAGTAGTTACAGGTGTAGTATTAATTAGGGTGGGTGTGTTGTTCCGCAGCTTCCATCGGCGGGAAGCCTCTGGTTAAAGTCGCTACTTACCTTCCACTTTTCCTACAAAGCGACTTAACAAGTATTCGAACGGTTCGGTTTGTTATATGTCGAATACGGCTTGCTGATAAGATAATGGAGCGGACTAATCTCGATTTCTTATCGAGTTTAGTATGACTCGGCTTGTAACAATATCCTACATTTATATGTAAATTTTGCAAACTAAAACTCGGTAGTACTCGATTAACTGTATGACTACCATAATGCGACTTCAACGAGTACTCAGAGCGGTCTTACTCGGTTTGGTTTGTTATAACTTATAAGTTCGAATACGACTCGCTGATAAGGTAATTGAGCTGTCTAGAGCTTTGTTTGGGTCTCGATTTCTTCATCGAGTCTAGTATGACTTGACTCATATCAATATCCTACATTTATATGTGACTGCCGCGAACCAAAACTCGGTAGTACTTGATTCATAATACGGACTTGATAAAGGTTTATGACTAGTTTCGGACTTTTAGGTAAACATGTTTATTTTCATTTATATCCTGAACTTGAGCTTGGCTCGTCTCGAGTTTAATAATGGTGTTTTATGATCGAATAACACTACAAACTACAACAATCTGTTTCATGATAAAATTGCATAATTTCCAAACTCAGAACATTTGGACCATTGGGAATTCGCTGCAGGACAAGATTATGAAAATTCAAGCAAACCAATGTTAATCCTTTGCAATTTTATTTATATTTTTAATATCCAATTATATTATAGGCTGTGCTCTAATGGATAGTTGGGAGGTGGGTGATATATGCACCTGTCCGGCATAATTGAAATCCCCATATTCCAACTGCATCTCATCTTCCCTCAAATTTGATACCAATAATTTTTGTTTTCAGGACATAGTCAATAGCCATTTAGGCATATAGTATGACACATTCAAATTGTTCAAATAATGCGTTTATGTTTACATTCTACTTTCGAACTTGGGATCATTTGATTCAAACAAGTCGAAATAGGGCTCGTGAGTTGGACATTAAAATATCTAGTTACAGTTACACTTCTTTGATGGCCAACTCAAACTGCTTGTTTAGGTAAAGAAATTAACATTTTCAAATGCCAATTCAAAGTCTTGAGAGTATTTCTTTCACGCAATAAGCTTCTCTTAGTTTAATCTTTAACAGAACATCATCTTATAAATAGGCCAAATTGGAACTTCAATTTCAGATAAACACAAAGGTTTTGAGTACTAAAAGACACTTGAAACCTTTTCTTCAGAGTCCCTTTATCCTTCACTTGATACAAAACACAATCTTTTCTCAACATTGTTGAGACTTGAGAAAATGGCACATTCTGCAGTGCTGATTGTTGTAGCTTGTGCTTTGGCTCTTCTGGCATGTTCTTCGTCTGCTTCCGCGGCAACTGTTGAGCATTCGTTTCATGTAAAATTCCGTTCGCTTCATGACTTAAATGCTGAACATTATGCTAGAAGTGTAGTATCATTCATATTTGCTACATGTTTCACTGCAGGTCCAAAATCTTACTGTCAATCGGCTCTGCCGAAACCAAGTGATAACAGCAGTGAACGGTAGTCTTCCAGGACCAACTCTCCGTGTGAACGAGGGTGACACACTCGTTGTCCATGTTTTTAACAAATCGCCTTACAACCTAACTATTCACTGGTATGTGCTCACCAAAAAAGAAAAACAGGCTACAATTATACTATAAGTAGTAATTGATATGTGCATGTGATTGCAGGCATGGGATTTTTCAGCTACTAAGTGGATGGGCAGACGGACCGGATATGATAACTCAGTGCCCTATTCGCCCTGGGAACAGCTACACGTACAGATTCACCATAACCGGGCAGGAAGGAACTCTTTGGTGGCATGCACATGTTCAATGGCTCAGGGCTACAGTCCATGGAGCCCTGATAATCCGCCCCAGATCAGGGAACCCGTATCCATTTCCAAAACCATATAGAGAAGTCCCTATTGTCCTTGGTGAGTGGTGGAATGCAAATGTCATTGACGTTGAGAACCAAGCTCTGAGAACCGGTGCTTCACCAAACGTATCTGACGCTTATACAATCAACGGTCGGCCTGGCAACCTATATCCATGCTCTTCAAACAGTGAGTTTCATTTATATACACATCTGACATTAGACAAAAGAAAGCACTTGCGTACTTTTAGATTTTGAATACACAAGCTAATATACAAATTTCGCTTCTCCAGAAACATATAGGTTGAAGGTTGTTCCAGGAAAGACATATCTCCTTCGTATAATCAACGCTGCACTCAACAATCAACTGTTTTTCAAAATAGCGAATCACAAATTAACTGTTGTAGCAGTCGACGCCTCATACACAGATCAATATTCCACTGATGTAGTCTTGGTGGCTCCTGGACAGACAACCGATGTTCTGTTTCATGCTGATCAGAAACAAGGAAGCTACTACATGGCCGCGAGTCCATACTCTAGTGCTGCAGGCGTTCCATTCGATAACACCACCACTACAGGGATCATAACTTATGGTGGATCATCAACATCCAGGCCTATAATGCCTTCCCTGCCAGCCTATAATGACACTCCAACCGCTCACAGATTTTTTAGTAATTTAACTGGCCTAACTACAGCTAGGTTCTGGGTCCCAGTCCCTCGCCAAGTTGACAAACAGATGTTTGTAACCATGGGTCTAGGACTTTCTGCCTGCGACCTTCCAGGAAACAGGTCCTGCCAAGGTCCGTTCGGGCTGAAAATGGCAGCGAGCATGAATAACGTTTCCTTCCAGCTCCCTACCAGAATGTCTATGCTAGAGGCATTTTTCAAAAATGTAGGCGGCGTATACACCACCGATTTTCCTAACACTCCACCAGTGCAATTCGACTTCACTAATTCGAATAACAGCAACAACACAGCACTCCTAAATACAACCAAATCAACCAAGGCCATAAAACTGAAGTTCAATTCCGTAGTCGAAATGGTGCTGCAGAACACCGCTCTAATTGGAATAGAGAATCACCCTATGCACTTGCACGGGTACAATTTCCACGTCCTGGCTCAAGGTTTCGGGAACTATAATGCTGCCAGGGATAGTAAAAAGTTCAACTTAGTGAACCCACAGCAACGTAACACCATCGGTGTTCCAGTCGGAGGATGGGCTGTTATACGATTTCAAGCAAACAACCCAGGTAAATTTTGTTTCACCATAAAAGTACATATCGACAATCAAGCATATTCAGTAACATGTGAAATGTAACATTTTCAGGTGTGTGGATCATGCATTGCCATTTGGATGTGCACCTGCCATGGGGTCTAGCTACAACCTTTGAAGTCGGAAATGGGCCAACGCAGTCTACAACACTGCCTCCGCCTCCTTCAGATTTTCCAAAGTGCTAAACTGGATCCAGGAACTAGCTTTTTGTAATTCTTTTCATGGAATATGATTTGTGTGTTCCTATAAGTTCCAATTCGATTCATTTGTAATGTATACTTGTAGTCATGATTATTCCATTTCAGAAATTTTGTTGTTGGTTTGAATGTAATCTCAGTACATGAATTATGATTGAAAAGTTCATTAATTTTGGCCTACACTGTGTCTCAGCACTTTCTTTTGCCAATATAACATTGTAATCATGGTTTTCACAAAATAGGATTCTTAAAGACCAGTTTAGGCCTATCTGCAGAATTTATCAATTCATGTTCATGATCTCTGACAAAGTTGTGAAAGTTGATTTTCTTAACACAGAAACATTTTACCAATTTATATGAATTACTAGAATCCATAACTCTCTACTGATTCGAGCTTTTATATGAGACGTAATTCTACCACCTATACCTAGAACATAATCAAGAAACAATTGATCAGGGGAGGTTACATGTGATGTTAAGAAGAATATGTAATCCTTCAAGCGTGCTACTTAAATTCGCAGTTGCGTACGAACAACAGGGCTCTGTATTGTACTGATACTGAAGAACCTGCTGTATACTACTACAGGGTGGAATGAAGAGGAACCATTGCTACACTGGTACTGAAAGTTCTTTCTATCACCAGATGACAATAATAACTCTATTGAAGTTTACTAGCTTGCTTAGCTCATAAGTCTCATCATACACAAAAAATTCATAAGAATTTGGCAAATGGCAATACAGTACAGTAGGCCTGACCAGGTGATGTAGGCGAACAAATTTATCTCATTTAAAAGCTCGAACGAGCTGCGAAATTAATCCATTTGTGTTAATCCATGAACAGGTCCAACTAGCAGGCAATAATATCCCATGCACAAGCTAATATTTCTTGCTAGTTGTCAACTTAATGTTTAAAACAACAGCAGTCAAACTAAAGTACTTACAAAACTCACATTTTTACCTGCTCTCTAAGACTTCAAGAACAATATTTTATAAAACAATTCATTGAATTATATAACTAGAATATCTAACTATTTGATGGCCAACTCAAACTATATGTTAGTTAGGTAACAAATTAGTTTCCTCTAATCCTTAAATTAATATTTCTCAGCTGCTATGCTCAATTCTCAGCCAATAAGCTGTTCTGAGTATTCTTTCACGCAATCAATTCTTGATACTTTATTCAGTTTGTATTTTTCTTCAATTTCACATTCAGATTTTTAATTGGAGACCTTGTTGTATATATAGCCAACATGGAACTCCAAGTTCAGACAAGCAGAAAGAAACACAGTACTAAAAAACACTTGCCACCTTTCTTACAGAACATCTTTCATCACATAAAAGTCACTCTCGACTTCGATCCTTGAAGTTTAGCTAGTACTGATCCAATGGAACGCATAGTGATATTTGGGGCCTGTGCTTTGGCTCTCTTAGCCTGTTCATCATTTGCCAACGCTGCCATCGTTGAGCATTCGTTTCATGTAAATTTCCTCTTCATTTCGTGTCATGGAGTTTTAGAGTTAACGCATTTAAGTGACTTTACTGATCTTGTGATCATATATTGATCTGCAGGTTAAAAATCTTACTGTCAATAGACTATGCCGGAATCAAGTGATAACAGCAGTGAACGGGAGTCTTCCAGGACCTACTCTGCGTGTGAACGAGGGTGACACGCTTGTTGTCCATGTGCTTAACAAGTCGCCTTATAACCTCACTATCCATTGGTAATTAAGATTCATATCTGATGATTTAAATAAGTTGTATAGTCCACAGATTTAAATAATTCTGATGGATGTGATTGCAGGCATGGGATATTCCAGCTACTAAGCGCGTGGGCAGATGGCCCGGATATGATAACCCAATGTCCGATCCGCCCAGGCAACAGCTACACATACCGATTCACTATAACCGGACAGGAAGGAACTCTTTGGTGGCATGCACATGTTCAATGGCTCCGAGCAACAGTTCATGGAGCCCTGATCATCCGGCCCAGATCCGGAAACCCATATCCATTTCCAAAGCCATATAGAGAAGTCCCCATTGTCCTTGGTGAGTAGACATTTTCACTACATATAAGTATATATCCAAAAAAAAAAAAAAAAAAACACTTTTAAGTGTAACCTTAAATTCAACTTTGTAGGAGAGTGGTGGAATGCAAATGTGATTGATGTTGAGAACCAGGCTCTAAGAACCGGTGCTGCACCTAACGTATCTGACGCTTATACAATCAATGGTCGGCCTGGTGACCTATATCCATGCTCCTCAGACAGTAAGTTTAATATGTGGAACCACTAAACGTGGAGGATCTGATCATTTACGATCTTGAGTCCTTGTACTAAAATATGATCTTTGTGTTCCAGAGACATACAGGTTGAATGTTGTTCCAGGAAAGACATATCTCCTCCGTATCATCAACGCTGCACTCAATAATCAGTTATTCTTCAAGATAGCGAATCACAAGTTAACTGTCGTAGCTGTGGACGCATCATACACAAACCAATATGCCACTGACGTCGTCTTGGTGGCTCCAGGACAAACAACTGATGTTCTGTTTCATGCGGATCAAAGCCAGGGAAGCTACTACATGGCTGCGAGTCCATACTCCAGTGCTGCAGGCGTTCCATTCGATAACACCACCACTACTGGAATTGTAGTCTACAGTGGCTCAACAGCTTCCAGGCCCATAATGCCTGCCCTGCCAGCCTATAATGACACTCCAACCGCTCACAGGTTTTTTAGTAATCTAACCGGTCTAACTACAGGACGCTTCTGGATTCCAGTCCCTCGCCAAGTTGACAAGCAGATGTTTGTAACCTTTGGTCTTGGACTTTCTGCTTGTGACCTTCCAGGCAACAGGTCCTGCCAAGGTCCGTTCGGGCTGAAAATGGCAGCGAGTATGAATAACGTTTCCTTCCAGCTCCCCACCAGAATGTCTATGCTAGAGGCATTTTTCAAAAATGTAGGTGGCGTATACACCACTGACTTCCCGAATACTCCACCAGTCAAATTCGACTTCACGAATTCAAACAACAGCCTCAACAGGGCACTCCTAAACACAACAAAATCGACCAAGGCGATAAAAGTGAAGTTCAATTCCATAGTTCAGATGGTGCTGCAGAATACCGCTCTGATTGGAATAGAGAACCACCCGATGCACTTGCACGGGTTCAATTTCCATGTTCTGGCTCAAGGATTCGGAAACTATAATGCTGCCAGGGATAGTAAAAAGTTCAACTTGGTGAATCCACAGCAACGTAACACCATCGGAGTCCCTGTGGGAGGATGGGCTGTTATACGATTCCAAGCAAACAATCCTGGTAAGTTTTTCTTGAAGCACACATTCGTTGCTGTATAAAGTCTTGATCAAGTTTATAAGTCTAACTTTTACATGTGAAATCTAACATTATCAGGTGTATGGATCATGCATTGCCATTTGGATGTGCACTTACCTTGGGGTCTAGCTACAACTTTCGAAGTTGGAAATGGGCCAACGCAAGCTACAACTTTGCCTCCGCCTCCTTCCGATTTTCCTAAGTGCTAGGTGCACCTAGGAACTACTCTCGAATTCAATCAGTTATATTCTTGTCCATGTTCCAATTTATTATTCATTTTGTAATATTCATCACATAGCCCTGGCTTTCCTTCTTTTTTTTTCCCTTAAAAAGTTTGCTTGGAATGTTGCAAGGTTACTGCCAAAATTATGATTCAGAATTTTGTACAATTTCTAATTTTCATATATATAGTTTTTCACCAGAGCCTTGGTGATTGTTCAATTCCTTCCTTTTTCCAGTATACAGCAGCACTTAGAGTTGCATCAGATTACTCAAATCGGATTTGAAATTGAAATATTAATAAATAAATAACAAGGCAGAAAGGTCTAATTACATGAGCAATAATAAGCAGATTCTGAATATTATTTATTGGTGAACACGAAGGACTTGGGGCAAGGTTTCCATCGGGACAAAAGTAGTCCCGAATTCGCAATCCAACATGCTATCTTGTGTGTTAATAAGTGTAAGCAAAACGCGCTCGAACTCTTCTCCATCGCTCCATTCGTGAACTTGGGCTCGCAAAAGCGCACGATTTTCGCATATCAACTCCCAGACTGGAAAATCTTTTCTTGGCATCATAAAATCTCCTACATTTAGCTTCAAACTCGGGCAGAAGTCACCGATTCCATCTCCAACGTATATGATCCTTTTCTTCCCCTCTAAACTTCCTTGGATCCTTTCGATTATCTTGCCCTTGCACATGTTGGGAGGACACAGAGTGCACCCATGAGGAGAATCAACATAAGGAGAAATTCTAAGCCTCCCTTGTTGATCAACACTGGCCGGATTCGTGTTGATTTCGGAGAAACAATGTCGTATTTCAAGATGATCTAGAATCGTGTCGATAAACAAGACATTCGCGTCGCTCACTATTCTTAAATCACATCCCAAACCATAAGCTGTCTTGATAGCCGCAACTACCCTAGGATGAATTGGTGCTCTTCTTAAAACTTGTTTCACGTCTTCAATAGTTTTCCCTTGCGAATGCAACTCTTTCATCATCCTGTTCATTAGGGGATTCAATGGCATGGTAGGAACAAGTTCATTGAACAAATCAGTAGCGCCAAGCTCGTCGACGACCAAGTCATCGCTGTCGACCTCAATAATCGTCTTGTCGAAATCGAAAACCACCAGAATTCCTGCCATTGGTACCGAAATATGTACTCTGCTTTGTAATCTAGATTTCAAATTGAGGTAGTGATTTTTCCATAGGACCGTATATATATATATAGTCGATCGAGGTCATGTAACTTGAATTCTATTTCCTAATCCCAACTGGATTCTATTTCCTAATCCCAACTGGATTTTATTTCCTAATATAAAACAAAGCAATCAACAGCAGAATTGGAAGAGATAAACGAACTATAAGGAGTTGTACACTGTGCAGCATATGATGTACTAAAATATTAAGTTAAGAATTAAGTTGTACGTTGGTCATTGGGGATTGTACATTACGGTTAATTAGTTACTAAGAGCTCTTATATAAAACAGAAACAGAGCTCTTCTTCTCTGTTAATGAAAACTGCTTCTTCTATTGTCAAATCTTGAATTGAACTATACAATGAAAATTTAATACCAAATTTTCATTATATATATAGTTCAATTCACGATTACAGTTTCAGATTAATTCGTGGTTAAAGTTCGATTTTGTTGATTCCAAAAAGTCAAATATGAAGAACTGCTAAAGGACGAAGGGAGTATGAATGTATTACAACGTTGATGATACAATCATCTATCTATATATATGATAAAAGTAATGATCTAGATGAAAGAAGAGCTATGTCACATAGGACAAAATCCTATGTGGAAAATTATTTCACAAAACAATTGATTTATAAATCCATCATATTTATGTGGGAATTTGAATTTTAATATTTAGACTCATCCATGTTTAATTAATCATCGCAAGATTTTATCTCCTAAATTTGTGGCCAACTTTTTCATTGAATTTCCAGCCCCAATAATTTCTCGCCAATAATTTCCAACTTTCTATTTAATTTCTGCATTTTTCTGTTAATTCTCCTACATTTTTGGCGATTATACATGATATTCTAATCATATCTACTCCCAAATTCGTGCTAATTAGTCTACTGATTAGGAATTATTGTAACTGTTTTTATCGAAATATAGGTAAATTGTTTTACATAATCAAGCCTTGAGAATCACATTATATGCGGATCACCGCTAATTGTGATTAATATATATAACCACACATATACCTAAATTAGTTACACAAACACATCTTCAAAATTATACATACCCTCGATTTTCCCAGTTCAAAAATGGCTTATTAAGAGCACAAGCGAAGCGAGATCTCTCATTCATCGACTTCTTGCTGCTTGCTGAGCTCAATGGAAGAAGAAAATTCTATCTATTTTCGTTATTGGTCCAGCCATCTCTTTAATTTTTTCCCTCTAATCAATCTTGCTGCTTACACGACTATGAAGATATTTGTGAATGACTTGCAGTTCTACACTAACATGATATATTTATGGAAGTAATGGAACTCATAGATTTATCGCATCCATGTACGTAGTTCTTGGTTGGGATAGTCTGCAACTCAATTGTCACCGTGCCAGTCCATCCATGTGTTAAAGTTGCAACACATCAATGTACCCTTCACTTGCTACCCTTGGAACCATTAAAAAGATGCAACTGGAGTATGTTTGAATCATGTTAAAAGTGTTGAACTGGAGTATATATGTTTGGAAGGTGATTGTTTGTTGGTAATTATAGATTTGATTAATTAGCAATTGATGGAGGATTAGGCAGCTTGCTTAACGTGCTGTATATCCAGGAATTCCATCATATTTGTAAAAATGTGAATGACTAAGTCCCTAAAACTAGCTGAAAATCTAGCTGGTAGCTGGAAAGCTAGCTGGTAACTGATTAACTAGCTGATAGCTGAATAGGTAGCTGAAAAGCTAGCTAATTTTAATGTAGGTGTTTAGCAAATTAGCTGATAAGCTAGTTGGTATTTTATAAAATGACATAAAAGGGCATTACTCTTATCTTTACTATTCTAAAAGAGAACTACCCAAAGAGAAAAAAAGAAGGAGTTGCACATCATCTCCCACTACTTCCACCATTATAATCACCAAAATTTATATTTTTATTAATTATTCATATAATTAACATATATTATGATTGAATTTTTAATTAACTAAGTATAAATTTAAATATATATTATAATGTTTATGTCATGCATATTTAAATTGTAATATGAAACTCATTTATTTGGCACGTGAATTTTCACGTGCACAATTTTACTAGTTTTTCTAAATAATAGTACATCACATTTTTGTCTAATTATTTTAATATATATTCAATGTACTTTTCACTGTCACTTTAATAACATCATTGAAAATTATCAGGAGTTGAAAATAAATATTCGTTGAGCATTCTAACTTAATACGGAAAAAAAATTAGTAACTTATGCAAGTTGCAAACAAGTACACAAAATGTATAACAAAGGAGAAATTCATATTATGTAATTAAAGAAGAGCATGAGCAGTAGCAGATTACCTGGAACGCTGGCAAGGAGAGGCGATGGAACACAGAACGGCACCGCAGTAAAAGATAGAACACGAGAATAATACTAACGATTGGTTTTACTTTATTTAATTTAGGTTAGGGATATTTTCGTAATAAAAAGATAACAAGTAGCTTTTTTTTTAAAAAAAGCTAACCTGGGTAGCTTCTTCAACCAGCTAGCTGATTTAAAAAGCTGCGCGTTCACGTAACAAGCTTTTTACTAGTCAATGATAAAAAAAAGCTAATGGAGCTGAAAAGCTAGCTGGAAAGCTAGTGGTAAACAGGGCCTAATTGTATATCCATCCATTTATCCATCCATATATATATTATGTAAAGCAAAATCATTTTATTTATTAAAATAAAATATAAATTTATTAAATAAGATAAAATAAAATACTGAAATTTTAAAAATATAGTATTTATTAAATTAATTCAATCATACGTGGAATTAGTTATATTTTCAACCAGTATATATATATTTCACAGTTTATTTTTGGTATGTTGGTTGCATATATAATTTTTTTTAAATCTCATATAACTTTATCTACAAAAATCCGAAAAAATATATTGAACATATATTTGAATTCCCCGTGACAAGATGAATCCATAGACACCAATATTAAATACTATTATTCATTAAATAAATTATATTATTTATTAAAATAAAATATAAATTTATTAAATAAGATAAAATAAAATAATTAAATTTAAAAAATAGAGCATTTATTAAATGAATTTAATCCTACGTGGAATTTTGTGGAATTAGTTGCATTTTCAACCATTATATATTTCACTGTTTATTTTTTGTATGTTGCTGCATATATAGTTTTTATTAAGTCTCATATAAATTTATCTACAAAACTCCGAAAAATGTTTATGTTTATATTAATAGATATTTATATTTTTAATTAATATATAATAGATATTTATATTTTCAATTATACATTTTGATTCTACAATTGAGCAGATTCTGAGTAGGGGAGAGAATTTTGTTGCATAAACTTTTGCCAGGTTAAACGTGAGGAACTGAGGCTAATGTTTTAGCACTTAGATTATTAGTTGGGTGTTCTTATATAATATAATATAATATAATATAATATAATATAATATAATATAATATAATATAATATAATATAATATAATATAATATAAAGTTGATGAGCTAAACCCACCAGATTCATTCAAATTCCATCCATCCTACGTGAAATTTTGATTCTACGGTTAAGCAGAGTCTGAATAAGGGAATGAAGTAGTGTTGTTGCTAAGATCATGTGAGCAATGTTTTTTTTTTTTTTTTTGGAACGAAGAACGTGTCTTATTACTCCAAAACAATGTCAGTACATTTAGGGGCCGACAGGATGTCCATGAAAATAAACGACTAAGACTAAGAACGACAATAACAATCAAAACTGACTAAAGTACGGCCTACAGGCCAAGAGACTGCAAGATCCAACTCCCGAACCGGACCGGTGACTATACTCGCATCTTTGGACTCCGACAATCCTAATAATATCTCATGTAATGTGTTGTATGTCTGGGGTCGAATTCTTGAAGATTTTCTCATTTCTCACCATCCAAATGTGGTAAAACGTCTCAGCAAGTAGAGTTCGAAAGACAATTGCACGTCGCCGTTTACCTTTCGCCATTCAACATAACCAGGTGATTAGCTGATGCCAACATGGATGGGGGATGTGATACCCGAAGCCATCTCATACCACCTATCAGAATCTCGTAGGTAGTGGGGCACTTAAAGTACAGATGCTCTAAACTCTCAATGTCATTGCAAAAAGCAAATTGCCCATCGGTACTGATGCCAAAAAATGCCAACCTGTCCTTAGTTGCCAGTCTTCTATGGAGTCCAAGCCAGAGAATGAACCTTGCTTTAGGCCTCACTAAGTTCCTAACAACCAAGTCTCGCCATTCTACACGGTCCATGCAGTCTCGTAAGCAAAAATACATACTCCTCACCGAAAATCGATTTGCCACGAGCTGCACATCCCAATCCGGCATATCATGCACTACGGTTGAGTCTTCAGACAAAGACGGATCGTCAACTAACTACAAGGAATATGCCAGTCATCTAACGGTTGGTTCTTTATATAGTAGCTATGTATCCATCGCACCCAGAGAGAATCTGCCTTCGTCTGGATCTTCCAAAGTAGTTTAGCAATCAGTGCTTTATTCCACTCAGGAAGACTTATTATGTTCAAACCGCCACAGCTCCTAGGTGCACAGACCTGTTTCCATGAGACCAGTGCCTTCCGATAATTCCCATCCTTACCACTCCATAAGAAACTGCGACAGATACGCTGAATATGATCCAGTACTTTCTTCTGGATAGGGAAGACCTGAAGCCAGTACGAAGTGATGGAAGTGATGACACTTTTAATCAGTTGCTCTCGGCCAGCATAACTCAGTAGGCAGACTGTCCAGTGATGAATCCTACCCAAGATCCTGTTAATCAGAGGTTGATATTGCGCTACTGTGAGTCGACGATGCGATAATGGCACTCCTAAATACTTCACAGGAAGGCGCCAAGGTAAAACCCTGGTGGTCAAGAATGCCGCTGCACGGCTTGGTCCAGGCCGCCAAAGAAGATTTTTGTCTTTGCGGCACTGGCCCGCAATCCCGTAGCCAATGAAAATTGGTCAAACTGCCCCAGTAATAACTTCACAGATCCCACATAGCCTCGCATAAATAGCATCAAATCATCCGCAAAACAGAGGTTGGTAATATGAAGTTTTTCACACTTCGGATGAAAGTTGAAATCCGGCAAATCCTTCAACTTCCGTAATAAGCGAAACCGGCTGTATAAGAGCAAGGTCAACCTCTAATTGCCAAACCATCAATACCCGGTGCCTTGAGATCTCCAATATCCTTCAATGCAAGGTCAACCTCTAATCGCGAAACCGGCTGTATAAGAGCAGCCCTATCATCCAGTGCTAGTTGTCTACCTCCGCGCACAGCCACTACATCCACTCCAATACGCCGTGAGGCCTCAGATCCCACCAGATTAGTGAAGGCAAGGATTTCCGCCTCAATGTCAGCAGCCATGTGGAGAAATCGGCCATCTTCAGTTTCAAGCCGGTGAATGCCAATTTTTCGATTTTTCTCTCGAACCTGGGAATGAAAAAAGGAAGTATTACCATCCCCATGTTGTATCCAGTCAATCTTGGATTTCTGTCTCAGTATCTGTTCATCAATATCCAGCCATTTTTCCAGAGTTTCAGTGTCCTCCTTCACTTGCTGTATCAACAGAGCATTAAACCTATCACGCCTGAGTTGTTCCTGCCTTTGTTGGAGTTGTCCCCGTAATTGCAGGATACGTTTCTCCACGCCATGAATACGCACATGGAGACCCTTCATAGCCGGCTTTAGGTTTTTCAGCTTCATCCATATACATTCCTGTGGATTATTAGGTCCTTGTCGACCCCAAGAAGTCGCTACAACTGTACCAAAGTCAGGAAACTGGGTCACAAAATTTAAGAATCGAAAACCCGACCGCTTTGGTTTGGTAACCACTTAATGCCAGAATCTCAGTGGGGAATGATCCGAAATTCCAGGGGCCAAGACTTCAATATCGGCCATTGGGTTTGCCTGGAACCATTCCACATTCCCTAGAGCTCGATCAATACGGGAATAGATAGTGCCCTGTGTATGCTTATTCGACCAAGTGAACCAATCTCCCACCGAAGGAACCTCAAATAGGCCAGTATCCTCCATCATTGCTACGAAGTCCCTGAACTCATGTGCAAGGATTGGGTTCCCCCCAAACCGGTCCTCAACACTCAATACATTATTGAAATCCCCTATGCAGATCCATTGTTCATGAATGCTGGCCGCTAAGTCCGTCAAATCCTTCCACAAACGGCCCCGCTGGCTAAGGTGGTTATGGGCATAGACAAACGTTAAAAGCCCCTTATCAATTCCATCCGAATCAAACCATCGACAATGAACAAACTGATCCGAGCAACATATAAACTGAACCTTAACCCGATATGGGTCCCAAGCCACCCAAATCCGCCCAAGTACATGGGATGAGTTGTTATCCCAGAAATTCCATCGTCGCCCCAATCTTTTCCGTATCCTATCCTTGTTTTCCTGTTTTACTCGTGTTTCAAGTAGGCCAACAATACTAATATTCCAATCCAAGAGACGGGAGCCAATCTCCTTATGTTTTGCGACCTTGTTTAGCCCCCTGACATTCCATGCTGACATTTATATTGGCCCGAGTCCTCACCAGAGCCAGATCCAAGCTCAAGCGACGCGAAGCCATTCCGAGTAGTTACTATATCTTCATAAGCACAAGGTTCTCTACCATTCACATGCTGCTCTATACGGCCCGGGGACTGTCGTCTTTGCCGAACTGGAGACCACCCAGCCCCATCATCTGGCAGAAGTGCCCTATCGGAGTTGACCAAGATGGGGCAAGGTTCTGCGATCTTCTCAATGCCAAGTGCTGCCTGCACTACACCCTCCGAACTCCCAGCAGTAGCATCCGATTTTTCTTGCGCAGCGGGGTTACCCCGAGGGAGTTGTCTACCCGTGGAAATCCATGCCCGGCGCTGCCCAGCAGCCTGTTGTCTCCCATCCCTTGGATTAGCACCCTTCTGCCTTGTTTCATTACCCCTCGCCAGATCCTTGTCCTCGGCACATACATGCCCTGATCGTTGACACTTCTGGCAGAATAAAGGATGTCATTCGTACTCTACATGTTGATTTATCACATTCCCCTATCGATCTTTTAACGTGACAGACTTGTGGAGTTCTTGTGTAATGTCAATCTCAATTAAAATCCTAGCATAGGACACCCTCAACTTCTTAGCCGTGCATTCATCAGTGAACAATGGCTCGCCAGTGACGCTAGCAATCTTGCTTAAACTCTTTGCTCCCCATAGGTATAAAGGGAGTTGTGGGAACTTAACCTAAATCTGTGCAAGACGAGTCATGTCCTCCTTAAGTTCAAAAGTTCTTGACCAAGGCAGCAGAACCATATGTCGTCCATAGATATAGTACGGACCACCATCCTTAACCGCATCCCTATCTTCCTCCGACCTGAATCGAATGATAAAGTAGCTTTCCTCGTTGTAGTATAGTTCAGGAAGAACAACAAAATTCCATACCTTACTCATAAAATTCTTTACTACCGTCATGGATAGGGAGTTGTCTATCACATACATGATAAGCGGATTATTCCAGAAGTCAAGATCTGATTCAATATCCTCATCTTCAATCTCTACAATGATTTCACCCTCAACCACAGGAGGGGCGGTACGGTCCGGGACACGATTACCCCTGATAATGTCTACCCACGGAGTCGGGGAAGGCCTAGAGTCTCGAGATTGTGGCTGCAATTTGGTTTCCCCAATCAGATTCACATCCACTGTCGTAGCGTGTTTCTCAGGTAACTCCAGACGGTCATTATCCAAGCCAGGGTCATTATTTAATCCAGAATCAAAGTTTGGGGTAGCAGGTTCCGAAGTCGCAGACGAATCAGGCAGAGGTTGTCGATCGGATGGTGTCGGCAGTGAAGCTTCCTGATTACTAGGGTTCACTAATTCCTCTGATCTCGTTGTGATATCTTGGTCCTCATCGTTCACGGAAGAGGCCGCAGGTGAGGTCGTGGGCACCTGAGTTTTGCGAGGCCGCCCAACCGGCCGTTTGGCCGCCGAGACAGGCTACGGCGGGATGGCTTTCGTTTGCGGCATCTCTATCCCAAACAAAAAAAGTAGAGAAAAAAATTAGTTTATGTGAGCAATGTTATTGCTTGGTGACAAAATTTTATGTCTTATGGTTACTGAAAATGCGGAAGTCCATGAATAGTGTTTTTAATAGATGATGATGATGATGATTATTATTATTATTATTATTATTAATTAATTAATTAAATCATTTCATTCACTAAAAAGTTATATTAATCTCATATAACTTTATCTACAAAAATCTAAAAAATATTTTTAACATATATTTGAATTCGTCGTGACAAAACGAATCTATAGACACCAATATTGGATACTATTATTAATTAAATAAATTATTTTATTCATTAAAATAAAATATAAATTTATTGAATAAGATAAAATGAAATAATAGAATTTTAAAAATTAAAAACGACTCATTAAAACACATTACAAATAATGATGCTATCATCAAGCATTCAAAAAAAAAAAAAAACTCATTTTAAATAGTTTAGCATCAAACATTCTGGACAAACTAAAATATACAATTATTTTGATTAGCCTCATATATATATATCCATACGACCATACCATTTGCGCACTTTCGGTTATTTTGGCACTATATTCTAAAGTTGATGGTTTACTTCGAAGCACACATGATCCGCATGTGCATAAATGATACTTGGAGCGCTTTCTAATTACTTGGACATTTTCTAATACAAAATTAAAGTAAAAAGAAATTCATTTTAAGTTGTATTAACTCTCTACGTTTTTTGTTTATTTTTAAATTTAGGTTTCGACTTTTCTCTAAATACTTATGTATGAAAGATAATGAATAGTCGTAGGAGATAGTGAATAAAGTAGAAGATGTGAGAAAGTAAATAATAAAGTAATAAATTAATTTTCAATTTTTAGGCATGTGAAGATGAGATCTATCCATATATATTATAAAGACCAGTTTTTATTATCAATTATAGCCATGGTACTTTGGCCTCAAATCAATGTGAGAAATTCTTTCATTTTCTTAGATTAAAAAATTACAAAACAATTATAATCAGGGTAATTTATTTTGATGCCAAGTTAATGCGTATTTGGCTCTGTTACTTTTACAGTTTTAATCTAATTTTGGTTACATAATTCTGCCAATGATATTCAACCTTTGCAACTATTTATAAATGTGATCAATCAAATCTTCTAAATCCCATAATTCTATCAAAATCGCCACCCACACACTAATTTTCTTAATGGGCATGAATCCAGATTGGAGGACCTTTGGATCTATGCTTGACATAGTCCCTTCAACTAATCTTCTAAGAATGTCCTATGAATCGTGTACAAGACGTGCTATTTTCGGTTGCAGAAGATAGAAGAGATACATGTGAGCTAATTGGTGGCGTGTTGATCTTTACATGTCTAACAACAACTTTTTACATGTGAAGACTTTCAATTTTCTTTTCTTTATGTATAAGATTCGATCAGTAGGATGAGGTATAAGGTTTCTCTTCTCTACTATCCCTGGCTGGAAGGACTGGTTCTATCCAACCCGAATTCCAACCCCGTTCGAAATAATGATGTTCAGTCCGTGCATATATACCGTTACATACCTTTGTTACAAGACCCGACCACAACATAGTATGATTAAGTTAGTAAAAACTACATTTTTCCGCTGGGAGTCTGCATATACTCTATAGGCGGGGAAAATCTCTTCGATCTTCTCTCTACTTTCTTGATACATAACGGGTCTGGGGGATATGATACTCTCTAGGTGGGAAAACTCTCTTAGATCTTCTCTCTACTTTCCTGATCTCCATAACGAGCCTTGGGGATCTAATACTCTCTAGGTGGAGAAACTCTCTTAGATATTCTCTCTACTTTCCCGATCTCCATAACGAGCCGGGGGAGGGCGGGGATCAAATGATACTCTCTAGGCGGGGAAAATGTCTTCGATCTTCTTTGTATTTTTCTTGATCTCCATGACGGGCCGGGAGGGGGGGGTCCGGTATACTCTCTAGGCAGGGAAACTCTCTTTTATCTTCTCTTTACTTTCTTCATCCATAACGGGCCCCACGGGGGGGGGACCGTACCATGTGAAATTATATTCGTAGAATAATAATTTTTGTATCTTTGGTGGGGTGACGCATATCATCGCGGGGTTGCTGGGAACCGGTGGGTTAGAAAAAACATCTGTGACATGTGAAATTACGTTTGTATAATATTTGTGTGTGTGTGTGGGGTGACCACATATCACCGCGAGATTGTTAGGAACAACCCTATTGATTGTGTTGTATACTTTTGTATTTTATTTTGGTTCCGTTTGAGGGATAGATTTTTTTGTAAAAAAACATGTACCTGTTACTAATTAACAAGTCGGATATGGTAGGACCCTATTTTTACATTTTCTATAGTTAACATAAATAAACACTCAATGATATAATATTGGATGAATAATGACTACCGACCGACACCACGACCAACGTTGTCTACAATGAATTTTGACTATCTTATTTTATCGATTAATTTATTTAATCCTCACATTTCAATTTATTATTAAAAATAAACTGTACCGTGGCATCGCCACGGGTTAGTACTAGTACAACTACATTGTTTACATATATGATGAGTCGTCACCGGAGAGTCTTAATATATTGGAACATCCGAAAAGAAGAATACAAACAATAGACAACCGTACACAATTTACATTAAAAATTTAACAATCTAGTTTTTTTTTGCGGGTCGGGTCTCGGGTGCATCAAGCATGTTGGTATTTTACATGAAATTGTCTATGTTTACTAATAGTCTAGGATTGAGCATAAACTAATCCGAATCTAAAAGTCGATTTTTTGGCCGAACCAAAACTATTCGGTTCGATTTTCAATTCCAATAATTTGGGAAAATCATTTTTGGTCCGATTCAGTTCAGAATTAGAAAAAATCCGATTCAAACTGAACTTGACCGAAATAATAAATATTAAATACTATATACTCCTCGTGTAACAAAAATTCGAATCTAGACGTTTTAAAACGAACCAAAACGTTGGAGCGGAATTTGAATTTGTAAAGCGTGTTCTTGGCCCAATATAATTTCTTATCCAAAGCCCAATTCTCATGCCAGCCCATCTTCTAACACTTCTTTAACCCATTGTGTCGTTAAACTCAATTAAGATTCCATGGCTAATTGTATATTACTAATCGTGAACGAGCACTTGTCTGCACCCAACTCCTTGCATATTTTGTAGGCTAAATTCATAAAACAAAGCAATCAACAGTTAAATTGGAAGAGAGTTTTTTTTGATGTTAGGGGTGTAACCACTCATACAATGGTTACGCCCCCTATCATCTAAAAAGCTTCGGAAGAGATAGACAGCTATAAGGAGTTGTACAGTGTGCAATATATACAGGGGCGGCCCCACATAGGCGCAAGGGGCCTCAATCGCAGCCCCTCGATTTTGGACATGAAATGTCTATTATACCCCTTTTAACAATTTAAAGATATAGAGATATAATTTAACATGAATAATTATATATATAAAACTGATGTAGCACAACTGGCCATTAGTCTTGCACAAAGGTCTCACTTGTCAAGTGATTGTGGGTTCAATACCCAACATTGTCACATTTTCGACATTTTATGTTTCTTTGTTTTTTCTGTTCTATGTACATTCAATTACTTAATTTTAATCATTTAAATCTTAACAAAATTATTTGGTATCTAAATTCCTCCATTTTATGAACATATAATTTTGTTTCCTTTTCTAATATGGATTTCTTTTACCATCAACTAATTATTAGTTATCATGTTAGTTTTTCTTTTTGTATAAATAAACATACATTAATATATTTAATAATTATGTTAGTTTCTAAAGTGGATGTGAATATGTGATGCACTCTTTTAGTTATAGAGAATAATATTCCATGTACTGGTGTATTCTCGCTCCAGATCATATACTCTATTCGCATTATTTTTCAAAAAGATAGATAAAAAGTAGTAGTAATAAATTTCAAAAAACTTTGGTGATTATTAGATTTTGTTGTGAATAATGAATAAGTAATGAATATTTATATTAGTTGGGTGGAATACATTTAAGATGGACTTAAAATAGAAATTTTGTTAAGCCTAGATTACAAAATTATAGTCTAAACCTTGTTCTTTACCATGTAATTTTGAAAATGTAATTCTCATTAATAATGAAAATTTTAGTTAAATTTATTTAAAAGAATTCGCTACCACTGACATATATTTCTGCGTTCGCCCCTGAATGTATAATGTACATTTGAGATGTTCTAGCTAGCTCAAGGTTTCGGGACTTGTACTGTCACAAGTCACAACAGCATAACATCATCAGTGTTCCAGTTGGAAAATGGGCTGTTATAAGATTCCAGACAAAAATTCTGGTATTTTTTTCTTTCAGCATCTTAGTCCCTTCTAAAATTCTTCACCAAGTTTATAAGTCTCACTTTCCATGTGAAATGTACATTTCTGGTGTATTGATTAGCTCCTTTTAAAAGTCATAAATTTACCATGTGAAATGTAACATTTCAGTCATTCTGATGCAAGGCCATTTAGATATGTGGGAAACTTGCAACAATATTTGAAGTCGAAAATGGCCGAACGCCCTCAACAACATTATGCACCTCCTTCAGATTTTAGAATGCTCCTCGGAAGTACTTAAAAATGTGTTTGTTGAATTTGATCCATTGTAATATTCATAGTCCCGGTGTGAAGTTTGTGGTGTTTTCGAAGGATTCTAGAAGTTTAGGGACTTGGTTGTTATTTGCAAGTTTAAGTTTGTTAACTTTTAACGGTTTTGTTTGAAGAAAATGTAATCTGGCCGAGTTAATAGAAATGCGCTTTTATGCGTATCGTCCGATCATTTCCTGCGGTTATCATCCAATGGCTCCTGCTCCTTCTGGCGTTTGTTTGTTGTGTTCATCTGTTATATAAACAGAGCTCAGCTCGTTTCTTCACCAACAATCATCAATTTCTTCTCAGTTTCTCCACTTTGTTCTCTGTGATTGAGAGCGGTTATTTGTTCAGTTGTTGTGAGTATTGCATAGGAAATTCAAGCTGTAATTCCTTTCGATTCTCTGTAACAAAGGTTGTAAAGTTGAGAAGGTTGTGGAGTAATAAAATAATCGATTCTCAATGGATATAGATTGAAGTGATTCAAACCACGTAAAATTTTATGTGTTTTATTGTGTGTGATTGTGTTTGTTGTTGGAGTAGTTGATTTGATTGAGGTGTTGTTTGGATCGAATTTTAACAAGTGGCACCGTCTGTGGGAATCGGAGGTGTGTTCGATCATTGATTGCCGATTTGTGGTCAGCTATGGGTTCAACGAGGTTTGATATCGACAAGTTTACTGGTTCCAACGATTTTGCTTTATGGAAGATCAAGATGGAAGCTATCTTGATTCAACAAGGTGTTGAGATGGCATTGTTGCCTCGCAGTGAAATTCTGGCGACCGTTACAGATCATGAGTTGAAGATTCTCTCAGGCAAGGCTCGCAGCACAATCATTCTAAGTTTGGGAGATGAACCACTGCGAGAAGTTGCTAGAGAGAAAACTGCTGAAGATGTATGGAAGAAACTAGAATTGTTGTATCAAACACGATCACTAGCAAGGAGGTTGTTTATGAAATCTCAGCTGTACTCATATAGAATGAATCCAGACCGAAACATACTTGAGCAACTTGCTACGTTCAACAAAACTCTCGATGATTTGGATAGCATTGAAGATTCAAAGTTGCCTGATGAACATAAGGCCATAATTCTACTCAACTCTCTTCCTAAATCTTATGAGAGTATCAGAGATGCTATTGCATTCACAGGCCAAAAGAAAGTCACATTAGAAGAGGTTCAATGTTTGATCAGGCAAAAGGAGTCAGCTAAGAATGAAGATGTATCTGGTGAAGGCCTCATGGTCAAGAATAACAATTACAGGCCAAAGTCTCAACAACAATTCCAGGAAACAAATTCAATAAATATATAAGGAGTAAAACACATGTTGGTACTGCAAATAGAGAAACAAGAATTTGTCATCACTACAAGAAACTAGGGCATCTCAAGAAGAATTGTTTCTTACTTAAGAGACAAAAAGAAAACAAAGATAGATGTGACACTTCTCATGAGTTTGCAGGAAACATTGAATATGAAGGTGAAGTTTTGAATATTACTGATGAACAAGCCAGTGATGAGTGGATTTTTGATTCTGGATGCTCATTTCACATATGTCCCTACAAGGAATGGTTTATAAGGCTAAATGTTAGCTATGGATGTAACGCTCTACAGTTTCAATTCAAGTCCAGAGAGCTTAAAAGGATTAAAAACGCTACTCATACCAACATGTGCACCTTTCTTTTCGGGAATCCATCCATAAGAAATCTAGAGTTGAGCGCGCTTGCTCTAGAGCAATCTTATGATGGGTGACCAACTTTGAAGTCTCCCGGTTCACGCACGGGTGAGGACAAAGTGCGTGGGAAAGTACTTGTGTTGGTACAGTGGGGCCAGCATATCACCCGGAGAGCTGCTCATGAGTAACCGCGCCGTCCCAAAGGGTCGGGCTCGGCCCATTAGTGGCCTGGGTCGTTACAAATGGTATCAGAGTTGTGCCAACCCAAAACCCACAAGGGGTGGACGGTTGGCCGGACCATGGTGCGGCGGGGACGTCGCACAATTCAAGAGGGGGTGAATGTAACGCCCCAAAGTTTCAATTCAAGTCCAAAGAGCTTAAAGGGATTGAGAATGCTACTCATACCAACAGGTGCACCTTTCTTTTCGGGAATCCATCCATAAGAACTCTAGAGTTGAGCGTGCTTGCTCTGGAGCAATCTTAGGATGGGTGACCAATTGGGAAGTCTCCCGGTTCGCGCACGAGTGAGGACAAAGTGTGCGAGAAAGTACTTGTGTTGGTACAGTGGGGCCAGCATATTACCCGGAGAGCTGTCCATGAGTAACTGCGCCGTCCCAAAGGGTCGAGGCTTGGCCCATTAGTGGCCCGGGTCGTTACACAACTGATATGCATAATTTTAAAGATTCTGAGATTGAGGTGGAGCTCATGAGAGTTAATGATCATGCAAGAGAGAATCATGAAGTTGTTAGTGATTCTCATACTCAACAGGATTTGAGTGATATTGATCAACCTAACAATTCACTTGAAAATGAAGCATCTCAGAGCTCACCTATCGGGAATAATTCAGCTCAGAGATCCCCTATCAGGAATGAGGTGTCTCAAAGCCCAACTACAATAGCCAGTACTTATGTACCTGAAATTACACAAACAGTTGCAGAGAGGAGAAATTACACTAGAAGGAAGGTGGCACCTGTTGTGACAGATGAAATAAGGAATTTTCAACTGACAAGAGACAGAGAGAAAAGACAACACAAGGCAACTAATATGTATGGTTTCAGTAACCTAGTGACATTTTCACTAAGTACTTGCCAAGATATTGAATATCAGGAGCCACAGGACTTTAAAGAAGCAAGTACATGTGCTCACAAGCAAGAGTGGATGGTTTCTATGCAAGAGAAGTTGCTATCTCTTGAGAAGAACAAGACATGGGAATTGGTTCCCAAACCAATGAACAAGAGAATAGTGAGCTGCAAATGGATTTACAAGAGGAAGATTGAAGTTACTACTACAGAACAAGTGAGATATAAAGCTAGACTTGTTGCTAGAGGTTTCACACAGAATGAGGGAGTGGACTACAATGATATCTTCTCTCCAGTTGTCAAGCATACTTCAATAAGGATTTTACTGAGCATTGTAACTTAATTTAATATGGAACTGCAACAACTTGATGTGAAAACAACTTTCTTGCATGGTGATCTTGAAGAAATCATCTACATGTGTCTCAGCCTGAAGGTTTCATTTTGCCAGAAAATGAAGATAAAGTTTGTTTGTTGAAGAAATCTTTGTATGGGCTTAAACAAAGCCCTAGGCAATGGTACAGTAAGTTTAGTGAATACATGGAGGAAATTGGCTTCATTAAATCACCATTTGACAGCTGTGTGTATCTAAAGAAAGAAGATTCACATGTCATTACATATCTACTTCTGTATGTAGATGACATTTTAATAGCTAGCAGCAGCATTGAAGAATTGACCCAGGTGAAGAAGCATCTGAGTAATAGATTTGAGATGAAAGATCTTGGTAATGCAAGAAGGATTCTTGGTATGGATATCTATAGAGATAGGAAAGCTGGTATTCTGAAGTTAAACCAAGGAGATTACTTGAAGAAAGTCTTGCAGTAGTTCTATATGCATGAATGCAAGCCAAGTAGCATTCCTTTAGCTCAGCATTTCAGGCTCTCACTTGATCACAGTCTGAAACACCAGAGCAGGTGGAGCATATGAGCAAGATTCCTTATGCTAATGCTATTGGTAGCATTATGTATGCCATGGTGTGCAGTAGACTTGATGTTGCTTATGCTATAAGTGTTACTAGCAGATATATGTTTAATCCTGGAGAATTGCACTGGGATGCAGTAAAGTACATACTGAGATATCTGAGAGGTTCTACTAATGTTGGCATAAAGTTATGTAGGAATGACAATTGGTCTGAAGATCCTATTTTGGGATATGTTGATGCAGATTATGCTGCAAATCTGGATAATAGAAGGTATCAATCTGGTTAAATCTTCACATTATTTGGTTCAGCCATAAGTTGGAAGTCCAATATGCAAAGTGTTGTTGCTTTATCAACAACTGAGTCTGAATACATGACCATCACGGAAGCAGACAAGGAAGGACTTTGGCATACATCAAGGAGCTATTACCATTCTAATTTCTAAGTGACAGTCAGAGTGCCATCTACCTGTCAAAACATGAAATGTTTCATGAAAGGTCCAAACACATTGATGTGAGGCTTCATTTTGTTAGAGATATCATGGAGAAAGGTGCAGTGAAGATAACAAAGGTTTCAACTTTGGATAATGCTGCTGATATGCTTACTAAAGCATTAATTCCATCCAAATTCCTTCATTGCTTGAGTTTGGTTGGAGTTTCCAAAGAGTAAGGGTTGCCAGTACTGTGTACTGGTGCTACTGTCAGTTGTGAGATGGTAGTGAATAAGAGAAAGTGAGATGTGTTGAGTTACTTATGGATATCTTCTCAAAAAGGTGGAGATTGTGAAGTTTGTGGTGTTTTGGAAGGATTCCAGAAGTTCAGGGACTTGGTTCTTATTTGCAAATTTAAGTTTGTTAACTTTTAACGGTTTTGTTTGAAGAAAACGTAATCTGGCCGAGTTAATAAAAATGCGCTTTTATGCGTATCGTCCGATCATTTCTTGCGGTTATCATCCAATGGCTCCTGCTCCTTCTGGCGTTTGTTTGCTGTGTTAATCTGTTATATAAACAGAGCTCAGCTCGTTTCTTCACCAACAATCATCAATTTCTTCTCAGTTTCTCTAGTTTGTTCTTCGTGATTGAGAGCGGTTATTTGTTCAGTTGTTGTGAGTATTGTATAGGAAATTCAAGTTGTAATTCCTTTCGATTCTCTGTAACAAAGGTTGTAAAGTTGAGATGGTTGTGGAGTAATAAAATCATCGATTCTCCATTGATGTAGAATGAAGTGATTCAATCGAACCACATAAAATTTTCTGTGTTTTATTGTGTGTGATTGTGTTTGTTGTTGGAGTAGTTGATTTGATTGAGGTGTTGTTTGGATCGAATTTTAACACCTGGTTTTCCATTCTGTTCCCATATGTTTGCTCGGAAGCTATTGGTTTTACTTTTTAGGTAGATTGAACATGGTTGTTCGTAGCAATGTATGATTAAATTGAGTTGTTCTGTACCTGTGTTGTTTCAGATTACTTGCACACATTTCTAACGGAAATTTAAAATGATAATAGCAAAATGATTATAATAAACAAAAACACTTGGAATTATTCAAAAGATACACCAAAAAAAACTTCATAAGAAAACATATAGAACAATAGTGGGAGCTGAAGCGAGAGAAGAAGCCGCAACTGGACCAGAGGCGGCACCACTGCTGCTGAAAAGCTCGAACATGTACAGTGAGCGGCCCTTCGCTTCTCACATAGAGTTGGAAGAAACACTCCTGTATTTTTAAGTAATTTCCAAAGAATGATTCCTAATTTAATAAAAATGTAAAGCAGTACTAACATTTATAAATAGTTGGAAGAAGAAAATTAGATTTCAATACCTTCACTAGCAGCAAGGTTGAAGTAAAGGTCAACAAGGTTGAGGCAATTCTGATAACAAGCAGGGGAGCAGAGGCTATTGGTAAATTGTGGGGCCAAGAACTCGTCGGAGGAGATTCCGACCGATTTTCGGTCAACACCACACGCGCTAACGCACTGATCGGTCTCAATGTACCCCGACTGTCGTTCCACGACCACCTCCGACGTCTTGCATGTGTAGTCAATGTTACCTTCGTTGTTCTTGTAATTCTCGAGCACACACCTCTTCTCTGACGATGCAATCGCGAACGCACACACTTCTGCCCCCAAGTTTTTGCATATTACCTCCGCTACATTTATGAAACAAACTAGTTAATAAAACATGATATGAATTTACACTGGTGGTACATGAAGTATGAAAAAGAAATAGCCTAGTATTCCTTGGATAAAGAAGGAACAAGAAAAGAAGCCCAATGCCGAAATTAGTTCTATACATATGACCAGCAACAAGAAAAAGAAATGCAATAGCTAAATGATGATGAGCCATATCAGTCAGCCATAAACTTTGTGAGGACCAAAGACATTGAGGAAGCCATTCTTTGCTTTGGTTGGTGACTTCTGTTATTCACTTTTGGCTTCTTGATGAGTTGATTTTGATACAAAGTGGTGAATGAGAGGTGTAATTTATAAGTGGTTAGGGATGGAAGAGACTAGAGTTTAAGAAAACGTATTTTATGCGAGTAAAATACTCATGGTGTTGACGTGCATACTAGAAATTTTTGGTAGCATGCATATATCAACGCCTAATTTGATGCAAGATTTATTATTTAGAGTGTCGATCTTGGGATTCTACGGATGTTTAGTTTTGAGTGGAGCACATGTATCTTCTTTTTTTATACTTCTCTAATAGTTTAACACAGATTGGTGTAACACCACCCATCGGCCGTCACACCTTATTCAGACCAGCCAATTACTCTTCTTGTGGATTAGGAATTAGGCTCACGGCTCGACTCTGATTTGTAATGTGTCACTCCCTTTAATTGTGGGTGTCGTCGTGTCGCGGTTACTCATGGACTCTCTGACTGATAATATGTTTGGCCCACTGTCACGCCCCAAAACCAAATCACTTTGGCGCGACCGGCCGTCTATCGTGAGATGGGCTCACGCCAAGACGAAGCCTTCCTTTAATCCTCAAATACATAAAAATATCTCGGAGTGGTACAACAGAGCATCTAAAAATCCCATATACAATAATATTACAAGTCCTCAATACAAAATAACAATCCCAACAGTACAAATATCTTATACAATACAAATCATCCAATACAATACAAATCTCAGAGTCGCAGCCCCTCCTAAACAGCCTTCACATATCCGTCATCTTACTACCGTCTCAACTCCAAAGTATCTTCGTCCAATCACTTATTAAATATCTAAAAAAATGTGTAAGGGTGAGCTCCTGGCACTTTTACCAGGATCAAGTACATATAAAAAGTTTACATATATATACACTCTGTTTTATATCAAATATAGTCAAAAATCATTTTGCATGGAACACATGTCACGATACACAATTCACATTTAAAGCTCGAATCAAATATACACTACGGCCACACAAACCGTGGTGGCACACAGATCGGCTTTCACATAACATATCCCCTAACACAATAGGGTCACAGACTTCGGTCCGAATTGGTGCGTACGGGTGGCGGCAGTGGTGATGGGTGAGGGAGAAAGGTGGTGGCGGCCAAAGAAAGAAAATGGCGTGAGGGGGCTGTGAGGAAGAAGAATGATCGTGCTGCTCCTTTTCTTTTATTTATTTAATTTTCTTCCTTCCTTTTCTTTGATTTCTAATTAGGTCAAATAAAGGCTGGGTTTAAGAGTTGGGCTTGGACTTTTTATCTTGAGCTTTTACTCCGGTCCATCAAATAAATCAATCAATACGATTCGTCTCGACTTAACAACCCGTAAATCAACTCAAGTCAAAATAATTTCTAATCTCCACATTAAATTCAAATGAACAGTCCAAAAATAAATTTTCGGGATTTTACATTAATAATTTCCATCATCCAATATATAGGATTCTTTACCAGAGCCAAAAGATAGCATCACAGACAATTTATAGAAACAAACAACACATGTAATCAAAACCATACACAAAAAATGCTTCAGTAAGAACCAGATCAAAACAATACATACATTGCAATATTGCATCATTTTCTAAAATATATAAATATGAATCGGTAGAATAATAAGTAACGATAACGACTAGCAATTCTCGGAAAGTTCTTCCACAACAACCATCTAGTAGGGAGCGGGAGTGTAAGAAGGAGCTGCAGCCCCAACTGAACCAAGTGCACCACCTTTGCTAAAAAGCTCCAACATTGCACGGTGGGAATTCGCCCTTCGCTTCTCACACAGAATTGGAAGAAACACTCCTGAATTTTTAAATAATTTTCAAACTTTTTTTAGTCCTTGTTGAGTAAAAATGTCAAAAAAGAATACTAAAAATGGAAGGAAAAAAATTAGATTTTAGTACCTTCACCAGCAGCAAGGTTGAAGTAAAGGTCAACAATATTGGGACAATTCTGATAACAGGCAGGGGAGCAGAGGCTATTGGTGAATTGTGGGGCCAGGAACTCATCTGAGGAGATTCCGACCGAATTACGGTCAACTCCACACGCGCCGACGCACTGATCAGTCTCTATGTACCCGAGCAGCCGCTCCACAACCACTTCAGACGTCTTGCACGTGTAGTCGAGGCTCCCCTCATTGTTCTTGTAGTTTTCGAGCACACACCTCTTCCCTGATGATGCAATCGCAAATGAGCACTTGTCTGCTCCCAAGTCCTCACATGTCACCTCCGCTACATTATTTTTTTTAAAAAAAAACTAGTTAATAAAACGGACTACAAATGTACACGGATGGTACATGAGGTGAGAAAAGAACAAGTAGTACCTAGTATTCCTTGGAGAAATAAGGAGCAAGCAAAGAAGAGAATCAAAGACATTGAAGAAGCCATTTTTCCCTTCTTTGATTGGTGATTTTGTCAATGGAGGAAATTGATGAATTGGGATGAGATTGTTTGATGAAAAGTGGTGAATTATAGAGGTAGTATTTATAAGTGTTTTGTGAAAGGGAAATATCTCAAAATGTATTTTTTTTCAAGTGACTAAATTACTTTAAATACTCTTTGTATTATTGTGTATCGTGGAAAAGTTTGGTAGCAAGTATGTATCGACGCGTAATTTGATGCCAAAATGTGGACTTAGGTGGGATGTAACCGGATCTTGGGATTCATCGGGAGTTTGAGTGGAGGTCATGTACATAGACATTATCATTCTCTTTTAATATTCTCAGGATATCTTTTTGCATTACTGGTCAATTAAAAATGAATAATAAACGGTCTACAAATAATTTATTTAAAAATAAATCACGGAACCATGTTGTCAAGAAAATCATCGACATTATTAATGAAAACGTCTTTATTTTTAATACTCCCACCGTCCCAAATTCAACTTCTCGAATTCCATTTTAGAACGTCTCAATTTCAACTTATCATCCATTAAATGGAAAGTCTATCTGTTACTTTATTCAATATCTTTTATACTTTATTTACTCTCTTTCCTACTTTAATTATTCTATTTCTCATTTATTCACTATTTCTACTACTTTATCACCATTCTCCTAAAACTTGTACCCGGACCCGCGGGGAGTTGAAACCGGCACGGAGGGAGTATTAGTGTTTTTCATTATTACAAAAGAATCAATTTCGTTAACAATATAGAAGTTTTATTAATAATATGGATTGTTTTCTTGATAATATAATTCGTTCTCTAAATAAACCTTCTCTTAAAAGACTTTGTGATGAATTAATTAATTCTATCATCTTGAAAATTTAGAGGCTCTTTGAGTAAATGTTTGTTATACAATTAAAATTTTTTTATTGGAAATTTAACAACATAACATATAATTAGTGACAATGGTAAGTTTTATTCATATAAGTTACAAGTTCATGATCTATACAAAGTACCACATCGTACGTTTACATGTCACACTGCCTCCAAAAAGCTAGCTAACCGATTGTATATTCCTTCTATGTTTCAAGAAATATTTTTATTACTAGAAAGGAGGAGTTGGTGAAATCGAGCAGCTAATTGTGGTGGCTGCCGGAAACGTTAGTGGTGTAAACAAAGAGAAACGCGTCTTCAAAGTTGTCTCACGTTTTCACAGGACATTATGAGATTTATTATATTATTATTATATATATAATTATATTAATTAATTACAAGCTGCTGGTGAGGATCATATTGCATATTTGCATTGATCCATGCATGTACTAGCTAGCGCTCATGGATGTTTTATTAGGGTAGATATTGATGATGAACATTAATTACATGTATGTAATTAATTATACATAAGGTATATATATGATTAACGACGACCCGGTGGCGGTGGTGGTATTCCGAAAGGTGGTTGGCCAATGCACAGAAATGGCAAAGTAACACAATTTGGTGGGACACCTGCTGGTGGGGGTGGCGGGGGTGGTGGCGGCGGTGGGGGTGGTGGTGGAGGCGGGCATATTCCAATTGCAGTATTTCCAAATCTTATGCATATTCGAGTAGAGGCTGCGATATTTGAAACAGATGCAAAGGTAAGTAAGAGAACAAATAACTTGAATCCCAAAAAGTTAGCCATGGCTACTAAAGTGAGCGATGGAGTACTTAGGGTTATACTATGTTATGTTATGGAGAAATGGATAAATTCATGCAATATATATAGCCTCGTTTCATCCTTCATAGTACGCAAATAATAATACAAATAATAGAGTTGACAAATTAAAGTCGATCTAATTGTATTGATGGCGAGAGTTTACTTTGATCATGATGATAATTAAAAAAATATTTCTTATAGTATAAACTTTATAACGAGTTTACTTTTAATTAGAGTGTTAAGAATATCTTTTTTTTTGAAAATATATAGATGATAACGTGTAAAAATTACAAAAAGTTATGAAGACGGAATCTTTGCATCTTATAATAATAACCGAAGGGATATAATCTGAAGGATTATCATAGCATATAAGTACCAAAAGTTTCATTTCAAGAAATTTTGAACTTGACAAGTTAAAGATGTTTTGATCGAATTCAATAATAAGGTTCAGGTATAATTAGCTATTAATCCACGTAATTTAATGTAACAACTAAAAAGTTTATAAGTTAATATATATATCACATACAAACTTTAGATAAGTATTATGAATGTCATGTGATGAAAAACATACATATCATCATTTTTATATAATGCGCGATTTTCATTTGACACCCTTTTAAGATAGTCACTACACGTTTAGGTTCCTAATGTTTAAAAAATTATATTGAAGGACAAAATGTAACTTATCAAATAAAAATAATTACAATGAAAAACAAAAGTCAACCCTCTATAATATATATAATTTTACCCTTTCATTTCCCATTTTATTTTCTATATGTTAATTCATCATATTACAATGAACTCCAAAACTTTTAAATTTTTATATATATGAACCACCAAAATTTTCTTTTTTTTTTTCCTAACTTTTTTCGTGCTTAACTAAACTCTAAAATAAAAGATTTAAATTCATCGTTATAATAAAAACTAAATATTATATGGAAGCTTCGGTTTTACAGCTTCCTGGACCTCGATTATCGGAGCTCCAATGGAATCTATGGGAGCTCTTTATTTTAAAAAAAAAATTAGTTTAATCTATGCTTTAAGTTTTACAGAGAAAATGAATGAATCAATCAGTAAGGAGAAGAAGCTGTTTGCTTCTTTAAATAGAAGAAAAATAACTAACTAATCGTTGTAATCGTTAGGTACAACTCCTAAAGGACAAGGTATAAATCGTGTTTTTACTTAATACAAGAAACGTAATATATATGAAGGACGCTTTCTTCATTCCTCGTCTGTTTCTTCTGTTTCTTCATTCCTTCTGCATATTTCATCTGTTTCTTCTGCATATTTATTCCTCCGTTCTGTTATGATCCTTCAGAATAGTTTTTCACCAGAGCCTTGGTGATTGTTCAATTCCTTCCTTTTTCCAGTATACAGCAGCACTTAGAGTTGCATCAGATTACTCTAATCGGATTTGAAATTGAAATATTAATAAATAAATAACAAGGCAGCAAGGTCTAATTACATGAGCAATAATAAGCAGATTCTGAATATTATTTATTGGTGAACACCAAGGACTTGGGGCAAGGTTTCCATCGGGATATAAGTAGTCCCGAATTCGCAATCCAACACGCTATCTTGTGTGTTAATAAGTGTAAGCAAAACGCGCTCGAACTCTTCTCCATCGCTCCATTCGTGAACTTGGGCTCGCAAAAGCGCACGATTTTCGCATATCAACTCCCAGACTGGAAAATCTTTTCTTGGCATCATAAAATCTCCTACATTTAGCTTCAAACTCGGGCAGAAGTCACCGATTCCATCTCCAACGTATATGATCCTTTTCTTCCCCTCTAAACTTCCTTGGATCCTTTCGATTATCTTGCCCTTGCACATGTTGGGAGGACACAGAGTGCACCCATGAGGAGAATCAACATAAGGAGAAATTCTAAGCCTCCCTTGTTGATCAACACTGGCCGGATTCGTGTTGATTTCGGAGAAACAATGTCGTATTTCAAGATGATCTAGAATCGTGTCGATAAACAAGACATTCGCGTCGCTCACTATTCTTAAATCACACCCCAAACCATAAGCTGTCTTGATAGCCGCAACTACCCTAGGATGAATTGGTGCTCTTCTTAAAACTTGTTTCACGTCTTCAATAGTTTTCCCTTGCGAATGCAACTCTTTCATCATCCTGTTCATTAGGGGATTCAATGGCATGGTAGGAACAAGTTCATTGAACAAATCAGTAGCGCCAAGCTCGTCGACGACCAAGTCATCACTGTCGACCTCAATAATCGTCTTGTCGAAATCGAAAACCACCAGAATTCCTGCCATTGGTACCGAAATATGTACTCTGCTTTGTAATTCTAGATTTCAAATTGAGGTAGTGATTTTTCCATAGTAGTAGGACAGTATATATATATAGTCGATCGAGGTCATGTAACTTGAATTCTATTTCCTAATCGTAACTGGATTCTATTTCCTAATCCCAACTGGATTTTATTTCCTAATATAAAACAAAGCAATCAACAGCAGAATTGGAAGAGATAAACGACCTATAAGGAGTTGTACACTGTGCAGCATATGATGTACTAAAATATTCAGTTAAGAATTAAGTTGTACGTTGGTCATTGGGGATTGTACATTACGGTTAATTAGTTACTAAGAGCTCTTATATAAAACAGAAACAGAGCTCTTCTTCTCTGTTAATGAAAACTGCTTCTTCTATTGTGAAATCTTGAATTTAACTATATAATGAAAATTTAAGTTCTAAATTTTCATTATATATATAGTTCAATTCACGATTACAGTTTCAGATTAATTCGTGGTTAAAGTTCGATTTTGTTGATTCCAAAAAGTCAAATATGAAGAACTGCTAAAGGACGAAGGGAGTATGAATGTATTACAACGTTGATGATACAATCATCTATCTATATATATGATAAAAGTAATGATCTAGATGAAAGAAGAGCTATGTCACATAGGACAAAATCCTATGTGGAAAATTATTTCACAAAACAATTGATTTATAAATCCATCATATTTATGTGGGAATTTGAATTTTAATATTTAGACTCATCCATGTTTAATTAATCATCGCAAGATTTTATCTCCTAAATTTGTGGCCAACTTTTTCATTGAATTTCCAGCCCCAATAATTTCTCGCCAATAATTTCCAACTTTCTATTTAATTTCTGCATTTTTCTGTTAATTCTCCTACATTTTTGGCGATTATACATGATATTCTAATCATATCTACTCCCAAATTCGTGCTAATTAGTCTACTGATTAGGAATTATTGTAACTGTTTTTATCGAAATATAGGTAAATTGTTTTACATAATCAAGCCTTGAGAATCACATTATATGCGGATCACCGCTAATTGTGATTAATATATATAACCACACATATACCTAAATTAGTTACACAAACACATCTTCAAAATTATACATACCCTCGATTTTCCCAGTTCAAAAATGGCTTATTAAGAGCACAAGCGAAGCGAGATCTCTCATTCATCGACTTCTTGCTGCTTGCTGAGCTCAATGGAAGAAGAAAATTCTATCTATTTTCGTTATTGGTCCAGCCATCTCTTTAATTTTTTCCCTCTAATCAATCTTGCTGCTTACACGACTATGAAGATATTTGTGAATGACTTGCAGTTCTACACTAACATGATATATTTATGGAAGTAATGGAACTCATAGATTTATCGCATCCATGTACGTAGTTCTTGGTTGGGATAGTCTGCAACTCAATTGTCACCGTGCCATCCATGTGTTAAAGTTGCAACACATCAATGTACCCTTCACTTGCTACCCTTGGAACCATTAAAAAGATGCAACTGGAGTATGTTTGAATCATGTTAAAAGTGTTGAACTGGAGTATATATGTTTGGAAGGTGATTGTTTGTTGGTAATTATAGATTTGATTAATTAGCAATTGATGGAGGATTAGGCAGCTTGCTTAACGTGCTGTATATCCAGGAATTCCATCATATTTGTAAAAATGTGAATGACTAAGTCCCTAAAACTAGCTGAAAATCTAGCTGGTAGCTGGAAAGCTAGCTGGTAACTGATTAACTAGCTGATAGCTGAATAGGTAGCTGAAAAGCTAGCTAATTTTAATGTAGGTGTTTAGCAAATTAGCTGATAAGCTAGTTGGTATTTTATAAAATGACATAAAAGGGCATTACTCTTATCTTTACTATTCTAAAAGAGAACTACCCAAAGAGAAAAAAAGAAGGAGTTGCACATCATCTCCCACTACTTCCACCATTATAATCACCAAAATTTATATTTTTATTAATTATTCATATAATTAACATATATTATGATTGAATTTTTAATTAACTAAGTATAAATTTAAATATATATTATAATGTTTATGTCATGCATATTTAAATTGTAATATGAAACTCATTTATTTGGCACGTGAATTTTCACGTGCACAATTTTACTAGTTTTTCTAAATAATAGTACATCACATTTTTGTCTAATTATTTTAATATATATTCAATGTACTTTTCACTGTCACTTTAATAACATCATTGAAAATTATCAGGAGTTGAAAATAAATATTCGTTGAGCATTCTAACTTAATACGGAAAAAAAATTAGTAACTTATGCAAGTTGCAAACAAGTACACAAAATGTATAACAAAGGAGAAATTCATATTATGTAATTAAAGAAGAGCATGAGCAGTAGCAGATTACCTGGAACGCTGGCAAGGAGAGGCGATGGAACACAGAACGGCACCGCAGTAAAAGATAGAACACGAGAATAATACTAACGATTGGTTTTACTTTATTTAATTTAGGTTAGGGATATTTTCGTAATAAAAAGATAACAAGTAGCTTTTTTTTTAAAAAAAGCTAACACAGTAACTTCTTCAACCAAATGATTTAAAAAGGCTCACGTTCACGTAACAAGCTTTTTACTAGTCAATGATAAAAAAAAGCTAATGGAGCTGAAAAGCTAGCTGGAAAGCTAGTGGTAAACAGGGCCTAATTGTATATCCATCCATTTATCCATCCATATATATATTATGTAAAGCAAAATCATTTTATTTATTAAAATAAAATATAAATTTATTAAATAAGATAAAATAAAATACTGAAATTTTAAAAATATAGTATTTATTAAATTAATTCAATCATACGTGGAATTAGTTATATTTTCAACCAGTATATATATATTTCACAGTTTATTTTTGGTATGTTGGTTGCATATATAATTTTTTTTAAATCTCATATAACTTTATCTACAAAAATCCGAAAAAATATATTGAACATATATTTGAATTCCCCGTGACAAGATGAATCCATAGACACCAATATTAAATACTATTATTCATTAAATAAATTATATTATTTATTAAAATAAAATATAAATTTATTAAATAAGATAAAATAAAATAATTAAATTTAAAAAATAGAGCATTTATTAAATGAATTTAATCCTACGTGGAATTTTGTGGAATTAGTTGCATTTTCAACCATTATATATTTCACTGTTTATTTTTTGTATGTTGCTGCATATATAGTTTTTATTAAGTCTCATATAAATTTATCTACAAAACTCCGAAAAATGTTTATGTTTATATTAATAGATATTTATATTTTTAATTAATATATAATAGATATTTATATTTTCAATTATACATTTTGATTCTACAATTGAGCAGATTCTGAGTAGGGGAGAGAATTTTGTTGCATAAACTTTTGCCAGGTTAAACGTGAGGAACTGAGGCTAATGTTTTAGCACTTAGATTATTAGTTGGGTGTTCTTATATAATATAATATAATATAATATAATATAATATAATATAATATAATATAATATAATATAATATAATATAATATAATATAATATAATATAATATAATATAATATAAAGTTGATGAGCTAAACCCACCAGATTCATTCAAATTCCATCCATCCTACGTGAAATTTTGATTCTACGGTTAAGCAGAGTCTGAATAAGGGAATGAAGTAGTGTTGTTGCTAAGATCATGTGAGCAATGTTTTTTTTTTTTTTTTTGGAACGAAGAACGTGTCTTATTACTCCAAAACAATGTCAGTACATTTAGGGGCCGACAGGATGTCCATGAAAATAAACGACTAAGACTAAGAACGACAATAACAATCAAAACTGACTAAAGTACGGCCTACAGGCCAAGAGCCTGCGCATCCAACTCCCGAACCAGACCAGCAGCTATGCTCCGCATGCTGCGGACCCCGACAATCCTAATAATATCTCATGTAATGTGTTGTATGTCTGGGGTCGAATTCTTGAAGATTTTCTCATTTCTCACCATCCAAATGTGGTAAAACGTCTCAGCAAGTAGAGTTCGAAAGACAATTGCACGTCGCCGTTTACCTTTCGCCATTCAACATAACCAGGTGATTAGCTGATGCCAACATGGATGGGGGATGTGATACCCGAAGCCATCTCATACCACCTATCAGAATCTCGTAGGTAGTGGGGCACTTAAAGTACAGATGCTCTAAACTCTCAATGTCATTGCAAAAAGCAAATTGCCCATCGGTACTGATGCCAAAAAATGCCAACCTGTCCTTAGTTGCCAGTCTTCTATGGAGTCCAAGCCAGAGAATGAACCTTGCTTTAGGCCTCACTAAGTTCCTAACAACCAAGTCTCGCCATTCTACACGGTCCATGCAGTCTCGTAAGCAAAAATACATACTCCTCACCGAAAATCGATTTGCCACGAGCTGCACATCCCAATCCGGCATATCATGCACTACGGTTGAGTCTCTGTACAGCACGGATCGTCGCCGAACTACACAAGGGAATATGCCAGTCATCTAACGGTTGGTTCTTTATATAGTAGCTATGTATCCATCGCACCCAGAGAGAATCTGCCTTCGTCTGGATCTTCCAAAGTAGTTTAGCAATCAGTGCTTTATTCCACTCAGGAAGACTTATTATGTTCAAACCGCCACAGCTCCTAGGTGCACAGACCTGTTTCCATGAGACCAGTGCCTTCCGATAATTCCCATCCTTACCACTCCATAAGAAATCGCGATGATCTGAATATGATCCAAGATTTTCTTACGGATAGGGAAGACCAAGCCGACTGAAGTGATGGAAGTGATGACACTTTTAATCAGTTGCTCTCGCCAAAGATAACTCAAGAAAGTGATCGGTCCAAAGGATGAATCCTACCCAAGATCCTGTTAATCAGAGGTTGATATTGCGCTACTGTGAGTCGACGATGCGATAATGGCACTCCTAAATACTTCACGTGAAGGCGCCAAGGGCGAAAACCTCGGTGGTCGAATGCCGCGGCTTGGTCCAGGCCGCCAAAGAAGATTTTTGTCTTTGCGGCACTGGCCCGCAATCCCGTAGCCAATGAAAATTGGTCAACCGCCCGATAATAACTTCACGGATCCCATAGCCTCGCATAAATAGCATCAAATCATCCGCAAAAGCGAGGTTGGTAATATGAAGTTTTTCACACTTCGGATGAAAGTTGAAATCCGGCAAATCCTTCAACTTCCGTAATAAGCGAAACCGGCTGTATAAGAGCAAGGTCAACCTCTAATTGCCAAACCATCAATACCCGGTGCCTTGAGATCTCCAATATCCTTCAATGCAAGGTCAACCTCTAATCGCGAAACCGGTCAGATAAGAGCAATTTCTATCATCCAAAGGCTAGTTGTCTACCTCCGCATGACCACTACATCCACTCCAATACGCCGTGAGGCCTCAGATCCCACCAGATTAGTGTAGAAGGCAAGGATTTCCGCCTCAATGTCAGCTGCCGTGTGGAGAATTCGGCCATCTTCAGTTTCAAGCCGGTGAATGCCAATTTTTCGATTTTTTTCTCGAACCTGGGCATGAAAAAAGGAAATATTACCATCCCCATGTTGTATCCAGTCAATCTTAGATTTCTGTCTCAGTATCTGTTCATCAATATCCAGGCATTTTTCCAGATTTTCAGTGTCCTCCTTCACTTGCTGTATCAACAGAGCATTAAACCTATCACGCCTGAGTTGTTCCTGCCTTTGTTGGAGTTGTCCCCGTAATTGTAGGATACGTTTCTCCACGCCATGAATACGCGCATGGAGACCCTTCATAGCCAGCTTTAGGTTTTTCAGCTTCATCCATATACGTTCCTGTGGATTATTAGGTCCTTGTCGACCCCAAGAAGTCGCTACAACTGTACCAAAGTCAGGAAACTGGGTCACAAAATTTAAGAATCGAAAACCCGACCGCTTTGGTTTGGTAACCACTTAATGCCAGAATCTCAGTGGGGAATGATCCGAAATTCCAGGGGCCAAGACTTCAATATCGCCATTGGGTTTGCCTGGAACCATTCCACATTCCCTAGAGCTCGATCAATACGGGAATAGATAGTGCCCTGTGTATGCTTATTCGACCAAGTGAACCAATCTCCCACCGAAGGAACCTCAAATAGGCCAGTATCCTCCATCATTGCTACGAAGTCCCTGAACTCATGTGCAAGGATTGGGTTCCCCCCAAACCGGTCCTCAACACTCAATACATTATTGAAATCCCCTATGCAGATCCATTGTTCATGAATGCTGGCCGCTAAGTCCGTCAAATCCTTCCACAAACGGCCCCGCTGGCTAAGGTGGTTATGGGCATAGACAAACGTTAAAAGCCCCTTATCAATTCCATCCGAATCAAACCATCGACAATGAACAAACTGATCCGAGCAACATATAAACTGAACCTTAACCCGATATGGGTCCCAAGCCACCCAAATCCGCCCAAGTACATGGGATGAGTTGTTATCCCAGAAATTCCATCGTCGCCCCAATCTTTTCCGTATCCTATCCTTGTTTTCCTGTTTTACTCGTGTTTCAAGTAGGCCAACAATACTAATATTCCAATCCAAGAGACGGGAGCCAATCTCCTTATGTTTTGCGACCTTGTTTAGCCCCCTGACATTCCATGCTGACATTTATATTGGCCCGAGTCCTCACCAGAGCCAGATCCAAGCTCAAGCGACGCGAAGCCATTCCGAGTAGTTACTATATCTTCATAAGCACAAGGTTCTCTACCATTCACATGCTGCTCTATACGGCCCGGGGACTGTCGTCTTTGCCGAACTGGAGACCACCCAGCCCCATCATCTGGCAGAAGTGCCCTATCGGAGTTGACCAAGATGGGGCAAGGTTCTGCGATCTTCTCAATGCCAAGTCTTTGCAGACTACACCCTCCGAACTCCCAGCAGTAGCATCCGATTTTTCTTGCGCAGCGGGGTTACCCCGAGGGAGTTGTCTACCCGTGGAAATCCATGCCCGGCGCTGCCCAGCAGCCTGTTGTCTCCCATCCCTTGGATTAGCACCCTTCTGCCTTGTTTCATTACCCCTCGCCAGATCCTTGTCCTCGGCACATACATGCCCTGATCGTTGACACTTCTGGCAGAATAAAGGATGTCATTCGTACTCTACATGTTGATTTATCACATTCCCCTATCGATCTTTTAACGTGACAGACTTGTGGAGTTCTTGTGTAATGTCAATCTCAATTAAAATCCTAGCATAGGACACCCTCAACTTCTTAGCCGTGCATTCATCAGTGAACAATGGCTCGCCAGTGACGCTAGCAATCTTGCTTAAACTCTTTGCTCCCCATAGGTATAAAGGGAGTTGTGGGAACTTAACCTAAATCTGTGCAAGACGAGTCATGTCCTCCTTAAGTTCAAAAGTTCTTGACCAAGGCAGCAGAACCATATGTCGTCCATAGATATAGTACGGACCACCATCCTTAACCGCATCCCTATCTTCCTCCGACCTGAATCGAATGATAAAGTAGCTTTCCTCGTTGTAGTATAGTTCAGGAAGAACAACAAAATTCCATACCTTACTCATAAAATTCTTTACTACCGTCATGGATAGGGAGTTGTCTATCACATACATGATAAGCGGATTATTCCAGAAGTCAAGATCTGATTCAATATCCTCATCTTCAATCTCTACAATGATTTCACCCTCAACCACAGGAGGGGCGGTACGGTCCGGGACACGATTACCCCTGATAATGTCTACCCACGGAGTCGGGGAAGGCCTAGAGTCTCGAGATTGTGGCTGCAATTTGGTTTCCCCAATCAGATTCACATCCACTGTCGTAGCGTGTTTCTCAGGTAACTCCAGACGGTCATTATCCAAGCCAGGGTCATTATTTAATCCAGAATCAAAGTTTGGGGTAGCAGGTTCCGAAGTCGCAGACGAATCAGGCAGAGGTTGTCGATCGGATGGTGTCGGCAGTGAAGCTTCCTGATTACTAGGGTTCACTAATTCCTCTGATCTCGTTGTGATATCTTGGTCCTCATCGTTCACGGAAGAGGCCGCAGGTGAGGTCGTGGCACTGAAGTTTTATGAGGCCGCCTAATAGTTGGTCACGAGACAAAGCTGGCGGATGGCTTTCGTTATGCATCTCTATCCCAAACAAAAAAAGTAGAGAAAAAAATTAGTTTATGTGAGCAATGTTATTGCTTGGTGACAAAATTTTATGTCTTATGGTTACTGAAAATGCGGAAGTCCATGAATAGTGTTTTTAATAGATGATGTTGATGATTATTATTATTATTATTATTATTATTAATTAATTAATTAAATCATTTCATTCACTAAAAAGTTATATTAATCTCATATAACTTTATCTACAAAAATCTAAAAAATATTTTTAACATATATTTGAATTAAATGACAAAAGCGAATCTATAGACACAATTATTGGATACTATTATTAATTAAATAAATTATTTTATTCATTAAAATAAAATATAAATTTATTGAATAAGATAAAATGAAATAATAGAATTTTAAAAATTAAAAACGACTCATTAAAACACATTACAAATAATGATGCTATCATCAAGCATTCAAAAAAAAAAAAAAAACTCATTTTAAATAGTTTAGCATCAAACATTCTGGACAAACTAAAATATACAATTATTTTGATTAGCCTCATATATATATATCCATACGACCATACCATTTGCGCACTTTCGGTTATTTTGGCACTATATTCTAAAGTTGATGGTTTACTTCGAAGCACACATGATCCGCATGTGCATAAATGATACTTGGAGCGCTTTCTAATTACTTGGACATTTTCTAATACAAAATTAAAGTAAAAAGAAATTCATTTTAAGTTGTATTAACTCTCTACGTTTTTTGTTTATTTTTAAATTTAGGTTTCGACTTTTCTCTAAATACTTATGTATGAAAGATAATGAATAGTCGTAGGAGATAGTGAATAAAGTAGAAGATGTGAGAAAGTAAATAATAAAGTAATAAATTAATTTTCAATTTTTAGGCATGTGAAGATGAGATCTATCCATATATATTATAAAGACCAGTTTTTATTATCAATTATAGCCATGGTACTTTGGCCTCAAATCAATGTGAGAAATTCTTTCATTTTCTTAGATTAAAAAATTACAAAACAATTATAATCAGGGTAATTTATTTTGATGCCAAGTTAATGCGTATTTGGCTCTGTTACTTTTACAGTTTTAATCTAATTTTGGTTACATAATTCTGCCAATGATATTCAACCTTTGCAACTATTTATAAATGTGATCAATCAAATCTTCTAAATCCCATAATTCTATCAAAATCGCCACCCACACACTAATTTTCTTAATGGGCATGAATCCAGATTGGAGGACCTTTGGATCTATGCTTGACATAGTCCCTTCAACTAATCTTCTAAGAATGTCCTATGAATCGTGTACAAGACGTGCTATTTTCGGTTGCAGAAGATAGAAGAGATACATGTGAGCTAATTGGTGGCGTGTTGATCTTTACATGTCTAACAACAACTTTTTACATGTGAAGACTTTCAATTTTCTTTTCTTTATGTATAAGATTCGATCAGTAGGATGAGGTATAAGGTTTCTCTTCTCTACTATCCCTGGCTGGAAGGACTGGTTCTATCCAACCCGAATTCCAACCCCGTTCGAAATAATGATGTTCAGGTCCGGTCTGTATATACCCGTTCCATACCTTTGTTACAAGACCCGACCACAACATTTTATGATTAAGTTAGTAAAAACTACATTTTTTCCGCCTGGGGGGGGGGGGGGGGAGTCTGCATATACTCTATAGGCGGGGAAAATCTCTTCGATCTTCTCTCTACTTTCTTGATACATAACGGGTCTGGGGGATATGATACTCTCTAGGTGGGAAAACTCTCTTAGATCTTCTCTCTACTTTCCTGATCTCCATAACGAGCCTTGGGGATCTAATACTCTCTAGGTGGAGAAACTCTCTTAGATATTCTCTCTACTTTCCCGATCTCCATAACGAGCCGGGGGAGGGCGGGGATCAAATGATACTCTCTAGGCGGGGAAAATGTCTTCGATCTTCTTTGTATTTTTCTTGATCTCCATGACGGGCGGGGTGGGGGGGGTCCGGTATACCTCTAGCAGGAAACTCTCTTTTATCTTCTCTTTACTTTCTTCATCCATAACGGGCCCCACGGGGGGGGGACCGTACCATGTGAAATTATATTCGTAGAATAATAATTTTTGTATCTTTGGTGGGGTGACGCATATCATCGCGGGGTTGCTGGGAACCGGTGGGTTAGAAAAAACATCTGTGACATGTGAAATTACGTTTGTATAATATTTGTGTGTGTGTGTGGGGTGACCACATATCACCGCGAGATTGTTAGGAACAACCCTATTGATTGTGTTGTATACTTTTGTATTTTATTTTAGTTCCGTTTGAGGGATAAACAAACATGTACCTATTACTAATTAACAAGTCGGATATGGTAGGACCCTATTTTTACATTTTCTATAGTTAACATAAATAAACACTCAATGATATAATATTGGATGAAGAATGACTACCGACCGACACCATGACCAACGTTGTTCATACAATGAATTTTGACTATCTTATTTTCTCGATTAATTTATTTAATTCTCACATTTCAATTTATTATTAAAAATAAACTGTACCGTGGCATCGCCACGGGTTAGTACTAGTACAACTACATTGTTTACATATATGATGAGTCGTCACCGGAGAGTCTTAATATATTGGAACATCCGAAAAGAAGAATACAAACAATAGACAACCGTACACAATTTACATTAAAAATTTAACAATCTAGTTTTTTTTGCGGGTCAGGTGCATCAAGCATGTTGGTATTTTACATGAAATTGTCTATGTTTACTAATAGTCTAGGATTGAGCATAAACTAATCCGAATCTAAAAGTCGATTTTTTGGCCGAACCAAAACTATTCGGTTCGATTTTCAATTCCAATAATTTGGGAAAATCATTTTTGGTCCGATTCAGTTCAGAATTAGAAAAAATCCGATTCAAACTGAACTTGACCGAAATAATAAATATTAAATACTATATACTCCTCGTGTAACAAAAATTCGAATCTAGACGTTTTAAAACGAACCAAAACGTTGGAGCGGAATTTGAATTTGTAAAGCGTGTTCTTGGCCCAATATAATTTCTTATCCAAAGCCCAATTCTCATGCCAGCCCATCTTCTAACACTTCTTTAACCCATTGTGTCGTTAAACTCAATTAAGATTCCATGGCTAATTGTATATTACTAATCGTGAACGAGCACTTGTCTGCACCCAACTCCTTGCATATTTTGTAGGCTAAATTCATAAAACAAAGCAATCAACAGTTAAATTGGAAGAGAGTTTTTTTTGATGTTAGGGGTGTAACCACTCATACAATGGTTACGCCCCCTATCATCTAAAAAAGCTTCTAAGAGATAGACTATAAGGAGTTGTACACAGTGCAATATATATGTATGACCCCATTATAGGCGCAAGGGGCCTCAATCGCAGCCCCTCGATTTTGGACATGAAATGTCTATTATACCCCTTTTAACAATTTAAAGATATAGAGATATAATTTAACATGAATAATTATATATATAAAACTGATGTAGCACAACTGGCCATTAGTCTTGCACAAAGGTCTCACTTGTCAAGTGATTGTGGGTTCAATACCCAACATTGTCACATTTTCGACATTTTATGTTTCTTTGTTTTTTCTGTTCTATGTACATTCAATTACTTAATTTTAATCATTTAAATCTTAACAAAATTATTTGGTATCTAAATTCCTCCATTTTATGAACATATAATTTTGTTTCCTTTTCTAATATGGATTTCTTTTACCATCAACTAATTATTAGTTATCATGTTAGTTTTTCTTTTTGTATAAATAAACATACATTAATATATTTAATAATTATGTTAGTTTCTAAAGTGGATGTGAATATGTGATGCACTCTTTTAGTTATAGAGAATAATATTCCATGTACTGGTGTATTCTCGCTCCAGATCATATACTCTATTCGCATTATTTTTCAAAAAGATAGATAAAAAGTAGTAGTAATAAATTTCAAAAAACTTTGGTGATTATTAGATTTTGTTGTGAATAATGAATAAGTAATGAATATTTATATTAGTTGGGTGGAATACATTTAAGATGGACTTAAAATAGAAATTTTGTTAAGCCTAGATTACAAAATTATAGTCTAAACCTTGTTCTTTACCATGTAATTTTGAAAATGTAATTCTCATTAATAATGAAAATTTTAGTTAAATTTATTTAAAAGAATTCGCTACCACTGACATATATTTCTGCGTTCGCCCCTGAATGTATAATGTACATTTGAGATGTTCTAGCTAGCTCAAGGTTTCGGGACTTGTACTGTCACAAGTCACAACAGCATAACATCATCAGTGTTCCAGTTGGAAAATGGGCTGTTATAAGATTCCAGACAAAAATTCTGGTATTTTTTTCTTTCAGCATCTTAGTCCCTTCTAAAATTCTTCACCAAGTTTATAAGTCTCACTTTCCATGTGAAATGTACATTTCTGGTGTATTGATTAGCTCCTTTTAAAAGTCATAAATTTACCATGTGAAATGTAACATTTCAGTCATTCTGATGCAAGGCCATTTAGATATGTGGGAAACTTGCAACAATATTTGAAGTCGAAAATGGCCGAACGCCCTCAACAACATTATGCACCTCCTTCAGATTTTAGAATGCTCCTCGGAAGTACTTAAAAATGTGTTTGTTGAATTTGATCCATTGTAATATTCATAGTCCCGGTGTGAAGTTTGTGGTGTTTTCGAAGGATTCTAGAAGTTTAGGGACTTGGTTGTTATTTGCAAGTTTAAGTTTGTTAACTTTTAACGGTTTTGTTTGAAGAAAATGTAATCTGGCCGAGTTAATAGAAATGCGCTTTTATGCGTATCGTCCGATCATTTCCTGCGGTTATCATCCAATGGCTCCTGCTCCTTCTGGCGTTTGTTTGTTGTGTTCATCTGTTATATAAACAGAGCTCAGCTCGTTTCTTCACCAACAATCATCAATTTCTTCTCAGTTTCTCCACTTTGTTCTCTGTGATTGAGAGCGGTTATTTGTTCAGTTGTTGTGAGTATTGCATAGGAAATTCAAGCTGTAATTCCTTTCGATTCTCTGTAACAAAGGTTGTAAAGTTGAGAAGGTTGTGGAGTAATAAAATAATCGATTCTCAATGGATATAGATTGAAGTGATTCAAACCACGTAAAATTTTATGTGTTTTATTGTGTGTGATTGTGTTTGTTGTTGGAGTAGTTGATTTGATTGAGGTGTTGTTTGGATCGAATTTTAACAAGTGGCACCGTCTGTGGGAATCGGAGGTGTGTTCGATCATTGATTGCCGATTTGTGGTCAGCTATGGGTTCAACGAGGTTTGATATCGACAAGTTTACTGGTTCCAACGATTTTGCTTTATGGAAGATCAAGATGGAAGCTATCTTGATTCAACAAGGTGTTGAGATGGCATTGTTGCCTCGCAGTGAAATTCCGCCATCACATGATCATGAGTTGAAGATTCTCTGCAAGGCTCGCAAAGACAATCATTCTAAGTTTGGGAGATGAACCACTGCGAGAAGTTGCTAGAGAGAAAACTGCTGAAGATGTATGGAAGAAACTAGAATTGTTGTATCAAACACGATCACTAGCAAGGAGGTTGTTTATGAAATCTCAGCTGTACTCATATAGAATGAATCCAGACCGAAACATACTTGAGCAACTTGCTACGTTCAACAAAACTCTCGATGATTTGGATAGCATTGAAGATTCAAAGTTGCCTGATGAACATAAGGCCATAATTCTACTCAACTCTCTTCCTAAATCTTATGAGAGTATCAGAGATGCTATTGCATTCACAGGCCAAAAGAAAGTCACATTAGAAGAGGTTCAATGTTTGATCAGGCAAAAGGAGTCAGCTAAGAATGAAGATGTATCTGGTGAAGGCCTCATGGTCAAGAATAACAATTACAGGCCAAAGTCTCAACAACAATTCCAGGAAACAAATTCAATAAATATATAAGGAGTAAAACACATGTTGGTACTGCAAATAGAGAAACAAGAATTTGTCATCACTACAAGAAACTAGGGCATCTCAAGAAGAATTGTTTCTTACTTAAGAGACAAAAAGAAAACAAAGATAGATGTGACACTTCTCATGAGTTTGCAGGAAACATTGAATATGAAGGTGAAGTTTTGAATATTACTGATGAACAAGCCAGTGATGAGTGGATTTTTGATTCTGGATGCTCATTTCACATATGTCCCTACAAGGAATGGTTTATAAGGCTAAATGTTAGCTATGGATGTAACGCTCTACAGTTTCAATTCAAGTCCAGAGAGCTTAAAAGGATTAAAAACGCTACTCATACCAACATGTGCACCTTTCTTTTCGGGAATCCATCCATAAGAAATCTAGAGTTGAGCGCGCTTGCTCTAGAGCAATCTTATGATGGGTGACCAACTTTGAAGTCTCCCGGTTCACGCACGAGTGAGGATAAAGTGCGCGGGAAAGGACATGTGTTGGTACAGTGGGGCCAGCATATCACTCGGAGAGCTGCCCATGAGTAACCGCGCCGACCCAAAGGGTCAGGGCTAGGCCCATTAGTGGTCGGGTCGTTACAAATTGTATCAGAGCCATGCCATCCCAAAACCCGCAAGGGGTAGACGGTTGGCCGGACCATGGTGCCGCGGGGACGTCGCACAATTCAAGAGGGGGTGAATGTAACGCCCCAAAGTTTCAATTCAAGTCCAAAGAGCTTAAAGGGATTGAGAATGCTACTCATACCAACAGGTGCACCTTTCTTTTCGGGAATCCATCCATAAGAACTCTAGAGTTGAGCGTGCTTGCTCTGGAGCAATCTTAGGATGGGTGACCAATTGGGAAGTCTCCCGGTTCGCGCACGAGTGAGGACAAAGTGTGCGAGAAAGTACTTGTGTTGGTACAGTGGGGCCAGCATATTACCCGGAGAGCTGTCCATGAGTAACTGCGCCGTCCCAAAGGGTCGAGGCTTGGCCCATTAGTGGCCCGGGTCGTTACACAACTGATATGCATAATTTTAAAGATTCTGAGATTGAGGTGGAGCTCATGAGAGTTAATGATCATGCAAGAGAGAATCATGAAGTTGTTAGTGATTCTCATACTCAACAGGATTTGAGTGATATTGATCAACCTAACAATTCACTTGAAAATGAAGCATCTCAGAGCTCACCTATCGGGAATAATTCAGCTCAGAGATCCCCTATCAGGAATGAGGTGTCTCAAAGCCCAACTACAATAGCCAGTACTTATGTACCTGAAATTACACAAACAGTTGCAGAGAGGAGAAATTACACTAGAAGGAAGGTGGCACCTGTTGTGACAGATGAAATAAGGAATTTTCAACTGACAAGAGACAGAGAGAAAAGACAACACAAGGCAACTAATATGTATGGTTTCAGTAACCTAGTGACATTTTCACTAAGTACTTGCCAAGATATTGAATATCAGGAGCCACAGGACTTTAAAGAAGCAAGTACATGTGCTCACAAGCAAGAGTGGATGGTTTCTATGCAAGAGAAGTTGCTATCTCTTGAGAAGAACAAGACATGGGAATTGGTTCCCAAACCAATGAACAAGAGAATAGTGAGCTGCAAATGGATTTACAAGAGGAAGATTGAAGTTACTACTACAGAACAAGTGAGATATAAAGCTAGACTTGTTGCTAGAGGTTTCACACAGAATGAGGGAGTGGACTACAATGATATCTTCTCTCCAGTTGTCAAGCATACTTCAATAAGGATTTTACTGAGCATTGTAACTTAATTTAATATGGAACTGCAACAACTTGATGTGAAAACAACTTTCTTGCATGGTGATCTTGAAGAAATCATCTACATGTGTCTCAGCCTGAAGGTTTCATTTTGCCAGAAAATGAAGATAAAGTTTGTTTGTTGAAGAAATCTTTGTATGGGCTTAAACAAAGCCCTAGGCAATGGTACAGTAAGTTTAGTGAATACATGGAGGAAATTGGCTTCATTAAATCACCATTTGACAGCTGTGTGTATCTAAAGAAAGAAGATTCACATGTCATTACATATCTACTTCTGTATGTAGATGACATTTTAATAGCTAGCAGCAGCATTGAAGAATTGACCCAGGTGAAGAAGCATCTGAGTAATAGATTTGAGATGAAAGATCTTGGTAATGCAAGAAGGATTCTTGGTATGGATATCTATAGAGATAGGAAAGCTGGTATTCTGAAGTTAAACCAAGGAGATTACTTGAAGAAAGTCTTGCAGTAGTTCTATATGCATGAATGCAAGCCAAGTAGCATTCCTTTAGCTCAGCATTTCAGGCTCTCACTTGATCACAGTCTGAAACACCAGAGCAGGTGGAGCATATGAGCAAGATTCCTTATGCTAATGCTATTGGTAGCATTATGTATGCCATGGTGTGCAGTAGACTTGATGTTGCTTATGCTATAAGTGTTACTAGCAGATATATGTTTAATCCTGGAGAATTGCACTGGGATGCAGTAAAGTACATACTGAGATATCTGAGAGGTTCTACTAATGTTGGCATAAAGTTATGTAGGAATGACAATTGGTCTGAAGATCCTATTTTGGGATGTGTTGATGCAGATTATGCTGCAAATCTGGATAATAGAAGGTATCAATCTGGTTAAATCTTCACATTATTTGGTTCAGCCATAAGTTGGAAGTCCAATATGCAAAGTGTTGTTGCTTTATCAACAACTGAGTCTGAATACATGACCATCACGGAAGCAGACAAGGAAGGACTTTGGCATACATCAAGGAGCTATTACCATTCTAATTTCTAAGTGACAGTCAGAGTGCCATCTACCTGTCAAAACATGAAATGTTTCATGAAAGGTCCAAACACATTGATGTGAGGCTTCATTTTGTTAGAGATATCATGGAGAAAGGTGCAGTGAAGATAACAAAGGTTTCAACTTTGGATAATGCTGCTGATATGCTTACTAAAGCATTAATTCCATCCAAATTCCTTCATTGCTTGAGTTTGGTTGGAGTTTCCAAAGAGTAAGGGTTGCCAAGATCTTGTACCGTGCTACCGCTGGCCAGAGATGGTAGTGAATAAGAGAAAGTGAGATGTGTTGAGTTACTTATGGATATCTTCTCAAAAAGGTGGAGATTGTGAAGTTTGTGGTGTTTTGGAAGGATTCCAGAAGTTCAGGGACTTGGTTCTTATTTGCAAATTTAAGTTTGTTAACTTTTAACGGTTTTGTTTGAAGAAAACGTAATCTGGCCGAGTTAATAAAAATGCGCTTTTATGCGTATCGTCCGATCATTTCTTGCGGTTATCATCCAATGGCTCCTGCTCCTTCTGGCGTTTGTTTGCTGTGTTAATCTGTTATATAAACAGAGCTCAGCTCGTTTCTTCACCAACAATCATCAATTTCTTCTCAGTTTCTCTAGTTTGTTCTTCGTGATTGAGAGCGGTTATTTGTTCAGTTGTTGTGAGTATTGTATAGGAAATTCAAGTTGTAATTCCTTTCGATTCTCTGTAACAAAGGTTGTAAAGTTGAGATGGTTGTGGAGTAATAAAATCATCGATTCTCCATTGATGTAGAATGAAGTGATTCAATCGAACCACATAAAATTTTCTGTGTTTTATTGTGTGTGATTGTGTTTGTTGTTGGAGTAGTTGATTTGATTGAGGTGTTGTTTGGATCGAATTTTAACACCTGGTTTTCCATTCTGTTCCCATATGTTTGCTCGGAAGCTATTGGTTTTACTTTTTAGGTAGATTGAACATGGTTGTTCGTAGCAATGTATGATTAAATTGAGTTGTTCTGTACCTGTGTTGTTTCAGATTACTTGCACACATTTCTAACGGAAATTTAAAATGATAATAGCAAAATGATTATAATAAACAAAAACACTTGGAATTATTCAAAAGATACACCAAAAAAAACTTCATAAGAAAACATATAGAACAATAGTGGGAGCTGAAGCGAGAGAAGAAGCCGCAACTGGACCAGAGGCGGCACCACTGCTGCTGAAAAGCTCGAACATGGCACGGTGAGAACTGGCCCTTCGCTTCTCACATAGAGTTGGAAGAAACACTCCTGTATTTTTAAGTAATTTCCAAAGAATGATTCCTAATTTAATAAAAATGTAAAGCAGTACTAACATTTATAAATAGTTGGAAGAAGAAAATTAGATTTCAATACCTTCACTAGCAGCAAGGTTGAAGTAAAGGTCAACAAGGTTGAGGCAATTCTGATAACAAGCAGGGGAGCAGAGGCTATTGGTAAATTGTGGGGCCAAGAACTCGTCGGAGGAGATTCCGACCGATTTTCGGTCAACACCACACGCGCTAACGCACTGATCGGTCTCAATGTACCCCGACTGTCGTTCCACGACCACCTCCGACGTCTTGCATGTGTAGTCAATGTTACCTTCGTTGTTCTTGTAATTCTCGAGCACACACCTCTTCTCTGACGATGCAATCGCGAACGCACACACTTCTGCCCCCAAGTTTTTGCATATTACCTCCGCTACATTTATGAAACAAACTAGTTAATAAAACATGATATGAATTTACACTGGTGGTACATGAAGTATGAAAAAGAAATAGCCTAGTATTCCTTGGATAAAGAAGGAACAAGAAAAGAAGCCCAATGCCGAAATTAGTTCTATACATATGACCAGCAACAAGAAAAAGAAATGCAATAGCTAAATGATGATGAGCCATATCAGTCAGCCATAAACTTTGTGAGGACCAAAGACATTGAGGAAGCCATTCTTTGCTTTGGTTGGTGACTTCTGTTATTCACTTTTGGCTTCTTGATGAGTTGATTTTGATACAAAGTGGTGAATGAGAGGTGTAATTTATAAGTGGTTAGGGATGGAAGAGACTAGAGTTTAAGAAAACGTATTTTATGCGAGTAAAATACTCATGGTGTTGACGTGCATACTAGAAATTTTTGGTAGCATGCATATATCAACGCCTAATTTGATGCAAGATTTATTATTTAGAGTGTCGATCTTGGGATTCTACGGATGTTTAGTTTTGAGTGGAGCACATGTATCTTCTTTTTTTATACTTCTCTAATAGTTTAACACAGATTGGTGTAACACCACCCATCGGCCGTCACACCTTATTCAGACCAGCCAATTACTCTTCTTGTGGATTAGGAATTAGGCTCACGGCTCGACTCTGATTTGTAATGTGTCACTCCCTTTAATTGTGGGTGTCGTCGTGTCGCGGTTACTCATGGACTCTCTGACTGATAATATGTTTGGCCCACTGTCACGCCCCAAAACCAAATCACTTTGGCGCGACCGGCCGTCTATCGTGAGATGGGCTCACGCCAAGACGAAGCCTTCCTTTAATCCTCAAATACATAAAAATATCTCGGAGTGGTACAACAGAGCATCTAAAAATCCCATATACAATAATATTACAAGTCCTCAATACAAAATAACAATCCCAACAGTACAAATATCTTATACAATACAAATCATCCAATACAATACAAATCTCAGAGTCGCAGCCCCTCCTAAACAGCCTTCACATATCCGTCATCTTACTACCGTCTCAACTCCAAAGTATCTTCGTCCAATCACTTATTAAATATCTAAAAAAATGTGTAAGGGTGAGCTCCTGGCACTTTTACCAGGATCAAGTACATATAAAAAGTTTACATATATATACACTCTGTTTTATATCAAATATAGTCAAAAATCATTTTGCATGGAACACATGTCACGATACACAATTCACATTTAAAGCTCGAATCAAATATACACTACGGCCACACAAACCGTGGTGGCACACAGATCGGCTTTCACATAACATATCCCCTAACACAATAGGGTCACAGACTTCGGTCCGAATTGGTGCGTACGGGTGGCGGCAGTGGTGATGGGTGAGGGAGAAAGGTGGTGGCGGCCAAAGAAAGAAAATGGCGTGAGGGGGCTGTGAGGAAGAAGAATGATCGTGCTGCTCCTTTTCTTTTATTTATTTAATTTTCTTCCTTCCTTTTCTTTGATTTCTAATTAGGTCAAATAAAGGCTGGGTTTAAGAGTTGGGCTTGGACTTTTTATCTTGAGCTTTTACTCCGGTCCATCAAATAAATCAATCAATACGATTCGTCTCGACTTAACAACCCGTAAATCAACTCAAGTCAAAATAATTTCTAATCTCCACATTAAATTCAAATGAACAGTCCAAAAATAAATTTTCGGGATTTTACATTAATAATTTCCATCATCCAATATATAGGATTCTTTACCAGAGCCAAAAGATAGCATCACAGACAATTTATAGAAACAAACAACACATGTAATCAAAACCATACACAAAAAATGCTTCAGTAAGAACCAGATCAAAACAATACATACATTGCAATATTGCATCATTTTCTAAAATATATAAATATGAATCGGTAGAATAATAAGTAACGATAACGACTAGCAATTCTCGGAAAGTTCTTCCACAACAACCATCTAGTAGGGAGCGGGAGTGTAAGAAGGAGCTGCAGCCCCAACTGAACCAGCTGCGGCACCACTGCTGCTAAAAAGCTCCAACATTGCACGGTGGGAATTCGCCCTTCGCTTCTCACACAGAATTGGAAGAAACACTCCTGAATTTTTAAATAATTTTCAAACTTTTTTTAGTCCTTGTTGAGTAAAAATGTCAAAAAAGAATACTAAAAATGGAAGGAAAAAAATTAGATTTTAGTACCTTCACCAGCAGCAAGGTTGAAGTAAAGGTCAACAATATTGGGACAATTCTGATAACAGGCAGGGGAGCAGAGGCTATTGGTGAATTGTGGGGCCAGGAACTCATCTGAGGAGATTCCGACCGAATTACGGTCAACTCCACACGCGCCGACGCACTGATCAGTCTCTATGTACCCGAGCAGCCGCTCCACAACCACTTCAGACGTCTTGCACGTGTAGTCGAGGCTCCCCTCATTGTTCTTGTAGTTTTCGAGCACACACCTCTTCCCTGATGATGCAATCGCAAATGAGCACTTGTCTGCTCCCAAGTCCTCACATGTCACCTCCGCTACATTATTTTTTTTAAAAAAAAACTAGTTAATAAAACGGACTACAAATGTACACGGATGGTACATGAGGTGAGAAAAGAACAAGTAGTACCTAGTATTCCTTGGAGAAATAAGGAGCAAGCAAAGAAGAGAATCAAAGACATTGAAGAAGCCATTTTTCCCTTCTTTGATTGGTGATTTTGTCAATGGAGGAAATTGATGAATTGGGATGAGATTGTTTGATGAAAAGTGGTGAATTATAGAGGTAGTATTTATAAGTGTTTTGTGAAAGGGAAATATCTCAAAATGTATTTTTTTTCAAGTGACTAAATTACTTTAAATACTCTTTGTATTATTGTGTATCGTGGAAAAGTTTGGTAGCAAGTATGTATCGACGCGTAATTTGATGCCAAAATGTGGACTTAGGTGGGATGTAACCGGATCTTGGGATTCATCGGGAGTTTGAGTGGAGGTCATGTACATAGACATTATCATTCTCTTTTAATATTCTCAGGATATCTTTTTGCATTACTGGTCAATTAAAAATGAATAATAAAAGGTCTACAAATAATTTATTTAAAATAAATCACTAACCACGTATTGTCAAGAAATCATCGACATTATTAATGAAAACGTCTTTATTTTTAATACTCCACCGTCCCAAATTCAACTTCTCGAATTCCATTTTAACGCCTCAATTTCAACTTATCATCCATTAAATGGAAAGTCTATCATCACATTTTATTCAATATCTTTTATACTTTATTTACTCTCTTTCCTACTTTAATTATTCTATTTCTCATTTATTCACTATTTCTACTACTTTATCACCATTCTCCTAAAACTTGTACCCGGACCCGCGGGGAGTTGAAACCGGCACGGAGGGAGTATTAGTGTTTTTCATTATTACAAAAGAATCAATTTCGTTAACAATATAGAAGTTTTATTAATAATATGGATTGTTTTCTTGATAATATAATTCGTTCTCTAAATAAACCTTCTCTTAAAAGACTTTGTGATGAATTAATTAATTCTATCATCTTGAAAATTTAGAGGCTCTTTGAGTAAATGTTTGTTATACAATTAAAATTTTTTTATTGGAAATTTAACAACATAACATATAATTAGTGACAATGGTAAGTTTTATTCATATAAGTTACAAGTTCATGATCTATACAAAGTACCACATCGTACGTTTACATGTCACACTGCCTCCAAAAAGCTAGCTAACCGATTGTATATTCCTTCTATGTTTCAAGAAATATTTTTATTACTAGAAAGGAGGAGTTGGTGAAATCGAGCAGCTAATTGTGGTGGCTGCCGGAAACGTTAGTGGTGTAAACAAAGAGAAACGCGTCTTCAAAGTTGTCTCACGTTTTCACAGGACATTATGAGATTTATTATATTATTATTATATATATAATTATATTAATTAATTACAAGCTGCTGGTGAGGATCATATTGCATATTTGCATTGATCCATGCATGTACTAGCTAGCGCTCATGGATGTTTTATTAGGGTAGATATTGATGATGAACATTAATTACATGTATGTAATTAATTATACATAAGGTATATATATGATTAACGACGACCCGGTGGCGGTGGTGGTATTCCGAAAGGTGGTTGGCCAATGCACAGAAATGGCAAAGTAACACAATTTGGTGGGACACCTGCTGGTGGGGGTGGCGGTGGTGGCGGGGTGGGGGTGGTGGTGGAGGCATATATTCCAATTGCAGTATTTCCAAATCTTATGCATATTCGAGTAGAGGCTGCGATATTTGAAACAGATGCAAAGGTAAGTAAGAGAACAAATAACTTGAATCCCAAAAAGTTAGCCATGGCTACTAAAGTGAGCGATGGAGTACTTAGGGTTATACTATGTTATGTTATGGAGAAATGGATAAATTCATGCAATATATATAGCCTCGTTTCATCCTTCATAGTACGCAAATAATAATACAAATAATAGAGTTGACAAATTAAAGTCGATCTAATTGTATTGATGGCGAGAGTTTACTTTGATCATGATGATAATTAAAAAAATATTTCTTATAGTATAAACTTTATAACGAGTTTACTTTTAATTAGAGTGTTAAGAATATCTTTTTTTTTGAAAATATATAGATGATAACGTGTAAAAATTACAAAAAGTTATGAAGACGGAATCTTTGCATCTTATAATAATAACCGAAGGGATATAATCTGAAGGATTATCATAGCATATAAGTACCAAAAGTTTCATTTCAAGAAATTTTGAACTTGACAAGTTAAAGATGTTTTGATCGAATTCAATAATAAGGTTCAGGTATAATTAGCTATTAATCCACGTAATTTAATGTAACAACTAAAAAGTTTATAAGTTAATATATATATCACATACAAACTTTAGATAAGTATTATGAATGTCATGTGATGAAAAACATACATATCATCATTTTTATATAATGCGCGATTTTCATTTGACACCCTTTTAAGATAGTCACTACACGTTTAGGTTCCTAATGTTTAAAAAATTATATTGAAGGACAAAATGTAACTTATCAAATAAAAATAATTACAATGAAAAACAAAAGTCAACCCTCTATAATATATATAATTTTACCCTTTCATTTCCCATTTTATTTTCTATATGTTAATTCATCATATTACAATGAACTCCAAAACTTTTAAATTTTTATATATATGAACCACCAAAATTTTCTTTTTTTTTTTCCTAACTTTTTTCGTGCTTAACTAAACTCTAAAATAAAAGATTTAAATTCATCGTTATAATAAAAACTAAATATTATATGGAAGCTTCGGTTTTACAGCTTCCTGGACCTCGATTATCGGAGCTCCAATGGAATCTATGGGAGCTCTTTATTTTAAAAAAAAAATTAGTTTAATCTATGCTTTAAGTTTTACAGAGAAAATGAATGAATCAATCAGTAAGGAGAAGAAGCTGTTTGCTTCTTTAAATAGAAGAAAAATAACTAACTAATCGTTGTAATCGTTAGGTACAACTCCTAAAGGACAAGGTATAAATCGTGTTTTTACTTAATACAAGAAACGTAATATATATGAGGACGCTTTCTTCATTCCTCGTCTGTTTCTCCTGTTTCTTCATTCCTTGTGCATATTTCATCTGTTTCTTCTGCATATTCATTCCTCCGTTCTGTTATGATCCTTCAGAATAGTTTTTCACCAGAGCCTTGGTGATTGTTCAATTCCTTCCTTTTTCCAGTATACAGCAGCACTTAGAGTTGCATCAGATTACTCTAATCGGATTTGAAATTGAAATATTAATAAATAAATAACAAGGCAGCAAGGTCTAATTACATGAGCAATAATAAGCAGATTCTGAATATTATTTATTGGTGAACACCAAGGACTTGGGGCAAGGTTTCCATCGGGATATAAGTAGTCCCGAATTCGCAATCCAACACGCTATCTTGTGTGTTAATAAGTGTAAGCAAAACGCGCTCGAACTCTTCTCCATCGCTCCATTCGTGAACTTGGGCTCGCAAAAGCGCACGATTTTCGCATATCAACTCCCAGACTGGAAAATCTTTTCTTGGCATCATAAAATCTCCTACATTTAGCTTCAAACTCGGGCAGAAGTCACCGATTCCATCTCCAACGTATATGATCCTTTTCTTCCCCTCTAAACTTCCTTGGATCCTTTCGATTATCTTGCCCTTGCACATGTTGGGAGGACACAGAGTGCACCCATGAGGAGAATCAACATAAGGAGAAATTCTAAGCCTCCCTTGTTGATCAACACTGGCCGGATTCGTGTTGATTTCGGAGAAACAATGTCGTATTTCAAGATGATCTAGAATCGTGTCGATAAACAAGACATTCGCGTCGCTCACTATTCTTAAATCACACCCCAAACCATAAGCTGTCTTGATAGCCGCAACTACCCTAGGATGAATTGGTGCTCTTCTTAAAACTTGTTTCACGTCTTCAATAGTTTTCCCTTGCGAATGCAACTCTTTCATCATCCTGTTCATTAGGGGATTCAATGGCATGGTAGGAACAAGTTCATTGAACAAATCAGTAGCGCCAAGCTCGTCGACGACCAAGTCATCACTGTCGACCTCAATAATCGTCTTGTCGAAATCGAAAACCACCAGAATTCCTGCCATTGGTACCGAAATATGTACTCTGCTTTGTAATCTAGATTTCAAATTGAGGTAGTGATTTTTCCATAGTAGTAGGACCGTATATATATATAGTCGATCGAGGTCATGTAACTTGAATTCTATTTCCTAATCGTAACTGGATTATATTTCCTAATCCCAACTGGATTTTATTTCCTAATATAAAACAAAGCAATCAACAGCAGAATTGGAAGAGATAAGCGACCTATAAGGAGTTGTACACTGTGCAGCATATGATGTACTAAAATATTAAGTTAAGAATTAACTTGTACGTTGGTCATTGGGGATTGTACATTACGGTTAATTAGTTACTAAGAGCTCTTATATAAAACAGAAACAGAGCTCTTCTTCTCTGTTAATGAAAACTGCTTCTTCTATTGTGAAATCTTGAATTTAACTATATAATGAAAATTTAGGTTCTAAATTTTCATTATATATATAGTTCAATTCACGATTACGGTTTGAGATTAATTCATGGTTAAAGAACTGCTAAAGTACGAAGGGAGTATAACGTTGATGATACAATCATACAACTACATTGTTTACATATATGATGAGTCGTCACCGGAGAGTCTTAATATATTGGAACATCCGAAAAGAAGAGCACAAACAATAGACAACCGTACACAATTTATATTAAAAATTTAACAATCTAGTTTTTTTTGCGGGTCAGGTGCATCAAGCATGTTGGTATTTTACATGAAATTGTCTATGTTTACTAATAGTCTAGGATTGAACATAAACTAATCCGAATCAAAAAGTCGATTTTTTGGCTGAACCAAAACTATTCGGTTTGATTTTCAATTCCAATAATTTGGGAAAATCATTTTTGGTCCGGTTCAGTTCAGAATTAGAAAAAATCTGATTCAAACCGAACTTGACCGAAATAATAAATATTAAATACTATATACTCCTCGTGTAACAAAAATTCGAATCTAGACGTTTTAGAACGAACCAAAACTTTGGAGCGGAATTTGAATTCGTAAAGCGTGTTCTTGGCCCAATATAATTTCTTATCCAAAGCCCAATTCTCCTGCCAGCCCATCTTCTAACACTTCTTTAAGCCATTGTGTCGTTAAACTCAATTAAGATTCCATGAGTTACATGGCTAATTGTATATTACTAATCGCGAACGAGCACTTGTCTGCACCCAACTCCTTGCATATTTTGTAGGCTAAATTCATAAAACAAAGCAATCGACAGTTAAATTGGAAGAGAGTTTTTTAAATGTTAGGGGTGTAACCACTCATACAATGGTTACGCCCCTATCATCTAAAAAGTTTCGGAAGAGATAGACAGCTATAAGGAGTTGTACAGTGTGCAATATATAATGTACATTTGAGATGTTCTAGCTAGCTCAAGGTTTCGGGACTTGTACTATCACAAGTCACAACAGCATAACACCATCAGTGTTCCAGTTGGAAAATGGGCTGTTATAAGATTCCAGACAAAAATTCTGGTATTTTTTTCTTTCAGCATCCATTAGTCCCTTCTAAAAGTCTTCACCAAGTTTATAAGTCTAACTTTCCATGTGAAATGTAACATTTCTGGTGTAGTGATTGGCTCCTTTTAAAAGTCATAAATTTACCATGTGAAATGTAACATTTCAGTCATTCTGATGCAAGGCCATTTAGATATGTGGGAAACTTGCAACAATATTTGAAGTTGAAAATGGCCGAACGCCCTCAACAACATTATGCACCTCCTTCAGATTTTAGAATGCTCCTCGGAAGTACTTAAAACTGTGTTTGTTGAATTTGATCCATTGTAATATTCATAGTCCTGGTGTGAAGTTTGTGGTATTTTCGAAGGATTCCAGAAGTTCAGGGACTTGGTTGTTATTTGCAAGTTTAAGTTTGTTAACTTTTAACGGTTTTGTTTGAAGAAAACGTAATCTGGCCGAGTTAATAGAAATGCACTTTTATGCGTATCGTCCGATCATTTCCTGCGGTTATCATCCAATGTTGTCTCTGCTGAAAAGATTTCCGAACTCCTGCTCCTTCTGGCGTTTGTTTGCTGTGTTCATCTGTTATATAAACAGAGCTCAGCTCGTTTCTTCACCAACAATCATCAATTTCTTCTCAGTTTCTCCAGTTTGTTCTCTGTGATTGAGAGCGGTTATTTGTTCAGTTGTTGTGAGTATTGTAGAGGAAATTCAAGCTGTAATTCCTTTCGATTCTCTGTAACAAAGGTTGTAAAGTTGAGAAGGTTGTGGAGTAATAAAATCATCGATTCTCCGTGGATGTAGATTGAAGTGATTCAATCGAACCACGTAAAATTTTATGTGTTTTATTGTGTGTGATTGTGTTTGTTGTTGGAGTAGTTGATTTGATTGAGGTGTTGTTTGGATCAAATTTTAACAAGTGGCGCCATCTGTGGGAATCGGAGGTGTGTTCGATCATTGATTGCCGATTTGTGATCAGCTATGGGTTCAAGGAGGTTTGATATCGACAAGTTTACTGGTTCCAACGATTTTGCTTTATGGAAGATCAAGATGGAAGCTATCTTGATTCAACAAGGATGGCATTGTTGCCTCGCAGTGAAATTCCGGCGACGGTTACAGATCATGAGTTGAAGATTCTCTCAGGCAAGGCTCGCAGCACAATCATTCTAAGTTTGAGAGATGAACCACTGGGAGAAGTTGGTAGAGAGAAAACTGCTGAAAATGTATGGAAGAAACTAGAATCGTTGTATCAAACACGATCACTAGCAAGGAGGTTGTTTATGAAATCTCAGTTGTACTCATATAGAATGAATCCAGATCGAAACATACTTGAGCAACTTGATACGTTCAACAAAACTCTCGATGATTTGGATAGCATTGAAGATTCAAAGTTGCCTGATGAAGATAAGGCCATAATTCTGCTCAACTCTCTTCCTAAATCTTATGAGAGTATCAGAGATGCTATTGCATTCACATGCCAAAAGAAAGTCACATTAGAAGAGGTCCAGTGTTTGATCAAGCAAAAGGAGCATCAAAAGGAGTCAGCTAAGAATGGAGATGTATCTGGTGAAGGCCTCATGGTTAAGAATAACAATTACAGGCCAAAGTCTCAACAACAATTTCAGAGAAACAAATTCAATAAAGATATAAGGAGTTAAACACCTGTTGGTACTGCAAATAGAGAGACAAGAATTTGTCATCACTGCAAGAAACCAGGGCATCTCAAGAAGAATTGTTTCTTACTCAAGAGACAAAAAGAAAACAAAGATAGAGGTGGCACTTCTCATGAGTTTGCAGGAAACATTGAATATGAAGGTGATGTTCTGAATATTACTGATGAACAAGCCAGTGATGAGTGGATTTTTGATTTTGGATGCTCATTTCACATATGTCCCTACAAGGAATGGTTTATAAGGCTAAATGTTAGCTATGGAGGCACAGTGATGCTGGGAAATGACTTGATATGCAACATACAAGGAGTTGGTGATATCAAGCTCAAATTGAGTGATGATTCTGTGAAGCTACTCACAGATGTAAGGTACATACCTTAGCTCAGAAGAAATTTAATTTCTCTTGGTACTTTAGAGAGTAAAGGTTATAAGTTTAGCTCTGAAAATGGTATGATCACTGTGTTTAACAAGAATGCATATGTTGTCATGAGTGGTGTTAGAAGGAACAAGCTCTATTATATGAAATAAGAGTGATTGTTGGTGATGTATTTGTTGCTAGTGTAAATGATACAGAGTTATGGCATAGGAGATTGGCTCATGTTAGTGAGAAAGGCTTGATTGAATTGCACAAGAAGCAAGTCTTTGATACTAGTAAAATTGAGAAGCTCAAAACCTGTGAGCAATGCATTATGGGTAAATCTAAAAGAAACCCTTCCCAACTGGTATTCATACAAGTGAAGCTCCCCTAGATTATATTCATTCAGATCTATGGGGACCTGCTAAAGTGCAGACAAATGGTGGAGGTAGGTACTTCATGTCTCTGATAGATGACTCCATCAGGAGAGTATGGGTGTATGTGTTAAATAATAAGAGTGATGCTTTCTCAAAGTTTAAAGAGTGGTGTGCAAAAGTTGAGAATGAGAAGAACTTAAAAGTGAAGGTGCTAAGGACTGATAATGGATTAGAGTTCTTATCTGGAGAATTTAACAATTTCTGTGCTGAGAAAGGTATTAAAAGACACATAACTGTACCTGGTACTCCACAGCAAAATGGTCTTATTGAGAGAATGAATAGAACTCTATTAGAGAGAACAAGATGCATCATGTTTCAGGCAGGTGTTCCTAAATCATTCTGGGGAGAAGCTGTAACCACTGTGTGTTACTTAGTGAATAAAACACCTTCATCTGCTATACAGATGAAAACACCAGATGAAATGTGGTAGGGAGGTGTTAAAGACTACTCTCACTTAAGGGTATTTGGTTGTTTAGCCTATGTGCATGTCAGACAGGACAAACTTGAGCCCAGGGCACTCAAGTGTATATTTGTTGGATATCCTAAAGGAGTGAAGGGCTATAAACTCTGGTGCATTGAGAAAAACTCTCAGAAGGTCATTATTAGCAGGGATGTCATGTTTGAAGAATCTGTATTCCCATATAAAAATGAAGATCATCACCTGACAACTGATATGCATAATTTTAAAGATTCTGAGATTGAGGTGGAGCTCATGAGAGTTAATGATCATGCAAGAGAGAATCATGAAATTGTTAGTGATTATCATACTCAACAGGATCTGAGTGATATTGATCAACCTAACAATTCACTTGAAAATGAAGCATCTCAGAGCTCACCTATCAGGAATAATTCAGCTCAGAGATCCCCTATCAGGAAAGATGTGTCTCAAAGCCTAACTACAACAGCCAGTACTCTGTACCTGAACAACAGGCAACTGACAAGAGACAGAGAGAAAAGAAAACATAAGGCAATTAATATGTATGGTTTCAGTAACCTAGTGGCATTTTCACTAAGTACTTGCCAATATATTGAATATCAGGAGCCACAGGACTTTAAAGAAGCAAGTACATGTGCTCACAAGCAAGAGTGGATGGTTACTATGCAAGAGAAGTTGCTATCTCTTGAGAAGAACAAGACATGGGAATTGGTTCCCAAACCAGTGAACAAGAGAATAGTGAGCTGTAAATGGATTTACAAGAGGAAGATTGAAGTTACTACTACAGAACAAGTGAGATATAAAGCTAGACTTGTTGCTAGAGGTTTCACACAGAATGAGGGAGTGGACTACAATGATATCTTCTCTCCAGTTGTCAAGCATACTTCAATAAGGATTCTACTGAGCATTGTAACTTAATTTAATATGGAACTACAACAACTTGATGTGAAAACAACTTTCTTGCATGGTGATCTTGAAGAAACCATCTACATGTCTCAGCCTGAAGGTTTCATTTTGCCAGAAAATGAAGATAAAGTTTGTTTGATAAAGAAATCTTTGTATGGGCTTAAACAAAGCCCTAGGCAATGGTACAGTAAGTTTAGTGAATACATGGAGGAAATTGGCTTCACTAAATAACTATTTGACAGCTGTGTGTATCTAAAGAAAGAAGATTCACATGTCATTACATATCTACTTCTGTATGTAGATGACATGTTAATAGCTAGCAGCAACATTGAAGAATTGACCCAGGTGAAGAAGTAACTGAGTAATAGATTTGAGATGAAAGATCTTGGTAATGCAAGAAGGATTCTTGGTATATATGGATATCTACAGAGATAGGAAAGCTGGTATTCTGAAGTTAAACCAAGGAGATTACTTGAAGAAAGTCTTGCAGAAGTTCTATATGCATGGATGCAAGCCAAGTAACATTCCTTTAGCTCGATTGTGCTCTCACTTGATCACGATCTGAAACACCGAAAGGTGTGGAGCATATGAGCAAGATTCCTAATGCTAATGCTATTGGTAGCATTATGTATGCCATGGTGTGCAGTAGACCTGATGTTGCTTATGCTATAAGTGTTACTAGCAGATATATGTTTAATCCTGAAGAATTGTACTGGGATGCTGTAAAGTACATACTGAGATATCTGAGAGGTTTTACTTATGTTGGCATAAAGTTCTGCAGGAATGACAATTGGTCTGAAGATCCTATTTTGGGATATGTTGATGCAGATTATGCTGCAAATATGGATAATAGAAGGTCTCAATCTGGTTATATCTTCACATTATTTGGTTCAGCCATAAGTTGGAAGTCCAATCTGCAAAGTGTTGTTGCTTTATCAACAACTGAGTCTGAATACATGGCCATCACATAAGCAGTCAAGGAAGGACTCTGGCTGAAAGGAATCATCAATGAGTTTGGCATACATCAAGGAGCTATTACCATTCTAAGTGACAGTCAGAGTGCCATCTACCTGTCAAAACATGAAATGTTTCATGAAAGGTCCAAACACATTGAGAAAGGTTTCAACTTTGGACAATGCTGCCGATATGCTTACTAAAGCATTAATTCCATTCAAATTCCTTCATTGCTTGAGTTTGGTTGGAGTTTCTAAAGAGTAAGGGTTGCCAATATTGTGTATTGGTGCTACTGTCAGTTGTGAGATGGTAGTGAATAAGAGAAAGTGAGATGTGTTGAGTTACTTCTGGATATCTTCTCAACAAGGTGGAGATTGTGAAGTTTGTGGTGTTTTCGAAGGATTCCAGAAGTTCAGGGACTTGGTTGTTATTTGCAAGTTTAAGTTTGTTAACTTTTAACGGTTTTGTTTGAAGAAAACATAATCTGGCCGAGTTATTGAAATGCGCTTTTATGCGTATCGTCCGATCATTTCCTGCGGTTATCATCCAATGGCTCCTGCTCTTTCTGGCGTTTGTTTGTTGTGTTCATCTGTTATATAAACAGAGCTCAGCTCGTTTCTTCACCATCAATCATCAATTTCTTCTCAGTTTCTTCAGTTTGTTCTCTGTGATTGAGAGCAGTTATTTATTCAGTTGTTGTGAGTATTGTATAGGAAATTCAAGTTGTAATTCCTTTCGATTCTCGGTAACAAAGGTTGTAAAGTTGAGAAGGTTGTGCAGTAATAAAATCATCGATTCTCCGTTGATGTAGATTGAATTGATTCAATCGAACCACGTAAAATTTTCTATGTTTTATTGTGTGTGATTTTGTTTGTTGTTGGAGTAGTTGATTTGATTGAGGTGTTGTTTGGATCGAATTTTAACACCTGGTTTTCCATTCTGTTCCCCCAATGTTTGCTCGGAAGCTATTGGTTTTACTTTTTAGGCAGATTGAACATGGTTGTTCGTAGCAATGTATGATTAAATTGAGTTGTTCTGTACCTGTGTTGTTTCAGATTACTTGCACACATTTCTAACGGAAATTTAAAATGATAATAGCAAAATGATTATAATTAACAAAAACACTTGGAATTATTCAAAAGATACACAAAAAAAAAACTTCATAAGAAAACATATATAGAACAATAATTTTGCATCACTTTCTTCAATATATATAAAAAATCGAAAGAACAGTACTTTCGTGACTCCCAGCTTCAGTTATCAGTAGCCGAAGAGGTTTCTAGAGGGGAGTGGGAGCTGAAGCGAGAGAAGAAGCCGCAACTGGACCAGAGGCGGCACCACTGCTGCTGAAAAGCTCGAACATGGCACGGTGAGAACTGGCCCTTCGCTTAGAGTTGGAAGAAACACTCCTGTATTTTTAAGTAATTTCCAAAAAAAAGTCCTAATTTAGTAAAAATGTAAAGCAGTACTAACATTTATAAATAGTTGGAAGAAGAAAATTAGATTTCAATACCTTCACCAGCAGCAAGGTTGAAGTAAAGGTCAACAAGGTTGGGGCAATTCTGATAACAAGCAGGGGAGCAGAGGCTACTGGTAAATTGTGGGGCCAAGAACTCGTCGGAGGAGATTCCGACCGATTTTCAGTCAACACCACACGCGCCAACGCACAGATCGGTCTCAATGTACCCCGACTGTCGTTCCATGACCACCTCCGACGTCTTGCATGTGTAGTCAATGTTACCTTCGTTGTTCTTGTAATTCTCGAGCACACACCTCTTCCCTGACGATGCAATCGCGAACGCACACACTTCTGCCCCCAAGTTTTCGCATATCACCTCCGCTACATTTATGAAACAAATTAGTTAATAAAACATGATACGAATTTACACTGGTGGTACATGAAGTATGAGAAAGAAATAGTACCTAGTATTCCTTGGATAAAGAAGGAGCAAGAAAAGAAGAGGACCAAAGACATTGAGGAAGCCATTCTTTGCTTTGGTTGGTGACTTTTGTTATTCACTTTTGGCTTCTTGATGAGTTGATTTTGATACAAAGTGGTGAATGAGAGGTGTAATTTATAAGTGGTTAGGGATGGAAGAGACTAGAGTTTAAGAAAACGTATTTTATGCGAGTAAAATACTCATGGTGTTGACGTGCATACTAGAAATTTTTGGTAGCATGCATATATCAACGCCTAATTTGATGCAAGATTTATTATTTAGAGTGTCGATCTTGGGATTCTACGGATGTTTAGTTTTGAGTGGAGCACATGTATCTTCTTTTTTTATACTTCTCTAATAGTTTAACACAGATTGGTGTAACACCACCCATCGGCCGTCACACCTTATTCAGACCAGCCAATTACTCTTCTTGTGGATTAGGAGTTAGGCTCACGGCTCGACTCTGATTTGTAATGTGTCACTCCCTTTAATTGTGGGTGTCGTCGTGTCGCGGTTACTCATGGACTCACTCATGGACTCTTTGACTGATAATATGTTTGGCCCACTGTCACGCCCCAAAACCAAATCACTTTGGCGCGACCGGCCGTCTCTCGTGAGATGGGCTCACGCCAAGACGAAGCCTTCCTTTAATCCTCAAATACATAAAAATATCTCGGAGTGGTACAACAGAGCATCTAAAAATCCCACATACAATAATATTACAAGTCCTGAATACAAAATAACAATACCAACAGTACAAATATCTTATACAATACAAATCATCCAATACAATACAAATCTCAGAGTCGCAGCCCCTCCTAAACAGCCTTCACATATCCGTCATCTGACTACCGTCTCAACTCCAAAGTATCTTCATCCAATCACTTATTAAATATCTAAAAAAATGTGTAAGGGTGAGCTCCTGGCACTTTTACCCGGATCAAGTACATATAAAAAGTTTACATATATATACACTCCGTTTTATATCAAACATAGTCAAAAATCATTTTGCATGGAACACATGTCACGATACACAATTCACATTTAAAGCTCGAATCAAATATACACTACGGCCACACAAACCGTGGTGGCACACAGATCGGCTTTCACATAACATATCCCCTAACACAATAGGGTCACACACATAACACTGGGAGTACTCCAAAGCACGACATTCCCCCGAAAGGGTCACACACTTCATAGGCATATCGATGAGCATAAACGTACGTACACATAATCCATGCTTTATAAAATCACTTTCACAAATCGCATGCACAGACAAATACATTTTATGGGTACATATACTTGATCCTTTTTCGAATAGACTATTATATTAAGTCCCATTACTTGATATAATAACCATAAGTTATTTGTCAAACAATAAAACAATACATATATATACTATAACAATAAAATAAAGCAAAAGTGTCAAGAGTTCCCCTTACCTCAAGGTCGATACGAATCCAAGTCAAGCCTAAATAATCCACAAAACCATCCATTAGCTTGTACATCGAATCTCCAATAGTCCGAATTGGTGCGTACGGGTGGCGGCAGTGGTGATGGGTGAGGGAGAAAGGTGGTGGCGGCCAAAGAAAGAAAATGGCGTGAGGGGGCTGTGAGGAAGAAGAATGATGGGCTGCTCCTTTTCTTTTATTTATTTAATTTTCTTCCTTCCTTTTCTTTGATTTCTAATTAGGTCAAATAAAGGTTAGGTTTAATAGTTGGGCTTGGGCTTTTTATCTTGAACTTTTACTCCGGTCCATCAAATAAATCAATCAATACGATTCGTCTCGACTTAACAACCCGTAAATCAACTCAAGTCGAAACAATTTCTAATCTCCACATTAAATTCAAATGTACGGTCCAAAAATAAATTTTCGGGATTTTACATTAATAATTTCAATCATCCAATATATAGGATTCTTTACCAGAGCCAAAAGATAGCATCACAGACAATTTATAGAAACAAACAACACATGTAATCAAAACCATACACAAAAAATGCTTCAGTAAGAACCAGATCAAAACAATACATACATTGCAATATTGCATCATTTTCTAAAATATATAAATATGAATCGGTAGAATAATAAGTAACGATAACGACTAGCAATTCTCGGAAAGTTCTTCCACAACAACCATCTAGTAGGGAGCGGGAGTGTAAGAAGGAGCTGCAGCCCCAACTGAACCAGCTGCGGCACCACTGCTGGTAAAAAGCTCCAACATTGCACGGTGGGAATTCGCCCTTCGCTTCTCACACAGAATTGGAAGAAACACTCCTGAATTTTTAAATAATTTTCAAACTTTTTTTAGTCCTTGTTGAGTAAAAATATCAAAAAAGAATACTAAAAATGGAAGAAAAAATTAGATTTTATTACCTTCACCAGCAGCAAGGTTGAAGTAAAGGTCAACAATATTGGGACAATTCTGATAACAGGCAGGGGAGCAGAGGCTATTGGTGAATTGTGGGGCCAGGAACTCATCTGAGGAGATTCCAACCGAATTACGGTCAACTCCACAAGCGTTGACGCACTGATCAGTCTCTATGTACCCGAGCAGCCGCTCCACAACCACCTCGGACGTCTTGCATGTGTAGTCGAGGCTCCCCTCATTGTTCTTGTAGTTTTCGAGCACACACCTCTTCCCTGATGATGCGATCGCAAATGAGCACTTGTCTGCTCCCAAGTCCTCACATGTCACCTCCGCTACATTATTTTTTTTTAAAAAAACTAGTTGATAAAACGGACTACAAATTTACACGGATGGTACATGAGATGAGAAAAGAACAAGTAGTACCTAGTATTCCTTGGAGAAATAAGGAGCAAGCAAAGAAGAGAATCAAAGACATTGAAGAAGCCATCTTTTTCTTCTTTGATTGGTGATTTTGTCAATGGAGGAGATTGATAAATTGAGATGAGATTGTTTGATGAAAAGTGGTGAATTATAGAGGTAGTATAATTATAAGTGTTGTGTGAAAGGGAAATATCTCAAAATGTAGTTTTTTTAATTGACTAAATTACTTAAAATACTCTGTATTATTGTGTATTGTGGAAAAGTTTGGTAGCAAGTATGTATCAACGCGTAATTTGATGCCAAAATGTGGACTTAGGTGGAATGCAACCGGATCTTGGGATTCATCGGGAGTTTGAGTGGAGGTCATGTACACATGATCATCTTTTTTTTATTCGAGGATATCTTTAATTTTTAGCATGATTGGTCAATTAAGCAAATGAATGAATCTATCATCTTGAAAATTTAGAGGATATTGGCATAAGAGTAGAAGTAGTCCGGATCATGTTTGTTATATAACTAAAAACTCTGTTAAATTCTAATCCGTTTTATAACATTTAAAAAAAAAAAAACTCAATTAAAATTCTATCCCAATCAATAATAAAATGATAAAATTAATTGGAAGACTGTCATTATACGAAGGAAGTATAAACCCATAATAATTAGTGACAATGATAAGTTTTATTCATATATATATATATATATATATATATATATATATATATATATATATATATATAGACACACACAAGTACGTAATACATCGTCCATGGATGTTTTATTAGGGTATAGAGATATTGATCATGAACATGACTTGTAATTAATTATACATATCTTGTACCGCAGAAGGTAAGTTACTTATTGCAGTTGGTAGATTATATATATGATGCTTAACGACCCCGTGGTGGTGGTGGAGGAGTTGGGCCAGGTGGGTGAGGACTGCATCCACCTGGGAAAGGAAGGCAAAATATTGGTGGGGGTGGTGGTGGGGGCGGTGGCTCATTACGATTGCACCCACCTGGGAAAGGAAGGCAAAATATTGGCGGTGGTGGGGGTGGCGGTGGTGGCGGGGGCGGTGGTGGCGGTGGCGGGGGCGGTGGTGGTGGAGGCGGGCATATTCCAATTGTAATATTTCCAAATCTTATGCATACTCGAGTAGAGACTGCGATATTTGAAACGGATGCCAGGGTTAGTAGGAGAACAAATAACTTGAATCCCACAAAATTAGCCATGGCTACTAAAGTGAGCGATGGACTAGGTGTTATCCTATGTTGTTAGGAGAAATGGATAAATTCATGCAATATATATAGCCCCCATGGTACACAAATAATACAACTAATAGAGTTGAGTGACAAAGTCAATCTAATTATTGTATTGATGGCGAGAGTTTACTTTGATCATGATGATAATTGAGAACTAAATACTACTATACTCTATTCAGTCATATCATCGAGAATGACGATTAAAATATATTTTATAACGATATTATTTCTAATTAGAGTTTGGGTTAACAATATTTTTTTCTAAAAATAATACGTACTAGATGGTAACGCCCAAAGTTTTTAAGACCAAATCTTTGCATCAATAATAATAACCACTGGGGGAATAATCTGGAGGATAATCAATTGATCATAGCACATAAGTACCAAAAGTTTCATGTCAAGAAACTTCGAACTTGGCAAGTTAAAAATATTTTAATTAAATTTTATAATAAGGTTTACATATAGATCAGCTATTAAACACACATGACAAACTTTGGATAAGTATTTTACAATTTAAAAGTTTAAGTCAATAACACAGACAACCTTTAGATAAGTATTTTGCATCTTAAATGTCATGTGATAAAATATTACATCATTTATTATTATAGCGGGTATAATTATTGAAAGTGGAATCTGAAAAATTCATTATATTACAATGGAGTTTATTCTTATTTACAACTGTCTCAAGTTGGGGTCTTAATTTTTAATTATTATAACGAGTTTATTCATTTTGTTACTATTATTGAGGGGTTTTCTATGCATATGAATTACCTGAATTACCAAAGGTTGTTATCTGGCTATAAATATCGAGTACTGTACAATTTTAAGTACATCTAGCCCTTTACCACTTACCAAACCTGAAATTTCCCATTTGTTACGGCATAATCCAACCATTTGGTTAGAATAAACATTACAACAACGAATATGATATATTATTTTTGTCTGGACTGAACTTGTACTATGAAAAACAACTAAGTAAATTTGAATTGAAATTAATAGCTTTTCAGGTGAAGAAAACAGAGTCTTAATTGCAAATAATACTACTTTCTTACTCCCGCAAAACACTGCAGTTATATCCAGAATTTAGTGGGTTTTAGTAAGAATATTGGTGTTATAAATACACATAAAACATAAAAACTGTCATAAAATGTCCACTTGTAAAACATTTTTAATATTATTTAAAACTTTATACTAATTATAATTAAAACACCAGTCGTCCTCCCCTTTTCAAAACTTTGTCTAGTTAAATTTTTTACGAAACTATATTAATTAAATATTTACAAATTAACCGGTAAATGAGGGAATAAATAGTCTCGCGACTTTGCTTTGCTCATTACGTTTTTGACTTGTAACAGAAATAACCGTCTTCGTCTTCATTCCTTCTTCTTCGTTCTTCCTCAGTTTTCTCTGCAAGTTCCAATTGAAGCTTTGTTGCAAAAACCATTGTGTTAATCAATAAAACAGTCTCTCATTGCTCCCGTGGAGGTAGACATTTGCCGAACCACGTAATCCTTTGTGTTCTATATCGCAACATATTATGTTCTGTTTCAAATAAATTGCATATTTTTAATAATAACTTTTCCAATATATTGTCTCCCAGATAAATTGAATAAACATCACATGTTTAAATGTAAGTATCTTATGTTTAAATTCAAATATCGTGGGTTTAATAAAATATACATTATCCTTATTTATAATGTTTGTAACAAATATAACTACGTATCTCAAGGGAGTTATTCCAGATATTTATGATATTGTGGAGTAAACATCGTGGAGTATATGATATTGATTCCACCTATCAAGTATAAACTATCTCACGGGGATTATTCCAGTTTTAATTGCAGTGGAAATATTGCAATGACAATAAAAGACATATATAATAACAAAATGATTATTTCCAAAGACTAGCCAATACAAAAACTCTTGCAATATTAAAATGATACACCAAAAAAAGCTTAGCCAATATATGTATAGTAATAATATACTGTATTAATATATGGAATCATTTTCTTCGACATCCGTATGAATCATAAAAGAATAGTATGCAGCGCACGACTCTCATAGCAGTGTCTTTAGAAGCATATATCTAGTATGGAGCCGCACCGCTGCTGCTGAAACTCTCCATTATGGCACGGTGAGAGCTCACATTTCGCTTCGCACCTATGTTAAGTTCAAACAATGAGAAATATGCAATAATGATAGTAAACAATAATCGAACAAATAATGTACCAAAATCAGAAAGCCAGAGACACAAGATTTAACGTGGTTTGATTATTGTTTACTGTCATTGTTGCATATTTCTCATTGTTTGAACTTAACAATTTGCGCTGTCTGTGGGAAAGGGGAAGAAAATTGTTAAGTTCAAACAATGAGGTATAATGCAACAATGACATAAAACAATAATCGAACAAACAATGTACCAAAACCAGAAAGCCAGAGACACAAGATTTAACGTGGTTCGGCAATGCCTACGTCCACGGAGATCAACCAACAATCCTTATTGATACTTAGGTTACAACCACACGACGTAACAAGAACAATCCTTATTGATACTTAGGTTACAACCACAGGACGTAACAAGAACATCCCACATAAAAGATAAGCTAATATGCTATTCTCCGAAGTATGATCCCTAATTTCCTATCAATCTTCTACTGTTGATATTCTAGTATGATCAGATCTATGTAACAAACAAGCCCCCTTGACTATATATAGAGAACTTAACTACCAAATCATACTAGAACAAGAAGACTAATTATTAATCCTTTTAGCAAGAGTAAAGGTTTGTTAAATTCCGGATTATGTTTGGTATACAATTAAAAACTTTATCAAGATTATGTACTATGTTTTACACAAAAAGTAATGTTAAAAGTTAAAACTCCGTTAGGAAAATCTCTATTAAAGTTGTATGCCAATAAATAGCAAAATGATAAAATGGGAAGTTTTTTATGGGGTGCAAAAGTAATGTTTGACAATAGAGAGACTATGTAAGGGAAATTTCAAGTTCATATATATGTTGGGATAGCTAAAGTATGAGTGTATAATTTGTAATGGTTTGAAGCATGTATTATGGAGCATCTCTTATGCTCATGTAAACATCATTATATATTATTTGAGTATTTTTGTTGTTTCAAAAGAAATAAAATGTTGGATATCACCTTAGGGTCTCATAGAGATTAATATAACCAGAGTCTCATAAACGATCTTGAAGATGGAATTTGAACAACAATGTAATCACCGACAATTGTAAGTAAAAGATAGTGACAATGGTAAGTTTTATTTAGAGAAAAAAAAAATTTACACTAAAACCTTTTGGGCTAATTTGAGTTTAGGCTGCTTATCTTATTGAAATTCTTCGAATCGAATTGTAATATAAAATATAACTAAGGTGAATCGAATCGAATGGGCAATGGAATCTGAATCGAATCGAATGAGTTTTCAGTTGAAGAGAACAGGGCCTTACACTATAAAAAAAAAAAAAAAAATTCATTTTACACCAAAAAGTTTATAAAAAAAATTAACTTTACACAAAGGTTGGATGGCAGTTAAGTTACCGTTAACTTATTTTAAAATTACACCAAAACCTTTAAAAAAAATTGTACTCGCCACCATAACCTTTCTATATAATAATAATTTTTTTTTGAAAAATTTAAAATTTTATTCCAATAAAAAAATACTAGAAGTGTTCCGAAAAACAAGGATTACAATGCGAGTCACAAACCAACAACTGCACTTTACTTTACAACCACAAATGCTAAACAACAAACCTCATATCCCATATAATTATTGTTAATGTTGTCGTCGTTATTGTTATTATTATGCATTGAACTTAATATAAACATGATACTTTAATGTATTGTCTATCAATATAAACAATATTAACGAGCACCCATTAAACTTAATATAAACAATATTAACGAGCATCCATTAAACTTAAAATAGAATGATCAACTCTTATCACTCACTCCATAAACATGATACACTAGTGTATTTTGTCTACCAAACACACTTTCTTCATTTGTTTGCTAAATATAACAATAATTTTATTTTATGATAAATATAACAATAAGATACTGCATAATTATATGTTGAATGTCAAATTCTAGAGTACACGGATAATAATAACAAAATTTATTAGTATATTAATTGGCATTCATATGTTTTCTTCTATCTATAAATCTAAGTGTTCGAACTCTCTTAACATTCCATCCCTCCTAGTTGGTTCAATAAAATTACAAAAAATAAGGCACCGAAAATATATGTTCGTTCCACATATATGAGTAGCTTTGTGTCATTTTTTAGATCCAAACGCAGGAAGATACACAATTGACATAGGCACATATGCAGTGACGTAAATCTCTACAATGAACCAACAAATTCTACGAAGAATTTGATTGCAAAAAGCAAAAGTCACGCCGAATACGATGCATAATCCAACCACCACTAGACCAGCAACCCCAAACAATTCATGCGAACATATATTTTGATAACTCAAACCAGTCAAGAAAGGTTCTGGTGTGATTTAAAAAAAATTGGAAAAAAGTTTTGGTAGCGGGTGCAAATTTTGTGTGATTTAAAATACAAACTTAACGGCCGTCAATTTTTAGTATAACGCCAAAATTTTGCTAAACATTTTAGTGTGAAATGAAGAAAAAAAAGGTTGTGGGGTAAATTCAAAAGGGGGCAAAAGTTATTAGTGTTAAAAAAAATTCTCATTTATTTATATAAGTTACAAGTTCATGATATATACAAGTACCACACCGTACGTTTACATGTCACACCTAGCTAACAGATTATATATTCCATCTATGTTTCAAGAAAGATTTTCATTACAAGCTGCTGGTTCTTATTGCATTGATCCATGTGTGTACTAGTGTTCATGGATGTTTTATTAGGGTAGATATTGATGATGAACATTACTTGTGCTTTAGCTAGAAGATATCTTGGGAGAAGGTGAGAGACTTAATGCAGATGGTAGATTAGATATATGATGGTTAATGACCCTGTGGGGGTGGTGGACCTGGTGGTGGGTGAGTATCTCGGCACCCACCTGTCCCCGGAATGCAAACTTGGGGTGGTGGTGGGGGTGGTGGACCTGGTGGTGGGTGAGTATCTCGGCACCCACCTGTCCCCGGAATGCAAACTTGGGGTGGTGGTGGGGGTGGTGGTGGACCTGGTGGTGGGTGAGTATCTCGGCACCCACCTGTCCCACGAATGCAAACTTGTGGTGGGGGTGGTGGGGGTACTAGACGACTTGGGCCAGGGCACGGAAATGGGAAAACAAAGCAATTTGGTGGGGGTGGGGGTGGTGGAGGTGGCGGTGGGGGACGTGGTGGCGGTGGAGGTGGTGGGCATCTTCCAGTTACAATACCTCCAAAGCTTATGCATATTCGCGTAGAGACCGCAATATTTGAAATGGATGCAAGGGTAAGTAGGAGAACAAATAACTTGAATCCCACAAAACTAGCCATGGCTACTAAAGTGAGCAATGGATTTAGGGTTGGTTATATATGTTATGTTATGGAGAAATGGATAAATTCATGCAATATATATAGCCCTCATTTCATCCTTCATACTACACAAATAATAGAGTCGGGTGATAAAGTCGATCCAATTGTATTGATGGAAGAGAGTTTACTTTGATCATAAACTCTATACCTATCATCGGGACCAGTATAAAATTTCTTAGAACGAATTTATTTCTACTTAGAGTTTTATGTTAAAAATATTTGTAGAAAAAATACATAGATGCTAACGCATAAAAAGTACCAAAAGATTTGAAGACAGAATCTTTGGATCCATTAAATAATAATAATAATAATAATAATAATAATAATAATAATAATAATAATAATAAGCGAAGGGGAATAATCCGGAGGATTATCATAGTAGTACATAAGTGCCAAAAATTTCATTTTAGAAAACTTCAAACTTAACATGTTAAAGATGTTTTGGATTCAATAATAAGGTTCACATATATTATATATATAAGCTACTAATTAAGAACACAAAATTAAATAGATGTAATTATAGCTCAAAAGTTTAAGTCAACATCACACACAAATTTTAATTTTAGATGAGTATTTTGCATCTTAGTAAATGTCATGTGATGAAAAACATACATATTATCATTTTTATAGAATATTGTGTCATTTATTATTATAACAGTTATAATTATTGAAACTGGGATCTGAAAATTTCATTAAATATTATAATGTGGAGTTTATTCATATTTATAAGTTATAACTATTCTAAATTGGGACCTTAATTTTTAATTAGTATAAGGAGTTTATTTATTTACAAAATATTACTATTATTGAGGGGTTTTCTATGCATATGAATTACCTGAATTACCAAAGGTTGTTGTAACTATAAATATTGAGTACTGTACAATTTTAAGTACATCTAGCCCTTTACCGCTTACCAAACCTGAAATTTCCCATTTGTTACGGCATAATCCCTCCATTTAGTTGCAAATAATACTTATATACTTCGTCCCGTAAAACTTTATATATTTATTCCCTCCTGTTATTTTTATAAAATGTTAGCTTATTGATCTATTTTGTTAATATAAGATGTTACGTTTTAGAAGATTCTACTATGTGATTTTGTGTTTTCGTCATTTTATATGCATCTAACCGTTATTCATTTATTTTGTATTGGACTTTTACAAAACGTAAGTATATTTATCATATTTCATTTGTGGACTTATTTATCCAAGACAACAACATTTTTGTTTTCAATTCTTTATCAAAACTATTGATGAAGAAAGAGTTTGTCTTAATTTGTGTGAAAAATCTAAAACATCTTATAATATGGATAGGATGGAGTATCATTTTTAATCATCTCACATAACGTGATACATTATTAAAAAATGAAACTACCCCACCCAACTAATAATAAACAATCTCAACTTTACACACATTTTGCTACTAGTACACACCTTTTTTTTTTTAACATTACTTCAATTTTTCGTCTAAAACTATACGTCAACCCTAATGTATGAGTTTTCTGGGACGGAGGGGTAATATATAGTTAGATAAATTAGTCTTTTGAGACCGTTCTTATAAATTGATTAAAAGGAACCGACAAACACTATATTTATATCTAGAATTTAGTGGGTTTTAGTAAGAATATCGGTGTTATAGATAAACATAAAACATAAAGAATGTCATAAATATCATGTAAAACATTATTAATTAATATTATTTAAAATTTTATACTAATTATAATTAAAACACCAGTCGGTCCCCCTCGTAATTGAACAAGTTATTTCCAAAACTTTGTCTCGTTGAATTTTTAACGAAACTATATTAATTAAATATTTACATTTCAAATTTTATTAAACTATTTTATTAAATAATTTATTATTATAGTTTACGAATATAAAAAAATTAAAAATGAATTATTGTAAAAGATTGAAGTGTCAAACCTTTAATACTGAGATGTTGTAGCCTGTAGGTGCAGTGTTTGATAATGCATCAATTTATAGACGAGATCCGTTGAATTTTGTGGGTTTATGGTTGATAATAATACATATGATTTTGAAAGAAATTTTAATTTTTTACATTATAATCGTTATATAATTATCTCCACATCTCCATACGTATATTTGATACATGTGATAAAGATAAGGTCATGAGATTTATTGGTCCAACCTTATAATATTATGGAGTGATGTTATGAAACTTGAAACTATATGATATTTTGAGTATTTGAAAAGTTCTTCACATAAAGACGAGCCACATATTACAGAAGTTATTCTCCGCCATTATCTATGAGAAGAAGATTGATCCATCCAAGCACAACTTATTTGAAGATTTGCGCACCAAATAATATCAGACGTCATCATTTGAGAAGTTTGTCTGGAAAATTGGAATAGCAGTGCTCTGAAGAATTACAATGATGCATCGATCAGGGGAGTTGGATACGCACTGCACTCTTTTTCCCTTGACTAAATTTTTATCCCACTGGATTTTTCTTAGCAAGGTTTTTAATGAGGCAGTATATCTCTCGCGTACCAACCATCACCAACTATTGTCCATTCAAGGGGAGTGTTATGGATAAATGTACATTAGTTGTACTAGTTAGTGGATGAAGAGATTAATGCATACTTGTTAGTGGATGAAGAGATGAATTAATACTAGTTAGTGGATGGATGGTTATGAATGTACAAGAGTTAGTAGATGTAGCTATGTCTATTCATATATTCCTAGCCTCTTAAAATACATTTTCACTTGTATAAATATCCATCATGTATTATCATTTTGTTGTGAAGAATGAACACTACATTATCTCCATTCCATTCTCTCTTGTTTCTTCTACTCCTAGTCTTCTACTACTCTATTTTGTATTTTCTTTTAACATAATTCCACTTTTTACTTCCTAAAACATTGCCCTTTTCATTAATTCGCCTGCAAGTGCCAGTGCATCCAAGCCGGGTAGAGGGGTTAATCGATCCGGCCAGCTGAATTTAACTACAAACAGTATATATTTAACTCCAAAATTCATGGGTTTAATAAATATGCATTATATACACTATCTAACGGGGTTATTCGGTTATTCCAGTTTTAATTGCAGTGGAAATATTGCAATGACAATAAAAGACATAATAACAAAATGACTGTTTCCAAGAATAGACAATACAAAAACTCTTGAAATATTAAAATGATACACCAAAAAAAAAAAAGCTTAGCAAATATATGTATAGTAATTAATAATATATTATGTTGATATATGGCATCGATCATTTCTTCGACATCCGTATGAATCAAAAGAATATACAGCATGGAGTGACTCTCGTCAGCAGTGTCTTTAGAAGCATCTAGTATGGAGCGGGAGCGGAGGCGGGAGCGTAAGCACCAACCGAACCCGAGGCGACACCGCTGCTGCTGAAAAGCTCCATCATGGCACGGTGAGAGCTCACCTTTCGCTTCTCACATAGAATTGGCAAATACACTCCTGCATTTTCAACGATGATAATTGAATAAGTTTATAGAACCATAGGGGAAAATGTAAAATAACATAAAACGTTGTAAAAACAAAACCCTGCTTAAAGACTGGATTAGTCACAGCTAAAAGAAAAAAAAAGAACCAGGTTAAATTTTAGTACCTTCACCAGCAGCAAGGTTGAAGTAAAGGTCAACAATGTTGGGGCAATTCTGATAGCAAGCAGGGGAGCAAAGGCTATTGGTAAACTGTGGGGCCAAGAACTCGTCGGAGGATATTCCAACCGATTTACGGTCAACGCCACACGCGTTGACGCACTGATCGGTCTCAATGTATCCGGACAATCGCTCCACGACCACCTCCGACGTCTTGCACGTGTAGTCAAGTCTCCCTTCATTGTTCTTGTAGTTCTCGAGCACACACCTCTTCCCGGACGATGCAATCGCGAACGAGCACTTCTCGGCACCCAAGTCCTCGCATATCACCTCGGCTACATTTATAAAAAAAAGTGAACGAGTTAGTTGATGAAAATATTCATATTGAGATGATACGAATTTACACCGGTGGTACACGGAGTGTGAGAAAAGAATGAATACCTAGGATTCCTTGGACAAGGAAGGAGCAAGCGAGGAAGAGAATCAAAGAAATGTTCATTGAGGAAGCCATTCTTTGCCTTGCTTGGTGTATTTTCCTTTTCACTTTGGTCTTCTTGGTGTTTATGCCAATAGTGAATGATCAATAGAGGTAAGTTTTGTATTGATGAAAAGTTGTGAATGAGATGTGCTATTTATATGTGTTTGTGAAATGAAGAGTTGATCAAGGAACGTATTTTATGGAGTAAAATACTCTTGTTGTTAGTTAATGTTTCATAGTGGACTAATTGGTAGCATGTATTATCAACGCGCAATTTGATATAATGAAACCTGGATCTTCCACAGTCCAGTTTATGAATATTCAAACAATATAACCTTATTTTTTTGTATTTTTTACACTTTTGTATATTTATTGGGTCTATTTAGTATGAGCAAGTCTTGATGGTTTATAGCTAATTTATCTTGAAACGAACCTATGTTATTAATCAAAATATCTATACTTTTAACAAAATAATTTTTTTAATTTGTATATGGAAAAATACCAATGTTATAATAACATAGATATTTTGAGTAAGGCTCTGTTCTCTTCGTCTTAACAGAACTGAACTTAACTGAAGTGTAGTATAAAATTCAACTAAGCAAATCTGACCTGAACTGAACTGAATGGGGTTTCAGATGAAGAGAACAGGGCCTAAAAATATGAACTTTTTTATTATCAATTAGGACCGTTTCTAAATAAGTTATGTAAAAACCGGTGCGTTCAGCTTTGGGCCAATAGAATATTTTGATAGGAAGAAAAGTGGATTTTGAGATTTATAGGGATTTTTTAGGGGGCTTCACAAACTTTTAATAATTCTCTAAAAATTATTAAACTTCTTGCGTATTGCGAAGGCAACTTAGTACGATTGGTGAGTTAAGAGATGGAATAAATGCCGGAAAAGACTTTATAATAAGCACGGACTTTTTAGTCTTATTAGAAGTTTCATTAGAATTTCTATGTAAAGACATGAGCTCTAGTACAAGTTTTTCTATTGGAAAGTTATAAAACACCGTCACATTGGGAAAGGTTAATTCGGGACGAAATAAGTATATTGTTTGTACACTTAGATATATATACATCGTTTAACACAAATATTCCGTAACATTATTAGATTAACACAAAGTCTCATAATAGACGGTCTCTAGATAATTTATCTAGAGACGGCCTATGTTATCAATAAAAACATTCATGTTATTAATCAAAACGTCTATGTAGTTAATGAAATAAGTCTTGCTGTAATATGAAAAAACACCAATGTTGAAAACATTGATGTTTTGATTAATAACATTGATGATTTTCTTGATAATATAGGTCCGTCTCTAGATAAATTATCTAGAGACCGTCTCTTAGGAGATTTACTCTTAGATGAATTAATTATTAGATGAATTATCGGTGTGTAGATGCGGCCCGTAATACTTAGAATTTGGAACAATAAAAGAGGAGATCACATATTGCAAAGTTTAATCAACCCATGACGACGTGTTGGGGTGTCCTGTTGAGGCAGAATCGTCTTCTTATTGACTTGGTCAGAACTTAAAGGGAAGAAAAGAAGAAGAAGAACCCGTCAAAGATAAATAATGGGTGAAATTGAACCGGACCACCTCGGATATGTTTAAGCTCATTTGAATTCAGACCAAAACCCACTAGTTATGATAGGGTGTGGATTCGGATTTAACAAGGGTATAGGCTATGGATCTAGACCCATGATACATAAAAGTGTATGAGTAATATGTGTATGATTCCAATTGAGAACAACCTACGGACAATTGCATGAATTAGAGAAAAAGAACGGTAGGACGCGTTGTGGCCTTGATGATTTGTCGAATAGCTGCGTAGTTCCGGTGTTGAGGTTTTTACGGTGTGATAATCGGATTAATTGTAAATGGAGTAGAGAAAAGCTTTATTCATGAATCTTGTTACAAGCTCCAAGCTGGATCAGTGGAGAATGAAAATTTTGTAAAATCATAAAGATTTGTGTCATTTTTCAATATCATAAATTCTAAGGGGGTTGGTTTGGAAAAAGAAAACAAATGGAAAATGGAAAAAAAATGAAAATAAAAGGGCATTATTTCACTTGCCACTTGGACTCATGTTGGTACATGATGGCCACACATAGCTCGATTTTAAAGAGATCAAGTTTGGCCTGAGCAACTTGACCTCAACAACACCTAGCTCGAAGCATGTAGTTCGACCTCAACAATATCAACCCCGACACCAAATTCAACCCAAGTCACCTAACTCAACTTCGAGCATTCTGCACTTGAGCCAAGGAGTCTACTAGGCCGTACAGCCCAACACACACCCTACTAGGCCCAATGTAAATATGAAATAATCATCTCAATTGAGGTTTGTGACTTGTATTACTCCAATATATAGATACAAGATACAATACAAATACTATTAGGTAAAGGATAGCTATAAGGAATATAACCAACTATAATTTTAAGTATCTTCAATTTTATTTATTTCCTTAACACCCCCTCCAGCGAGACGTCGGGTAAGGACCGACACAAAGCTTGGACCGAAACAATTCGAACAAGGGCCGAGAGAGACTCTTAGTGAAAATGTCGGACAATTGAAGGGAAGAAGGAACAAACTGAGTGGACAAATGACCAACAGTGACGAACTCGCAAACAAAATGGTAGTCAATGTCAATGTGTTTTGCACGCTTGTGGGCGATGGAATTCTGGCTAAGAAAAACCGCACTCTTATTATCACAAAGGAGAATGGGAACTGAATGAGGCATCGTGTGAAGGTCACGAAGAAGAGAAGTGACCCAAATAACTTCGGCAGAAGCATTAGCCATAGCACGATATTCGGATTCACAGAGAACCACCGTCGGTTGTTTCTTTGCACTCCAAGATACAAGATTATTGCCCAAGAAGATCGAGTAGCCATAGGTGGAGCGAAGAGTGTCTAAACAACGAGCCCAATCAGCATCAGTATAACCAACAACCATTGCTATACCTTTGGAAAAGGTGAGACCAAAAGAGAGGGTTCCTTTAACATATCGCAAGATTCGTTTGACTGCCTGAAAGTGATCAACAGTCGGAGATTATTGAAATTGACTGACAGTGTTGACACTTGACAGCATAAGAGAGGTCTGGACAGGTGATAGTCAAGTACTGCAAAGCACCAACTAGTGAGCGATATAAAGTGGCATCGTTGAAAGACTGACCAGCAAGATGAAAAGTAGCTCCAGGTGCTAAGGGCGTAGAAACAGGCTTGGAATCCAAGATATTAGCCTTGAGTAGAATATCTCGAGCATACTTGGATTGTCCCAAAAATAACCCCTCGTCAGTGTAAGAGACTTCAAGACCGAGAAAATAATTCAAGCGGCCAAGATCCTTAATTGCAAACTCCAAGTGAAGACTGGAAATAAATTGGGAAATGAGCCCAGATTCATTACCAGTGAGAATAATGTCATCAACATATACCAGTAGATAAAGGAGCGTAGAGCCTCGATGAAAAACAAACAAAGAAGTATCTGCGTTACTACAAAAGAAGCCGAGGCCAAGTAAGAAATCATTGAGCCTTTGGAACCATGCACGAGGAGCTTGTTTAAGTCCATAAAGAGCCTTGTTTAGACGACAAACATGATTCAGATATTGAGGATCAATGTATCCGAGTGGTTGTTCCATAAAGACTGTTTCTTTCAAGTTGCCATTAAGAAATGCTTTTTTTACGTCGAGTTGGTGAAGAGGTCAACTACGCATCACTGCAAGAGCAAGCACAATGCGAACGGTAGAAGCTTTAACCACAGGGCTGAAGGTGTGTGTGAAGTCAAACCCAGGAAGCTGAGTGAAACCATGAGCCACTAAACGGGCCTTATGGTGATCAATAGAGCCATCAGCAAGATATTTCGTACGAAATTCCACTTAGAACCGACAACGTTAGCACTACGTGGACGAGGGACGAGGGTCCAAGTGTCATTAGAACGAAGTGCAGAAACTTCATCATCCATGGTGGCAACCCATTCAGGGGATTTCATTGCAGATTTAAAACCTTTGGGCTCGGAAGTGGTAGAGAGTAGAGCATGTCGACCGACATAACCGTAATCCACTATATGTTTTGGTTTGAAAGTACCAGCAATGGCGCGAGTGCGCATGGTGTGAGTCGGAGGTCCAGCTGAGACTGAACGACGTCTGAGTGGTGGCCTACCATCACGAAGAGGTGGAACGGGAGGGTCGGGCTGGACCGGTTCTGGATTAGGGAGAGCATTATCAGCAGCGTCAGTATCAGGAGCATGTGGAGCAACAGACAAAGGCGATGGGCCATCATAGTCACATAGTTGACAATGATTGAATGGACCAATAGATGGATTAATAGAAGATGATGCACCAAAGAGATGGGCATATTCGACTATTGGGAGTTCCAAGAATGCGGAGAAGTCCAATTCATGTTGCACTCGGGAACCTGGTTTTCTAGAATACGGAAAATTAGTTTCATCAAATTGAGCATGTCTAGTAATGTAGATACGTGAAGTGGCTGGATCAAGACATCGAAAACCTTTGTGATTGGTGTTGTAACCAAGAAAGATGCACGACAGGCTTCTCGGAGAGAATTTATGAGCTGGATAATAATCACGTAAACATGGAAAGACACGACAACCGAAAACATGAAAATTCTCATAAGCCGGGGGCAAAGAGAAAAGTACCTCAAATGGGGATTTATGACCAAACACGGACGAAGGAAGACGGTTAATAATGTAAACCGTGGTACTAAATGCCTCAACCCACATAGATAATGGAACAGACGAATTAAAAATCATGGCAAGGCCAGTTTCAGTTATATGGCGATGTTTGCGTTCGGCGCGATCATTTGAGCAGGGGTATACGGGCATGATATGTTGTGTCGGATACCACAAGTGTGAAATATATTTTTCAAATGATTATTGGTGAATTCTGTACCTTCATCACTCTGAAATATTTTAATTGTAGTAGAGAATTGATTTCAACGAATTTCTGGAAGAGTACAAAAATATCACAAAACTCGGACCTGGAGCGCATAGGGTAAAACCAGGTGAACCGAGAATAATCGTCAACAAATATAGCATAATAAACATACCCTGATGATGAACGTACGGGGGCAGGACCCCATAAGTCACAGTGAACTAAATCCAATACACGTGAAGCACGTTTATGATTGAGAATGAATGGTAAATGTTTGCTTTTTGCCATTTGACATGAAGAACAAACAACTGGCTTAGGTAATAAGGAATTAACTGAAACATGTCCTTGTTTATTCAAAAGAGAGACAATATCAAAAGCCACATGGCCCAATCTAGAGTGCCATAATTCGAAAGAGCCACGAAGTCGCTGAGATCAAAGAGAAGCAATCAACGCTGAATTTCCATGCTCCAAAACATAAAGTCCATGTTCACGCCTTCCTCGAGCTAGAGGCATCCCTATTTTGCGATTCTGAATTTCAAAAGATTGGTTAGTAAAGAGGACATTAACCGGAAAGTCAGTTGTAAGCTTGCTAACAGAGATAAGATTTTTGATAATATGAGGCACCACTAAGACATCCAACAGTTTAATATCGCGAGAAATAGGACATGAGCCAGTATGCGAAATAGATAAATTAGCACCATTACCAACAATAACCCTGTCAGATCCAGAGTAAGGAGAAACATCCTCAAGAGCGGAGTTAGACGAGGTCATATGAGTTGATGCCCCGGTGTCCATATACCAGTCAGATGGAGATGATCGAGAAACAGAACATGATGCACCAAAGGCCTCTGCAAGATTAGCCTGATTGACTTGAGAGTGAGGGGCAGAATTATATCGGTCCGGACAAACACAAGCAAAGTGGCCATCTTCTATATAGATACAAGATACAATACAAATACTATTAGGTAAAGAGAAGTTGACCTTGGCACCCACTAACACATTTGGGTTTGTCCCGAGAAGAGAAGTTGCATCATGTGGACATGTACGCCTTAAATACCGTCAACTTGACCTTGGCACGTTGGCTTGCCACTATAATCTCATCCCGTCCCGAGCTTGATTGCAGGTTATCCCCATTACAAATAAGTTCAAAATATTATTTGGTGATATGAGGTTGCATTTTTTTTTCCTTCTTCACACCCAACCACCTAGATTTAATTTTTCAAAATAATGACTATTAAAGTTAAGAATTGGTCGCGCGTAGCAGATACTGTTAGAAATATTTAAAAAGTTGTTAATAATTGGTTCATAGTTACAAGAGCATCATTGTTCATTTTCTAGAGAACAAGAATTGTAAATTAGTAGGAAATCCAAACTTGAACACATTTTCTCTTTAACATAACAAGACCAGTTTATACCTAGTATTTGATACTCCTCCAAAGCCCAAATCTTGGATAAGTGGGGCCCACCAAAGCTCAAATCTTTACCAGCCTTACAAACAAAACACAATCCCTCCAAAAACAAGAAAAAAGATCAAGAAATGAACCAAACCTCACAAAACCATCATCACAAGTTCCAATCCTCCAACAAATTCATCAGCCATGGCTAATGCTTCCACAGCAACAGCATTATCCAACCATCTCTTCTCCACCTCCAAGTCCATCTCCAGCTTCTCCCCAATCCAGTCATGCACACAGACCTCCATAACCACCACCCCCATTGCCGCCCGAAGGCGCCTAATGCACGCATCTGGCGGTGGCAGCGTGCGCTGCATGGCGGTGGCAGCAGGCGCTGAGACGAAGAAGAAAAGTGGGTACGAGATGCAGACGTTGACGAATTGGCTGTTGAAGCAGGAGCAGGCAGGGACTATTGATGCTGAGCTTACTATTGTGCTGTCTAGTATTTCAATGGCTTGTAAGCAGATTGCTTCATTGGTTCAGAGGGCTAGTATTTCGAACTTGACTGGTGTTCAGGGTGCTGTTAATGTTCAGGGTGAAGATCAGAAGAAGCTTGATGTTATCTCCAATGAGGTTTGTTGTTTTAATTTCGAGTTATCGATCAAAGTGGATTGAAAATTTTGTTCTGTTTTAGGATAAGAAACTTCGAATTTAGTGGATAAAAATGAAGTCATTGGGAAACTCGAAATTTAAGACTGATTTCATCACGATGAGCTGAATAAACAAAAATATTTAGAATTTTTCGACTTATCGGTCAAATCGGATTAAAATCTGGAACGTTTTGTGCTGTTTTAGGATAAGAAACAGCATTTATAGTGGATAAAAATGAAGTCTTTGAGAAAGTTAAAATTTAAGACTAATTTCATCACTGTGAGCTGAAAAGCTGACATGTTTAGAATCTTCCAGACTTATCAATCAAATTGGATTAATATCTGGAACATTTTGTTCTGTTTCAGGATGAAAAACTTCAAATATAGTGGATAAAAGTGTAGTCTCTGAGAAAGTCGAAATTTCAGACTTAATTTCATCACGATGAGCTGAAAAACTGAAATGTTCGGAATTTTCTGAGTTGAAAAACGTGCAATCAATTGGTGGTTTGTTGTTCAGTAGTTGATTAATCTAGAGATGTACTGAAATATGGCTAGCTGCAAAGAAATGTGAATTGGCTTAGTCATGAAGAAGGCATTGACAGATGAAATATTGGTTATGAATGTTTGAAAACAGGTGTTTTCGAATTGCTTGAGGTCGAGTGGAAGGACAGGGATTATAGCGTCGGAAGAAGAGGATGTGCCTGTGGCTGTAGAGGAGAGTTACTCTGGCAACTACATTGTAGTGTTTGATCCTCTTGATGGATCATCAAACATTGATGCAGCAGTTTCAACTGGCTCGATCTTCGGGATATACAGTCCCAATGACGAGTGCCTTGCTGATGTCGATGATGATGGCACGGTGAATACCCAACACTTACTCTTCAATTCTAAATGTCTTGTGAGTGAACCCTTTAGGACTTGATGAAGGAAAATGGTTTTGTTTTAGTTTCATGATTAAGTACTTTTTTTTACTGATTTCGTGAACTTGTCAGCTACTTAGATGCTAAATCTACTGTTTGTACTAGCTTAGAAGCAAAATATATTGTCTTTTGTGCTGATTGTGGATTATGTTCAACAGTGTAAGAATGTGAGGATTATTTTCGTGTTTTTCAGCTCGACAGTGAGACACAAAGGTGCGTTGTGAACGTGTGCCAGCCTGGAAGTAACCTTCTTGCTGCTGGATACTGCATGTACTCGAGCTCAGTCATATTTGTCCTCACCATAGGCAAGGGTGTGTTTGCTTTTGCACTGGATCCCATGTTTGGGGAATTTGTTCTCACTCAAGAGAACGTTCAGATACCTAAATCAGGGAAGATTTACTCGTTTAATGAGGGAAACTACCAGATGTGGGATGATAAGTTGAAGAAGTACATGGATGACCTCAAGGACCCTGGTCCTAGTGGCAAGCCTTACTCTGCTAGATACATAGGTAGTTTGGTTGGTGACTTCCACAGAACTCTGTTGTACGGTGGAATTTATGGTTATCCGAGGGACGCGAAGAGTAAGAACGGAAAATTGAGACTTTTGTATGAGTGTGCTCCAATGAGTTTTATCGTGGAGCAAGCTGGTGGCAAAGGGTCTGATGGACATCAGAGAGTTCTTGACATTCAGCCAACTGAGGTTAGTTTTTCACCTTTGTGAAGTTGTATTGCTCATTTACGTTTTGGTTGTGGGATTTCACATCTAAAATTTGAAACTTGTCATGCAGATTCATCAGCGAGTTCCATTGTACATTGGAAGTGTGGATGAAGTGGAGAAATTAGAGAAATATCTAGCTTAAACCATAATGTAATTGTTGATAAGTTCTTTCCTTTTTTTCCTGCGATCAGAGAACGTTTGATCTATGTTGTTGCTACATCTTTCTATGAATTTTGATCGTACATCCTGTAAAATTTTGGGAACTGAAGTGATCGAGGTATTAAGGCTGTCAAGGTACATTCTGTTTAAATCAATGCTAAATGGAAACACATTCTTGATCTGCTTTTCTGAGAAATTTGTACTTCAGCTCCTGGTACAATTCTGCTAAGTAGGCCTATTCGGCTCCTGGCACAATTCCGCTTGAACGTATACAAACGTCCATTGCTAGTTTAGATTTGTTAACTTATCCTAATCCTGGAGACATGGAGTCATGGAGACTGGAGAGTAGCTTCGTTAAATGATATTCGACTACCATACATATTCACATGTACTCTGAATTCTGAAAGGGAGTGCTGTTTCTCTAAAATGTATCATAACTTGGTGTAATGTACATGTTGATGAACTTAAGATAACCATGGGAGGTAAAGAATTGTGAGCTAAACACCCCGAATTCAATTTAGATAGAAGCTTTCGTACCTGCAAATCCTAGATACGAGTTATGATGCATTCGAAAGCCTTTGCTCAAAGAGCTGATGTTAACTAGTTAGGTATTAAATCTGAACTAAGGACAAAAAATTACAGGCTTGTTTAAGAGAATGAACTTGTAAGTCATCATCTGAAGTTTTGACAGTCTTTTCAAGGGCTTTATGTGCACTGACCCATTAGTTCTATCTGTATCAAATCCTGTTCACACAATTGGCACAAAAAGAAAGATAAGCAGGTCCTGTCTTTAACACACACAAATATCCAACACGCAAAAAATAGAAAATGGCTGAAGCAGTCCCAACGTTGCGGTGGAAAAACCTAAGCTCCACCTTTTCTTCCACTAACCGCCGATCTCCTTCTTACTTTCGCCTGACACCGGGTGGCAGACAACCATGTTCAACAGGCGATTTCAGCCGTAAAATCAGCTGCAAAGCTGTTGAACTAGAAGAAACTGCAGCCACAGCCACAGCAGCAAAAGCCGAGGCCAAAAACAAGAAAAGCAGATATGACATCGAGAACTTAACGATGTGGCTATTGAAGCAAGAACAGGCAGGCCATATAGATGCTGAGCTCACAATTGTGTTATCCAGCATTTCATTAGCTTGCAAACAGATAGCTTCTTTGCTTCAGAGATCCAGCATTATAAACCTCACTGGACTTCAGGGAACTGTCAATGTCCAGGGTGAAGATCAGAAAAAACTCGACGTCATTTCCAACGAGGTTTGTTTGGTTTCTTTCAGATAACTCTAATTCAAAGTTCTCTGAATGAAATTGTCTTAGTTAGTACCTGGGACCAGTGTCATGCTATATGTGGAATTTTAAATGCCTATTTACATATTGAGTTATTAGAATAGAATGTCATGTTCCTATATACAAGTCTGGTTTCTTGAGATGGATATTGTAATATTGCAGCTGTTCTGCAACTGTTTGAGATCAAGTGGCCGAACCGGAATCATAGCATCAGAGGAAGAGGATGTGCCTGTTGCAGTTGAAGAGACTTATTCTGGAAACTATATTGTGGTTTTTGACCCTATCGATGGCTCTGCTAACATTGACACTAGTTTAACTACTGGATCCATTTTCGGAATATATGGCCCTGATGAGCAATGCCTTGTCAACTATGATGATGATTCTGAGGTAAAATCTCCCGAGCTCAGTTTTAAATGCTCGAAAACTTAAATCTTCTAATACTATGTAGCATGAGTCATGACATGTATTTTTCTTGGGTTGGAAAAAGCTTGGTCAAGCAGAAGAGAAGTGCATAGTTAGCGTCTGCCAGCCAGGAAGTAACTTACTGGCTGCAGGGTACTGCCTGTACTCAAGCTCGGTGGTGTTTACAATCTCTATAGGTGATGGAGTGCATGCATTCACTCTGGATCCGACATATGGAGAGTTTGTCTTGACACATGAAAATATTAGAATTCCCAAGTCTAACAGAATTTACTCTTTCAATGAGGGAAACTACAACTTGTTTGATGACAAATTGAAGAAGTACCTGGATGACTTGAGAAAGCCAGGCCCAAATGGCAAGCCATACTCGGGGCGTTACATAGGCTGCTTAGTTGGTGAGATTCATAGAATGTTGCTTGTAGGCGGTATATATGGAAATCCGGACAACAAAAATGCCAAGAGTGGAAACCTGCGTCTTTTGTATGAATGTGCACCTATGAGCTATCTGATAGAACAAGCTGGGGGTAAAGCAACAGATGGACGCCGAAGGATACTAGACATTAAGCCTGAGAAGGTAATACTGCATGTATATAATATGAAATCACTTGCAAGTAAATATGTGACAATGCAGTGATTTATGAGCATAGGCACACAGGCACTCAACTCCGCATTCATATCGTGAGTTTCATTTTGCAGATTCATCAGCGTACACCAATATTTGTTGGAAGCCCAGATGAGATCACAAAGCTAGAGAAGTACCTGGCATAAAAGTGGATTCATATCTGAGTGCAACATACAGAAGTCATTTGGTTCCATTTTGTCCAGAAGTAAATTGCACAGGACAAAGATAGTGATAAAATGTTGGTGAGTTGATTCATTGATTTTAATTTGATGTTCGAATGAGTCTGACTGCATAATTGCAGTCGGGATTGAACAGGATCAAAATGACTCATTTGTCATTTCATGTACCATGTTAAATCTCATGAGAGCAAAAACATCATGTCAAAAGATATTCCTAATGCATTTACATCATGCAGCGAATGAGTTATAAATCAGCTGCATCAAATCTAAGACGAATAAATAAATTGTTTCAGTGAGCTTCATTAGTCGACTCTTGTGCTATCGAATTAGTTTCTAGCAGGGGTGTTCTCCTGATCTCTAGAGCTTCTCTGACTTTTAACTGCAAAGTAAACCAAATAATGGACAAGAAAAATCAGAATGATGCATAAACTTTTAGCAACGATTTTGGAAAAGACACTGATTCGGGATGGAACATTACCAGGACTAAGAATGATGCATTTAGAAACAGATCGCATAGTTGTGATGGAATCTGGACCTATACACATGTAAAGGCAACCGATCAGCATTTCAAAAGAAATAAAGGTCTTTATGTACCAACACAACTTCCATGTCTTCTTACCAATTGCATTTGTATCTTTGTCACTCAGAATTCCTGATATCTCCGATGAAAATTGTTGCATACCGTCAAAGAAGACATCTCCTGATGCAGCAGGCTCACTGAAATTGACATAGAGCAGTCAGATTGCGAATAAACTAACTGATAAGGAGACTATACTTGTAGGATGCTATGTATAATATTATAATATACCTTGCATAAGAGTCTGGAGAAGAATTCTGTTCCAGATATGAAGTTAATTCCAGTCCACCTCCCATATCAAACTGAAGTAGGAAATCTGAAAGGTCAAAATCTGCACCAAAATCTTCCAAATTCGGGATATCAAAATCAGGAACATTCCCTTCTTTTCCGGATTCAGATGTAGAGACACCACCATCTGGTGATTGGTTCTCTGTGATGGTTGGTACTGGCGCTTCGCTGGCATCAAAGTTTAGCCTTCCTTTTACATTAGACCACTTAGTATTTGCCTTGACCGGTGAGCATGTTGAGATGCAGCTGTTTTTCTCTATCGAATAGTATGATATTTGTTTAGTGGGGCTAACTTGAATTGTCTCTGAAGAGATTATAGTACGGTTAGTGGACATTGTATGTTGAGGGGTAATCTGTTTACTGCAAGTAGCAGTTGAACAAATCTCTGATGGAGACCGTGGTTTATCAGATCCAGATGAAGAATCTTGTGGGGGTGTCTTAGGAACGGAAGAATTAACAGGAGGCGACTGAGGTTTCTGATTGAACAGACACTTAACAACACTCGACCCTGCAGCTTGTGAACCACTGGGAGCAGCAACTTCAAGATGGGCTGGCTGCATCACAGAATTCATCCCATAATTTTCACAATTAGCATTCGTTACTTGAGTAACTAACTGGATATCTGCAGAACAAAGCATAAAAAGATAAGCACCAAAACAATAAATTGACACTAGGCAAAGGATCTCTCTTTTGGCAAATTACCTTTGGGTTGGGTGCAGCTGCGAGATTTTTTCACCATCACAGGGTCACCAGATACAGATTTGGATCCTTTCCTCTTCGTAGTTACATGACCAGTGACTGGGGTGCACAAGTTATCGGCATCTGTCCGATTCCTCAATGGCCTTGATACAGAAACCATTGGACCTTTGTACATTGGGATTGGCCCTGGTTAACATAGCGAGTTGATATCATTATACATCTAAGTTCACAAAGCATTCTCGAATAAGCATGGAAAGTAAGCTGATTTAAGCATCTGCAGCAATTTAGCTCAAGTAACATCATCTAAAGAGCTTCATTCCAATACTAACATTCAACAATCAAGACAAGCCAATTTCACTAAGATCACGTAAGCTGATTATAACTCTACGAGTAACTCCGCACATTATTTCATAATCACTGTCTACCGAATTCCATTTACACGAAATAAGCAATCAGAAAATGCCCAATTCATTACAAAAATTGTAATTTTATGATAACTCTATGTATAACTAATCATATTCTTTCATGACAACTCCATCTGCAACTAAGCAGTTTTTAGCATGATCAATCATCTACTACGATCCATTCGTATGACATCCAACCATCAAAAACACATAATCGAAGCACATTCTTTCATGACAGTCATACAAACATAGTAACATAATCATCCACTATGTCCCATTTATACGACACCAAACAAGGAAAAACACCGAATTCACTAAAACATTAGAATTCCATGACAACTCTACCAAAAAGGCAATACCAAAATTAGTACCTCCAGAATCCTGAGGTCTAACCCCGGAAGCAACGGCAGGCGGAAGCAGCTGCGGCGAAGGAGTATAAACAGGATTAGGCCCAGCAGCATTGTAAGCAGTCATGACATTGTGCATCCCGTTGAGAAAATTCTTGACCCTGAGATTCTCCTGCTCCAAACGGCACCGTTCTCTTTCGACAAAGAGCTTCTTCTCCTTTAGCGTCACGTACTCTTCCAATATATCCCCCAATGTCATCAAGCTCTTCGGCGCCTAATCCATTCAAAAATCAAACAATCACTTCCACACGCACAAAATCAAACTCAGAACTTAATCAATCGATCAATCGGAGAACTAATTAACACGCATACACAAACACACGAATCAATCGACGAATCAGTTAGTAAGAGAAGAGCACAAATCAGTGAATTACTTCTCGGACAGGCGATTTGGAAATGAGATGAGAAGCTTCGGAGCGAAAACTGGATCTGGTCTGAGTGAAGGCGTTATCGGAAAGGTAGCGATCGACGATGAAAGCCACCTGAACGGGAGTGATTTTGCCAGTGCCAACACACTCTGGCCTTTTGGATTTCTGTTGCTGCTGCTTCCTCATTTTTGCCGATTTCGATCTGGGAAGAAGCAAGATTTGGAGCCAGATTGAGATTCAGAATGGGTTTTGAAGAAGGTGAGAAATGAAGAGAGGGAAAGAAGAAAGGAGGGAACTTTTCAAATACATTGATTTGCAGAGACAAACAATGGAGGGAAGATGAAAATGTGGCGGTAAAATCAATTTTTTAGGAGGTTTCCTTTTTTAATTCTTTTTATCGGGTACACTTGTCGTTACGTGATTCGTAGGTTGAATTAGGATAGTAGAGAAAAATTTGTGGAGGGAATAGTGAAATGTTTCAGGCTCTTTCGCGGTTACTTTTTTAAAATTGAATGTTTTATTTCTTATTTGACCTTATTAAACGTAATCGAATCGAATTATGTGAGGATTGTTGTTGTTTATATAATCAATCTCACACAAACGTTTGATATAGTGTGTAGTTTTTAACTCCATGCCATATATACTAATGTTATTGACTTATTATTGGAAGATAATTATATAATTAAATAAAGAAGTATATATAAAATGGGGAAAATGACGTCAACGATATTCGAACTCTCCACATTCTACTTAAAGAGTGACATCATACATCGAGATTAAAAATCCATTGGAATCAACAGGATAAATGCCCGGGATTTAAATTGAATTGGAATTTTTGTCAAACAATCTACTTATATTGTTATTGTTATTACATTAAATACCATATACGTCTGATTAAGCGTCGGACATGTTATGTGCTAATGAGTATACTAAAACATTAGAACACGCTACGCGTGTTATTGTGGCACCTGGTTACAAATAATGTAATACGAAGATAAGTAATATCGTTGCTTCTAATAATTGATTGTCTTTTTTCGAGTTTAACTAGGGTTTGATTTAGTGCAAATTGATCTTGTTAAATTTAATTGGAGAACATGTAGAAGAAAGATTGATAATCTTTGTTTTTTTAATGATGAATTGGTTTTGTTGTGTTTGAATTAGGTCTTGAAATTTAATTGGAGAAGACATGTTAATTTTTTTTAATGATGAACTGATTTTATTAGGGAGGAATTAAGGCTTATAATTTAATTAGATAAAACATGTTGGTTTTTTTGTAATTAAGGTATAATTTACATACATATTATAAATGAGTACAATTTGACTTAAATTAATTACTCAATTGCACAACTTTAATAGTTGTCCACTTATATATATACCGTAGTATCACTGTTGATTATTTGGTTTTCTATGATAAGGGATATACGCGTGACAGTGTCTAAGTTGTTACCTCAATTGTGCATATACTACACGGTCTTTCTTAGTATTTTGTTTTCCAAAGTACTTCCTTCAGTCTCGATTTCAAGTTCTCATATTTCATCATGAAACGTTCCAATTTTAATTTCTCATCCCTAAAATAATAAATGTATTTTTTACTTTACTCATTACATCTATTACTTTATTCACTATCTCTTATACTTTATTCGCTCTCTTACTTTATCACCATCGCTCCTACTTTATCCATGTATCTCTTCAAAACTTGTGTTCATATTCATACTCTATTCGATCTCTTACTTTATCACCATCGCTCCTACTTTATCCATGTATCTCTTCAAAACTTGTGTTCATAGTCGTACTCTCAGGAGGTTGAACCTGGGACGGAGGGAGTAAAAATTAGTGAAAGTAAAAGCGTTGATGCATGATTTCCAGGCTCCTCCAGAGCACAGCATTATCCACAGCCAAAACAAAAGCTCCATTTCCCAATTGAATTTCACCTGCAAACAGAGTAGAAGAAGAAGAAGGAAGATGAAGCAAGGGCTTCTCTCATGGAGTCGTCCTTGCCCACTCCCCATCCCTCTATCCTTCAATCCCAAATTCGCCACCCCCAAATTCACAACAATCCCGGCAAGTGCGACCCTCAATTCGGTGGAGGAAAGCCGATTGACAGGCCGGGAGAGAAGGCAGATGAGAAACGAGAGGAGAGAGAGCAAGAGTGGCTACAACTGGAAAGACGACGTTGAGATGAAGCTCATCCAGAAGCCTACCAAGCGGTATGCTTCCTGGACTGAAGAGCTCAATTTGGATAATCTTCAGTTGCTCGGCCCTCAGTGGTGGGTTGTTCGAGTTGCTAGAACTGGGAGTGATGAAACTGCTCAGAAGATGGCTCGCTTGATTGCCAAGACTTATCCTGATTTTGAGTTTAAGGTACTACTACATGCTTTGTTTTTCGGTTCGGTTTGATTTCGATTATTGTTTCGGTTTGGTTTATAGAATTATTGCAATGTGTTGTGGAGATGTGGTTTTGTTGAATATCGGATGTGGTGGTTGATAAGGTGAATTATAGGTGAATGAAATTGGGAGTTTAGTGGTGGGGTGGCAAATTAGCTGGTGATAAGGTAGCCGATATGCAGAATCGGATAATAGAAACTCGTAAGCTAGCTTATTTTTCGATTAGGTAGCAGGAATATGGATGGTGAGGCCAAATGGATTGCCAATTCGTGTGGAATTGATAAGGTGATATAAAACCATGAGTGAGGAAGGAAGGAAGGAAGAGATTTGTATGTTCTCCAGATAGTACATTTTAGAAGAAGGCAGCATACATTTGGATGATGACCTTTTACGACGGGTATTTGTCGCCTCTGCTATAGGGAGTAGAACTAGTTCTTTGTTTTGTAGTTTGTAGTCATGAGAAATGCTGCCTTTAAATGTAACATATGGATAGCTTGAGGCAATGTGAACTGTTGCTTTATGTGAAAGCATATACTGTTTATTGACATTTCAAATTTTGAATTAAACAAAATACAAGAACGGACTATCTTGTTTCTCGTGCTGTCATTGGAAGAATTCCTATATACTCTAACAGGATTTTGACTGGTTTAAGATTCACATATGGATAGCTTGAGGAAAGCTAGATCAAGTTCCTGATCAGGTGAAGACTGGACGAGCTTCTAATCAGTTCAAGATACTCTTAAAAGCACATCTGAGGGTTTTTTTTTAATGTGAAAAATGCAAAAAAAGAGAAATAGAAGTCCCGAATTGAGTTGCATTTCAGACAGATGCTAATGTAGTGGGTCAATAATTTGCAACCAAACTTTGCAGAATATAACAGTATAACTATTGCTTTCACTACTGATCTGTCCTATAATTGTAATCTGCAGGTTTACATTCCAACAGTCCAAATTAGAAAAAGATTAAAGAATGGTACGATCTCTGTTAAACCCAGACCACTCTACCCTGGATGCGTGTTTCTGAGATGTGTTTTGGGCAAGGAAATACATGATTTCATACGAGAGTGTGACAAGGTTGGTGGCTTTGTTGGATCCAAGGTCGGGAATATGTAAGGACTCTCAGTTTTCAATATTTGTGGTGCACCTCGGTGAAAATGCTTCCTTTTCTCACAGAAATAAGTGTATAGTCAATCGCCAACTCATGCTGTTTCTTACTCTAAGTAGCACCTTAACATGAATACGTTGTTACCTTTGGATTTTAAACTGTTGGTTGCACTGTCAATTATTTTGCACCGATAACCCATTATTCACCGAATAAAAACATAGACATTTTTTCATGGCTGATTGTCAAATTATATTTCAACCCATAGGCTAAGGTAGAAGCTTTCTTCACTCGTGCAGGAAGCGCCAGATTAATTTACCTAGGGCAGTAGAGGAGGAAGATATGACAGGAATATTGAGGCAAGCCAAGGAAGAACAGGAGAAAGCTGATAAAGCCTTCGAAGAAGATCAACAAGCCGAGGAAGCTATGAATTCCAAAAAAGTATCAGACTTGCCCATAGTTTCCAAAGATGTCGCCCAATTAAATTCCACGCCAAAGCCAAGAGGCCGAGGTAGAAAATCTGCAAAGCAGCCTATAGTTGGGAAGGCCGCTGGCATAGTAGCTGGTTTGACTGTCCAAGTGAAGTCTGGCGCATTTGCTGGATTTTCAGGCACACTTAAGAAGGTCAACGGCGAAACCGGACTGGTATTTCTCTTCTCTACTCTTAAATAAGGCTGGAAAAAATAAGAAAACAAACACTTGCTTCCTTGTGGGAAAAAAAGGACTGACTAAGTTAGAACTCAGAATCAATGCAGTAACATGAATTTATGAAAATGAAGTGCCTGTTTGCAACAAAAAGAAACTATTGCTGTTGATAGCTTATTTATTTGTAGCAGAATCGCCAGTAATTGTGTTTGCAAATTGATAATGTCCATTTGAAAAGAATCTAGAAAAAGCCAATTTATTGAAGCAGCTATTTAGGCGATTCTAACCTAGAATTTCTTGTTTTTTTTTTCACAACATTTACTTGAAAGCCACTTTAACCTGACTCTGCTCATTTAATCATTTACAGCAATTCAAAGTTTTTGCTAAACAAACACTAAAACAAAGAAGAAAAGGCTAATCCCTCGATTCCTATTTCTACAATACATTCTTGATTCTTCATCGGATAAAGAACTGGCAAAATGATACTACATTGGAAATTTTGAAGTCTGACTAAGCTCCTACCGTACATATATCCTATTGATCTCATACTTGCTATCAAACACGCCATAGAATATATCATTAAGTTCAGGGTTTTTCTTCTTCTTCCCTTGCTTATCACAGTTTCATCGTTTCCTCTTTGACAGGTAACTGTTGCATTCACGCTGTTTGGGAAGGAGACGTTGGCAGATATTGATGCCAGTGAAATTATTACTGAGACAGCTGAAACATAACATTTCCGGATTTTGTAGATGTAGATCATATCACTCTGTACACGTAATATCATCCCTAGATGATTGTTTGACACCAAAAATTACAAGAGTAGTTTCAATGAGCAAAATCATTCATGTGATTGTCTTCTGTAGTTAGTAAAACATCTATTAATTCCTGTTGTTGTGAGCATAGAAGAGATGGTGTAGTTTAAGACATCTGTTCTTCGGTTCGACGTCATCTGTAAGGTTCTTATAAGCTGACTGGCAGAAATGAAGGTCAGCTTGGTGCATCCATTTAGCATGAGCCATACCAGAATGAACTGCTTCATCCATCTGTTCTTGTTCTTAAAGCTACTTACATCATCAGTACATTGTCGAATTATGGATGCATAATGCGTGTTGCTTTTCTTTTGGTTGGGGTCTTAGGACCACTTATCTTAGCAGTACAGGATAAACAAAAGCTGCTTGTCCTTTACTTTTTGATTTGCGGAAAAATAAATAAAATATGACTTTCATATTGAATGAGAAACATGTATGAAAAGGTGTAGTACTAAATCAAGGTATATTGTATAGGATCGATTAATGTTTCTTCGGTAAAATGAGTTGACGACGTAGCTGGTAACTGCTGATTAGATAGTTTTGAAACATGAATATGTTACTATAGTCTAGTTGATTCTAATGCACATGTTCAATGTATTATTAGTTGAACAAGGTTTACTTTCTAACTATTTATCTCCCTAAAGTTTGGTGTTTCAAATTAATTTGCCCTGTCAAAATTTTAATTCAGTGTGGTTTGGTTTTGCTACATAAAAATATCAAGACTCACTCTTATGAACATGTAAGTTGTGAATGATTTGAAACTAGCTACTCTAATAATCAAATCCACCCCATTACATCCTGGACGTGATCAATCCTATCGATGTAGAAGCTAGTCCCATAATGTACATTGTTGAGTCACGGTGATCATTAATCTAACCCCTATGGTGCAGTAATTCCAGAGTCGCATGTATAAAAATCGGGAATTAATTCAAATACATCCTACAAACTTTAGGAGATAAATCACTTGTGTTTTTACCCATGATGAGTTATGAAGTAGAGGACATTGTGACTTTAATAGACTCTCAAGCTCAACCATTCATTCATGAATGATGAATCAAATTCATTCATAAAATCAAATTTATACTTGAATTTATTTCGATCTCAACTTTTTGATGATTCATCCATTAGATTGTGAAGGAACAGTGCCGCTTTGAAAGTGTAGTGCGACATGGCATGTAGACATGTGAATGGTGATTGAATGGTTCTTGTCACGTAACTAGAGATATAATTTTGCAAGGCTAGGTGAGCCAAGCAGTGGGTACAAGATGGAAAGTTGTTTGGCTGGATTGTGAAATATATGGAAATAATGGGAGGCAACAGGAAATAGCCAAAAGTTGAGCTAGCTGTGTACTTACCTGTCATATTAAATGGCATTAAATGCGTTTGTTAGTTTAGTGTACGGTTAAAAACTTAAAACTATATGAGAATCTACCATATTTATTGACTTCCGGACCATTTGTGCAGCCTGCTCTGCTCTGCTCTGCTCTGGTAAATCAATGTGCGTACGGCTTCTCATGACTTGCGTGACATTTTCCTCATGTATTCATTCCCTCACTCTTATTCCATTCTCATATTCATTCTGGCAAATTATCATTATTAATGTCATGAGTTACTACTTACTTACGACAATAGTTATCGAAAGTCTTTCGCTACTGGTAAAATCTATCTGAATTCAAAAAAATTAGATAGTGGTGGTTTGATGAGCGAGCCTAGTCATCCCTCAATGTTTATAATGAGCTTATGCTACTATGAGAGAGGGTCTTGTAATACCTAAATTCGAAAGTTCACAGTGAAGAATGATTGAGAGTATATGAATGAGAGTAAGGATGTTGGAGGGGAATTAGATCTTTATATCAGGTTATCTGAGAAAATCGGGTAAAATCATTAAGTACTTGATGGAATACTCATAGGAGCTCAAATTATGTTGTTGGGTTGGTAATAAGTGTGTACCTCATAAATGAACCAGTTACAGGATACATGAGGGGACAAGGCATGACCTTGTGGCGTCAGGGATCTTGAGAGGGCAAACCTTGCTCCTCAATGTGGATATGGTCCGACCGATACGTGTTATGCACAACTAGTTGACTATTTCTCTTCATGAGCTTGACTTAAGTGTAGTTGAGTTCGATCTTGACTCGATAACAAAACTAGCTAATTTTTTGAATTCAAGTCACAATAATTTAACTCGAGCTTACCTCATTTAGTTTGGATTTTAGTCGAGTTCGAATAGGTGTCATCGAATATTAACAATGTGATCGGTCAATGAAACTTGCAGTAAGAGAAAGAAGATTAGAAATGTGATTATAATGGCAAAACTGAAATGGACAAAGCGTCGAAAAGAAGGGATAGATGTTGGGAGAAAAGAGTCAATCCCATGAGCAAAGCTAGTTGCATGGAAAAAGTCGGTTAAAAAATATGCAGTGAAGCGTCGTCTTCTCACCAACAATGGCTCACATGTCTACCTGTCAATCTCTGCTTTAAACCATATAATAGCAATAATGTAATAATAATAATAATCAATATTGTGTTGTGTTTTGATTTTCCGAGTTGATTTGATAAATACAGCCCATTATTATCTACTCCCAACATCTACAGGCCAACCGATTTGTCTTGGACTGTAGAAGACCGTTGCATGTATCAAGAAGACAACAAATGCACGCCTATTTTTTTTTTCCTTTTACCTCCTCTCTCTCCTAATTTTAAAAAGTCTAGTCAATATTGGCTTATTAGAGTATGTAAAAATGTAATACAATCCGGATCATGTTAAGTTAAACATGTTGAAGGTGCATAGATTATCTACATTGCGTCTACTATAAGTAACAAAGAAGAATTGGCATTGACTTGTCACGCTATTAAAAAGTTCAATGAGTTCAACTTTGAAACAAGTTTGTTATGTGAGCACTACAACGGTACTTTATAAGTAACTGCATTATATTAGTAATAGTTAATCCTAATATATAAAGTTCACTGAACGAAGATGTATAGTAATAATCTAACTAATTTATATTTTTATAAACTGTATTAATAAATCAACTAGTTTATTAACTAATTAATCTGTGAAGCACTACAATGAAAAACAACCAACTAATTAGCTACTCTATTAATTAATTTATCAGCTATCATCTACCGATATACCGACCCAATAGTTAGCTTTGTTAGATATACCCATAATGATGTGAGTTAAATGTGGGTGACCACCAAGAAGTGGGGGTAAATACGCTCAACATGGTCCTTAAGCGAATCTTCTTCTTTTTATACCCCCAATGCCTACTTTTAAACCTTAGATTAGTAATGACTATACTTGCATATTCTAAAAATGCTAAAAATTCAAAATGTCGGTAGTTGGCATGGGTAATGTATCCCTTAACACACTCAAGGTATTTTGGTGGTTGACTGATTTGGTGTTGCAAATACACTCATAATTTTATGGTTCATTTGTTTCCAAAACCAACTTTTATTTGAGCAAGTTATGTACTATCATCAAGAGTTAATTTAAAAAGAATCTAAAATGGGTGAAATTGGTAAAGATGAACTCTACCAACATAAAGTAATGATAAGATGTCACTATATTTTCATGCCATCTTGTCATTTGCTTTACTCTTTAAAGTTTAAACCCTTAAATGTAATTTAGTGATGTTATTTGAGCCAATTTTAACATGGTTCGATTCTATTCAGCTCGTTTAATAAAGTGTTCGAGGCGAGCTCAATCCACATAAGGAGCTCCTATTGTTTATCCAAAAAAGTTCGAGTTCGAACCAAATAACCCGCACTCGAGCTAATTATCATGATTTGAACTTGAACTTGAAAATGAGCTCGATCCTTTTATCGTGCGGGCCCGATTATACCTCGAAAAATGCCACAAGCGACTTGCATTGTTAAGCATAACTAAATGTGACACATTTGATATTTGATGGCTACATAAAACAAGTTTAGAAACACCACAAGATAACACTCAACAGAAGGACACAATGTTAAAAAAGTGACAAAACACTAAAAAGCAAAAACTGAATTAGAAAGGAACAAGACTGCAAATAGAGCTAAATAGAAGGACAAAGCAACTAAAGAATCTCTCCAAGTATTTATATTCCCTCATCACTCAGCAACCACTGAGAAACAGAAACAGAGAAAAGTAAAGTAGTAAAATCAGAGTACCAATGCCAATGCATTTGCAGCACAAACAACAAGAAGTAAAACCTATTTAATTCTCCCAACCACCACTACCACACCATACTCATCCCACATTTCCCAAGCTCCTTTTCCCCCAAATCCACTCTCACAAACCCTAGGGAAAACAAGTTCTTAAAACATTTCCAATTCTACTCACTACTTACTATGTGTTCTTCCAAGAAACCATTGTAATTCCACTGTTAAAGACAAAAGCCTTCCGATTTCTGTTCTTGCTCGTGAACCCAGATCGCAAAAATGGCATCTTTTGCATCTCCCAGGTACTTATTGGCCTTCTTCTTGCTCAATTTCTACTTCTTGAGCTCGTTAGCTGCAGAAAAGAACTCTACTTTGGGTGTGGGTGTGCATTATGATGTTGCTTATGGCGATTGTAAGTGGCCTCGTACTGGTGAGATTGCTGGTTCCAGGGCTTTTAGTGCTGGTAGGCTCATGATTAAGGAGCCTATTAGCTTGGTTGATAGGAAATCTGGGAATTTGGTTTCTTTTTCTACTTGGTTTGTGTTTTCGATGGCTAAGGAGAATGGGTCCAAGGAAAATGGTGATGGGTTGGCTTTTGTGATGCTTCCTGCTGGTTTTAATTTGAGTAAATTTGATGGTGGGTATATGGGTTTGTTGAAGAATATGAGTATGAAGTACTTGGCTATTGAGTTTGACACTCACAAGGATGATAAATATGGGGATTTGAATGGTAATCATGTGGGAGTTAATGTTAATGGTCCTGTTTCGGTTAAATCGAGCAACGTTTCATCTCTTAAGTTGGTGTTGAATAGTGGAGTGAGGTTTAGTGCTTGGATTGATTATGAGGCGAGTAGCAAAAGATTTGAGGTGAGGTTGGCTAAGGGGGGGAAGGATAAGCCGGTGGATCCGCTGCTTACCTATTCCATTGATTTGTCGAAAATGTGGATAGGGGAGAATGTCACTGTGGGGTGGAGTTCGTCTAGTAGGAATTCGACGCAGAAGAGTTTTATGTGGATGTACACCTTCGTGAACAGGACTGTCCCACATTCGATGCATTCGGAACCTATGGATCCAGACTACTTCGCTGCAAAGGGAAAGGAGATAAGTGTTCCGAGGAAGAGTGACTGTGCTTTCAAGATAGCTGCTGCATTGATATTCGGAACTGGATGTGGAGCACTGGGTGCGTTTCTCGTGTTGTTTGTTTGGACTATATTTGGGAGCAGGCGTCCTGTGGCTCCAGAGGCCTTTCCTGTGGAATTGAAAGAGTGCGAGTGTGAGAAGATTGGTGTTGATGTAGAGAAAGCCGTCGAAGATGGTAAGAAGTAGTAGGTGTTTTGTTTGGATTGGTAGCTATTATGTGTCTGTTTGTTTTGTCTGTAAATGGTGTTCAATTTTTGTACTTGGATTTTGTGGTCTAATGTGGTGCTGTAGTTTAATGATCATTCAAAGTGTAGTTTTGCAATATATCTTATGTGTATGTTGTGATCATTGGAATACAGCTTCAGCTTCAGAAGATTTAGTTTGTGAACAAATTCATCCATCATCTTATTCATGTGCATTTGGATTTCTGCATGACTTGACTTCTGTAGAGCTTATATAGAGTTAACGGGTACTGGCTGTTCGTATCGAAAAATGGAGTTGTGTGTTCATGGGTCATGGCTACATGACTTCCCACTCATATTCAAATGCTCTACTGCAAAATTTTGCTGGTACTGTTTCCGTTCTACTATAAAACCTTTCCAAGGTGAGTAGTTCATCCCCTTTTGTTCTCTAGGTTTTCTTCATATGCTTATAACTTGCATTGCACTGTGCATTCAAAATTACTCGTTTTTTTGGAACCCGAGCAATATATTCTCATTTCTCCAAACAAAGTAAGTACAACCGATCCAAAACAGGATCCAGGTAAAACAGCCTAGTCAATCACTGTAACAAACCAAATCAAAGCTATCTAGCTAACTACATGCATCAGACAATCTGCATCGTAGTAATATCAATATGTTGTCTCAAATCTAATCTTTGCAAGCCTCTATTTACTACCACATATTTGATATCAGATAGAATCTGACTATTCAAGAGTTGTTGCCAGAAAACAAAACCATTGCGCCTTTGATGTAGTATGTAAACAGTCTCAATCAGTGCTATCTTCAACATTTTAGGACGCCAACCCTTTTTCTTAGTTTCCATTATCAACCAGTCAACCTCCAATGTTGCCAGATTCCGGCCGTAACAATACAATCAAAAAACAGATGACTGATAGATTCACAACCTTGACAGAACACACACAATCCATCTGTAGGAATTCCAAATCTTGTCCTTTGTTGCCATCCTGCCCAACAAGCAAAGCCATAGTATAAATACAGCTCTTGGCCGAGCAGCATTGTGAAAGAATATCTTTCGCTAAGCCACATGAGGTTTATCCCCTATGAGTTCTCTATACATCTTAATGGTAGAGTATCTTCCAGTTCTAAGTACATCTATACAATACGAAGACTGCTCCACGAACGATCTGCTGATCCCTGGTATCCTGTATGTGTTTAACACCATTAGTAACCTGGTGTGTTAAACCTCGCAAGAATGGCTGTAGCTTCTTCAGCTTCCTCCAAACCACAAACATGGGCCTACCAAGTTCCACTTTATTCCAGTGCAGATCCACCAGTTGAACAAAATCAGGTTTCTCAGCAACACAATTCAAGAATTTGAAAGCTTGTCGAGGTCTGGTGATATTTCGATGTTGGCCATGGATCAAAATCTTCAAAGGCGAGTGGTCTGAAATATGTGTCTCCAACACCTCAACAATACAATCTGGATACTTCAAGAACCAATCTCTATTACATAGTACCCTATCGATCCTGGATACTTCAAGAACCAATCCTCAGCACAATATTCAAGTCTTGAGTGGAAAATTACTCATTTTGATAACTCAAAACCGAATCAAATCCATGAATAAATGCAGAAAAACATATAGCTTGGTCGTAAGGAATGAAAACTAACGAAACTTTGATATCATTATGAAACGAAAGTATACAGGTGCACGTATCAATGTGTATGCTGTTGATACGAGTCTACTTCGTCTAGTACATACATCTGCTAACAGGCAAAGATACATAACAGTAACCCAGTATAACACCCCAAAGTCTCAGATATCCTAAATTTATCGGAACGCTACTTGATTTGAAACTTTGTGGCGTTACTTACACCGTCGTTTACCAACTCCATCCATCGCCCTCGATCATCATCAGGCCACAGGAATCATGACCTCATTCGTCCTAAACGGCGGCAAAGTCCACGGCGGATTAAACCTAGCAAGCAAAAACTCACCCACAATCTCAAACCCATCTTTCTCCAACCCCTCCTTCAACTCCTTCACCTTCTCCTCCACCTCTTTCTCACCAGCACTCCCACTAAACGTCACAACTCCATACTTGTTCTCCCCCTCCTCCCTAATCACCACCCTCTCATCCACCGGTTTCGGCGCATCCTCCGCCTTACAATACTTCGACGGCAGAATAAACCCCATCGTCACCATCTCCCCTGCACTCTTACTCACCACGGGCGCAGTCATCGCGATCTGCTCGCTTGTTTTCGTGATCACCGGTGCCGTCATTGCGATTTTCTCCGGTCGGGTGTTTTCGGGTTTCCCGAATACGCCGATGTACTTTGCGAGGATCTGGAACCCGCCGTCCTTGTCGGATTTGAAATCGGCCGGGTTGTAGGTCACTTCGGCGATCACAGAGGGTGGGTATTTGCGGATTTGGTAAGTTGTTCCGGTGTGGATTACTTCGTATTTGGGTGTTTCTACTGCGATTTTGCCGAAAACCATGCCCATTTTGAGAAGCTTGATTTGAGAATTTGAGGTATTGAACCGAGTAATTGATTGTTTTGAGATTGTGTGAGGAAATGTTGGGGATTCTTATAGGAGAAGATTTTATTTAGTTTACCAAGTGTGAAATCAGCTGGATTGAAGAAGATGAAGACGTCTGGAAGTTGTCACTTTTTGCTTGGGGAAGGAGTAATTTCTGCAAATGAGTGAGTGGTGAGGAAGAAAGGAGATGTGTGGATTTCATTGTGCCACGATTCGGCACACAAACTCATTTCTAGTTCTGCTCATTTCAACTAGGAAAATTCGTGCGTCTTTGCGATGGCTCACCATGGCGATGGGTGCATGGGCCAAATATAATAGTGAAATGAATCGCGTCTAACAAACCTTCCAACTAATAACATAAGACTAAAGTGCCTATAGTTGTATAAATTTGTAGTGAATGGATTAGTAGATCCTTAAATCTTGAATTCGTAAAGTGTAACCGGTGTTAAACGAGTCCTTGAGTTAACAAAATGTGAAAACGAATTAGCTTTATTTGTAAGTTATGATACGAGAATTTATGTTGTCTAGGTCTGGACGTTGACAAAATTATATATATATATATATATATATATATATATATATATATATATATATATATATATATATATATTCAAAAGATTTAACAAATTAAACTAAACATGTACGAACAAACTCCAGTTGAATATTGTTATTTGATTTCAGCCTAAACGAGTCGATGACTCGGCTCGTAAGACTCAAACATGTCTCGTTCGATAGGATAGTTGAGTCGAGTCGTTCTAGTTTACATTATGAGTCGAGTTGGTTCCAAAGTCTCGATAGTTTATCAACTTGACCTTGAACTCGTTACAAGTAATTCGGGTTCGGTTTTAATCTCATTTCATTAACTGTTGAGTCGAGTCTGAACTCCATTAATAGCGAATTCCACCCGAATTATGTAATATTCCACGCGTTTAACAGCTCTAATTCCAGAGTTCCAAAATTTCAACCCAAACTTATGCTTAAATAGCATGACCCAACATAAATAGGTGGGCTAGCAACTATGACCCACATTGGCCGATCAATCATAGTTCATAACCCAAGCTAGTATACACAGTACATACACAAGGTGACCCGACCCGACCCAATAAAATTCCTGTCTTGTAAAGCTGTAACAGTCATCTTCACCAACAGCAAACTAGGAAATGGATAAACCCTGCTCACTTCACCATTACTGAACTGAGCTGAGCTCTAAAACCCCAACAATGGCAACTTTCCATCTCCTTCCTCACTCCCACTTCTTCACCCCAAACTCACAAATTCACCTCCATCTCTACCCAATCTTCACTCTCAAACCCCAAGTCTCCCCCCCAAAATCCTCCTCCACCGATAGCCCTTCCACCACTCGCAAACCCCGCAATAAATCATCACCAACCACCAAGAAAACCAAATCCCCTCCAAAAAAAAGTAACCTTGACACCCCTACACCAGCTGAGCTCTTCGATTTCGAAGACGACATGGACTTCCCATACGATTCTCCTCCTCTGGTCTGCTGTTTCGGAGCTGCCCAGAAGGAGTTTGTCCCAACAGTGAGAGTGGCACCTATGCAGATGCACCAGGACATGTACTCACAGTGGAAAATGCTGCAGTGGGACCCTCCGGAGTTCGTCAGAGCGCCGGGCGGGCCGCCTTCTAACGTGGCGATTTCGCACGTTAGGCTGGGTGGACGTGCCGCGTTTATTGGGAAAATTGGGAGGGATGAGTTTGGGGAGGAGATGTTGTTGATGATGAACAAGGAGAAGGTGCAGACTAGAGGGGTGAGGTTTGATGAGAGTGCCCGGACGGGGTGTAGTTATATGAAGATTAGGTTTGGGGAAGAGGGAATGTGGGCGGAGACGGTGAAGGATTGCGCTGAGGATTCCTTGAGTGTGGAGGAGCTTAATCTGTCTGTGCTCAAGGAGGTAGTATTTTGTGAATACGAATTTGCTGTTCGGTTTATTGGGTTTAGTAGGATATGACACTTTGCTTAGTTAGTAGATAATTGCTTAGTTATTGCCTATCGGTATCTTGTTTGGTTGTCTGTACAGAGGTGTTCATTGTTAGTAATGTACATTTGTGCTCTAGTACATTTAGGCTATGTTTAGCAAACAATCTGATAATTGGTAACAGCTGATAATGTCACTGGTTTTTCATAAGGTGGCTATAAGGTAGATGGGATTGAGAGATATACTAGATGTGTTTAGCAAATTAGCTCAAGAGGTAGATGATATTCTGTAGAAGTGCGTATAAATACTGATAACTAAGTCTAGTTGGAGTACCTTTTGAAATCAACTAGCTGATATGTCACTAGTGACTCATATTGAGCAAAGAAGTTTAATTAGATTATAGGCTAGCTGAAGTTATGTTGAACTGAGCCTTAGAGTCGAATTTCTGACATGGTGTTCACTGATAGCAATACTTTAACCTCGAGTATACTGCTGGAGATTTGGTATACTGCTTTTTTACTACTCTGGGGTTTACTAGAACTTTCCCGTCTTCAAACAGAACACCATGTTCAAAGAGGTAGTCTCCTGTGAACACACAGTTTCAAAGTCCTTTTCGCATACTGTTAGTAGATACCGACATACCGTAATTACTTTGGTATTGCTATCTTGTGAGTTTCTGGAGGTGTTTGTTGCTGATAGTTTATGTTTCAGACTGAAGTATATTGTTGTAGACTTGGTAATTTGATAATGCTATAATGTTGTTAGCTGCATAGGGATCTCATATTTGATATACTGAGTTTAGAACTCAAACAACTATAATTACACCTGAGGTTCTATAAGTTTATCCGACTATTTGTTTATCCTGGAAGTGCAGAGTCTTTTAGTTACTTATTCGGTGAAATTTCTTCTTGGTTAGTAATATACGCTCCCTCAGCCTGAGTGTACTCATGTTTACTGTGAGATTTTGCTTTTGATAAATTCAAATTTTACGATATTATTACAGACATGCATTTACACAAATTTTGTTCTTTCTACAGGCAAGGATCTTCCACTTCAATTCTGAAGTTCTGACATCAAATACTCTTCGTTCTACACTTTTCAAAGCGATTGCTTGGTCTAAAAAGTTTGGCGGTCTTATATTTTTCGACTTGAATCTCCCATTGCCATTATGGAAATCACGTGATGAAACAAAGGAAATGATCAAAGAAGCCTGGGAACAAGCAAATATCATTGAGGTCTCAAAACAAGAATTAGAATTCCTATTAGATGAAGAGTACCACGAGAAACGAAGAAACTACCGGCCTCAATACTATGCTGATAGTTACGAGGATACCAAGCAACGAAGAGATAATTATCACTATACTCGTGAGGAAATCTCGCCTCTGTGGCATGACGGGTTAAAGTTCTTATTCGTAACAGATGGAACTATGCGATTACATTATTACACCCCTTCTTTTGATGGTGCTGTGGTCGGTACAGAAGATGTACTCATAACACCGTTCACATGTGATAGAACGGGTTCTGGTGATGCTGTCGTAGCTGGGATCTTGAGGAAACTGACTACAGAACCTGAAATGTATGAAAATCAAGATTTTTTGGAGAGACAACTTCGCTTTGCTATTGCAGCAGGAATTATAGCGCAGTGGACAATTGGTGCTGTACGAGGTTTTCCCACAGAGAGTGCTACGCAGAATCTAAAGGAACAGGTTTATGTTCCATCCATGTGGTAGCTAGGTCCTAGAAGCCATTGTTCAACATAGTTCATTTGAGGTACGCTTTTAAAATCAATGAGATGGAACACTTTTTTAGTGTAAATTAGAAGTGTTTTGCACATTTAGACATTGCTTATACTGTTACGTTAATGAGCTGACCCGAAATATGTTTATGCCAATCTGTTCGGTTCGATAATCATGTAAATTCAGTGTCATTCTTGACTCGGTTTGCCTTTTGATTCGAATCATGTGGTTACGAATTCTGTCCACAATCCCACAGTAGGAGGAATACCTTTAGTGTCAAGAAGAAGATAATTTGATAATTTCATGTGATCTGAGAAATAACTCACACCAAGCCACCTGAACTTGTCATTACGCACTAAATTATTATCATCAAAGTAAGCTTTTGCACCTCATCCTGCTCTACTTGCGACTAGTCCATTTGAACACTGACTATCGGGCCCTTTTGTGAATGGCGTCTCTTTCTCTTCCAGCTGTGTTTTTTTACATCCACAAGGCTAGAATTCGATACTTTGTTAAAAACTCAAGTCCCTTGTCGCTCGGTCCAACAACCGATGGTGCAAGTTTCTTTTCATTAAACCTGATTTGTACCAGCTGACTGCTGACACAATCTCTTGTACCTCAAAATATTCAATTGACAGTTCACTTACTATACCTACAAATGACAACTACACATTGTTTGCGGTTTATGAGGACGGTTAAGATCATTGATCTCACCCTCACTGTTGGAGAAATAATTCCTATACAACTGACTATTACTGACCAGTTGTTTGAAAGCTTATATATGGAGCTGAATACATCCGTATCGCTACCACATATCCATCAACATAAATTCCAACTCCTGTGACAAAAAAGGAAATATGAACCAAGAAATGGAATGATCTGTACTTCCAATGTACCAAAATGCGAAATACAGTGTTGTCAGCCCGTTGTTGTGACAACACTTGCAATTTCATTATCCCCTTTTGCCGTTCTTCACAAAAACCAAACCCTGAATGTTCGTGCGGATAGCATAGGAGTATTACTCAGCCTTTAGGCCCCCACAAATATAAGCATTACTCCTTATTTGAAGTTTGAATAGTTCAAATTCACGCATAAAGTCATAGTACTTACTATGTTGCTATTAAAGGAAAATTAGAGCAGGCCAATCAGGTTCTTGAAATTTTTAATGGCAATAATACATTCAGACCAAATTAACTGCTTGTACTAGTCTACTACTGCCTCTATATTTGCTAATCAGATATTGCTTCAATCTTCCAAAACACAGTTTCTTCAATCCTCCAGATACACCATTTTACTCCCTTACTTGCATTGAAAATGGCTTACAACCTGCAATCCCTTATCCGTATTATCGAGGAAGCCTTACACCTCGAAAGACCGCCTCTTTGTGACCGTGAAAAGAATCAGCTTGAATGCCTCTTGGAAAAGGTCACCACTTTGCAACAGATTCTTGAAAACCTTCCCCTGCCTACATACAACAGATTAAAAGTGTTGCAGGGACAAATCATAGATTTTTCACATAGAGCAGAGGACATAGTCGAGTCTGCCACCGTGGATCGAACTCTTGTTGCTCTTGGTGCAGAAAGCGAGAGCTCCACGCCGTCTACACCAGAAATGCTCATAGGAAAATTGAGAGAATCTTTTCTGCGAGACTTGCAAAAAGTAATTGAGGAGATCGATTCCTTGATATCATTGGAGATTGTGGATCCAACCCCGGAAAGTTCATCCACTGTCATCTCGTTAAACCCCGTCCTGGATGCACGAGACAACGCAGTGGGGCTTGACGGAGACATCCACAAATTGCAGGATCTCTTGACCGGAACGGAGGAGGAACTCAAGATTATTCCCATTGTAGGAATGGGCGGAATAGGTAAGACTACTCTTGCCAGAAAACTTTATGTTGATCCGCTCATTCTTTCCCATTTTGACCGTGTTGCATGGGTTACCTTAATGTCAGAAGAGTATCGTGACTACACCAGAGTTCTTTTGAGCCTTTTGAGTTGCATAACTCGAATAGATCATTCGCGTGAACATGAAATTTGCAACTTGGAGTTAGCATTGCACCAAAATTTGTTCCGTAGAAGATATTTAATTGTATTAGATAATGTATGCAGTACTACAGTATGGGACAGATTACGCGTATTGTTTCCAGATTATAACAGCCAAAGTAGAATCGTGTTAACCACTAGAGATCTAGAGGTTGCTAAATATGTAAACACGTCCAGTTTGCAGCACCATAATATGCATCTTCTGAACGAAGTTCATAGTTGGAATTTATTTCGAGAAAAGGTGTTTGGTAACGAGGAGTGCATTGATCCTGAATTGGAAAAGCTTGGGAGAGAAATCAGCAACAACTGCAAAGGGCTCCCTCTTGCAATAGGAGTGGTTAGTGTACTCCTCTCACATTCCAACAAAACTAGAGGTTTCTGGAAGCATGTTGCGAATGACATAAGCACCGCTCTATTGCAGGTTGATGAGCGATTCTCAAAGATTTTCTCTGTGAGTTATGACAATCTGCCACATCATCTGAGGCCGTGTTTGCTCTACATTGGAGTTTTCCCAGAAGGTGCTGAGATTCGAGTTTCCAGGATCCAAATGTTATGGGCAGCTGAAAGTTTCTTGAAACCAATTGAAAATAAAACCCCAGAGGAAGCGGCAGAGGAATACTTGGAGGCTCTTGCAAACAGAAATCTTCTTCTAGTGCTTGAAAGGAAATCATGTGGGAAAGTGAAAAAATACGCTGTGCATGATTTTGTGAGGGATCTATGCATCAGACAAAGTTATGAAGAAAGTTTTGTTTTTTGTGGGGGGCATGGAAGAGTTGGCTTCCTTCAACAACCTGGTCAGAGTTTGCGACATGCACTGGTTTTAAGCGGCGAGAGCTTCTTCGAGCATGTGGTCAGAAATCGTCATGCCAGTTTTATGGATGTATTACTGCAGGCTGATGTTTCCAACTTGCTAAGGACATCAAGACTTCTTAGGGTGTTGCATGCACCTACAATGTATCTGTGTAAATTCCCACGACAGATACTTCAAGGAGTAAACATCCGCTACCTGTATCTCCACTGCAACAGATTACCTTCACCGATATCCAGATTGCTGAATCTAGAAACGTTAATATTGCGTCCGGGCATCTTCATACGAAGTCGTAGATCCGTACGAACTGGCACATCAAAAGAAAGTGGTAGGTCGGAAAACATTCGTACACCCGATGACTTTATCATACCATCTGGATTATGGAAAATGCGTAAACTCAGACATTTCATACTTATTGGGGCCACTGTCTCTGTTACGTTGGATACTGCTTTGGAAAAGCTACAGACACTCTCTGGTGTGATGGGAAGAAATGAGGATTTGTTTAGAAATATTCCAAACATAAAAAAGTTATGCTTGGATGTAAGTTACATGTATAGTTGTGTTGATCTCTCCAGTTTGGATAAACTTGAAAGTTTGAAGATTTCCAAGAGGAATGACAACAGAAGACCTCTTCACCTCAAATTCCCACCCTCGATAACAAAGTTGACTTTGATGAGGTGTAAGATAGATAATGAATTGATGAAGGTCATTGGTTCACTCCCTGTGCTTCAAGTGCTTAAACTACGAATTGGTGATTGTTTTGATGACTTCGAGTGGAAGACTTCCGATCATGAGTTTCCGTCACTTGAGTTTCTGGATTTCAACATAAGGAACATGTTGCGATGGATAACTGAGGACACACATTTTCCACGTCTAAGGCGCCTAGTTATTAGAGATTGTTTTTGTCTCAAGGAGATCCCGTCCTGCATTGGAGATATTCCGACCCTGGAAAGCATTGAACTATTTCACGTTTCTAGTTCAGTTATTAACTCCGCAAGACAAATTGAGGAAGAGCAACTTGATATGGGGAACGATCTTCCCATCCTTATAAGATCATATTGAGAGGTAACAAATCAGTCCTCATTTCCAATTGCCTAGTAGGCTAGTAGATATGATACTCTGTTTCCTCTGTTTTTCATCTATGTTTGTTAACTTCACAGTTCACTCTATTGGTTATGCCGATTTTCCTCCACCAGCTTGGGAGTAGCAGTGCTAGTATACAAATTGACCTCGCTTATGTCCATCGTCCTCGCGTTGCAAAGTTCTATTCAAAGATATATGGTCGCACAGAAAACTTATACATGGAGAAGGAAGAGGCTGGACATATGCCAGTCATTTTACCCGAGTTTCAATGGAAGCAAATATCCATCCTTCAACCAAAATCATTAGAACTCTGACCTATTGCATTTTACTATTAATGTGCTAGCCATGGATAGATAAGTACTGTGCTGTACAATGAAATGGATTGTCTGTAACATTATACATTTGTACTTTTGTTTGGATCAAGCAGTGTATGTTTTGATTGTGCGAATTCTAATCTTATTTACAGATTACATTACTAGTAATTTGCTTGCTCATATTATCTAGGGATAAGGTTTAATGTCATGATCAATGACGAAGGGTACCACGAGAGATGAAGAAATTACCGGCCTCAAGACTACGCTTACAGTTACGAGGATACCAAGCAACGGAGAGATGATAAAGACTACGCTTACAGTTACGAGGATACCAAGCAACGGAGAGATAATTATCATTATACCCGTGAGGAAATATCGCCTCCGTGGCATGACGGGTTAAAGTTCTTATTCGTAACAGATGGAACTATGCCATTACATTATTACACCCCTTCTTTCTACGGTGCTGTGGTTGGTACGGAAGATGTACTCATAACACCGTTCGCGTGTGATAGAACGGGTTCTGGTGATGCCGTCGTAGCTGGGATCTTGAGGAAACTAACTACAGAACCTGAAATGTATGAAAATCAAGATTTTTTGGAGAGACAGCTTCGCTTTGCTATTGCAGCAGGAATAATAGCGCAGTGGACAATCAGTGCTGTACGAGGTTTTCCCACAGAGAGTGCTACGCAGAATCTGAAGGAACAGGTTTTGTGTTCCATCCATGTGGTAGCTACTAGCTAGGTTCCAGAAGACATTGTTCAACATAGTTTAATGGAGGTACGCTTTTAAAGTCAATTAGATGAAACACTTTTTAGTGTAAATTATACACATTTAGACATTGCTTGTATTGGCATGTTAATGAGCTCACCTAGTATTTGTTTATGCCAATCTGCTTCGGGTTCGATTGTCATGTAAATTCACCGTGTTGTTCTTGGCTCGGTTTGCTTTTTATTCGAATCATGTGGTTACGGATTATGTCCACAATCCAGACATGTAAGAGGAATACCTTTAATGTCAAGAAGAAGATAATTTCATGTGATCTGAGATAATTTCTGGCAAAAGTGCAAGTCTGTATGAAGGAACGAATCTTGTGAATGCAAAAGTGCCTGTCTTTTTGGCATGTTACCTGTCTCTGTTTGGTAATGCAGTACAAGAAATAGCTAACACCAAGCAACCTGAACTTATCATGATGCATTAAATTATAATCATTGCACCTCATTTTGATCTATTACATATGACTAGTGTGTTTGAATGCTATCGGGCCCTGTTTGAGTGGCGGCTCTCTCTCTTCTGACTGTGTTTTTTACATTCACAATGCTCGAACTCGAGAACCTGTTCATAACTCAAGTGCAAATTACTTTTCATGAAACCCGATCTTGTACCATCTAACCTAATCCCTCCCCTAACCATGTACCTCAAAATATTCTATTGACACAGTTCACTTGTGATACCTACAAATGACATCCATAAACTGTGTGGATATAAATTGGTTAGCCTACTTCCTAATTAAGGAAACTGACATCTACTTGCTGCTTAAAATAAACCATCAAGAAAAAGATTAATTTTATGCAATTTAGAGATATAACTTCTATACAACTGACCCAGTTGTTTGTTACATTCTCAGAAAGCTTATTGAGCTGTATATATCTGTACTCTGTATTAGTGGCACATATCCATCAACATAAATTTCAACTCCTGTGACAAAAATGAAATATGAACCAATAAATGGAATGACCTGTACTTCCAATGTGTACCAAAATGCTGTATCTAAGCTAAACACAGATTCTAGTCTGTGTCTTTATCCACAATTTCATCCCTTACAGCTCCGCCACACCAGACGCCGACGGGTTTCAGGGTCAAAATTAGGTTTCTCGCGACACCCTGAATCCAGCTATCGCAGAACAATGGTTTTCTTTACATATACATGTAACCTAACTAAGAAAGCAGAAACCTATCTTTGCGAAGCAACACCCAAAACAGGTCTTCGATCAAGCTCTTGCTGCTTTGTTTTCTCCTCAGATCGATCACAAACACATCCTGGATAAGGATTCGCGTAAAAGTTTTCCTCCAACCGAGGTAGTTCACCATGTTTTCTGAGAGTAGGTTCTCCAATTCTGTGTGAGTGTAATTTCCTCACTTTGGAGGCAAAATTCTCCCAAGAAATCGAACCTTTATCCAACGAATCGATCAGTCTAACAAAATGGTACCTGAGACAGGAAAAGCAAACAATACTATGTTAGTCTTATAGGATGTAAAGTGCTAAATTCTAGTGAAGCAGATATAAAGAGTAGTAACCTGTCAGGGTTTATCGTCCTCTTAAATCCCTCAAACCTCCGGTGTCCCTGCACAGCCTTAGCCATATTCCCATCGTACGTGTAAATAAACGCATCACTCTCCAAGGCTATGATATAGTCTAATGCAGCTAGGCGGTTCTGGTAATTTTTGAAAGGTTCCAACTCATCTGCTGTTGCAAGAGTTGAGTGCGAGAACACGTTAGGGTACTCTGCCCTAAATGCATCCATGCTATTTTTCCCATAGATTTCTCCTGCAACGACATAAATTCTTGTGGAAGGAGGATAATCCATCGCCTTCAAAAACAGTGCTGCCTCTCTTGGTTCCATGGGGCATCCCCCTTGAAGTCTTCTTTCTATGCCATCAATTTCTTTCTCCTTCCAGTGCTTCACATTATATCTCATCTCACGAAGTTCCTCTGCTTCGGAAGCAGTTAAATTATGGTTGCAACCGGTGAACGCAAGCATGTCCTTCTCATATCTGTGTAAAAAAATTCTATCAGCTGACATATATTTGAAAATTATAATTTTCTTAGCTCAATCTTTTGGTAAATGTTTTTACCTCAGGTGAAGAGCAATGTAAGGTCCATTGTCAATTCTCATTCTTTCGACCAGTTTCTTTCCAAGCTCCTCAATCTCTGGAGCGAAGCGCAGGGCCTCATAGTTAGCACGGCACCGGAGTCTCTGGATGGACGAAGCTAGACCATTATTTGCAAGTCTGGAATCTGTATGGGTAAACTTGATCACCTTGTGCTTCTTCAATAAACTTAGAATCTCTCCTCTGTAATAACTAGCCTGCAATGTAACCACATACATCTAATTTAGCTCAAAGTTGATATAATCCACCAACTCAATGAAGAACTATGAGTGATCTTTACCTTCGACCAAGAGATGGGTGCTTTCGTCACGGGCTTCACTTTTGCATATTGTGCAGGCAGAGATTCGACTATCTCTATATCTTCTTTTAAAGCTTCAATAAAGTGCCTCCAGTCGAAAATATCCTTAAAATTACTGCAAGGCGGAACAGAAGGTCAGAAGTGATCTAAAGCTACGAATGCCTGAAGGCTGAAACCACAAAGATTCCTACGACTCATACCTAGGATCCGTCCAGAAGCTCTCATGATCGAGCATAGGAAGAACAAGAGTGGCATTCATTATCTTCGCTATTGCAACCATATCACATATCTGGAATAAGTTTTCAAAATGTTGATCGTTAGAAAACATATCAAAAGCTTACATTTACAGAGATGAAAAGCGACCATATTGCATCTTTTTAACTTACCCCTGTTCTCATTTGATTCAATCCTCCATTGGCATGAACTAGTATATAACCGTTGGTTCCTGAACCCGTTCCTGTTAGCAGAATCAGTCGTAAGTCAAACAATTACGCGGTACTAACTCATCCTACATTATATAAGGCGTGTTTTAACGAAAACTAATAATCTTGGGACATACTGATTCTGTTCTTTGGCCGAGTAATGCACTGGTAAAAGTTGTCACTGTTTGGTTTCCTCCATATTTCTGGGACCTGTCAAGAACACACACATGAGCATTTTTCTCAAAGTGACATACTCACGTCGGTCTCGGCTCGACTCGTTAACAATGACTAATCTTGGCTCTGTATTTGCTTGCAAGTTTCAAGAAATGAACCATTTTTCTACTGGAAAGAGACAAATCCAAGTCCTAAAAAGTACTGACAAAATTGACAAACAAGTGTGAAAAGGTGACATTTTTCAAGATTGCCTTTCTCTATTCCATAAATGGTAGAAAGTTAAAAGGACAAAATTAGCACAAAAGTGGAACCATAAAACGGGCAGAATTGTGAGTGTGAAAGATCAATCAGAACGGTCAAATACTGATTAAAATTCATTTCTTCCATATTCTTTTAAATTATTATTATTATTAGTCCACATGGACCAGACAGAAAATTCCATCCAGCTAAATTTAGTTGACGCCCACTAATATTTTCATTAATAAACAATTCCCATTATACTAATGGCTGATTAAATTCCAATTAGGCCTAACTCTATAGTAAGTAAACTCACAAGTAGTCCTTTTCTTGTTGAATGTGGAACAATTCCTTCCTGTCTTTCCAAATTAACAGTACACACATAGGAATTCAATTACAACACGAAGTTTACCCGTCTTTGAAATTTCAAGTGCCACGACTATTAGAGGTTATGAGTTCGATTTCTTAACTTAAATCACCCGTTTACTTAAATGAGAGTTTCATCTTTTAGTGATTGAAAATTGTTATATTTTCGAAAAACTTGAAAGTCCTATAGAAATCAAATTCAAAAATAAGAAAGAGTCAGCAGCAAAATTGTAGGAGAAAAAAAAATCTAAACTACTAAAAAACAGAATCAGAGGAATTTACTGAACCTTCAAACTCTAACAGAATTCCCGTATAATTCTCATTGGACAAAACCTTTTCTAGAAAAACGAAAAAGTATGAATGCTAAAAGTAAAAAACAGAACTTTTTATTTACCATTTGGTCATCACGGACTTAATTAAAAATAAAACGGACTTATATTGTTAATAAAAACATACGAACAAACTTACTGGATATTCATTCATGAGTCGCTTTTGATGAATGGACGATGACGACTCGGAGTCGAAAACCGCGTTATTCGCTCTGGACGCCAAATCATTTCGAAAAGTCCGGATCACAAACGACTTTCCCGCGCCGCCTATCTCCGGCGGTCCAACGAAGACCGTAAACTTAAAAAAAGCCGAAAGCATCACCATCACAATAAGCAACGTAAAAACCGACCTCCCCACGTTCTTCCGATTAAACGAAAAGCTCAGAAAACCTCTCGCAATCTCCCTCAGATTCTCCACACGCTGCTTCCTCGTTAAGAAACACCTAATTGCCAGGTGATTGAAGTTCCCGTACACGCAATTTCCGGCATTGAAGAGTGATTCGGTGTCCAAATCGCTCTTGGAATGCTCCAGAACGATTGGCACCTGATCGGGTTGGGGTTTTTCCGGTTCGGTTGTCGTGTCGGGTACGCGCCTCCGGTGAGTGGCGGCGGTTGCGGCGGAGGGTGGTGGTATTGCGTTGCTTGATGACATTGGGTGAAGAAGAAGAAGAAGAGAGTTTTTTTAGAGAGAGAGAGATAGAGGAAGAAGAATTGATTAGGATGTGGAGAAGAGAGGGAAAATTGAGGCCATGAAGGGTGAACGGTTTGCTCTGCTCTGTTTTTTTTGTTGTGTTCATTTATTTATATGCGTGTGATCAGATGAAGAAGCAGTTGTACAGGTCTCGTGTGAATTTGCAATTTGGTCCTCGCTCTTTTCTTTAATTATTTGTTTGGACCTCAGCTTAAAGAACAACATGATGGTAACTTCCAAGTTCCAAGAGACACTTGTAACCAAAGTCACTAAGAGATGTATGGACTCTTTGAAAATTAACTAATAACTTTCATTTTGATTTATAATATCGATGGTTTTGTTAACAATATAGGTCTGTATTTACATAAGTTATTTAAAGATTGTCACTCTGGAGACGTAATTTAATCCCACTTGTATGTTTTGTTGATAAAATATGACTTTTTCGAATGACACATCAGCATGCAAACCGTGCAATCCAAATTATACAGCAACCCAGCAAGTCTGCAACATGTTCTCTCAAGCGTAAGCTCGCGAGCCATAGAGTATAATAATGCGCCCCATGCGGGTTTATATTTATTTGTTGATTTTTGAATTTGAATAAAATAACATTTAGCCTATGCTTTTCACTTTAAATTTGGCCTTGTGTAGCTTACAACAAAGAAATAAGCTACTTGGAAAGGATTTTTTTTAATTCTACATTAATCAAATCAACTAGTTAATTTCCTAAACAACTCCGTAAAAATCAACTATTCTATCATCTATCAACTTCACCTTGTATTAATAAACATAGCCTTAGCCCCCTAAAGTTTTGCATAATGTTGAATATGTGCATGTGATATAGTTTTGTGTTTGAGAATGAGTGCATGTGATATATAATGTTGCATATCTTTCGAATTCTATTTGTGTAACAGGTACTAGAAAAACCGGTTCAAGGGGAAATTTACACCAAATGTGGAACAAATATTAGGAATCAAAGCAAGCTATTTTTTCCTTTCCAATTTAGGTCGATATATTTGGTGTTGTGTATCCAATCGAGTACATTACAGCTTAGGTAAAGTACATAATTGCAGGAAGAATTGACTTTAGGTGTTAATGTTGTTATAAATGATTCGGCAAGCTATAGAAGAAAGAGTAGTGTCATTAGTTAACCTAGTATGACATGTTAACCACTTCCATTTCTTGATTTAATGTATCTTACTATTGATGGTAACACTAACACGTATAGCTAGAAAGAGTATGTGGGAATTAAATATTGACGAAGAATGTTACGTGGTAGGATATCGTATGAGTCGGAAAATTTACCTAGTACGCATCTAAAGTTTACCGCGAGGCCACGTTTAAAAGAATACTATAAGTCTATAATAGAAATAAGATGAAAGAAACGTGCAGAGCATACATGGTTCTAAGTTGGTGTACATTGGTTCACAAGGAACTCTTCTTTTGCCCGTTCTTTTGTGGCAAGTGAACAAGGTTGCATTTAATAATTTTGACGCAAATTGGCATAAAGTAATTCCCTTTAACTGTATTTCACTCTTTGCCTTTGGATAGGATGAAATCAATGGATGTTTTTCTAGATCACAAATCACACTCCCTTTCTGTGAAGTAACTTGTTCTCCTGTTTCAATTATTTGATTCTTCTCGACCTCACATTTTCGAAAAATACTTATATAGATCAGGTCACTCTAATACTCTATCATCATCTTAATTATATGTTCGTAGCATTTTTGACAATATCACGTAGCATCATGTTAAATTAATGCCAAATAGTAGACAAATCTATTTTTTGCCAGGCTTTTTTATTTCCTTGCCTAGTAACGAACTTAAAGCGACAAGCTTCTTTAACAATATGCAATATTTACGAGAAAATAATGTGGTTTAAGGCGCAAATATATAGAATTATAGATGTGGCCAAATCTGGTTGTGTTTATTAACTTAATTAATTCAGATAAGTGAATCACTTCTTGTTGTTATTAACTTATATCGGCAAAGATTTAGTTAATATCGTTACTATCTTAACGAATCGTGATTAACACAGCCCAGCTATTTTGTATTACTATTTCTGGAAATTAAAGGCTTTCATCGGAAGAGACAAAATATATTGCTAATTTAAGTAAAGACGGAGTCAAGAAGAACATATAGTGAAACGTTCAATTGATTAGTGATACGTATATGACTATAGATGTATACAAATAAGCGACCTTATAAACCGTGAAGAAAGAATCATTAAAAAATTAATAATTTCAAGTTAAAAATAGAAAAGAAATTACATCAACCAAATTTTAAGTCTTTTTTCTCCTTTAATCAAGGGGTGTTCTATATACAAAAGTTTAGTAGACATTCTACCGTGTACTATGTAGCCGACTAGCCGTCTATATCTTTATCTTTACCATTCTAATAGAGAAATACCCAAAGGTAGTTGTTACACCAATGATCAATTGATTAATTTTGACTTCAAATTTCACCTATAAAAATAAAGCTAAGAAGGAAAAGAAAAAAAGAAGGGAGTTTGCACATCATCTCCACTACTTCCACCATTATAATCACCAAAAATTATATTTTTATTAATTACTCATATAATTAACATATATTATAATTGAATTTTTAATTAACTAAGTATAAGTTTAAATATATATTATAATGTTTATGTCATGCATATTTAAATTTTAATATGGAAATCATTTATTTGGCATGTGAATTTTCACATGCACAATTTTACTAGTAATGCATAAAAGTTTCAGAGTGGTTCAAGAAAATGATAATGGCATTCACAGTTTCACAATAACATTGTGGAGTGTGGACATTCACTCATGAAAATTCATCAATAAGAACTCTAAATATAAGTTTGGGTCGATTTAAAATGAACGAGTGAGTATAAAGTCCTTGAAAAGTACACATGTTGATTTGTGATATCATTATATAACTTGAAAGTTTTTAATGAGTAACATCACTAAAATAGAGGGTCGGATCTCGATTGATAAAGATTATGGAGATTACATTTTCTACGTAAATAGTAAAATCGTTTTTATGCATAAATAGTAAAATCGAATTTATGGAGGCATTATGAACATTAAATAACTCTCATGATGTTCAACTTCATAGGGTAGTACGAACGGATATGTAGATTGGTACATGTACATTCCGCCAAATTATATACTCCGTGCATGAATCGCACTTGCAAGTTTTAAATGTGTTCAAATACTGACAAGATTTGTGCCTGCAAATTAAGCCTAATCAGCATTCTCCAGGCTGAATTTTTACAAGATCACATATTAAAATTTGATTTATATGACTTTCTCACTATTCTGATTTCTGATCATATACCATGCGTCGTTTCTGATCACCAATTCACCATTTTTGGACGTTGCATTAAGATTAAATCTTAATGCGGGAGAATTAATTCAAGCGAATAAATTTCATATATCTCTATAAGTTTAAACTTTTAGGTTAGATGAAATTCTATTAGATGAAATTCGATCATGATATTAAAAAAATTCAGCTCCCGTTTAACCAGCGGGGTTTCAATCCCCGTCTCATATTAAATTTTCATTTGAATGGGCTATCAAAAAAGGTTTACGTCGAACACAAGTATAAAGAAGTATTAAGAGGTAAATCAGTAGGTTTAGTGCATTTCTACTAATGTCAGATTTGAGATAAGATGAAATTTTGTTACTTTTGATATAATCTTGAATGACCTATCCAAGTTGACATTACAGTGCGATTAATTATGCATCCTAGAAGTTATTATGCTTGTTAATTAAAACATACCATTTCTTGACTTATACACCAATAAATTAAATTAAATTATTATGTACATCATCTAGTTGACTATTAAACATAATTTGATCTAGCTAGTTCATATTTTTCCAATTTCATCTTAAAAGAACTGGAGGGTCTGGGGAATATAGCAATGGACCAACCTGAAATGTATTAAAGATTTCAGAAGATCTTCAGATTAATTATTTCCGTGCAATAGCCTTAAGAAATTGACGAGCAATCAATAATTATTATCCAAAATGTTTTCTTCAGGTTAAAGTAAATTCCTAAAACCACAATTTTCTATATTGATCCGTGAAAAGACTATAATCAATTTGCATGCCTTTTTCTAAGTCAACTTTGGGGCATTTTCCTATTTTCATTAATTTGCCCAATTAGTTTTATTATGACGTATTAAAAATATAAAACATCCAATATCAACGACTATAAAGTATTTATGAATTCCATAGGTATATTTGGATTATCTTACAAGCCGTTCTAAAATTGACAACACCTTGATGGGGCAGTTGCACGAAAGAGGCTTGTCACTCGTGGATGGGAGATGCGACCGGCTAGGCCTCACGACTTAAGTCGATATATCCTCTTAATTTAGAAACTACGCAAAATTGGAATTCTCAATATATTTTCTCTTTTATCATATCTTCCGTTGGATATAGTGGGTAGGTTTATGTTATATCCTCATCAAAATTATTGTAACTTCATAATAGCCTCATATGCTAGTTACCTCGAACTAATTATAATCTTACATAATCATGATTAAAACCTTAAGATTGAAAACCTTGTTAACTTGGCTAAATAAGCGAAGATACGACCGCACTAGAATCAGATCATCTGAAACACAATCCGCTTGTTTGGCTACACGAATATATAGTCCGGTATTATCTTCCTTCCATTCTTCCGGAACGGAATGTAACGTTGAGTGAGTCTAGTCCAAAGTCCAAACGCACGCCGTGTGCGGATGTGTAGGTTGACAGTAGTTTTGATAAGTAGCTAATGACAACTACTAACAATATTACACGACCAATCAAAAGAATTAGTACTAGTCAAATGATTATAATTAGGTGACAAAACAAAACGAAAGAAAATAGGAATTCCAATAATATGACTACTCATTTCATTTGACGGTGTGATTTGGCGAACCATCTTGCCACTTTCTTAAAATACCCCACGCGTCACTCTTTCTCCCGCCTAACAAACTTTGTCGGCTCTCGCCGTATCTTTCCATATGCTCTTACTACCATACTTCTATTCTATTCTATTCTATTTTTGTAATATATATAAATCAACTATTCAGGATGAATAAGTATTATGGAAAGACTAAAAGAGACTGACAGACATTACAGTTATAACAAAAATCATTAGGAGTTTAACTAAGAATATCGACGATATACATATATACATAAAAATGATATAAAATGACAACCCATAAAACATCACTGATATTGTTTAAAACATTATACATATACTTAAAAACATCAATCCGTCTCTCAGGTCTCTCACCAATACACGTCTTTTCTAAGACTTTGTGATTCAGGATACTTTAAATGATTATATGGTGTAATACATGTATATAAGGAGATATGGTATATACTAGAAAGATCAAGGAAAAGTGATAGATATTGAGTAAGTTATCGGAGCGACCGTCTAGATATAATTACTTACCTAAAGAGTAGAGATCGATCTATTATGTTCTATTCGTCTGCACTGAATTGAACTGAACTAAATTATAGTATTAAATATAACTAAGCAGAGGTGAACTGAACTGAATGAATTTGCAGACGAAGAGAACAGAGCCTAAGTTCATTGATATCATTAATTAAAACGTATATGTTGTTAATAAAATAGTATTTTTTTTATATGAAATTGCATAGTATATGTTAAAAGTATAAACATTTTGAGTAATAACATTAATGATTTTCTTAACAATATAAATCACTCTCTATATAAAAAGTTATTTAAATACAGTCTCCAGCTCTAAAGACTTTATGTAGATATTAAGATTTTTATTTCAGCAATTACATGTGAACGATCATAATTTTCATTACAAAAATACATTTTGTTAACAACATAATTTTATTAATTACTACTATGTTTATAGATTAACTATACACTCACTCATGTAAGAATTTGCGAAAACTCAATCACTCAACTAGTCTAGCTTGATTAGAAGTTTAGAAACCAAATAATATATATTATATATTTAATAATTTATTTATTTGGTTGGTAAGTTTTAGATCTCTTCTTTTTTTAATACCATCTTTCTCACACGCGTTTCTAATTTCTCCTAATTGTTGAATGTGAGCCATGACGACAAATGACATTCTAGCATACATCTGTAAAGTCCAAACCGGCTAGCTCTTTGGGAAAATGCTGAATGGCAAATTCGCCCTATATAAGTTGTATCACAATATTTCGGGTCGGTTCAATATAAATACCTTATCTAGCAGGCTCCATGCTAACGCTGAGCATTTAAGGTACTAGATTGCGAAATGGTAATGTTTAGTCATCGATTACGAGCTTCAGTATGATAGAATTTCATCCCATCTAAAAATTTAAACTTATAAAGAGGTGTGCAACTAATCCACTTATATTAATTTATCTAACACGGTATTATATGGTATTCCGCATACAACACTAAGGAGTAAGGAATATGATCCATTTCATAGTGAACAATGCAAATGAAATGTGGCATAATTATTAGTAACAATGTTGGCATTAGGTGTCGGAACCTTAGTTGTTTGTTCCACATTATAATAGTTTTTCTTAATTTCTTTTGAGAAAGGTGTCACAAGAAACGGACACTTGTCGTTCCATGATTTAACCTAACCTATATATTTAAGAGTTGATTAATACCAAATTCGTAATCCGGTTAAGTTTCACTAGTTGACAACAGTAACAAATTAACTCAACTTTGTTTACATCTCCTAATGATGATAGCTCGAATCACAGTCTTAGTTAATCACTTTTAACCTTTATTCCTCATGTGCGTAATCATTAGATTCTCCAATTGTCCAATTCCTATAAAAGTAACCATTGGTGTAAAGAGTCAAACTCAATTTGTCAATAAATCAAGAAATGATGTGGTTCTTACATAGAATTTCTTTGTTTGGAATTTTAGTTTCTCCAGATAAAACAAATATAAAACTTAGAAGTATCTTAAATACTTCCATATACTATTCAAATAAATTTTAACGCTTTAGTGGAATTGTATGTAAATACGAAATATATTTCAAAATCAAAACTTTGTTTCGTACGATGTAGACTTGTGAATTTTCTTTGATGAAAATTAGTCAAGCAAGCCAAGTTAATGAGATCGAATGACAGGCATAAACGAAATTGCTCGAACCATTTTAGTTTGTTGAGGGAAATGAATATAAAATTTGAAAGTTTTTAAATAACTTGACTTCCATAGACTCTTCATATAAGCATAACGCATTAGTTGAATTGTATTGGTTGAATTGTATGTGAATTTGAAAAATATTTCGAAATTGAGATGTTCCCTCTAACAGAGTTGTGAATTTTCTTTGACGAGAATTAGGCAAGCAAAGCCAAGTTAATGATATGGACTGACAGACAAACGTGTGGAGTCAACTACAAGAATCGTTTGAACTGGTGGTAAAATCCAAATGGCCCAATAATTAGACAGCAACTCAACCAAGCAAGTTAACTTCACTAATAAAAAAATTTCAGACTGGAAAGCGATTAACAGGCTGGGCAATCACAAAGCATATATCCTCGTACACTTCACATTTAACTTGTTGTATAAAACAATATCATTATAAATACATTGTATCAAGGATACTCTATCGAGTCGCATGCATATTTAACTACAAATATCATGTTTTTAACTTTGGCATTCAAGAAATCTATATTAAACTTGCATCACCTGCATATTTTAACGACGTTTATAGCTAAATAAATATATAATGCTTGTAACTAAATATTTATTCTTACTCCGTTTGTTCGGTCTCCTAATATATGGTGAAGAGTAGTGAGAAATGGTCGCCATTCAGTTTACAAACACAAGAATTTCGGCTAACCAGCTAGATTTTCTTTACACCTGTCATGTAAGATACGAGCAACTCCGTTTGAAATTGTAATAATACTAATAATAATGTAATCAAGATTTGGTCATAGTTTCTGTTTGATTAAAAACTAACTCGAGAGAATGTCGGAATTAAACTATTCTGAGTCTCTCATTATGAATGAAAAACTCTATAGTTTGATAATCTACTTAAAATCGGAGTTAGATCGACCATTTAAGTTGGTGCGTTTACTCATGAACTGTTCTATGGATATTATGTTGACACCGTTAATGATTATAATAATACGTAGTTGAGAGCGTGAAATGAGTTATTGTGGAATTATTCACCAAGTATTTTAAGGTTTTTGAGCTACTAAGAGAGCGCTTTAACTGATTCCAAGATCAATAGTTAATGATATGTGTAATATGCAAGTGATGGTGGAGCATTACCCTTAATAACTAATAATAATTAGAAATGTGAGGATAAAATAAATTATTCAAAACAATAAGATAATCAAAATTCCTTGCAAACAACGTTAGTCGTGGTGTATGTGTGTAGTCCTTTGTCCAATACTATATCAATATGTCTTATTTATGGTAACTATGAAAAATGTAAAATACGATTCATCATGACATATATGATTTGAAATGGTAGGACTCAACCCGAACCCGTGCAGGACCCGAAGGGTTGACAACATATAGTAGTATATTATACTGGGTCCTCTACACGTCCCTAACGCATTAATTAATAACTTATACTCCAATTTAAACTAAAATAAAATACAAAAGTGTATAACGTAATTAACAGGGTTGGTTTCCAACAACCCCTGGAGTGGTATGTGTTCCTCCCACCACACACACAAAAAAATTATTTTACAAACATAATTAACATATCCACCCGGACTTTTTACTAACTTAACCATAAAATGTTACAGTTCGGGTATTGTCACGGAGGTTTGAAAAGGGTTCGAGTATATGCCCGATCTGGACATGAACATCATTATTTCAAAGGGGTTTGAATTCATTGAATAGAACCCGACCCATTTAAAAGTAAAATGACAGAATACCAATGTAGAGTGTTTATAACTCTTGTTAATTGCATAACTTAAACATGTATATAAAAATGTATTCGCTGGAATATATAATAGGTGCAAAATATGGTGTTAAATTTAATATCCTATTGTCTAAGAATTTTTCTAATTAATATTTGATGGTACACGCACTACAACAAGCGTGTGATTTAATGACCATCGAAAGTGTTATCAATTGTTATTTTGGGTGACATATTAAACTTCAATGACATTTTCTATGAAGTGGCACTTCAAAAGGGGTGGCTAATTCTATAATGTCACTAATCTATTGTACAATGACATCTTGTTCAATGTCATATTAACTATTTCAACCAACACTTTCAAGTGTTACTGTAATAGTTATTAGTTACCATTGAGAGTGTCAGTGTAGATAGTATTTATTTCATTTATAAATGTCATTGCATCTCAATATACACTTGAAAGTGTTACTTCCCATCAATAGGTGGCACTTTAAAGAGTCATATTTGAACATTACCAACCATTTGAATTGTCATGGTAGAATTGTATTGATGACATTTCACAATGATACACTATTTTCAAAATGCAAAGTGCAAATCCCTTAAATCAAAGTTCGCCCGTAGAATACAAATAAAAACAACTTTAAACGTTCGCTCATGTTAAACTATATAATATTGTATGAGTTTAATTATTATAAGCTTGGATTAGCTTAGTATTGTCCTTAGAGTATATAATCCACTTCTCAACATCTATCTATTATATCGAAATGTTTTAATTTTATAGGAGATGTACACTCAAACTTATTATCATAATAACTATGACTTGAAATAAGCATATTATTTAGTATTTTTCTACTTCTTTTATGCTTGGACCATCCTCCTCATTTGGAGAAACACCAATTGAAACGTAAAAAAAATAATCCAGAAAAAAAAAACGGCAAATTGAATTTTCTTTATTAATACAAACAGATAATCAATGTTAGATAATCAATATCGGGCATGAAGATGGAGATAAAATGAGTAAATGATTTGTATACATGTAGGTTTAATATTGTAAATGGATAATTGTTGTTATGATTATTAGTATTCAAAATTTACATTTTAGGTCGTAAACATTTGATTGTAACAAACATTTTAGTAGACTTGTGCCAACCAAACTTTATAAATTCATTTGGCCAGTGGTTGAATCGGAGTTCCTAGCTAATTGTACGGTTGATTAATCAAGTAAGAATTTTTAATTTAATTTTCCTTCTTTTTGAATATATAAAAAAATCGTAATGGATTAATGTAGTAGTATATAGTGCTGCCATATTTTCTTTTTAATAGTGAGAGATCTCTATAAAGATTTAAATTATAATTAAAGCTCATATACATCATCAACTTACTCACCTGTATTATATTACTACTAATTCGAAAGTTACTTTAGCCACATTTCGTCAATGATAACAATTACCTGGCTAATATACGTGATGGTGAAGAATGAACACATGCTCAAGGTTACTCTTACTTATCCCACTCGTGCAGTCTAAACTTAAACATTTTGTAGACTTGTGCCAATCAAACTTTATAAATTCGTTTGGCCAGTGGTTGAATCGGAGTTCCTAGCTAATTGTACGGTTGATTAATCAAGTAAGAATTTTTAATTTTCCTTCTTTTTTAATATATAAAAAAAATCATTATGTAATAATGTAGTAGTATATAGTGTTGTCATATTTTCTTTTTAATAGTGAGAGATCTATATAAAGATTTAAATTATAATTAAAGCTCATATATATCATCTTACTCACCTGTATTATACTACTACTAATTCGCAAGGTACTTTAGCCACATTTCGTCAATAATAACAATTACTTGGCTAATTTACATGATGGTGAAGAACGAACACGTGCTCAAGGTTACTCTTACTCCCACTCGTGCAGTGTAAACTTTGACTCCGCATTTTTCCGCATCAACCTCTGGCATTTAAGAATCACAAATAAAGGGTATTCCTCCCGTATCCAAGTCAAATATGTCCCGAATAATATTGTGCAACCACTCCAACCGCATCTGATGAAGCCTATTGTCAAGAATAGAAGCATCAAATTATCTTGATCCATATCAAATAAATAAAATAACAACTCGAGAAGAATATGTGTAGAGTTGTATTTAAGTGCACCATTATAGTATATAGTATTGTTGTTAGCCGACTTTATAAAAACATGAGAGTGATAAAGTCGAAAAGATTTAGATGAATTTGTCTTGGCACGACGAATTTAAATATATGTTTAAAATATTTTTCGAATTTTTGTATATAAATTTATATGAGATTTAATAAAAATATATATGCAGCCAATATACAAAAAATAAACAGTGAAAGATATACTAGCTAAAAATGAAACTAACTCCACAAAATTCCCGTGGCGATGCCACGATATAGTTTACATTTAATAATAAATAGCAATGGGAGGACAAAATAAATTAATCTAGGAAACCCCTGGGGTGGTATGTGCGCCCCCACACATAACGATCTTGGTGTTGATAATATAAATCTACCAAACTAACATCATCATAAGAAAATCCAACTGATAATTTATGTGCTAAAACGTTAGCCTCCTGTTTAACCAGCTGGCAAAACCTAATTCTCCATCAAATACCTTTCTTTGAAAAGTGAAACAAAGGGGCAAAGCTAAAATTTATCGATTTAAGATATTTAATCACAAAGAACAATCACTTTTAATTACTACATGTTGCCACTCAAAATCTTGAACAAATTTAGTTTTAAATTTGCCTGGCCAACCTTCCGCATTTTCAACAACCTAGACATAAAATTTTATCACCAAGTAATGACATTGTTCTCATGATCCCTAGCAACAACACTAATACGTTTTCCTATTCGGCCTATACTCAACCGTATCAAAATTTCACGTAGGATGGCTGAAATTTGAATGAATGTGGTGGGATTTAGCCCATCAGCTTTATATTATCTTATTTAATAAACTTATATTTTTATATTAGTGAATAAAATAATTTATTTAATTAATAATAATAATAATAATAATAATCTAGATTGGTGTCTATAAATTCGTCTTGTCACGGTGAATTCAAATATATGTTCAAAATATTTTTTGGAGTCTTGTAGATAAATTTATATGACATTTAATAATAACTATATACGCAACCAACATAACAAAAATAAACTGCGAAAGATATACTGGTGTAAAATGCAACTAATTTCACAAAATTCCACATAGGGTTGAATTAATTTAATAAATACTCTATTTTTAAATTTTCATCATTTCACTTTATCTTATTTAATAAATTTATATTTTATTTTAATGCATAAAATGATTTATTTAATTAATACTATTCAAGATTGTCTATGGATTCGTCTTGTCACGACGAATTCAAATATATGTTTTCGGATTTTTGTAGATAAAGTCATATGAGATTGAATAAAAACTATATATGTAGTCAACATACCAAAAATAACAATGAAATATATACTGGCTAAAATACAACTAATTCCATTAAATTTGGTACTGAATTAATCTGGTGATGTTTAGACTCTTTAGCTTTACATAATATATATATATATATATATTTTTTTTTTTTTTTTGTGTGTGTGTGTGTGGGGGGGGGGGGGGTTGGATTGTCTTGTTGATGATGAAATGATGATAGTAGTGATAAAAAGTTACCGGTAGTTAAGTTGTATAAATTAAGTTGGTAGGATTATATATCTCTTTAAAATAATATATATAGTAGTAATTCTGGAGTTATTATGTTACCATGTCGCACGTTGACGACTATGAAGAATATAGACATGGAATTATAAGGTGTCATTTGTTACCAAATGTCATGCTAATTTAATTAGTAAGTACTTCATTAAAGGAAATTAAATAAGATATTAGAAGAAGTATGTTTTGATCGGTCAAATATGCTTTTCCACTTCTATAAACACGTCATGCCTTCTAGTTAGAGTAGTTTGATTTGATATGGTTGGTGTTATTTGTTTGGAATCAGATGGTATACCATAAATTATGCTTCGATTTAGTTTAATCTTATTATTTGTGTAATACCAACATACGATAGTATCTCACTCACTAATCTTTAATCTAAAACTATTTGAGTCGGCATGGATCCTTATCGACTGTTCTTGATAAATACTCCATGACACACCATCACATGTACTTTACAATTCACTTTGTCCTCAATCGTGTCCACATAAAAAAAAAAAAAAAAATTCAATGTAAACCAACACATGGTATTTCTTTCCGTTTAGTGACCAAACAATATTTTAACAGTTTGGGCCCGATGCTTAACTAGATCTCTTTAATGGTCTTTGTTCATGAAGTCCAGACCCAACTATGAAATCTCATATGGCTCTGGAAACAAAGACTAAAGACCGCATGAGGGTCATTAGTGAAGGTAGCTCCCCAATGATACTATAATATGATAAACTTTAGTCGTGAACACAAGTCGCTTATCATTTAAGTCGAGTGATCAGCCACCCTAAGCATGTAGTACATGATTTATAGGCCAATGTTAAACGCATGACACATTTTACTAAACGCGGGACAATTTTTGAAAAAAGAAAAAAAAAGGTCTGAAGTTTAATAATTTGTAAAAAGGACCCCATACTTTATAAAGTAATAAAAATGAAGATAAACAATTTTACCAAAAAAAAAAAAAAAAAACTAATTCAAACTTAGAAAATAACATTTTGAATACAACATTGAACATAGACGAAGATTATGATAACTATGATGATCATTGGTTAAGTTTTATTTACACAAATACATTAACATGTTCTCAAAAATTTAAAAATGCCTAGTATACAAGACTCGTATATCTTCGAAACAATTTGACCAAGGGGTTTTGTTATGTGTAAGTAAAATCATACATTCAATTGAAATTGAAAGAAAATAATCGCATTTTTTCTTTTTAAATTTAATCGGCCGGAATTAGACATTTTCCGGCCGGATTAGAGCCACCGGCATGTCGCTTGCCAGGGGCAGGCGACAGCTAATACTTACTTTTTTTTTTGTAGAGTCCAACACAAAATAAATGAATAACAATAAAATAAATTGTTTAGATGCTTAGAAAATGGTGAAAACACAAAATCACATGGTAGAATCTCCTAAAACATCTTGTATTAACCAAATAGTATAATCCAAAACATCTTAGAACTTATTGTTTCTTCTGTCTCCATATCCAACATCTGAGTATAAGACACTGCTCGAGTCATTCCCGAATAGACTTATGAAAATCTTCCAGAATTTCAGACCATCCTTGCAACAACGGAAGTATATCTGGTAGCCTATACGCATCTGCTCCTTTATTGATGTAAGCAAATTCGAAGACTAAATCCCTAATGGATTTGAAGTGCTCCAATATGAAACTCTGTATGTAGCCAAATATAGAGTCATACATAACATCAAAGAACAACTAAACATGTATAACATTAAACCAACAAATATAAAATTTAATTACCACAATCAGGTGACCTAGTGCAGAAAGACGATGGGAGTATATGGGCTCGAATTAACCTGTTCTTTGAATTTTTGGAGGCCGGTGTGCAAGCAAGCCAGATATGCCATTCCCAAACATACATGTCAATTTCTTCGATATTTTACATGCATGATAGAAAGAACCACGACACATTTCCTTCATAGGTATACACCAAACAAACCTATTATGTAAATGATTGAAAAAAATAAGGGTTATGTATCAAAATCATGAAACGGATATGTCAAAATAAGTCATACCTATCAGGAAAATTAGATACACTCGAACTTTCTGATTCAGGTTCGGTCAATGATCGCTTAGCTGTTTTACAGAATCCAGATCAATAGTTGATCTTTTCTTCTCTTATTCGGCGATCATCTTTAGTAATGCCAAGAAAACGAGCTTCTGTGAGATAGGTACTCGGGCTATTCTCAATAATCATAACTACTTTGCCACTGATTGGCAGACCCGTAAGTACCACACGCCTTGGAGTACAAGCGAAACCTCCACATCCTTGATCTTGAACCGACCAGTTTTGATATAATACTTGTCAGCAATGGTTGATGAGATCAGCTGCATATCATGGTTCCGCGGCCTCTTAAACGGAACACATGCCAACAAAGTTTTAAAACTTTGAGGCAATCTTTCACGGATTTCTTCACTGGAATCCATGAGTTCCGCATGCCAAAATGTTCAGCCACTTTGGATATATAGCTTTTAATCATCTGAATCAAATTAAATGAAATCAATGAACTGAAACAATGTTTAAAGGAAAAAATCTTCAGCCCCAATAAGTTTTCTTGTTAAAACAGCTGCAAGGATTTAAAGAAAAATTCCAAAAAAAAAAAAGAAAAGAAAGAAATACTTATAGTGGGAACAGGAGTGTATGTCACACTTTCGGAGACGGAGCCAGAACCAGAATGTTCACTCATTCAGCAGGCGACAATCTGCTGGTCGCCTACCACCGGCAGGCAACAATAGTCATGTCGCCTACTAGTTCGCCTGCCACTAGCAGGTGACATGACTGTCGTGGTAGCATGCCGGTGGCTCTAATCCGGTCGGAAAGTGTCAATTTCCGGCCAGTTAAATTAAAAAAAGAAATGCAATAAAACATTAGTATGATTTTTTTTAATGACGATGATCCCAATCAGATTGTCTCGTGTTAGAGTGTTTATAATGGACAATTTTAATGATAAATTATAAATTGAGAAAAATTGACGATGATCAATTAATTGCAAATGATTGTTTAAATTTTCTGAAAATTGACGATGATCAATTTATAATCCAAAACGTGTTTAGAATGAAGATTTTATCAATTAGTTGCAATTTATAACCATTTTCTGAAGTGGATAGGTTTTTAATGATAAGTTCGTATTTTTTAAGTTTTTTGGTACTTATTTACAACTAATTGAACTTTTTATCTTTTTTGTAATTTTCCAAAAAATATCTTGCTTTTAGTAAAATGTGTCTTACCTTCATATATTCTACGAAACTCTCGAAACATCAAATTTTAAAATCCAAGTTGAACATATTTTTGCTCTAAAGAAACAAAACAATACATAAATACAATATGAACTTACACAGGACTCAGAACAGTAACAAAACAACCTTGGGCAATTATACCTTGCAACAAAATAATAGTTTCCGCCTTCATCTACAGCAAATCCGGATAAGTATATCGAAACATTCTCAGACAATGTACCATTTGCTAATGCTTCCACACCAAATACATGCCTTATTCCTTAAAAAGCACGTCTGCACGACGAGCAGACTATAGTTTCAGCCACTCCAAGCACGGACATAGGCCCCAGCAGAACCTTGAAGGATAAGAGTCTTTCAAGTAGAGCTCTCTGCTAGTACCAATGATATAGAAACTGAATGAGCTATGGTTACGGGTCATGGTCACCCGAGTCACTGGGACAACAGATATGGTATGCCTCTCACAGATCACACGAGCTGTCTGAGGTGCAGAAATCCTCTCCGCAATTACTTCTGAAGAAAACTTGTTGAGGAAATATGAGTCAGCAAAATATGCAGGGGTACATAGGTGGGCTTGGGTATTGCACAGCTGCACTCCTTTTGCTCTATGAAAAACTTCATCTGGAACTGATGCTGCTCCACTCGCTGCACTAACTTTTCTTGCTAGATGCGTTTTCCTGGAGTGCAATCACGTAGAGTTAACATAGCTCAGAGAAATTTGTTTCTAGCTGTACTCAAAAACATTATCTTGACTTCGGTACCAGCCGACCAAAGGAAAGGAAAATTTTGGTTAAGGCTTAGCATCACTTCATCAGCAAAATCATTTTATTCAACAGTTGTACCAATATTAGTCCGTTACATGAATGTCTAACTAGTGGCTGAGCTAGTTGACTTGAAAAACTACTCCAACTATCTTGTTGAAAAATAAGCTTTCTGATCAGTTTTCATATTCCATTTTACAAACTATCAACTAGATCAAGTGATCAACTTAGTTTACTAAACACCTCCATTCAAACCAGATCAGCTTTTTCATAATCAAGTACTATAAGCCACCTTACTTGCAACGAGCCACTATAAACTCGCCTTGACAAATCGCGACTAATAAGGACGTTGACAAGTTGATCTAGATTTGACGGTAAGCTCTGCAAGCTCAAGGGTGTAAAAAGTGTAGCTCAATGGACCTATTAGACTAATCAGTAACTCTTTTATCTTTCTTTGTTCACTGAATTGTAACGGCTGATACATTTTTGTTTGAAAGTTTGTATTAGCAAAAGAAGCATCGAATTATAAGCTACAAGTTTGTGAACACATACCATTTAATTACTGCAACTTGGCGTGTCAAAAGAGAGCCACCACCACGACATGTTTCACATTTGATCAGTCCCCGAGAACCACACGTGACACAAGGAATCTTTCCCTTGCCGTCACAATTTTGACATCTGTAGAAAGAAATCATCAAACAAAACGCAAACAAGTACCAGGCACCAAAAGATTTTATACTTCAAGTTTCTTGGAGAATAATTTATAGGAAATCAAAATATTAGAACTTGCATGCTGCAGCATAGCATCACCCAGCTGTGACCAGAGGTGAACCTTAATTAAGATTCTGCAAAGTTCCACATTTAGATACTCACATTGAATCTGATCCATCTCTGTGTGCAATTAAACCTCTCCCATAACAAACGGGGCACTGAAACATGTGATTCTCTCTGTAGGAACCAGGTTCTTGGTCTTCATTGCAAGTGGGACAGATGGTACTTCCTCTACCGGCACAACCTGGAATAATATCACAATTATATCATTGTCATGGTTTAGAATTTGAGACAATTCAAGTCAGAATCCATGTTTAGAATGAGTTCATGCAATATATGGGATATTCCTTGTTACACGTACCTGAGCATTTTTCAACAGATTCGGAATGTGGGATCTTGCTTCGTGATTCTTTCTCAGGTACAAATAGAACAGGAAACTCAGACCTCAGATCCATTTCCCACACTCCAAGTTCAGGCCCCTTATCTTTTCCATCCACGTCACCGCCAAGATATGGTTCGGTTTCTGTTATTGTCTCTCTTTCTTCAGTAAAAGTTTCAAGTGTTCCCACATAAACATTGCAATCTTCCACAGCATGAATATGCCATGTTCGAGCAGGACGGCTTCCCCAACAACAACGATGACCAACGTGATCAATGAGTAGCTCTCTTATTTCAACCTCGTCCAGCACTTGCCTTGATATGGAAACATATGGCTACTCAATAAAACTTATAGTATCATGTCTAAGAGATGGGCATATTGAGCCATCAAAATAGCAATTTCAAGATGCATGAATGATAAACCACTCGAAGTCCGAACACTTCCCTTTAGTAGGAAACAAAAATTGAATGTAAGCTCTACACATACAAGGGCCTCAATGCAATTCAAACTGTTTCCACTTATGAAGTTGCAGCACTAAAATAATGTCATGTCATGTGCTTTAACACTGCCAATCAATCTAATACAATAATTCACATCTACAAGCACGGCAATCCCCATCAGATTCTTTTTACTTTCTACTTTGACATGATGGTACAAACAACTATATCAGACATTTCATGAAGGTTATTACTTGGTAATCACAATTAGCTAGGCCTATGTTCCTAACACTTTTGTACATGATAAGTAATATATAGGGAAGTCTTTCAGTATTAAGCCTACCAATAAACCACAGCATATCCCATCAAAGGGAAGAAGAATTATATACGAAAGTATTAAATGAAAAAAAGGACACCCGGTCGTATTTGATCAGAGGATGAGGTACAGCTCTGGGGAAAAAGCAAAACCATACCGAGTCAAGTATTAACATTTGGTGGCTCAAGTATTATCCCTTCTTAGTAACAGACATGAAAAACTATCATGTCTCCACCTCCGACTTGAAAGAATATACCATAAGCATGCCAATGCCATTCTAACATACCAAAAAGATAAATGATAAATCCCATTCCATCACATCCTCTTTGACTCATAAGTAGTGTGAATCAAAATCTTCCTCGTAACATAGATAGAAGGAATAAATGAAAGAAAAGGCACCCATGATAATAAGTCGAAAACTCAAGTATAGCCAGAAAGAAAACTAAGTACTGCTTATGTCCCAACTCCCAATAATTTTTTTTCATGTATTCCTTTTCCATTAGTCCCAATCAACTCTGTAATATTCCCCTTATCATTTCTAACCTTTATTACTCATTTCCGAGCCCACCACTTATCTAATAACCAAACAGGCAAACAGATTCCGACCCTCCTAAATAAACATTTAAAACGCAAGCATGCACAATAACACAATCAACTACTTGTTCTACAGAAGAACACAGTGATCAAATTCAAAATTGAACTGATCAGAACACAAAGTAGCACAAAGGAGAAAGGACTGACCTTCCTACACCAGCAGCTGGTGAATTTTCACTAAGATAACCATAATAAGCTACCTGAGGGTAACCAACTGCTTGTTCTACAAAACACAATGATCAAAATCTCAAACATTTTCAACTGATCAAAACATAAAGAAAGCATTTTTATCACAATTTCGGCTCAATTGCACACCAGTGGGATAAATTGGCGGAGGTTGCGGTGAGCTGAGTAGAGGGGCATGGAGAGAAGGAGGGTAATGATCGGAATATGCCGACGCCGATCGAATTTCGTCGACGCTGACTTCACTTCCGGCGATCGAAGCTGTACCTGCCCTTCCAACGTGCTCGTACGAACTCAATCTGTCGATTTGGCCTTTCCCTGATCACAATTAGCTCGTATTCATCAATATTAATTGAAAAGTAATCACAGAATTGAGGAAATCGGGAATGTTCAGTTTGAATTACCTGCAGATAACAATGGTTGTTGCTGTTCCATGTATTCAGATTCTTCAATTGGAGTCAACTGCTTAATGAAATTACAGTTTGTGTGAGTATTTAACAGTGGGAAATTCGTGTAGCTTAATCAAGAAGAAATGGAATTTGGATTGCTGTTTGTATGTTGGTCTTCTTCAGCTCCACGGGTCTCTATCTACGCGTTGTTTGCCCTTGTTGTTCTTTGGAGATTATAAGCCTACGCGTCCATAAAATAAGTTCATCGAGTTTGATAGTAAGTTTTTAAACTTAGACTCTATATTTATCGTTTAGATGTCAATTTCCTCTTTCACAATTGACAGACGAATTTAAAATGGAAATATTGTGTAACGAACTGACAAGCAATCGATCAAAGACTCGACCTTTTGGACCGACATTGTTACTTAGATCAATATGATAAAGTTGATCCTTACGGACTTACAGGCATTGGCGTACGGTACCTTGAGGGGCCTATGCCATGAAGGTAGGAGTGGCTCGCCTCAAATGTGCTTCAATCAACTCCCTACAATGAACATAGTTTCATACGTCTAACCATACACATCTTGATGTACGGATCGGGTGCATGTTCTTCGTCATGAACCTTATGTATTATATTAAAAACAAATCCATTTGATGCACAACTACAAGCACCCAATACAACCACTCGAGTACATAACATTTATAAAGCCACACCAATTAATTATGCGTGCATTTCCGAAATAGATGCATTTAACCTTCCATGTATTCCTCAGCTCTATAAGTTCAATTTTATACAAAACTAAACACTAATTAATTAAAACAGTTCATATAAGAATCACAACACTTCCTTCCCCACCCGATATTAGACTTGGGCTCTGCTCTCTTTTTATCTGACAAACCATTAATTTCAATTCAGCTCAAATTTACCTTACTACAAATAAATTAAGTTCAGACGAAGAGAATGAACCTTACACAGTTACACCAACATTATCCTGACTCCCACCCGATAATAATCCGATCTCGAATCTACATCAACACGTTCGAGACCCAATCGAGTAACTTCTATCATAACGTTCCAGGCCCAAATAATCGTGACATCTAAGTAAATTTGCCAGCCCATAAATGGCCCACTAGCCCACTAAGACCTGTCCCAGTATCAAGAAACGAAAACCCAAAGAAAGCCCATGTGAAACCATTAGATACAAATACCACTGAAGAAAATTAGGGTTTCCTTCACTCGCTCAATCGTCGTCGCCTCTCTCTAGCTAGCAGCTAATCTCAACAATGGTGAAAGGCAGACAAGGAGAACGCGTCAGGTTGTACGTTCGTGGAACAATCCTCGGCTACAAGAGGTAAACAAACAATCAGCTCAACTCGATTCGATCACTCCATTTTTTCCCCTTTCACTCGGTTTCTGAGCTTGATTTTGTGAAAATTGACAGATCGAAGTCGAATCAGTACCCAAACACATCGTTGGTGCAGATAGAGGGAGTCAACACGCAGAAGGAGGTCGATTGGTACCGCGGGAAGAGACTCGCGTACATTTACAAGGCCAAGGTGAAGAAGAATGGCTCTCACTACCGTTGCATTTGGGGAAAGGTGTCTCGTCCTCATGGAAACAGTGGCGTAGTTCGTGCTAAGTTCACCTCTAACCTTCCTCCCAAATCCATGGTATGTTTGCTTTTTTTGAGTTTTATTGCTTTGGTTTGAAACTTTGAATATATTATTCTCAGTATATAAGCTCTGAGATAGCTATAAGTTATAGACATAGTAGAATATATGATACTTTTCTGAGTGGTTCTGCATTTAGAATGATTAATTATAGAAGGTACGGGATTTGGTTGCGAGAAGTAAGAATTAGGGATTGGAGTTTCTACTTAGAATTTATATGGTATTCCATTTCCATGTGAACTTGTTCAAGCCCAAGGTTTTTGTAGAGATTTATTTATCTTAGTTTTGTAGTTGTTCGATGTAAACATAGAATCCATTGAAGAGGGGGCAGTACACTACATAAAGTAGTATCGGGACTTTTTAAGGTGAATGGTGTATTTGTGGCACTAGAGTTAGTAGGGACTGTGTTTCATTGATCTTAAATATGCTGCTGTATGCCGTAGCTACTAGTTTTACGAATTAGAATATAGTCACAGCGGTGTAGTTTTCACTGTTTATCAAACACTAATTCTTCGTCTGTTTGTTGTGCGACAGGGAGCGAGAGTTAGGGTGTTCATGTATCCGAGCAACATTTAAGGTGAGATGAACAAACAACCTTTTGGTTCTTGTTGCTTTATATGAATTTAAAGCTCTTTTCATGAGTTATATTTTTGATTGCGGTTAGAGTTTTCATCTGAGTGTCTCATCCATCTTCTGTAGCCTCCTTGTGCTATTGTGGTTTGTAAGTTCATGTAAATGACCTAGCCTTGACTTGTGTTTTTTCCTGGTGAACCAATTGTGTATTATCCAGTTAATTGTTTTCACAATTTAAAAGCATGGTTCGTGCCCTCATAATCTGTGAGATTCATTTATAGGTGTAATTGTGCGCTGTTCGGCCTTCCTCTGCTTGCCATTCTGTAATAGGCAATTCCTGATCCAATATTATGACTGCAGTTTTCTTGCTATCAGTTTCACTTCGTAGTTATTATTTTGCTGTGTTTTACATGAAAAATCGGCAGTCTTAACTAACTGTATACTTCTGTCCTGATGGTTGGTTATTACATCAAAAATGTAGTGCACACTTGATCGGATTCATTTATTCAATTGCCATGGCATAATCCTTACCAAAATTCTTCTCTATCTTTTCAGTGGATTGCGCGTAGCAGGATTGAACCCAAGTCCAGCTGATCGAGATCCAGTCTTTTTTCGAGTTTAGATACTTTTGTAACTGTCATTTCTATTTTGCGAATCCTTTTTGTTTTCTCCTTGTTCTCCTATAATAGACTCGGGATTATGAGTAATGATGTTCTGCTTGCCTTTGTTTGTTCGTCAGCAACAGACTTCAAATTAATGCAGGATAGTTGCATTTTTTGTCATCGCATTCCCACCATTAAAATGAATGAAAATTTTTAACCACCTATAGCATCTTTTTTTCCTGGAGAGTATAATTTTAACTTTACATTGTGGTACAGTTTGTATAGTCGTAAAGTTGGATGAAAGCTTGAAGAAATTGATAACCATCTTCGACTTTATATTGACTCACCAAGCTGTCTGAATGGTCCACTTCTTCTGGTTCATAGTTTAGACTTTTAGTCCTGTCTCAAAATGTCATCGAGTCCAAATATTAATTCAAATTAGAACTGTCTTTCGATTTCTCCATGAAACAACGATTTTCTCTAACTGATGACCATCAAAACTTGTCACGGGCAGCGAAGACTGCAATCGGACCTCAGCCGAAGACCCTAACTCTGCTCTTGAAAGTCGTAATTGGATGGATTAATTGGGACTTTGATATGTGTCCTCTACTTCTCATGTCATATTGATTTTGATCGGTTCAAATACAACGCTAATCTCACTCGTAAGCAACCACTTGGACCGATTATGATAAACACAAGTCCAGAGGAAACAACTTCTATTTGCCGAGTCAAACATGTCCCAACTATCACAATGTGCATGATACTCTAATCTCACTCGACATATAGGCATCCATTTGGACCGATTATGACAAGTACAAGTCCAGAGGATGCAAGTTACAACTTCGATTTGCCGAGTCACCATGCCATGCCTATCACAATGTGCGTAATACTATTAAAATTTAGTGTTATTTACACAAACCTGCCACTGAAAGCATTATACACATAAACTAACCACGTGACAAATGCATAAGTTTTAATTAGGGAAATAAAATACTAATTAGTTCAAAGTTGACCTTATTAAGAAAGCCTCCAAGATCTGACGCGGCGTCCCGATACATAATCTTGGATAATCTTGTTTTCACCTGAAATGAAATTGAAAACTTATATCCAACCCATTTAAATGCAACAGCCATAATTACGCAAGAGTTATCCAAAGTCTTAACCGATGATTGAGTTCTCTAAGTAAAAGTCTTCGAGTTTAATACTTATAAATTAAAAAATACCGAAGGAGAATTCGCTTTCTGAAAAAGGTACGACATTACTCGATTGGTAGTGGGGAGAAATTGAAAAACAATTACGCAAGGGTGGTATAGTCACAACACAAGCACAAGCACAGAGCGAATTAGACGCCTATTATAAAAACCTGCCTCGTTTCTCGATTCGCTGTCTCTTCCATTTCCCATCACTTTTCCCGAGATTCTCTCATTTTCTGAGTGAGTCGGATACGCATTTTGATATGTATAACCACCATTTCCTTCTCTAAAAAGCTTCCGTGTTAATCTCCTGTGTGTTTACACGATCTGCGATTTCATTTTCAAACTTCTCCGATTTGACGATGGTAGGTGGCGGTGGCAAATCGGATATTTCATTTGCCGGTACTTTTGCTAGCAGCGCTTTTGCTGCTTCCTTCGCTGAGGTAGACTACAATTCATCTCCGTTATCTGCTTTCACTACGTTTTTCTATTCTTCTCATCGTTTATTTGCTCGATCGAGCTATGTGTAGTAGAATTGTATGCATATTCGGTGTTTGCACATTTTCTGCCTTCAGTTAGATTTCTAATTTTCTATCATTTGCTCGATCGAGCTATGTGTAGTCTGTAAGAATTGTATGTCGTGTTCGTTGCTGGTACATTTTCTGCTTTCAGTTAGGTCTATTGTTTACATCATTTATTTGATCGATCGAGCTTTGGTTGTAGAATTCTATGCATATTCGGTGTTTGTATGTTTGTTTCATTGTTTTTACTCGAGAACTAGTCTATGCCTTTTAATTGTTTAACCAGGCGGCAATGGATGAGCAGAAGAATTTCGTGCATATTCTATGTGTGTTTGTCTGTACTGGAAAACTGGCAGGCCTTTGAATAGTTGATCAGGTGGCTACACATTAACATGTATACTGTATTGTCTAATTAAGTGAACATGTAGATCTGATAGCTTATCATTCTCTATGGATTTGAATCAAGCACATTTGAGTATTGTTGCCACGAGAGGTGCTTGTGTTTGGATGAATGGAGGAAGTGGTGTGAAACCGTGAATGTGATTGTATTGGTTGATTTGATTCAACACATGATTATTTCCTTAACAAATAAGACGAGGTTGCACTTGATTGATCTCCTAGATCGAGCTATCTGCTGAGTTCTATGCATATTCAATATTTGTAAAATTAGTCTATGTGGTTGAATTGTTAATCAGGGGGGTAGAATAATTTTGTGCTTATTCAATATTTGTATATTTATGTGCACTGGAGAACTAGTCTATGCCTTTTAATTGTTGATCAGGCTGCTGACGCACAACAAGTCAAATTAAATTGTGTGTGATGGCTTATTTTCTCTTGATTTCAATCAAGCACTTAAATATCGTGATTGTTTTTGTTTGAAATTTGATTCAGCGCATGATTATTTTCCTCGACTGATTTGATGATAATCAAGGTTCACGAGTTTATTGTGCATTTGGTATTTGTTTCAATTTGGTCACTATATGTGTCAAGGATCTCATTGACTTGTCTGGAGTGTGTGGGTTGATAATTTGACAAGTCACAACGAACGTGTGAGTATGGTTGTTTATTGGATGAATGTTTTGGTTGGATGTAGATATGTACAATTCCTTTGGATACTGCCAAAGTCAGGCTTCAGTTGCAGAAGAAAGGCGTTGCAGGGGATGGGTTTGCTCTTCCCAAATATAAGGGAATGCTAGGTACAGTTGGGACCATTGCAAGGGAAGAAGGGCTTTCTTCACTGTGGAAGGGCATTGTCCCTGGATTACACCGCCAATGTCTGTTTGGAGGGTTGCGGATTGGTTTGTACGAACCTGTAAGTTGTTAGCTGTGGGATGTTGTTTGGCTACTACTTTCCTTCATTTAGTTGACCTTTATTACTCATTTGACAGGTAAAAAATTTCTATGTGGGCAAAGATCATGTTGGTGATGTGCCGCTAACGAAGAAGATTCTCGCTGCTCTGACAACTGGTAAGACCATTTTCAGTATTATCTTCGTGTTTTCTTTCCGTTGACTCTATAATACCAAATGCTGAGAAAGTCAGTCGTGGTTTCGTGAATATCTATGTTTGACCTTGGAAAATGAATACAGCAGTAATAATTCAATGTTGCAATATCAACTGAACATTGAAATGTCAAACAGGTGCTGTGGGAATTGCTATTGCCAATCCCACTGATCTTGTTAAAGTACGACTTCAAGCTGAAGGCAAGCTGCCACCTGGTGCACCGAGGCGTTATTCTGGAGCCCTGAATGCTTATTCTACCATTGTGAAACAGGTGAATTTTTTAACCTTATTCTGATAAGACTTCTTCCTGTATTTATTGTCATCTACCATCCTCCTGATTTCATTTCTTTTTGGAGATTTAGGAAGGCTTTACAAAATTGTGGACTGGTCTTGGACCCAATGTTGCGCGTAACGCTATCATAAATGCAGCTGAACTAGCCAGTTATGATCAAGTGAAGCAGGTTCTACACCCATTTTTCTTCTTCCTACATATCTTTTTATTTGATTCTTTTTCCTGCTTATATTATTCTGATTTATTTTCGTTTTTTGTTGATTTCACTTTTATTTTCTAATGTGATGCAGTCAATTCTTAAGATTCCTGGGTTCAGTGATAATGTTTTCACTCACCTCTTATCCGGTCTGGGAGCTGGTTTCTTTGCAGTCTGCATCGGCTCCCCTGTTGATGTTGTAAGTGCCATTAGACCTTGTATATTAGCAGTCCTTCCTGTTTATGTTTTCAATATATGTTCTTGTAAGCTCTGAGGAAGAAATGTTCTATGGTTAATTCAAAACAAGTTCCAAAAGCATGCTTAGAAGTTATTGCACATCTGTGGGAAGTCGTGCAAATGTAACTTGTTCTTTGTGTCAGGTCAAGTCTAGAATGATGGGAGATTCTTCTGCATACAAAGGCACGCTCGATTGCTTTGTCAAGACTTTGAAAAATGATGTAAGTGCATTTGCTGATGAACTACATTATTGCTGTGTCTAGATTGTACATGATACTATGATAGCGTATGAACTACACATTTCAATGCAGCTGATGTAAGTGCATTTGTTGATGAACTACATTAATGCAGATTGAACTACATGATAGCGTATGAACTACACTATTAGTCAGTAGGAACATTTCATTTAACTGAATTCTACTTGTACAACTTGTAGATTGTACATGTAGGATGGGTGCACAAGTTTTAACGTATGGAATGTGAGACAACAGGTGTTTTTAATATGACTAGCTTTATTGGCAAATGGTTGTGTTCTTTATTTTGTTCAAAAACCATTCTAAGAATTGCCTGGGAGGATTCGTCATATACAGATTACAGACATTGAGAAGAAAGTAGTACTGTAGTTATTTGAGAAATTTACTTGAATTTAATTACAAACCCGTCATTGTGACTTGCTTTCTCTCGGCAACCTGGATCAACCCGCGGAGAACAAATATTGTCTAATAGGGCTTGAAGTAATCTCGAGATTTTAAATTTATGAACTTGCAGTACTTGCAAATAATGCTTCAGTTGTGTGTGTGTGTGTGTGTGTCTTGGATGCTGCTACTTATAGTTTTGCATTTCAGGGACCTTTGGCTTTCTATAAAGGCTTTATCCCCAACTTTGGAAGGCTAGGATCATGGAATGTGATTATGTTTTTGACATTAGAGCAGGTACTCTCTGGCTTTATCCCCTCCTTTTTCTCTATTCCAACTCTCTGGCTTTTACTGTATATTAAGTTCGCCATTAACATTTGATTCGATACTTTTGCAGGCCAAGAAGTTCGTTAAAAATTTAGAGTCGTCTTGAGATGAAGCGAAGAAGTGCAAACGGCATTTCTGAAAGCTTATATACCTGAATTTAATCTGCAATCTACAAAACGTCATTAATTCTATCGAGAGGCATGAAAACCTCTGCCATTAATTTTACATTTTGTAGAATGAATAATACTAAACCTACCAATTGAGAAACAATTGGACGGCAAAATAGAAAGCTTGCCTTCATGTGTCCTCATTGGATCATTCAGTCAGACGTTTTCGTTCTTCTGAAATTCCCAGAAAAATTAACTTCAATAAATAATGCTGGAACAACAATTTGGTTCAGTTACGGATTTGTTTCTTGCGTGCTTTTTTGATTTCTGTCATGTATGCACATGATCATCTTCATTTCATCGCAGCCACATTTCAATCCTTAATGGAACAGCATGCATAATTTACAAAACAGTAAAGTGCTGTGCTGCCACAAAATTTAGGACGTAAACTTTTTTTTTAATCATGATTTTACTGAATATCATATCCCTTGTCCGTGTCCGACACACTCACCTAATTTTTTGTGCCCGACACACTCACCTAATATATATATATTTGATAAAATCAGACATTCTCAGTAACAATAATCGTAAACCAACATTACATAAAAAATCGATCGGAAGGATAGATCCTCCATCAACGTCTTCGTTAAAACTGCGAGCTAAGGAATGGACTAAAGTATTATCAAGTCTCGGAAAACGTAAACACTAAAAAACTGTAATTAATCTCTTAATTTCCTCCACAGTCACTCCAACCACTGAAAAGGCAGACTGCAGACACTTGAAGGTCATGTATCAAGTTGCTACAATCGCCTTCGACAATAAATCTCCGTAACTGCAGTGAAACAACCAACCCGACAACCAACTTGGATGCTAAAGCCTCTGCTAACTCCGGTTCTTGAAAATGCGTCCGTCTTCTCTATGTGATAGTCTCCCCATTATTATTGTAGGCCACCACACCCAAGCCAAATAATTATACTGCAAGAAGATATAGTATTGAGAAATTGTGTAATAAAAATATAACCATACAAGTATTCAAGTATTATATTATATATTATATATTTTTAGTATAATAATTCACAAAGTTTCACTAAATTTATAATTCAATTTAAATTTCATCCGTTGATCTTACTTATTCAATTTGAATCTGATACGTACATGTGTCATTGTTTAAGTAGAAGGTGCAGGGTTCGAATCTCATTGGCGCAAGTTTCTGCCTTTTATTTATTATTTTTAAATGTTTTAAAAAATCACAGATTCATTGATTTATATAAAAACCCTTAACACACGTACGTAGATGCTAGTATATATAATAAAGTATATATATACTGTAAAAAAATTCACTGGGGGTTTATGTGATTAATAAATACTGCAGGGGTGTATATACAATATCAAAACTCCCCAATTTCCCAAACTACAGTTTATGAAAGCGTGAAACACATTCATCGAGTGAGAAGCGTCACACAACGATTCCCAAATCGACTTCAGATTCGAGAACGCTGATTTCAGGTCTAGGGTTTATGCGAACTGATTCTTTTCTGGTAATCGATTTTGCAATTTAATCGATTTTACTCTTTGTATAAGAATGCGTAATTCATAGTTTTTCTTTGTATTGAATCGAATTGAATTCTCTGTTTTGTGAATTTGAAGTTTGAATCATGTGTGTCTATTCTGCTCTTACTGTTTCAATTTCATTTTTATTGAATGCCATTGTTCGTTCTATAAGATTTTAGAATTACTTGTTTCGATGTGTGACGAAATTTTACCTTTCATTCAGTTCACTGATCTTTACTTTCTTGACGTGCCATTTTCGCTCATCACTTTACGTGCAGAGGTGGAAAGAGGAGCCTTGGTTTTTTGAGCTGAGAAGCAGGGATGCTACAGATTAAGCTTAGCAAACCAGCTAATGAATCAGGTGGGACTGCAAAGCCGGCTTCGCTGGACAGTGTTACAGTTGCTTGCCCTGATCATCTTGTCTTGGCTGATCTTCCGGTAGCTAAAGGCTTGGGGACAGCAAGTGCTAATGCTGTTATTAAGACTGTTGGCCGGAGGTCCCGACGCCAGTTTGGTGAGCGGGTTCATTTTTGTGTTCGGTGTGACTTTCCTATAGCTATCTATGGGCGTCTGGTAAGTCTTACCTTTAGATCATTATGTTATTCTAATCGTCGTAACTGCCGTGCACTGGACATTGTTTAATATTTATATATGTCAGAGTATATTTCCAAAGGATCTGATATAGAAGTACCACTGTATTGTAAACTTTGATTGCTCCTTACAACCTAAGTTGGTGCTGTTATGCAATCGTGTGCTATGTTATCAATCATCCATCCTCAAAGTAACACTGAAGATGGAATAAGCAATGAGTTTTTTATTCTTAGCCCATTTTCTTTTGTATTTGTACCTTTTCTCCATCATTAGTCGCATAACAATTCCAAATGGAGACAAATGGCACCCAGTATGTTTGTAATAATCATAGATTGATAAATGATGATTATTATTCTATCAGTTCGTGTACCATTATTAGTAAATGTGCTGTTCCTTGGGCATTTATCCACTTCTTTGGGATTCTCTAGAATAGATTGAATGATTGATATTCATTCTGTACTTTCTGGAATAGCATTTACTCTTGCTTGCTTCAAATTCTTCATCTATTGTTCTTTTAGGCCTTAGATTATTAGGGTATTAAAATGGCTTTGGTAATCTTTAATTTCTATATTTTGTAAATGAGTATTTCTGTGTTTCCATATTTTGATATTGAAGATTCGTCTAGCAGAAGCCATCTACATTCTACGTGATGGTGACACATTTTCTGAATCTAATTACATATTTCCTCGAGTTTGTTTCTCAAGTGGCATTGTTATTATTATTATTATTATTATTATTATTATTATTATTATTATTATTATTATTATTATTATTATTATTATTATTATATCTTTGCAGAGCCCCTGTGAGCATGTCTTCTGCCTGGACTGTGGGAGGAGTGATTCACTTTGTTACCTGTAAGTAATGGTTACTGATTTCTGTTTAATTCATTTTCTATTGCAGTCTTAATACTGGTTTTCTGGAACTGTTTCCGGAAGTTTTTGTGACCTATGATACTTTGTTCCTATATGTAGAGTACACCTTATTGCCTTAGGATTTTTCCACCAGATGACCCTCGTGTTCCTGTTGTCTGCTACTGAAATTGCTCTACTTGTTCGGAAGATTGAAAGTTTGTAAATTGTGAAGTAAAAATCTAGCTGCTTCCCTAATCTAGATTTATAAACGAATAAAATAAATATTTCTACTACTATGTGGCTATATGAAGGAATTACTTTACCCAGTTATGTAGAAAATAAACTAGCATAAGAAAGCCATTAAACATACCACACGGCCGTACCTCAATCTTTAAACTATTTTCTCCCTTCGATCCATCTCTTCTAATCAGTGTCTCCGGCTTAGACAAGCCCTTTTTGCCAGAATGTTCTTGTCTGTACGCGCTTGATAGTATTTTACTACTACTATTTTACATGGATAGACCTTAATTTACTTTTGATTGTTTCAGAACTGTGACGTACAAAATTATGACAAGGGTGCTTTAGATAATTTATATCTATGCTGTATTTACTTATTGTGATATCATCAATATTTTGGGCTAATCTATTGTCTGGTTTCTATATGAACTTGGAACACAGCTGTGACGAACGCATACAAAAGATCCAAACAATCAAACTGATGGAAGGAATCTATATATGTGCAGCCCCTCACTGTCTCAAATCCTTCTTAAAGAAGACTGATTTTGAGTCACACATCCACACAACCCATGCAGACTTGCTCAATCCTGATCAAGTAAAGGAAGGAAATGAATCTGATGCCAGGAAATACTCAGCTTCAGAATCTACAGTCCAAGCACCACCTCCAAGGTTACCTTTTTCTCCTAATTCAAATCAAGTTCAGGATCGTAATGACAAAAGTCAACAAGGCCAATCCAGAGATCAGCCACAATCTAGACCAGTAATGAACTCAGGGCCAGTATCACCTTTTCCAGGACAAGCACCAAATCATTCTTCAGATCAACAGCCTGATAATTATCAACCACAAGTCTTTGACAGAGGGGTTCCACAGAACCGCTTCCCACATCAAACATTTGAGCCCCAGGGTGGTATGCAACAACATTCAGGTGAGTTCTTGACGAAATCAAATAACCGTTAATTATACAACTACATTGTGAGGTCTGTGTTTTTTAGGCTGAGTCAGATACACGGAATATAGTCCCCTAAACTCTCATAAACTTGCAATAAGTGCATCTCCAAGCAATGTCTGGCATGTCAATATTTTTTTAAAGTAAAATGGTTTCAAGGCTGTCAGTGAATCGTTTAAGATTTACTATATGCTTGCGTGGACGTTACTTTATGCATGTTGTGCAATTTATAATGATCTCTCATTTCTCAAAATATCTATAATATATATATTGACTATTAATCTGCTGGTCACTTGATCCATTACTAGGTCCTGCCCCGCCTCAATTCAGTGGTGCTCCGTATGCATCTGATGGCACACCACAATTCTTCGGTGCACCGTATGAGATCCCAAGGCAAGATTCCACATCTGAAGCTGGAGCCGAACAGCATTCATTACCAGGTTTCCCTCCAGGACCTGTTGGACCAATGAACTTTCCACAAAATTACCCTCGGCAATGGAATATGAATCTCGGTTCTGTACCTCTGGAACCTCCTATGGTATCTCAAGGAGCTCCCAAGCATGGATTCATGAATATTGACCCTCAAGGAAGAGGATTCTTCCAGGGTGAGTATGGACAGAACATGGGAGGTGGTCCACCTGTGAACATGCCTCCACCTGCAGCTAATACAGGTGGAAATTTTGTGGTCCCGAGGGATGGAAAGGGAATTCCAGCACCTCAACAAGGGTTGTCTCTTCCTCCACCTCCGCCTATACCTCCACCTCCTCACCTGTCACAGCTTAAACGAGGCAGATCATTCTCTGGTGACGAGAATCATGATGCGCCACCGGGCTTTGGTTGGCAGCAGCCTGAGAGGCGTGGTGATGGCTTTAGAGGGGGTCAGGACTAGGGATTTTTGGTTACAAGAGTGGTTGCTGATACTTTCATCAAGTGACTGTAATTCCTTAGTGTATTGAATTTCAGCCTTGGCGGGTTGGCCTTCTTTTTTTTGCTGTGTTGAACTAATCCTTTATTCTACAAGTTTGCTTTATATTTCCATTTGCAATCAATAGTTACATAGTTTTCTCTGAACGCAAGTATATCAGTGCCATGATGCAATGAACAAAATTAACCTGTCCTATTTCAGGCCATGTATTCCATAAAACGAAACCGAACTTTCTGAGACAAACATTGGAGTCAATTCATACTTGCAGTATGCAAGAATATACAAAAAGTTATCCACACTGTATCACAGTCTCAGTTATCCGCTTCAGACCTCTGCTAGAGCTCGGTTGGACTATCAATTCATATGTCCTCTCCTTCTCGGAAACATTCACACAAAGCAAAGGAGACTACGCTTGAGAGATGAGGGGTAGCCAAAAAGATTATAAGCCGAAACAAAAGTTTGTCAAAACGACAAAGAAAACTGAAAACCAACAATAAGGCAAAAAAGATCAGCTGAGTTTCTTCTTCTCCAAAACCCATCTGTGAAGCTTGGTTACACAATCCTCATCAAGTCTCAGGTATATTTGCTTCATTTTTCTGTACCCCAGCAGGGCATGTGTATCAATGTGGTCCTCATATCTTTCGTACAAGGCCGGAATTGTAAGAACCAGAAAAAGACCTGCGAAATAGTCTGTCATGATCAAGAAAGATAGTGCAGCACATTTAAATTATAAGCATGTTTAAACTTACTAGTGCAGCACAATGTGAAGAGATTGGTGAGGCTTCCTAAAATAGAGGTAGCCAGTAGACAGATAGCCAGTTTAACAAACATTCTCGAGTCCCTTCCTAATGCAATATCCTCAGAAACGGAGAGAATGAAGTTTACTCTATCACGAATGAAGGTTGCTGCTTCACTAGCCATTTCTTCTGAGAGATGGAAATGTGGTAGAGGTGGCGCAGGTCTGTTGTCGAACAATCAAATCAAAAAAACGACACATGAGCTAAAATGCAGGATAATACAACATTATCCCATTGAATGGTGAGATTATTGTTTCCATTGCATCACACGATTCAGGGAAATAACGAAAATCCAAAAGCTAAACTAAGACATCATTGAAGCAATCAAACAGTACAAGATAACCTCTTTTTCTCCTGATACTCACAATGTTACATCACAATCATAAGATACTGAAAGCAGCAGAAACAACTAACTGCTGTATTCGGAGAAAATTATAAACGAACACCGGATCTCTCGGTCCATAGTGTTTCTACTTTCACTTATTGGCACCAGACACATCCACATTGAAATGTGAGATGATATCGATTGCAACCAGCAAACCAACAATGCAACAACTCATTATAATAAGTTAATCACAACGTGTTCGTGTTCCCATAGTGCTTACACAATCTCAATTTCATTAATTTAAGCAAATGGATCAATACAACTATGATATCATCAGTTACATTTACAACCACAGTGTCAATACCAATACAAAAGCACAGACTAAATCAGTGAAAAAGAGTAACAAGAATAGAAAAAAAAGTAAACCTGCTGAGAATTGCAGCTGATTTGGCCCAGAGAAAAAGAATGGTAAAGAGGAGTAAAACCACATTTGATGAATATGACAGAAGAGTATAACCAGATATCTCAAACATCACCCAAGCACCCAAGATTAGAGCTAATATTCCAACCGTCAGATTTCTCCTTCTCCACAGCATCACATCTGCAACTGTTTCAAGAAAACAAGTACCAAATTCAACATTTGCAAAAAGATTGAAACTTTATTGCATAAATCTACAAATAACACCAATATGATTCTGAAGTTGGAACAAAAAAGACACCCCTGATCAGACAAAAACTGATAATATATTCAACATTTGCAAAAAGATTGAAACTTTATTCCACAAATCCACAAATGACACCAATATGCCACGGATTTGACTCACCAAGACCTCCTCCAAGAATCTCATGGATGGTTCTCTGTCTGTTAAACAAGCGATCTGATGATGATCCCATTTCCAAGATTTCATCAACAAGTAGAGCTCATAAACTAGTCCAAGAAAATGCTCACTGGTTTATAGAGACAGTAAAATCTTGGTTAGGGACTGAAAAAGTGTTAGTCCTGTACAGATACAGAGCCTCAAATTATCAAAATCCACCTTTTCTTTCTAGTACTAAGATTTATATAATTTTGCTTTGGTGCTCATATTGAATTTTGTTTTCCAGCTAAAAGAAGTTTGAATTTAGTTTGTTTTCCAGATGTTTTCCTTGTTGGTGTTTTCAATTCAGCAAGAGGCTAAAGCTACGTCAGATAAAGGTTTAAAATAGGCCCCAATCCAGCTCCACAAATGGTGATTGGTCGGTGATTTTGGATTTGAGATTGAAAAGTGATTTTAAAAAATTGAACCCAAAAAATAGTCACGAGTGGATTAATAATAGGTTGAAACTATAAATAATAGAGTGTAGTTTCTTTTTATTTAATATTGACGATACTCGTAATTACATTAAAAAAAATAAAACTCTAAATTCATGAATTATTATTTAATTGTTAACTGTTGTTAGTCCAATTTTTGTGATACTATTTTCTCGTAGGATATGAATAAGACGGGGCAGATTTTCATCAACTTTTTTCTTATTGCAGAGTTCAATTTTTAAAAGATTTTGGAGCATGAATTGAACATTACTACAAAAATAATAAATTACGAAAAGAATTTGGCTACAAAAGAAAGAAAGAAAAAATGCACACGGTTTATTAATTTTGCTAAACTAAAGGTAGAAAAGGTCTCTGTCTAAGAAACTGGATGAATGGAATCTGACTTTTATATCTTGTACATTTACCTATGCACATTTCAGAGTACTTTGAGCGGGTCAATACTCTTTATTTGATTTTTTTCTCTTCACTAGTAGTTTATGTAGTAGTACACGAGATACCGGAGTTCCCAATTCGTCGCTACGTCCGTTACTTCTTTATTCATACAAGCCAAAAGTCACGTACAACTCCAGAAGATGTCGAACTTCCCAAATCACAACAACCGTTACTTCTTTGTTCATACAAGCCAAAAGCCACAAAAGAGTCAAAAAGATGTTGAACTTCACAAGTCCAATATAGTCTAAGAGATGTCGAACTTCACAAGTCGCAACATCCGTTACTTCGATGTTCATACAAGCCAAAAGTTACGAGGGGCAACCATTCCAAATTTTAGGAAATCCATTGTGAGTGATCTAAACAAACGCCCCAAATAGCTCATCAAAAATTGACAAATGTATCAGCACAAAACAGTAAACTGATCAAGGTCAAAGTAAACGCTAAAGAGCCACTGAAATGTCAAAACCAAACAAGAGTATATATTCAAATCTGTAGTTCAACAAGATTTATCATCCATCTTATTGTGTTTTCCTTTGAAGAAAAAAATGTACTGTGATTTAATTCCCTCAGTCTCGACTCATCGGACACAAGTTTCTACAGACAGCAATAGATGTACAGTTCACATTTTCTCCAGCAAACCACCAACAGAACAACATATTACTATATCAAGTAGTAATAAAATGTCCTCCTCATGCCTTCTCTTCACTGCTGCTCTTGTTTCTCAGTTTTCGGCAGAGGTGCAGCGGTATCTGACGGCTCAGATTGCTTGACTTCAGCAGCCTCTGGAGCTTTTGTGGCAGTATCTGAGGTGCCAGGTTGCTGAGTTCCAACGGCTGGAGAAGAATCCAGCAAGCTTGCAGCAATAGCAGCTTTCAAATCCTCGTCCTCATCGTCAAACAGCATATCTTGATTCGGGTATCTGACAAATGGATCAGGAACCTTTGCTTGACCAGGAGGTTTCTTGGGGTCTGAGTTGCAGGACTTGGTGATCCTCTCCGCATCTTCAGGCAGAAGCCACTGCCCGTAAATATTGGAAGCTTCTGATGACAAGGGACACTCCTTTGGGAAGTTTCCCCTGACCAGGAATATGCTCCAGCCGAAGCCCTTGAGTGAGTCGAGATTGGCCGAGAGGTAAAACTTTGAAAGGTGCTCAGGTGCAGGATATAGGCTGTCAAAATTGTACCACTCCCCGTTCACTTTCCTGATGCAAAACCAATGGTCCTGCAAATGACAAATGAATGCGCCTTCGGTTTCAGGGTCAATCTGAGCCGTCTCAGCCTCGGGACTGTCAAGGGGTATGACTTTCAAATCCCACACTTCCAAAGCTTTCTGTAAAACCTGAAACAGGAGAATAGTCAAAAGATAGTCATGAGATAAGTACTTAGCTTCTTAAACGGGGGAAAACTACGCATTTTAAGAAAGATTATCATGGGAAATTGGTATTGATCTCTAAACTGAACGTGCTTTATCGGTTTCCCAAGCACAGCCAGACAGACACAAACAAATTTCAGACTAAAGACACACAGTGGGGAACACTTGATAACTTAATTATAATATTGAGTGGTTCCAAGTGCCTAATATGATGAAAACTCTATTCACCTAAGAATATTGAGTTGTTCAAAAAGCTTCAAGCAAGTTTATGATTTGGAAAGCAGATGAATCTTTGATACTCATAAACAAATATTATCTGCAGCAGGGTAGCAATGTTTCTCAGCTTCGAGAGGCTGTAGAAAGTAAACCAATGACTGGAGGGGTAAGAAAGCTTGGTTTCTTTTCAAATCTTGCAGGTTAATAGTTGGAATATAAGAAAGAGGGAAATATCGTCCTCAATAGCCTCAAGTTCTTGTTTTCTAGCTCCTAGAATATTTTCTTACCACACATACTTAGCTGAAATAATACATAAAACACAAATAACTTGCATGTTCCAGCGCCCATGTATTAAGAACTAAAATAAACAGAAGCACTAGTTACTATTTGTCAGCATTTCCTCCGATAAGTGTTCTTATAAGCTGAATTTTAATTTCTTTGATACTGATGGCAACCCTCCACTTAATATGCCTAAGCTTAACTACCTCAGACACCTGAATGTAAAATATCACCTAGAAACTAAGAATTTAATAAAACTGTAAACTAATAGGAGGTCATATTTCTAGACTTCTAGAATAAAAACTTGAAGCTTCTTGATTCCTATCAACCTTAAGGGTCCATGCAAATTAGTTAATAATGTAAGCCATGCTCTAATCAGTAACCTTAATGAGTATGGCATATGGATGCACCTACTTAGAGGGAAAGATTAGTAGATTCATCTGATTATGGGATCAGATAAGGACGAATTTAGATGGATCGATCTGATCACACACATAACTAGTAAAATATTAATCTATGGCCTCCATAAAACAAATCAGTTTACCGGTGAAAATATTTGTCCATTCACAATGTTAATTGCTAGTAATAAAAAACATCAGAACTTAACACTCGTGCATAAATGTATTACGTCACACCTTGTTCATCATTATCTGTTTTCCAATCATCATGAGTTTATTGCCAAAATAGCCTTGTGCAAAAAAATTATATACCAAAATAGCCTCCTCTAATAGCCTTTTATATGCCACATTAGATATGACGTGGATATTATAAGTATTTTTCTTTTATCAATTTCCATATATTCCTTCACTTCATCTTTCTTTTTCGGTAGTTCCATAGAATTACATAAACAAAAAAAGTTCCTCGCTTTCAGGTATGATCATGTGTGATCTTCTGCATATATACTTGAGACCATTGTGCTAGCTAGTTTAATTTTCTTCACGTAGCGTATTTTGTTAGTATTCAAATTGAATGCAACTGTACTGAATTCTTTACCTCAAACTTGACACTTAAAACACTTTTTAGTGTTTACAGATTCTCTTTACATTGTAATTATATTCTTAGTATAATCAAACTGAAGATTGTGAGGACAACGGGTGTATAAATAGTAACTACTATATAGTAATAGCCAACACAATAGACATGAACATGAACTCAAGTACCATAATTCATGCACATTTTTTTTCACAGTGGCTCCCATATATAAAACGCACAGTCAGTAGATCACTTTTTATCATACGATGATGATGAAATTTATTACTCAAGGTATATAAATTAAATTAAATTAAATTAATTTAAATTAAACAAAACAATAGAATAAGTCCCTAACTAGGCCATGAAAGCATTAACAGTTGTTCAAATCATGTTTCATCTACTCTATGCAACGTAACTGACTAAAGTCCCTAACTAACGGTTACTCAGGTGATGAGATTGACAAGGATGTTGGACTCCCTTATTAGTGAGATTGATCCCCCATCTGATTGCTCGAGGTACAAGTAGTATATAGATTTCTTATCCATGTACTTATGTCAATTTCTTGGTTTATTGTATGAATAAAGCTTTTGCGTGGCTTACGGTATTTGTGATTTGCAGGGTGCGGTGAGCTTTTAGACTGAAATCAAGCCAAAACGCTAATGTCATCAAGAGATAACTCCTACTTACATATGTTAGATGCATAATAATGTTATCCAATATATGCAGGTGTAATCTATGAAATCCATGAATAAGTATCAATTGAAACTAGGTGTCCTGTTGTTTTTTTGTACTTTCTACTCAAGAGGTGTGGCAACAGACCTGAAAATTATTTGGTTAAAGAGTCAATGGACTATATTGTTCATCCATGATTATTTGCGTAGGTTCAGGTGGACTAAATTAAGTAGTTAGTTACCTTCATTCAATAAATCCACATGGATGCTGATGTGGTGAAAATACGGTTATAGAAGCAATTAATTTTTGTGGGAGGTTAGAATGGGATATATTTTTTTCTAGAAGGTTATTTTGGCAATTCATTCATCATTATGCTGATAAGGCAGAGGATTTAGGGACAAAGCAAGGAAGTATTTTGGTGTACCCATAGTTAAGGTATCAAGTAATAACTTGGTAATTTCACTTGAACTCTATTAGGTAACTTGCCCATCATTAATAAAAGTCTATAAACATAATGTCGTGATGATAATAATGATTTGGAACTCTCCGTCCATAACAATTCTTCCCCTCTTAAATGAGCCTTGCTGGGGCGATATAGACGGTGTGGGCTGTGGCTACTGGAGACGAAGAAGATGGCGGTGGCACTGACTCCATCGACTTTGAGAAGAGATAGACAATGAGAGTTGAGGTTGTTGTTCCTTATTCTTTGTGGTGGTTTTCTGGGACTGGAACACGAAATTGGCAGAATCCGTAGCAAAAGACCTAAGCGTACAGGTCGGACCAATTAATGGGCAGAGGATTAATGGACAGCGAAATATAGGATTTTTTGGTGTATTAATTGCTATGCTCTCTCCAGTTTTATTGCAACAACGTAACAAATATAAACACACCAATCCTTGAAAAGACAAACTACCCTAAAGGGCAAAAACAACTCTTGCAAGCGAAGTAATTCTTGATCACTTAATGATAACCCTTCGACCCTCTTATATAGAAAAACTTCCTAAATATTAGGAAATCAAGTGATTACTTCTTAATTTGAGTTGAACACTAATAGGTAACTCACCTATCATTACTCTAAGTTGATATATTCCCTGAATTAATTAGCTACAAAAGAGAGCAATTGAGTTATTTATGGTTCAAGTCAGGTTGTTAATCATAGTTCGTAAAAAGTTGTATCGATAAGAGCCCCGTGTAATACATGGAAGTACTCTAAAGCTTCTAACTAGAATGCATAAAACAGTAATCAGGTTCCGTGAGCGCATACAACACCCTCAATGACATGATAGCATGAAAGGTAATCACGATGATGTATGCCATGCACATGTTATGGCTTGGTAACTATACCCAGCAGAGCATTAAAAAACAAACGAGCCACGTGTAATACATGAAAGTACTCTCGAGTTTCTAACAACAATGGATGAAATGGTAATCATGTTCCGTGAGCACAGACAACACCCTCAATGACACAATGACGTGTATGCCATGCATATGTTATAATTTGGCAACTATACCCAGCAGAGCACTAAAATAAAATAACGTGCCAGATCTTATATGGACTTCCCTGCCAGATTACTATTTATCTATGATCTTTCCATGTCTAAATGACAAAAGAGCACGATTTGGTCTTCATTATAAGGTGCATGTTATACACCTGCATACCATGCACATTACAATGAACAAACATCGTTCAAATCTGAAAGATCGCCTCATGATCATGTTTACGTCAAGGAAAACTTTGTTCGGATTAATGAAATCCTATAAGCTCCCCCCCACCCCGTGATGCAAGTGAAACCAATCAAATGGACAGAAGTTAATACTTTAGCTAACTCACCCTTGCACGTAAGAAGCATAAAACCTATCAAGATGAAATCTTTACACCGCACACAAGCTAAACGTAGAAAGAAACACAACTGGCAAGCAGAAAAACCTATCAGGATAAAATCTTTACACCACAAACTAGCAAAACATAAGAACGAACCACTCTCGAGCAGCTAAACGAGTAGCAAAACCCATCAAGATTTAAATCTTTACGCCGCAAACAGTACATAAGATAGAACTACTCTCAAACAACTAGCCAGCTGCAAAAGAAGAAATCTTTCACACAGACAACAGAAACATCGTAAGAAATAAAAATCCAGTCTTGAACAGCTAACAATCAGCAAAACCTAACAATAAAAAATCAATCTTTAACAGCTACCAAGCTGCAAAAACCTAATTCAATCAACATGCAACCATCAAAACAAATTAACACCTAAACAACCTAATAATCAATCGAGTATAATCAATCAGAATGATGAAATTGAGTACCAAACACCGACCTGAATGCTGAAATTGCCGTCAAGAGAGACATTGTGAGAAACCTCAGGAAGAAAATCACCGGTGAGAGCTCCACTGCTCATCATCTGGCGCTCGGTCCGATCGAGATCGGAAGCCAAGGCCGCCAAATCGAACTCGGAGAAGAAGGGGCCTTGCAACACAGTGTTGACGCAATGTACCGCACAGAGCTTGCCCTCTTGTACCTCGTGGTACAACATCCCACCATTGCTCGAAGGCTCACTGGTACTCATCTATGCTGTGAAGATTTGAAGGGTTTGTGAGATTGAATTGGTTGATTTGATGATGATGATAAATCGATAATAGGCTGTTTTCGACTTTAGTTGCAGTTACCTTTGGTTTTTTGTTGGTGAAGAAGATGAATGAAGAAAGCTATATTTTGCAATTGAATTGCTGTAATCCTTTTTTTTATCTTTTCTTACTAGTTTCTGTCTCGACGGGCATTAGAGAAACATAAACTTGGCATTAGAGAAACATTAGAGAAACATAAACTTGGCATTAGAGAAACATAAACTCCATTCTGGATCAAGCTTTCCACTTTGATTATTTACTGTCAAATTTTTCCAACTATAATTACGAATTAATCTTAAACCACAAATGTAAAAGTTAAATTTTAATTATGTAAAAAAATTGAACATTTTACATTTTAGGGGCTAAATTTTAATTATGTACAAAAATTGAATATTTTACATTTGCGGTTTAAGATTAATTCGTACTCAAAGTTGAAAAAATTTGACCGCAAAAAGTCAAAGCGGGAAGCTTGATCCGGGACGGAGGAAGTATAAAAAAATTTTGAAACACGTTTATCATTCAAATAAAATGTACAAAAAGACATATAAACTACTACATTATTCGAAATTTTAACACATGTATAATAAAGAGATCAATTGAAATCAATCATTTTCTGTAAAATAAAATTTAAAGAAGAGCTAACACATTGTGCTAATAATAATCAAATATTGTAAAGTATATGTTCAAGTCTTCAAGGTTTATAAGGTAATAAATTTAAAATTACCTTATAATTTGTCGAAGGCCTCTTTGTATACAACATTTGTAGTCGTATCATATAGGCCTGTAATTAGGTAGAAACCAACCCGGACAGTTAAAACTCGACAAATTATTCATGTACGGGCTGGGTTCTACACCCGCACCCGTCCAAAACTCGCATTTGCCCAATACCCAACCCGCTCTAAGACCCAATTCAGACCCAACCCGTACAGAACTCGACTCAAATTCGACCCGTACCCAAATTTGACCCACGAACCGCCCAGAATCTGACCTGGCACAAATTTTCATCAAGGGGTAAGGTGGGTACCTACCCCCGACCGACCATAAAAAAATTTGTGAAAACATGTGGGAAAATCCCTCACCCGACCAAAAAAAATTCGCGAAAATCTTTGGGAAATTATTAGCGGGGAGAAACATTTTTTTGCCCAGGGTAGGGTGGGTGGGGGACCCTACCCCAACCCCCACCCTGTCTGACAAAAAAAATCGTCGCGAAAACATGTGGGAAATTATTTTCGTGCATGAGATAAAAAAAAATTCCCCCAGCGCAGGGAGGGGTGCCCCCCACCCGCCCGACCAAAAAACATTTTGCGAAACCATATGGGAAATTGTTTTCGTGAAATGAAACATTTTCGCCCAGGTGCGTGAAACTGTTTTCCTGTTTCAATTGTTTTTCAAAACTTCGGGTTGGGTTTGGGTTATAGGTCTTCCTGACTTTAAAATTGTGGGTTGGGTACGGTACAGATTTTAAAATTGTGGGTTGGGTGCGGGACTGCGGGTACATGTTATAAAACCCGTTAAAACCATCGGGTATTAATATATTTTCCCTGCATTCATTCCATATAACATCTTTGCCTCAATAACATGCTTCCCAAGATTTGTTACTATAAGCCTTACTCAATTGCAAAGTTCGGAAGCTTGATCAATGTTACGCAACAACATGATCATGCAACCAACCTTAAGAACAATCATGTGGTTATGGAGTCCAAAACAATTGATATTATTCAGAAACTCAACCATGAACACTTCCGAGATACATCATCTACTCTTGTCAAGCTATCAACGCTTAAATATTCAACGTACTCACCATGAATTTTTAAAATGACGTACTCATTAATTTCATTAACAATGTAATTTGTAGATGCAATAATGGCTCGAATAATGATGTAATTTAGATCTAGTGAGGGATTGGCCAAGTGCTCTAACAATGATGGGTACATAATGTCAACAATGGTATTTATAGGATCACCTAACTCTCTGGTGAGTAGATCATCATGTAGTTTTATATTAACCTCACCATCATTATTTTCACCAGCAACACCATTACCGACTTGTAATATCCACTCCGCGAACTGCCTGGTCTCGTTTATCTTGGCAGGTGAATTTCCAGATTGCATGTGATGTAAAATTTAATGTTAATCAACTCTATAGTTAATAATTTAACAAAACAAAAGTATTGAAACAAAAAAAATACCTGCCACCTCAGGTTTTTAGTTAAATTGAGGACTTCACATGTTGCCCATATTTTAGATGAGCATATGGTTGATTAACTATATCTTATCTTGTTCCGCCAGGAATCACAAGAAGAATATGACTGGAGTCTCCACAAAAAACAACCACAAGGCCACCAAAAGGGTCATGGGGGTGATGCATAGCATCTCTCAAACTCCGATCAACTGCCTCGAAGCAAAATTTATTCGTCATAGAAGTCTCGTCCCATATAATAAGCTTAGTAAACCTTAATAACTCTGTAACATCATAATTTGCACTGATCTTTGAGCATTGAGTCCTCATTAGGATGAAGTGGTATGTCGAACCTCGAATGGGCTGTGTTACCCCTTGGAAGCAACAGTGATGCAATACCACTCGATGCAACTCGGAGAACTAAATTTCCTTTGGATCTCAATCCCGAGCATAAAGTTCTCCATATAAATGTCTTCCGAGTCCTTCCATATCCACATAAGAACAACACTCAACCTTTACCCGAATTGGCAGACGAGATTATCTTCTCGTAGATTGTCCGTTGCTCCACAGTCAATCGTGGATACAACGAATTGAACTCTTCGCTCTCATCATCTTTATCGTTAGATGTCTCATCCACTATGAACTGGTGTGTAACACTGTTTATGATGTCATCTGAAGGTATATGCATACCTTCAAATTGTCAGACAGTTGTAGTTTGATCATAGAAGATTCTCAATCTCCAATAAAGACAAATCTTTAATCTGATCATTCGTGAGTTTCAAACATGTATATTGTAATGCAAAATATGAATGTAATAAAGCATATATGTGTAAGTATGTTTAATAAAATAATACTGAACCATAGTTGTTAGTACCTGGATTGTTTTTTCTCGTGTTGGGTGTTCAATAGGTCAACTGATAATTTCCCATGTCTTCATCCAAACGTCTTTAGGAATTGACATGATGTGAGATAGAAGCAACATTGTGAATAGGTGACAGGTGAAGAAGCCTAGTAACTTGCGTCAATTATTTCACTATCGGTACCTATCATCAAATAAGAGACTTAAGGAACCACATGCGGACTTGTATGAATCATAAATAACACCATTGACTGTTTTTATATCCTCATAGCAAGTCACACCTCTTAATTACATGATTTAACATGAGTTTCATGTAATACTGGTTCTCATTAATAATGTTGACATTATGTATGCGCCCAACACTTTGTGCTTTTGTCTTTTTGCGAGACAATATCTTCTCTCCTTCATTCCAACAATAATGTTGTGGCAATTCATGATACAAAAACTTTCGAGCTTCAGAATTGACTTTGTTCAGTTCGAATCACTGTAATAATTTTGACTGCTTTGCATATGGCTTCTACAGTAATCGGGCATGTATACACCATCTTTAACGTTCACACTTTGCTAACCCTCCAAGTGGAATGACAACCTCTCAACTGCATGAATCCTATAAGGTATGGGAAATTCAAATATTCTCCATATAGCTTCGCATGCAGAAACATACTGGCCGTCAACATGCCTCATGATTTCATCTAAATTGTTCTTGTCCACAAAACTAAGCCATATACGATCACTCTCCTTGGATATATACTTAAATAAATACTTCATAGACCACCCCTAATTGCAGAATTCTATGTTCATGTTCGTCAATACTTCAACATCAATTGATGATTATATGGGATTACATATCTAGCCAAATTTGTAATAATGCAATAGCTTAATAACAGGAGACACGTTGATACTAAATATCTTAAAATTTAAAAAGCGAAAAAAATCGACTTAGTTAGATTAAACATATTGTCAAGCACACTTGGCCATTTTTTCCGACAATTTCATATGTATCCCTTCTCTTGTATATCTGGTACCCATTCTCATCTGTGTGCGTGTTCTCATTTCAACTCTTGGGAAAGAATTTCGTACATTTACCCTTCTTCATGGACGGAGCAGTACACTGCATTGGATCACACATACCGTGCATCGTGTGGTTTGACACGACTTCATACAATTCCAGATGTTTCTCTTTTTCAGGAAGCTCAGCACATATATAATCGTCAATATTATATTAATGGAAGAACACAAGGAGATACCTATTAAATTACAATAGACTTCATGAGCTACTTAAATTATAAACATGTATGATTCTGATCACATTATTATATGAATGGACCAGATTGCCCTCACTAATTGTTTTAGACATCATATTGATGAACTGTGAACAGACCAAAACACCCTCCACAAACTTTTCTATCCAATAGGATTTGAGTATTCTGCCACATGGCATGACAAATGGACCAATAAAAAGTCTAGAAAACTAATTCTATATATATATATATATATATATATATATATATATATACTGAGCATATAAAAGCTGTCCAAGGTTTAAAATCTTCTGATAACTTAAGCTGATTGTAACCTGATTTTAAATCGAATTTTGTGAAAATCTTTTTCTTTTGAATTAAATTTATTAGAGTATCTTTATTAGGTATATTATACCCATCATCTTCTGTATTATCATTTAGCCTTTTATAATTATAAACTATTCTAGCCTTTCCTCTTTTAATTTCACTATGATTTCTTACAATAAATGCTGCTGACCTATGTGGACTTTCTGATTCTCTTATTAAATTATGTTTTATCATTTCAGGAATCTGGTTTTTAAATTCTTCCTTATCTAATGGACTATATTCAATGTTTGCTGTTCTAATAGTGATATCAGGATTTTTAATTTTAAATTTACATTCATATACGACCCTTGATTTCATAATGTCTTCTCCTATTAATCCTTTTTTTTCTAAATGTAATATTATAGGATGATTACTACTTTTAGTGACATCTATTCATTTTTCTAGTTCATGTGTCAACATGTTTGTAAGTAGTCTTAATGTATCATTTTCTATATTGGTTTTTGAAGGATTCTTAAAAAATTCTAAGTTTCCTAGTGAAAGCATTAAGGGGGGGTATAGGCGGATTTTAGCGGTCTCCGTTAACCATAAACATGCATAATTTATATGTGACATAACTAAAAATTTGTAAGAAGATACTTACAATATGAGCGTATGAATAGCACATGCAGTATGAACAATCGTGAGTTGAAAGCGGCGGATGCAGTATGAACAGAGTGAGGTTATATATATATATATATATATATATAAGACTTTAGTATGAAGTTCGGAAGGTATTTGAAGGATTTAAGTAATGAGACTAAGGAAATAGGTTAAGGTTTTTTATGCTGCCATGAGTTGATTTAAGAGTATATATTAATTGCTGGGTAATTAATTCGTGGTTACGACTGAAAGAATGGTTGGCTTTTATAGCCTTACACATGGTAACCTTCTAAACCAGTTTTTATGACCGGCTGCTTATCTATACAATAAAATAAGAAAACAGAAAGAATCTAGCTACGTGTAAAGGAAATAATATTTCTTGACGTCATCGCTTACGTTTTTCCCTTTTATTGAAACCGTCCATCTGTCTTTGTTTCTAGAAGTCTCTGTTGACGTCATTGCATACATTTTTCCCATCTGTTTTTGCTTCTAGAAGTCCCTGTAGTTGCTGACAATTGTGGGAATTGTGTTTGCGACTAAATCAGACTGGCTGTCTTGCATGTTGTCATCTTCTGAGAATGGCCATGGTGTCTCTTCGTTGTTATTGATGTGTTGTTGTTCCAGTGTATTACCTTCTCCTACAAATGGAAGGAGCATGTCCCAATTTGTTGCTGTCCAGATCTGAGTATAATGTCCTTCGGCCATTAGCTTGTACTCAAACCAAGGAAAATACTTGGGAAGAGCTGGAGTCTTCTGTTGTGCCTTTATTACTTCTAAATCGTATCGTGGTTTTGTTCATGGAGCCAATAAAGACTTGAGAAATTAATGTGTTCTTCAATTTTCACCGCTTCTAGCAATGCTTGATCATTAGATGCATTACTAATAAAATTCTTTTTCCGGTGGCTTTGTATATATGGTATTCGCTTCTAGGAAGGATGCAAAATCTTACATCCCATCGTTCGTGAATGAGAAGCAATGTTTCTCGCTACTAATGTAAACTTCTCACCAAAAGTGTTGATAATTTTCTCTGTAATGTCGTGAACAGATTGAATTTGATGTAATCAATCATACCATAATGGTAAAATTGAGTAATCAATTCCTGTGGCATGTCTGTTTCTCCCAAATCTATCTGTAATAATAGTATGCCTGTATCTTTTCCGTCTCTGTTTATTCTTTCTATCACTTTTATTCCGGTATATTTTAACTCTCGGAACACTATCTGTACAATTTTTTGCTGTAATTTGTACAAGACTAAAGGAAATCTTGTACAATTTTTTTTGGATATAATGTCATCGAGACCTTCGATTCTGTCTAATACAGGCTTTAAAGTCTGTCTCCATGGAATGTCGATAATGCGAGCTTTAAAGCTGTTGAAATCTCTGTAGATTGGCTCTGTGTTTTTTACTCTGTCTTCGAGAGTAACAATCTGTTGTTTTAATTTCTGATTTTCAACCTGTAATTTTGTTGTCAGTAACGTTGGGTTTTCTTTTTCTTTTTGGAGAATATGTCTTTGGAGCCTAACAATCTCCTCCTCCTGTTTTTTGAAAATATGTTCAGGGATTTTCTGTGTGATTTTTGAAAATGTTTTTACTTCTTCAGGTTCTATGAAGAAGTCTCTGAGTCCAAAATGTTTTCTAGCCATAGTCATGGCTTCTGAAAAACTGTAGAATCCTTTGTAAAGAGGATCTGTGCATTGTATGTGATTTACAACTGTTTCCCACTTGTTGAAAATTCCAACTTTTGTGCCCCGAAAAATAATATAGTGAGAAAATCTCCTAATATTAGTTTTTTCTGGGGTTTTTTGAGCTGTTTCCATAAAGAAGTATCTCAAAGAATTTAAAATCTGGACTTTTTTTTTGTGGATTATGTAGGGAAAGTATGTATGTGTCAAAGATTGTCAAGAAGACACTGTTGTTTAACTGTTAAATTTATCCCAGCCATGGGCCTGAATTTTTTGGTTTCATCTGTGCAGACTGGTAATGTATTTGGGCCAAAAGTAATAGTCCTTTGTTGGACTTGTGGGCTAGAATTTTTAGGAAATTGTTTTAAAGAACTTGGCCCTGTTTGTGGAAGGTTTTGGTTTGATATCGCTATCACAAAACACCGCCGCTGCCGTGTTTCTTGTCAGAGATTTCTTGATCTCTCTTGCTTTTTTCTTCATCAGAAATATCCATTGCTTTTGCTTTATCTGTTTGTTGAGGATGTATAAGCCTTCTCATTTTCTGATCTTTATCCATGAAACAACTTGTTCAAGTTTCTTGATAAGATATCAGCAATAGTATTATTGTTTCCTTTAATATGTTCAAAATTTATAATATATCCACTTCCTTGTATTATGTTTTTTAAATTAATCAATCTAGTTCTATTTACTTTGATCATTTTTAATGAATTTAACTATGGCTTCACAATCTGTTCTGACAGTAATTCTTTATTTAAGAAAATCTTAAATTTTTCTAATGCATTAATTAATGCCTGTATCTCATAGTCTAAACTAGTCCAGTTTAATCCTGTTTTATTAAAGTTTCCACTAGTATAAGCGCAAACCTTTTCACTATTTTTTGGTAAATATTTATTTGTTTTACAAAGAAGAACAGCTCCCCATCCTTCTTTACAACCATCTGTTTCTATGATGATGTAGTCTGTTAGTAATGGTAATTCTAATGGTTTAATCTTTTTTACAACTTCTTTTATTTCTTTAACTAATTTACTATCTTCCTTATTGAATCTTCGTTGACCATTTTTTGTTGTTTTACTGTATAATGGTCCTACTAGTTTTGATAAGTTAGGAATAAATTTTCTAGCATAATTTACTAAACCTAGAAAAGCTTGTATTTGTTGTAAGTTTTCAAATTTTTCAGGGAAATCAATAATTTTTGTTGAAATATGGGGTTGTAATTCTATTTTTTCATTTTCGATTTCTAATCCTAGAAATGAAAATTTTCTTTTAAAAAGTTCCATCTTTCTTTTTGAAACTACTATATTATGTTTTTTAATATCATTAAATACTTTTTTTAAATGATTTTCATGTTCATAAATTGATTCACTGGCTACTAAGATATCATCTATGTATACCATGCAAAAATCATATTTTAAGAATATGTTATCCATAAATCTTTGAAAAATTGAAGGAGCGTTTTTTAGTCCAAAACTTAAAACATTCCATTCAAATTGTCCTTCTGAGCATGTAAAAGCTGTCCAAGGTTTAAAATCTTCTGATAACTTAAGCTGATTGTAACCTAATTTTAAATCGAATTTTGAGAAAATCTTTTTCTTTTGAATTAAATTTATTAGAGTACCTTTATTCGGTATATTATACCCGTCATCTCCTGTATTATCATTTAGTCTTTTATAATTATAAACTATTCTAGCCTTTCCTCTTTTAATTTCACTATGATTTCTTACAATAAATGTTGCTGACCTATGTGGACTTTCTGATTTTCTTATTAAATTCTGTTTTAGTGGTTTTTTTTATCTATAGACATATTTTGTTTATATAATAATTTTAGACATAAATAACATATTTCTTTAAAGCATATATTACACTGTGATCTTTTTTCAATACTTGGAAAATAACCGCAATTGAAACATTTAATATAATTATTTTCTCTTTTACTAATCCATTCATGTTTACAATCTTCTTCTCTATTCATGTAAGTATAAGTAATTTTAGTAAGTTGGCTATCATTGTCACTACTATAAATACTATAGATTGATTCATCATCCGAATCGTTTATGTCTAGAGGTTCTATTTTATATTCTCCTAGCTGTTCTACCAAGTTACTTCTTTTTGCGTTTTTATTCTTGTTAGGACATCTATTTGCTAAATGTTTTTCATCCCCACATATAAAACATCTATTGTAAGATATCATAGTGAAATTAAAAGAGGAAATGCTAGAATAGTTTATAATTATAAAAGACTAAATGATAATACATGAGATGATGGGTATAATATACCTAATAAAGATACTCTAATAAATTTAATTCAAAAGAAAAAGATTTTCTCAAAATTCGATTTAAAATCATGTTACAATCAGCTTAAGTTATCAGAAGATTTTAAACCTCGATGCCTTTTACATGCTCAGAAGGACAATTTGAATGGAATGTTTTAAGTTTTGGACTAAAAAACGCTCCTTCAATTTTTCAAAGATTTATGGATAACATATTCTTAAAATATGATTTTTGCATGGTATACATAGATGATATCTTAGTAGCCAGTGAATCAATTTATGAACATGAAAATCATTTAAAACAAGTATTTAATGAAATTAAAACACATAATATAGTAGTTTCAAAAAGAAAGATGGAACTTTTTAAAAGAAAATTTTCATTTCTAGGATTAGAAATCGGAAATGGAAAAATAGAATTACAACCCCATATTTCAACAAAAATTATTGATTTCCCAGAAAAATTTGAAAACTTAAAACAGATACAAGCTTTTCTAGGTTTAGTAAATTATGCTAGAAAATTTATTCCTAACTTATCAAAACTAGTAGGACCATTATACAGTAAAACAACAAAAAATGGTCAACGGAGATTCAATAAGGAATAGTAAATTAGTTAAAGAAATAAAAGAAGTTGTAAAAAAGATTAAACCATTAGAATTACCATTACTAACAGACTACATCATCATAGAAACAGACTACATAAAAGAGATTCAAGTTCTTTAAAACAATTTCCTAAAAATTCTAGCCCACAAGTCCAACAAAGGACTATTACTTTTGGCCCAAATACATTACCAGTCTGCACAGATGAAACCAAAAAATTCAGGCCCATGGCTGGGATAAATTTAACAGTTAAACAACAGTGTCTTCTTGACAATCTTTGGCACATACATACTTTCCCTACATAATCCACAAAAAAAAGTCCAGATTTTAAATTCTTTGGGATACTTCTTTATGGAAACAGCTCAAAAAACCCCAGAAAAAACTAATATTAGGAGATTTTCTCACTATATTATTTTTCGGGGCACAAAAGTTGGAATTTTCAACAAGTGGGAAACAGTTGTAAATCACATACAATGCACAGATCCTCTTTACAAAGGATTCTACAGTTTTTCAGAAGCCATGACTATGGCTAGAAAACATTTTGGACTCAGAGACTTTTTCATAGAACCTGAAGAGGTAAAAACATTTTCAAAAATCACACAGAAAATCCCTGAACAGATTTTCAAAAAACAGGAGGAGGAGATTGTTAGGCTCCAAAGACATATTCTCCAAAAAGAAAAAGAAAACCCAACGTTACTGACAACAAAATTACAGGTTGAAAATCAGAAATTAAAACAACAAATTGTTACTCTCGAAGACAGAGTAAAAAACACAGAGCCAATCTACAGAGATTTCAACAGCTTTAAAGCTCGCATTATCGACATTCCATGGAGACAGACTTTAAAGCTCAGATAGATGTAATCAAGGTCTCGATGACATTATATCCAAAAAAAATTGTACAAGATTTCCTTTAGTCTTGTACAAATTACAACAAAAAATTGTACAGATAGTGTTCCGAGAGTTAAAATATACCGGAATAAAGTGATAGAAAGAATAAACAGAGACCGAAAAGATACAGGCATACTATTATTACAGATAGATTTGGGAGAAACAGACATGCCACAGGAATTGATTACTCAATTTTACCATTATGGTATGATTGATTACATCAAATTCAATCTCGCTGACATTACAGAGAAAATTATCAACACTTTTGGTGAGAAGTTTACATTAGTATAGCAGGAAACATTGCTTCTCATTCACAGACAGTAGGATGTAAGATTTTTGCATCCTTCCTAGAAGCGATGACCATACATACAAAGCCCGTAAAAAGAATTTTTATCAAGATGCATCTAATGATCAAGCATTGCTAGAAGCAGCGGTGAAAATTGAAGAACACATTAATTTCTCAAGTCTTTATTGGCTCCATGAACAAAACCCTGATACAGTTTTAGAAGTAATAAAGGCACAACAGAAGACTCCAGCTCTTCCCAAGTATTTTCCTTGGTTTGAGTACAAGCTAATGGCCGAAGGACATTATACTCAGATCCGACAAAGAACAAATTGGGACATGCTCCTTCCATTTGTAGGAGAAGGTAATACACTGGAACAACAACACATCAATAACAACGAAGAGACACCATGGCCATTCTCAGAAGATGACAACATGCAAGACAGCCAGTCTGATTTAGACGCAAACACAATTCCCACAATTGTCAGCAACTACAGGGACTTCTAGAAGCAAAAACAGATGGAAAAAATGTAAGCAGTGACGTCAACAGAGACTTCTAGAAACAGAGACAGATGGACGGTTTCAATAAAAGGGAAAAACGTAAGCGATGACATCAAGAAATATTCTTTCCTTTACACGTAGCTAGATTCTTTCTATTTTCTTATTTTATTGTATAGATAAGCAGCCGGTCATAAAAACCGGTTTAGAAGGTTACCATGTGTAAGGCTATAAAAGCCAGCCATTCTTTCAGTCGTAACCACGAATCAATTACCCAACAATTAATATATACTCTTAAAGTAACTCATGGCAGCTTAAAAAACCTTAACCTATTTCCTTAGTCTCATTACTTAAATCCTTCAAATACCTTCCGAACTTCATACTAAAGTCTTATATAAAAAAAAAAAAAAATGTATAACCTCACTCTGTTCATACTGCATCCGCCGCTTTCAACTCACGATTGTTCATATTGCATCTGCTATTCATACACTCATATTTTAAGTATCTTTCTTACAAATTTTTAGTTATGTCATATATATATATAAATGAAAGAATAAGCGTCACTCTGAGGAGTCGAAATTGACTTGTAAGTCACGTTCATGCTGCTCAAGTCCCACTAGAGGTTCGGTACTACCATATGAAGGGGGGGGGGGGGGGTGGAACTGGCATCAATATGGGAAGATTTGGCATGCACTTTGATAGCCGTCTATCAAAATTAGAAATGAAAATCGACTTGGAAGTCACCTTCGTGATGCTCAAGTCCCATGAGAGCTTCGGTATTATTACCGTATGAAGGGGGGAGAAGTGACTGGTAACAAGTTGGGAAGGTTTTTGGCATGTATTTTGAATAGTCGTCTATGGACATTAGAAGGGGAAATCGACTTTAGAAGTCATCATGCCACTCAAGTTTCATGAGGGCTAGTTTCTACCATATGAAGGCGGGAAACTAACGTGCATATACACCTGTAAAAAATGGACATACTAAATGATTTGGCCGAAGCCTTCCTTCCCACTAGTTATGGACTATTTTATGTTGTTGCTTGGAGATACAAATTATTCGATTAATGATACTTAGATGGACACTTTTAATACTTTAGGGAGAGTTGATAAAATGCACACCATTTTTTACGCTTTGAGGGAATACCCTACATTATATTTCCTTGCAAGAAGGTTGTTGGCCGGTAGCATAGGAGGTGTCAAGGTGCCATGTTTGCGAGTCAATATACAAAATATAGGGTCATATCTCCTTAAACGATACCATTTTTCATATATACTTTAAGTCGACATACAAGATATGCAATAAATATACAGAATGCCAATGGCGATCCTTATGTGTCAGTACACGTTTGAAGTTTCATCTAACACGCTTTGACCATGATAGGTTGGACTACTCTATAACATCATGAACTCCTCACGTGTGCCCTCGATATGATAATTTTCCAGGGATAGAAACGAGAATAAAGTACTCTATACTTGAGAATTTTAAAGAGTGCAATCAATATGTACCGTGTACAGTAGTTCCTTAAAAATCCAAAGTGACGTATTTGTATATATCCCTAAAAGATAAAAGATGGAGATATGATACAGACTACCGTTTTTACATCGACAGAGAAAATAAAAATTATTCATCAAGTTTACGACATTTTAATCAAACTTCTACTTCGGTATTAAAAAAAACCACCCATACGTAAAAATTGAGACACGATAACGATATCGCGCGACCCACGGTGACACCTAGACCTTGTGAAATGTATTAAAATATTGTTGGATTCATGTGAAGCAGGAGATGAGGATTGATTGTATTGTAGAGAGTTAGCTCACCGGTTAAGTGGTCCACCAGGAGAGGCATCTAGATTAACGGCCGGTTCGAAAAGCGCCCTTTGGTATAGAGTGAAGTGAAACACGCTTATTCAAGAAAGAAAGCAAAGCAAGCACACAGGTAGGTTTGATTTTATTGTTTAGTTGTGTTTTGTTGATTGGCATAGAAATCATCGAAACAGCAGTACATACAACAAATTAGTGACAATCAATAAACACAAACCAAACGACGATCTTCCCTATACACTCTCATTCCTCATATTAACAACAAAGCTTGCTCATTTCCTCTCCATTCTCTCCTCCAGATCTCTCTTTTCTCAGCTTCAGTTTTCTTCTTTTCTCAAGGTTTGTTCTTTTGTCTGTCCAGTTTGATAAATCGGTTTGGTTTTCGGCTAATTAGTGTGAATTGGACTGATTGTGATTGAATTGAATCGATTTCTTGTCAATTGTTCAGCTGAGTGTTGGTTAATTGTTTACTGTGAGCTGATTAGCTGTTCTTGGAGCTGAGTTTTGATGTGTTGTTTTGTTATTGATTCGATTTCTGATCCTAAGTGATTCGATTTCTGATCCTGAGTAATTAATGTAGTTTGCGGCAGCAATCAAGATGTCATTTTTCTGTATGGGTTGTTTGCGTTAGCATTTCTAGGCTATGTAGTTATGACTGTGAGCTTCAATTTCCTCATTCTATCAAGGTTTGTTCTGTCTTTCAGTCCAATTGGGATATATCGGTTTGGTTTTCAGCTAATTACTGTTACTTGGGTTGATTGTGATTGCATTTAGTCGGTTATGGGTGAACTGTTGTTTTCATGTCAGTGGTTCAGCCGGGTTTTTGTCAATTGTTTATTGTGAGATGATTAGCTGTTTATTGATCTGTTGTTTTGATTGTTTCGGTTTCTGATCCTAAGTAATTAATGTAGTTGTTTGCGGCAGCAATCAAGACGTCATTTTTCTGTATTGGTTTTTTGCCTTAGTATTGTTAGGCTATGTAGTTTTAACGGTGAGCTTCAGTTTCCTCATTTTCTCAAGGTTTGTTCTCGCTTTCAGTCCAATTTGGATAAATCGGTTTGGTTTGTAGCTAATTAGTATTTTGTGGATTGAATCGAATCGGGTATGGGTAAACTGTTGTTTTATTGTGAATTGTTCGGCTGAGTGTTGGTTAATTGTGTATTGTGAGCTGATTAACTGATCTTGCAGCTTCATTTTGATGTGTTGTTTTGTTATTGATTCGATTTCTGATCCTAAATAATTAATATAGCTGTTTGGGGCAGCAATCAATACGTCATTTTTCTATATGGGTTATTTGCCTTGGCATTTCTAGGCTATGTAATACTGTGAACTTGAACTAAACAGAGTGTAAGTGCACTTTGTATTTTTTGTCAATTCTGTAGATTAATTTGAAGAACAGCTACTAAATTGGACATAAATATACATACGTGTATATATTCGTAGCGCAATTTTCCTTTCGTGTTGTCTGTTTGCTTGTCTACTCTTCTATTTTTCTTAGTTTATCAATTGCTGGAGTCTTTGTTTGCTTTCTACTAAAGGGATTTCTGTTACTGATAGATCTGGTGGCATCTGAGTGAGAAAATGGCTTCTATCCAGTCACCAGTGTCATTCACTGGGAATTTGGTTACAAAACCTACTGCTTCCGATCTTCTCAGGAGCTCGAGCAATGGTGTTTGTGGTGTACCTTTAAATTCCCTTGGGAAGGCTCAGTTAGGAGCCAAAAGGAGAGATGTCACTGCTATGGCCAAGGTCAGAAGAGTTAGAAAACACGAGTATCCATGGCCAAGGAACCCTACCCCAAATGTGGAGGGGGGACCTCTAATTCACCTTTCGTCTTTCAAGCCTTTGACAGACAGGCCAAAACCAGTTACTTTGGAGTTCGAGAAACCTCTATTGGAAATGCAGAAAACAATGAATGATGTATGAACCTCGTAAAGCGCTATGATGCATTTTTCTAGTGAAAACCCATGATGAGGAAAAACATGACCCCTTTACATTACTTCTGGCAGGTGCAAAAGATGATGAATGAAACTGGTCTTGATATGAGCGGACACCTTCAAGAACTCGAGAAAAAATATCAACAGGTTTAGCTCATCCTAATGCTATCTTTGTTTACTTTTACTAGTGCAAGAGTAGAACTATTACTGCTACCCGTACTGTTTTTTCAGGATCTTAATACTACTTAATAAGCAAATTATCAACCTTTTAACTTCAATTTCCCGTGTTGACTGTTATTGCACGAGGGTATACTGCTACCAAACCTGATACATTTTTTGCTTTCATGCCTGCAGAAAATGAAAGCGCTGTACACAAATTTAACGCCTATACAACGTGTGCATATTGCACGGCACCCTGATAGGCCGACATTTCTTGATCATATCTTCAATATTACTGACAAGGTTTGCTACATTTTAATATTTTATAGTCCAGCTGTCTACTCATACATTTATTTCATAAGAACCAATGTATAGTTGTATTCGTCCCCTCTTTTCAATACTTGCAAGTAGTAAAAAAGGATTTAACGACGATAAGAGGCACTCTTCTAGTTCCATGAATATTTTGATTTTTGTATTGGCAGTTTATCGAACTTCATGGTGATAGAGCTGGATATGACGACCCTGCGATTGTGACTGGACTTGGTTCGATCAATGGCAGAACTTACATGTTCATAGGCCATCAAAAGGGACGAAATACAAAAGAAAATATTCAGCGCAACTTTGGCATGCCAACTCCTCACGGGTGTGCATTTAGGAATTATTTTTTTTCTTTCTTTCAAGCAACATAGGAAAAAAGATGCCATTGCTTATCTACTGCTAATACCAACTCATGGCGTCAACAGTTACCGAAAGGCACTGCGTCTGATGAACTATGCAGATCACCATGGTTTCCCAATTGTAACTTTCGTCGACACACCAGGAGCATATGCTGACCTTAAGTCTGAGGAACTTGGCCAAGTACTGTTGCATACTGAATCTGTAATTGAAAATTTCTGAGTGACTTAAGCATCCTTCCTAATTGTTTGTTCTTGTACATTCAGGGTGAAGCCATTGCATATAATTTAAGGGCTATGTATGGTCTTAAGGTACCAGTAGTTTCAATTGTTATTGGTGAAGGTGGCTCTGGTGGAGCTCTGGCTATTGCTTGCGCCAATAAGCTACTTATGCTTGAAAATGCCGTCTTCTATGTTGCCAGGTGCTTTTACATCATTATTCTTCATGTTAATGTTATGTAATATAAGTTCTTGTCTGTAATGTTCATAATCTATATAGTTTTTGCTTGTGCCACGCCCAGATAATGCTTGAAAATGCAGTCATCTATGCTGCCATGTGCTTTTACATTGTTGATGTTCAGGCTAATGTTATGTAATACTATAAGTTATTGTCTGTTTGTATCTGATCTATATAGTTTTATAGACGATAACTGTCTTTAGCATAGTTATACCCTGACTACCATTTTTAAGCCGTATATTTACTTTTAATTAGCCACCTTTGCGATGACCTGTTCTGCATTTTCTAGTATCTAACCTTGGTTAATATGCTAGTTTCTGCGAAAAAATTATGTCAGTCCTTTTTCCCGTTTCGTAATCTCGCTTTGTGGAGATCAAAAGCAGGGGCCCTCTACTTATGTGTACCCTGCCATCCTATTGAATGCAAAATTAATTCTCATAAGACTCTTGAAGAGGTGGAGATGAGCATTAAGAAGCAATTTTGAGGCGGCATATTTGTTTTTATCTACTGAGTTCCTTGTGAAGTGCTCATTGTTTCAGTTTACAAGTTTGTTCATTTCTCCATGCTGAATTTATAGCTCTTCTGACATGGTCATTTCCGTTTCAATGTGACAGTCCTGAAGCATGCGCTGCAATCTTATACAAGTCTGCGAAAGCTGCCCCAAAGGTGGTTAAATAATGCCAATTTTATATGTACTGGACATGCCATTCACATGTCATAGTCGTAATTTGCTTTACTTGATTTTTGTTTCCAGGCTGCTAAGGTGTTAAAGATAACTGCCGGGAGTCTTACCAAGATAGGAATTTGTGATGGTGTCATCCCTGTAATATTCCTTTTTCCTTTGGTTGCTTGTGCATGTTTCTTCCATTTCCCCACTCTCTTTTTTCTTTTATAATTTGTGCATTGATGGTCACTTGTTTTGCAAGAATACCAGAATAAATTATTAATCTTCTTCAACTTTGTCCTTTTAAAGAATGTGTGGGAACTGGAAATAATCATTGGAGAGCCACACACATTTAAATGATTGGCTAATAATCCAAATTAGATTGCTCCTCACATTTTTATCTTATAGCTTTCAAACATGTTAATGGTTCGATAAATTATACTAATTTTCTATACATTTAACATCATGCATCTTCTTGTAGGAACCTCTTGGTGGTGCACATGCGGATCCCCATTGGACATCTCAACAGTTAAAAACTGCAATAGTTGAATCGGTAGATGTGAGTAGCATTTTCATAATTTCTTTTAATAGTGTGGATGTGTGCATCTGTTCATTGGAGGTCTAAGACATATGGTGTGTGCAGGAACTCCTAAAGATGGACACGGAAACACTACTTAAGCATAGGGCTGCGAAGGTCCGTGGAATTGGCCGTGGGATTACATCACTTAATGTTGATCCCAAAAAAAAGCGCAACATGAGAAAATCAGATGTACCGCCTGTTGAAGTGGAATTGAGGGAAACAGTTGATAAACTTAGACAGAAGCATATTGAAGCTTTTAGAAATGCTACACAGCTCCCGACGACGGATTTAGAGAAGATGATTGTGACATTGAAGAAAGACACTGATGCTTATTACGTTGAGGCTGCTAAAGTTCTAGGTTATCAGGAAAAGTTTAAGATGCTACGGGAAAAAATTGTAAAAGCCAGGAAGGTGGCACTCACGACGCCTCCTGCTCTAACTGAAGAACTTGACAAGCTTAAGCGTGAATTTCGAAGAAAGATTCCTTCAACTCCAGATTACCCCAGCCTGAAAGCTAAGCTTGATATGATAAAAGACTTAAGAGAGACTTTGTATATTGCAAGCTTGAGGGATCATAAGCCAATCGAAAAACTCGAGCGTGTAAAAGATGTACTCATGTCCTCGGGTTTGAGGGCCAAGGGTAAGTTGGCAATGAGAAAGTTGGCACAAGCTAGAGAGATACCAGATGATGAAGAGTCAAAAGCTAAGATTGTGGCTATTCATGAAGAAATGCAAAAGGCCATTTTAGAGGTAATGGAAAAAATAGACAAGATCGAGGGGCCCCCAGCTGGTGCTGCAAGAAAAGTGACCGAGAAACCGTCAGTTGGAAGTACAGAAGATGACCAGTCTAACCATGGTGAGTTTCACATTGTTAATCTGGACCTTAACTGCATCAATGTCTTTAGATCAGTTTGCTACAATTTATTGAAAAAAACATAACTCCGTGCAGGTTAAAGAATCTATAAGAACTCCGTAATTACATACTTAAAATCTCAAGAAAATGCATGTTTGTTTTGAGATGGGGAAAAAAAGGCACAGCTCCTGAAACTAGCGACTTCGTTAAAATTGTCATGGTTTGTTATTATTAACTGACCCGAGTTCTGATACTAGTTTGCTTCTGAAAATAATCTTCGTTTTGTCAGAACACAATTCCTGGGAGGACTGTGTTTCTAAAAGTCAGTCTTTTTTTTTTTGCCTGATATTTTCCGATGTTGGTTTTCTGTTACTGCATTCGTCCTATAATTTGTATGGTATTTAAGGGGTGCACATAACATTTGACAGTTGTGTTTATTGCCATCCTATAACTATTTTGTGATAACAACAATTGCAGATGCTGAAGTTCTTTTAGATGAAAGCTTGGCCCCTGTAGAAGATGAAAGCTTGCCTCCTGTAGAAAATGGAATCGTGCCCCATGTAGAAGATGAGAGCTTGAACCCTGTAGAAGATGAAAGCTTTCCCCCTAAAGTATCTGTTGAAGCTTGATCAACACCGAGCATGGAGAAGTTTCCTGAAGCCGTTAGTCTATTTGTATGCAGAACTATCTTCTTCTTCCTGGAACGATGAGGTTTAGCTTGCAGTTAATGAAAGTCCAGAAGGTGATATTCAACTTTCTTTGTTCAGCTGGCATTTGTTATTTATGCTTGGAGTTTTCGTTCTACATTATCGGACTTTATCTAGTTCAGTTGATTGGTTCAGATAGGCATAGAACATTGGACTAGTCACTTTGAGTTCCTGGATCAACTGAGTGTTCTGTTTTTTTCTTTCTTCTTTTTCTTTTTAAATTTTGGGTTGTATTTTTATTACATAAACTTACAGCGACTGCTGCTGATCCAGCAATGTGTATCTGGTAACATTTCAATAATTTGTGTCAGGATAAGATCTGGCTTAGTACTCATCAAATGCTACTGCCAGTGGAATTTCTCTTCGAATTTCGAAATTGTGATGTTGTTTTTAGTCTCTTATTGGAAAGATTTCATTCAATCCCATGTCAAATTCAAGAACTTAAACAGTTTAACCCACCATGCCTTAATTACATCTCTTCATCGTCTACTGACCAACTACCAAGTTAGATGAGTTTATTGAGGTCTATTTACTGGCTAATTCATTTCTAATCATCTACCCTTTAGTTTTACTAAACGGAACCATACTACATCAGAAAAGCAAGGAAGTGCATTCCATAGCACTGTAGATCACACTACAAGAAGCATGACAAGAACCAAGGACACCAACATTTATGTAGTTACTACTATCAAGAATAAGATTCCCATATCAATTTTCGTCAACAAAATAATGCACTCCCCCAATTTGATATGGTATTAGAGCTGGTCCAAGTTAATGATAATTGACCCATCCGATAATAATTTCGGCTTGTCACTGTGGCCTACTTGTGAGGTGATGTGTTAAACAACATTGTCCAATTTCATAAATTCTTTATCTGTTGTAATTAAATAATTGAATAATGACATCCCGCAACCTTGTCCAAATAAGTAAACGAGAATCTTTATTTCATACAAGGGGAACAAGATCCTTCCCACCACAATTCAATTTCAGAGTTTCAATCAAATAGTATGCGGCTAGCACGAACTTATCATCCATCTCACACCAAGCTAATAGCCGATTTGCTAAAACTCTTCGGAATTGTTTATGAAAGAAATAAACTAGTTGATTTCACTAATCATGAAATTGTACCATAGAAGTATAGAACAAAACAAACACATTCCATTCCATTCAAGAGCAATGATAAGATTATAAGTAATATGAGAAAAGAAAAACAAGAAAACACCAAAATTTATTCACCATTCATTTCTATAAAAAAAACTAACAGAGAAAGGGAATAACAGCCTTTCTATGTCTCGGATACTCCTCACCAAACTTGTCCAAATACCACTTCCTACTAGCCACAGCCCTGGGCACCAAATTAGCACAAGTATACAAGAAAAACCCGAATGCAGCCCACGACCAGCACATAAAAGCCCAGCCCAACCACTCCACCATCTCCCCCAAATAATTCGGACTCGTAACCCACTCAAAAAGCCCACCCTTAGGCACTTTATACCCACCTCCACTCTCCTTCAACCTCATCAACACATTATCCGCCCATATATTCACCACCATCCCACCCACAAACACCACCCCTCCCAAACCCACCCGGTACCAAAACCACCTGTCGGAGTCCAAGTCCGCATACTCCGACACCCACCTCGCCTGCAAGTACCCATTGAGCAAGTTGAACACGAACGCAGTCACCGCTATGCTTACCGGAAACCCGGGTCGGGTCGACCCGGATCCTCGAATATAGGGTCGGGTCGACCCTGAACCGAATGATCCGGGATTTTGATTTTCGGGTCGGGTCAACCCGGATTTAATCGAATCAGGCCTTATGGGTTTGGACGGGGTCGAAGGACCGGGTCGGGTCGAGCCGGATTGGATGTAATTGGGGGTTTTAAGGAAGAGGCGGAGGGGGTAGATGAAGGTGCGGTGGGTGTAGTGGAGGAGGAAGAAGGAGAGGAGGAGGTAGGCGCGGGGGTTGCGGTGGTTTTTGCCGGAGGGGAAGAGGAGGAGGGAGAGGAAGACGGTGGGGCTTTCCATGAGGCACCAGGCGAGTGGTGGGGGGATAGTGGGCCCCCAACCGGGTCGGGTGTGTTTGCCATAAGGGGCGGTGAGGAAGAGGAGGGAGAAGATGGTGGGTGGTGTGATCAGGAACAGGGTTAGGACTGCGTATTCGTAGAATTGTTCGTCGGAGATCAGCTGGAGTAGTAGGACCATGGTTGATTCACTCACTCTAGAGAGAAAAGGGAGAAATTTGTTTCATTTTATTCTACTACTTGTACTACTAGTCTACTAGATTATTGGATTGGGTCAAAATTATATTAAATAAATAAATGTACTAAACGAGTCTTTGGATCTCACGATTGTTTTGTTTTCTTACTCATCATTGGCCATGGTGTATTCCAGTTTAATTTACCCGTATTTCATTTTGATCCGTCTCAAATTCAATTATTCATTCCTTTAATGTAAAATTTCGCTCTTTTTATTCACTATCTCCTTCCTACTTTATTACTACCTCTCCTACTTTATTCACTTTTTTCTTAAGACTTATGTCTGACCCCGCAGGTAATTGAAACCGGGACGGAGGGAGTATCACCTGACGGATTTATTGCATTCGTCAACAATACAAACTTTACTTATTTAATCCGAACTATCCGTAAAACTATATACCTCAAATTTATTTATTATAAATCGTATCAAAAGGCTATTTATTTTAGAATTTTACGATAAATATGCAGTATGGTATATTTATCACTATTTACTAACTTTTCATCAAATATACTCTCGTCGTCCTGAATTCAACTTTAGTGTGTTTGGACAAAAGTTTTAATAGAATAGTTAATACAATAGGAGAAATAGTTATAAAGTAAGTATATTGAATAAACTATTACCGTTTGAGAATTATTCGCGGTCAAAGTTCAATTTTATTGATCACGAATTAGTGCAAACTGGACAATTGACATGGGACGGAGGTAGTATATGTCAGTGATACTTTATTCGTTATCTTTCTACTTTATCACCATTTATCATACTTTATTCAATCTTATCTTAAACTTTGTGTTTGGTCCCGTTGTAAGTTGAACAAGAACAAAGGATTATTATTGATCTCTCCTATTTTTACATTTATAGTAAATAATTTCATTTTCCTTAAAGTTTTCTATTAAATTTTCCAATAGAAAATGAGAAAACATTAGTTTTACATCTAGAATAGTGTTACATAAAATCTGTAGCCGACTACTATGATTTATCTGTAACCTTTAACTCATGAACTGATCGTATAGGAATCTCCTTTTCTCTAAAGCATATAAAAAACTCATCTTTGTAGTAGTATATCCTAAAAAACTCTTTCTCCAGTTGCATACAGATTCCAAAAAATGGTCGTGGCGAAATAAAGACATGATGTTAGCGTCAGGAATGCTTGAAATGATCCTAGCCACTGCACAAAGAATCCTGTCCCAATTGTACTGATTATAGCTGCCAATGTTCCAGCCGAATTCGAAATCCCTGTAATCGAGTAATTCGCATAAAATTTAGACTACTCGTTATGAAATTTACGTTAAACAGCATCAGCAGAATGGATCGAAGAGTTATACCATGTACAAATCCTGCACACTGTGGGGCAATGTCCTGATCATACAATGAAATAAGAAGATTTATTCAATATCAAAGCCTGGAAATATGAGTTGTGTATTGCTGACATAAAGATCCTGGATGCATTGAAGCGAAAGCTTACATGCATATTGAGCAGAAAGCCAGCTTGGCTGAATGAGCTAAAACTCAAGGCTATAGTAATGTATATGGCTGCAACAATTGGTGTTTTCGCGTAGTTCAAGCAGAGTAATGCCATGCCAGGTCCCATAAATCCAACTGTCTGTGAATGAGATTTACAGGTTAAATAGTCGAGATTCTGTGTATCATAATGTAGAAAAGGAGCATGAGATTTTGAACCCACACTCTAATTAAGGATTCCGTTTTTGGCACAGGAAAATAACAAAGAGAGATTCTTCTTAGCACCCAAGATCTTCCAACATTACCTGCATGATTTTCCTGGCAGATGTTGTAGAGTACCCTGATTTGATTAAGTAATCAGACATTGCTCCAGCAACGTAGCCTGAAATAGCCATCGTACCCCATGGAACTGCACTGAACCAAGCCGCTTGCCTCAAGTTCACATCGAACACCTGAAAAGGAAACAACATTCAACAAACAACATATTTAGATACATCATCTTAACATTCATTCATATGGAATGCATTTTACAGCAATTAAAATCTTGAATCACGCGTACGAACGGTGTAACGGCAGAAAATTGAAGCAACGGATGAAGGAGATGCACGAGAAGTACTCACAGTTTTGAAGTAAACAGGCATCCATGATAGAAGAACAAAGTACCCCTGCATTCAAGAAACTACATTAAAAATGAAAACATATACCAAGAAAATCAGGGGAAAAGAAAACGAACAGAAAACGGACCCAGTTATTCGTAACATTAGCCAAGATAATTGCCCATGTTGCCATTTTGGATAAGAGAAGCCTTAAAGGTGGAAGTTTGCCACCCTTAATCACTTGATGAGTATCTGACTTCCCTGCTTGGATTAACCGTAATTCGGCCTTACTGATGGAACTGCAGTCTTGCGGGTCATTTGTGACCCCGTAAGTCCATGTCACCAACCAGAGAAGCCCGAGAGAAGTGAAAAGGATGAAAGGGCCAGAGACTCCGATTGATGACATTACCAGCGGTGTTATGACCAATCCGACCACATTTCCAAGCTGGAATCCTCCCATAGATAGTCCAACAGCCGTCGCTCTCTCATGCGTAGGAAACCATCTAATAAGGCCAATATACACAACATCACACAATCACTCTTTTGCCCGAATACACGAATGTCTTACAATTCTATGAGTCTTGCTAACGTGCATTTACCTTGATAGGAGGTGATTCATTGAGGGTAAAGCTACACCTTCAGCCAGTCCGAAGAAAGCACGAACAGCCAAGAGTGTTGCCGTGGAGTGATTAGCAGCCCATGGAGTGAGAAGAGTAGCAATCGACCACAACGCTGCACCCCACGCGATCACTGTTTTTCCTCCGTATTTGTCAACCAATGCACCTCCGATCGCGGAGGAACACATGTATCCCCAGAGAAATGATGACTAGCCATGAACAGAATAGCGGCATCATCAGTAATGTAAAAGAGCAGCAGTTAATTGCAGTTAAATTAAAGACAATAAACTCTCTTGGTGTGTATTTCAATCCTTTTCCCCGACAGTAACAGAAGCTGAAGCCTTGAGGACGGAAGTTTAATGAGCTTTTAGAAAAAAGAATGGTTAGACTTTATTTTCGATGTTGATTCCTTAACTCTGGTGACTCGATTCTATAGCAACATTCTAAAAATCATTACCCGATAAGTCCTGTCCAGTGTTCGGTGACATTTGATTTCGAACCGCTTCATTTTCACACTTAAATTACAGTTTGTTTTAGAAGTTGCTCTATTGCTATTTGCTAGATGTGCTAGGTGCCGAAAATGCTTGGTGAGGCTAAAATTAGGAGAATAATGCACGTGAAATTCACGTGACTCGGGCATTGACGGCTTGAACTAAGCTTGGAAGTTGGCCATTCAAAGTCTCTGTCAGATCTAGTGGGCTCGTACTTTAGGGTTTGGTCCGGTTCGTACAAGCGCACGTGTCACTCAAGCATTCGTTTACTTTGTTTTAGCTGTAAGTTTCAGTTTTATTTGTTGGACTTGGAAGAATCGTGTGATAATAATTTAATGATCATAAAAATCAACCCGTTTACATCTCAACAAACACAACCAGCTATCTACTTCAGTTTTCTACAACAGCAATTCTTCATTTTGCTTCAAGCAACAGCGTTTCTTCTTTCCCACTTACGCTACTCCCTCCGACTCGGAAAACATAATATATTACTATGTAATTTACACGTATAAGTAAATATTTTTTATTATTGTTTGGTGTTGACATCTTCTTTGTTTAGTAAGTTAAAGAAGTTATGTAAAACGATGAACTTAATATGATTTTGACTAGTAACTAACAAATCTTATACTCGCCCTGAAAATGTAACAGTAATAATAACAAAGACGAGAATGTATAATTCTTATGGTTTTTTACTCTGTCTTTACAGACTTCATCCTTGTCTTTAATGTATTGTCACATCTGACATTTAATACATGTATAATACAACTATAATACAACCTTTAAAACAGAAGGTAGTGCAGCATGCGGTGGGGGAGAGGAAACCAATTATTACTAGTACATAAATTCTAACTAAACAAATCCCTAAGTAGACTTTCTTCACGTTCAATTCCATTCAATTCATATTATTACTCGAGAAAGTCAACATTTACCTTGAACACAAACTTCCGATACAACCAAAGCTTCTACACCTCTTCCAATGTATAGACTTATTAAACATTACGATCATAACACAACATAACCCTAACGTCTCAAAACACACTAAAAAATCAACGAATTCACTCCACATTTCCATAACATGAAGAAAAAAAAAAAAAACATAAAACTAAGGTCTACCTAAGAATTTTCCGTACCTGGACGATGCCCAAAAACGAGCTAGACCAGCCAAATTTGGCCGCGAGAGGAACGACGGCGACGGACATGACCACCCTATCCGCATTGCACAGCCCCATGACCGCCGCCACCAGCGCCACCACTTTATACCTCTCCCCCACCATCAATCCGCCTCCTTCCTCCGCAATCCGCCGCCGTCCGATCCCCTCCGCCGCGCACCTGATCGCACCACCGCGATCTATCCGATCAGACAACTTTAGCCTGATGATCCGATGCTCAAATTCCGGCCAAGAACATGTGTTCTGTTGGGCTTTTTGTCCGGTAAATGAGCAAGACTTTGTCCAGCCCAAATGACAGCAATTAGTAGTAGTAGTAATACTGGGCTTTGTGTTTGAAAGGTTGTACTTGTAGCTTAGCTGGGTTGTACCTGGCGTAACGCTTGACATTGTGGCAATCAATTAACTTGGCTAATAAGCTTAGATTAGCTAGCTAAGCTACCTATGGATGGAAAATTAACAGAAATATGCACGCATTAACGCAATAATTACCAAAATCAGACAAGATTTTATCATTAATATTCATAAATAAAATTATATGTATGGACTTTGTAGTTTTGGGCAAATTTTTTGGCATAAATAGGTAAGAGAATGCAGAGTCTCTATTGGGAATTTTGAAGAAGAGTAGGTGCGTGTCCGATTTTTGCGGAAGTTGGTGGTCATGTTAATACTATATATATTGCTAATTTATTACTAGTTCAAATTAGTATAATAATTCTTTGTTCTTTTCAACTGAAATTTACTGAACTAAACTGAATTGTAGTATAAAATATAACTAAGCAAAATGGAACTGAACTGAATGAGTTTTAAGTTGAAAAGAACAGAGGCTAATTCATAAAGTTTATAATTCAATTTAAATCTCATCAGTTGATCTTACTTATTCAATTTGAATCTGGTATGTATATGTGTCATTGTTTAAGTAGAAGGTGCAGTGTTCGAATCTAATTGGCGTAAGTTTCTTCCTTTTATTTATTATTTATAAATATTTTAAAAAATCATAAATTTATTGGTTTATATAAACCATTAACACACGTAGTGTGTGTTACGTAGATGCTAGTACTTAATTATTTACTAATTAACTAAGTAAATAGCTGTTACGATTTGTTTAATACTTCTAGCTTAGTCAAAATAACACATCTTGAGGAGTTGAGAGGAAATGTTCTATTCATACCTACCAAATTTTTAGTGACTAATGTTGTTAGACCACTCCCATTTGGGACTGGTCGTCGGGACGCCGTGCCTCACGGCCGGCCGTCGGTCCAAAATTCGGCCTTAACAAGGCCGAATTTTGGGGTCGGTTGTCCCGACCATTGGGCTGGGCCCCAGCCCAACGGACCGGACGACCGGGTGGGCCCCACCCCTTTTTTATTTTTTTTATTTTTTTTATTTTTTAAAATTAATTTATAAAGTAATATTAAATAAAAAATATCCCAACGGCTATATTTTTTCGAGATCTATAAATACAACTCATTTCGAGATCTATAAATTACTCATTTCTCATTTTTTTCATTCTGATTTCAATCTCAATAAATTATAAAACGAGTTTTAAGAATCCAATTTGAGTAATTTCAAATTCTAAACACTCTTATAATATGTGAAGCAAGCTAAAAAAAATATAAAAAAAATACGAAAAAAATAATTAAAAAACACTATTCACTACGTAAATGACCTATTAGACGATTTTTTTCTGCGTTGTCGTTAAATCACCGTCATCACGCGTAATTATTCATGGTCGTCGCGACGACCTACTGGAGTGGTCTTACATACATTAGACGGATTCGAGTTTTAGAACCTTGGTAGTTTTTGCGGGAATTCCATGGCAGCCTTTGTTTTACATTTTCTATATAATGCTACGACAATGTGTCGCGGATGTTGTTATAAATCATAATTTTTAACTGATTTTCATGTGATAATGCTTATATAGTCCATTATATGGTCCAAGATATGTCATGGCTGAACACAAATTTTTAATCGTTAAAACATTTTACACGAATCCTATATTATATTGTAACAAGTAAATTATACATATGATATTTTATTGAAATTGATGAATTTGCAATACAATCTATGTGTGTGTGGGTTTATTCGATCCTGGGGGTTTGATCATTGCTCCTGCAACTTCAAATGTTGACACCTGTCCAACCTAACATATATTTTTCTTAAACTTCAATTGGCTCAGACTGTGACACGTTTAAAGCCAATTAAAGATTTGTTTATTTACAAAATCTCTAACTGTGGTTTCTTTATCCTAGTTGAAGTGTACAAAAGGATTTTGAAATGCAATTCACAAGTCTCACAGCCCGCCATTGTTTCCCTCTTCATCTCCCACCATTTTCAATCTGTAAATTGAGCTCTTTAATTCACATATTAGCTACCTCACCACGGATTCGCTGCAAATCGTCATTATCTATATCTATCTACACTTTATCAGTTATTGAAAAATTCGTTTTAAGTTGAGATTTGAGCGAAACTATATAGAGTTATTTGCTGCAAGTTTTGGTTCAGTTTATTCTAGCTTCTTCTAATTTAAGGGCATAGATAATTTACTACTTCTCCATGGTTTTGGTGATTTTTCAAAATTGTAGTTTTTTTGTACATTATAATATGGATTCAAAAAACAAAAAAATCACTGTAATTTTCTTACTTTGTGCTCTGTATCATTTGTGAATTTGAAATACATCATACTCCTAATTGTTTCAAACAAGAGAGGTAAAAGTTACAAAACATTATTGCAATATATGATACTGCTGATTGTACTAAAATTAAGGACTTTGTCCATCTATAAATATTTCCACATTAAACTTACTTATCAAATTTCAAATTGAATAAAAATTTTATACAAAGTTTATAATGAGACGGTTTCTAGATAACTTAATATAGAGACGGACATGGGCGCCATTAAAAAATTAATCTTGTATGTATAATTTCGTCCCCCGAACTTCAAATCATGCGTCCACCCCTACAGACGAACCTATGCAGTTAAGAAAATCATCGATGATATTAATTAAAATGCGTATATGTTGTCAACATAGGTGTTCTTTTATATTTATGGAGAAATAAAATAGACATTTTGATTCATAACATCGATAATTTTATTAACAATATGGTTTTGGGACTTACTCAAGATTTTAAAAGTGGTGGGAGATGAAGAGGGAAATAATGGCGGGGCTGTGAGACTTGTAAATTGCATTTCAAAACCCTTTTGTACACTTATACTAGGGTGAAGGAACCACAGTTAGAGATTTTGTAAATAAACAAATCTTTAATTGGCTTTAAAAGTGTCACAATCTGAGCCAATTGAATTTTAAGAAAAATATATGTTAGGTTGGACAGATGTCAACATTTGGAGTGGTAGGAGCAATGATCAAACCCCCAGGATCGAATAAACCGTGAATTGACTGTCCAATAAATATTTAAACTTTGACTTTCATAAGTTGAGCGACTTCGTTACTTTGGTATTTTCGTCGTTGTAATTTGGAATTTTTATACTTAATGGCCTTCGGAGTTTATTCTTGGATCTACAGTTTAAATTCTCTCTTTTCGTCGTTGTAGTTTGGAATTTTTATTGACTTAATGGCCTTCGGAGTTTATTCTTGGATCGACAGTTTAAATTCTCTCTTTTTGTCGTTGTAGTTTGGAATTTTTATTGACTTAATGGCCTTCGGAGTTTATTCTTGGATCGACAGTTTAGATTATCTAAAATTGGCAATAAACGCTTGTTACCTACTCCCTCTGTCCCGGAGAACTTCATACATTAGGGTTAGCGCTGATAGAATTTCATCTCATCTAAAAGCTCGAACTTGTAGAGAGGTGTGGATTCTAATAATTTATATTAATACTCCAATACCCCCGCACTCGTGGCCGATTTCAACCTCTTTGGGGAGGCCATTCGAGTGGAAATTTAATATGGGGCGAAAATTGTCTCCTGGAGATTCGAACCCAGGTTGGGCGTGAGCCAGAGGCTCTGATACCATGATAGAATTCCATCTCATCTAAAAGCTCGAACTTGTAGAAATGTGTGGAATCTAATCATTTATATTAATACTCCAATAAGCGCGCAGATTTATGCGAAAAGTTAAAGTAATGATAAAATATAGAAAAAGTGGGAATAAGTATACTTTGATGGCAAATTGTGTAATCTGAGTGTAAATTTGAGATTGTTTATTATTTGTTGGGTGTGGGGTAGCTTACTTTTCTAGTAATGTATGAAGTTATATGGAACGGCTAAAAATGACAAATGTATGAAGTTTTTGCGGGACGGTGGGAGTACTTTTTTTTCTTTTTTTGTGTATCTCCTTTTTTTTTAAGTGCTTTTGGCTTTGATCGTGACTACGACGGAGGACTTGACTTGAATAATTTCAGAGTGCCAGTTCAAGGGCCTCGATGGCTTGATCTTGGACTTGATATATATTTGAGTTCAGGACGTCAATTTAAGGATTGTTCACATCTTGGTCTCGAACTTGACGAATAATTTGACTTTGATGATGTCAATGTAAGGGCTTGTACTTCATCCGAATCCAAATTGAGTCTTGCATTAACTTTCGTGAACGTATGGGAGAATTCGTTGAACACAAACGGACGTATCTTGGAAGGACACAATGACTTTCTCTTGAATAAATGATGGCTCTTTATCCTCTTGTTGAAGATTGTTTGAATCTTCCATGAGAGGCGTTTGAACCACTCGAGAGATGTGGACCCTGATATTTTTTATTTGGCTCTTCATATGTGGATATTGATCTTCTCGATTTGGTGTTTGATCCTCCAATAACATTTCTAAGTGTTTGCGGACTTCTTTTTAGATCATACCCTCGTTTCTCTTCACCTTCTCGATGATATTCTTGATTTTTTTTAAAATTTTCAAGTTGGGCTGCAAATACTTGCTCTTTAGTTTGTGTGTTGCTTATTGAAATGAATGAGGGTGGAATTGCATAATTTTGATTGATTTGCTTCCATAATTGCGGGAAAAAAAATTATATGATGTTAGAAAATATTTTTTAGTAACTTTATTCAGAATTGAAGTTTGTAATTGCCATCGCCCGACCATTAATCTATCGAGATCCGACTTTTAGACCACTGGGATTAATCATTGGGCTGTCATTATATCGGCAGTCCCGTTATGCCAATACATGTCTTTTTCTGTGTACTTAGTGCGTTAGGGATACTTCCCAGTAGGTTACCCATCTAGAATAACCATGCTTAACTCTGAAGTTTTTATAGATACATGCATGAAAGAAAGATGAGTCGTGTTGATATGCGTATCGCTCCCAACCCTTTTAAACTATCTGAAACTTTGGGACGTCGTAGTAATAGTCAAATACAAATTCATTTCGAAATGTACTCGAATCTTAAAACAATCCCAACCGGGCCGAACCCTGAATCTAAAAATCGGTATAAATTACTGCGAGGACTCCCTTTAGCCTGTTTTTCAATCAAATTACTTTTGAAATTCTTGAATTGAATCGAATTAACTGAACTGAATTGTAATATAAAATATAACTAAGCTGAACTGAACTGAACTGATCTGAATGAATTTTAAATTAAAAATCACATATCCTTACTTTTACCACCTCAAGAATGTAAAATTTTGAAATGTAATTTCACTGACACAATCACACACAGTTGAGTGGAGGAAGAAGAGATGAGAAATGCCATGGCAGCAAACACTGAGAAACCAGACAAATTCAGCTCAATCATCAAGCTCTGCTTCATCAGCCCTTCTCAGGAAGAGAAACTACTCCACTGCCCTTTCGATCGCGAGTCCGAGTTTTGCGATGAGTTGCCCCTTTTCTCTTCACTCGAACCAACTCAGCTTGATCCCACCCAAATCTTCATGCTCTCTCTTCCCGAAACCCAGCGACCTGCAGAGGAAGAAGACGACGCCGTTTTCGTCACTCCACCCGAGCAGCACCTCCGTTCCACCTCGTCAGGGCAAAATGCAGCTGTTGATTTGAAAATTACGGCTAGGGTTAGGGTTTCGGATGAGGGGTTATTGGCTGGTGAGCGTCAATTGAGGAAAATTAGGGCTTCGCAGGATGAGGATACGGTTCCTGTGTGCGAAACGGAGCCGATTGATGGTGAAATTGGGGGAGGTAAGAGTGAGGTGGTTGTTTTGGATAGCGATTCTGAAGAGGAAATGGGGGTTGGTGTGGAGAGTGGAAAAGGTAAAGGTAAGGTTTTGGGGGGAAATGGTAGTGGTGGGAAGTGTGAGGCTAGAGATGTTGAGATGGATAAAGAGTGTCGAAATGGGGATGGTTCGGGGAGTAGTAAGGTTGAAGGGGAGATTGCGAAGCGTAAAGCTGACGTTTTTCACCTTTGTGATGCTGGAAATTCGAAGGCGAATAGGGATAGTGGCGTAAATCGGGATACAGGGAATGTGAGGAGAAGAGGAGGAACTAGTGATAATGGTTTTGATGAAATTGACAAGTTTTGGTATAATGGCGGTGGTGATGCTGAGAGGAGGATGAAGCTGAGTAAAGGTGGCGTCAAACGGCAGTTGCCAGTGTCTATTCAAGGAAAAAAGAATGATGGGGTAAAGAAAAAGCATGAATTGGATGATGTTGTAAAAATACTGGAGATGTTTGTTGCAGATGATGAACATGGTGGTGGTGGTTCTGAAGATGTGGACTTTTTGGCGACGGCTAAGAAGCAGGGGATAGTTTTTCCACGGCCTAGATGGTGGCCTCCGGAAGGTGGTGACGGGTAATTCAATGTTTATGTTTCTGGATATAGATTTCTGACTACGGGATATGGTAGTAAATTAGTAGCAACTCTTTTGTATGTAACATGCATGATAACTTGGAAAAATTGCTTGTCTTATGGTGCATCTTGACGATTATAGTTTTGTTTTCTCATGTATTGGTAATGTTTTTTGATCTGCTAGCCAGGCAGGTAAGCTTTGAGATTAGAGTTGTTGCATCTTTTAACATGAAAAATGTAGTGAAATAACCTGAGGAAATAGTTTCATTCGTAAAACTTGAAAACGGAGACCTTAACCAGACTTGACACATAGGTGACTCAAATTCTACAGGCTCCCTCTTGCAGCTTAGAGGCTACAGCAGTAAAGAAACTTACATGTGTGAAATGATTGAGCTTTCTGGGCCAGCTTTTGTTGGGTATTGGCCCTTTGGCACTCAATGACAAATGTGGACTTCTGTGCATCACTCAAAGCTGGGTCTAGTTGTAGTGGGCTTAAAGTTACTCAGCCTGTAAAGGCCTTTTTGGGCCCTTTACAATAATTAAATCCATCAAGTGAGATTCTTTCTACACTTGGTGTAATTTGAAAATCTAAACAGGAAAATTGGTGTAATATTCTTTTTCATTCTAGTCGTCAGGGTGGCCATTTACTTTCGATGTAGTCTACGACTTGAAGCTCGATTAAGATCAAAGTCGATGGTTGAGGATTTCATGATGTATTGAGATAATTTCTTATGTTCTTTGTAAAGTCGATGATTAATAAATTTTGCCGTTTCCAAACAAAAATCCTTTTCAGTATAGGCTCATATCCATAGACCATATATGCTGCTGCTGCTTCATCAAAAGGAAAAGGAAAGAAAAGCAGATGGACATCTTTGCTTTTCAGTTTTCACCTTTGAAGTTAGCTAGTATTGTTGATTTTCATGCAAACCTCATCCTTAAAAAACCTCTAGATTTAAACCCTTTTTTCCTTTTATCCTTGCTTGATCAGAAATCATGTCAGAGGATCAATATGATCATAAGATCTGTATGGAATAATATTTGCAATCCCTAAGTGTAGTATAGTAGTATATGTGCCTATAAATCAACCTATTGTAAGCTTCTATGACTTTGTCTTGCTTTAGTAACATGACAAACTCTGTATTCTTTCTTGGGATTCCTTTGTATGATCATGCTATGGAGATTACTATAATTATAATTAGCTCTTGCATGCTACTTTGCGGTATTAATAGTAGTAATACTTAAGAAAGGAATCATCTTGTCCTAAAAGGCTAAAAAGCTAACCATTAACCTGAAATGGGCCATCATTACACTGAACCAGTGACCAAATCTGTAATTGGTTTTTGGAAGATTGTTAGTAGCTCACTTAACAAAGAATATGAGCTGCAGTCCTATGATATTAAACAACTGGGATTGAACTTTTGCAAAGTATTAACACTCTAGGCTCAAGAAATAAAGTCTACAGTGATGTTTTGCTAGATTCTTGTGTAATCCTAGATCCAACCAAGTGTTCATCTAGCTCTAGTTATAATTTGCAGCTAAAGATAAAAATGAAAATCCTAGAACTGAGTTACGAATACCTTGAAAAGTTAGTTTGGACATTACGTAATGTAGAGATGTTAATTCGGCATAGCAGTGTGGAATTTTTTTATATAGATAGGGTTTATAAGTAAGTTACATAACTTATAGTTATAAATAACTTGAACAGAATTTTAAATTCATTGAACTTCATTTTTCCATTGATATATTTTATTGCGAACCATAAATTCTACTAACATACTTATAGACCCGGTCTATGGAATAATCTCCCGTAGGAGTGCTGGCGTGCTGCCACTGATAGCATCCACGACTGTATAAGTAGAGCCTACGGTGACACTGTGGAAGTTTAATAGCACCTTGAATCTAAGAAACCGTGAAAAAATTACATATTGTCGTACAATTTCACCCAAGAAGTCACCGCAAACATTTTTGTTTTGTTCTATTCTTTTAGTCTAAGTATATAGAGGTTCATGTGCTTTTTTCCCATATAGGCTATAGTATGTGTATGAATAATGAAATATGTATAATATTTGGGTCCAAAATGGGGGCCTCTTTTTATAGTGGGATATATCATTTAATGCCAATGCAAGGCTTCTTTACTATACAAAAAATGCACATTGTGTAGGGTAAAAGGACAAATTCTTGGGTCCAATTCCTCTTTAATGAAATGATTGTCGATAGCTAACTTGTTTTTATCTCCACAACAAATCGTGAGTTTTACTAGTGATGTTTGAATTCATAGAATTTTATTGATCTTTTGTTGCATAATATCATATAAATTCGTTACATGTGAATTTGAATATGTGCCCAAAAATATATTACCCCTTTATTTTAGCCGATCGAGTGGCCTATTGTGAAATATGATACTTCATCCGTCCTAAAGAATTAGTCTCATTACTTTCCGGCGCTATTTTCAAGAAAGCCAATTGTTTATTGTTTGTTGTTGATGAGAAAAATGATAAAGAATGTAAAAGGTATGCAAGATAAGATATATAATGATAAAGAATGTAAAAAGTAAGAGGGATAGTTGAGTTAGTGGAAGTTAGTTTGTGTACTTTTTTGAATGAGACTAGTTTCGTGGGACGTCCATAAAAGTAATATGTAGGACAGAGGGAGTAGTTGTTATTATTTTAATTATGCGTAATAGTTTAGTACTATTCTAGTCCTATGAAAGGATTAGAATATAAAGACAAAGATAATTTGATGATATAATGGTTCCAGCGAGATTTGTGGAACCTATAGAGGCACGCGTGCATTGTTGATTTGTTTATTATGTTGTAATAATAATAACATGCCCACTTCTTTGCACTATAGTTTTCACAACTGTCAACATCCTTGTTCACATCATTAAAATACTTCTAGGTAATTTTATTTACTTGTAATTTGATTATATCCTACATCGACTATACGGGTCCACATGCTACAATAAGAGATGTTGCATCGAGGGGTTAAATTTCCCATATACTATGAGACCATGCTATTTACATGAGGATTATGGCTTCAAAGGGACCTTCTCATTAGTTTGAGTCTATGACAGTATTGGTACTTAAGGATGGACAATCTCATCGGGCGAAGTACGCACGACTGGTTGGAGTACCATGGACCAAACAAATGTTACGGATCGAAGCAACCACCATAGACCACATGTCATAGGAAAGTACTCTGGAGACGAAGATTTTGAAAATCACAGAATGTTTGTCCCCAAGTCTTTCGTATATATACCTTATGAACATATCGAGAGGCCAAACATAGGACGCTCGAAGGGCCTTATCAGTAGTTGAGTATAATCTAGACAAGCCGGCCAAAGTGACTAACCCTCTCGCCCTTTCTCTTAGATACGGAGGTATAAAGACAAGCTTTGAACCAATACAAAGAGTGTACATTGACGAGCATACGCGTTGACATGACAGTTAGTGTGGTCATTAGTACTTACTAGGTGTTTTATACGGACACATCATTTATATATAATTCATTTATTAAATGAGATTTCAAGAATTTAGATAGCGTCTAATATGTTTTATCGTGTATGAGTTGAGTTGAATTTAGATCACGTGAATGTGATGTAGCCAAACTTCTAAGAGAATGTCTTTAATTTGTTCTGCAATGTTCTTTGTGGTAGTGCTGCCCTACATAGAGATCGGAGGAGCTGTTGTCTGAAATCTTGTTTGCCATCAAATTATTCTGATTTGTACAAGCAATAACAAGTAAATGAAACAAAGGAGAAGACGAAAAGACAAAGGCTATAGGCAGAAAGACAAATATTGAAACACTTTACAGTGTTGTAAATTGATGAGAAGAAAAAGATAAAGGGTGGAGCTGAGAATATTTATCACTTTAATTCCATCCACATTTTAACTTTATACCATCGCATTACATACATACTATACTATACTATACTATTCGATCCAGAATCCGATATTGCATGATTATATATACGATATACAAGCATAAATAATGATAAATCAACTAACTGAATAATCTACTCCGATAAAAATATAATTAATACTCACATTTGAAAATATATAACACTCAATATGGGAGAAAATTACACTATGAGAGCTCGATCTCATCTATGCATCCACAATAAATGATCGATCCATCGATGTAGTCATAAATTATAAACGGTGTCATGTGTGTGCCTCAAGATATAAATATACCCATCATCATCAAATCACATCATTTTAAAGAAAAAGGGGTTACAACTTACAAAACACACACGGACACACCGTCGGATATATATATATTAATTAAGCTACAATTCATGACTATAGTATATGGGAAAATTATTCGGTTGAACAGACGTATATAGCATGCAACAAAAAATTATTACCTAAATTGCGTCAATTACTTTACTTTTTCTTAATTAAACCTTAATTTCTTATGTTTGTGAATTATTCACAATACAAATTGATCATGTGCAGTTTACTCTTGTTTATTATTATGGACCATTTCTAGTCATATAGTCTGCAAAATTAATTACATAGTTGGTCTAGACGATACGGTAATAAATTGTGTGTTAGTACTCACCCCGCATATAATTTTCTCTTCCCTACAGTATATTGTAGTGTCTACCGAAATATTGTATGGTTGTATAATAGTATATTGCACCGTACGCACTATGCATGCTAGAATGATACACCACAACATAATTCCTACTTGTATGAAAGATGAATTGAATGAATACACGAGGGGAAATAATAATCCTTATTTATAACATTAACTCACTGATCATGCAGCAGCTGTGAAAGGAATAATAGATAACGGACCACCTAATTAAACACAATTAATTTTCAGCCCCAACTTATTTTCTATTTATTTCCTACGTTATTTTTTCTACTAATCATTATACTAATTTGCCACCCTATATTTCTAGACGTGCGGCTTATTACTATTGCATTTAACCAACCAACCCCCCCCCCCTCCCTAGCTAGCACCATCTTATTGATCCACCATCATCTAGGCATATGTTGTAAAATCATATGTTGACCAAGAACCTGGTCCTTTGGACCGATGCAGTTTTTCATAAGCTGCTCTTTGATTGATACGGTACCTACTATACCATACTACATGCACGAGAGACTTTACCGTTGACAAGTTTAATTCTTATGTATGGACTTTGAAATAGAAATGTACATACACCTTGTTGATATAATTGTTACTCTCAATTATTTTAATTCAAATTAAAGATATTGAAACTTTGGAACATTAATATATCATATAAATAGTATGTTTGGCAAATGAAATAGTATGTTGCCATGGAGCATTATTATTTCCACAAGTCAAATGTTGAATATGTATGTACAATTATTAATTTCATTGTTTTCAATGAAAGAAGAATATATATAGTACTAATATAATTATTTATTTTTGCAACAAAAATAGTTGATTCAAATAGTAAGTTGGAAATAATTATAAAAAAAACATATTTTAATTGTGCATGCAATACAAGGGCAGAGTCATATCTTTTTCTAAGCTACTCTACTCCCCATGAAGGCAAACATATATACGTACAGGTCCCCCACTACTACTTCATTCTTTTTGTTCATATTTCATCATCCTATACTATAGAATATAAGTTTTTAACTTATACTTTTTGTACCTATCCAATGATTAAATATTATAATGTTTCGTGAAGATTATTACTTTCGATGTACCAGATCAAATGACACATTTAATTTTGAACACGATGATTAAAGAATAATTAATGTAAAAATAGTGAGGTCGAATTGGAATCATATTATATGACATCCGATTTATTAGTGTACATGGGTGTATAATTTATTAACATTGAAAATGCTACATTTATACTGTGAATATATAAATGGAATGTGTGATATTTCATCTTAAACATGGAGTAAAATCACTAAACTTAGATGAACAATAAACAAAATTCTAATTCTATTTTTCATATAATATAATTAATATTGCCCAAGCTTTGGAGAAAAAAGAGAAATCACCAAGCCCCAAATTGCTCATCACAACATGCCAACTTGTTGCCTTTTTCATTCTTTTTTACTGTGCCATCCAACTTTTAACCCCAAATTTATTACTCTTACTATGCAGCAGGTTAGTTATTTTCACATCTTTTCACAAAAGCACCACTTATTCCAACTCAAAGTTGCTTTCTTTGTCCTCCCCTTCTTGTTTAATTCTTGGTACATGCATCAACCCCACAATCTTATTCTGTTAACTTTACTTCCAAAAAAAAAAACCTCTATACTGTATATATACCATTTGGGACGGATCTATAAATTTTATAAAATTTTCGGATAGTCCAGTATATAAATAAGTTACTATATATTCCGATATGTATCAAATAAGTTGTCCACTTACGTGATATGATGTATTAAAAGGTGTTGGAGTGTATTTAAAACCGTGGAACAAAAGCTTGAACGTAATTGAGTGGCATCATTTTCATTAGAAATGGATGGATTGAGTATATATACTAGGTAGAATATTCACTTAATTTGCGGCGAATTTAATTTTTGTTCACCAACATTATAATGCATATGTGGGGATGCATGCATGATGGAAACAAAAATGAAATATAAACAGACAATATGTGAAAGTGAATTATGAATGTGATAGGGCAAAGCCAAATCTAGCAAATGAGCTATTAGATTTGGTGTCACATAGTTTGTGTTTGGTCCCAGGTGGGAACATAAACTTCCATAATGGGATCACTATGGGAAAATAACACTACTATACGTAAGCTTTAACGAGGTCTCAGTTCGGCTAAGTTTAATAAGGCTTGAGTTCAGCTCGTTTTATAAGGTGTTCGAGTTGACCTCTAGCCTTGTTAGAACCTCGTTTATGTTACTGAGTCGAGCAAGACTTGACTCGATAATGACCAATTGACCTCGGTAGAATCCGTTCAAAATTTCAAATTTACATGTATTACTTAATCACGAGCTACTCAAAACAAATGAGCCGAAGTTTAGGTTAGTTATTGTGACTCGAGCTCGTAAAAATTGGTTCATTTTGTTAGCGAATCGAGCCGAGTTTGAACTCGAATACAACTCAAGTCGAAATCGAAAAATGTTATACTCGACTTGTAAAAAGTCACTAGTAATTAAAGGGGGGAAAACAATAGAACCCTTAAATGAAAATGATGTGACTCGAATTTTTCTAACTAGGTGAAAAATGCAAGATAAAAGGAAATAGTGCTGCAAAAAACGAAAAGAAAAAGAGAAAAGCATGTACAGAGAAAGAAAGTGATTTGTGAACATATGGGAGTTTTTACATAAACATAGAAGAGAAAGAAAGCAAAATTAGAAAGAGAAAGCAGATGGGCGTGGCTTACTTTTTCTTTTTCTCTCCGACAGGAATCTTTCAAAATCTAAAGTCACCTTACCATCACAACTCAACCGGATTCACTCACCTCACTATCACCACCCTTATTAACTACTTACTGCGTATGGTAATTTTAAACGAAACTAAACATACGTGATACAATATAGTGAATGTATACATATACTTGACACAAGGGAACTAGGTATTACTGATGCCAACTTGAAACCGTAATTATCAAAATCAATTAACTTATTTTATTACAATCTACAATCTCAAAAAACTCCATGTATCAAAATTTACTTGAACTAATTTGATTAATATCACATGACTGCTTAAAGATTTGTTGCCATCTATGCAAATGCTCTAATATTTGAGTTTTTTTTCCAGTTTTTTACCTTGTTCAATGTCATAAAAGCATGTAATTGATGCAATAGCTTTTTCCTAGTTTGCGTTATCGCATCAATCTAATAATCGAAATGATAACACTACAATTCGAAGACGCATATGTTCATATACCATTCTACTACACCCTTATTGTTCATCGAAGACTCAATTAGACATTTATTTTGAAATTTTCCACCCGTTCACGCCTAAATCCATACGCCCCACCTAACACCTATTTGATTCAAGCATTGTCGTCTATCGACAAACATACGCCAACCTTAATTTCATACATCAACTCAAACCTAACACCATTATGGCGAAAACTAGCACCCATTCAGATACAACTCAACTCACTTATCGTCGTTTTTCGTTTCTTGAAATCATCGTCCACCTGAATTTCCCACCCACTACCTGACCCAACAAAACCATACCCATAGGCCCATACCGCTCAAATCCCGAAGCCCTTACGTCCACAACCAACACGTGTTAGAACACCACCCAACTCATACACGACGCCTTCGATTATCTGCCTGTCTTAACTTCTGACCAAGCACTCGAACCAACAAACCGAGTACTAGTAATATAGATTATACTAGTATTATTATAGAATCTTTAAGTAAATGATGAAAATAAATAGAATTACCATGGGAAAAAGCACCTCAACCCAACGGTAAAGTAGCAAGAGAATTTATAAAGAGAGAGAAGTAAATGAAATGAAATACTTTTCCATTCCCATTTCCTCTTCTCTTTCACTCTCTCACTATTAATTCCAGACATTCACACAAAACCATCAAAATCCTCTCTTTCTCTCCAAACCACTCTCAAAATCCTTTCTTGCAAATGTTCCAACTGACTGACTGTCAAATGAAACAGTTTTCTCACAGAACATGATAGGGGGGCATTTCGGTCAAATCACTCCTCGCCACTTATGAATCCCACTTCCGCCGTAGACCCAACAGCTCCGCCGCCAGCTCCGCCGCAGCCGCCGCGGTCGTCGTTCAGCTGCGACCGCCACCCAACCGAGCAGTTCACCGGTTTCTGCCCCTCTTGTCTCTGTGAGCGTCTCACCACTCTCGATAACAACTCTTCTTCTAACACTCCTTCTACTTCTCGCCGTCCTTCTTCAGCTTCAGCTGCCATTAAAGCCCTCTTTTCGACCTCTTCCAAAGCTAATTCTAGCTCATTGCCTCCTCCTCCACCTCCTGTTGCAAAACCCTCCAGACCCACCTCGTTTTTTCCTGAATTGAGGCGTACCAAGTCGTTTTCGGCTTCCAAGAACGAAGCTTTAGGCCTTTTCTTCGAACCCCAGAGGAAATCTTGTGACGTTAGGGTTAGGAATACTCTCTGTTCTCTCTTTACCATTGAGGATGATGGTAAAGTTGCTACTGGTGTGAGTGTGAATGGTGTGAGTGAGAAGGATAGAGACAGACCCTCTTGCTCTACTCATCAGAAAAGTAGCTTAAAAATCGAGTCTTTGGGTGCGAACAGGCCGGTTTTCGAGGATTCGGAGGAGGAGGAGTTTAAGGATCCTGTGAATGTGGATGGGGTTGATTTTGTAGTTGGGGATGAGGAGGGTGATGAGATTAGGCCAGTTCTTGATGGTGATGGTGATGAAATTAGGCCTGTTGTAGATTGCTCTCATTTAGGGGTGGATAGTAATTTTGTTGAAGTGGACTTGATGAACGGTGGTGAGAAGGAAAAGGAAGGTAGTGTGGATAGTTTGAAGCCGATGAAGGATCATTTAGATCTCGATAGTCAAGGAAAGAAGGGGTCTAGTGGAGGGGGTTTTTGGGCAGCTGCTTCTGTTTTTAGCAAGAAATGGCAGAAGTGGAGGCGTAAACAGAAGATGAAGAAGCAAAGTAACGGGGAGAACTTAGCTACATTGCCTGTTGAGAAGCCGATTGGGAGGCAGTATAGGGAGACTCAGTCTGAGATAGCTGATTATGGGTATGGGAGGCGGTCTTGTGATATTGATCCTAGGTTTTCGCTCGATGCTGGTAGGATTAGCTTTGATGATCCGAGGTACTCGTTCGATGAGCCTCGTGCGAGTTGGGATGGTGGTTATGTGATGGGGAGGAGGAGCTTTTCGAGAATGGCTCCTCCGATGGTGTCTGTATTGGAGGATGCGCCGGTAGGGGCATCTGTTTCACATGTTCCGCGTACTGATATGCAAATTCCGGTGGAGGATATGAAGGGGGGCAGTGAGGATAGTGTGCCGGGAGGTTCGTTGCAGACGAGGGAGTATTACTTGGATTCGTCGTCTAGGAGAAGGAAGAGTCTTGATAGGTCTAGTTCGATTAGGAAAACTGCTGCTTCTGTTGTAGCTGAGATTGATGAGCTGAAAATGGGGGGTAATGCAAAGGTTTCGCCTACCACTGCAGATTACTTTCATGGGGCGAGAGTTTTGGTTGGGGATAGAGAGTATTCGAATTCGTTGAGAGATGATGGTTCTGAGACGTTTGAGTTGGGTAATTCTGTGATGGGGAACGGGAAAGAGTCGAAAAAGTCTAGGAGGTGGAGTTGGAGGATTTGGGGGTTTATTCAACGTCGTAACAAGGATGAAGATGAAGACGAGAAGTTTAGCAGAGTGAACGGTGTTGAGAGGTCGTATTCTGAATCCTGGCAGGATAGGAACGGTGGAGATGTGAGGAATGGATTCAATAGGAATGTGTTTCGAAGCAATAGTAGCGTTAGCTGGAGAAATGGGAATCCTATTGGTGCGTCATTTGGGAGTGTTAGGAATTCTAATGTGGAAAGAAAGAAGAAGGATGAGTTTGTGTTGGAGAAGAATCGGAGTGCGAGGTATTCGCCTAATCATGCTGATAATGGACTGCTTCGATTCTACTTGACGCCACTGAGGGGTAGCCGGAGAGTGGGAGTGGGGAAAATCAAGCCAAACAACACACACTCAATTGCGAGGAGTGTGCTAAGGTTGTATTGACACCGCAATTGGAGGTCCTTGGTTTCGTTCTTTTCGATTCACTGTCAAGTATGTTGTTTAGCGATAGGCAATCTAATTATCGTTGTGTGCGACTAGACTTGATGAATCTTTGATCCTGGATCCTGGATACTATATTAGGATTTCAATAATGAGAAAGATCTATGTTTCTGTTTATGGATTGTGATGATAATTAAAATTTCCTTGCATATTATGATCTCCATCTTGATTCATTCTGTTCCATGTACTGCTCCTACTGTTTTCTATCTTTGCTTCTTGGCTAACTTTGGCATTATGTTTCTCTCTTTATTTTGAGATGTCTACTTTATTTCAAAGCTTTATTATTTTTCTGATTTGATCTGTACAAAGCTGAATTGATCTCTTTTTGTTGGAGTGTAAATGAACATCAGGTCCCATTATAAAGTTAAAATTCCATTCAAAATCTTTGCTGGTCACTACAAGTAACTTTAATACTGAGCTGCATTTAGGTGTGTAAAGGTCCAAGATTGACTCAAATCAGCTCGTTAACAACCCTATTACATCTCACAATTACAAGTGCAAATAGAATGTTGTTAGGAAGAGGATTAATGACTGTTTGTTTGTCAGCAATGATTGCTGATATGGTACGTGTATGTGGAGTATGAATGTGTTTATTTGCAGAGTTCATTGGTGTCAGTCTTTATCTATTGAAACAAAGCAAGGTGGATCATCCACCAACAAAGGAGAAGCAATAATTTGGTCCAAGAAAACAAATCTGGTAATGGGAAATATTTGTCTTACAAATTTGTTAATGTCACAAATCACAATACAACATGGTACTACTGTTGTAACTCACCTGGACATTTCAAGCCTTGTTTAATTCTGTCCTTTTGTGTATCCATATTTGGTTTCACTTCACTTCACCATGTCCATGCATATCCTTGCCTGTATCTGGTCAATCACAAATTCCATAAAAATCTCATCTTTTCTCCTTAACGAGAGATATATATACTGTCAGAATCTGATCTTCCCGATTTCATTTTCTGTTTATCTCAATTTCAACTTCACATATACAGTAGTTAGTTCAATCCGAATTTCAAACCTCTTTGTCAACGTCTCTATTATATCCACTAATTCTCAATAGCGGACACTATTTAATCTCCAACACAAATCACTAGTGAGTTACTAAACAAACACGTAAATAGTCTGAAACTCGAAATGCTCCAAGTAACAAAGAAACAACTTTTGACTTGGAGTGTGTTTCTGCTACTTGCATTGTGAAACCAAGGACCCATAAACACTATTTGGCTTACTCTACTTTGGTCTTTAAAGGTTCAATCTACACTTGATAGTATTGTTTATGTGAATAACTCACCTTCTTGTACATGGGAAAGCACTGTAATCTGGAACAAAGTCAAGAAATTGGAAAGTCAAAAGGTGCATGGCAAAATATACAAAGATAAACCAAAAGAGGGTCACAACTCTGTTAGCTAATTGGATTGTTGTGGAAATATGATTGCTGATGACACTTATTTCCTTCTTTCGGTTGAAAAACAAAACAAGAAAGAAAAACTTCTGTTTTGTCAAAAAGGTCAAGCAATTGGTGCCTCAATCTGGAGACATATTTCATCATTTTCCTACAGTCTCCGTGAGTTTGGCCGAGTCAATTTCTAACCTCTGTCGACTTGCCAAACACATTATAGATCGGAACAAGCCTGTTTATCATAGGATACTTATATGCATTTTACCATAATTGCATCGGAACTTCAATGATCGATCTCGAGTTGTGAATATGTTCAGTTATCATTCGGATCATATTCAAGTTTCTTTATCCGAATTAGCACTAAATGTTATCGTTCTAAAGGTGTTAAACGAGCCAAGACAGGGCATTATCTCCAGGGGTACCATTTCCAACCCAGGGAAGCCCACTTCGCAATGATCTTGGTTCGGCATGCATTGGGCCGGTCTGGCCCCTTTACAGATCGATTTCTTTGCTCTTCATGTTCTCCATACAAGTAAAAAGTGAATTAAAAAGTTTAATTTTCGACGAGAACACTGAGTAGGAAAAGTGGACATATTGTAATCACAATATGAAGTGAAAAAATACGTAGAAAGACTTTCACAATTAGTCAGAACTCTTTTTCTAGAAAATCACCAAACTTTAATGAACTAAATTTATCAAGTTTAGTTGGGTTTAGCTTATACCTAAGTGACCTAGTTGAAGAATCACATTCTTTAAAAGCCTACAGATTTTCCTATCAATAAAAATTTCATGGTTGTTGGTATTAGTTGAAAAATTAGAAAACTCTAATCCAAGTGGTAGATTTTTGGAAAAATTGTTGTAAAAAACCACTTGGCACCTCAATTTTGAAAAATGACTCCGATGTAAATATGCATTATCCAGTTCTGAATAAGATCAGTATACAGTGTTGATAGTATTTTTTTTTTTAATTTCCCACTGGTTTCTGCTACATACGATTAATACAATCGAGCATTTGTATACCTTTTTTTAGGGATAGATCTCCCAACAATGTTGTAGTACTTAGAAATTATATTGGATGGATGACTTTTTTTTTTTTATATAACAATTGTGTCCAACTAGGTACCGTCTTATTACTCTCCCTATAATTTCTTCTTTTCTTACAGAGCTAGAGTCCGGTTCGATTATCCCGGGCCGAATCGTAAAAATTGATGGGCCTGGCCCAAGTTTTCATACTCGTCCTTCTTAGAATTTGGGTCAAATCTAAGCTGGCCCAATAAAATCGTCGTCTACACTTGACATGGGAATTTCATTTCAGCAAAACAAGAGTAGAGAACAAAAATGGTGAAGCTGAAATTCTTCTAATATGGTGCTACAAAAACTTGGTCGAAAAGGTCTACTCAACCTTCTCCAATCCGAGAAAAACCTCCAATCCGCCTTAAACCTCTTCCACTCCGCCACCCAAGCCCACTCACCCGCCGCCTTCCGCCTCATTCTCGGTCGCATCTCCGCCGCTAATTCGCCCATTCTAATCAATCATATCCCCCGCATAATCGATTGCATCCGAATCCACAAATCCCCCTGCTCAGAAGGCACCCCACTCACTGTCCTCAAAATCTACTCCCAACACTCCATGCCCCAAAATGCCATGGAAGTTTTCCAGAACATGAAGAAGATATTCGGCTGCGAGCCTGGGGTGAGGTCTTACAATTGCCTGTTGAATGCTTTTGTAGTTGCCGGTCAGATTAGTAAAGCTGAGGTTTTTTTCAAGTATTTTGGTACTATGGGTGTTAGGCCAAATGTGCAGACTTTTAACACTTTGATTAAGATTGCGTGTAAAAAGGGGGAGTTTGGGAATGGGAGGAGGATTTTGGATGGCATGTGGGCGAGTGGGTTTGTTCCGGATGTGTTTAGTTATGGGGCTTTGATTAACGGGTTGGCGAAAAGCGGGGATGTGGAGGGTGCAGTTGAGGTGTTTGATGAAATGCTTGAGAGGGGGGTGAAGGCGGATGTTATGTGTTATAACATTTTGATTGATGGGTTTTTTAGGAAAGGGGATTTTGATAAGGCGAGTGGTGTTTGGGAGAGGTTGGTGAAGGATGAGGGGGCGTATCCGAGTGGGGTTACGTATAAAGCTATGATTAGTGGGTTGTGTAAGTGTGGGAGGTTTAAGGAGGGGATGGAGATGTTTGAGAGGATGAGAGGGAATGAGCGGGGATTGGGCTTGTATACGTATAGTGTGTTGATTCATGGGCTGTCTGAGTCGGGGGATATTGATGGGGCGGAGAGGATTTATAAAGAGATGGCTCAGAGTGGAGTGGCTCCTGATGCTGTTGTGTATAATTCGTTGTTGAATGGGTACTTTAGGTCTAAGAGAATTGAGAGATGTTATGAGTTGTGGGAGTTGATGGGACGAGAGAGTAAGCGGAATGTTGCTAGCTTTAATATAATGATGAGAGGGTTGTTTGAGCATGGCAAGGTGGATGAAGCTATATCTGTCTGGGAGATTTTTAAGGAGAGTGGTCTTGTTGCAGATTCCACGACGTCTGCTATTTTAGTACATGGATTTAATAGAAATGGATACTATGACAGGGCTTTACATGTTTTGGAGACGGCAAAAGTGGTAGCAAATAATGTAGATGTTTATGCTTATTCAGCTATGATTAGTGGGTTATGTAAGCAAAGGAAATTGGAGGAAGCGGTTTCCTTACTGAACTGCATGACCAAGAGTGGCTGCAAACCGAATGTTCAGATATACAATGTGTTGATCAGTGGTTTTATCAATGCTTCTAAATTAGAGGATGCAATGAGAGTTTTTGGTGAAATGGGAAGTGAGAAGTGTTGTCCTACTGTAGTTACATATAATACCCTTATTCATGGATTATGCAAGGCGAAAAGGTTTGACGAAGCATATGACCTTTTAAGGGAAATGCTAACAAAGGGGTGGAAACCTGATATGATCACCTATAGCATGTTGATTAAAGGACTATGTGCAGACTGGAAAGTACATAGTGCTTTTAGTTTATGGAACAGAGTAATTAGGGAAGGTGGTAAGCCTGATGTACAGATGCATAATATTATGATTCATGGCCTTTGTGCTGTTAGTAAAACTCAAGACGCTTTATCAGTTTATATAAATATGAAGGATTTTAATTGTGCTCCAAATCTTGTTACCCACAATTCCCTTATGGATGGTTTTTATAAAGCATACGACTCAAGAAATGCATTGGGAATATGGGCCCGCATCTTAAGGAGCGGACTGCGGCCGGATATTATCTCCTATAACATTGCCCTTAAAGGTTTATGTTCTTGCAATAGGTTGTCGGTTGCTATGCTGTTCTTGCATGATGCTTTGGCTAATGACATTGTACCAACTATAGTTACATGGAACATACTTGTTCGATCAGTTATTCTTTATGGGGTATGATCCTTTTACCGAGTAAGTTGCCTAATTCAGTTTTCAATTTATTTTCTCTAGAATTTTTCCGTTGTATATAGTTTTTCAAGTATCAACTATATACTGTTACCTCTGGGGTTCCAACTGAACTGTTCCTCTCCAAAGATGCTAATGTTAACTTTAAATTTATAATCGTTACCAGCATATTCATCACTCAGGATGTTCTGTTGGGTAGGAATAATTTTGGCTCCTTTACAAAGTATTATTTTCTTTTTTGTACATTTTTGTCACCGTTATTGTCTAAATGTTCACCTATGTTTCCTTTTGTATTTTCAGGTGAGATGATATTTGACTGCTTGTCATGCCAACTACAGAGGATTGCCTCCATTTGGGTCGGGCTTGCGTTACGTGCACTTTTCCAGCTGGAAACCTGCTGCTAGATGCTTTAAGTGAAAATTCTGCCAGAAATACGCAGAGCATTCTGCTGCAGTATTGAGTAGCAGGATTGGTTATCAATAGTGGTGTGCTATAGCGGATTGTAGCTGCCCTCTACCCCTATGGAGCTAACCATGCTGGCATGTTCCTCCCACTTTTTTGGGTGAGTTCTTCCTGCACATTATGTTGCTGTCTCCTCTCATTCCTTTTTTGGCAGACATCCTCATTTATACGTATCACCATTCACCAATGACTTATTGTAACTACTAATAGTATCTTGAAATTTTTAGTGCTCAGACTGTGACCATTTATATTTGGATTTACGAATGATTGAACTTTTAAAATTAATTTCAGTGTAAACATCCCATCCTGTTGTAGCTTGTTGACATGTGGATGTGATGCTGTCCGGGATCCACTTCAACTCCACGGTATGTTTAGCTTTATCTTTGCTTAACCCCCAGATAACGAGTATTGTAGTCAATCTATCTTGGTCTGTGGCGTATGTGATTGTTTGATGAAAGACTGGACCTTCTATTCTGGTGATATCCTGAATTCAGTAACAGAAGTCAAAGTCGAACATACAATAAGTTTGAAGGCTGAAGCAGGTGATGAGGTTTTTACTGCCTTCTATACTTATCTCGTTTAAGCACTTAAGTCATGATCCTTGTTGATATTTATTGTACTCAAGGCTGAACTTCATTATTACTACTGATTAATAAAGGCCTTGTTCAGTCAATTATTTCCCGTCTAGATGAATCCTTCGTGCAAAGCATCTGAAATTATATAAAGGTTTGGTGGTGTTAGTTTTATCACCAAACACTACAATACGATGCAAGAGAAAATTTAGCATGATATATCAGCCCCAGATAGTAATGTTTTATCAGGAGTTATAACTCATGCGACATCCAGTGAGAAAGTTCTCTTTTATGTTTCATTGTTTTTTGTTGAATTTCTTCAACCCTTGGTCCTGCTAGAGACGAGTTAATATTTTCTTCGATTCCTCCAGGGTGCTATGTATTCGATGGTAATGGAGTTCAAAATACCCTGACATTGAAGCTTCACACAGTCCCTCTCAAAGAATATTCTCCGGTCGTTCTCTTCAAGGAAAGGTTTGCCGTCAAGCCTCTTGGTTCTGATTATCTGAACTATTGGACTTGCGGGATGGAGAGCATAGCCATCTGAGCCAACAATTGTACCATTTGAGCCAACCACCATGATAGTCCTCATAGAAGTTATGATATTATAATGGATTGTTTGTTATTAACCATAGTTTGGCTAGATAGTGATGCTTAGCTATCAAATTCTGTTAATACCAAATCAACATTTGTAATGTTTGATGTGAATTGTGAAAGCTCTCCCTCAACCAAGATTGTTTTTTATTTTCAAATTTATTTCTCTTTGCTTCCTGTTTATGTTTGCTTATTTAGGAACAGTCCAATGATAAATATACACTATGTAATCCACTAATTTATAAATTTGATATATTTGAACACGTAACTACAATATTACATGAACGCCTAGCTTAGTTGATATTTAATCATTTACACCGTATCTCGCTTAAATGGCTAGGATCTAATCTAACTAATCAGCTACCTAATCATCATTTATCTTTTCCACACACCTATTTTATCCTTTCAATTTCAAGGATAAAATATTGTAACTTAATCACATTACAACTGAATTGCAGAAGACAGGCTGGTTAAGCTAACAGACATGTACATGTCTATTCAGAAGTCCAGTCCAGTTTGGTCTTGAAAACCATCCTACTAATTTGCAACAGAAGCAAACTAGCTAAAGCTAATCTAGCTACTTTTATGAATGAGACTTAAAACCTGATATTATCCTAGCAAGGCTGCTTATGTTTGAAGGATTATTGTTCCACCCAACCATCATATAGTGACTGAAAACTTAACTATATATATAACCAGCCATTTAGCCAATTCCTCAATCACTACAAGAAGCAGCAAGAGATACACATAAGCAGGAACAAAAGAGTGATTGATCAGCTCACTTTCTTGCTCAGAAGAAGAAAAAACCATGAATTCTTTGGTTAGATCATTAGTGCTCTTAGCATTCTTGTTTCCAGTCTTCGTCGAATGCAGTCTTCGACGTTACACTTTCAATGTGAGTCGCTCTCTCCGTTATCTTGCATTCGTATCGTTTTATCAGCATATTTGTCAAGTTTGTTTCGAATGTTGAGGTTTTTTGGTTATTGAGAACAAGTTTCTTTGTGCTATATACGTAGGTTATGACGAAGAGTACCACTCGTCTATGCTCGACCAAATCAATTGTCACAGTGAATGGGAAATTCCCTGGCCCCACTCTCTACGCAAGGGAAGACGACACAGTCCTCGTCAGGGTCATAAACCGTGTCCAGTACAACGTCTCCATTCACTGGTAACATTTTTAGCATGGAAAATTTAACAGACAATGAGCCCAATGTTTGCTGTTTGCATCATATAATGGACTTTTGGTGATGAGTGCAGGCATGGAGTCAGGCAGCTTCGAACAGGGTGGTCAGACGGACCTGCATACATCACGCAGTGTCCGATTAGGCCAGGTCATAGCTATGTGTATAACTTCACATTGACAGGCCAAAGAGGTACACTTTTTTGGCATGCACATATTCTGTGGCTAAGGGCTACTCTTCATGGAGCTATAGTCATCCTGCCTAAGCTCGGCGTCCCTTATCCTTTTCCCAAGCCCGATCATGAAAGGGTGGTCGTCTTAGGTGAGCTAAATCAATGTCGAAAATGATCAGCTCATAAAGAGCATTTTATTATCTCTTCAACTGTTGAGTTCTTGAAGTTCTTGTTAACATCACGTTTCTTGATTCATATAGGTGAATGGTGGAAATCTGATACTGAAGCTGTCATCAACCAGGCTCTAAAATCAGGATTAGCACCAAACGTATCCGATGCTCATACGATCAACGGGCATCCAGGACCGCTATCAACTTGCCCTTCCACAAGTAAACCTCAACTTAACTCATTGAACTTAACCTTAAGCACCTTACAGCACCGAAAGAGATGCTCCATAAGAGACGAAAAATCAAATTGATCATATGTTACCATTTGCAGGTGGCTTCACATTGAACTTCTCACCTGGAAAAACCTACATGCTACGCCTAATCAACGCTGCACTCAACGAAGAACTCTTCTTCAAGATCGCAGGACACAAAATGACAGTAGTTGAAGTAGACGCCTCTTATGTAAAGCCCTTCAAGACAGATGTTGTTCTAATAACACCCGGACAGACCACCAACGTGCTTGTCTCAGCTGACAAGGGGCAAGGTAAATTCTTGATGGCAGCAGGCCCCTTTCTAGACACCCCGAACGTGGCAGTTGACAACCTAACTGCAACAGCCACCGTACATTACTCAGGGACACTCACCAACTCTCAAACGACGTTAACACGACCACCTGCCGTTAATGCTACATCTGTTGCAAACAATTTCATCAACTCTCTCAAGAGTTTGAATTCCCAAAACTTCCCAGCCAAAGTCCCACAAACACTTGATCATTCTCTTTTCTTCACTGTTGGACTAGGGATCAATCCTTGCCCATCATGTAAGGCCGGAAATGGTAGTCGAGTAGTGGCTTCTATAAACAATGTGACGTTCGTCATGCCTACTACCGCTATTCTGCAAGCACATTACTTCAAAACCAAGGGAGTTTTCACTACAGATTTTCCAGGGAAGCCGAAGATTGCCTTTAATTATACAGGCACCCCACCGGCTAATCTAGCGACTACGACAGGGACAAAAGTTTACAGGGTGTCTTACAATGACACAGTTCAGGTGGTCTTGCAAGATACCGGAATAATAGCTCCTGAAAACCATCCAATTCATCTGCATGGATTCAACTTCTTTGCAGTTGGCAGGGGATTAGGTAACTTCAACTCGAAAACGGATCCTAACAACTTCAATCTTGTGGATCCTGTTGAGAGGAACACAATTGGAGTACCATCTGGTGGATGGGTTGCCATCAGGTTCAGAGCAGATAATCCAGGTAATGTCTCGATTCGCCCTAAGCTTTCCATTGTTCCGGTTATCGGTATTAATATAAATGGATTAATTCAACACGTTTTTTAAAGTTCGGACTTTTAGATGAGATGGAATTCGTTAAATTTGCAGGAGTTTGGTTTATGCATTGTCATCTGGAAGTGCATACAACATGGGGGCTAAAAATGGCGTTCTTGGTGGATAATGGCAAAGGCCCTAATCAGTCCATTTTGCCACCTCCAAAAGATCTACCAAAATGTTAATTTTCTGGGTAGGATTTGGAGAAAATGAGAACATAGTGCTGCTATTCATTTCTCGAGTAAATAAAGTTTTACTCGAGTTCATTGTCAATTGTTTTAATTTTACTTTCTCTTGTAACTTGTTTTGTCTTTTCATGAATCTATATAAAAGATTGAGATTTTGTTAGCATAAAATTTGTATTTTGCTAGTGACCTGGAATGATAACAGTAATCATGGTTTAAAATCTCAACGAAACGGAACAAAAAAGTATCGAAACGTCTCGGCTTTTTGCTTACTGAGACGAAATGAATGTTAAATGTACACTTCATAATTTTCTCATTTTATTTCAAAATATTACGAGAAGTTATTACCGAAACGTATCTGAAATTTTCAAAACATTTTATCTTTTCAGAATCCTAAACATGTGTTGAAAGAAGGATTTTAATCCAAGAAGCATTTTGTAAAATACAGCTTGTTGACATGCCAATGCAATGCTCATTCATTATGGGCTTTGGAAGGAGTGATATTGAGGGCTTGTATTTTGTTGGGCTCTCATTGTTCAATTAGCCCAATTAGACTTGTGTTCTGCCCAAATATTGCGTGGCTTTTGCGTTTTATTCCCTCAAACCCTCATAACTTCGATAACATTCTCCTCCCAACTCCTTCCTAGTACGGGTAAGAGAGGAGGGTACAATGCCGGTATGTTATAATCGAAATAATAGACTTGTAATTATCCGCCATATAGCCGTATGAGTACGTTATTTACATTTATTTGTAAACTTGTAGACATGCTTGTCATAAGCTGAAAGTTGTCACTTTGGTAAGAATTTAAAAACTACAATTAAACTCTCAAAACCATTTTCCAATACCATTTTTCTCTTTGAGGACGTTAGGTTACACATCTCATAAGGGAACATGAGAAAGTACTTACATAAACCAAATTAATTAAACCATGTGAATAATAACAAGTCCCGTACTTTGAAATAAGTGTTTTAAATTTATAAATTTATTTTCCAAGTCATATGTACACACTCATTAACCGATATACTCAATAATAATCTCCGCTCTCGCCCTATTAACAATTGTAATTAAATTGTTGCATATGCCATGATGAATGGCAAGTGCAATTCGATACTCCCTCCGTCCCGCAGAACTTCATACATTTGTCATTTTTAGCCGTTTCACAGAATTTCATACATTACAAAAAAAAGGAAGCTACCCCACACCCAACAATTAATAAACAATCTCAACTTTACACTCAAATTACACCTTTTGCAACTAAAAGTACACTTTTTTCCACATTTTTTATATTATATCATTACTTTAACTTTTCATATAAAACTGCACGCTAATCTTAATGTATGAAGTTCTCCGGGACGGAGGTAATAGATGAATTGTCGAATATAAATTAAGATAATTTAATGGAAGTAGTTGATGTATTCCACCCTGTAATAACTAATAAGAGCCCACATGAGTAAGCTGACCAACTCCACTGTTACACAAACACATTACACAGCATTTCTTTTGGAAATGTAGTAAGCAAGATTCCTTTCCACTTTTAGAAAGTCTAAACTTTCTTTTTAATACACACACTTTCTTTCCCAATGTCCACTATTCAAAGTTCAATACAACTATACATCCATGATATACCAATCCCTCCTCATCTCATGTTCTCATTTTTTTTAAAATTCCGAACGGTATCACTCTTTCATGTGTAAAATGAAAAATATATCATTTACTCTATATATCATATACTCCCTCCGTCCCGGAGAACTATATACATTAGGGTTAACGCGCAGTTTTATGCGAAAAGTTAAAGTAATGATAGAATATATAAAAGGTGGAAAAAAGTGTACTTTTAGTGGTAAAATGTGTAATTTGAGTGTAAAGTTGAGATTGTTTATTATTTCTTGGGTGTGGGGTAGCTTTCTTTTTTTGTAATGTATGAAGTTCTGTGGGACGACTAAAAATGACAAATATATGAAGTTCTGCGAGAGGAGGGAGTATTTGTTAATCCCATACTAAACACATGTAAATTGCGAGAATATATAGAGGAGTAGGGTGCAAGAACGGGCAGTCGACTCACCCAAAGCAGTACAACCCTTGTAGAGTATTTTTGAAACATCATTTATATGTTCGCATCTCACTTCCATTTTTTGCAAGGATGAGCGTAACATTCTTGTAACCATATCGTATCATTGCATGTGAATGGGCTCACAACTTAATTAAAATGCGTCTTCAATTTTTTCACTCATATATCCGCCTCGAATTTCAGACTACGTGGTAATTAATTTACTCCCTCCGTCTCGGAGAACTTCATACGTTAGGGTTAGCGCGCAGTTTTATGCGAAAAGTTAAAAGTAATGATAGAATATAAAAAAGGTGGAAAAAAGTGTACTTTTAATGGCAAAATGTGTAATTTGAGTGTGAAGTTGAGATTGTTTATTATTTGTTGGGTGTGGGGTAGTTTCCTTTTTTGGTAATGTATGAAGTTCTGTGGGACGGTTAAAAATGACAAATGTATGAAGTTTTATGGTACGGAGAAAATATTAATTACACGAGGAGGAGATAAGGGCAGAACTGGTCTTTAGAAATTAGAACATGGTGTAATAAATAATGCAATAATACATTAAAATAAAGAGATTGGTCTCCTATGCGCGCCATACTATTATTAAAAGTCTCTTGCCCATCATCAAATAAATTGAATAAAAATTAAGTCGAAGTGACAATACTAGTATTTAAATCTGCAATACACTTTTGACATAGAATATATATATATATGAGGACCAGTCTACGGTTCGAAAACGAAACAGCAGCAGCAACAGAACAATTATTATCATATTGCCAACAACTGTATAATTTCATTTTTTTAATACTTACATCTCCAATAATTGAAAAACTCTGCCTTTTTTTTCATGTCGATAATTATTTATTTCACATATATTTACACACCAAACAAGTCGATGTATAATTGGTCTGAGTTGTAAGAATAATAAACATGCAACTTCTTTCTACATGACAAAATTGTGTAGAATATATCGAAAATGAAATAAAAATTTACGAAGTACGACGGGTTTTTAATAATTATGTATAAATACAAGCTCAATTTATTTCGGGACCGGAGCTGAAAAACTGAGAGACATTTCGATATTTTTGTTCCCTGTCATGATTTCGATTAGATTTATATGTTAGAAGGTAGAACTGTAGAAGCACAAATTTGATATGATCCTATGATGATTAGTGTGATATTAGTCATTGAAAGCTTGTCCGTACCTTAATCCTTCTTGACTAATTATTATTAATTAAATGAGAAGTATACTTAATGGAGAGGATCTCCTTTTCAATGATAGATGACTCAGTTTATTATTCTTTTGAACAGAATGTCATTAGATTGGAATGGGACTTTTTCCATTTGAACCTAAACATGTAATTAAAGATTAGATTATTATTGCGTTCAATACGTGTAGCAATCTAATTACAACATACTTGACACCTCCTTTTGTTCTCAACTAATTGTCCATTTCAACTCATATGAGAATGAACTCCATGTGTATAGCCCAAAAAGAACTACTAATAATTCAATTTCAGTGTAACCAGGAGAATGACTCCTAATTATGATCATGATTTAGGATGCTATACGGCTCTGTTTGCTCGATGAGTTTATTTTCAAAATAAATCTGTTAAGTAAGAATATAATTACTAACTTAGAAGCTAGTTGATCTGTTATCTAGATAGATTATCAAAAAATAAGATACTTAATTTGTTTTTATATACTACATTTTAGTAAATGAGATTGTTTATCAACTAATTAATTTATTAACCAATTTCAATAGATTATCAATTAATTTTACTAAATAAAGGTTACACATAACTTAAAGTCAAACAGACGAAGACGGTAAGAAACTTCTACTATTGTTGATTTATGAACATTACAGAAGAAATAAAACTAGGCAAACACTATTGAAATCCATTGCCAAAGTCTGGGCAATGGATCAAAATGTGAACATAATGAAGGTAAGAGGCTAATTAAGCTAGCTAGCTAGGTCATTTAATTAGTGACAAAATTATAAATGTAGCACTCAATTAAGTAGAGCAATGACAGATTGTCTTTTTCAGCATTTGATGAAGCTAAAGGGTGTCCCTCTTTATTTTATTTCTAAAAAGTTGATTAAACAAAGTTTTAGTCAGACCCACAAAGCACCTTTCAACCAATCATTCACTAACACACCCCTTACCTGTCAGACTCTCTTCTTTCTTTTGCACCATTTGGTTATGGTATCTCCCAAATCATCATTATGCCCTTTGTTAACACTCCAGTACACTAATCTCGATCCGATTTAATCTATACCAAATCACATGTACGTTGAAAATCCGTAATTGATTGTACTTCAACCCATTATAACACCTCAGTCTAATCAATTGAGCTATACATCATTGACTATATTCAATGTAACCTCGTTAACTTCAACTAATCTAACTTTTATAAAATATGTCAGCATATAAGTTATCGCAAACGCTCAAAATATAACTTCTCCTTAGATAAATTTTAAGTTGCTAGTTTGCTAAGTTTTTTACAAACACACCCTTAAACCCTCGAGTTACAATACGATTATACATGATCAAGTGGTATCTTACACGACCAATCAGTATCTTATCAGTTGAATCCACATCAATTGACTCAAACAAATCGACTTGACTATAATAACTAATGAATAATGTAAGTTATAAGGTGAATATTATCACCCACAATCACATTACCATATAGTTTTTACAAGCAAACATGAATATTCTGTTTAGCACTAACTTATCAGTTCGATGAGTTTATTTTCAAAATAATCATCTAGACGCTGGTAACTTATAAACTAGCTAATTTGATAAGTTTGCCCCGGTTGCTTATTAGACTAGCAGCTGATTTGTTTTACATACTATATTTAACAAATCCACTTGTTTAACATATTATATTTTACTGAATACGTTTATAAAAAACAGCTACCCTAGTTTATTAGCTAGTTTTATTATACCGGGTCTAAGACTATGATATTGTTGAATGTACAAAAGAAGTGATCTTCCCATCACCATAACCTATCATTGAATTGAGAATTTCACTACCAATCAAGAAGAGTTTATGCTAATACTACTACTTACTTCATATATATAAATATGAGTGAGATGCCAGCTTTTATTTATAATATTGAGTTTTGTTTTCTAGTCATAGGTCCTCTGCATCTTTTCCTCACCACTTTGTCTTCTCTCTGTTTTCATCTCCTTTAACAATTGAATTCCTTCAACATCCACCATTCCCGAGCAACCAAGATCTACTTTCTTCTTTACACTTTCACCCTGCTAGCTCTTCAATTTCTCAAGGAAAAGTCACTTATCCTTTCCCAGATTCCTCACCATGTGTATGATAAAAAGCAGCAACCATATTCATATTCTGATTCACCAATCCCCTGTTTCTACCTCCCCTTAAATTCAACCCATCTCTGTTTTTTCCCTTTTCCTTACATGAACCTTACCAAATGAACACAGAAATGGGACTCATGTCTATCTCTACATCAAACTGGCTCTTTGAGGACAGCACCAAGAACTCCACCAGATGGACTGCAGAGGAGAACAAGAGGTTCGAGAACGCTCTCGCATTGTTCGATAAGGATACGCCCGATCGATGGGACAATGTGGCCGCTATGATCCCCGGTAAGTCCGTCAGTGATGTGATCAAACAGTATAGGGAGCTGGTCGAAGATGTTACCGATATCGAAGCCGGTTTGATCCCGGTTCCCGGTTATGGTAACAGCAACTCGTTTACGTTGGAGTGGGTTAGCGGTTCGGGGTACTCGGGGTTGAAACGGAACGTTTCCGGTCGGTGTTCCGATCATGAGAGGAAGAAAGGCGTCCCGTGGACCGAAGAAGAGCACAGGTATCAACTACCTGATCGGTAACCAGAATTAGTACTAGAGTATAGGTTTGATAATTTCGAAATTCACTTCAACTAGGTTATTGAAAATAAACGTATAGAGTGTCATATTCCATTTGAACATATGAATTAATTTTCATCTAATTTACTAAACAACTCCGATTTTAACGGATTATTATACGTAACCTTATTGGATTGTTTTCATAAGACAGAATCATCCTGTCTGTTAGATGTAATTGGTGACTTGCATGTTTCAATAAATTGTTTGATACGAGGAGTGGTTATTGGTTCGAAAAGATTGGCCTTAGAATGTGGGGGTAAAACTGTCACTACATGGTATAGGCCAATAGGGTCATTTGTTTATCTGCACATTTTTAACATTCAATTTTATTATCTTCTACCATAACTTTTCGGACGTAGTTTTCGATTCTATGCGATGATTGTTGAAAGAGAGTTTTAAAAGTTTCAACATTGTTCTAATGATGTTGAAAACTTCAGGCAATTTTTGCTGGGGCTGAAAAAGTATGGAAAGGGAGACTGGCGAAACATATCTCGTAATTTTGTGACGACGAGGACACCAACTCAGGTTGCGAGTCATGCTCAAAAGTACTTTATCCGGCAGCTTTCTGGAGGAAAAGATAAGCGAAGGTCAAGCATACACGATATCACCACTGTCAACCTAAATGAAACCAAGTCACTTGCACCGGATAAGATGAACAAGGTGCAAAACCCGGATCCAAATGGCATAAATGGGGTGATATACGATCCTGATCCTGCAGTTCATGGATCCATGTTGGGGTTCAATGGACCTGGTAGTTCGGACTTCACTCAGTTTGGACTAAATCTTCATGAGCATCATCATCCTATGCAGGGTTATGGTTATGGTTCGGTTTATCAGATGCATTCTGCACAACAACATTAGGTCCGCGATGGTGGATCATTAACAGAGGCTCTTAAGTTAGTTCATTTTTTCTCATTTGATGATCAAGAAAGTACATGAGATGTTAGAAAAATTGAGTCTTGGTCTTTAATTTATAGCTCATTATTAACTGGAGATTTCATGTCCATGATTCTTCTTCAAGAACTAGATGACCCTTGTGGTGAATTATGAAACTAGTATGGTGTTAAATGTTAATAGTCAATTCCAGTTCTTTTCCAAGGATTTAGGTGCTTCTTCTATGGCTGAAATATTGCTTTTTTGAATGTTTTCTGCATCATAAAAGGTGTTATAAGTTAGACTATTGATTCCGATCTAACACCACCCCCTGTAAAGGGTGAAGGCGTACGTGTCAAAGTTTAGTGTTAGTTATCAGTTAATTAAGTTAACATGGAGATCAGATGCTCTTTTAACATAACACATGCCATATTTTTAACAACTAAAAGTAGATTAAGCAATCAGATGGCTCAAGTTCTTTGGAATTATAAATTTCCCAGGTGTCACTCAACACAATAGCAAGTCCAAAAAGTTTGATTCTCTCTAATCTCAAATCTATGTTACTATAGATTTTATCATGCTTAAAGATTTTTTAACAGTTGCTAAGATTCTTGGTCATGAGTGGTTTAAATTTATTGTGAGGCCAAGTTACCCTAAAAATGTGAACATAATTAAAGTATTTTCCCTAATCAAGTGTGAGAAAGGTACTTTATTAGTCCATAATCAAATCATTTGATAGTGCCATTGCTAACATGTAGTGTCCCTAAACTAACACTCTACTTTGACCTCTTTTGACATGGATTAATGGAAATCATTGTCAAACTTTATTTTTGTTAATTGACACCTAAGTGGTATGGAACTACAAATACATGTTAGAAGCTCTCCAAATTGCTCTTCTACTACGTATATAAATCAAAAGAGTTATCATAAAATTCAATTGTGTTGAAAAAGGCCCAAATTAATTTTCAAATGAAATGGAATAATTAACACTTAACACGGTTATACATATGTGGATAAATTAGCAGCTGATTTTCATTGTGGTTAAAATGTTGGTTTAATTCATCCACAAGTCCTTGTCATGCCACCTACTCTCGCTTGATATCTGGTGGAACTATTTCCATCACTGTTGATCCAGAATGAATCTTGAAAAGGGCATTTCTCCACCACCAATATTAAATGCAATTTGTAAAAAGAAAAAAAAAATGAAGAAGAAGAAAGAAGAAGTTGTAAAGAAAATAGGGAAAAGTAATCAGGGGGTCTTCTATGGTCAGTTAGGGTGTGGCTCTGACGTCACTCACTTATTTTAACCTATTAGATGGTTGATCTGACGGTGGAAATTTTTTAACCTGCTACCTGTTGCACCAACTATCGCAATTTAGTGTTGCAGATGTTGCACTGAGTAGGGGATGCAATGTTGCTCTCACCGGTTTATATTGCTCTAGAATTAACTGTAAATGTAAAATATCATTAAATAATATATAATAAAAACTTAATATTTTTACATATAGAAAATTAATTAACGATCAAATAATTTTGGAACAACTGAGTTTCCAATCAAACAACCTTGTTTCCAATCATTAGTGTTGATTTGATTTATAAATTTAATTAGATCTTTGAAGTGTTGATGTTAATAACACAAGTGTAGAACCCCAGGTTTGATATACGAGCCGTAAATTGTTTTGTGAAAAACTTATTGTAGTTACAGGGATCTAATTGGGGTTTTTGAAAATTAAAAGGAGTATCTTTTGGGAATTAGGGTGACAAAAAGGAGCTTGATGCAAATTACCATATTTCAGCCAATTGAATATTCAGAATTTTGAGAGTCTAAGTTTAAATTGCATCAGTGGTCCCTGGCAGCACCCTAATTCCCAAAATACAGTCATTTGAGTATCATAAAACCTCAATCCGATCCCTGTAATTTGAATTAGTTTTTTATAGACGATTTTACCATTTCTAAATCAAATTTAGGGTCCTAAAGTTTCATTCTTAACATCAAATATCGAATCTCGGTTCATAAATTAAATTCAAAACGTCGATTCTAAGAAACTCATTCAAAACTAGAAAATGCGATTGAATGACATTTACTCTCCTATCGGTTTGCGACTGCTTCAACTCCTATCGGAATCAATCTTAACAGATCAACTAAGAGGAGAGTCTCGCGAAGCTCCACGACCGCCATAAATGGCGGCCTGTGATTCAAAACTGTGTGCACCTTCAAATCGAGACAAAGGAGGTTGAAGGTCGCGATGATCGAAGATGGTGCTTGGGCAAATTCGTAGACTCTGGGTCTCTATTTCAAAAGGACGTTTGAAACATGAGAAAGGAAAATTCTGAATTTTAAAGAATTAAATGTTTAATTTAACTTTTACTAAAATGGAAATTAATTTTCTAAATATATTATTAAGTAGCAAGCTAGGGCGATATAGAGCAATGACACATATCATTTGTCGACACCCTGACTGACGATAGTCAAGGCAACACACCGATTGACGATAGAAAACTCGAAGTAACCAAATTGTCCATAAAATCTGAATACAGACCATGTAAAGATAATCCAAACCGAAAAACTGTATGAGTTGGGCCAAAGTTAATTATTAGTTTAGTAAAATCACTTAAGTTCAGTATAAATCCAGCAATTTTCAATAAATCTAGTAGTTTGCCCATAAATCCAGACAATAATCTAGAAAATTACCTCCACACCAAATGATATTTAAAAAATCAATATTGTTCAGTCGCATACTATATGCTACTCCATTCGTCCCACAACAAATGTTATGTATTCCATTTAAATCTAAGCCATTACAAATGTATTGTGTCCTTTTCAAACTTCGATGCACAACCTTTCCCATTTCTCCTTAATCTTCGTGACAAAGATGAAACGAGACATTTGTTTTAGAATATATACTCCCTCCGTTTCGGAGAACTCCATACAATAGAGTTGCCGTGTAGTTTTATGTGAAGTTAAAGTAATAATAAGAGATAGAGAATATTCTAAACAAAAAAGATAGAAAATGTGGAGAAAATTGTAATTTTAATGGCAAAATATGTAATTTGAGTTAACTTGAGATTGTCTATTATTTGTTGATTGTGGGGTACCTTTCTTGTTTGAGGGAAAATGGGGGGAAAATCTTTTTTCCCATTTTCTCCAATTTTTTTTCTTTTTTTCCATTGTCCCTCAAACCAAATAAAGTCTCATCCGTGAACTGGACAATTAAAAATAACATACGAAGATCCGTCGGGCGGATGGATTATAGAGTAAAAGTACTAAAAGGAAGGTCCCATCCACTAGCATAAGAATTTATAGGCCTCAAAATCATTAAATTTCCACGAGCTCTTTTGGTAAATGACAAACAAAACCCCACTTCTTTCTCAAATTGCAAAATAAAAATGATAAAGTTTGCAAGTTGCAGCACTAAAAAAAACTTTAGAAAATTATTCCGATGAGGTATTCATTCCTTTTCAATTGCATTTTTTGGACGATTATGCCAGAAATTTCACATCCTAATAGATTTTATGCTTGTGGTCTTTATTCTTGTTCTAATTAGATTATGATACCTTCATTATATTCATATTCATCTTAAACCTGATGCAACATTACTACTTCTGAACTAAAGTCAAACAGCAAGATACTCTTGCATTACTGATCAATGTAATTGGCTCCAAATACTTTTAAAAACTGGTCCACCATCACTAACCTTTACTAAAATCATCTAGATTGTGAAATACTCCCTCCGTCCCGGAGAACTTCATACATTAGGGTTAGCGCGCAGTTTTATGCGAAAAGTAAAAGTAATAATAGAATATAGAAAATGTGGGAAAAAGTGTAATTTTAGTGACAATATGTGTTATTTGAGTGTAAAGTTGAGATTGTTTATTATTTGTTGGGTGTGGGGTAGCTTCCTTTTTTGGTAATGTATGAATTTACATGGACTAAAATGGCGAATGTATGAAGCTCATGACGAGTACAGTTTTCACTAGTTAATCTAAAGTGTAAGTTAACAAAGACCTAAGTGTAGAAAGGGGTTCATCTACCCCTTAAAAGACCTTGTAAGGGGAGAGAGTTGTCACAACTCTTATAGAGAGTGTCCAGAATATTCTCAAAAGCGATGTGGGATATTTAACAGGCCCCCTCACGTGTGAGCCGGTAGACCCAAGCTCAACACGTGACAACATAGAGGCAAGCCCAGAGCAGGCATATACGAACCAGAGCAGCCCAAGACCCAACATCAACTTGAGTAGTCCATGGGCTCTGATACCATGTAGAAAGGGGCTCATCTATCCCTTAAAAGGCCTTGTAAGAGGTGAGAGTTGTCCCAACTCTTATAGAGAGTGCACATGATATCTCAAGCGATGTGGGATATTTAACAATAAGTGTTCATCAACTAGGTTATTGTTTATTAAACTCCAATGGAATTTTAGATGCTATATATGAATAATTAACACACCTGGTGCTGTTTAACAGATCAAACCGAACATCTGATTCATTGAACTCGACTCGAGATTTATCAAGCTCGAGCTCGGCTCGAGTCTTTAACAAGATGAGTTATTTTAGAGACAGGATAAGTAGGTTCGAGCTCAACTCTTTTGGCTCGAATACATTATCAAACGAGTTTAGCTCGACTCATGTAACAACTCTAACCACACCTGGGTAAAATTCATTTTTGGTACTCCAGTGTGAGGCATTTCCAATTTTGGTACTCTAGAGTATCCGTGTCCATTTGAGATACTAAATATCAATGACTATTTACAATTAATGTACTAATTGCATTTAGAAGGTGGGATGTGTCATTCACGCGCGAGCGAATGCCAAATGTCGGAAGATAGACATGGAAAATCGATCGTTCGCAAGACATTGTGGACTTCATCCCACTCACGCTCGTCAAATTCTTCATTGTCATATTATTTTTCGTACGATTTTTCATTATTTTTGTCTCGATTGACCTTCAATTGATCAAATTCACGTAAATTTGGGGTTATGATAATTTTAATTTGGGAGCGATTGGCATGTCCACCTTTTAATTTACAATTAAGACTTAATCAGAATCGATCATCGATATTTAAGACCTCAATGAACACGCACCATATAGCACTAATATTAAAATGCCTCACACCTGGAGATTAAAATAATTTTACCCTACACCTTCTTACATAAGACCTATATGTACGGGAGACACACACTGTATGTTAGATATAGTTATGAATTTATATTTGTTACGAGTTACGACCCTAATATCGAATGAACTTCGAGCTACGATTGCATCACAGCCAGGTTTGTTGGTAAAACATCTTAATCTACAAGACTAGATGAGTGACCCGATTGATGTGACTTCTTGGTACGGAATTTCACAAATCCAGTTTGAAGTGATTCAGGTCCATATGTTGGGCCTAGATAATGGACAAGTCTGGTCCATGTCCTGACCAGTTCGAGGCCCAAATGCTACCCAGACCTCAAAGGTCTGGCAAGCCTTACTAGGCTTAAGTGAACTGGACCTTTTTACATTTTCGTCCAAATTCTGTGCTTGAATTTCCAATCTTACTTCCTAGTTTTATTTTATTTTTCAGTTTTCTACAAAATTAGTAGATGAAAATAACTTGAATTAAACGTATAATAGTAAGATAGTGTGTAACTTAGAGGAACAAAACTATAAATTGGATTCTGGGAGGTATAATTGCTAAATGTATCTAGATGTTAGACTGTTCAACACAAGTTTTTCTCAGTTCCACCCGCTCTAGCTAGATTATATTATCTAACACATGCGGATAGAGTTCCCACAAATCCTCATTCCTTTGTTTGTTCATAAATATGGTAATTTGGCACCATTGGCACACGTGATTGTTCTTTAGCCAGCAAAATGTGGAGAACAGGGAGAAAGGGGATCGAACTAACAAAAGTGTTTAATGTCTAGCTAGCAATATCCACAAAAAATTGTCGGAAATCTCATGGATGGATATCTATCGGACAAAAGCGATTCATAAGTCGTCCAGCTCTTCTCTGCGACCAAACTACTACCAATCAATCGACGAATAATAGTGTAGACTGCACTGCAATAATACATGAATGAGTACTGGATGATAAATCAATAATGGGCCAAACTATGTTCCCACATTTTGTATGTTGCTAAATTTACATAAACACCCCTAAGTTTCGTCCACTCATCTCTTGTACAAGTCGTACACATGAAAGATCGATCTTGGCCAGGTTATGTACTGAAAAACTTGAAACGAATACACACGCATTGTGAAGCCGGTTAGCTTAATATTAAAGGAAGTAATGAAGCATGGTGTACTGGAAACACTGAAGAAAAGGTTAATGATGTGTGGTGTGAACACAGGAGCAGTGTTGTGTGGTGTGAACACAGGAGCAGTTAGAATCCGAATCTAACTGGGATTCTTTTACTTGGCATCGAAGGTTTCTTTTCTAATTAGGAAAGAATTCGTTTCTGGTTAGGAAAGGGAATGTATGTTGATTTCTCTAGTATATATACACATGTAGGTACTAGATAAATCGATGAGAATGTGATGAGAACACATTGAGATTTCTGAGAGAAACACGGTGAGGAATAGAAAAACAGAGGAGCGTGTAGCTTGAAACTCGGGAGGTTTTGGTCGATTCCTTGTAAATTGCATTTTGGTTCTTGGTTAATAGAAATCTTGGTTATCCCGTGGACGTAGACAATTGTCGAATCACGTTAAATATTGTGTTTAGTTTTCTTGCATTTGTTTGTTGGTTGGTTTGGAGTTTATTGGATTGAATTGGGTTGATTTGATTAACAATTGGCGCCGTCTGTGGGAAGAGAATCAACTGGTATCTATTCATCAATGGCGTCTCCAAAGTTCGACCTCAAACCGTTGGAAGGAAAGACGGACTTTGGTCTGTGGAAGAGAAGGATGATGGCTCTGTTAATGCAGCAGGGTGTTGTCAACGCACTGACTGAGAAGTTCGATACAACTTTGTCCGATGCTGATAAAAAGGCAATCAAGTTCAAGGCTTACAGTTCTTTGATATTAGCTCTGGGAGATAATGCTCTTATTGAAATCGGTGATCTTTCATCGGCAAAGGAGATATGGGAGAAGCTAGAAGAATTGTATAATGACAAGTCGGATGCAAATAAAATATATGCAAAACAGAGGCTATTTGCATTCAAGATGGTTGAAGGAAAATCAATCATGAGTCAGTTGGATTTGTTCAAGAAGATGGTTTCACACCATGACAATCTGGAAACTGATGAGAAGAACAGGATGAGGAGCCAAGACAAGGCAATTATCTTGTTGAATTCACTCCCTAGGTCTCTTGTTCCATTCAAGGATGCTTTGGTGTATGGGAGGACAGAAGCATTGACAATGGAGGCTATTGAATCTGCATTAAGATCAAGGGAGCTGGACCAGGATGGTGTTCCACCAACACTCAGTACTGGTGAAAGCCTTATGGTGAAACAATATCACAAGTTTCCACCAAAGAAGAAGCAATATCCAGATCAAAGGAAAGCTCAGTATAACAAGGATGGCCCTGAAACAAGGAAGTGTTATTATTGCAAGAAGCAAGGACACTTGAAGAAGGATTGTATGAGTCTAAAGGCGCAGAAAGGCAAGGGTGTGGCGACAACACCGAATACTAATTATGGCACAGACATTACAAACAAATCAGAGGCTTATCATACTGCGGAAGCTCTTGTTACTGAGGTACTTTCAGTCACTCAAACTAGTCAATCAACTGAATGGGTTATGGATTCAGGCTGTTCGTTTCATATGACACCTATTAGAGAATGGTTTTCAACTTTTGAGCATAGAAACTGTGGATCAGTTGTTCTTGGTGATGATAGACCATGTATGATAAAGGGTATGGGAACAGTGAGAATTGAGATGTTTGATGGAGTGATAAGGGATTTGCTTAATGTGAGATATGTACCACACTTGAAGAGAAGCTTGATATCTCTAGGATTGATGGATACTAATGGATACAAGTATTCAGGTGAGAATGGTGTCCTTCAGGTCAAGAAGGGTGATAAGGTGGTTATGCAGGCTCTTAAAAGGAGAGAATTGTATTATCTACAAGGTGAAACTGTAACTAGTGAAGTTTCCAGTGTACAGTGTTCTGGGAACACCCGACAGTGTTCTGACAACACCGTTCTATGGCATAGAAGACTAGCACATGTTGGAGAGAAAGGTCTTATGGATTTATCTATGAAGGGACTCTTAGGTGGAGACAAGATACATAAGATGGAACTTTGTGAGCTCTGTGTGTTAGGAAAGTCCAAGAAGAACAGTTATGGTGTTGGAAAACACACCACACAGGACATACTTGAGTATGTGCATGCAGATTTATGGGGACCGGCGAGAACCACCACTAGGAATGGAGGTAGATATTTTCTGTCCATCATTGATGATCTGTCAAGGAAAGTGTGGGTGTTTGTATTGAAGTCCAAGGATGAGACTTTCATGAAATTCAAAGAATGGCTTGTGGAGATGGAGAATCAAACGAACAAGAAGCTCAAGGTGATCAGAACAGATAATGGGCTGGAATTCTTGTCTAATGAATTCAATACCTTCTGTGTTGGGAAGGGCATCTCGAGACACAAGTCAGTTCCTGGAAATCCACAGCAGAATGGAGTAGTTGAAAGGATGAACAGAACAATCCTAGAAAGAGTGAGGTGCATGCTTCTTGGATCAGGTTTGTCAAAAAGCTTTTGGGGGGAGGCTGTGACTACGGCAGCACATCTTATTAACCTATGTCCATCATCAGCTATTGATTTCAAGACACCTGAAGAAGTTTGGAAAGGTACTCATTCAGACTACTCATATCTCAAAGTATTTGGATGCTTAGCTTATGCTCATGTCAATCAAGATAAGTTGGAGGCTAGAGCAATAAAGTGCTTGTTTCTTGGTTATCCAAAGGGAGTTAAGGGATATAAACTCTGGTGCTTAGAACCAGGGGTAAATAGATGCATCATCAGCAGGGATGTGACTTCCCATGAAGATGTGATGCCATTATTGAGGAATACTGACAGTGTTGAGAGAACACTCAGTCAGGTGGAGTCTGTCGAAGATGGTGTGCCAGGAACACTGAATATGGAGCAGACAGACACTGGTATGGTGATAACACCAGTTTTCACAGACCATGGTGTTCTGACAACACCGCATGCTGAATCTCAGGAAAATACTGACATACATGATCAGGTGGAGCCTGAATCGAATAATCGGGTGGAGAGGCATGTGATTAGAAGAAGGACAGGGATAGAGCTCAATAATCCAGATGATGTTGGGGATTATCAACTCATCAGAGATAGAGAACCAAGAGTTAGAACCTCTATTGCAGATCCAGATATGGTGTATTTTGCATTGAATATTGCCGAGGACATTGACTGTTATGAGCCTGAGAACTATCAAAGAGCTATAAATTGCCAGAGAAGAATAGTTGGTGCATTGCTATACAGCAAGAACTCTTGTCACTTGAAAAGAATCATACATGGGATATTGTAGCTATACCTAAAGGAAAGAAGCTTGTCAGTTGTAAGTGGATCTTTAAGAAGAAACTTGGAGCTGATGGTGAGCAAAAGGTGAAATACAAAGCCAGACTAGTTGCTATAGGTTTCACACAAAGAGAGGGTATTAACTATAAAAAGATCTTTTCTCCAGTGGTGAAGCATAGCTCAATCAAGATCTTGATTGCTATGGTAGCTCAATTTAAGCTACACTTACATCAGATGGATGTTACTACTGCATTCTTGCATGGGAAGCTGGATGAAGAGATTTACATGAGGATACCTGAGGGTATTGAGGTAGATGCTAAGGAGCACAAGGCTTGTTTATTGTTGAGATCACTGTATGGTCTTAAACAGAGTCCAAGGTAATGGTATAGAAGATTTGACAAGTTTATGTTGAGTCACAAGTTTAGGCGGTGTGACTACGACACCTGTGTCTACTTCTATGGTGAGAATGTCGAAGATATGATATATTTGCTCATTTATGTGGATGTCATGCTTATAGCAAGCAAGCATATGAAAGGAATCACTCATGTGAAGAATTTGTTGAAGTCAGAATTTGAGATGAAAGACTTGGGAATAGCTAAGAGGATACTGGGCATTGATATTATTCATGGAGGTGATGGGAAGATCATTATGAATCAAAGTGCTTACTTGGAGAAGGTGTTAAGGAGATTTAACATGCACAAATCCAAGCATGCTGGAACACCTCTGGGGTCTCAGTTCAAGTTATCTAAGAAGTCTTGTCCTAATACTGATGAAGAGAAGAGGTGTATGGAGAACACACCATATGCTAATGCTATAGGGTCGATTATGTATTCCATGGTATGTTGCAGGCCGGATTTGGCTCATGCAATGAGCTCAGTAAGCAGGTATATGGATAATCCTGGCAAGGACTATTGGGAGGCAGTTAAGTGGCTGCTCAGATATATTGGTGGTTCGATTAGACTGTGATTGGTGTTTGAGCAACACCAGGCGAGGAATGATGCACTGATTGGGTATGTCGACTCGGATTATGCTGCAAATTTGGATACTAGGAAGTCTTTAACTGGACATGTATTCACATTATTTGGTACAGCAGTGAGTTGGAAGTCTACTCATCAACCTATGGTTGCATTATCAACTACAGAGGCAGAATTTATGGCCATGACGGAAGCTGTGAAAGAAGCTATTTGGCTCAAGGAATTTCAAGGCGATTGTGTTGCAAACACCGGTGACTATATTTTGTGATAGTCAAAGTGCAATTCATTTGTAAAAACATCAAGCTTACTATGACAGGTCCAAACACATTGATATCAAGATTGAGAAGATCAGCACATATGTTAATCCGGCGAATGGATTTACTAAGACAATTTCTGTGATGAAGTTTGGATCGTGTCTAAGTTCTATCAAGTTGATGGAAGGAAGGGCTGTGTCTTAACTCTAGGGACATGAATGGTGTGGTATACTATGGTTACGTTAATATGAAGCTAAGGTGGAGAATTGTGAAGCCGGTTAGCTTAATATTAAAGGAAGTAATTAAGCAGGGTGTACTGGAAACACTGAAGAATAGGTTAATGGTGTGTGGTGTGAATACAGGAGCAGTTAGAATCCGAATCTAACTGGGATTCTTTTACTTGGCATCGAAGGTTTCTTTTCTAGTTAGAAAAGAATTCGTTTCTGGTTAGAAAAGGGAATGTATGTTGATTTCTCTAGTATATATGCACATGTAGGTACTAGATAAATCGATGAGAATGTGATGAGAACACATTGAGATTTCTGAGAGAAACACGGTGAGGAATAGAAAAACAGAGGAGCGTGTAGCTTGAAACTCGGGAGGTTCTGGTCGATTCCTTGTAAACTGCGTTTTGGTTCTTGGTTAATAGAAATCTTGGTTATCCCGTGGACGTAGACAATTGTCGAACCACGTTAAATATTGTGTTTATTTTTCTTGCATTTTTTTGTTGGTTGGTTTGGAGTTTATTAGATTGAATTGGGTTGATTTGATTAACACGCATAATATAGTTTCAGCTAACTTATGAACTCAAGATGGAGAAAGTTGTTTAATACAATTAGTTCTCCAAACATTTTAAGGTCAATCGAATTCAGGAATACTAATAGTATATGCTTGGCCTTGGTGTCCACTTTTGATGATATGAAATAAACCATATAAAAGCTTAGGTGAATGAATGATTATAACCGTAGGACCATTGTCGTGCAGTACCAAATAAAAAAATGGTGTAATGATAAACACTGTCCGAACCTTAAGATGCATGAACCACGACAATACTTTTTGGACAACTCCTATCGTCACTGTATCCAGCACACCAAGCCAATATGTTTTTTCCCTCTTTCTTTTGGGTCCTTATATTCATCACTGCTTCAATGGATCCGGTCCCAAACCTAAACCATTGATTAGCTTGGATGATTAATTTTGCTAATTCTTAATTCAATATACAAACGAATGCATATATATTCAATCAATGATAAATCAACTAATAATCAATAGGACTGTACTGCATTCGAAGCAACACAATACTCTATTGCGGAAAGAGAATCAATTTAATCCTAACTTCTACTTGTACTTCCTGAATCGAAAAGTTTCAACGAGTGGGTTTTTGACACGTTTCATTACCTTGATTAAGGTACAAGCCACTATCAACGAAGGATATTTATCTACTTGCATGGTCTTTGGACGCCAAATGTGAAATTTTCCATTTGAATATCAACATACAAAAACATCGCACCTTCAATGGGTGTAATAAAATTCAAACTTACACAAAATAGAATAGGACAAGTTGTTAATAATAATAAGAAGTCAAAAGAAGAGCTACTGCATAGAATCTAGGCTCTAGCTACATGTTATGTTATGTTATGTTATGTGATTAATTAGAACATTTTTTTGTAATAATAAAGCCAAAATTGGGATTGTTGTTAGAGATATACTTCAAATCTTACTTGGATATTTTCCATATGACAAATCCTAGCATGTATCATGATTTTATGGGTATACATAATTAGATATTTTATACGCTTATCTCGTACTTCATGGAGACTTTTGGATTATATTATAAGTAAATTTGAGAGGTATCTGGTTTAGAGCATACATCATATTACCAATGAGAGATATGTGTAAGCTAGTAATATCGACAGCCACAATAACCTGGAGGATCTTCTACGTTATACTAACCTGGAGAATCGGGGTAGTAAAAATATACTCCATCTGTTTCACTAAAAGTGTAACAATTTTTTATTTTGAGTGTTTCACTAAAAGTGTTACATTTCCTTTTATGAAAATTAATTTCATAATAAAATTCATTTTTAACCACACATTTTTAGGCCCACGCGTACTATTACACTCAATTAATATCTCATACTCATTTTTAACTACATATTGTTGGAGAACACATATATTTTTATACTTTTTTCTTAAAAATTGTGTTCAACACTATTGTTACAATTTTAGTGAAACGGAGAAAGTATTTTATAAAATAAATAAATGAATACTGTATACTTTACCTTCCATAATTTTCTTGATAACTCATTAATTTAGATTATTGATAAAACCACCGCATAAAAAAGTAAGCATCTAGTGGAATTAAACAATAGGCCTTGAAATATTTGCTGCACGTGCATAAATGATGTTTTAAAAGTATTTCAAGATGAATTATGATTGATTGTGTTGATTAATAGTGGCCGCTTTTTCTTTTTTCTTGGAAATTAATTAGTGGCCGATTTAATCTAAAGAATAGTAAGCTTGTGTTTGCAAATGCTTTAAAAAATTACTTTTGTGATTTTTAAAGTAGTAAAAGTAGTTTTTTAGTGTTTTATATTACAACTTCTGCTGCAACTTCTATGAAAAAAAATAGGTAACCGTCAGAAGCAGAAAGCAACCCAATAGCTACTTCTAACTGCTTCAAGTAAGTAATAGTTTTTTTTTCAATTAAAATCAACTACTTAAATTAATTTTTGTAAACACTAAAACTTTTGCTTTTACAATTTTAAGTTGTTTTTTATATAATATATTAAACACTAATGATTTTTACTTGAAATCAACTTTAATCAACTTTTAGTAAAAGCAGATAAAAAACATTAGTAAAATCATTTGCAAACACATACTAAGTCTTCTGAAAAAAAAAAAAGTATTATGTATCGGGGACCATCTTTTATAGGGAAATGAACAAAAATGAACGACAAATACTATGGTTATAGAAAGAAACATTCTTTATTTTATTATGATAATCGTTGTTGTATATAAAGATAAAGAATATACGTAAAATGTTCACTTATAAAACACTATCAATATTATTTAAAACATTATATCTATCCATATCCATGAGTAACGCAGGTCATTTCAATACCTTAGGTCGAAGAAAAAGTTAATCTTTGAGAAAGAAGCATGTTTGATATTGATTCCACTCTGTTTGTCTCCCACTCAAGCTTTATAACCAGATTTTCTCATTTAAGAAGAAGATAATCAAACAGAATATGCATCATAATTAAAGAATTAAAGTGCTTTAATATCCACCAAATATTACAGTTATTAAATTAAAGTACGTGTGTATATATATATATATATATATATATATATATATATATATATATATATATATATATATATATATATATGGTGCTGAACTTACGAGGTACTGCAGGAAGTCTCTAATCGCAACACCACCCACCGTATGATGAAAAGCAAGAAGACCAAATAGAAAATATATATATAGCCAAATTGAAGGCATGTGGAGGTTTAACGATTTGTTCTCGATTTCATTTCATACAGTACAAATTTCTAAAATACTGAAAAAGGACCAGTCGCACAACAGGAGCGCGTGTAAGTTACCTACCCTTCATTAACTGAGACCTTATCTCTCCTTATCAGAACATTATCTCTCCTTCCATGTCTTTTCATCCAAATCGATTTTTCATTTTCATATCCCTTAAACAAATTCAATCAATCAAACAATATATATCAAATTTTTTTATCTTACTTTGAGCTTCATGTTGATATAATTTGTTTTGAATTCCGAGAATATTTGATCTATGGGTCGGATTTGGTTTAGTCGGAGAAGGCGACAGTAGCCGGCATAATTGGCGAAAAAGGGTCACAAACAAGACTACTTTGAGGTGTGAACAAGACAGTAGGTAGCTCAAACACAGAGTAGTGCACGATTGATCCATGTATCTTCATCAATTCATCTTCATCCCCATTCCTAACTCTTCAATTTTCATACATATATACACCAGAGATCGCCAATAACTACTACAATGCCTTAATTTCTAACAATAATCCACATATTTTCAGTGCTCTCAGTTACTGGTACATTCTCTTCTCTCTCGAATTCAATTTTCACATTTGTAGAAATTGCTCGCTCGGGGACTGGAAGTGGAAAACTGATTTCTCAGTACGATTGGATGATTTGAAGGAGTTGATCACACTTCACACCTCAAAAAGCGATCTTGATATACGAACAAAATAGTAGACGACAGATTTTATTTTAATAATTCTCTCACTTTACTCATCTCGCATGACCCGGAAATGGAGTCTTACTTTAATTCTAATAGTCTATGAGGAGTCCACTTTCTCCATAATCTAGAATTAGAGTCGAAGCTGCTTCTTTTTTTATTCTCTACTACGTCCCTCAACTTAAGTTTTACTAACACTCTCATTTTAATAATTTTAATAGAGTATTTGGTCATCCCATTGTAATTGATATAATATTGATATCCTATAATTAAAACACAACTCAATTAACTCAAAACCTATAAAAACACCCATAAAATTTTAATTCTATATCGAACACAACTTTTCACAACTCAATTAAATTTTAGTTATTATTCATCATTTATACCTCAATTAAAATTCCCTAAGTTAAAGTTGCATGCCAAATTGTTGGAGCCAATAAGCCGCTGCAGCTGAAATCATAATTGTCCGTCCTCGGTTTAAGGTTGTAGATTCGGAATTTGTTTAACGGTTCACACGCGTAGTGTGTGCCATTGTGTCTAGTATTATTATTATATTATATATAAGTGGACAACTATTAGACTTGTGCATTAATTGAGTACTTAATTTAAGTTAAATTGAACTTATTTGTAATATATATATATGTAAATTAGACTTCAATTACAAAAAACGATCGATCTGTTTTATTCAATCAAATTACATCAACTTCAATAAAATTTATTCAAAGTAGTATAATAATTCACAAAGTTTCACTAAGTTTTCAATTCAATTTAAATCTTATCCGTTGATCTTACTGATTCAATTTGAATCTGGTACGTACATGTGTCATTGTTTAAGACTTTAAGTAGAAGGTGCAGGGTTCGAATCTTATTGGCGTAGGTTTCTCCCTTTTATTTATTATTAAATGTTTTATCTTTTTACAACCACAGATTCATTGGTTTATATAAATACTATTAACACACGTAGTGTGTTACGTAAATGCTAGTATTTTTTTTATTATATATATAAGTGGACAACTATTGAAGTTGTGCAATTGAGTACTTAATTTAAGTTAAATTGAACTTATTTGTAATATATATTTAAATTAGACTTCAATTACAAAAAACAATTTGTTTTATTAAATCAAATTACAAGCCCTAATTCAACTTCAACAAAATTAATGCATCATAATAAAATCAATATGTCTTATTCAATTAAATTTTAAACCCTAATTCAATCCAAAAAAATCAATTCATCAATAAAAAACAACGATCAATTGACACTAACTCAAACATTAATTTAACTTAAAAAAAGGCAATTTATTATCATAAACAACAATATTATTTGTCTTCATATACGTCTCATATATCTACAATTATGTGTCACAATAACACGGACGTGTTATCACATTTTAGTAAACATCATAAGGGAAAAAGAACATCAATAATTCAATTTGCTAAAGACTTTAGCTCTCGTTACAGCCGATATTATTCATCTGATAACCTCAAACTAATTCTCTAGATTTACATAAATTGTTGAAAAACACGGCATTTATACATAGCAAGTGTAAAATTGGGTATGTTTTAGAACAGAATTATTGTTAGACTATTTATTCCAAAATAAAATACTTGACAATTTATATATAAAATTATATGAGCCACGTTATTGTTGACCGGTTGACCATCAACAGTTTACGACAGTACTCGAATACAAATTGCACAAGTAACCTGAATGACAAGTGATAATTGTAAACATCTTTAGAGACTTGTCCAAGCTAAGGTTAATATATCGGATAAACAATTATTTAAACTAAACTCAACTTGATGTTATTTACTACTACTACTACTATTAATAACCAATTAAGTGGATATATATTACTGCATTTGCAAAATTCAAGATAAGCACGCATGTTTTACTTAACCACATTCTTGTTAATTATATGGGTGATAAGGATATGATAATGACTCCAATGAAGTAATGCTTGTGAGTTTCTTTAGTTAATCACTGATAATTTACGCGATTACTAGTCATATAACATAATTAGGGAAATGAAATAGCGAAATCATAAGCGGATATAATTATGTTAACAAGACCATTAGAGCTTGCTTCCATTTCATGGGTAGTCGACAAGTGTCCGAACCCATTATATTAGTATCATTGCAATAGATACACATATCTATACCCAATTCGGATCCTATTTGAATCACGGTTGATTCGGATTGATCAGACGCCCTTTAATTCATTAAGATCCCGACACATTCATTACGTCAGAGGGATTAGGATCCAAATATGATAGGGTATGAGTCTAAAACCATTGTACGTAAGCGTGTTGCAAGTAGGGTCTGGACCATTGCGAACACTACCCATAACAAAGTACACGGTGGCAAACACTAACATGAATCCAATAAAGCTAGTTTACTAATAGTAATTGATTGGATGAACATAATTGAAATATGATTATATGAAACACTGTTAAAGATTTAACCGAGTCTGTGAAGAGGTGCATGAACCCATTCAATCTACATGGTTCAGTGTACAATCCTTGCAAACATTTCACTTGCAACATAATCTCTCACGGATCTATTTGACTTGAAGTTTTTATTATATAACTTCTAAAAGCCTACTTTTAGCCTACACTAGAAATATATAAAGAGGAAACTCTATCTATAGGTGGAGAGTGAAAATCAATCTTGTGATCGTAAGTAAACATTTTAACCAACTAATGCATGAAACTAGATTTGTTACTAGGATTTTAGTAAAATTATCCAAGTCGTATGAGCTTAATTACCCGGACTGTTCAATTTCCCTTTCATACCCATACCGGACATTCAACACTGACACTCTGACGTGTGTGTGACAATAGGTCCCTTCAATTTAAAAAAAAAAGAAAAACTTTTTTTCATGAAATAGCTGGGTCCACAACCAGAATACACATCCGTGTCAGTTACCGGCTTGGTGCCAGATTCTGGCTAATACAGGGGCCAGCCACACTGGGCACCCAAAGAAAAGTAAGCAAGCATGTTTGAACATGAACAGCAGATTCCAACTGTATAAATAGCCTTCCAAAACTCCAGTATATCCACACCACACTTAACTCAACTTCACTCACTTTCTCACTTACTATATAACACACTACATATCCATTTCCCTCCCAACTCAAAAACATCCATAACTAACAAACAACTACAACAACAATGCCTTCATCTTCAGTAGTGATCATCTCCAAATCCACCATACAACCTGATCAACCCTCCACCATAACCTCCTTAAAACTCTCCGTCTCCGACCTCCCGATGCTCTCATGTCAATACATCCAAAAGGGCGTCCTCCTACCGTCACCACCACCTTCAACCGCGCTCCTCCCACTCCTCAAACACTCCCTCTCAAAGGCCTTATCCTCCTTCCCTGCCCTCGCTGGCCGCCTCCACACCTTCCCCACGGGAGATGTCCACCTCCTATGCAATGACGTTGGTGTTGACTTTTTCCACGCACGGGCCCCACACATTTCCACCGCAACCCTCCTCCCATCACCGGACCACGACATTCCATCCACCTTCCGCCAATTCTTCCAATTTGACGACACACTTAGCTATGCCGGCCATTATAAGCCCCTTATGGCCGTTCAGGTATTATTAACGTTACTTAGAACAAATATATCAACCTTTACCTATAGCGGGAAAAAAAAAAAAAAAGAACTACCTAAATTATTATTTGCATTTTTTTATGATATATTGTGCAATGTTCTATTTCAATTAATCATTTTGTCCACCTATGTTTCTAAAGATACATTTTGCCCAATCTAAATTATATTGATCAATTACAATTCAATCTGCACATGACATGGATTATACAATCATACATCAGATTAACCCCTAGAAAAGTACTTTATAAATGAGTTAACTCGTTACATTAATAAAAAATTACGATCACAATTTCAGAATAAAGAATTACGGTCACAATCCGCACATGACATGGATTATACAATCATACACAATTATGTTCTATTGTATATTGATAATGTTAACTACCTTCTAAATAAATCACGAAAGCATAATTATTGAATTGATGATTGATCGCATAAAGCTTCATCTTGGTTCTGAAATTGATTGATTTGTAATTACAGGTTACTGAGCTAAACGATGCCATTTTCATTGGATGTACGGTGAATCACGCTGTTGTGGACGGAACGTCATTTTGGAACTTCTTCAATGTGTTTGCGGAGGTGGCGCGTGGGGAGAAAAAGATCTCGAAGATGCCGAATTTCAGCCGGGAGACGGTTTTCGATACTCCGGCCGTGCTGGATTTCCCTCCAGGAGGACCCTCGGTCACATTTGCTGGTGACGCGCCCCTGCGTGAGAAGATTTTCCATTTCAGTAGAGAATCGATTTTGAAACTAAAGTTTCGAGCTAATAACCCGACCCGGAAACCCGAGATTGATATATTAGTTAAGGGGAAAAGTGACGGTTGGACCGTTAGTGAGATCTCATCATTTCAGTCGCTTTGTGCTCATTTGTGGAGATCTGTGACACGTGCGAGGAAATTAGAAGATGATAAAACAACCACATTTAGGATGGCGGTTAACTGCAGGCACAGGCTCGAACCACGCCTCGAGCCGTTGTATTTTGGGAACGCGATCCAAAGTATTCCGACTTTCGCTACGGCTGGGGAGTTGTTGGCCAACGGTTTGAGTTGGGGTGCGGATCGTCTGCATAAGAATGTAGTGTCGCACGATGATGCTACAGTGCGACGTGGTGTGAAGGACTGGGAAAGTAATCCAAGGTTGTTTCCGTTAGGAAATTTCGACGGTGCAATGATCACGATGGGAAGTTCGCCTAGGTTCCCAATGTACGATAATGATTTTGGGTGGGGACGGCCTTTGGCAGTGAGAAGCGGGAAGGCGAATAAGTTTGATGGTAAGATATCGGCCTTTCCGGGTGCGAAAGGAGATGGGAGTGTTGATTTGGAGGTAGTGCTTGAACCGGAGACAATGGCCGTTCTAGAAAATGACTTGGAATTCATGCAATATGTTTCTTAAAGTTAAAATGTGACATGATATGGGAAAGATTTAATGTCATGACTCATGACATGGTATGGGACAAGTATCCACTATTGGCATAGTGATAAAGTGGATTAGTGTCACAGTGCTTATTATTCTATGAATGTACTACTTGTGGTTTGTGAAAGTTTGAAGTGACTATGGATTTGGAACTAGTATGTCGTCTCGTTGAATAGTATATGTAATGTGTTAGTTTGTTGTCTTATTGAAATAGTACAAGTAATGTATTCGTATGACAGACGAAAATGAAAATCGTGTAAGGAGATAGTCAAGCAGGAGTACAGGACCAACATATCATCCGAGGTAGTGGGTATATTGTTGATAAAATCAAGTGGCCAGTTAAATGTCCAAGAATTGATGATTGAATTGAAGGCAAATCCAGTGTATGCGTGAGTTTTGTCTGGTGGTGGTGGATTATAGAAGAGTATTTGTGGCAGGTAGGATTGGCAGTGACACTTTGATGTTAACGCTCACTGGCAACGTGCAATGTATCTGCATTTTCTATATCTTCTCAATTTTATTCAACTCTTCAAATCATGCTATCGTCCATCCGAATTTTAGCTTTTCATGTACATCCCGACGGACTTTGATCATTGTGCGTGCACCCTTGGTGAAATCAGAAGAGACATAATGGGGCGTCACTCACATCTAAAATCTTTTTGACAACTTCAACCTCCATCAAAACTAACCATGTTCAATTCTCGAGTTTTTATGAATGAATTATAAAAGGGAAGGCAAAGTGGAGCCAGACTTTTTTCTATCCCCTACAACATGTTCCAATGTCTGCTGGTGCTTGAATGTGTTAACAATATAATACATACGGTACAAACATGGTACATCATTTAAAGTATCAGGAGTCGCTACAACATGATGTAGGGAAGATTAAACCGTGTAGCTGTATTAGTGTAATTTTGACATCTCGTCCTATATTTTTTGATGTCTCTTCAAACTATCTTAAACATTTGGCGTTGCAATCACCATACGGTGTATACTTACCCAAGTATTAAAACTTTAAGATGAACCCAAAATATAATTGGAACGACCATGTACAATAGAATACCTACCACAGTTTCAGGACATAAAACTTGAATCCTGAATGCTACATATCAAAAGCCATATACAACAGAATTAATAATAAACCAAACAACCAAATCTACAGTCTGTGCCTTTCCTATACTGTTCTTTTCTTACATTCAGATGCATACAATTGAGCAATACCAACATTATTCAGCTAAATTAACCTGTGGGATGCATGATTTCAAGTACATATACTGATTACTGATACCTTGAAGATCTTCTTGATATGATACATCTGCAAGATAATGCAGTATCAATCATCAATGGCACGGGGCCGCAAGAAGAGACGTCGAAACAACCACTGGATTGGTTCCAAGCACTCAACTCTCTTCCGGTTCCAGAACCAGCTTGCAGCGTTATAATGCTCATTGCGAATCTTACGAGTGGCAGCCTTCCAGTCATGCTTCTCCATTTCTGCGCGTGCAGCTTTACCAATTGTTTCTCGTAGTTCGCGATCATGAAGAAGTGGTTTCACTTTGCTCAAGCAATCGTCAAGATCACCAGGAGTGAACAGATAGCCGGTTTTACCCTGCTGATCTTCAGGGATCATGTCTGGGATTCCTCCAGCACGAGCTGCAACCACAGCGAGCCCTGAGGACATGGCCTCCAATACGACAAGACCTAGTGTCTCAGATTCTGAAGGCATGAGAAAGACATCGCCACTGGCGTAAGCTTGTGAGAGTTCTTCTCCTAGTAATGTTCCTGTGAATACCGCTGGCATGCCACTAAACAACTGCTCCAGCTCTTCTCTGTTACAAAAAAAAAATTGATAAAAATTAATTCACGGAAATAATTATTCACAGAGCAAGCTGAGCAAAGCTATTCTACGTAAATCTGTGTTGATTTCATGTTTTTATTGCTCTACTTTTCTGCTGTGTAATCTGGTATGTTTGTGCTTCAAGTACATGAGTTTGTGGACTATCAATCTACGTTATAGCAGATTAACAGGCGTACGGCCATCACTAACGCCTATATGGATATTCGGAGATTGTTTAGATATACATCAACCTCCAGAGGAGTTCTGAAAATTCCACTAAAAGCAAAATCTCCTTCGGCATTAGCCTACGAACTGCTCATAACCAGAATCTAGCTACACAGACATCATTCCTCTTTATCTACTTATCTATAGGTATCCAAGTCAATCATCTAAACGAAGAACAGGATATGGTGCTTATTGAGTGAAGCTTAGTGGTCAAATTATAGAGAATAGATTTGCTTAACGACCAGTTCGATGTCAATGAAACATAAAATTTAAGCTAATATTTGGATAGTGAAGTAGAAAAGAATGGATTTCCATCTCACCTATATGGCCCATCTCCAATGAAAGCTATCCGAGCTTCAGGAAGCCTATCCATAACCCTGTTACAGTAGCTTCTCAGTATTTAACTAACAAGATATCAAATGAGACATCAATAAGTGCAGAAATGATCAAGAGAAAGATCTTATCAAAGAGAGAGAATTTACTTTTTGAGGAAATCCAAACTCTTTTCCCGTCCAATGCGTCCCACATGGACAATCAACGGTCGGTCAGGCTCTCCGTTGCTAATAGAGGACAAAACCTGTGAGTAATAGTTGTAGAATCGAAAGACATGTCAATTGACAGCAACAGATGACAGGAGTCTTACCTAAGTTTCCATCTCATTTCTTCGGAGTAAAACCTAGGATGGAAGCTATCAGAATCTACACCCTTATTCCATAGGCGTATCCTATTAGCTGAAAATTAGCCAAGGGGAACAATATCGTATTAATTTCCAATCCATCAGTTGATCAATATGACATTTGCCATGCAATAAAACTATGTACAAAAAGAAGATAATGTCTATTCGCAAATATATTGTGAACTGATTATAGCTTGTGTGTGGCAGAATAACCACAGAAATAGTTTGCAAAGCCTGATTATAGCTTTTTTATTTGTTTCCTGCATATTTTGCAAACATTCACCAGGTTCACCTAAATTCCGTTTTTACATTATTCTACTTCATTTGATCACTTCACAATTCACTGTAATCTGAATTTTCGCAAACAGGCACTTAACTCGGAGGGGAACTATAAGGCTCGAAAATCTAGGGCCATGAGATTTAAACTATTGTTGATCAGTTTTGGAATAAAACTATTTAATACAAATATTTAAGGTGTTAAGCTTCACCTGCTGTCACTTGAGCAGCCTCGAGATCCTTTCCAATGGCAGACGAGACCACCAGTGTAAGGTCAGCAGATCTATGCAGAAACTCTGGCAAGAGATGATGCAATTCTAATTAATCATCCACGCAATGCAGAACAAAATTCGTGATGATGGAAAGAGAAAAAATATGACATACTTATGACCCACCACATTGGTTGAACAAGCCAACTGAATGTGTATCTCGGAATATATCTGTAAGATAGCTAATAATTAACATGAATTCCACACCCGAGAAACGAAACAGTGCAACATCATCAATACGAAGCTTTTACAGATGCAATGCATTGTTACTTTTCAATGTATGTGTAATAAGCTAAACAAAAGGGCGTGAGCTGAAAATTGATGTAAGACTTAGGATGAAGAATTATGATATGGAGTGAGAGTAACATACACTGGCACATGGGTGTGATATGACATAACTATCGGCACAGATAGTAACTTTGCAATCGCTAGAGCACCAAATACCTTCAACAGATAGAACAAAAAAATTGAGCATCAATTGACAAGTTTACGTTACAGAACTATTTTCTGGCAGAACATGTGAAAACAGATAGCCAAATAGTACCATAACACCAGGAGAAGAAGCATGTATAATATCAGGCTTGAATTCTGCAACCGCTGAGATAATTCTTGGACTAAGGGCAAGTGACAGGGGAACCTTTTCGTAGCAGGGACAAGGAAAGCTGCAAGAGAGTTGAAGGAGAAAATCCATCAAACAAGTTGCAAAACTTATCGGCATACAAACCAAAACTTAACATGGTATCAAAGTCATGCCACATGTGGCAGCTAAATTCTACTAGAACAGCACATGGGTAAATTTTTTAAATATGCGGGATGAGGGCTTAAACAAAGGGCGAAATTATATTCATCAAACAAGAATATAACCTTTTTGAACCAATCAATTGAGCTCCATAGAATTCCTGTGGTACTCCTTCATGTGTTGTCACAACCATCACCTGCACCAAACATGGAAGTTTGAAATCTTATTGTGTGTAATCTTGTAACGCTCTATTTAGCAGAAGTAACTGATAAGTTGGACGTAATCGATAAGCTGGTTGGCAATTGATAAACAAAGGTAGCTGAAATTGAGAGATAGAAGCCGATTTACTAAAGATGGAACGTAACATTTGATAAGCTAGCTTATTTTTTCAGAAAGCTAGTTGGAGCACCTTTTAAAATCATCTAGCTTATAAGCTAGTAGTATTCACATAACATATTTATTTATTTTGGTCACAAGGTCCAATAAGCTATTCAGCTTAGAAGTGAGCTGATAAGGTGTCGATTCATTACAGCCTAAATAGATCATATAGTATATATATATCGATTATGCATTCATTTGTATCCACATTGTACAGTTAGGATCCTTTGGTACAGATTCCTCTAACAGACAACATAACAATTGCATGATTCATACCATATAATCATACTTTTTTGTGTCACCTTTTCTTTAGTTCTTTCAATCAGCATTGCACAGAGGTATATAGATAGGTTAAGTTAACTATCAGAGCACCAATGTGCATTTGGTAAGTGTAAGGACTTCCATAACACATTGCTGAGCCCTATTCACATAATTAACTGCCAAAGCATCAACTTAACGTACAAGTTTCGGCCGATTTAAGAATCTACATGACACTGAACCTGAGTGCTATGCACATAATTACAGGTAGAATAAGTCCACTATTATCAACACGATCCGAGGAGAGACCTCAACGAACAAGAACATACCTCATCACCCATTTCACGTAAATATTTGATGAAATTCTGGAATCTGTTTTTATACCCAGAGACATAGCTGCATAGAATTCGAAGGAAAAAAAAAACGAAAATTAGCCCGAGATTCAATAAAGGGCAGCACAGAACATGGATTGAATTGGCAAACAAGCAACTCAAAACATTGATCAAACTGGAATTTATATGGTCAAGATAAAGTACAAAAGAGACCAAAATATTCCTTGATGATATCAAACAAACAAACACTTCAATTCTAAATTACGTTTACACAATTACAGCACGTGATAAAAGCTCAGTGCAGCTAATTTTGATGACAAACATTATAGAACAAAACTGTACAGCTCAGATGAGCACATAAATGTCATAATCCAGAAGAATCTAAAACCAATAAACAGAAAATTGCAAACGTTGACTAGCACAATCATCAAGTGATCAAATAAAGATAACATCAAGAAACTGATAATGAACAAGATTACCAATGGAACTTCATTTGGGAACAAATATAACATCAAGAAACTGATAATGAACAAGATTACCAATGGAACTGCATTTGGAAATTGAAAAAGAACACTCACAAGAATGGAGATGGCTCAACAAACAGAGCAATACGCCTTGGACCAGGATTATCAGATTCGAAATAGGGAGGTGGGTTCTCATCATCTTCACCTTTGTACTCTACAATAGTCATTTTTCAGCCAAAAAAAAAAAAAAAAAGATGATCTTGATTCTCAACTCCAACTTGTAAAGATCGAATTTTTACGACTCCAACTTGTAAAGATCGAATTTTTACGCAAATTGTGAGGTGGGGTTTGGTTAATATACTTGATGGTGTTCAAAAAAGCAAGAAACTTTGGAAGTGGAGTTGCAGGGATTGTGTCTGATGAAGAGGAGCTGCAAGAGAAAATAATAAAGACAGATGGAAAAGTTGAAACAGCTAGGATTTATAGAAAGATGGATTTTTTAGCTCCTGTAAATTAATTTGCGGGAATTTTTTTGAAGGAATCGAATATCTTGAAGCATTTTTTTCAGATCTTCCGTTGAATATTCCTTTTTTTCTGTATTTCATTTCTAGCTCTTGTTTTGTAAAAGGAGAGTTGAGTTGAAGCCCCTAGCTTTTATCTGTATTATGATACGCCCCCCAGACATCTGAAACTTTCGCGTTGAAGGCTCTATTTGGCAAACTGAACTAATAAGGATATCAATCGGTCACAAACTAGATATTAGCTGATTGAATGCCTATAATAGAATTGAACTTAAGATTTTTAGAAGATGACTTCCTGGATAGAGGCCTGCTAATATGCTACTCCCTCCGTTCTTTTACAAAGTTTACATTTTGATTTAAAAAGAACGGAGGGAGTATATTAGAATCGCAAAACTGGTATGGTGTCTTACCTTCTAATAAATGCAATATCTTTTAAAATTTGATTGTTGGAAATTTACTTGATACGAATCGAACATTCGTGTTTATTAGCATATGAGTAAAATGCTAAAAATTGCATATCAATGGGGGTAAGATGCTAAAAATTGCATATCGGTGGGGTGATGGGGTCAAATATGTATAACATACAAAAAGATCAGTAATACAATGTAATCCGAAGGTCTTTTCTTTTTGAGTTTTGAGTTTTTTCTTCATTTTATTCAACTTGATTTGTTGTAAATAGGGGCAGAAAAAACAGAGGGGGAAATTTGATGGAGCATAGTAAAAGGGACTCTTAGAGGATATTCTTTGTTAAGGAAAGGGAGCTTTGGCCTCTGTGGAATAATTGAAAGATGAGAGGGTATATGCTGTGTGTCTCCAATCAGTAATCAGTACTGTAGATGGCTGTCATTGTTAATTTTCCATTTTAGTTGGGTCATTCTTTTAAATATAAATCTTGTTGTTTCTTGCAAAATTGGAGAAAATTCTTGAGAAGTTAAAGATTATATATATATTGTTGCATGCTTTTATATGAATTTTGTTTCCTTGTTGAATGGGTCACATAGAAAATTGACAGAGGGGAATGGGATAGTCCATGTAGGATAATCAAGGTTAGTGCTGCTTAATGAACCAAACTGAACTGAGTATCTCATTTCTCGAGATCGGTTCTAGATATGTCAAACATTGAAATATCCAAATACTTTTGGAGCTAAGAGAATCGAGTGAAATGCCTAACATATACTCAAGATTTAGTGAAATGTCTACCTCAATGACATTGGTAATTTGAATTTGAAACCAACTTAGGTTGAATTCTATTTCTAACCAGAATTCATTATTATGAGACAACTTGTCAATATACTAGTAGCATAAATGGAGTTGGATGTGATATTCAAGTGACAGGTAAATGTGGGAGTTTTATGATGAGCCAGTGGTTTTGCCACCACAAGCTATAATACTCCTTCCGTTATTTTTAAATGTTTACATTTTATCATTTCAAGAGTTTTTTTTTTAAATTTAACATTTACTTTTTTGGAAACTCAATATCTGTACTTATTAATTTTTTAAACACTCTCTTTCATACTTTATCTATTCTCTCACTTACTTTTTTTATTTTGCATCTTACTTTTTACCACTTACTTAATATTTTATTCCATTTTCTTAAAATTCACACTAAACCAAAATGTAAACCATGTAAAAGAAGGGAGGAAGTATTATATACCATTAGAAAGAGGAATCTAAGACAAGTTAGTAATTTGGTTTGTTGTTTGTGTGAGTTGGTATGGAACCAATTTATATGTTGGAGAACCGTTTTCAACCACCTTCACATGCACATGCTGCAAATTGTTCATTTTCAGGTCTGGTTCCTTATAGATGTGGTTCGACCGGATATGCCGACTCTGGATGGACTATTCGCTAATATGCTGGTCCCTCAAACTAATGTGATTCATTTTTATGCAATTTCGTATGTACATCGAAATACTTCTCAGTAGATCAATCATCTTCAGATTGCTTCACTCTAAATTTATGGATTAATTTACGAAAATTAGTGGATTACTACTCTAGTTGTATGTACCGAATCACCATGTTAGTTACATAACGAATTATTTTTATCAAGCAGCCCAATGAGCTTATAAAATGGTTGATGGCTTCACAATGTAAGATTACAAAGGTTCTAACTTATAAGGGAACAAATTAATTAGTCTGGGATGGGACCCTATTAAAAATCTATCCCATAAATTGGTGTACACTTCTAGTTAGTAAGTGATAATCGAGCTCCTAGTTAATTAAAGCTGCCAGCTTACTAAAAGGTTTGGTTATTTAAAAATCCTACCATATCAGCTCGCTATAAACTTGTCAGCTAGTTATTCACGTAAATACGTATTCTAATAATAATATCATCAAATTCTAAGTTAAGTTAAGTACGTTTTCAACCTAAAACTCATTCGATTCGATTCGATTGCCCATTCGATTCAAATTGCCTTCAATTCAAATTTCGCCTTCGATTCGATTCATTAAATTCATATTATTATTATTATTGTTGTTGTTGTTGTTAATAATAATAATAATAATAATAATAATAATATTATTATTATTATTATTAATATTATTTTATCATTTATTTACACACCCGATCTTTTGTACGAGGAAAATAAGAAAATTTATCCAATTGAGTTATTTTCAACTTTTTTTTCTTTCTTTCTTTTTAATACGACTTTTAGTAGATCAATGAAATAAAGAAAGTATACAATTGAACTAACAAAAAATCTACATGTTCAAAAACTCCAAAACAAGTTAAACCAAACCAAAAATCGGATCAAACTTTATAAAATAATATTATATATCACAAATATTGAAAAATGGCATTTATTCCTCTATATTATCTTCCTCTATATTGCGCGGAATAGGCGCCAAATTCTCAATGTCATCTCCTCAAGACCCTGCTCATCGCTTATTTCCTTGTCGGGTTCAATAAATCATTATCTACTCCACTTGACATTGATATCATGTCAAAACCCAGTATTTCAAGTTTACATGCGCATAAAATTATGCAGAGTGAAGGTAGCAACAATCACATATATTTGATATGTGTCTTCCATTCGGCGATCGTATAAAAAGTATTCCACGCGGTTGGTTTTAAAGTTTGTTATACAATAATAAATAAAATGTAAAATGACGAAAAAAAGTAGGAAGAATGTGAGAAAGATGACAAAATAATATATTTTTTAATTGTGATTATATATACCATCATATAATTGTTATTATTATTACACAATAATTTCTTGATTCGATTCAGATAGTTTCGATTCGATTCGATTCGATTCGATTACATTCGATTCGATTCGATTCGCCCATTCGGTTTAGTTCAAGAATTTCATTGAAAGAACATAGCCTTAGAAGCTCGTAATAGTGCACTATGCCAAAGAAAATGAGATATTCTTTGGAATATACTCAGTTTTGTATAGAAATCACACGCATCTAGACATTTTGGATAAGTAACTAATTTGTGCCGTATTGTCTTAACTTGACAAATGACCTTTGGGTGGGGCCTACTCAATCATACAGGTCTTGTATATTTGTTTGTTCATAATTAAAGTTGCGAGCCTAAATAGCCGGTAGGCTATTAACCGAAAGCTTTTTTAAATGGATTAGTGATCGCCGAATTTCTGCGTCATTAATTCCGTGATCGTCGTCTTTTCATAATCGTTAAAAAATATCGAGTTGTCATGAAATTCGATAAGCTCGACTTGCTTTTGCTCGTGAACGCTCAACTCGTCAGAGCTCGAAAATGAACTCATTTGTTCCAAAATTTTACACAGTTCTGATTTTTAGATAGCTTACATTAGGGATTAGGATTTTTACTTTTTATTAATGTACTCACTCCGTCCCAGTTTCATCTTCCCGCATTTCGTTTCATCCGTCCCAACTTCATTTTCCCATCCCTTGAATGGAAAATCTCTCTCCTAATTTATAGTTTATACAATATCTCTCCTACTTTATTCACTATTTATCATACTTTATTCACTCTCTTTCCTACTTTATCACCATCTCTCCTACTTTATTCATTTTTCTTTAAATTTTGTGCCCGGGTCCTCAGGAAGATGAAACCGGGACGATGGGAGTATATGTAAATAAATAAATTTAAATATATATTAAATTAATTATTTCTCATGAGCAGCTCGCGAGCTTCGATCATTTTGCCAGGGTGATCGATTCAAGCTCGACAATGAGACGAGCTTGATCGCAAGCAAGCTCGCGTTGACCGATCTCTAGCTTGATATCAGCGTTGACTGAGCTTTTTCCCGAGCGGCTTGGATCCCTAACACCCCTAATAGCCGGTACCCAACTCAAAATAACAAGTTAAAAAGCGACCACTCTAAGTTGCAACACTGTATTAACCCATGACTCGCTGAGTTATAACATTATATTAACTCAGCACTATCTGAGTAACAACACTGTATTAACGCATGTTCGGTATTTTTTTGTAATATTTCGTGGCAAATTATCTTTTGCTATAATTTTCCCACTTTAATTGACACCATTAGGGGTGATCATAAAATCCGAAAATCCGATCCAAAAATCGGATTACGGATTATGATATTTTATATCCGAAGATTTTCGGATTAATCCGATCCGATCCGTCGGATTTTCGGATTAATCCGAAAATTTGAATTATACATATATATATATATGTATATACATATATACATATATACATATATATATGTACATACATATATATATATACATACACATATATTTATACATACATATATATATATATACATATATATATGTATATATATATATATGTATGTACATATATATGTATATATATATATATATATATGTATGTACATATATATGTATATATACATATATATATGTATGTACATATATATATATATATTCCCCTGATTCATCCAAACAAAATACAAAATAGAACATAGAACTCCAAACTTTTTGTATTTGTTGTTTTGGACTTTATTTTGTTTATTTTGAATGTGGAACTACTGAACTAGTATTTAATTTGGCTACGAAATGCTATTTCAGTTTTTTTTTTTTTAAATTAAAGTTCGGATTATTTGGATTAAATCCGATCCAATCCGAACTTTTTCGGATTAATCCGAAATCCGATCCGATCGTTCGGATTGAGCCTTTAGTTGTCCGAAACTTCGGATTGATCCGAACTTCGAATCGGATTAATCCGAACGTGCACCCCTAGACGCCATTATCTCATTTACGATACTTGCAAATTTCTATGGGCCTGCACACAATGAGCACCGACTTGCAATTCAATTTGCTGTAGCCTATATGATATGGGCCGCACACAGACTTGCTTAATTCTTAGACTACCATTATCCATGCCCAAGGGCTTTGGGCCTATGGAATGTTTAAAAAAAAAAAATGAGAAAAGATGGCATGGTCCTGGGTCTCCAAGAGAGCCACCACCAGGTAATTTGATAGGTTTGTCCCCAACCTATTGGACCTTCTTTCTTTCTTTCTTTCTTTCTTTCTTTCTTTCTTTCTTTCTTTTTTTTTTTTTTTTTTTCGTTATTTTCTTTATAATCTTCTATTTAAAACAGTAAAATATACTTCCTCCGCCCCGAAACAAATTTCCCACTTTGACTTTTTGCGGTCAAACTTTTTCAACTTTGACTCCGAATAAATCTTAAACCGCAAATGTAAAATGTTCAATTTTTTTATATAATTTGAATTATTGTTAAATGTGTGCTTTATATAAAGTTGTATTGTATTAATGTAGTATGAAATTGCTATTTCATTTTTAAATCTAATTTTGAGTTTTATCAATTATATTTAATTATTGTATTAAATATTATAATTATTTAGAGTATTACATTTATTTTATCTAATTTTGAATATAATAAATATCTCATGATAATAACAAAAAAAGTATATTAAATGAATTGAGTTGGTGGTGGAGTTCATGGATAAACTTGATTTTTGTTGTTATGGTGAGTGGGTGAAGTGTGGGTATGTGGATGAGATAGAAATTAATTGTTTATGGGAAAAATTGGAGGTTGGGTTAATTGTTTAGGTCATGGATAATATCAGTCTTATGGGCCATAACCCAATCAACACGTCTATGGGCCACACCTCGTGGGACTCGAAAGAGAAAAGCCCAAAAGGTTTTTCAGCTTGCTTTCTTTTCCAATTTCAATTTTCAGGTGAAGTTTCTGTATGGAAATATTTTGCATTTTGATTTTAGTGGATGTATTCAAATTGTTGATTGATTTTGCCTTATTGATTTCTAAGTCAGCTACTCAGCTAGATAATAAATTATTGTAATGTTATTCTTTTTTAGGTTGTTTTAGTTTGTGAGAAAATAATCGTGTATAATGAATGAAGTTTTTTTAGACGAACTTGGTACGAATGAATATTTATGTGACTAGTTCAATGGAAATTCAGGTGTTATTCAAAATCACCCAACTGACCCAACAGACAACCAGACAAAAGTAATTTCAAATTCACACAAATGAAACAAGCATTGATTTTCATGACCATCTGACACACAATGTAAATATGTAAAGGTGAAAAGGAGCAGGGGATTTCACCAATATTCACCATCTTAAGTTATTAATTTCACCTACCAATCAAACTATAGTGTGTTATTTACCAACAAATACTCTCTACGTCCTACAACAAATGTCAAGTTTTGACTTTTTCAGTCAACGTTTTTCAACTTTGACTCCGATTTAATCTTAAACCGTTAATGTAAAATGTTCAAAAAGTCAAGAGACGGAGGGAGTAAAACATAACAAATCAAATTCATATAAAAATGTTTGACAAAAAATACATTTAAGATCGATGCTCATATTTTAGACATTAGGGAAAGTTTATTTGTCTAACTTTCGTTATCTTATTTGATTCATGTGTTTTATTTGTTGCACGAAAATTGCAACCGAATATTGAATACATTAAAGCTCAATGTATGTATTCCAAATATGACAGTGTAGAATAATTATAGGGATAATCATGCGGCATGATGTAATGTCTCATGATGTTTTAAATATTATATCATGGTTATACAGTGCATTATTATATATTACACTATAAAACACTCTAAATACCATGAATCACTACAATGGACTGAGTAAACCAGACTACATCTACCAAATCCTGGTTTCTATTGAACTTTATGATGGATTAGATACACCATGCTAATCTAATCCACCTTTAAGTAAGGGGACTAGGGCCTCTTACTGCCTCTTGTCTTTTGACCATAGCTACTTTTTCCCCCTTTGATTTTGTTTTACCTTTTGTACTAACATAGGTATCCATTTTGAAGTGAGAGCAATTTCCTCTTTGGACACTTTTAGTCAAACAAGCCAGCCTGGATGTCATTCCATTCCATGCAACAAACAAATTAAAGCATTAGGATGGACAAGAAAATAATGCATGAAAGAGTGTGATAAAACTTTGTGTCCTTCTCCTAAATTTTCCAACTTGATCATTCAACAATCAAAGATAAAATCATCAAATTGGTGTGTTCAATGATACAACCTCACCACAATGCACTCACAATTCACGTGCTAGTCGAAATTCATATAGTGTCCCATGTGAGTTTTACATTGTTAGTGTGTGGTGATTGTTAGTAATATAGCATCAGATAACCTCATTGCATCACAACCAAATACTCAATCGTCATTGTGATATCATAAAATATACTACTCCACTCCCTTCTAAAAGTTTGAGCTCTCGAAATTCTAACATGATATCAGAGTTTTTGGCTCACGTCCACCTGGTATCGAATTTCCATTGAGACAATTTTAAATTCATATTAAATTTACATTCGAATTAACTCTCTAAAGAGGTTGAAATAAGTCACGATTGCAGTATGTATTGGATAACTTGCATAAATCATTACATTTCACACATTTCAATGAGTTAGTGTTTTTAGATGTGGTGGATTCTATGAGACATGAGGAGGAGTTGTTCTAAAATGCAACAAATACACATTAAAACCTCCTTTAACTTTTTCCCACCAACTTTTGCTATGTCTCCTCTGTGTTCTTTCTCTTTATTTATTACCAACATTCATATTTGCCTGTTTTTCCTATCTGCCATCAAGCGAGCCCTAATAAATACCATCTCACAAGGTTAACTCTCACAAAAAACTGCCGTTTAATTCACCCTACCTATCTTCCCCATTTTCACTCAACCAAGAAACTGACTATTACCAGATTCATCATGAGTAGAAGAGTGAGCTTTAGCCCTGATGATGATCAGCATCATCATCACAAACAAAACTTCTACTCCAATTCCAATAGAGTGAACTTGCCAAAGTGTTCAGCAGCAAAATTCTTTAGGCGCATTGGAGCAACGGTGGCTAGAGCGTTGCGGTTCGTTACGGCATCTCGAAAAGTGTCTTCTTCAGCTAATTTGGTAAGGTCACAGTCCTATGTGGCTCAGAATCTTGATTCTCAGAGGGCTGAAGCAATTGAAGACTGCATTGAGTTCTTTAACTCTTCTGCTTCTTTATCAAGATCAAATTCAGTGAGAAACTAGCTACCTAGTGATCAGTTGTAATAGTCCTAGTCTCCTAGATGAAAAATGAGATTAGATTTTGATTTCTCTGTACGTAATGAGTAGCTATTGGTGTTTCATGTGTTGAGAATCAACCAGTTTTTCTTGAAGCTGCATCATTAATTGTTCAATTCAAAACAAATGTTCAAGTTTGTTCCATATATTTCAATACGTAATTCGATCTCTTAGTAAAACCAGTTTCACACTTAACAATCTGTGAAACTGATCGGATTTCGGCAAGTGTTCAAGTGACCAGATGGTTGCTTATGTGACTTGTGAGAATTTTAACTCAACAATGATATGTATCGTTGAACGACTCAGTAAATATGAAAATTTCAACGGTGTTGATCAAATTCGGGATATGGAAAGCTGGAGATTTAGTTAGGCATTTAACTAATTCATTTTCCTGATTCTCGGCGCTTAATCCATTAGGGAGCACGGGGTATACCCTCGATTTTTTGTGAAAGATTATTATAAATTTCTATTCAAATGTATTTTGATGTTGAAATAAATAATTTCGCAAAGCATAGTTGTATCTAGTGGTTGTAGCCAACTTGTTGCAAGGGTGGGATTAAATCTTCCTACACTTGTAGGTTGAGGGATCAATCCCCCTGATGTGCACTTTTTTTTTTTTTCCTTTTTTTCTTCCATCTGTTTAATGTTTTTCCTTTTCTTTTTGGCTTTCATGTTTAATTCTAGGCACCCATCACCACACTATATCTTTATTTTTCTCTTTACCGCCTAAGTTTCATGCATATTCTTTCTTTTCTCCTTCATTTTGTTTTATTTTTCTCTTTTTAGCAATCCTTATCATTTTTCTTCTTTCTCTTTTTCTTAAGTTCTTTCATTTATATTTTAAATTTAATATTATTTTCACAAAATAAAATATGTAAGATTCTACTACGTCCTTTTATAAGTTTTCATTTTGTTTTGTTTATTTCTTGTTATGTTCATTTCACCACAAACTAATTCTAACTTATATTGAAAAATATGAATAGAAAATCTATAGTATAATTGTTATACTTTTATAATATAATAATTTAAGTTATCATTTATGAATTATTTCTGATAAGTGTATGGTCAAATGAACTGTTTAAAGTAAAAATATATATATAATATACTTAAATAATTAAGAAAAGGAATTAGAACAATAAAATTGAAGGAGATGCAGAGTGACACTACAACACAATTTTTATAATAATTAATTTTTTATTAACTTAAATTATTTTATTAATAAAATTAATATTATTTTAAATATAATATTGTGCTACCCCTCACATAAATTTCTGCGTTCGCCCCTGCTGATTCTAGAAAGAGTTCTAGGTGGTTTCCTTATACAAGAAGGTTACATAAATTAGTTTTCTTGTACTAGAAGGATTAGTAATTAGTTTTCTTGTTCTAGTAGAATTTGGTAGTTGAGTTCTCTATATATAGTCAAGGGGCTATATATATAGTTCTCATTGTTTGAACTTCACATGACTAGTACGAAATCAGTTTTACTATTCTTACGTGTAAAACCGTTTTTTTCTTCAAAACATTCTGCATTTGTAATGTGTTCGGGTTTACTACTTTTCTCCCTACTTCTTATACTCCTTGGGCCAATAAGAAGTTCACACCTAGCCTAGAAAACTATCAGCACAACAAAAGCCTCCTTATGTTGATTAAATATTTAATAATCATAATTACTCCTATCATAATTAATTCTCCTGTCAATTAACCAAATGAATCGATGAACTGTGCCGCTTCTCCAACCCCATTGCCTCATTGCCATGCATCGCACTCTTTGGTCATCTGCAGGTTTGGCAATTTTGACGGTTTGCACTGATAATTGTGGAGTGCTTCTTGTTTTGAGTTGGATTTATTATATACTGATTATTCTGTTTGCTTTAATTTTATTCCTAGAGCTGCTAATGATGTTGCTCATCACCTTTCTCAACATATTATCGAGTAAAGTGATGGTACTGGTCCTCCTGTTTGAACTCTTGATTTGCTGGGCATTTGCCATTATTAATAAAACTGATTTTTTTATGTAAAAAAAAAAATTCATACTTCCATTCAATAGTAATTCTGCTTAGTCAGATTTATTATATACAGCTCCATTCAATTTATTACAGTTCACGGGTAGAAAATTAACAGTAAATTAATGTTAATAGTTTTACTACTTATTAAGTTCATTGTTTGACTACTCAGTCTTGCTGCTACCTAATTTGATACACCATAGTATCTTAATTGTATCAGGAATATAGACGTCGAAGATGATGAAAATGTGATTCCCGTGGATATTGAATATGATGAATCTATTCTTGATGGGGCTGGAAATAAAGGAAACAAAGATACTTTTATTGATCTCGAGAATAACACGAATGTTGTTGAAGAAGATGATCCCACAAATTCCAAGGCAAGCATACCAAAAGTTGGTATGAAATTTAATACCGAAGAAGAGGCCTATAATTTTTATAATGCTTATGGTGCTTCTATGGAATTCAGTATTAAAAGGCAATTAAAGATTGGAGGTCCAATTGTTTACCGAAAATTTTGTTAATCTGTTGAAGGAAAAAGAAAACCAGACAAGCAAGATGTATATTATAAGTCGCATCGTCCAGAGACAAGAACAAATTGTGGTGCGTATATGACCATCAACGCACGTAACACCGGTAAATTTGAAGTAACTGGCTTTGTCCCAGACCACAGAGGACATCAGCTAGTTAGTCCTAGAAAATCGCATCTATTAAGGTCTCATAGAAGAATAAATGCGCATCAAGCTGTTGAAATAGATAACATGAGTAAATCTGGAATAGCACCAAAAGCAAATTTAACATATGTTCCCAAAAAGTAGGTGGACGTGAGAAAGTGGGATACATTCTTGAAGACCTTCAGAACTATCTTCGGTCAAAGAGAACAATACAGATGCAAGATGGAGATGCAGGGGGTTACTCAATTATCTACAATGGAAGCAATCTCAGGATCCGAATTTTTTCAATGCCATTCAGGTGGACGAAGATGATCTGATAACTAATATATTTTGGGCAGATGGGCAGATGATGTCCGACTATGAGTATTTTGGTGATGTAGTGTGTTTGGATACAACATATGGAAAAAATAAAGAAGATAGGTCGTTCGGCCTCTTTGTTGGGGTTAATCATCATAGACAGACTGTGGTGTTCGGTGCAACATTTTTATATGATGAGACGTCTGAAACTTTCAAGTGGCTATTTGGTACCTTCGAGGAAGCTATGAACGGGAAAAAGCCTATGACCATTTTCACTGATCAGGATGCGGCAATGGCAAAAGCACTAGAGGAAATGTGGCATGGAACATGTCATAGATTGTGTATATGGCACATTTATCAAAATGCAGCAAAACATCTTGGAGATGTCTTCAACAAATTTCCAGATTTTGTTAATGATTTTAAGAACTGCATATACGGCCACGAAGCTGAAGAAGATTTTTTAGATGCGTGGAAAAATATGTTAGGGAGGTATGAAAACCTCCAAGACAATGAATGGCTTCAACGGTTGTTTCTTAAGAAAGAAAAGTGGACATTAGTTTATGGAAGGCAAAACTTTTATGCAGATATCATTACTACTCAGCGTAGTGAAAGCATGAACAGCGTGCTAAAAAGGTATGTAAGTCATAAGAGTAGTTTATTGCAGTTCTTTGAGCAGTTTGATAGGTTGGTTGAAGATCGTCGATACGAAGAATTAAAAGAAGATGTAAGGACCAATCACAGCAAAATAACGCTTTCCAGTGAGTTCGAGATTCTGAAGCATGCCCGTGAGGTTTACACACACAAGTCATTCATTTTTATTTCAACCTGAGTTAAGCAAGTCGGATGATGCGAAGAAGAGAAAAATTTACGAATCTGGAACAACCTATCAATATGAGATCACCCCTCTTAACAAACATTATCATCGCACCGTAAGTTATGATGCCTATGATCATACAATTTCTTGTAGTTAACAGAAGTTTGAATTTGCAGGGATTCTATGTTCACATACTTTAAAAGTACTTGCTGAGCATACAGTTTTGAAGATTCCTGATATGTATATTAAGAAAAGGTCGACAAAATCTGCAAAAAAAGAGATTATTGAGCTAACATCAGGTTTATCATCAAATGTGAAGGAGGCAGACGAGAAGTCAAGATTTGGGGAGCATTATCGAGAACTGTGTCGAATATTTAGTCAACTGACGACACGAATGCATTTAATCGATGACATTTGAGTTTGCTAAATCTATCGGTTATAAAGCACTGGAAGATGTGGATGCGATATTTGATAGCAAAGAGATCACACAACCAACTGTAGGTACTATCTATGTTGTTAAAAATTCTTTAGTGTCAAGAGTCATGAAGAAACCGAGTACCGCATATGCTCTTGAATTGGAGAAACAAGTGGTTGAAGATGCAGATAGCATGAACAATGCAGTGCCTATAGCTCAGGAAGCTCATCCCGGAGCTGAAATAGTTATAAGGGGTATAAAAATTAAGAAGACTCCCAAAGTGAAATCTGGAAAACGTGCACTTGAAGAAGCTGTAAAGAAAAGAAAGCCCAGGATTACCAGACAAAGTATCAATTTCCAAACCTCTTGAAAATAATACATAAGTAAGTTTGCTTAAGGTTCTGACAAATTATTTTCTTTTAGATTTAGTTGGACTTACTAATTTGCAATTTTGTCTATGCATGATCAGAATGTTGGTAATTACGGCTTGACTGAGATTGCAGCTCTTCGACCATCGTTACATCCACCCATGCTTCCTTTCTCACAAGTAGCACAGGTTTTCATATTAGTGTTTAACTATTCTATTCATTTTGCTCAACATTTCATGTGTTGGAAAAAATATTATTTAACTTTTATTCTGGTTGAAATAGAATAATCAAGTTGTACATCCTTATTGGAGCTCGCCACATCTTCCTTGGAGCGCAAATTATTTATATAATCAATATGGTCCTTCATATTTGCCTCAATCTCAGACAGACGTATATATTAATTTATAAGCATGTTGTTCTGTGCCATGAATGACTTAGTTTTATACATATATGTTACGTCTCAATCTTATCTTTTTTTCATAGTTGGTGAATCCTAACATTCCTCAACAACTCAATTATCGTCCTCAAAGTGAAAGAAATGATCAACATAACAATACAAGCATGACAATGTTGCTACAGGTATGATAAATCATATTTGATCATGGTTCAAATTTAGATAGTTATTCAAGTGAAATTTTTTAGTTAATGCATTGTTCTTTTGCAGGCACAAATGCTCAATGAACAACAGTTTGGAAAGTGTTTAATGGAAGGTTCAACATCTAATGCCGAACAACAACACACTAGGGATGATATAGAAGTGCATGATATGCAACAGTTTATTCAATAAGACATTTAATTTCTTAAATTTACAGAAGTTTTCATTTATTGATCCTTTTTGTATTGAGATATGTGGATTGTTAACTAGTAATTTTGCATCAGGATTTTGATGTTGATGATGAATTGCATCAAGTAAATATATTGCTTGAGTTTTTTTTGTAAATCATCTTGCACATCCTTGCTCTTCGGTGAAGTTTATACACTGTTATCTATAAAGAGGGTAAAATAGATAAATTATACTCCAGGTTGTACCTTGTACAGTTTATATACTCAACATTGGCACCGTATAAAATTTATACCTTAAATCAACCATCCATTTAAACATTGTACTCCGACCAATTTTGTCATCAGAAAATGGCGCGTGTTGTTCAAACACCGGCACTATTCACACGATAGATGGACAAAATAGATAAATTATACTCTAGGTTACACCTGATATAGTTTATATACTCAACATTGCCACCTTGTAAAATTTACACCGTAAATCAACCACCCGTTTAAACATTATACTCCTGCCAGTTTTGTCATTATACAAAGGAAAATAAATGTATAACTTCATAAAATGATGGAGCTTCCTGCCATGCTTTCCATAGAAGAAAATAATTAAAAAATTATAATAATTGAGGATTGAGGGCTAAAAGCAATTAAATTTGACGTTATAAGTTTTTAATATTTTTTTTAATTTTTAATTTTAATTTTAATTTTTTTTAATTTTATATTTGATTAATATATTTTTTCATCTTTATTAAATCAAACTTTCATAGTTTTATAAATTTTTTATGGTGTTTTAAATTTATTTTTCCATGTTCTGATGACAAATTGGCCGGAGTATGATGTTTAACGAGATGGTTGATTTAAAGTTTAAATTTTATACGGTGGCAATGTTGAGTATATAAACTATATATAATGTACAACCTGGAGTATAATTTATCTATTTTACCTCGAGATTAGTTCTGCAAGTGACACGTGTCTAGCGCATAAATGGTGCCGGCGTTTGAACAACACACACCATTTTCTGATGACAAAATTGGTCGGAGTATAATGTTTAAACGGATGGTTGATTTAAGGTATAAATTTTATACGGTGTCAATGTTGAGTATATAAACTGTACAAGGTACAACCTGGAGTATAATTTATCTATTTTACCCTCTATAAAGACTAGAATTGAGAAGCCCATTTGGAATTTGGAATTGCCGAAAGGCATTTGATTAAGATGGAATAGTACCAAAAGCCAGGTATCTGGCTAGAACCTAGTCTTTTTTTTAAAACCCGTCTCTGCAACATTAACAAGAAGTTGATGATCATCAATCGCTTGAAGTAGTTCGACCCGATATTGTAAACCGACGAAGTCCTTTCCCACGTTTCTTGCTCACCAAATGGGTTATTTTTCTCTTCTCCAGTTGGATCTCTATAGTGTTGACAGGTATACGGTAGTGTTTATGTGCAGAAAATATAAGTAGAAGAACTTGTACAAAATTATCTCATGGTACATGTATACACCAAAGCACATCTGCACATACATACTCCTTCCCCCAAAGCATAATAAACACCCTCTCTCTGCTTCTCTTCTAACTAGTCAAACAGAGCTTTTTATCTCCTCTTCTTTTTCTTTTTTTAAATTTAAAACAACAAATGGAAACCCATAGCTAAGAATCATAAATTCATTAATTGATGTATGAAAAATGAGTGCCAAGCTCCAAGTCAGAACACACTTTTTCGAGATTCTTAACATTCTTAGAGGAAAGAGTGATTCAGATCTTATGAATCTGCATGGCGGATTCCTCCAAACCTGGTTTCGTCGACTTAACAGCTACGTATGTCGCCATTTTCACACATTTATCTCTATTCGGAGACAGAGAGGAAATGGAGCGGCGACGGGATGAAGATATGCTTCAAAAATCATAGCATTTAAATAGAAAAGAGAACCTGCGGATGACCAAAGAGTTCGATGCCGTGGCGGCAAGGCGAGCGGGGTTGGAGAGAAGCGGCCGCAGGTTCAGTCAATTCGCTGGTTCTGTTAACTGACAGGAGAATTAATTATAATAGGAGTAATTATGATTATTAAATATTTAATTAACATAAAGAGGCTTTTGTTGTGCTGATAGTTTCCTAGGTCAGGTGTAAACTTCTTATTGGCCCAACGAGTATAAGAAGTAGGGAGAAAAGTAGTAAACCCAAAGCGATTTGTAATGGTGCATTATCCGACGACCAGTGTATCTTATCTTAAAGTGTATGGAAATTACATTGACAAAATTAAGTACTACTCCCTCTGTTCCAAAGAAATCTTTTCATTTTGACTTTGACCGGTCAACTGTTTTCGATTTTTACCACGAATTACTCTTCAACTATAATAGTAAATAATTTAATAAAATCATATAATGAAAATTTAATTAATTCGCGGTCAAAATTGAAGACAGTTGACCGCAGAATAGTAAAATGGAAATATTTCTTTGAAATGGAGGGAATACTACTATGATTTTACTTGTACGTATTTTATGCTGTATTACAACATAATCTAGTGGCTTGAAATCAATACAAGAAGGTACTAATTTCAACTTAATATGATGTTGTTGAATCTTAAACCACCCCTTGTAATGTCATGTTTATGGGGATTTTTTTTTAAAACATACGACCTAACTTCTTTTACGGCTATGAAATTATAATAATACGTTTTTTCCATGTTATTAATGTTGATGAAAGTTGCAAAAGGTCACATACTTATGGCTATACTGTTGATGAAAGTCGCAGGTCACATACTTATGGCCAGGGCAAAATACATCCCGCATTCAAAACTAGTTTGATATGGACATCATGAATTATTGAATTATGTATGTGTACGTATTATTCGCCCTTATTTTATACCTATATGTAAATTTAAATCTAAATTTTATACGTGTGTGACTTCCAATTTGTACAAATTGTGTTTATCAGGTTATCTCACACCATCTGTTATTTGGATACCATTCTGATTTCAGGAAAATGTGTTCTGATTAATTGTGAATGCTAAAGCACATCATGTCGTCGTCCTTAGATCGAGTGTAATTAATACACTTGAGCAATATCGTAGTTAATGGGCCAGGACCACTATAGCTAACCAATCAGTAAAGATTTTGGTCTCACGGGAACCAAGACCCATATAGGCCCAGTTTTCTTATGAGCCCCAGCCCGAAGGAAATGCAACCATATGTCTTGTTGGACCTAATTACTTCTCCAATTTCCAATAATCCGATGCTACTAAACCATGGCCCAACTACCATATTAGAATGGAAGAAGTTAATGGATTTGAGATTTGATTAATTGTGTGTTTACATATGAGTTTACTAGTGATTTTTCTGTCGCTTTTGCAAAAAGTTTAATAATGTACACTTGATTTTAAGTTGACAATTTATTTATGGTGTATAAAAGTATCATTAAGGATTTTAGTATGTAGTACATATGTCCCAGCATCTTGTGATGTTTTTTTGTTTTGTACATTTCATCATATAATATAAGTTTGTTCTTTTTCCTATAACTTTAAAATGTGGTGCAACACTTTAAAAGATCGTGATGAAGAACTGTGTGTTGCTTCATAAACTTATAAGTTTATATATATATATATATATATATATATATATATATATATATATATATATATATTAGTAATTAAATTAACGTTGTTAGGGAGTATTAGTGAAGTGTAATTGTTGGCTGAATGAGTCATCAATCATGTGCAACATAAGATTCGGAATAGATGATCATATTGAATAAAGTGATGCCAACTCAAAATGAAGTACAAAGTTCAAGTGTTAATCATTGTTGAATTGAATGGACACCATGCTAATTAGCTGCTACAAATCATGATTAATTAACTTTGCCAAATATGATACTGATACAAATTAAATTACATTTCCTAAAGTTTTGCCGGCTTTTGGTGATAAATTGATAATAAACTAATGACTTGTTAGCTTCCTACATAAATTTTGGTTGAATTCAACTAATGACTAGCTAGTTAGCCGTTAATTGATATTAGTAATAATAGTTAATTAAGACAAAACCTATCAGATATCCCCAGATCCACAAGATTAATGCACGTCACCAATAATGAACGTAATTGTATTGTGCTAGTTGTATCAGATTGGTATCCAAGTTATGAATAATACTCCCTCCTATAAGATGTTTTTGGTATTTCATACAAATTAAAACAAATCTATCTTCATCAATAGTCTTGATAAATGATTTAAAATAAAAATGTTAATATTTAAAACAAATAAATCCACCAATAAAAGATGAGATATGTGTTTAGATTTTATAGTGTTCAAGACAAAATAAATGAAAAACAATAAAATCAATAAGTTTGATATCTAATAAATTGTGAAAACAGGGAATTACATAACACAATCTACTAAAACATTTTATATTTGTCAAATGAAAAATAACCCAAAATATTTTATATTAAAAATAGGAGGGAGTAATTATTATGGATAAATTAATTATAGAAGTCACTTTTCTTTTTTGAGAATATCATTATTACAATCTTGTTACATCAAATGTACTTATATATATATCATTCGTATCAATCTTTACATGGTAATCGCTCATCACTCACTATTACAATATTGTTACATCAAATGTACTCATATATATATCATTCGTATATCAATCATTACATGGTAATCGCTCATCGTTCAATCTATTAAAGCTAGCATATATTAGAACACAAACCCAATTTCGACGGGAATCGAACCCATAACCTCAAGAATCATGACACCTCGGCCTAATCAAATGAGCTAGAACTCATTGGCATAGAAGTCACATATGTAACTATTGTAAAAAAGGTCAATCTAATTAATTGTGAATTTCAAAACTGTCGCTCAATCAGATTCAATAAAGATCTGAAATCCACTTTCACCTTCCTCTCCATATCCAAGGAATCTCATCAATCTCGAGGATTACTTTCGACGACGATGATGACCTCTTTCAAGACGATTTTGAAGACCATAGCCGTAAGATGAAGAAGAAGAAGAAGCAGCTCGACCATCTCCTAAACCTCCATAGATACTCCCACGACTCCAACAAGAAGCACCACCGCACTCGACACGTGGACCTAGGTTATGAATGTTTTCTGTTGGGCAGGAGCAAAATTAGGAGAGAATTTGGTTGTTCTTTTGAACCAAAGCCGGAGATCTCGGACGACGACAAGCGGCCGGTGAAGAAAGGGAAAGTATACGAAACAGAGGAAGAGGATGTGTATCGTGAAGAGACTACTTGCAATGAGGATGAACAAAGAGGATGAGGTCAATTCATTGTTTGTTTGTTTAGTACTAATAATCAATCTGTTTTATCCTCTTTCTTCCGATTTGATTCGACTCTAAAAAATCATTTTTATTCGCTTCAGCATCATTATAATTAGTTTCAGGAACTCAAAAGGTTAATTTCAAGTTCATTAAAGTTAGTTTCAGGGACAACAATGTTAGTTTCAGAACAAAATAGTATTATTTTTAGCATCATTAGTTCATTAGTATTAGTTTCATTAGTATTAGTTTTATGTTCATTAAAGTTAGTTTCAAGAACTCAAAATATTAGTTTAAGAGACAACAATGTTAGTTTCAGAACAGAATAGTATTAGTTTCAGGAACTCATAATTCCAAAACCCTAGGGTAAATGATAAACCCAATCATCTGAATTTGAATGAGGGAGTTACGGTCTTAATTAGGGTTTAGGCCGGGTCCAGGCCTAAATCCTAAACCCTAATTAAGAGTTTGTCTGGGTAATGAATTTCAACGTCAACAATATTAGTTTCAACATCATTAATATTAGTTTTAAGATAAAATTACATATGGTACCGCTTAAACAATAACATATACCCCCAACAGATTGATTCATTCTATTCGAACAATAACATATACCCCTAGAGTTGACCAAAATCAACATTTCTCTCTCTTGCCGTGCTGGAAATTTTTTAACTTAAACAATAAAGTAAATTAAAAGTGAAATTAAATTCATTATTCCTTTTCTTTTTTTTTCCTTAATTGATTACCACTATTCATCTTCTTCCTCCATAAAGTGATCATCATTTTCTTTCTTATTCTCTTCTCTTTTCTTTTTCCCTTCTTCATTACAAAACACTTCACCTAGTCGGAATCATCTTCGTTCCAAAGATCCGGACCACCACAAACTAAAAGGAGCTCGAATTCGCATCTCAAATTCCAATTTGGAGCTGTTATAACAACTCCAAATCGGAGCAACAGCTCCATATAGAAGCTATTACACAACTCCAAACCGGAGCTACTACAGCTCCGATTTGTATCGGAGCTGTGTAATGCCCCATGTGGGAGCTGATGACATGGAATTGTCCCAAGCTCCAAATTGGAGCTGTGCAGTTCCATGTCGGAGTTGTTCAATTAATGCTACATGGAGCTTTCATAGCTCCGATTTGGAGCTTTTAAAGCTCCGATTAAAGCTCAAAATCGGAGCTCCATGAGTTGGATATGGATATGTTAAGTTTTGATTTTTGTTTGGATTCGTTTATAGTTTCAGGGACTCAATTTAAAGTTTTTGGAACTCGAAACCCTTACAATTGAGAATTTGACAAACCCAATTGCAAAATTTAGAAAGTTATAGGGATTGAATTGAACTTTTAATTTTTTATTTTGGATAATAGCTAGTTTGGGCCAAATAATTTATGGTCATTCAATTGACCCCAACTTGCCAATCAATTGCATTAAGGTCCCTACATTTGTTTCGTCTAATTACGGATATGTCCAATGTCAGATGGAGAATTCATAAAGGAAGAGAAAATAAAGAAAAGAAAATAAAGAAACAGAATAAAAGAAACTAAAAAATCTAAATATTGAATGGCATTTCGTTATTAAGAGCAATTTTAGTCGACACATAAGCAAAAAGCAATTCCATATCATCACGAAGTTTGACTTTTGTACCTATCTGTAATATCAGAAATTGCTCAGTTCAATTTTCAGAAATAATTGTTATTCTTCGAATAGAATGGGTGAATCTGTTATTGGACCTAATTTAAGGGGTACCATCCGAAATTTTTCCTAGTTTTAAAGTTAGTTTCAGCATCAACAATCTTAGTTGGTGATCTTAGTTTCATTGGTTTCAATATTAATTTAATTGGTTTCAGTTAGTTTCACCAACACCATTAGTTTTAGTATGAACATTGTTGAGTTGAAACCAACGTCATAATCGACATAAGTGTTAGTTTCGGTAAATATTAGATTCAATATTAGTTTAATTGGTTTCAGGTGGTCAGTTAGTTTAATTGGTGGTCACAATATTATTTAAATATAATTAGTTATATGTAAAAAAATTAGTTAAATACAATTAGTTAGTAATTAATTGACACTAATGGATGTCAACTATGTTATCAAACCCAATATAGCGAGAGAATTTGAAGTCCATTTGATTAGAATTTAGGGCACCAAAAAATATATTGAACTTTAAAGTAACAGTTTATTAAAATTTAGGGCACCAAAAAATAGAATAGACTTTTTCGTAATAGTTTTTTTAAGCTAGTCTTATATGTTATTGCACCATCCAAAATGACATGTTTATGTTATTTCCACTAATATTATTGTACTAGTAGTACTTATTTGTTACTATTTGTTAGTGGATATGTATGTATGAATGCACATTGAAAGAGAATTGAATTCAGTTATCCTTAGCATAATTTGAGGGATGACATGGGGTTGTCTCTCTAATTTCAACTGCGTTTGCCTCTTATCCTCATGCACGTTCTTTCTAAGCACATAATAACACGAACTTAATGATAGTCCAATATAAGCTTTGTTCTTGCACCTTCTATTTAAATCTCAAAACTCTTTACCACTTCGATTTCGGTCATATCACGTACTATGTGGGCAAACAATTCGATTGTTTAGACCATACGATATGATCTATGTTTTGTATGGAGTTACTATTCATGAATTATGACTATTAGATTGGATTTTAACTCACCCCGCCCGGTGTACATGATACCTAAAGAAAATCTGGAGTACTTCATTTAATTTCCTCGGCAGTATTGATCCGGTTTTCCCCGCGGCGATAAGGGGATTCACAGTTTCTGCGAGCAAATGTGTTAATGACGATGAAGGAATTTAAATACATGCATTAAGATACGAAGGCTGAGGTAAAAGGTTGAAGTTGCAAATTCCAAGGAGATATAATGGAGGAGAAAAATACTTATAAAAATTGAAATGAAATCCAATACACGCACGGCAGGTTCCAGCAAATGAGAGGCAAAGCCGTATCCACACAAACCAAACGGATTAATATGGATCCCAATTTAATGTGACTGAATCTTTGATTCAGCCTATACAATTCGCAATTGGCTTGCTTGCCTTCTTAGAGTTTCAGATTTTGTAGTATTTCGTACGGTGTTTTCGAAATACCACCAGAGAACACCCTAAACCAAATGATCTCTTTATAAAATCATTGATCATTTCATACTTCAAAAGATAAAAACTCAAAAAAAAAAAAAGAAAGAAAGAAAATCTTATACGATATATTATAACTCACAACATATTAGTATCCAACCTTCCCATCAATACGGCCTATGGGAAGCTCAATTTGGAGCTTTTTAGCTGTAAAAATTCATGAAACACTTCAATTGGAAGTGACTCAAATAAACAAAATTTTGAATTCTACGATGGTTGGTTCTTACTCCCTTGTCAGTATTTATAAATACCACTTACCTACATGGGAGGTCAAAGTTACCAATGTTCTGTTAAGTTACCTTATGATTGTTACCAATGTTCTGTTAAGTTACCTTATGATTGGTCCAATCGCAAATATGAGATAATCTTTTAGGAATGTTAAACGCAGAACACTTTTTACTAAACGCAGAATAAATTTTTACATATTACATATAATACCACTATTATTATAATTTACAAAATGGTTCAATAATTTGAAAAAATTACTATTTTACCTAAAAAAACATCAAACAAGTTTATTCGAATTAATTTTATCATCCGAATGAATAAATCGAAAAAACTTTAAAAAAAAAACACGAAGAACACGAAGGTGATTTTATCCAAAAACACTTTTATTTATGCATTTCAACTCTCTAATATACATCTTTGTCTTCGAATCTTCAAACAAACATAATTAAAATTTAAGAGCAATGTTATAAATAAAAAAAAACAAATTTAATCAAATCATACACAGTAAAATAATATTTTTAATTACTTAAAAAAAAACCGAAAAAAACTCACGAAACGGACAAAATTTAATCTGGTAGACCTCAAGGCTGCCAAACGGGTATATGGCGACCTTGAGGGTCTTTAGTTGGCGACCCCAAGGTCGGACGGCTATTCCAGACCTTGAGAGCTACCAAACATGTTTTTGGTCCTTTTTTTATTTTATTTTTGAAATTTTGGTGAAATATTAGTTAATTTAAATATACAAACGCAATAAAAATAATTATAAACAATATAAATATCAAATTAAAAAAAATATACTTCTTCATTATCGACATAATATGGCTAATGATTGTACGACATTGATTTTTGTTGTGTTATGATACCGTAGTGTATATACGTTTATATATTTTTGAAAATGTGATAATTTGAGAAATTTTCCGAAAAATGGGACTAATTCTATATTTTTATCAATTGAAGGGCCTTTTGCAATATATAAAAAAAGTGTTCTACGTTTAGTAAAAAGTGTTCTGCGTTTAACAAGCCTCTAATCTTTTCTTGTTGCAGGTACCGTTATCTTGCACGTAGTAATCTGATTTAAGAAGACTCGAACAATTTTCACTCTCTGTCACTATGCTTGTGTTTGCAAATGCTTAAAAAAAGTGCTTTTATGATTTTGAAGTTGTAAAAGCAGTTTTTTAGTGTTTTATATTACAACTTCTGCTGTAACTTTTTTGGAAAAAAATAGGTAACCGCCAGCAGCAGAGAAGCAACCCAATAACTGCTTCTAACTGCTTTAAGCAAGTAGTAGTTTTTTTTCAATTAAAAACAACTAATTAAATTAATTTTTGCAAACAATAAAACTTGTACTTTTACAATTTTAAGCTACTTTTTATATGATATATCAAACACTTTTGCTTAAAATCAATTTTAATCAATTTTTAGTAGAAACAGACAAAAAAACACGAGTAAAAGCATTTGCAAACACACTATATATATGTACCAATCTCATGATGGATAATTCATTCATAGGTTTCACGATGAGCGTGGAAGGATAAGCAATGGCATAATAATATCATCGAATACCAGTAGTACGTGAATAACCACTGGTGTCGACTCTTAATATGGGGACTTTGAATATGATTAATATTCTTAATTAATTGTTAGAGATATTTGGGGCAGGTTTTGTCGAACCGATGATCCACTGTTAGTGGGTTAATTAAATTTGAGTAGAGTATTGTGACATCAACGGTGGCGTAGCCGTCGCTTATGGATGGTTTCTTCTCATCGGAAATTTAACCGGCCCGCAATGTCAAATGATTTTCTACTACTCGATCTCTCAACTTTACGGCTTAATTGCCTTTTTTATTACTACTCCTATTTTCTTTTTTTATTATAACCAAATGTAGTAGTACAATTAATTCTAACTAATTATATACTCCTTCCATTTCGGAGAAATTGTTACATTTTGACTTTGACCGGTTAACTGTCTTCGAGTTTGACCACAAATTACTCATAAACGATAATAGTAAATAATTTAATAAAATCATATAATAAAAATTTAATTACTAAATTTTCATTATATAATTTTAATAATTTATTTATTAATATCGTTTAAGAGTCTATTGTGATCAAACGCGAAGACAGTTGACCGCAGAATAATAAAATGTAACACTTTTTCTGAAATGGGACAGTATATCGTATAGTACCCACTTGACAATTTGACATTCATTACTCTAAGAAGAACACAATCTGAAGCAACTCTTTTAGCTTGCATGGAAAAATAAGCACTTCGATCACCTCTTTACTAACATGTTTTATGCTCGGGATTTGAAATTCTTGGAATAATCGTATTTTCAGAATATGAAGAAAAATCATATCATTTTTGTACTCCATATATAGTAGGACTCCTACCTCTAGGTGTTTGACACACCCGTATAATATATATATATACACATTAATTTGATGTGATCTTTTCAATTGTTTATAATTTATTGAAAAAGTGCATTTGTTAATTTGTATGGTTGGTATTGTCATTATTCACATTGTAAACATTTGATTGTTATTTAGTGAAAATTAATTCTAAAGTGATACTATTGATGTTTTAAAGATACTTACTTCACCTGCACCATGATGTGTCAGAAATTTATTTGTTGAATTTATGCCTAACCTAGGTTTCCAAGGTACCTCAATTTGTAGGTCACAAGTTAGTTTTAGTACTGTCACTAATATTAGGACTAGAATTTTGTAGAATTTTGTTAACCGTAAAAATTGTACAACTTATTTAGGACAGAGTGAGGACATCAAATTGTAAATTGCACGACCTGAAATGTTACTTTCCCTAAAAAGAAGAAAGGACTTCATCAATAAAAGAAAAAGAACATTTTTAAAAACTAGATCAGTGAGTAAGATTCTAAAGAGAAGCCAAAATGGAAAAGAGGAGGAAAAAGGTTGGAATTTTTATAGAGGAGAAGCTTATAGCACCTCGTCACCTTTTATTCTAGTTTATCTCTACAGTAACATAGATAAAAGTATTGGTAGATATCTGCTTAGTTTAATAATTTAATTGACAACTAATACCCCTAATTGAGTAGTATTAGATTTAATTTACTTTTATAGAGGTGTTGAATAATATTAAGAGTGTGTACAATATAGTTAATTTGTTAAATATAGTGTAGCAGTAAATTAGCTAGTTAGCTTATTTAAATAAGAAGTTACAATCAATAGTTCATCGTACCATTTAGCTTATAAGTTATTAACTATGAGTGTATGTAACAATCTTATTTTAAAATAAGTTCATTGCACTTGAGTTAGTGCATTAGTTAATTGGTGTGATTTAACATAATCTTGATAATCCGTCTCATCAGGATAATAAATCTGGTATATTTGACAGCACTTTGCATTCCACTTACTGACTTTAGGCATTAGCAACATTCATTTTAGACTTTCTAGTACGTATCTTTAGCAAAAGATGGATGTTTAATTTGATTTATAGTAATCGAGTTTTTAATTTCATTAAATTACTTAAGCCCCTGTAAGCATAAAAGAATCATTTTGTTCTTTTCTTTGGGTTCGATCATGCTGATGCCATCATGATGAATTTGTGTTCAGAGTGGGATTTGTCAGTGGATTCAACATGAAAATGGACTTGTATGGCAAACATAGTTGGGATCAATTCATGGCTTCTTTTCATTTTGATTATTTTAGGGAGCATTGCCGGAGTAATCGAGTAAAAAAGTTGATCCCGACTCTGATCCGAGGCGGCCATTACATAAAGCTAGTTAGCGAAGCATCGGATTTATTTATTTATTTATTTATTTATTTTTATTGTATTTTTTATGGAGTGGTACTGGTACATAATAGAAGAAGAAGATTCCTAATTTGTTTTCATTTTTGGCACGTTGATGATATGTAGAAGGATTCCCACAAAAGAGCATTTTGTACGTATACATGAAGATTAATCATTGATAAGTATGATTGCTTCAACTCTCCTAACGTTGGCAAAATGTTAATGAGGTAACGATTATTGGTCAACGGGAAATCGAACTATAGTGATAGTTGGATTAGTCTAGAACACGGTGGCTTTAGATCATTTAAAAAAAAAGGGTTGTTTAATATAGAATTCATTCGGGTGTATTGTAGCAAACTGGCAGAATTTCAACTGAACAATATATAATAACTGGATTGTAGTTTAGTTTTTTTTTTTTTTTAAATTGTTTGAAATCGAGTTATGGATTTATAGATCATTTAGGGTTGTCATATATGGATTGTGTAAGAATGATGAATTGACGTGTGATGGGTTTTGATACGTAGGATCTGTGTTGGGTTTTGATATTATTAAGAGATAAAGAATTAGTAGATGGAGAACTATTTATTTTGAGTCGCGTTCGGGGTAGGGTAAATTATGAAGTAGTTAGTACTACAAACTCAGATGTAGCCGGGCCTACACCAAAGTCAAACTAACCCGAAATTGGGCTAAAATCCATCCAGGCATATGCCAAACAACCTCTATATTTTCACATACTTAGTATATTTGGGACGGAATTGTGAATAATATTAGATGGAGCAAGATTAACTTATATGTTTTAGGGTGATATAGGTGAATCTTGTCACTTTGAGTCTGATTGTCACTCCTGACAGTTCAAATATTCGGATTGATAAATGGATCGATGTATATGACGCCTTCCCAACAAGACTGACAATGTGTTGCGGCGTGGAATGAGGGACCTATACTAGTATCCTAACAAAACACCTAGGTAGTCAAGACTACCAAAATATGTTTATTACACAAAAGTAGATGCTACTAAAAGGAGTAAGAAAGAAATGAAGAAAAAAAAAACAAGATGAAAGGTTGAAGAAAAACTCTCCGTCAGTATACAAATGTAATAACGAACAACAACTAACTAATAGATAATACGGATAACATTATATTACAACCGTCACATATGGAAAATACCTGAAAGGCCAAACTTGGAAAGTTACATGGTAGGGGGTAGGAACAAGAAATCTCAAAAATCAAGAGTAAGTAAGAAACTTTAGAAAAAACAGAAATTATTGATGTTAGAATAGGGTTAATTAATTTGAAAGTTTGATCTAGGCGTTTAGTAGTACACTCTACCTTGGATGCTTGATAGAAGAAGAAGAAGAATAATGTTAATAGTGATAAATAGTGGAGTTTGGAATTATTGGAGATGGATCATCACATCGATATATATCTAATCATGAAATGTATAGTCATATGAAGTTGGTAACCTGGCATATTCTATCTTGACCTATCACTGATTACAACTAACATTAACCATTCAACGTGACCGTCTTTTTCTTTCTTAATCATCCCAATTTATTTATACTATACTATTTATGTCTTAAGTGTTCCGAATTCTACATTTAGGTTGCATACACTTTAAACTTGTATACCGATATACGTTTTAAAGACGGATAATCGTATTTTGTCGGAGATACCTATAAAACGAAAAATTAGACACTGCGCCTCAAAATCTGCCTCACCTTAGAGTTTCCTCAAATGGCCTCACCTCACCGCTAGGTGAGACCATTTGAAAGTTGCCTAACAAACTCTATAAAACAGTTCTAAACTCAAATACATACTTTTACATGGGCATACTCTTGCATACACTAGTAGAGTGTGGGTTAATGGGAAATTGGACACAAGGAAAGTCTAGTATGATGGCACTAGAGACTATTCGTAATGTGCTACATTGTTACCGTGAGGGGTGAGAAAAAATTAGGTCAATCTCATCCCTGGGGAATTATACCATAAGTTATACTCCATGTCAACATCAGACATGTACTCTGTAACAATAACACATGGTGAATAATTTAAAATTACTTGAAAAAGCGCTTATAGTTCGAACCAATAGTCCTTTAACACTAATTCTTTTTTAACCCGTAACTTTGACGGATGATTATTATGTATAAATTATAAATGTCCAGGCGTGATGTTTAATGTAAATAGGCCAATATGGGTCTAAGCTTTAGCGAGAAAGAGGGAAAGCAAATGATAGAATTGTAGCCCCTTGTTGTTAATTGGTGCCAGCCGTAAAATAAAAATAATTAGTCATAAATTAATCATAATTAAGTTATATAGGGTCCCAAATGAGAAGCAACTACGGAACACAACTCCGAATTTTGATACGCCTCGTGCCATAAAATCAATTTTCTTAATCATTGCTTTCTCCACTAAATCCGTACTCACTATCTCCTCACTGAAAAATAATCAAAGTTAATTTTGGTGAGTATAACCCCATTCTCGGACTAAAATGAAGGGGCAAACATTATTTATATTCATAAATATTCATGTTTTTTTTTATTGAGAACATCGATATTATATATACATATAAAAATTACATAAAATATTTACTCATAGAACATTATTAATATTCATTAAACTACATTTCTATACTTAAGAACTCAATCGGTCCTTCATCTCCTTCTTTAATACGGTTCCTTTTCAAAACTTTGTGAATAGATTAAATTCTATATCTATATATATTTTCGAGATAAATCTTATTATCAATAGTAATCAAACATCTCCCAACTTTTCCAGTCAACACTCCGAATAAAAATCCACTTAACTCGCTGTCAATACCAACTTATGAAATCTATGGAAAACAAAAGCTATAATTAAATCAAATTATCCTCCTTAAACGAGTTTTAAAATCATTAAAAAAAACCTTAGAGACAAAAGGATTAACGGATTACCGGGGTCTTATGGTCCGGTCCAAGCCGGCCGACACATCCCGTTTGAATGGTTATATTAATATATATTTTAAACAAAATAATTATAAACCGTATTTTAAACATTGGTTAATTAAGTCTCATAGTATTAATTAGTGAGGTCCTGAAAAAATAAAAAGTTGCAAGCCATTGAGGCCACACGATGTTCCACCACCACCACTTGAAGCGGCAGCCACCACTATCGCCACCGAAGTTGCCGGGCGGTGGTGCCATCATATCATGTATCTATTCTATATTGGTATAATTATACCCCCACAATATTATAGCTAGTAATTGTTAATATTAATGACGTCATGCAGTCATGCTTTGAATAATTATAAATGGGCAGGTATGCTTACTAACTCATCATGTTATATGTTGCATGGTTAATGATCAAGTCCTAGCATGAGCTATTAAAGCTAGGAGTGGAAAATAATTACATGTAAGGAAGTAAGACCGATTATACATACAATTTTTGCCGTCGAGTAAAAAGAAGCGTGAACGTAAAATCTATTAGGTATGACGTCATCTGTTTCTTATACACGCTTACAAGTAATACAAAACGTGCCACGCAATTGTTCAGACCCCACGGGTCACGGGGAGCGAATTTACAAGTAAGCCCGTCGCAACAAATTGCGGTTTAACTTGGTTACGTGGTTTAGCTATTACGTGAGCCAGTGAGGTTTACCAGTGATACATGTGTGTTGATTAGAATAATTCAGGATCAAGGGTGATGAGGTTAACTATAACACGTACAAATATAAATTGTCAAGTTCAAATAATGATATGGTGTATACCAACTTCCAAATCTTTACAAACATAGCCTAGATTTCGCTCACAACATGGATTCGCTATTAACCGTGTATTTATAAGTTTCAGACTCTCAGGCTCCAAAGAAAATATTTCACGAATGCAACTAATAATAACCCAATATCATGTGAAATGAATTCAAAGCTTAACCAAAAAATTACTCCATATGTTACACTAGTCTCTCTCGAGCAAGAATAATCATACTAATGTTCCACCTATGATCTACAAAAGTAGAAAAATAAGATAACCCCTCTATATGATATCTTGTTTCTTTTAATCACCATTAGCATTCATCTTTAGCTTTAATTACACATTAACAAAGTAGAGGAAGAGAATTAATTGAACAATAGGTGGGACCTAACGCCGTTACAAGATGATAACGAGCCATTTAAAGCTAACCATCAAAAGGTTCGAGCCAGAACCATAGTGGGGTTGGCGCTTGATTGCGCGTGTGTTCCCTTTCCTTTTGCTTTTCTCAAGCGTGGACGTTTCATTTCAAATCCGCTTTTCGCCAAGTTTTCAAGCCGGTTATATGTATGGCTCGAGCTGATCAAACATTAGGTATCTACGACCTATTGTATCGAACACCTCTCAATGATTAGATTTCACATTTCCATTTCAATCTCTTCTTAGTAAATTGATACCCCAACAATCCGAGCGAAATTGCTAAAACTTGGGTGGAGAGGGAGAAAATAAAGTTGAAAGCATGGGAATCCTTAAACAAGCGAAATGATAATAGGGTGATAGATAAATATTGGTTTCGTTTGGTTGGAAGGCCTACAAGTGATTATTACATTCTTTCACTCTTGTCTCTTTAGTATTTATCCAAAATTTGATTTTGCTTCCACTTTCTTTATTATCTCCACCTTTTATTTGCTCCTACATATCTTGTTTCCTTTAGCACCATTTTGTTGATCTTTAATTTCACTGGCCACAATTCTACGCTGCAATCGTTACGCACAACTAATTCGGCCGAATTAACAGCTGTCAAGATGTCTTTGACGTTCACAAAGTGGATAACTGAGATCTCGACGAAATTAATTCAAGCACTTTTCCACTACACTCCTCACAAAACAAATCTACTAGAGACGAAGATATTGGAATGGAAGGTACCATGTGGCAGTATTAAGATTATAAATCCATGTGTATGTTTGTAGAATATGTACAAAGGACAAAGATGCATGTGCCTTGTGAAGGGTGTGATGTGTGTAGTTTTTGTGTGTTTGAACAAATATGAACTAGATTGATATTTCAAAGAATAAAATCGGCAGGGTCTATTCATGTTCATGAATTGAACGGTTAGGACTATAGATTAATTTAAGGTTGATGAATTAGTTTGCAGCAAGTTAATGGAAATGTGGTTTTAATAAAATAACAATTCTTGTTATATAGAATAGTCGCGTTTATATATTTTTTTGAAACGGCAAATAGTCGCGCTTATATTAACAAATACTAAAAAAATCAATGAACACAACTAATTTCAATATTAAATAGCTGATTTCGATTTAAAACCATCCGAAATAATCACACTTTTCCATCCCAGTGTTACCTATCTTCTATGATCATGTGAATTGTGAGCAACCAGAGCCATTTCAATGGTCTACAATTGCTGTAATTAACTCATACGATATAGTACTACAATTTTTCACGAGTATAAAATGACAGGGACACATTCTGCACGACTCCAAGAAAAAAATGCACCCGGAAACTCATACGTTTGTTCATAAAAAGGCGAGTCCTTTTTGGATTGGGAAAACTTAGAGAACTCAAAAACAAATCTCTCGATCTTCTTCCATAAGAAACAAAGTTCGAGAAATCAAAATTAGCAAACCAAAAAGTTTCACTGTCACAAGTCCCTAACATGGGTTTATTACGATGATATAGTCATGTTGAAATGATATACTCCTACCGTAAAGATCTCCTCATGTGATTTAGGCTTTATTTTCTTCAACTGCAATTTTTTGAACTGAATTAAATTGAATTGTAGTATAAAATATAACTAAATAGAACTGAACCGAACTGAATGAATTTTCAGTTGAAGAGAACAGAGCCTTACTACGTTCCATACCAAAATGGTAGTATGTTGATGAAAATGATTGCAGTTAACAAGAATAGAAATACAACATTGATATAAGTCTAAGAATTATCAATGTTTTATATAAATAACAACAAACATCACATCTTTAATTTTAAAATTTCTATATTCAAATGCTTACATGCATAAACAATTGATTATATATATTAAATGTGTGATGGTGATATCCGGTATTATATGTAACGAATGAATAAATCGATCGGCATAATTTTTGGTAGCTTGATTCTTCGTAAGAATCTCTAGGTGATATCTTACCCCATCGCATCAACACACGTATTCTTTCCCACGACTTTGTCTCACTGACAACCGAAGGCTTAGGTCACCCATCATAAGATTGTTCGCTTAACTCTGAAGTTCTTATAGATGAATTCCCGAAATGAAAGGTGCACCTTATTTGTATGAGTAGCAATCTCATACTTCCCCAGTTCCAAAATAAAGTTCCCGGTTATTTTGTTGGTCAACTAATTAAAGGGGAACAGTGAAAGTTTGCATACTATTTAAATAAAAAATACTACTGAATACTATGAATACAAATTTATAAAGTAAAAAATTTGATTATTATGTAAATAGAAAAAAATATAATAAAAAGATGAATAGAAGATAGATACATGAGCAATTGAAATGAAAATGACAAAATATTTGACTTGGAATATATATTGAAATTATTAAATGACAAATGCAAAATGAGAATATTTGAACATTGGTAAAATACAGTAATCGAGTTTTTCCTTCTGTATAATATGGTTTAGTGAATTTTAATGTTTTAGTGTGTAGTACAATTAAGAATATGTGTAATGGAGTTTTCCCTTATGTATAATATAGTGTAGTGACTTTTAATGTTTTAGTGTGTTGTACAATTAAGAATATATATTGAAATTATTAAATGACAAATGCAAAATGAGAATATTTGAACATATTGTAAAATACAGTAATGGAGTTTTTACTTCTGTATAATACGGTGTAGTGACTTTTAATGTTTTAGTGTGTTGTATAGTACTTCATGCAACACAAAATAATGTTTACATTACAACATGCCGTAGGAAATGAAGCCTAATCATAAAATGGGAAGATTTGAGGTGATTTGACCACTGATGATTGTGTGTATTGTACAATGCAATATATTGCAATACAAATGATACCAACAAACATATGAACAATACAATACGGGATTATAATACGTTGTAGGGAAGATGAAACCGTAAAATGAGAAGATTTGATGGGACAAGTAAAAATGGAGTATTAAATGAAAGCACTGACACAGTGTAGCAAAGAAGGCAAGCATCAGATAATTTAACGTTTATATATATAAATCCATGTTCCACTTTAATAGCTACTGAAAGTCCTCTCCTCTTTTCGTCACTTCACCTCTCTGTATCTGTAATTCTGCTGTATCAAATACTACTAGCTTAGCTAGCTTCCAACCTAGCTCCCTTTACATCTACCTTCCTTTCCTTTTCTCTCTGCAAAACAAATCACTCTGTAAAGCTACACAGCAAACACAATTCAATACAATAATACACCAATTCAATTTTTCAGTACTACCATTATAAAGACTCTGTTTTTTTTCCTGATTTTTTTGCTCCTTTTGAGGCCTTTCCTCGCCGTTTTCCGCCGCTTCTTTCACCGCATTCATACCACCTACCTACCCATTTATTTCCCATCTTGCATTTACTTTACTTTACAATTCTGGTTTTCATTGAGAGATCTGGGTTTTTGAGAAAAAAGGGACTACTCATCAAAACAGAGGCAAGTTTTGATTTTTAGACTACTTTTTGCCTTATTCTTGATGTTGGTTTGGATCTGGAGAGTGACTGAGTGAAAATGAATGGATTGATGATACTAACTTACTAAGAGTTGGTTCAATTTTGTCTCATTGAGTGTCTTTTTATGTTGAAAACAGATCTGCCAAGAATTGGAAAAATGTTGGGTAACAAGCAAGCAGAGGAATCAATTGTCTCCTCCACCTTCAATGAAACTGAAAGCAATGAAAAGGGTGGTGAAGAACTTGGTGACAACACTTCTCACTCACTCAAAGACATGCTCTGGCATGGTGGCTCAGCCTGGGATGCCTGGTTCAGCTGTGCTTCCAATCAAGTTTGTACCTTTTCTCTGTTTTTATGCATTCACAAGAATCAAGATTGTACCTTTTTTCTGATTTTGTACATTCACAAGAATTATAGTACTAATTTGATGGACTGTTTGGATTTTTTCAGGTTGCACAAGTGCTGCTGACACTGCCATACTCATTCTCACAGCTTGGGTTTCTGTCTGGAATAGTTTTCCAGGTGTTTTATGGAATTGTTGGGAGCTGGACTGCTTATCTTATCAGTGTTCTCTATATTGAGTACCGTAGCAGGAAGGAGAAAGAAGGTGCTAGCTTCAAGAACCATGTCATTCAGGTAATTCTGCTCAAACAAAACACATATTTTCATCGTTTTGCTAAACTCTTGGATTTCTTCTAAGTTTCTTTACTCAAAGTTTGAATCTTTAAGACTGTTGTATACACCATGTTTGTTTTTTGATCAGTAATTAGTTGGTTTCAGCTGTCCTTATCAGTCTGAAATCACACTTTCAGTATGCTGTAAAGATTGAAAAACTGCTGTTTTAAGTATTCAACTTAATGATCCAATATGCTGGTATTTGTTTTAAGGGCAAAAGAAGGAAGTATTTAAAGAGAATTAGGTGATGATTAATGATTAATTAATGGGTTTGTTTGTGGGAAAACAGTGGTTTGAAGTATTGGATGGATTACTTGGTCCCTACTGGAAAGCAGCTGGTTTGGCTTTCAACTGCACTTTTCTACTCTTTGGATCTGTTATCCAACTCATTGCCTGTGCCAGGTACTTCTTCTTCCTCTTGCCATTGAAACGTACAAAACGGAAAAATGGAAAGATTTAGTGAAATCGAAGGAGTACTAGTGTACTACTACTAGTCTTGAATTATTATCATGTAAAAAAGATTGAATTTTTGTTAAAAAATATTGCAGCAACATATACTACATAAATGATCATCTGGATAAGAGGACATGGACATACATATTTGGAGCTTGCTGTGCAACTACAGTATTCATTCCTTCTTTCCACAACTACCGAATTTGGTCCTTTTTAGGACTCTTCATGACCACTTATACTGCTTGGTACTTGACTATTGCAGCTATAGCTAATGGCCAGGTAACAATTCTAACAGCTTAAATTGTTTCGTACTTCCGTTTAAACACTTCATTCGGAGAAATAACAAGAACGAATCCATTCGGATAATAAATTTTATAGGTAGAAGATGTACGCCACACTGGTCCAAAAAAATTGGTTCTTTACTTCACCGGTGCTACCAACATCTTGTACACATTTGGTGGACATGCTGTCACTGTGTAAGTCTGGATTACAAAATTAATTTCTTGACTAATTTGTTTACTTTTATGACTTTCTGTAATGTGATTAATTTAATCCTGCTCTCATTCTTTGTTCATCTTCCAAACTTGTTTTGGGCTTCTATTAGCCAGCTTTTGCCGGCCACCAAGAGGGGCTGTTTAAAGCAGACATTACAAAACTTATAATCATAGTTTTCCAACTTGTTTGTTTGCTAATGTAACATGCCATGCCAAAGAAAAAAAGAACGGTATTGTTAAATCGAGACGAACATTTGTTTTATTAAGATCAATCACGTTTGTATTATGAAAGATAACACGATTGATCTCCATATAACAAATGTTGCTCTCGATTTAATACCAACAAATAAAGGAGGATAATTCCAAGATTATCTTCTGTCATTTTACAAGCTTGATCAAATAAAATATTTCAACCAGGCCCATGTTAATTTGTTAGCACCCTTTTCCAGTTCTTGAATAGTTTCAGGCTTCTGTCTTCCACTGTTACACTACTTGTTCAAAAGGGTGGTTTTGACATTTTACATTTGGTGGCATTTATTTGTCCAGTGGCCATGATATAAAATGTACTTGTTACAATAATTGTACATTGTTCCCAGTTGTTGAAAGATTTTTTAGTACTCCAAATTTAGATTCTTTTGTCTTTTGGAACTTAAAAATAATTCAACTCTACAAATTGTCACTGATGGTGATTAATTTAATTTAACAGGGAAATCATGCATGCTATGTGGAAGCCACAAAAATTCAAGTACATTTACTTGATTGCCACTTTGTATGTTTTCACTCTAACCCTACCGTCCGCTACCGCCATGTACTGGGCTTTCGGCGATCAATTGCTTAACCACTCAAACGCCTTCTCCCTCCTACCCAAGACTGGATGGCGCGATGCTGCCGTTATCCTTATGCTCATCCACCAGGTCTGCTTCTAAAGAAATTTTGTAATACTCCTAAAGTACCTTGTTTTTCGATAAAATTAGTCAATATCTACATCAATTAACATACTTATTTCGGTTAAAAAATTCAAATTTGTAACAGTAACATGCCTCTTAAAGATTAAATATAGGTAAGAGTTTTGTGAAAATTTGTTTGAAAAAATTTCCAGTACGACTTTAGTCATATATGACATGATTATCCACAATGGACCAAAACTTATGAATTGTCAAAACAGTTCATCACATTTGGGTTTGCTTGCACACCACTATACTTTGTTTGGGAGAAAGTGATTGGAATGCATGACACAAAGAGCATCTGTCTGAGAGCACTTGCAAGGCTACCAGTAGTGATACCAATTTGGTTCTTAGCCATTATCTTCCCCTTCTTCGGGCCCATTAACTCCGCGGTTGGAGCGCTTCTAGTCAGCTTCACTGTCTACATCATCCCGGCCATGGCCCATATGCTCACTTATCGAAAAGCTTCTGCCCGTCAGGTAACTTCACCCATAATTCGCCACCACTAATTTGTATGATAAACATGTTAGTACGCGTAAATCATGTCACGTTTTCTTATTGAGATTGAGAAGTGAAGCTTTATCCAAATCAGAAGCTAGTGTAACATGCTTAAAGTGTTCAATTATGATTCAAGTTTCCTCTTATGGTAAGTTAGGTTGGAGTAAAAAGATATTATGATACTGCAATAGTATAATTTTGTTCACAAGTGGTCTGGAAGAGTATTTACTAAGGTATGGGCAGTGTTAAAAAGTACAATAATTGATCAGAGTTTGTCTTGAAAATCTAGTGCAAAAATAGAATTATTACCAGTCCAATCTGCAATATTATCTAAAAATAATATTAGAAATGAATATATACATTGAATGCTATGATTTTTTATGAGACCACAATATTGTTGGCATGTCCATTTCAATTTACTTCTGTGACACAGAATTGATGCTACTATGTCTAAATGAGCTGGATTCCTAACTTTATGATTTAGACCCTTTGCTATTCTCTATCTTGTTCAAATGTACTCAAAAGACACAATTAATGATGTCTTAATCCGTATACTGAGTCGAGCCACTACCGCATGATATATCATTGTCAAATAATAAGCCTATCTTTAATACATAGGATACATGAATACCAAACTAAAATTTCTTTCATATACTAAAAGTTAGTGTCTTGATTACATGTTGATTAATGCAGAATGCTGCTGAGAAGCCTCCGTTCTTCTTGCCAAGCTGGACAGCCATGTACGCCATCAACGCCTTCATTGTCGTGTGGGTGTTTGTAGTCGGGTTTGGGTTTGGTGGATGGGCGAGTATGACGAATTTCGTGAGACAAGTCGATACGTTTGGTCTCTTCGCCAAGTGTTATCAATGCAAGCCTCCAGGAGCAGCAGCTCATCCAACAGCATTACCACCATCCCACCATTGATCCAACGGTTGAAGAATCGAGGAGAAAACCCCGATAATACTAATCGAAGTGTACCTCCTCCCCAATCTCTTGTAATATACATGGGGTGCTAGCAAGATGGTTTACCCTAATGTGTGATTTCTCTTTGTTTTGTTTTGATTATTACTATTAGGTTCAATTAGTGTGTGTTGAATTGTGATGATTATGATGATACCTTTGCTTTTGAAGAAGCTTAGGTTGGTTGGTTAATTGATTAAGGTCAATATAAGTTGTTAGCAGTATGTTTTTCCAATTTGTTTGCCTCTTTTGTAGGCTTGCAAATTGTGTGTAGTGCCGTCCCTTTAAGCCATCTGAACCTTCCTGTTTGGAGTATTAATTATTTAGTAATATAAAAAAAATACTTTTTTGCGAAGTTCCAATTTTAGCTCAAGTAGAATCTTATGATTTGATCTTGTGTTTGGGCTTTCAATCTTTGACCAAATATAGTATTCTCTTGAAAAGTAAGTGGGCCGAGGGCCCAACCCACATGGTTTGACATATCTCTCTTTCCCTATCTGGTCACGTGCCACCATACCCTCTTCCACTATGCATTGATGGGAAGTCACGTGCGTGGGAGTGTAACAGAACATGCTTCTTCTAGTTCTTGTCTAGCCATTGCCATTGTTTCCACGATGTCTATGTGAAGTTGCAGCAGATTAGAACATTGTTTTATCAGTTTTTTAGCGTCATGGGATTCCAACGGATAGAGTAGTAAATATATACTATGACTAGACAAAACTCGGTCACGATCACTGATCACACACTAAATACATAACACTCCCTGAGTTATTAATAATGTGCGCGAAACCCCCATGAGTTAACGAATTAGTACCAAATCCACTTGAGTTATTAAAAATGGGCACAAAACCCCCACCCTTTATTTTTAAAGTGTGTTAGGTACACTCTCATTAGGTGCGATTATATATGTTTGTTTATGTTATCTTACACCATTTATTTTTTAAGTGTGTTACAGTACTCATTAAATTCTTGAATCATTGCTTATTATTTATCTGTTACGTTTTCTACAACGATACAATGTTTAACACACCAGAATACTGCACTTCCAGAATTCTGTGTTCTGATCACACCAAGTCGCAGTTTTTACCTACTCCCTCCGTCCCGCAGAACTTCATACATTTTATCGTTTTAAGCGTCACGTAATTTCATATATTCTTAAAATGTTTTACCCCACACCTAACAACTAATAAACAATCTCAACTTTACACTCAAATTACACCTTTTGCCACTAAAAATACATTTTTTCTCACATTTTCTATATTATATCATTACTTTAACTTTTCGCATAAAACTGCGCTCTAACCCTAATGTATGAAGTTCTCCGAGACGGAGGGAGTAGTTTATACCAAATCTCGGTCCAATTGCATTTACACTTGGTGCGTAATCACACTGCCAATTGTAATACACATATTATGTGAGATGGTGTGATATCGAATACCGATTAGGCGATATAAAGTAGCAACTAAAATTCCATGGAAAGATAATGGAGGTTTGGATCGTTAAAAAAAATGGCTAGGATAGATCGTGTCGTGCACAACGGATAAATGTTGAACGAACCATCTCGTGGAATGGAAGTAGACTTTTGTGCCTTAAGTTTCTCAACGAATCAAAGTATCTTCCATTCTTAATTTCACACACAAGATCACTTGCAGTACGTTGAAAGTTGACTAAACTAGTTTGATACTTATTAAGTTATAACAATCACATGAAACATTAATCGAGGCTTTTATTAATTAATCACTACTTGACAACTTTACATAATTGTAGACATTCATTGTACTAATTTGGTGAACTTTTAATTGATGAAGCTACCTATCTAGCTTGGTGACAAAGATTTCATAGGCCTACAACCTTAGTTTAAGGATCAAATGAAACTAGATGATAACTTTGTTGCTCACTGGCGAGATAACTGGAACTTGGTTGCTAGTTAGCACGGTAAATTATCTTATGATAAGATTCCATCTTAATTGATCAAAATAAATTTATTTGAGTATAATAAGTTTGTCTTGAGAATATTAATAAGGTGGGTGAGAGGACACTGTTTCAACTAACCTTTGAGAAAGGTAATTTATCACCTATGAATCAGTTTATCAACTAACTAGCAATCAAGTGAAGTCGCTTTGCTAAAATATTTGACGAGAGATATGTGACACTCATATCAATTTTATGAGATGTTCGCTCATTATGACATCATAATCACCTTATCATGTAATTAAATGTTAGTCCTTATGACGTATGAATCAATTTATTAATTATCTGGTATTCCAGTAATTGAACATCAATCCTTACTCTACCTATATATAAAAGGAATATTTAGTTTAAATTACAGTCCTTAGGATAAGAGTTTGCCCTCATTTGATTGGGTTGTGAGAGGCTCTCATCCACATGAATAGTTCAAGATGAATAGTTCAAGATGCTAATCGGCTCCTGGTCCAAAAAAAACTCTAAGGGACTTTCGACATTTATTTATCTAAGCTCGGTTTGCCAAATTGATGAGAGATATGTGACACTTGTATCAAAGTTGTTAGTAGTTGCAATACAAGTAGACATGTATATATGTATGATATGTGTGCATGTGGCAAAATATGTTGGAAAGAAGAGCTGCATGTTACTGATATTTGTGATTGCAGATCCAAATATCTTTAATATTGCTTGCAGCGAGGTCTTCGGATTCTCACTATCATGTTGATTGATTGACACTGTGGCAAGCTAAGCCAAGTTGGATCATGCTAATCATCATTAATTGTACTTCCTAATCTTATTTTAATTTATTTCCCATCATTCAAATTTCTCTGGAAGATAATCTTTAATTTGATTAAGATTCCTCTCATTTACATTTTCACATTCAACCTCCAAACCTTAGATTGGACTTAACTGCCATGCTTTAGAGATCACAATGGATGGTTATCTGATTCTGATTTTAACCGTAATCATAACCGTTTGTATTCAAGATTTAGATTTGTAAATTTTAATATCAGAATGAGTTTTTCTTTTAACATGAAAAACATAAATTTTAAGAATATAAACGTTTTGATTGATAATATCGATAATTATTTTAATAACATAGCTCAATTTTCTAGATAAGTTATTTAAAAACCAATTCTCAGATAATTCGTCAAGTGAAAAATATCAATGGACTCAAAGCTCTGTCACATCATTTTCTAAATGGACCAAGTTGGGAGGAGGTGCTTCCCACATGTTAACACCGTCGGAGAAATCATGAATTCATGACCCATCTTAGCGTGTTGGAATAATATGATAGAAGGGTAAAATGGGAAAGTTATTGTAATCTGAAAAAATCGATAATATAATCAAACCCTTTAATTTATTCAATCGACTTTTCCCCTACTATGCGATGCAAAGAAAGCCCAACTGCATAGAGTAATGCTAACCCATTGGGTCTTGTACACACAATATGATCCAATGGATCATAGCAGTCTGGCCCATACAATTATCGCCCTGTCCATTATTCACTCCAACTGTCCTGCACATTGCAAAAATTAAAATTTCACCAACCTACCAAAAAACAAAAGTTAGAACTTGGAATAATGTAAAAACTTCTCTTTTAAATACTCATATCACTACAAACTTTTGCAAGGGACTGTATTTCGGAGAGACCATGTCAACATCATAGATTTAACTACAAACATACGTTTGGTTCCAAACATCATGTGTTAATAAACCTACATTAAAATTGCACTATCTGCAATTTTAAATATGTGATGTTTGATCCGGTCTCTTGCAAAAGTTGCTCATCGATTGTGAGAATATACTGGATTTCATGTATAATTTGGATACAATGATCTTCTAATCAATAGGCCATTGGAGCCAATTTTATTTGATGATTGAAAACGCCAATTGAATGAAGAATAGATTGAAAACATGACGTACTCGTAATTGATAAGAAAGAATGATTCGAGAAAAACATGGTTCATCAAACCTTGTCCATGTACAAGACTAGAAACTAGCTTATCATTGTTACACATGATACGTAAGGAGTGTTACAAAATCCTTCACCTGTCAGACACTTTGAGCTTAACATATAAGTCGAATAACCTAATTCACTCAACTAGCTAGGTCTTTAAAAGCACAGTAATGCAATTCTAATCATTAAAAAAATGAAAAGAAAGAATCATAATTTAGTTTGCTAAGTTGAAATTCAAAGCACTTCTCATTGCTTTAATTTCATTGTCAAGTCATAATTGATAATAATTAAATTGAAAATCACAGAAAACTGCAAAGAAAACGATAGAAGCATTAGCCGCCAATAGGCCCTGCTGAATTAAACAAATTCTTAACCACAAAAATAATCTATATTACTACAAAATCACAATTTAACAGGACTACCTAATCTCTTGTTTTCATCGTTGCCTCTTGTTTTCATATTCCTATCACAGGCCCATTGGGTTGGTCCTCTTAATTTTTCGATCCGTGTTCTCACCCATTATGTGATACATCAATACGCAAGTTCTTGACAATCAATAAGACTTGCAAAAACCCAAAAAAACCGCACCAAAGGGGAAATAAAATTTTGTAAACAACAAAGTTATGGACAATTTCGGAAAAGGAAAATGATCAAGATTTGATGTAAAGAGGCCATGGAGTGAATTAATGTTCTTTTTCTTCATACTTTGCTTCAAAGACAAGTGATGAAAACTGAGTCAAGAACGAATTAGAACTTATAAAGATAGTACTAATGATGATGATCATGCCACGATAAAAATAAGTATATTGTATTATTAACTATTAAATATACATTTATAGGATCAATTAAAAGCAATTAACATAGTTGATACACGCAATCCTTATTTTGTCAACTTTGATATAAAAGTAATTTAATATAGCCGGCTGTTTCATCTTTTTGTAGTTTTAGATTCTCTAAACATTCTTGACAACACAAAGGTTATGTTACAATTTTTTCTAGTCGAAAAATGGCATCAGAGATCACGGAAGAAGATGATGAGGGTGCTTTTCGCATGGACAAGGAAGCCGAAAAGATGAGGATTAGGCGAATTATCGAGTACCAGAAGTCCACGTATCGTTCGCCCTCGTGTTCATCTTCCTTCTCCTCAGTCTCTGCTTCAACTTCTTCATTCAGTTCATCGCGAAAAAGTACTAGCCTTATGGACTTGATGAAAGGCGGGAGCACGTCTTTGGGGAGATTATTCGACATGGAGCATACTAGCTTGGGCAATTATTTGAGAGATTATAGTGTCTCACCCATAGTTAAGCCTGTTCCTTTGTGGGGCAGTGACTCTGATGATGGTTTGCATGATGATCCATGGGCGGAAATGAAGCAAATGAAAGATGCTTTCGATTCGTTAATGAATGGTCAGACAGGGGCATTTTCGTCAAATGGTAATGATGTCGGTAATGAAGTCGAAGAAGTCTCCACGCGGCGTAGCAGAATTGAGAGAATGAGCAAGAGGAAATTGTATAGGGCTAAGTCTTATAAGAGATTGCCAAGTTTTGGTTTTTGGAAATGTGGAGTGTTTAGGTTTAGGTTCAGGTTCAAGCTGATCAAAAGATTGAGAGTTATGATTAGGGGTAGAAAGATGTGAGAATTGTTGCCATATTGTATACAATGTAACATAAATTTATTTACACATCAGATTGGATTTATTTTCTGGATTTCTGACCCATATGCAGTACAGTGGAACTAATACAGTCGAGCACTCCTCAAATTGAATTATATTAGAATAATAAATATATACTATGAACTTTTCTGCACCTCTGTAGGTGCAAAAAGTGAAGTTTCACTGCCTTTACATGGGGAAAAGTTGTAAAAAAAGCAAAACTATTTAAAAGTTAAAATCCAAAAGATTATAGGCCAAAAGAACTAACTTACATGTTGTGCCCATCTTTAAGGTCTGTCTCATGTACTTGAAATTTGGTGCTATGAACTTGAAAGTTTCCTGCTGCATATCACACAATATTGAGCTACCAATCTGCTTATAATACTCCCTTCTTCAATCTTCAACTCCCTACTCTGCTTATTCCACAAATGCACCCCGTAAGTTGGCCCGCTAATAAGCTGTCGGAGCTTCGCCTCAACCCATCTCTTACCTACACGGCCATCAGGGCGAACGAAGTACCCCTCCACACGGGTCCAATCCACCGGGTAAAATGCTATCGGGGGCAATACGGTAAAGTTAGCAAACTCTCCCCTTTTAGCCACCCTTGACACCAGATATGGTCCGTTATGACCCCATCTGTTGCCATCAAATGTAGAAGCAAATTCTTCAATGAACTTGTACAGAAGCCGATGCCCCTTGTCGAAAACGAGCACCGCGTTATTCAGCCTCGTCCAAGTCTCGTTCACGTCCACGCTCTGAGCTCCAACCGTGTTCCTCAAACTCGAAAAGTCCTTCAAGATTATGAAATCCGTATCCAAATACACCCCTCCGTATTTATACAGAACCGCAAGACGAACCAAATTCGACAAGTTCTGAGCCAGGGGAATCTCCCCTGGGTCCCTGACCTTATCCTTGATGTCCTTCACCCAACTCTCCGCAGGAGTGTCCTTCACAAGACTCTCCAAATCAGGTGATAACGCGGTCACACGAAAACCTCGGTCAGTAAACGGTTTCATGATCCTCCTTCCATACACGGAATCCATAGAATCCGACAGAATCACCAAACATGCCTCAGGATTGTTGGCAAACAAGCTCTCCAGCCCGAAAAGTTCACGTTCCGAAAACAAGCTCGTTTTCGAAAACCATGTCATAAAGAACTGCACCCCACACTTCTTCCTCCCAACAAAGTGTCGTAATCTTTCATCGAATCGACTCCCTCGAGAGTTGAAGAGGACAACATCGGCAGACTCTCCGAACAGTGACTTGGCAGCCACGGTTTCGTGTATGACATTGATGACGACCGGATCACTTCTTACCACCACGCTAGGAGGCGGTATAACACGAACATTTGAGAGAATCGAATCGTAGTATATTATGAAAAGGATGATCAATACAAAAGTGAGAGTAGGGAAGATGTTAAACTTCACTGGATTGAATCTGAATGATTCGGACATGTTCTTGTTTGTGTCTTTTTGCAATCTCAATGAATGAATGAATGAAACTTTGGTTCTAAGTATCGAATGTTTTCATCATTTAATGGTGGATTTGAGCGTGTAAAGTATGTTTGGAAGACTAAGATTTCTTTGATTTGTGTATATTTTTAGAAAGATTAGAGATTTAATTAACAAGTTGGTTATAGTCTCATAGACGACTTTTGGCTTCTAGTCTCTAGAGGAGAATTGACTTGATCAATGATCATACATGAGAAATGATAGTAATTGGATGGCTATTTGAGACTTTTCTAAAAGTTCAATTGTATTTCTTTTAGAGTAAAGAATTCTTTTGGATAAATAGAAATGTTGTCTAATTGTGTGTTGTTTCGTATTGGATGTTCTCTTGTGTGTTGGTCCCCAACATGCAATATTCTCATTGTTAATGTTAAAGAGTGGAATGGAATTGCATTATTGCATAATAAATACATTTTTTATTTGAATTACATTTGCTCCCCTAATAAATTTCGTAATAACAACGGGGTCCCTGACATATCAACAATAACACACTAGGAAACGTTTCATAACTCAATAACAATATAGTCTAAAGTTCAAATTGTAGCCAAACACATCCTTAATTTAAACTTACAATTTACACTTCTATTATTAACATTCATTTTATTATGAAATTGATATAAACAATTATTATTGCTACAAATATAAATAAAAGGGATATAATCATATAAAATAAAGGGACGCATGTTAGAACCAAATCTAAATTCAAACTTGCTTCGTTAGGTGAGTTTCCCGTTTAATTAGTATCGGTCAAATTATGATACTTCAAACCTAAACATGTAGTACTAATAATATCATTGAGGTATCTAGTAGAGTTACCAAATGAAATTCACTTTTCTTTACATATATAAACCAAATGTAACAGAAAACTAAGATAATATTTTGTTAACTATACGACAACATAACTCAAACAAAATAAAGATTTCTAAAAAAAATAAATAAAAGGTAATAATCACATCAACGAACTAGAACGGAACCTTAATTAGAAAAAGACATGTATGCACCAAATTAAAATTGAATGAGTAAGATAGATATGTTAAATGTAAATTAAATTTAAAACTTAAGCCAAAGTTTGGCAAATAAAATACTAAAATTATTCGTATGATGTTAGGAAATATAATACTAACTAGAATTATTCGTATGATATTTGCAAATAAGATACTAGAGTTATAACGATGCACCAAATTGAGAATACTTGTATGATATATTAGAAAATAAAATATTAGAATTATAAATAACACGCTACAAGTATTATTGTGTCAGAAACATGTGTAGTGTATTATTTAATGGTCAAACTATGGTTCGTCTAAGAACAACAATGATGATAAAAATCCAACAAATTTTATTGAAATGGTGTGAAAAGTGATTTATCGTTGAATAAGAAGAAAATGGATGACATGTGAGGGTTTAATATAAGACCATGTTTGAAAGATAAACTTTAAAATTATGAAATGGACCAATCTATAATTGTTGAAATGTCAGGGATTACAATGAGTGAGGGGCGTTTACTGGGGGGCTGGTGTAATTTTCCCTTTTTATTAATAAGATAAAAATTTTATTTAAAAATATCAATGTTTTTTCTTGACAACATATATTGTTTTATTTTTAAATAAAGTAAAGATCATACCATACAACTTTTGATTGTTTTAATATTGATTTTAGCTAAAGGTTTTTGACGAGCTGTAATTTGTATTGCTAATATGGGTCTATTCCACGTGAAACTGAATTTAAATAATTTTTGGAACGTATAGCTTAAGTTGTTGAGAGAATAAAATAATGCAATGCTCTAGTTGTACATGGAAAGTATCTTCGAATCTTCTTTATTATTTTGTCATGCATTGAAAAATCTTTTCCATATGGGGCTAGTATCTATCTATCTATATCTATATAATACAATAACCAAAAAAGATTTTGAGCAATCTTAAGGTGTCCAAGTCATGTAAATATGTTGCAGAATGGAGATCTCCCATTGGTCCATTGTATTTATACTTGGCAAATCTTTTCATTATGATTGGTCCAAAAAATTAAGAGTGTTGATGTGCTTTAATTTTGAAAAGAAACGGTTTCCATAATTAAGTTGTGTATCAATTAATAATTACCAATTTGCCGTTCATTTAGTACGTATGAGACCAATCTCAAATTAGAAACTAGAATCTACATAATACAATAACCAAAAAAGATTTTGAGCAATCTTAAGGTGTCCAAGTCATGTAAATATGTTGCAGAATGGAGATCTCCCATTGGTCCATTGTATTTATACTTGGCAAATCTTTTCATTATGATTGGTCCAAAAAATTAAGAGTGTTGATGTGCTTTAATTTTGAAAAGAAACGGTTTCCATAATTAAGTGTGGATCAATTAATAATTACCAATTTGTCGTTCGTTTAGTACGTATGTTACCAATCTCAAATTAGAAAACTAGAATAGATATAGATATGAGAATATATAGTCATGTGCTTGATTGATCGATTTGATTCAAAAATGAAAAATTGTACCAAAATCTTCATGCAATAGAATTATGAGAAAGTGATAAAGTCGTGCTTAAGTGTGAAGGAAGTGTAATGAAAAACATAAAGTATACTTAGTAAATTAATTTACACGCCTAAATGAGTAAATAAATATATTGAAAAATATAGTCTGCCGTTTCCAATTTAACTTTCAATTGAATTGAGTACGGGGTTTTAAGAGTAATTATATAGAGAAAGAACAATTCAAAAAATTAAGTTTGAACATATATAAAAAGGTGATGTTAAATCGAGAGCAATATTTGTTATATTGAGAGCAATCGTGTTTATATAAGGAAAGATTGTGAATGGAGTATTTGATTTGAGTTTATAATATAATTTTGTTATACTCATACCGCCTCATATTCAAGTTCCAATTGAGGTGATTAGAGGTTTCAAGAGTAAATTATATGAATAAATAGAATAATTCATAAAATGTAAAGTTAAATGAGTAAAAGCATAACAGATGTATAAGGTATGGAACCGGTAAAGTATATAACAATTTTTTCGTGATTAAGTAGTAATTTTTATAATTAGTTAAACGTTATTTAAGAATATCAAATCAAAAAGTAAGATTTTAATCACAAGTTTTGTCGTGATTAATATCATATAGTCTCTTAAAGTTAATCCCTACGTCCAAAATAAATTAATGACACATTTCAGTTTTAATAAAAATTTAAGGTCGACTTTGACAATAAATTATTTCTATATTATATTGAAAAATTATTGAGTAAAATTATATGTTTACGAAGCTCATTAAGTCCAATTTCACAATATAATTTATTTTAAATATTTTTCGATATGATATAAGGGCAATTTATAGTCAAAGTCGACTAAAAATTTTTCTCATGCTTAAATAGTGGCAATTTATGGTGAAACTTGACTCCAAAAGAGCATTTATAGCAATTTTTCTTTAATGTACGTCATGCTTAAATAATAAAAATATATCAAGTCAAATTATTATAAAAGTCATATTTTTTTTCTGAATTGAAGAAAACAATAGCTTTCCAACCCAAGTGTTTGGTGTAACCATCTAATTTACACTTCTATCATATGGTCTTTCATACTATATACTTCCTCCGCTCCTATTTCAACTTCCCGTGTTGATCTTTTCGGGTAAACCATTGTCAAATTTAACCTCAAATTACTCTTAAACTAAGGTAAATAACTTAATAAAACTATATAATAAAAATTTCAAAAGTAAGATTTTATAATATAACTTTGTTAATTAAATATTTAACCACTGTCCTATACGAGTAGTTCAACGTTAAAATTGACAATGGTTGACCAAAAAAGTCCACATGGAAAGTTCAAATCGGGATAGAGGGAGTATTATTTAGGACGGTTTTTAAAATATTTGCCCATGTATACACGAGTCAACAAGCCATGTCGGGCTTTCAAAACTCCTACTACACCTGGACACGAGTTGGGCTTGGGCCTATCTGGCGTAACATGGATTGGGCCTTCAAAATTCTTCCAAGTCCATCCCATTATGAGAAATTTCATAACGTATGTGAATTTGAGGAGGCTCTCATGACAAATAGGAATATGAGTTTAAGGGATGTTTTGAATTGATCCACGAGAGCCTTTATGTGGGTTGGACTGTCTTTAGCATAGCTTTTAGACACATTTTATCCGTCCTTCCGGGGGTAGATGTCGTATGTTCTTTCATGATATGTGACACATGTGATATTCTTAAGATTTAAAAAACATCCAATTGCATGTAGATTTGTAATTTATAGGAGTATTTATTTTATATTCAATTTGTTTTTTTTTTCTTTCTAATTTCATATTAAAATCATTCCAGTCTGGTTCGTCATATACCGAGATTCAAGAGACACAAGAATTTGCTAAGTGGATACTTCATGTCAGTGACGGGGCTATGAGGATTAAAAATTATAAAATGGTGACAATGTTGATATCAAGATTCTCGATGCTATACTTATTTGAGAAAGGGAAAATTACATAGAGCTACCCTCTTAGTGGCTCCTCGCTCATCTGAATCCCCATTAGTGGAACAATTACATATAGGTCCAAAAAGTTGTTTTTTGGTTGACCAACTTAAGATTATAAACAAACCAAACATGCCTTAGTTATTTTAAACTATTAAACTATTAACATCTTCAAAACAATTTAATTATTAAAATTTTAACTCTTCTTCCCCAATCCCCACCACCACCAAAATCACTGCCGGAGCTCCGGAAGCTCCGAACTATATATATATATTTTAATTGGAAGCTCCGGATCGGAGCTTCCATGGCGGCGTGGAAGCTCCGATCTGGAGCTTCCATGGCGCCGTGGAAGCTCCAGAACGGAGCTTCCGCCACGCCATGGAAGCTCCAGATCGGAGCTTCCATGGCGGATGCTCAATAAAAAAAAAACCCTGCATCGGAGCTTCCACCGAGCTCCGTGATCACATGGAAGCTCCGATCAATAAAAGAATATTTATTTTATTATTGTTATTTAATTAAGTACATACTATACTAATAGGATTTTCAAATGCTAATAGGTACATTTGTTTAACAAAATACATGAAAAAGCTATTGTACAAAATGATTTTTAGAAACAATACTTATATATAAAATGTACTACATAGTGCTCGACACTCACTACAAGAAAACCAGGAAAAAACGACGTTATGGGGCGACGGATAAATCGGTAAACTGGGCGACGGAATCTATCCGTCGCCCAGTTTGGCGACGGATAATAGTTATCCGTCGCTTATTAGCGACGGATAACTTATCCGTCGCTAACATGGGCGACGGATAAATATTTATCCGTCGCCCAAGTTTGACTTTTATTTAAAAAAAAAAAGAAATTATTTTTTTTTTGAAAACTGGGCGGCGGATAGATTATCCGCCTTATAGCGACGGATACCTATCCGCCGCCAAAAATGGCGACGACGGATGGGCGACGGACACGTGTCCGTCGGCCGTAGTTTCCTAATTGAGACAGAGAGGCAGTCTGCCTCATTTCTTCATCTTCTTCCTTCTTCTTCCTCATTTTCTTCTTCTCCTCAATCCCGTTTTCCGGCCAATCATCCGTTATTCCGACCAATCTTGGTGCCTAATCGAAGCTCGTGTGACAAGGAGTTTGGTTCTTCGATCAATTTCATATTTCTACCGATTAATCAAGGTATTTTTGCTAAAACCCTAGTTTTTAAAAATTTGGGGATTTTGTTTATTTTTGATTAATTTGAGCAATTATATGTATATATGATAAGTATGTAGTAGTTAGTTTAGTTAATTTGATCAATTATATGTAATTTGTTCAATTTGAATGATATGAATGTATGTAGTATGTTAAGTTTGGTATGTATGAATGTATGTAGTTAGTTTGATTTGTGTGTTAAGTATATATAGTTAGTTTAGTTAATTTGATATGTTTGTTAAGTATAGAAGTATGTAGTTTTGATTTGATAAATTTGTATGTTAAGTATGTAATTTGATATTAATATATGTAGTAATTCGATATGTATAGAGTAATTAGTTAATTTGATATGTATGTTAAGTATATAATATATGTACTAAGAGGTTGAAATGGTTATTATATATGTCCAATTTTGTAACACATCGAACACTATTAATTAATAATTAATTTATAAGGAACATATAATAATTAACAATTAACCTCTACAATCTTCTTATCCGAATTGGAATCGATCTAATAAATTAAATACGATCTAATCAATTGGAACGTCTCAGGTTCAAAATAAAGTAAACAATGAATTCGACCGTTCATGGATATGATCGCATACGGTAAATGATGAGTTTCTAGGAGTTTCGTAGAAGGGTTAAAGGTTTCATCTCGTTTGCCATGAGACATCCGGTTTGTGCAATTGGGGGTTGATAAAGTGTCCTTGCACATTGAAACTCTGGAAACAAGCAATTTATGACGCCATCGCAGATTCGAGCACTTGCGACGTTATGGATTCATGCCTGAGTATCATGTATGGATTCATCACGGTGAGGAAGCACCGTCCATGGCATACCTCCAGTGGAGGGAGAGGCGGGGTTTGGGGCCGCCTATTGAGTGCCTTTCTGCTTGTCGGAACATGTGCATGGTGTATTGGGAGGATGATGTAGATCTGTTGGAATGCAAGTTCTGTGGTAGGGAGCGTCACAAGTGATGAGGAGGGGGGTGCATGAGAATGAGGAGTTTCATCCGTTTTGTCTCTAGGCTTGTATAACTAGTAATCATTAGTTGATATATATATGAAACCAAACATTATGGTAAAATTGAAGCTGATGTAACTTATATTATGTAATGCCTTAACAATTGACTGAAGCTAATATAACTTATATTACGTAGCAATTGATTGAATTATTGTGAAATTGATTTATTACCGTAAATGAAAGACCTCGATCTAATTCAAACGTGTCAGGTTATTATCTAATTATTCAATGAATACCGATCGTGGATGGATGTATTGTCGTACTCTCAATGGCAGAGTTCAATGGAGTTTTCTGAAAGGGGTTGAAGGTTTCATTGAATTTGCAATGTCAAATCCGTCTTGTGTAAAGGATGGGTTGATAAAGTGTCCTTGTGCAATGAAACAGTGCAGAAACAAGCAATACGTGACTCCTAAAGTGGTAGTTCAAAGACTTGAGGAAAATGGATTCCTTCCTGCGTATCGTATGGAATCATCATGGTGAGGAAGCGACACCGTCAATACATATGACCAATCAGACAACGTGGAAGGAAGAGAAAATGAACAAGTCGGGAACAATCCCAATCAAGGCGATGCTATTCGAGCTCGAGTCGAACAAATGGTGTAATGGCGTCTAGGCGGAGTTCGTGGGACACAACCAACACCGAAACCGAGGTGGAGGTGGAGGAACCACCGAATCCCGAGGATCGGTTGTTCTTTGACTTGTTAGAATCATCAAGGAAGCGGTTTACCCGGTGTAAGCTCACCGAGTTGTCTTTGTTATCTCGGCTAATGAGTTGTAAGGCTAATGGCCGAATCAAACGAGCTTCAATGAATGGGTTGACGTAATGTCGGACCTTTGTCTGAAGAAACCTAGTTCCACCAACTTTTACCAAGAGAAGAAAAAGATGCGGGGATTAGGGCTGACTGTTGTAACCATAGACTGTTGTCCGAAAATGTTCATGATATATTTGGTGGAGGATGCAGATCTAATAGAATGCAAGTTCTGTGGTAAGGATCGGTACAAGCGTTTCAAGGAGGGGGTTGCAAAGAAACGACAGAAGAAAAACCTCCCACATAAGAAAATGTGGTACTTCCCTCTAGCACCACGTTTGAAAAGATTGTATGCTTCAAGTGCTTCTGCGGATAAAATGCGGCACAAGGAGGGAGTAATCTCGGATAATGCTGAAGGTGGTAGAATGGACCATCCAGCAGACTCACCCGCATGGAAATCGTTTGACAAGACATATCCGAGTTTGCGCCGAATCTAGAAATGTACGTTTGGGACTTTATGCGGATGGTTTTAACTTGCTCGATAGTGAACGTAAATACTCTTGTTGGCGATTATGCTCACACTGCATAATCGCCCCGGTGAGTGCATGAAGGAGCCATTCATGTTTCGTTGCATTGGTGCTCGGGCCGAAAGATCTGGATCGACGTTGGATGTTTTTGCAACCCCTAATCAAGGAGCTGATCGAGTTGTGGACGGATGGTATCCCTGCATATGATGTGTCGAAAAAAAAGAACTTCACCTTGAGAGCAGCTCTTCTTTGGACCGTGAGTGACTTCCCTGCGTACTCCATGCTATCTGGAAGGAAACTGCAGGGAAATATGCATGTCCACATTGCTTGGAGGATACGGATGCATTTAGACTGAAGGGTAGTGGAAAATTTTGTTGGTTTGATTGTCATCGTAGGTTGCTAGAAAGTGACCATCCGTTCAGGAAGAACAAGGATCAATTCTTGAAAAATAAAGTCGTCAACAAAAAAGCCCCGACAAGACTTACTGGTGCACAAATTCTTGCGGAGATTGATAGATTGGGTCTTATGAAGGTGGTGAGCTTGGGTGGATGAAGCATAACGAGAAAATTGGTAAAAATGTGGTTGGAGGAAGAGAAGCATTTTATGGGACTTGCCTTCTTGGGCGGTCTTCTTATCCGTCACAACTTAGATTTCATGCACATTGAGAAGAACGTGTTCGAGAACTTATTCAATACACTTTGCAACATTGAGGGAAAATAAAGGACCATGCGAAGTCTAGATCCGAGTTGTCGACGTGGTGTAAAAGGCCCGAGTTGACAAAGAAGGATGAGAATGGTAAGTGGTCGAAAGCGTGCTACAATTGACAACGCTTCTAGGTCAATTTTGTTTGATTGGGTGAGGCATTGAGTTTCCCGGATAATTACGCCTCAAATTTAGAGAGGTGTGGATTTGAAGAAGACAAAGGTTTATGGGATGAAGAGCCACGATCGTCATGTGTTCATGGAGAGGCTTATCCGGTAGCATTTCGAGAGCTTCGAAACACGTATGGACCGCTATCACCGAGTTGAGCTTATTTTTCAAAAATTTAGGCACAAGGGTGGTTCATGATAAAGTGTTGGAAAATCTTGAAAGGAACATACCATTGATTCTATGCAAGCTCGGCGTATCTTTCCACCGATTTGGTTTGATTCTATGGAGCACTTGTCGGTTCACCTTCCTCATGAAGCGAGACTTCTTGGTCCGGGTTCGATCGATGGATGTATCCATTCGAGAGGTACTTGGGAAATTGAAGAAGTATGTCAACAAAGGTAAACTGAAGGTTCGATTGCCAATGCCTACATTCGAGAGGAAGCGCAACCTTCTCTTATTACTTTGATGAACACGCCCTACGAAGACAACAAGGCTCTCGAAATGCGAGACACATTCGTAGTTCAAGCGGATGATGAGTTTTCCTATCCGTCTTCGTGGTATCGGGAGACCTCTTAGTGCGACTAAGAAAGAATATCTTACGGATAAAGAGTTGAAAGCATTTCAATATTATGTCCTCACGAATTGTCTTTGAGGTTGACCAAGATATGGTACTATTTGCAGGTCAAGAACCATTTATTTAAATTTTAATATAGCTACGCAAGTCTCTACTTCAATTATAGACTTATCATCGAATCAATGTTTGCAGTTTTTCAAAAGCGTTGTTTGGAAGAAAATCCTCGGATGAAGAGGATACACTAGAGGAACTACTTGACTCAAAAAATTCCTCTGAATTTCCATTGGTTCCTTGAGTATGTCCGAATCCTATTAACAACGTCACATGCATATACTTAAAGGCTCTCGCAGAGGGTCCATTCAAAAGGTCTACACATTCCAGTTATATAGTGATGGCCTTAGGTTCCACACGATGAATGTAACACGGCCATGGCGACAAGCAACACCGGTGTGTGTTAATGGTTCAAGAGTATGGAGACGCTACTTTGTTTGATTTCCGGCAAGCTAAAACGAATTGTGAGGATTGAATATTCGGATTGCCATTTAAACGAACCTTCTTGTTTGACGTTGAGTGGTATGATCCTAATCCGAGGTACGAGGAAGAACGAGCGGTATGAAATGGTTGATGTGAACCAAAAGAAGAGGTACCGAACCAAGTATGAACCATTTATTACGGCGACTCAAGCACGACAAGTGGTGTTTCTTGAATATCCAAGCGAAAACGCGATAAGGGGAATGGTTAGGCATGCGGTACCTATTCTTTCGCTTCGAAAGTGGAGTACATTGAGAAAGACGACTCAATTACCAACTCGTACCAACAAGAGGATGTCGATAAACAAGCGAAGATCCCATAGAAGCGGATGATGAGTTGTTTGATCCGCACGAGGACGATATGTAGTCTTAGAGGACTATAATGGTATATTATGTGTATTATGAGTAATTATATGTGTTATTATAATCTGTATGTATTATAACTCGTACTAACACATTTTTATTGTATTTATTACATTTTTTTGCAGATGTCATGACAGAGGCCGTCCACTATCGTCCCCCACGCAGCGCATGATAGTGGTGGGTCGGGACACCGTCGAACGAGGGCTCGAAGATCGTGACAAAGGTCTCGGATTCTGAGACCCCAAGGCAGAGAGAGCAACCGTGGCTCTACCGGTCACCCGACATCTTTGGAGGACGACCACGATTGTCCCTAACTCGTGTTCGATCCAAACAATCCCAACGTCACGGGACTTGCTGTGATTTTCCTATTGGTCTGCCAAGTAAGTATTATACATTCTTCTTAAATATGTAAAACATAACCGATAATGATAGTTGACAAGTATAAATTGTTGTACTAAAGTAATGCATATTCGTTTCTTGTATCTTATACATTGACAACTTATGGCCTCTGGAGGTGCACAACAAATTAGGTGACATCTTCCGAGGGAGAGAGCCACCGGGGTGGTGAGTGTTGGAGCCACATCTCGAGCGCATGAGGGCGAATACTTGATGAGTGAGGTAAGTTAAAATATGACATTCATTTGTTTGTAATTATAATCGTTTTAATATGAGTGGTATGTTAGCCTTTGTATGTGAGTGGTATGTTAGCCACTTTATTTGGGTGATATGTTAGTCACCATTGTGTTAGTAAATTTTAGGACAATGTGAGTGGTATGTTAGCTTTGTATGTGAGTGGTATGTTAGCCACTATATGTGAGTGGTATGTTAGCCACTTTATTTGGGTGATATGTTAGTCACCATATCATTATGTTGTTAGGACATGTATTGACTTTGGATGTTGTATGAAATTGGGAATGTAGAGGAGTACTTCATTCAAAGAGTTGATCCCAGATCCGGCGCGTTTAGACTGGGATCCAGCTATCTGAGGATATGGTCTGCGTGGAAGGCCATTCGGGATCGGGGTGGCCCAATCCTCCACAGTTGATGCAACGGTGGGCCCTTTGGGATGCTCATCGGCGCCGAATCGATGTCCGACGTTGCTTGGACCAACAGCGTAACCGGCATCCCGACACGTCTGGCAGAAGGGCCGTTCACCACCTTGGGAGGCGATCTCACATCGATTATTATCAATCGGTGCGTATATATGTGTTTTGCAATCTAGCATTACGTGTGTATGAAGTCTCACTGCTCTATTACTAGATGATAAATTGTTGACTAGATCTGGTTTGATTCGTGGCACGGGAGGTGACATCCAAGTATGCCATCTTCAAGAAGGCCAAGCGTATATGGGTATGGACCATTGCCGCCTCCTATTGCGGTATATGTTTATGTTGCTTAAAGTTCATATTTGTACACTATTACAAGTTACTTTTTAAAAGCAAGAATCGATCATTATATCTGCTATTTACGATTTCAGCCGAGGTTGATGCTCGGTGGCGAAGGCGGAGGGCAGACGGGTGATGTGTTGTCAACTAAACAAGTTGACAACATCTTCCTAGAGGTCAACAAACCGACAAGAAAGGACGAATATATGGACTCGGAGCCTCGGTTTGCATCTGGCTAGTCCGCGTGCTCCTCATCATCATCCCAGATCCAGACGTCCGGTTTACACAGGACTGTGTCTCGAAATGGTGCGATCGAAGTCCGGAACATGTTGCTCGCTAACTCAAGAGATGGAGCAACAAAGGGCGAGATGGAGCGCCATGAGAACGAAGGAGGAGAACGAGCGCCTTGATTCTACATGGGCGATTCATGTCCCGCCATCACCCACCCCACCCCGTCGATAGCTAGTTATGTATCTGTATGTTGGATTTTTCATATTTACACTTGTTTGGATAATTTCTCCACTCAATATTACTTTTTATTCATTGAAACATTTTCCGTATTATTGATTTATTATCGAACATTATATTGATTAAATAGGTGAACTACGAAAAATAGGGATTAATATGAAATAAATAGTAGCGGAGTAGTGACGGAATTCACAAAGGACGGAATTAGTGACGGAATTCACGATGTGGAATTAGTGACGGAATTTCAAATTCGTCACTAGTCCAATTAAATATTTAGCGACGGATAGGATCTATCCGCTAAATCTCTTGACAGATAGATTCTATCCGTCGCTAAATTCGAATTAAAAAAAAATAATTGGACAGTCAATCCGTCGCGAATTGGACGACGGATTGTTATCCGTCGCCACAGCTCCAGGGGGGCGACGGATTTTCTATCCGTCGCCCGATCCGTCGCCAGAGGCTGACGGATGGTTCAGAAGCGACGGATCTATCCGTCCATGAGCGATTTTTGTAGTGACTCGGCCAACGTAATATATATTAATATGTATATACTTATAGTGAAATTTTTTGAAATAAAATGATAAAATGGCAAGTTTTGGTGTATAAATAGCCTCCAATTAACTTCCAAACGATCAGTTTTTTTTTTTTTTAAATAACGGTCATAATTCAATTACATGTAACCATATAGAAGTTCAGGTTTAATTACATAGAAGTCCACATGTGCCATGCACGTGACAGCGATAAGTTAAGGCTGTTTGGCAATTTCTAAAAGCTGATAATTGAACAGGGGCAAAAATGGACTTTCCAGCTTTTAAATCGCCAAAAGTCAAATTCGTGGACTTATATGTAATTGATTTTTATCTAACTGAATTTGAATGTTATTGTTCCACTAACGGGTACCTATCTGTAATTACGAAATCTAACAGGGGGTCCATATGTAATTTGCCCTTTGAGAAATGAGTGATCCTATTTCAACCATTATGATAGTACATATATGTCATTATTGGAGCATTTAACTGATCATAGTACGGGTAGGTGATCCACTATATACGAAGTTTATCTTTGCGCGCACGAGTGACAACAGGGTGCGTGGGAAAGAATATGCACGTGTTGGTTTGTGGGGCCAACATATCATCGGAAAAGCATATCAGGAGTAACAGTGTTGGGCCTGACCCACATGGGGGTGGGTGCATAAAGGGTATCAGGGTTGAACAAATGGTTAACATACAAGGGTAGGCACTTGGTTAGGCATTGCACGACCGGGACGTTGCATAATTTAAGAGGGGGGTGAATGTAATGTCCCAAAATTTTAAAGAGATCGCTTGCATACCAGTACGTTTCAGTTTTCTTTTTGAGAATTCATGCATAAGAATTCCATAAAAGCATGCTTTGTTTGGAACAATATTATAAATCTTTGATGAGACACTCATATATACCCCCGGTGTGCAGAAAATGAAATGTGTGAATTTGTGGGGCCAGCATATATATTACCCGAAGAGCAGTATATGGGTAACCGCTCTAGCCAACAATAAGATGAACCATTACAAGACCACCCAAATATCAGCCTGATTTGCTATGACGATAAAGAAGAGCCAGTGACAATATCTCACTTACACGTCGACATCCACCCTCCTCACACCCGTATTCACCCAATGTTAGTTATATGTTGTATTTTCTAGATTCACTAGCATTAATTGACTTAAACTTATTTGTCATAATGGGCACCCAGACCCTACCTAGAACCTTTTAGTTGAACATATGGTCCGCGTTCGTACTGGATTAAAAAGTGTAAAACGAGACTTGGACAAAGATTTTAGGGTTGAGTCGAATCGAGATTCGTTGTCAGATTTTTTCAATAGAATCATACTTCTTTCTTGGATGCAAAAATTAACTAATATGAAACATATTACATCCTAAAGGCAAACACACATAGTATTTTGGCATTTCAATCGGGACGGGTTCTACTTTATTCGTACCAACGTGCACAATCCCGTTTAAAATAATTATGTCTGGGTTCGGGGTATCTGCTGGAAACTGCGTCGTATCCATGTAACAAGACCCAAACACTACATCGATCGGGCCGCAACATAGTTTATGTTAGTTTAAATAATAATTTCTTGGTGCCCTCTCAACCGACCCAAAATATTTTCACCAAAACATGTCAACAATAATATTAGTGAAGAAAAAGTCTGGGGACCACACAAACATATTTCTACTGAAACATGTAAAGAATTATATTAGTGAAATTAAAAGGAAAAAAAAAGTTTGGGGAGCCAGAGCCCCGGACCACCCGAAATATTTCCACATAAACATGTAAAACTTGATCTTCCATCCGTTCTGAGTTCAACTTATCACATTACATTTTGGAAAATCTCAATTTCAACTTCCCCTCCCTTAAATGGATAATCTCTCTACTAATTTATTCACACACACACACACACACACACACACTATGTCTCTCATACTTTATTCAATATATCTCATATTTTACTCGCTTTAATTTCTCTCTTACTTTACTCACCATCTCTCCTACTTTATTCACCATTCTTTTAAAATTTGTGTTCGGATCCGCACTAATGGAGGGAGTATATGTTAGTCAAATTAAAAGGAATTCTTTTTTAGTTTTTCTTTTTTCTTTTTTGGGGGGTGTGTGGAGAAAATTCTATAGATACATGTAAATGTTGGGTAACATTCTATGATTGATCATTCTTTATAAACATCACATGTACAAGTTCACATGCTTCACTAAAATAACTTTTTTTACCATTGGGACCCATTTGTCATTTATATTTTGAGTTTGGACCCGGAACCATTTAAAATATTCAAATGGTATGGTCTAATTTTGAAAGGGTGGGATCTGGACCAGGAGCCTAATATAAATGGGTATGGGTAGGGCATCTACTTAAACTATTGATGCGACAAATAGAGTGATACATATAGTATGATAATAAAACTTGATGTATAAAGTAGCATTATACAAATTATGAAATAATATTATGTTTTAAATATGATATATATGGAGTATTTAATAGTGTTCGCTTTCATTATAAATACTTCTTATAATTTTTATTTTTTTACAAACCGTACATAGGATGACTTTATACGAAATGGTGATATCTTTAGATCATGAATTCTAACTCATTGTAAAATTAATATGTTTGTAAATTGAGATATATTATCGTAAAAGTTTTAAACTTTATATCAATTCCCCGTTGAAATTCCCCGTCGAATATCGACGGGTTATTTACTAGTAAAATAATATGTTGAACTGAAATACACTTATACTGAGAATGATATAATTTTACTTTAGTATTATATATATTAGAAATTGTTTAAGTTTTACAAAATATTTGGAACAAATGATATATAATATTCCGTTCAACATGACGATGGGTTAAATAAAGTAAAATGTTAACACGCACAAATACTTTGAAGGAACCTATATCAGAGGGATCGAATTATGTTATTAAATATAGTTATAATGTTTTAAATTTATTATATTTCGAATGTTTTATATGTATGTATATATAACACAGATCGATATTATGAATAACACCCTTAATTTTTAAGCTATAACTATAGTGGCTCCATATACATATTTTTAGCTCGATTAACTTATTTTTGTAATAAGCTTGCTACGTGAATGCTTAGCAGGTAGTTGATAAATTAACTGATCTGATATATTTATCTAAAAACTTATATAAAATGAATTAGTTAGATTTATTTTTATATATACTATATATAACAAATTAACTAGTTTATCAATTAAATAATTTATTGATTTCTAGAAACCTACTTATTAAACAAAATATCATAATTGGCACAGTACAACTACAAACACTTAAAAATATGATAAGTTGCTGCAGATGCTTTAACGTTATCTCTAGCAATCCTCAAACTCTCCTTCTTATACTCCTTCCGTCTCATAAAAGTCATCCATTCTACACCTTGGAATTGGGATATGAGCACAGTAAAACTCTGCCAGGGACAATGCCGTAAAGTTAGCAAACTCTCCCCTTTTAGCCACCCTGGACACCAGATATTGTCCATTATGACCCCATCTATTGCCATCAAAAGTAGAAGCAAATTCCTCAATGAACTTGTACAAAAGCCGATGCCCCTTGTCGAAAACGAGCACCGCATTATGAAGCCTCGTCCAGGTCCGGTTCACGTCCATGCTCTCAGCTCCAATCGTGTTCCTGAAACTAGAAAAATCTTTCAGAACTATGAAATCTGTATCCAAAAATACCCCTCCGTATTTGTACAGAACCGCAAGACGAACCAAATTCGACAAGCCGGGGGAATCTCCTCTGGATCCTTGACCTTATCCTTCATGTCCTTCACCCAACTCTCTGCAGGAGTGTACTTAACAAGACTCTCCAAATCAGGCGATAACATGGTTACACGAAAACCTCGGTGAGTGAACGGCTTCATGATCCTCCTACCTTCTTCAGAATCCATAGAGTCCGACAGAATGACCAAACAGGCCCCAAGATTGCTGAAGAACAAGTTATCCAACCTGAAATGCTCATATTGCATAAACAAGTCCGTTTCCGAAAACCACATCTTGAAGAACTATCAAGAAAGTAAAGATTTCATTCAAACCGACCTAGATGAGCCAAATGAGCTCAATCTATTCTTTAAGTTTTACAGAGAAAATGAATTGAACTATCAGTGAGGAGAAGAAGATGTTTGCTTCTTTAAATAGAAGAAAATTAACTAACTAATCATTGTAACCGTTAGGTACAACTCCTAAAATACAAGGTATAAAACGTGTTTTTACTTAGTAGAAGAAACGTAATATTTATGAAGGACGCTTTCTTCATTCCGTATGTTTCTTCTGTTTCTTCTGTTTCTTCATTCCTTCTTCATATATCATCTGTTTCTTCTGCATATTTCCTCCGTTCTGTTATGATCCTTCAGACCCCCCCCCCCCCCAAGGTGAATGTGGATATTCTGAACATTCAGCTTGGACTTGAAATGATTAAACAATTGAGGCCCCAAAGGTTTGATGAACATGTCTGCAATATTATGCTCAGAAGGGAGCTACACCAATTGAATTTTTTTGTTCTTCAACTTTTCTCTGACAAAATGACAATCCACATCTATATGCTTTGTCTTGTCATGAAATACTGGATTATGAGCCAAGTAATAGGCTGACTTTGAATCTGTATAAAGAGTAGCAGGTGTGTGATGTGAAATGTACAGATCTGCCAATAGATATAAGAGCCATTGTAGCTCACAAGTAGTGTATGCAATTGCTCTGTATTCAGCCTCAGCTGATGACTTGCTAACAGTTGGCTGCTTCTTGGATCTCCAAGAAATCAATGAATCTCCCAGAAACACTGAATACCCTGTCACACTCCTTGTCTGCAAGCATGTGGCCCAATCACTATCTGTGAATGCTTTTAGAATGAGATCTGATTTGGATGACAATAGAATGCCTTGACCTGGAGTAGATTTGAGATATCTCAACAACCTATGTGCTACTACAAGATGTCCTTCTATGGGTTTGGCCATATGCTGTGTCAATGTCTGCAGGCTATATGAAATGTTTGGTCGAGTAATTGTTAAATACATCAATCTTCCTATGAGTCTTCTGTAATGAGATGGATCTTCTAATAGTGCTGTGCTATCCATGAATCCTTGTTGAGAATCCATAGGTGTGCTAGTTGGTCTGCAACCAATATAACCAGTATCAGTTAAAATATCTAAACAATATTTTCTCTGACATAATGTAATGCCATTTTGATTCCTGGCAACATCAATGCCCAACATATATCTTTGATAGTGAAAGCCCTGTGTAAATGATCCTTCACAGCCTGTATTTCCTGCAAACTATCACCTGTTAGTAATATATCATCTACATAACAAGCAAGTGCAGTAAAACTTGTATCTGTCTTTTTAACAAATAAAGAAGAATCAGATACACATTGATGATAACCAAAGGCAACCAAACTTTCAGTGAGTTTAATGAACCACTGTCTGCTAGCTTGTTTCAGTCCATACAAACTCTTGTTGAGTTTGCAAACTCTACCATCCTCACAATAGCCTGGTGGTGGTGTCATATACACCCCTCATCTAGATCACCATGTAAGAAGGCTGTGTTGACATCAAGTTGATGCAAATACCATGATTTCACTGCTGCAATGGATAATAAAACTCTAACAGTTGTTAGTTTGGTTACAGGACTAAAAGTATCAAAATAATCCAAACCAAGTTGTTGAGTGTAGCCTTTAGCTACTAATCTAGCCTTATATCTCTCTATAGATCCATCTGATTTGTACTTGATTCTGTAAACCCACTTACAACCTATACAGGACTTGTTTTCAGGCAAAACTGTCAAAGTCCAAGTGTTGGTTTTCTCAAGGGCTTCTAATTCTTTCTTCATTGCTTCCTTCCATTCTGCATGAGGAGCTACTTGTTTGTAAGTCTTGGGCTCAGTCAACTGAGATATAGCTGCAGTAAAAGCTCTATATTCTGCAGATAAAGAAGAACAAGCAAGATATGCAGATATAGGATATGAAACTCCCTTCTTGGTGTTTACTGTATCAACTGCATTGGCCCTATGACCATGAGCAATTGAAGCTGGCAAATTTACATCATAAACCTGTAAATAAGCTGGTGTAGACCTGTTTCTCACTGGTCTATCATTCTCATGTTGAATGACATCAACTGATAGTATATTAGGTTCTAAAATAGGACCTTCATCAGGTATAATAACTTGTTCCTCATGTATTTGTTGATCATGATATTGCTCGGAAAAATTGTCCAAAACATTAGTAGAATTATCAATAGAAGCAGTACTTACTGAATCAACAATATTATCATGTAAATCATCTGTTTCTTCTGCAGATTGAGCAATATCAGACATCACATCATTACCAATTGATAAAAGAGGATAAGAAATATCATAAACATAAGGATCAACAATTGAGACATGATTATTTTTAGCAGAAATGAAGTCAACATCATGATAAGGAAACACATTTTCATAGAAAATGACATTTCTAGAAACTAAAACTTTCTTACTATACAAATCATAAAGTTTATAGCCTTTAATACCCAGAGGATAACCAATGAATATACATTTAGATGTCCTTGAATCAAACTTCTTCCTGTGAGCTACTAATGTACTAGCATATGCCAAACATCCAAAGCTCATGAAAGAAGAATAATCAGGATCAGTCTTATATAACAATAAAAAATGGAGTTTTGTTGTTCAGAACAGGTGTAGGTAGTCTATTTATTATATAAACAACTACAGAAATTCAATGGGACTTTAGACTGAAACATCAAGGCTCGAGCTATCTGCAATATATGATGATGCTTTCTCTCAACCAATCCATTTTGCTGTGGAGTTTCCACACAAGAAACTTGATGAAGAACTCATGTAGTATGATAAAAATCATGCATTAGAAACTCAGTGCCATTGTCAGACCTTAAACACTTAATTTTTCTTTGAAACTAGGTTAAAACCATATTATAAAAATGTTCTATAAACTGCTGTACTTCTGATTTGTGTTTAAGAAGATAAATCCGAGTGCATCTGCTAAAATCATCCACTATTGTTAAGAAAAACCTATGACCTTGATAAGAAGATATAGCAAAAGGTCCCCATACATTACAATGTATCATATCAAAGATAGAATTTGTAGAAGAAGTACTGATAGGAAATTACAATTTATTCTGTTTAGCATAATGACAAATGTCACAAGGATCAATTTTATTACAAAGATTCTTCAGTACAGAAATGTGAGAGATACATTTGTGTGATGCATGGCCTAGTCTTGAATGCTAAGGTAAAGAACTGTTTACAGTTGAAGAATTAGCAGATGATTTTACAGGTACAGGTTTTACATCTAATGACTGTACAGGGAAAGATTTATCAACTATGACACAAGAATCAGAAATAGCAACAGCTGGAGATTTAAAATCTTTGAGATTTAGTTGATATAATCCTCCTTTCTCCTTAACAGTAGTGATCACAATGGAAGTTTGTTTGTCCTGTAAAACACAATCATCATCATCAAATATTATTCTGCAATAAGAATGCTTAGCTAGATGTGAGATAGATAACAAGTTATATGTAAAATCAGGAATATAGAGAACATTATAGAGAGTAATGCTATCTGTAAGTCTAACATCACCAATAAGAGTAGCATGAGTATAGTGATTGTTAGGTAGATTTATGATTAATGATACTGGAGTTGGAGTTTATGAAAAATAGTATCATCACAAACCATGCGATCACTAGCTCCAGAATCAATTATCCATAAATCTCTATCCTTACCAGAATAAGCATATAAACAAAAATGTGAACCTGATGTAGCATCAATTGATGCTTTTATAGCAGCTGTAGCAGTGTGAGTAGTCTGTGATGAATTAGACTCATGAAAACTATCTCCACCGGATGACTGAGCAGGATAAGCAGTCTTGGCAAACTCCATAAATTGATTGAACATCTCAGCATCGAACATTGGATGAATTCCACCATTATGAGTGTTCTGCTCTTGAAAATTGCTATGATCATTAATAGCAGCATTTGCAGAAGGAGCAGCTTTCCTAACACCTTTAGGCCCTTTCCAACCTGGAGGATATCCTATTATTTGAAAACACTTATCTGTTGTATGGTTGTTAAAACCACACTGAGTACACTTGAGCTTCTTTTTATCTTTATAGGCAAGCTGATATCTCTGATTGTTAGTATTGGCATAGTGAGCATGTTGACTTGATGAACCAGCTTGAACATACATAGCCATAACATCACTTGCAGTATTAGGAAATAGACTCCCCTGTGATTCTTCTTGCAAAGTAAAGAATATACTTTCGATAATGGTGGCAATTGTGCATTAAGCAATAATTGACTCCTAATATGAGCATAGCTCTCATCAAAACCAACCAGAAAATCCAACACAACATCAGACTCATGTAACTGCATCATCATCTTAGCTCCACAATTGCACTCAGTAACAGGAGAAGCACAAGACCATTTAAGAACTGGCCTGTAACTGACATATTCTTCCCACACAGACTTAAAATGATTATAGTAATCAGTAACACACAAATTTCCTTTGCGCATAGAACTTAATGATTTCCTCAAATGAAAGACCCGAGGACCATCTGATCTAGCATACCTCATCTTCATCTCATTCCATAGTTCTTGAGCAGTCTTACAGTATAACAAACTCTTCTTATGAGATTTATCAATTGAATTCATAATCCAACCCATTACTAAGTCATTAGCACGCTCATAAGCATCATACAACAATGGTTATTTCTCAACATCAGGTATAACAAGTAAACCATTGATAAACTTCGACTTATTTTTAACACTTAACGCCATGCGTACAAAATGACTCCAAGATACATAGTTATCACCAACAAAAAGTTCAAAACCAACTTGCAGACCTGGGTGATCAGATGGATGAAGATAGAATGGGTGAGATGGTACCTCCCACGTCTGAACAATTGACGCCATTGAAAGAAGAACTCGTCGTAGAAACGGTTACAAACAACCGGAAATGATCGATCAATGATCAATCAAATAGAGAACAGAGTAAGCGGAAACAATCTTCAAGATCGAGAACAATCGATGAGACAAAACTGGCGTTTTGTGAAAGCTCTGATACCATATCAAGAAAGTAAAGATTTCATTCAAACCGACATAGATGAGCCAAATGAGCTCAATCTATGCTTTAAGTTTTACAGATAAAATGAATTGAACTATCAGTGAGGAGAAGAAACTGTTTGCTTCTTTAAATAGAAGAAAATTAACTAACTAATCATTGTAACCGTTAGGTACAACTCCTAAAACACAAGGTATAAAACGTGTTTTTTACTTAGTAGAAGAAACGTAATATTTATGAAGGACGCTTTCTTCATTCCGTCCGTTTCTTCTGTTTCTTCTGCATATTTCCTCCGTTATGTTATGATCCTTCAGAAGAACAACACTCCACACTTTTTTCTCCCAACAAAGCGTCGGAATCTTTCATCGAATTGACTTCCACGGGAGTTGAAGAGTATACCATCCGCGGACTCTCCGAACACTGACTTAGTCACATTTTCGTGTATGTCATTGATGACGACCGGATCAATAGCACGAACATTTGAGAGAATGGTATCGGAGTATATTATGGGAAGGATGATCAATGCAAAAGTGAGAGCAGAGAAGGTGTTGACTGTTGAGCTTCACTGGATTGAATCTATATGATTCGGACATGTTCTTGTTTGTGTGTTTTTTTTTTTTTTGGAAAGATTAGAGATTTAATAGAGGACTTGACTGGATCAATGATCAAACATGAGGAAAAAAATAACAATTGGATGGCTATTTTAGACTTTTCCAAAAGTCCAATTGTGTGTTGTTTCTTACTTACGTTGATAAGTTGCTGAAGACGCTTTTACGTTTCTTCTAGTGAAGTGCCAACTTTACTGGGATTTTATACCAGGCAGACTTCCGCTCCGTCTAAAAAGCGTACAATTACATATTTACACATTTAAATCAATTAAATGTAAAATATTGGAATTAAAAAATTATGTAATTCAATAAATATTTAAAAACATTCAGAACATAAGTTCGAGTATTATGATTAATATTTGTACTTAAATATTCAAAGGTGAAAGGCGATCTCCTTATCGTATTTGGCAATTTGATATGGAACGTTAGATCAAATATCTAATTGCGTATAATTAATTGCCTTATTCAGGTAGCTGCCCGACCGTAGAAGAGACACCTGTACTTTCTTCATATATTCAGAAGCAATCCTCAAACTCTTTATATATACAACTTCAGTCCTTGTCTTTCACACAACTTTATTCAAGTCCAAAGATAATCTTGACTGAGGCTATATATACTGGACTATAAATTGGTCCCATTTTCTCTTCCACACATCCATTTACCAGTTACCACCAGTCTATTCAAACACAGGAAACCCATTTTTGGTACTAAAAGGATTATGTAGAACAGATACACATCATTTTCTCTGTTTCTGTACCTTTTCTTCTCCAACCAATAGCCACAAATCCACTTTTTTTTCTCATAAAAATTCTACCTTTTGCCAAGAATCTTGGAGGTGAAAGAATGAAAACACTAGCAGCAAACTCATATTTGAACTTCTCACCATCCAAATTCAGAGATTACACTACTACTATAAGGGCTTTAGCCTTTGTTGGTCATCAAAAGCAGCTCAGCTTCGGAACTATTTCTCAGAGAAACAAGATTTGCTCCCTTTCTGCTATTCCATCTGAGGTAATTATGCTAATTTTGGAGTTTGTCTTTTTTTGCTACCGTACTATTTAAAGTTGGGATTTTTATTGGACTTAGTCTCTTGCTGACAGTGAATTAGGTAGCTTTATTTACTAGTGACAATAATGTTGTAAGAATCAGCAAGATAGGTTCTTCTAGCAGAAGTTATAATCAATTTCAAGGCATGATTTTAAGTGATTTTGTTACTAAAAGTTACTATCTTTTGTATGGAATAATCATCCTCAAACACTAAGTTAATGTTTGAATGTGACATTATATGTATGATAACGGACTAGTTAAAAATAAACGTAATGGAGCACAGGTTTATGTATAATTTGGCGACTATTCAGTGAGGTTTGTGTAAATAACTCTATGTTGATAGTTGCAGGTAGATGATGAGGGTGGAAAACTCCAGATAACTGAAGGTATAGTCTTGTTAATTAATCTCTAGCTTTTGTTTTTTCACCTCTAGCTTTTGTTCATCATCTAATAGGTTTATATCTCATCTAGACCAGCGGAAGACTGTGCGTGTTAGATTCGTCTTACAGAAGCAATGCGGTTTTGGTGAGCAGTTCCTTATTGTAGGTGATGATCCCGTTCTTGCATCGTGGAAGCCATCTGATGGGGTGCCGCTAAATTGGTCTGACGGACATGTATGGGCTGTTGAATTGGTATGTATGTTTAGATGTTCGCATAGTATGCACAGGTTTGATTTCTTGCTTAGTTGAATCTGGAATCGTGATAGTTTGTTTGTATGTATGGTAAACAGGACATGCCTAGTGGGAAGGTGATCAATTACAAGTTCTTACTTGAAGGAATAACTGGCACTGTCTTGTGGCAGCCCGGCCCTGATCGAATTCTTGAAACATGGGACACCGAGAAGGTAATAACCATCATTGAAGATTGGGATGCCCCTGAACTGCAGAGCATAGTCGAATCTGATGCCGTTGAGGATAGTGTTAGCAGTTCCAGCTTATTGACTGTTAAAGAGAACTTGAGCCTGGAATTAGAGGAGGATGTGAATGATTTAGGGAAGGAACTTGAGATCACGAATGGATACTATACTGACAATGTAATTAAGGCGCCTGCGACTGCACTTTTGGTTGCGGAAAATATTCTTCTGGCAGAAAAAGATTCGAGTTTCAATGATACAGGCTTCAAATCTGATACTGATAGTAAGATAGTTAATTCCAGCAACTTAGTGAGCTCAGATGATAAACCAAAGCTAGTTTATGATGAAGGGATACCTGTTCTAGTACCCGGCCTGGTTTCAATTGAACCGGAAAAGATTGAAGAAGCATCAGTTAACGAGGTGGAAATGGGTGACGGTGAGAGTATATCGAATTCGCCAAATGAGGTTGAGGTGTTAACTGTGCCTGATGAGGTAATAGTTTGACAGTCTTAGCATCTAATGTGTACTCTTTCTCACTGTGTTAGAATACCAATAAAGTCTTACCAAGAACATGCATTCACAGTTGACTCTCAACAAAATAAGCTGAAATCTGTAGGAAGTAACAGATTCACTTGTATTCCCTTCCAGTTCACTTCAATATAATGTAACCTTTTCTTGTATTGTATCTTCAATTTCAGCACCTGTTTGAATAAGGTGGTTATTGTTGTTTCAAAGAAAATTTACCATCGTCTTCGATAAACCGTGGAATTATGTGTTATGGTGTTAAATGTAGTTTTCTCTTTTGGCACAGAAAACGGAGGTTCAAGAACTTTCTACCTCATCTCAGCATCCCTCAGAAACAACGGAACAGATGCTTGAAAGGAAAACACAAGATCATGACAATGAGGAAACGGAGAGTACCATTTTGGAAGGCAATATGCAACAAGTTTCTACCTCATCTCAGAATGTCACAGAAACAGCTGAGCAGATGCTTGAAACGAAAGCACAAGATCATGACACTGAGGAAACGGAAAGTACCATATTGGAAGGCAATATGCAACAAGTTTCGGCCTCATCTCAGCATGCCACAGAAACAACGGGGCAGGTGCTTGAAACGAAAACACAAGATCATGACAATGAGGAAACGGAAAGTACCATATTGGAAGGCGATATGCAACAAGTTTCTACCTCATCTCAGCATGCCACAGAAACAACGGAGCAGATGCTTGAAACGAAAACACAAAATCATGACAATGAGGCAACGGAAAGTACCATATTGGAAGGCAATATGCAATGGGGTAGACAAACAATTCAGAAGTTTCTTGCCTGTTTGGGATTATAATTATCATAGTAGCAGCAAACACTACCATATTGAGAGTACAAAGATACTTCTTCAATCTTCATGCATACAAGGTCATGGGATGCACAAGTTTATAGCTATATCTCATATAACATTGACTCATCTGAGCCTGTGTATTCTCCGGTTTTTAAGAGTGTTCTAAGATTGAGGTTTGGCTTAGGTCATTTGTGTGTATGAATGACAGTTTTTCTTTGTTGCTACCTCTTTCACAAGGCAAAGTATATATTTTGTGTTGCTTATCTACTTCCTGCATATTCGTTTCTGCCACGCACCTCTCTATATTACTACTAGCTAGTAACAGTGTCCCAAGGACGCGTGGTCACTCAAAATGTACACTATACGAAAAATGCAGCATATCAACTGAAATTTTTCGTAATACAGCTGCATCACCAAGATCTTTTGCAAGTACTGTGAATTCTACCATGTATATCTTCAATGTGAATTTGAAGCCTAAACAATTCCAGAGTCATAACCTTTTTACTTGATGATTGTGTAATTCTTACACTTGAGAACTTAATGATTGTGTAATACTTACACTTGAGAACTTAATGATCTCAGAATCCAAAGCACAATTGAATATGTCTTGGAAATGCCAATCATTTCTTGAAATCTAGTACCAGAAACGTGCGGCAAACGTTGTACAGTACACGATAAACATGTAACTTAGCCAAAGAAGAGTTAACAAATGTACTTTGGTTTCCCAACAAAACCTTTGCCCCAAAATCAAGGTATCTCTTCAGTCTTCACATAATTTAGAACTACTTATTAAAGGCAGCTGATCAAATGCTAATCTTTCATTAGTTTCAGGCAGTAGAAAGTAACAGAAGTACTTTAGGACAGAAAGTCTAGAAGCCAAGAAGCTTTTATATACTTATGAATAATAATCTCACACCATAAAATTCTCCTACATCTCATTTCTAAGTATATATTCCTATTGATGTTAAGTTCATCAAAACTCTAACATGTTGACTATATAACAAGAGCAAAAAGGCGAAAAGAATGAAAACAATTAGTTATCACATTGATATAATTCGAAACCTGGTCTTATCTAGGAAGCATCTCGCTGACATTTTGCGAGTAGTCGAAGTGTGAAGATCCAGAAGGATCTGGACATGGTTTCTCTTTGTTTTTATTGGACGAAAACTGCAAACTACCACCACTTGATTTTCGGGAAATCTGTGGCCTGTATATTCCTGGTTCTGTTAGTAGCTTTTCGTTGAGAATAACATCTGTCGAGAGCATTTTCACTACTTGTTTCATGTCCGGTCTGTGCTGAGAGGTCGCTTGGGTACAGAATAGTGCAACTTTGATAACTCGCATAACTTTTTCCTCGGGATAGTCCACCAATTCTGGATCGACAATATCGAGCAGTCGATTTTCGTTGAATAATTGCCAAGCCTGCAAAAGCATTTCATGTTAAATGTGCTGTCTCAAAGTTGCACACAGATGGATAAACATGTTGTGATGGAAATTTTTTTTACAGACGGGTCTGTCAATGCATATTGAGTGACTGATCGACAGTCACAGGAGTTACGAGCATATGGTTTAAAGTCTTAGCGAGACTGACCGAAAGAATACAGAAACATTACGGTTTCTCATCTCATTGAGATGAAATTAACATGGAATTTTGAAACTGTTCAGGAGACTTGAAAACCATTTCTCCTTGATGAATTTTTATTTTTACTTCCTAAACATTATGGTATGTTTCAGAAATAATCCTGAAACATCCATGTTTTTCAAGAATATGAAACATTATCCCGAAACCGAGATTTTGTACCTATGTTAAGCGCATATGAAGGAGCTTCATGAACGTACCCATTCGAGCAAAGTCGAGAAATTTACTCCAAAGCTTGCCCTGCTACTACTTTTTCCACTTATGATTTCGAGTAACAACACCCCAAAACTATATACATCAGCCTTCTTTGTTAGTTGGCCCAGCATCGCATACTCTGGAGCAAGATATCCTCTGCAGGAAATGGTTAAAATTGAATAAACATGAGACATATCAAATGTTGAGAATACTTATATAACTATGGTATATTCAGGCAAAGAATTGGATTTTGATTTGGACTTGTACTTGCACTTACATCGTTCCAGCTACTCGTGTACTGACGTGGGTTACATTATCTGGAAACAGTTTTGCCAAACCAAAATCTCCAATTTTTGGAGAGAAATCATCATCAAGAAGCACGTTGCTGGCCTTTATATCTCGATGGACAATCTGTGGTTCGGCATCTTCATGGAGAAATGCAAGACCAGAGGCTGTACCCAAACATATTGCTGCCCTCTTGGGCCAATCCAGTACAGTACGTTTATCGTCCGATCCTGCAAGGAGTAGTCCATGTCATGTTTAATCAAGAGTTTTGACCGTTTAGACCGAGAAAGAATGTTTAAATTTCATGAGAAAAACTTATATAAGCAGGTAGGATAATCCAATTTCTCCAATGTCCATAAATAAATAAATTCAACTACAGTGCTTTAGAGTCTAGATTACCAAGTAAGGCACTGGCAAGGCTGTTGTTCGCCATAAATTCATACACCAATATTCTATTAGCGCCCTCGATGCAGCATCCGATTAGCTGCACCAGATTTGGATGACGTGTATTTGATATCGTCTGAAGCTCCGTTAAGAATTCATTAATCCCTTGCTTAGATTCACCAGAAAGAGCCTTGACAGCAACTTCAGTCCCATTCCTCAAAACTCCCTGCAATTATGGAAACTCTAGCAATTATACACATCATTATGCATAAGAAAATGTCCTCTGTAAAACCACACATATCTCCAGCCTAAACATTGCTTGTTTTATCTTGTATTGAATAATTAGACCACATGGTCCAACGTTATGGGCTAAGAAGTTACCTTGTAGACAACGCCAAAACCACCACGACCAATTCTGTTTGTAGGATTGAAAAGTTGTGTAGCTGATCGCAGTGAATTATAGGAGAACAACTTCACATTGTCTGTTGCAATTCCTAACCGTGCAGAAAAGAAAAAAAAGTAGATGAAACGTAAGTATATTTGAAGTTTTGAACAACATATAACATATGAACAAGAAAACATAAGCATAACAAGGTTCCTAATTCACATAGCTTACATATGGCATATACAAGACTTGCCAATGAGCACAAAATTAGTTGCTCTACCTAAAGGCTTTGTTTCCTTGAACAAGTCGCACAGTGTCATCTTATCAGCCCGTTGCCAAACATCGGTTAAATAAGTTAGCTAAAAGGTTTACTCTGCTAAAATCATTGGATACAATTCTCCCAAACTCAAGTGCCACTGTTAGCTCGGCTACAAGAACTCCAGTAATCTAAATTTTATAAAAAATTAATACTAATAAAAAAGAAGAAAACATTCTTGGAAAAGCAGAGAGCAGTATTTAGATATCCAAGAACAGCATAATCCTTAAACAATCAAAATCATTCCAAACCAGAAGAACACAACCTCATATCAATAATCTCAAACCACAAGTTCCCTTTCAAAGAACAAGATAACAAACTGTTCAATATATACAACAGACATGAGTCAGAGTCTCCTACCTAAAAGACAACAAACGACAAAATAAAATAACCCAATTCAACCATTGAATAAACCAAGACACCATTTTTTTTCCCAATTCCAATGAATAAAAAAGAGGCAAAGAAGCAATAAGACTTGGAAACAGAAAGAACTAACCATGGGTATCTGGTCCAGTCTTTTGATCAAATGCACCACCAAGACAACAACTGGAAAAAACCATTCTTGCTCATTTGACACTCATCCTCAATTTCAAGTAATTCAATCAATGTTCTTGTTGCAAGCAGGTTTCTTGATGAAGCAAAGCAATAAGCACCAATAATCACATGCCAGATATGAGGAGTACTAGAAGTGGGAAACACAGCTGGACAAGCTATTCCAACAACTATGAAATTGAAATGGGAATGGAGCTACCCAACTTCTTGATTTTATACTAACCACTACTCCTACAATTAGTACTATATTCCATGCTTGTATAATTAAAAAAAAACCAAATTTGATTGTTTACCGGCCAAATACTCCACAGCCTGCTTCGTTAGTCCACTTTATTTTCGACGTTATATTTAATAAAGTTATAAATAATTGAGAGAAATGAAAGAAATAAGAGATAATGGAGTTAAGCTTTGTTATTTTCATCTGAAAACTCATTAACTTTCAGTTCAGTTCAAATTCATTCAGTTAAGTTCTGCTTTGTTGTTTTTTATACTATAAATAAATTCAGTTCTGTTCCGTTATGCTTAGACGAAGATGAGAGAGCTATAATAAGTTTACTCTTTTATTATTTTAGGAAATTGACCATATTAAAGAGACGTAAATAAAAGTAATAGTTAACTAGATTAACCGGACGGGCAGGTTCCATTTGATGAAGAATTGGTGTATGAATATATGATTCTTTAAGCAGTCATCTGCTTCAGAATATGACTGATTAATGTTGAATTAGCAAGGTTTAATTGACTGATAAATTTATGGAGGAAAACAACATTTTGGTGAGGAAAAAGAGAAGTTGATTGTGACTTAATAGCTGCATTTTGTACTCTCCCTCATGGGATACACACCTGCAGGTTTCTAAGTATAGTGCATGTATGCAATCCACACAATTCGTTGACTAATAAGTTATTGCGCACACCCACTAAGATATTGCTTCATAATAAAAAAAAAAAAAAAAATACTAGAGGCTATGTTTAAGGCCAATGGTAGAATTAGTTAGAATGGAAAAAATGGTTTAAATGCTTTTAAATGTTTAAAGAAATTAAATTGAAAAGTTTATGGTATTTTGTAAAATGATATAAAAGGACATTCTTCTTATTTTTCTTTTTAACCTTTTTATCGACATTAGTCTATAGTTTTTTAAATAATAATATATCATATTTTGTCCAATAATTATAATATATATTTAATGTATACTACCACTTTAATAACATCATCAAAATTATCAGAAGTTGAAAGAAATAATCGTTGAGCATTTTAACTTAGTAATGAAAAAAATCAGTATTTGATGTGTACTACATGTATGTATTTTAAAGAGGTGCGGATACATTAATCCTTATGCTAGTTGCAAAAAAGTACACAAAATGTATAACAAAGGATCCAACAATATAAAATATAAGTTGAGAATTCTAATGACCTTCCGGTTTACAAAAAGATGGTTTCTTATTTTCTTTATTCTAATTTAGGTTAATATAGGTTAGGGATATTTTCGGAATGAAAAAGATAAGAAGCTCATTCTTTGAAAAACAAGCTACATTGACTAGCTTCTTTTGGAAAGCTAGCTGGTTAAAGAAGCTGCGCGTTTACGTAACGAGCTTTTTATTAGTCAATGGTAAAAAAAAGCTCATGGAGCTGGAAAGCTAGTGGTAAACAGAGCCTCCATCCGTCCTTTTATAAAGTTTACATTTTGGTTTTATGTAAATTTTAAGAAAATAAAATAAAATATTAAGTAATTGGTAAAAGTAAGATAAATAATAGAAAAAGTAAGTGAGATACTAGATAAAGTATGAAAAGTAAGTGGTAAAAAGTAAGATAAAGTATGAAATAGAGTGTTTAAAAAATTAATAAGTAGAAATAGTGAGTTTTCAAAAAATCAAACATTAAACTTTAAAAAAAATTACCGAAATGACAAAATATAAACATTTAAAAAAAAACGGAGGAAGCACTAGGTAAATTGAAATTAAAAGGGTATTATGCTACTATAGTGGTAAACTGGTAATGCAGTACAATTTATGTAAATGGTAATGAATCGATTGAAATGTAATAGCATCTTATTCTATCTCATATTGTTTGAGGATAACGTGTATACATTCGGTAAAGTGTGGAATAACATAATCCTATCTTATAGTAAAATCGTTCTATGAATTGATTTTCGGTTGGGTGGAAAGGGGTGACGGAGGCTATGGATTGATCAACTGCAGTTGGGTGTTACTTACTCCGTCCCGTCTCATGTTACCCACTTTGACTTTTTTCGGTCAATCGTTTTCAACTTTGACTACGAATAAATCTTAAACGACAAATGTAAAATGTTCAATTAAATTATATTATGAAACTTTAGTACGGTACGGAGGAAGTAGATTATAGGAGTCCGTATCTGTCGACTCGAGTCTACCTCTATATAATCATGTGTCGGAGTCAGGTCGAAGGCCTGGCTGGCTCATACGTGTATGAATTATAATCACTTGTTGGGTTTGGCCCATCTCGCAGACACATGAGCCCTATTTGCATGCTTTAGGCTCAATCTTTATAATCACGTGTTAGGCTCGGATCTACCATCTCATATGAGACTTCATTTGTTCCGGTCTAATGTATTAGAGACAGGTTTTTAGATTAGAATTCAGGTGTGCATTAATTCTTCACATATAAAAGTTAAAACTAGATAAAGAAATGAAAGGGCGGCAATCAGTATAACATAAAGTTTGACTTCTAACATGGTGTTTGTATCCGTTAAGACTCGATTTTAATCAAGTTATCATTTTTATTTTGTTTGTCAGGCAGTTTTAATCGCGTTGAACAATACACGTTTTTAATCACAAACTATTCATAATTCAATTAAATTTTATCTTTCTACCTATTGTTTTTCTCTCACTTTATTTTTTCATTTATTATAACAACTTTAAACCAATCAAATAACATTAAAATCAATCAAAAAATCTTAAAAACTCTTACACACATTACTTCACTCTTACACACCCTATATAACAGTCCTATAAAACCTTTAAAATTTTAATTCTATCCCAAACATAAATTTTCAAAATCCAATTATAATTCAGTTACCATTCACGGTTAAAACCCAATTAAAACCCTGTCAATTTTAATCGCTTCCCAAACATCCACTAAGAAACTCGTTTTGGTGTGAATGCGTTTTCCGGTTTTTTAAGTTGAACGGGTCATGTTTACTAGTATATCCAAAACTTGACGTTGTCATTCGAAATTCTTAAAAAACGTGTTACTAGTATATCCAAAACATTATTGAACAATTCTGGTAGTCAGGATAACGACCCTAGCTAGTAGGGGCCTGGTTGAATTCTGCAGAATCTTCCAATCTAATAGTACTAAAGATTTTTATTATGGAAGAATAAATGTCAAAATACTTTTTGATTGTTCCGACACAGGAACAAATTTATTGCTAGAGTTATAGTTATACGAACGCAGCCGAATTACTGCTACTACTAGGAGTGTCTACGTGAAACAGTCAAACACTGGTATGACTGCGATAAAAGATACAATACTCCATAAATACTCGATTTCTACTGAGATCCGACCCTTTGAAACGATCATACCTCATTCAGCGGATTGTTACAGTATCCTACATTTTGATGGTCAGTGGACATGGAACTGGCCTGTAATGATTTGGAGCTTGAAATTTTGAAGCATATGTTTGAGCAAAAGATTGTTACTACAAGTGACATTTTTTATTTCTAATTTACTGTTTAGATTTTACTAGAGACAATTATTTAGTTACTGTGACAGTACTGTCAACATTGAGTTGAAGTCTATATTCAATCGATCAACTTTTTTGCTGTGGACATTTAACTATCCAACTACTGAGGAATTGCGATGGCTATTGACTTACTTCATCATCATTTTTGCAGGCCGCCAAGTACAGTTATAAAGTCTATTTATATCACATGTTGAAGAGTCATAACTCAAGTTTAGAGGTTCACACACTTCAAAGTATATAAATTAACTTTAAAAGTGTATCAAGTCGGGTCGGCTAAAATACGCCAACAATAATTTATGAATTTATTCGAGACGGAGGGAGTAGCGAGTTTTAGTTTTGATTTTGGCTTTTTGTTTACATAACCCGGCCGCGTCTAAAAAACACTTCCACCTTACTTACTATTTTACATTAGTCCAGGTCAATATAATTTCAAGGTCCGCACCTTCTTCGAGTCCAAGAATTCAACACAAACCAACACAAACTACAATTTTTTCAGTCAGACACAAATAGTACAAAAAATGAAAAAACTGCTACTATTGCAAAGGATCACAACAAAAACAAACATGTCCAAATGCAATATACGTACTCAAATTACTTCTACTTGTCTCCCAAATGCATCCAATAGTGTTCTTCCTCATGTAAAGAATATCTCAGCATTTCATGTTCGAGCTCCCGTCCATCTCGTTCTCATCACCAAATCGAGAGTTATAGCTGCCCGAGCTGAACTCAGAACTGTCGCTGCTTGAGGCAACCGGAGATTCTGAAGCACCAAGTGTACCACGTTTAGCAGAACTTGATCGAATGCCAAATGAAGAAGATGATGAAACTCCAGTAGCACCTGGTCGTATACCATCAACCATACTTCGTCTAATATCCTATTTGAAACAAAGGCAAAGGGAAACTAGATGAGCGATAGAATAGGACGAATTTTGCAAACATATATAGCACGATATAAATTCTTGTTAAAAAGCACAATAACGCTGATGTTCTTTTTTACTCTGAATCCGATTGCTTTTTCCAAACGTATGAACTACAGCTACCTTTCTTCTAAACGTAGAAAGTTTCTCCACAGAACATTTTACTAATTTAGAAAGGAAAGTGAGTGCAGATGCATAGGCTATAAAAATGCGGTTTTATGAAGTAAGAAAGCGCAGGAGAATTTGGTGAAAATGGTAAAATAACGGTGGACCTTATGCTTTGTTCACTTCTCATTGATGGAAAACTCCGAAAAAAGATACATACCATGTGCCGTACAGCCATGTCAAGAGACCGGCTCGAGAGTGATCTTCCAAAGCCTGAAGGCTTAGAAGATTTCTTTGGGTTATCTTGAGATAAACACTCATCTTGCTTCGGTGGAGCTAATTTCCTCATGTTTACCACTCTTTCAACCATCTGCGTACCCATCAATACAGGGTTCACTTCATCATTGGCACCATTGCCATGTCCCCGGCTTTTTGACAACATCATGATTCCAGATTTATGAGCCGTACTAGGAGCACGCACTCTAGCAGGAGAGCACGATTTTTGTCTAGGTTTGCCGTTTTTAGTAGTTGGCCCACTTGGCCTTCCCCTAGTTGCAGACACGGGTCTCTTAGGAATCGAGACCTTTAAACTTTGAGTCCCATCATGAGACACAGAGAGTGACTCTAATGTTTTTGAGGGCCTAGACTTCACTAATGGAACTTTCAGCACAGAAGTCCCCGTTTTCCTCACCATCATAGGTTGCTCAGACGGAGCTGCTGCTGGCTTACGCGTAGGTGTGGCAGACCTTGTTTTGGAGGTGGAACTGGCTGGAACAGAGGGTCGGGAAGTGGATGAGCTGGATGTTGCTTTTGCTGGAGTCGAGGATCTGGATTTAGCGGCCGTGGGTTTGGAAGAAGGTATCGAGGTTCTTGAACTAGGTGCGGAGGAACTAGAAGGCTTCGGTTTTGCCGGTAAGGATGGCCGTCTAGTCGGTGTTGCTGATCTAGAGACCGGTTTTCGGTTCCCAGATGATGATGAAGGCCTTTTACTAGTGGGTTCTACACTGGTTGATTTAGCTGGCTCTGATGAGCTGTTACTCACAGTAGAAGATTTGCCACATGCTGGATGCTGCAGCAAAGAATATAGAATCAGAACAAATTGATTCCCAAAATTCACAGAAACATTGGAAGTCAAGAGGCTCCAAGGTTCAAATCTTCATACATATGTTTCAGATTGGAGCAAAACATTATATACAAATATGTTCATTTCTGTTTTAGCTCATATTATTTCTTCACTAGTGGTTCGGGTACTTCAACACATATAGTTAAACAGACTTAAACAGGCTTAAACAGAATTGTCATCGGCAAGAGAAACAAGCTCGGAAGGCCAACATGAAAATTTGTTAGCAAAGTAACCACATGTCAAGTATACTACCACATTCTACTGAAAATTGATGTGTTAAGATGCTACACACTTGCCTCGGATTCCAGAGGAATTCCGTTACCATTTGAAAAATCAATCTGAGTTGCCTCAGAGTCCTGCGCACCAAACTCTACAGAAGGAAGTAAAGAGGTGTCGGCAGCAAGAAGCCTGCGGAAATGATTTTCGTTTGTATCAGAAATTATCATGCCTCGCAAGTAATAAATGAATAAGCTACAAAATCTTGATGGAAGTTTCGTAGAAGATCCAATATATTTCAGTTCTGTGAAATCAAAATGAAAGAAGTACAACAAAGGATCTTCATCGGAGTCAGAATGTTCATAAAGAACTTCATGAACTAAATGGAAGCAAATACTATGATATAACTTTTACTATGACAAGTTTCAGCTTGCAAATGATCAGTAATGAGGGGTTCCCTATTGTGATATTGAATGAGAAACACTCTCAGAATGCTATTATCAATAGCTTATAAGGATGTGAATGTTATACCATTCAAAATCGCTCCTGCCAGTCTCCAGTTTCAGGATCTCATTGTCAGCTGCACTCTGATCAACATTTGATATCAACAAGCCATCAGGCATCGCCACTTTACCTACAAAACATTACATACACTCGTTGAAGCTATCAATGAAAGAATCTACATAACAAGTGCCAAACACTACAAAGATCGAATAAGTACCAGTAGAGTTGTCAAATTCATCAGAATTCTCAACTCGGAGAGCCTCATTCGCCTGCCTTTCGGCATTACGCATCCCCAAGAAAATAGCCAGATTTTCATCAACTTCCCTCACCACCATTCCAAGATCCCTATTATGTGGCCTAAACTGTACAGACGCCTACATTCATCAAGGAAACAGCTTCATTTCACATTCTAACCTACCCAATTTTTATACTAACAAGTTCATATAAAAAGGCCGAAAATCCCAATTCTTCGAACATCATACACACGTAATATTTGACCAAAATCAAATCGAAGACTGATCAAGCAACCAATAACCATTTTTAACATACATTTTTCATCTCTACACCAAAAGACAAGTTTTTGGTACAATCTGATCCAAATCAGATAGATAACAAGGGCTAAACTTCCTAAGCTAAAAAAATCAAGAAACCATCTCCTCTAATTCCTTCAAGGAACAATAATCAGATTAGAGGCCAAACAAGACAAAGCCCACAAATTTCTAGCTCAAATGAAGCTAGAAGTTTCCAACTTTTTAACTAATTACCAGTCACTTAAGAAAAATCAAGAAACCATTTTTGCTAATTCTTTCAATAACTCAACAAATCCAAGTAAACAAAACACGAAAAACCACAAATTTTTAGTTGAAGTTTCCATCCTTTTCAATGATTAGTACCAGTGCTGAAACTGAAACATACCCAAACAGAGCTACAAGACAAGCAAAACCATAAATCAAGAAACCATTTTTGCTAATTCCTTCAATAACCCAACAAATCCAAGAAAACAAAACACGCAAAAAACACAAATTTCCAGCTAACGATTCCACCTTTCTCACTGATTACAGCTAAACTGAGCTGAAACTGAAACAAACACCAAACAGAGCTACAAGAGAAACAAAACCATAAATCACTTACAGCCATTGCTCTCAAAACACTCGAAACCCGCACCAAGAAATGCAATTAACCCACCGATACAGCAAAGAAGCTTGTTGTTGAAGTTGCAGTTTTAATGGCGTAACTTCAATTTGAAGCTTACGTTAATATTCTATAGTCTGTGCCAGAAGATTGAGTTCAATTGTTTGATTCCTTTGACAAAAGAGAGACACACACACACTCTGTTTATAAATAAAAAAATTTGGTCTGATTAGTTAATTTAATTATGAATTTGAAAAGAGATAACACAACACAGAACAACTCAACCATGGATTTGAAATCAGTTAAGTGATCTGTAAATGCTGTTAATGTCAGTGTTGGATGAAATGATTAAAGTACCCCTGGCATATTGTGAAATTACCAAGAATGCACTTTGATTTTTTTACTTTTATTGTATTGGTGACTTTTGCTTTAAATGCTTCTTTACACATGATATATTTACAGTTACAGGTATTTATGCTTCTTGGATTCCTTTTTTTCTTCTCAAGTGTTTATAAAAAAGTTGGTTTTTGGGATTTGTTTTAAAGAAATTTCAAAATTCAATTCAATATATGTATTACGTACTGATTTTAAAGAAAAATCTTGTTTTTGAGATATGTTACATGATGATATAAAGACAGTATGATTTTGACTACCATGTACATTTTATTTCGATGGGATTAAAATCGAAACATTTTGATACAGCAGCAAGTGAGATGCAATAGGTAACAATTATTCCTTCTAGAGTCAAATGTAGAATCAGGTTCCCTTTTGGTTCTTGGGATAAATGTACTTTCAAATTTTGAATTGAATGGAACTTGTCACTTGTCTGCATTAATGATATCATTTCTGCATATGTAGGCATAATGGAGCGGTTTAGACATTAATGTTTGATTGGTTTTAATTCAAAAAATTTATATGTTGAAAAAATAAGGAGAAAATTAAATTGTATGTGTGGAATCAATCAATATATAGTTGTATTTGAAATTTGTAATTGTAATAGTATATAATAGAAAGATATCAAATGGTATGAAGGATATCACTATTTTTCTATGTTATTCATATTCTCAATTAATGATATACTCAAGTAAATTTATGATCTTTTTCAAGAATTTTCTTTCATTTTCAAGAATTTTATTATTATTAACTTTTACGAGATACCACCTCTCAAATATACCAGATCAACATCGTATGTTTAACTATACAAATTATATTTCTACTTTAAATATTTTGTGTTTAATAAGCATGTATTATACTTGCATTTCTTGCATTTTTAAACATATGATGATTATAGTAAACATGTGAGATTTGTAATTAAATATGAAATGTTAAACAGTCTCTTCGAGAATTTACTATTGCTTTATTATTAGGGTTATTTTAGAAAAATGACATGTTCTACATATGAGGCATAATGAGTAATGACCTTGACCTAAAAGAAAAAGGGCTATAATTATTTCCTAACAAAGCCAAAAATGAAAAAAAAAATCTTTTCAATCATTAAAAAATGGGTTTGGAACTTAACATGGGCTGTTTGGATTGGTGGGGATGATCTTCTAACAATCATTTATCTAATAAGAATCACACATCTCAAATTTGGGCCATATTTTGGGCTTGCTTGATTTGTATTTATTGTGGGCCCATTTTAATTTCCAAATTCAATAAAACGCTGCGCTTTTAGAGTAAAGGCAATAAACATTTCACGTGATTAGAGATTATTTTTTCTTTGTCTGGTTTATCCAAGTAGTGTTTAAAGTCGAGAAGATTCTTTTATTCTTGTGCAAAGACATTATCTACATTGTATTCACTTCACATGCTTAGATATTGGCTTGGTCTGGGCTGCCAAGTGCCAAACTCTTAAAAGAAAAACTAAGACCACTCCCAATGGGTAGTAAAATAGTGAATAGTGATCTGGTGATTTAACGATGATCGCAGAAAAAAAAGCTATCCAAATGCGTCGGACGTAGTGAATAGTTTTTTATTTTTTTCGTATTTTTTTTAACTTGCTTAACATAATATAAGAGTGTTTAGAAGTTAAAATTACTCAAATTGGATTCTTAAAACTCGTTTTATAATTTATTGAGATTGAAAAATATAGTCGTTCTTAAAACTCGTTTATTGAAATCATACGGATACAACATCACAACATTACAATCCTAATACATGATTGAAATTGAAAACACACAACATCATACAACATTGAAATCCTACTTGAAAAGAAATGAAAGCACACAACAACAAACATAGAAGGAATCACATTCCGAACTCGGACTTCAGCTTCTGCAGGATAGCATGCTCCATCGGTGTCAAGTTGTCGTACTTGTTTTGGAGCTCGATCATCATTTGGTACTTCCCCAACGTAGCAGCTTCATGTTGACTCAAGAAGCCTTCTCGTATCCTCAGACTTCTTCTCCGCCTTCATTCGCATCACTTCAAGCTTCCTCTCCTCAAACTCAAGCCTCCGCGCCTCAGCTTGCTTCCTTTCCTCAATCTTCCTCATTTTAAGCTCAAGCCTCTTCTCCTCAATTGTATTCATGCCTTGGAAGGATTCATTCAAACCGTCCATCACCGAGGTTCCACTCGAACCCCCTGCTTTTGGAAGGCCTTTGCCTTATCACGACCCATAGGGCGCTTCGATGCAATTTCGCTCCCATCATCATTGCAGTCCAAACCCTTTTTGGTACCACTCCCACCACTAACCTCAACATTGATAGCCTCGTCAACTGATCCACCACCATATGCCCGAGGTTGCGCCCTGGCAGATTTCACCCCGGGTGCACTGGTGAAATTCATGTGAGATTGCCACTGCGGATAGTGCCTCATTGCTTCCCAACAATGCATGTTATTAAACTTACTGCCCTGCCTCTGTTTGTTTAGCTTTTTGGCCATGTTGATAACATCATCGTCATTGTAACCGCTTTTATCTCCAACACATCTTTCCGCATCATCATAAGCTGAGACAGAGTGGTTTACATCTTCTTTCATCCGAGTCCACCTACCATGTAGTGAATTTGCAGTTCGAGGTGTGAGACCGGTAAGAGGATGGCCATCTCTAATGTTTTGCTCCCAGATTTCCTGAACTTCCACAAACATCGAAGTATACGTGCGGTTGGTGGCTTTCACCGGATCCTCACTTAACGACATGAAAATCTAGATGAGAGCACGATCCTCCTCTTCAGAGAACGAATTCCTTGACCCATCCTTTTCTTCCTCTTTCCCCGCGGTTGAGGCTGCCTTTTTTCTAGTAGGCTTGCGAGGTTTCCTTCCTTTCCCTTTTGTCGTAGGTTCCGGTTGAGTCTCCTAATGACTCGAATGGCCGTGAGTAACCTTTGGATAAGTTGAACAGTCTGGGTTGTATGGATTGTAACATCCGGTCGTATCGTAGAATGAAGGTTCCGGTTGGCCTTTAGGTGAGATGGGGATTTGGGAATTGGGAGTGACACCATAAAACTCATTCAGAAATGCCGGTATTTTATCCAACATTCCTTGTTGAGTGAGCCATATGTATGTCGGATGCTCAAATGGGTTTTGTGAAGTGGAGTTCGAATTCTGGGAGTTGGGAGTAGACATTTTAGCATTTTGAGTTTAAGAAGTGGAAGATGAGAGGAAATTGAGGTGTGGTGAAATGAGTTGTGAATGGGTTGTATTTATAGATCTCGAACAAATATAGCCGTTGGGGTATTTTTTATTTAATATTACTTTATAAATTAATTTTAAAAAATTTAAAAAAAGGCGGGTGGGCCCTACGGGCTTCCCGGCCGTTGGGCTGGGGCCCAGCCCAATGGCCGGGTGACCTCTGATTCCAGGTCCGGCCGTGCACCACGGCCGGCCGTGGTGCACGGCCGGCATTAAGACCACTCCCAATGGGAGTGGTTAATGGGAGTGGTCTAAAAACTTCGAAACATCCCATACTAGTTTCTAGCTTCGATTGATATGACTTCAATAATTCATTGTAAGAGGTTTGAAAATAGGCCGCGGCATAGGTGAGAATTTGCAGATAGCTCGATTAGAGTTTTAGGAACATCAACTCACAATTGTCTCAAAACAAAAATTCTAAATTTCCGAATAATTTGTACACTTTTGGTTTGAGATTCTGAGTAAGATTTCATGAGTAACTATAGAAATTAGGGATTATTGCTCGTAGGCCTAGTTTTAGACGAAATATTGCTACAAACCCTCTCTCAAAACATCCTTATTAAGAAGACCAAAAAAATATTATTCCCAAGTCTAAATATTGACATTTGTGCCCTTTTATATGTTAATAACTTAATTATTAAATAAAAGATATGGAAACTAACTCTCTAATTCCTATTTATAGTATCCTATTTTTAGGAAAAATACCTTAATGTAACTAGTTCAGTAAATTTCACCAAAAAAGTAAAATAACGTCTTCTTCACCAGCATCTTCTCCTCTCCTTTGTTGATTCAGCAAATTTCACCATTAGGGATACGAAACCATCATACATGGTGCATCAAATTTTAAATCAATTCAAAAATTACGATATCCAAACATGGAACCAAAGTATTATGCAAACTATATATAGAATAAAAAAGCATCATATATATGGTACCACATAATTGTACAAAAAATAAAAACAATGTACCATTTAAACAGACCAATAAATATAATGTACCATATCGTTGTGTCAAAACTAAAAACATTGTACCATCTCAACATACCAATAAATATAAGGTACCACATAATGGTATCAATACTAAAAACATTGTACCATCTCAACACACCCATATATATATATATATATATATATATATATATATATATATATATATATATATATATATATATATATATATATATATATATATATATATATATATATATATATATATATATATATATAATGTACTACATCGTGGTACCAAAACTAAAAATATTGTACCATCTAAACAGGCCAATAAATATAAGGTATCATATAGTTGTGTCAAAACTAAAAACATTGGACCATCTCAACGCACCAATAAATATAAGGTACCACATAGTGGTATCCATACTAAAAATATTGTATAATCTCAACACACCAATATATATAGGAGCCGTTCTCTAAGTTATATTATAACAAATTATGGCATATTAACATAACTTATCCCTCTTAATATGGTGTTTAGTAAATGCTATTTATTACAGGGTCAAGTGCATTAAATCATGTTGGCTCGGTTTATTGACATATATTAATCTCCCAGAAAGTGGAGAGATTGATACTTATGAGAAAGGATTAAACATATTACCATATATAATTGGTGGAAAGTTAGTAATTATTGATAAATTCACCAATCATGGATGCAAATATCTATCATTATTTCTAAAATAAATAGTTTTTGTATAAGATTTATAAGTGTATCAAACGTCATAATACATATTTTAATATTCCCAAATCCTTCATGTAATCTAATTCACCACTAATCTCATCTCAAATACAGAAGAGCGCGCTCCATAAGGTACTACATCGTGGTACCAATACTAAAAATATTGTACCATCTCAACACACCAATAAATATAAGGTATATACTTACTGAGCATGTGATTCAACTTCTTGCACCAAAAAATTGGAAACTTGATTTCGTACACGATCAACGCTGTCGCCATCAATTCCATCCAGTGGTATCTTACAGACGCGTCTAAACGGTATAAATTTATTTTGGTTTGACGGCAGTAACTAGATATGGTTCCTAAATTTAGGTATAACTAAAAGATACGTTCCTTAATTTTAGTAGATAATGATATTAATAATAAATATTTAACTAATTTAATTTCTAGAGTATAATTGATAAACACTAAATATCTATTTTTAGTTTGGGTCCCAGGGTAATTTAGTTCCATAATATAGACTTTGGAGAATTTATCCCTAGAAATTATTCTGAAATTTTCAACTTTTGTTTTGAGATTATGAGTGAGATTCGAGGAAAAATCAATGGTCACGAATCCCATTTGGAGCTACAGGATAACTTGTATCTTAGGACCTGCTGCTACAGTGAGTGGTGAGATCATTGGGAGGGTCTAGTGTATAATTTTCCCTATGTTACCCACCTAATAAGTAGTTGGTTTGGTCAAATGGTATTTCACCATTCAATTCCTAATTCAAGCACGTACCTACTAGTTTAATTGGTCATGATACCTTTGCGTGTTTCGGAATCATGTGTTGTTAACGGTAAGCTTGAGACTCCAATAACATTAAGTATATGATAGGGATGTAATCACTCCTGGAAACACGTTAAAAACACCTAATTTTTTAGATAATTTAACGTTTTAATTCTACAGGTATAAATTTCATGCATTCTATTAAACTAGTGATTACAATATTATCATTTTAAAATAAACTATCAACCAAACAGACCGGGGTGAGTTTGTGGGAATCGACATGTTCATTTATCAACTACAAATGAACTACAAAATTTGAAAGTGCAGAAATTCATCAGTTCACATTCATAAACTTTAATCTCAATGATATTTTTCTATATAACAAGTTATGATTTGTTTTGCAAAGCAAGCTCATAAGATAATCTATTGATTAATAAATAAATTGACTACAGTAGATGATTAGTCATTGTATTTATGAAAGTTTAGATGGACTATCTTATGAGACTAACTCTGTGGTCACATATTAAATTACTTATTTTCATTTAAAAAAAAAAATAATGAGACTAACTTTGTGGGCATATATATACTGATCATGTCGTGTCAAACACTCACGTAGTTCACCCGGTTTCATAAATTATTAATACTACACAATAGGCATCGCATATAAATAGATTTTCTCGGTTTACCAATATGAAATGAAGTATGGAGACGGGAACATCTGCCTAACAATTAGCAACTAGTGTAAGGACCATTGCTTGCAAATGGAAATGGCGATGCAAAGCTATAAAATTTGAGTGCATTATTTACTTTGTCCTTGTGGTTTTATGGAAATGGAATAATTGATCATGGATTTTCATTTATGATTTACCATTCAACAATCTAATTTAATCACGGGTGCACTTACTATATAGCTAGTACTTATTTCCATACGCTTTTTAACCATTGCTGCATATATATGATCAATAGTTAAGTTCCCATCATGATATGAATATGAGCAGATTTTGTTGATTATTAAACTATACATATCACAAGAGCTATGGGTTTTGCAAGTGTTGATGGCTCATTAGAGCTAGTGCAACTAATTGTTGTTCTAGTTGTATCGATTGCGGGTATGTCTTTTTTCATCTTTGCATGTGCGCGTAAAGGTAGTAGCAAGTCTAAGGCAGTCAAGAGCAGAGGTGGTGATTTTGGGGGTGTGGGAGGTGGTGGTGGTGGTCTCAATATGTTTTATACCGGTTACAGTGGTACTGCCAGTACCACTGGCAGTGGGGTTGGTGGCAGTGGTGTTGGCGGCGGAGGTGGTTGTGGTGGCAGTGGAGGATCTGGTGGAGGTGGGGGTTGTGGTGGCGGCGGCGGTGGAGGTTGTGGTGGTGGTGGGGGTGGATATTGTTAAGTATAATCTTGTTACTAAAGTTGTTGTATTACTGTCTTTAGCTGCTACTAGTCTACTACTGCCTGCTCCTCTATAGAGAGCATTAGTTATGTACTATAACTTTGAGTTTTCCATCACCACAAGGAAAACAGTTAGATGCTAACACTTGTTTACTGGAGACACTTTTTACTTGTATTTGAGAACAAATTTGAAGTTTGTATTGCATGTCATCAAATTATAACACCATTCACAAATTCTCGCAGTTATTTAGTATCACACTTTGTTTACAAAAAGAATTGTTTAGTCATAAAAAAAAGTCATAGAATTGGAGTAGTATTATGCAAATCAAATATTTAAGGCAAAAGGGAACTGGCATTTTGTTAGCACAAAAGTCTAGACTTTGAACACTTAATACAACAGTTTTATAACACTTAATACAACAGTTTTATCCTAAAGACCCAGGTATGGGGATTGTTTAGAAAGAACATTAGAGAGTCGATTCAGGTCCCTGACTATGCATGTACGGTGAAGGAACTCGGAGCAAAAAGATATGATATATACATTTCAAAGGCAGTTCATTGATTATGAGCAATCTAATTTAGTAATTGTTATTATTCATCAGCATCACTTCCAGCCATCTGGATGTCTTGCGTCATAGAGTAACTGCTTCCATCAGGACCCAACACCTTAAACCTGCTCACTCGAGGAAAAATAGCAACGGTTTTTAATATGCCTTACAACGTTTGATGGATGTAAATTTCCTAAATACAATATCGTACCTCTCAAGTATAAATTTCCCTTCCTTGTACTTTTGGTTCTTCTCATGAGCAGAGACCTGCCATTGAAAAATGCAATGCTTATCTAGGACCAGCACAATGTTAATCAAAAGCAAGTAGTGGAACTTTTGAACAAGAACTCACATATACCCATCCCACATTGGAGCAACATCCCACACAGTATATGTCAGCAACAGTGTGCATCCCGGTCATCATCATCCGCTCTTCTTTCTCCCCAACATTAATATTCACACTATCACCAGGTGGCTTAATGTGAGGTACAGACTGGAAGAAATATAGTATTTCACAGTATGAAAGACTGCAGCATTGTAAAATTGTACTGCTTTCTAAGGCCACACTATTTTTCTGCTCTTGAGAATATAAGGGAAGCTGTCACAAGATGCAAAAAGAACTCGGTTCACAGATGCAGTGTTTTGCAATAATTTTCCAGTTGTAGTGAAATGAAAAACCAAGGAAAACATATTCTACTGCAATTGAAGAGCATAGCTCACAGTGAAATAACATAGTAAACAGAATTACCAGTTCATCCATGCATTTCACGAAATTAACCTAGATAATGTTTATGACAGTCCTCTACACAATGACCACACTTCCAGAATGTTGTTCGTTACTTCTGTCATGAGCAACAAATTTGGAGAACTCTGCTAACGGAGAAATATCTATCAAAGGGGACTTACACTTTATCGAAAAGATAAGCATTTCCATGCCTGCAATGAAAGGACTGAAAAGAAGGCAGGAGAATGGGTCAGAAATTACGCAAAAAAACTCATGCTGCAATTCATCCAAGTTCTGAAAAATGGAGCACATACAGAATGCCATGGTAAAGAAATTCACAACGCCTCAATGGAAACAAGCAGGCGAATAAATTACATTCATCAGCGCCAAACGCAAAAAGTACATCAATGTTATTCTCTATACATCTTAAGCATGTTAAACCATTCATTGTATAACTATAGTGTGTCTGGGATGCTGCTTTGAGAATTAATTTTGAGAGCTGTCTTTGCTATAATAAGTAGTGAATCACTTAGACCAGCACCTAATGGAAGGCTGTACAGACTTATATCAAGAAATCTACCATTGCTACTGCTAGAGTCCCTGCAAATTCATCCTAGACAATCCAATTTCCCACATATGTTACTGAAACTTGGCTGCTGGAACTTGGTTCCCACATAACTATAACTATATCCGTATTTAATGGTATAACTACATATTTTTCAAATACACACCAGATATTCTATAGGAAAGTTGAGACACTCCTTTACTGTGAATTTACAATTTACAGATCTGCATACATCTAGACTCTAGTACAAGTAAAGCAAAACATATATTTCAAACATAAAATCCACGAAATAAACGACAAGGCAACATAATACAACAATTGGTGAGGTACATGCATAATCTCCCCTTACTCGGAGAATCAATATTAAGATTACACCTACGCACGTGAATGAAGAAAACATGTCAGCATGTAACAGGCCATAGATTCTTAACTTAAATCTATTGTACAAATCTGCATACATCTAGTACAAGTAAAGCAACATATATACTATTAATCAACTTAGCAGGCAGCAAATTTCAAGACATGAAAGCCACGAGATAAACGACAAGGCAGCAAAATACGACAAGTCGACAACTGGTGAGGTAGTTGCGTAAACCACCCCCTACTCGGAGAACCAACATAAATATTACACGTACGCACGAGAATGAAGAACACATGTCAGCATGTCACAGGCCATAGATTCTCAACGTAAATCTAATTCAGGAAAATTAGGCAGATCATTAAAACTACAATTACCTTATCGGTTTAATTCCTTCTGTCAATCTATACCATCAGCAAGTGAACGTGAAGGGCGATAACACATCAACAACATATATTAATCAACTTAGAAGCGCAAACATAAATAAATCACCAGCAAAACTACACAGATCACTTCAAACACGAATCATCAAATAATTTTCAGCTCAAACGGCAATGTTACCTCATTAAGAGAAATTTATGACCAATAAACAAATCACCAGTAAAACTACGCGGATCACATCAAACACGAATTTCCACATACTTTTCAGCTCAAACGGCAATGTTGCCTCATTAATAGAAACTCATCAGTCATCACCAATATTGCCATACCAAGCATTCGCTAACAATATATCATCATCATCAAATTATTCAAATATCAATAACCATCATCAAAAACTGAAAGCAGAAATAGAAATCGAATCAACCTTGGAGATAATGTGAGAGGAGAGAGCGAGATGCGTCTGGCAGTACTTGCAAGTGTAGCTTCTCCCATCCAAATGCACGCGAAAAATCCTTCCCATCTTGTAATCCTAACCTTCACCGATAAAATCGAGAAACACGCTTAAACAGGAAAAAACGAGACGATTGAGAGCAGAAACAGTACAATGCAGAACGGAATTTCGTAGTGTTGATGAATAATTTAGGGATTTTGGAAGGAGATGAAGAAGAGACCAGAAGAGTGAAAAAGTTTACCTGCACCGATTTGTTACGAGAAAAATGAGAGAAAGTGATGAGCTAAAATCGAAACAACCAGCACACCGATTGCGCGACATCTGTGTTTCTGCGTATTTATACGACTCTGTAGGATTTACAAAACCAGACGATTTATATTCTTTTTTAAATGATATACTCGTTCCGTTCCATTAAAAACTTCCTAACTTTTATTTTTTCGTGTTTCATTAGAAACTTCCTAATTCGAAAAATTAAAGTTTTTATCCCACTAACTAATTCTTTATCATTTCTCTTTCATACTTTATCATCATTTTATTTACTATCTCACTTAGTTTATCATACACTTACAACTTTATCAATATACTACCACTCACATACTAATATTTAATTATTTCTCCTTAAATTAGGAGAAAGTAGTCACTTAGTAAGTTTTTAATGGACCGGAGGTAGTATATACCGGTATCCAATTTGTCTAGGAGATTTCAAATTTTGTTACAACTCATGCTTAATAGTGTCAACATGTAGCTATACGTGGCATAATTTGGTGAAACATTATGCAAATTTGGTGAAAAATTTAGGTGTTTTCTTGATTTTAACCATGAGCCAAAGTCAAACATTCAATAAATAACTTATCTATTGAAAATGAGTGATATTATTATCATACATTAATATTTACATGTAAAACTCCTATTTTGTTAAAAAAAAGACACCTTTTGCATTTGAAAAACATCAATCTTCTCCGTCTAAGTTATAACTTTAAATCTCCAATGTTTATCCGTCTTACAAAATATATACTAGATGATGTGGTGGTCGAGTTTCTCTCCATATTATGTTCCAATTCGAGGCTTTGTTTTTTATGTGATCTAGAGGGTTTGACATCATTTGTAATGTTTTTTTCATTGGTGAGCATTCTTATGCTCGATGTACTTTGTTTATTCGTCTCTTTTTATATTTTAATAGACCGTCTTCACTCTTACATTAGACTTACTCTTAGTTCCGGAGAATCTAACACTTGAACTTTTTCAAGATGGACAATATATTATTCTTGGATTTTCTCATTGTTGACTTAAAAATTGAAAAAGTATTGATTCAGAGAGTTTGGAGTCTGTTCTTGGATCGAACATTTGACTCGATAGAAGTTTGCAATTGACACTTGTTAATTTTAGAACTTCGAAAAAGCAATTCAAATGCATGGATAAAAAAAATTAAGAATGGTGCATCATACACTGAAAACGTGTAAATTAACGTAGGCAGCATGTTCCGCTTAATAATTAACATTGTCAAGTAGTAGTAGTAGTAGTAGTATTACAACTTTTTACAAAATGATGATAGTAAAAGGATCAGAAATCCGAGATATTTGATGCTAGAAGATTTAAGAGAAAAAGCCGAAGGTGTCCAAAATGGTTGTGTGGAGCGGGTCGCTCAAATGGGTGGCCCAGTTGTTTAGAGGACCTTTCCCGGTAGCAGCAGCCTGGACGGCGAAGCCCAAGAACGCCACCATGGCAAGGCGGGCGTGCTTGATCTCGGCAAGTTGAAGGACTTCCTTCTTTTCAGGGTCAGCTGCCAAACCCAATGGGTCAAAGTATGAGCCGCCTGGGTAGAGCCTCTTCTCGGGGTCAAGTTCGGAGTTTCTCTGGAACTCAATGTATCCGATCACTAGAACTTCGATCCAGATCAATGTGGAGATGGAGAATGGCAATGGTTGTCCAAGGTATGATGATCCTTCCACCAGCTCAACCTATCCACCAATTGAGTCGATTAATCAACACAAGACTCTAGCTTTTCATTGATAGTTAATTTACCCTACAAACATAATGTACCTCTATTCATCAAGTCATTTAGCCTAGTTGGTTGAGTTAACACAATAAGGAAGGATGGTCATGTAATTTTGTCCATAATGAAAATTATTTTCAATTTTCACTCTCTAGAGATTAATTAATAGGGGGCAGTGTGATCATGATCATCATGTAGAATTATCACACTCATAATTTTTTTATTTATTCTAGCTACAAATTATCTTTCAATTATAGTGAAAAAAATTATAGAATAAATTGATATTAGAAAAATTATGCTTGATTTCTTCTAACAATACAATTTTATTTACTCAAGCTAGCTAGCTAGTTACACACAATCACCAATTACAACTAATACAACAAGTCGTGGTGCATTACTTGACCCCAATTTCTAATCACACATTATTTATAGGTTGTGAGATCTAGCCATAATTTTTACTTACACATTATTTACAATATAATAAACGGCTTACTAGATAATATTGTGACATAGATGTAGAGTTCATGGAAATGGAATGAACTCTACACTATATTTAAAATCAATCATCACAAAATCCCTAAATGCATGCATGGAGTTGGGATCATGAAGTATGTTCTTTTCAGTTCCAACACTCTTAATTTTTTCGGTTAACAAACTTAACGAATTAATCTTAAACTGTAATGATCACTATGTCAAAATCGAAGCTGATTAATGGAAAAAAGCAGGGTAAATAATTACCTTTCCAGCATCTTGCCAAGTGATACCAGTGAGCCACTCGACAGTGAGAGCACCAAGAGTAGCCAACATAGCCCACCTGCCATGAATAAGCTCACACTCCCTAAACCTCTGCAACCCGAACACCTCGCTGTATGGCTGAAACGGCGTCGATTTCACGTCACTCGTCTCGGTCCTAGTCCCGATAACCAAACCAGCTTCATTCTTCGCCAGGTTCTGATCCAACGAGTCCAGATCAAACTGCAAGTACTCAACCGGCTTTCCCAACCCGAAGGGGTCGAAACCGTAGTCCCCGACCAACGTACCGTCTAGATACTCCGGAGCTGATGCTCCAGGGAACCACAGTGGCCGGTCCGAAATGAACTTCTTTGGCGCTTTCTTCGCTGGAGCCGGCTTTTTCCCGAACCCGAACCGGGCCTGCACCCGTCCCGAGTACTGGGCCTTGGCTATGAATGAGGTTGCGGCTGCGGTTGTGGCTGCCATGGCTGGTTGAGTTTGTGATTGTTTGGTGGTGTGTTTGTGGTAAAATGTGAGATGAGTGATATAGAGTATGGAAGTGTGGTTATGGAGGATTTGAGATAGAGATTGGTTTGTTTGTGGCCGTTGGATTAGAGGAGTGGATCGATCTGACGGTGGTTGGGGGGCATGGCTTATCTGAGGCTTATCTGGTTGAGGCCGTTGGTTGATTTCAACTGGTTGCTTCAGATGCCATGTAGGATCTCTTCTTGTGGTTCACACTTGACACACAGATCACAGTGCACACTCACTCAATTCATAATATCTGTCTGGACAAGTATGATCGATTAAAAGAGAACGATAAACATTGTTTTATATCCATGAACATTTTGGAGTTTAGACTTTAGACTGAGAATATATCGATATTATACAGGAAAATGACATTAAATGTTTACTTATAAACAATATTAATAGTGTTTAAAACGTTTATATATTTAGGAGATATCGGTTGGTACTTCAATAATACAGGTCTCATACAAGATATTGTATTTCAAAAGTATACTTAATCCGTTTCACTCCCAATAAGAAATCGATGATACGAGTTTTTGTGTACATAAAAACTTATGATAACTTTTAAACTGGACGAGTGGAGATTTTTTATACGAATGATAAGTTGGGTGATATAGTAGCACACAACATCTTAGTAAATCATGATCAAGATCAGGTTTTGTTTCAATTTCTTTGAAATTAATTGAGGTTTTTGGAATGCCAAATGTATAAAAACTCAGCTGAATGGATTGATATTGTTTGGATGAGCTTTTCCAAATGAAGTGCTCAATCCTTAAAATTTGGATTTGATTGCTATACTTTTACAGAAATGTTAAACGCAGAACACTTTTTACTAAATACAGAACAAATTTTTGCATATTACATATAATACCACTATTATTATAATTTACAAAATGGTTCAATAATTTGAAAAAATTACTATTTTACCTAAAAAAAACATCAAACAAGTTTATTCGAATTAATTTTATCATCCGAATGAATAAATCGTAAAAACTTAAAAAGAAAAACACGAGGTGATTTTATCCAAAAACACTTTTATTTATGCATTTCAACTCTCTAACATACATCTTTGTCTTCGAATCTTCAAACAAACATAACTGAAGAACACGAAGGTGATTATGATCTTCAAACAAACATAATTAAAATTTAAGAGCAATGTTATAAATAAAAAAAAAATTTAATCAAATCATACACAGTAAAACAATATTTTTAATTACTTAAAAAATCGAAAAAAACTCATGAAACGGACAAAATTTAATCTGGTAGACCTCAAGGCTGCCAAACGTCTGGCAGCCTTGAGGGCTACCAAACGTGTTTTTGGTCCTTTTTTTTTTTTTTTTTGAAATTTTGGTGAAATATTAGTTAATTTAAATATACAAACGCAATAAAATAATTATAAACAATATAAATATCAAATTTAAAAAAATACTTTTTCATTATTAGCATAATATGGATAATGATTGTACGACATTGATTTTTGTTGTGTTATGATACCGTAGTGTATATACGTTTATATATTTTTGAAAATGTGATAATTTAAGAAATTTTCCGAAAAATGGGACTAATTTTATATTTTTATCAGTTGAAGGGCCTTTTACAATATATAAAAAAAAGTGTTCTACGTTTAGTAAAAAATGTTCTGCGTTTAACATACCTCCTACTTTTATTGGGCAAATGCAAATTAACGAAGTCTATCAGAAGAAAACACGAAAAGGCCAAGGACGGACAAATACTTGCCAGGCCAAATTGCCATGAACCTAGCTCAAATGCGCTACTAGTAATGGGTTGGATCTGGGCTTTTAGATACCTGGTCCAATCCATCACAGTATCACACTATACCTAATGGATGGATCTCGTCATCATACTTATTCATACATTTAGCATCAAGCATTGTGTTTATTAGAAACACGAATTATACCTAATGGATGGATCTCGTCATCTCTTGTCCATGGTTATCACTCTCTTGTTGTCCATAGCCATATGCCTATATGAGGATTAGTAATTATTTTAACTAATAACCAAGGGACGGATTATACTATGCGGTTTTCACATGTGTTGTACCTACTAGCGAGTAATCAAGATATATTTAACGGGCTAAACTGAATAAAAGAAGAAGCAATAAGTCATATGAACCCATACGTATGCTATAAAAAATCCGAATAGGTGGAATGTCACTACATAAAGAAGATAACGATAGCTAAACAAATGATAATACTAAAGCTATGTTATCTTCATCTACATTGAACTGAATGGAACTAAACTGAACTGAATTATAGTATAAAATATTATTAAGTCTCATAAAAGTACTTTCTCATTTGGAGAGTCCAAAGAGTCCATCTAATTTCATATGAAAATTGTCTATATTTAACTAAACAACACCCAACCCACATCAAAATCAATTTTCGCGCTCGTCCATTTCGGGTTGACCCGCCAAACTCGAATAAAAGGTCCATTTTCCTCTTTCTTTCATTTTCTCTCCAGTTTTCTTCTCCTCTTTCGTGTTTCTGCGATTTCTCTCAGATTTTCAGGAGAAATCACTATGAAACCCTAGATTTTCACCTTTTTTCTTGTGATTTTCAGGTATGATTGTCAATATCATTCGATCTTAGCGTTTTCATGGTGTTGGAGCCGTTTTCTCATCTCATTCGAGTTTTCACCGCCGATGTGCTTTGTGCTAGGTGCTTTAATGGCGAAAATCACCACGAAATCCTACTTTTTCACCTTTTCTACTCGCGATGTTCAGGTATGATTGTCGATTTCGTTCGATCTTAGTGTTTTCAGGTTGTTGAAGTTGTTTTCTCATCTCATTCTAGTTTTTCGTCGATATGCTTGTGGTAGGTGCTTTAATGGCGGATTTGAATCTGAACGATGCTTTGAATCCACCATTTTATTACTCGATTGATGTTTATAGACTTTGCGGTTCAGATTTTTACTCAGTTTGTGTGACAAGGAGATGGAGCTCTGCATTTTTGATATTTTTCATGTACAGGTAGATTTCTATCCTATACTGCTCGTCCATTCTTTTTGTGCAGAAGTTAAAAGCAAATCTTATCTGGTATACTATTTCTAATTGAGCATAACAACATTGTTGTACAAATTTGCCATATCATGCTTTATGTTTGGTTAGCTAAACTCTGAAACACACTTGCTGGTGATGTACACCTCATCGGTGATGGACTGACTTTTATGTTATAGAATAGGCACAAACAGATGAAATTGTGAGGCCAGAAGCTCTAAGTATAGAGAAGAATTAGAGGATAAAAAAGAGTGCAACAAGTTGTTGTAGGGTTTGCAAAGTAGTATGTGTTTATAAATTGTCTATGTTGTTCGTTGTTGCTGGTTTAGTTTTCAATGACTGATCGAACTTCAATGAGACTGTAACCGGAGATAGGAGATCGATCGATCGAAGATCGAACGGAATGGGTTGAGATCGAGAACCTTAATCATATGTTTCTGCTCGCTTTGAACACTGTTAGGTTTCCGATTGGGGTATGTTTTTGAAACTTTTTGTATTCAATAAATGAGTTGTAAATTATGAAAATAGTGGTGATGATAATGAATTCCTTCTTGCACCAGAATGACAATTTTCTATGTTGTTCGTTGTTACTGGTTTAGTTTTTTGTATAAATTGTCTATGTTTTACTACAAATTGTCTAATTTTTTTTGTATAAATGGTCTATGTTTTAGTATAAATTGTCTATGTTGTTCGTTGTTGTTGGTTGAAATGTTTCTGTTGTGAATTTTTTTCCGTGATTATTTTCGAAATTGTCTATGTTGTTCGTTGTTGCTGGTGTAGTTTTTTTGTTGTGCAGTTGTCTAGGTTTTAGTATGTATTGTCTAGTTTTTAACATGTATCATCTACTTTTTATGATTTTTAGATTTGCTATGTGGTTGTGTACACTGTATATGTTTTTTGTGAGGATTTATTGTTTGTTTGAATTTTCTGAATGTTTTGTGTGAAATTGTCTAGTTTTTAACATATATTGTCTACCTTTTAATGTTTTACAGCTTTTGTGTGAAATTGTCTAGTTTTTAACATATATTGTCTAGTGTTTATGTAAATACCTTATGTTTTAGCTTTTAACACATATGGTATAGTTTTTAACAATATTTGTCTAGTTTTTCATGTTATATCTTTCTGTTGTGCAGTTGTGTTGAACTGTCTAGTTTTTAGTATGTATTGTCTAGTTTTTATGTAAGTTGAAAAAGCTATAAGCAAAGAAAGTTGCTGATGAAAAAGTTTCTCAAGGATCTAAAAGACCTGCTGATGATGATGATTTTGAAGAGGGTGGATTGGATGATTTGAAGAAGAATGCTCTGAAGAAACTAAAGCAATCGAAGAAAAATTAGTTTCTAGTTTTTACAACATATTATCTAGTTTTGTAATTGAATTGTCTAATTTTGTAAATGAATTGTCTAGTTTTATTACTTGTTCAGAAATTTACTCACTCAGTGTAAACATAATTGTTTATATTGTCTAGTTTTTACATTATATTGTCTAGTTTATGAAAGGAATTCTCTAGTTTTTACATGATATTAAATTCACATTATATTGTCTAGTTTTTACTTGATCCGTTTTTAATGAATCCGGGTAAAAAGATCCGCGAAAAATATCAGAAGCCAAGTCGAGAAAAAAAGGTATAATTGTCTAGTTTTAACGTTTGAAGGGGACTTTCGGAACTCTCCTATATATAGAGGTCTCTCGCAAAACGGACTCATAAAATATAACTAAGCAGAGCTGAACTGAACAGAACTGAATGAGTTTGCTCTGTTAATGAAGCAATTAAAATTAATAAAACCTGATCAAAAACATAAAAAATTTCCTTTAACTATGTACCAAACAATTCCCAAATATTTAATTATAAATTCACGTATTTACTGATTTTAATGCATATGTGGTGTTTAATGTTAAACATCTTACGTTGAACCTGTTTCTAGGTAAAAGTGTTTAATTTAAATTAGAGAGTCAACATTATGAATTGATTAGAATGTAGATTAGCCAGATGTCAAGCAATGTGGCAAACAAAAAAAACACAACCTAAATGGGCCAAGATTACAACGGCTATAGCTCCACGTTTCGACTCCTGACCAACGCCACATGATCTCTCTCTTGTCAGTGCATGCATGCCATGCCCGGCACCTAGTGCTTAATTATTTCCGATAACTTTAATTGTGTCTTAAATCCAAAAGAAAATTTGTTTTATTGAAGTAGAAAATAATAACCACCTTAAAGTTATTAACCAATTTTTCAAACATCATTTTCGCTTTAAGAATTTTAACAATAAAAAAAATATTGAGAGTTCAGGGGCGAAAATGCCATCCAAATCATCAAAACTCACATTTATTTTCCAAAAAATTCCATTCATAGAGATTTTAGAATTGAGCGTGATTGATCTCGATCAATTTTAATATGTGTTGGTAAGTTGGGGCAGCATATCACCTGAAAATCAGTTCATGATCAGTAACCGTTTCGGTTCAGAGTCGAATTGATCAAATTATATACTCCTCAGTTTGGTATTCAACTTCTCACATTCCATTTTGTAATTTATAATTTCAACTTCACATCCCTTACATAGAAAAATATATCTCCTGCTTTATTCACTTTTCTCATATTTTATTAAGTCTATTTCATATTTTATTACTATCTCTAATACTTTATTTATTTTTCTCTTAAATTTGTGTTTGGACCTGTGATAAGTTGAATTCGAAACGAATGGGGGAGTATACAAGTAGGAGTAAGTTGAGTAAGTTATTTAGCTTAATAATTTTAGTGAACATTGTAAAGTATATTCTGATATAATACGTCATTGGGTGTCCACTGCACCAAAATATCTCCTCTTTCCCCCTCAACTAAACAAATCAAACCGGCTACTCCGGGTTCCACCTCCACAGACATACCCCTTTGGTACCAATAATCTTTATTGCAAATGTAGAAAAAAACAGAAGAAAGAATAATTCTATGGAACCTTGAAAAAGGGAAAGTGGATACCATTTTTGAGATGGAATGAGAAATAATACAAATAACTAATGTCATATGTGAAATAAATAAATGTAGAGAATTAACTTATATAATAAAGTTTGATGGTGTATATTGTTTTATAATAATACTCTTCCATTTTTTACTCAACTTTATGTGAGTTCAGACAATAAACTTTAAAAGAAGAGTGATAAAATGGAGGAGATGGTGAATGAATTGAAAAAATATTGAATACAATGAGGGAGATGGTGAATAAATTGAAAAAATATTGAATAAAATATGAGATGTGACGAATATAAGAGAAGTTTATGGAGGAAATATATTACCACTTGTCCATCTTCAATTCTTGATGGAAACAAATATACACCACTCCACACAGTTTATTTAATAGAGGTAAACAACTCCTATTCACATCTAACATCTTAGACACATAGATGCAACTTGTGAAAAGTAATTTTATGCCAAAAAATTTTGGAATATAAAAGGAATAAACACGCACACACATTATGGCTTTAATCGAACAAATTAATGCAACAATTCTCCTTTACCTAAAGTTGTCTCCAAGAATAAATCCCTTTGAAAAAATAAATCATACAGTCATTTTATATACAAGTTAAAAGATACCGACAAACATTATAATAATACGCATAAAAATTAGAGTACTTTATTAAAAATATCCGTGTCATACATACACACACAAAATGACATAAATATTCACTTAAGAAATTTTAGTAATATCGTATACTTAAAAGCATTAGTGAGTCGGAAATTATGTTTGTCACATACTCCCTCTGTACCGAACTCGACTTTTTATTTTCCGTTTAACTCAACTTCTCCTTCCTTGGAAAGTTTTATACACACTCATTATAAAAATGACATTTATCTCACTATCTCTTATACTTTACTCATTATATTTAATATTTTATTCTCATATCTCTTACTTTATTTATTATTCTATTAAAACATGTTTTCGGATCGACGGAAAGTTGAGTCCGGGAAGAGGGAGTAAAAGATAAGAAGGTCCAGTTTTGACTGGTTTAGGCGGTAGCCAAGTGAAGTCCGCTTTCAATCTCTCACTCAGTGGGTCGTACTATACTCTCCTTCCTTCCTTTCTTCTACTATTCTCTTCTCCTTTCTTGTTCCATTTTCTATCACCGATCTCTTCATTATCTTCTTCTAGGTATGTTTATCCTTTCAACATATTCCTTTTTGCCTTAATCTCTACAATTCTGTCTTCTTCTCTCGTTCATTTTTTGCTGATTTGGATCACGTCTAGGATTCGTTCTCATCTCTGTTTCACCTGCTCTGATGTGTTTTTTTTTACAGTTTTTGGTTGATTCGTATGGTTTTCCTGCTTTATTAAGGTTGAATTGTGCTCTATTGTTAATCGAACTTCGTTTGTTAGTTGAGGAATTGTTAATTTGTGCCTCTGGTGTCTATTTTAGCTTCTCTGATGTGAATTTTAGAGTTTCTGAGCAATTTTGTTTGTTTTCCTGCTTTATTATGGTTGAAATATGCTCGAATTTTCGTTAGCTGATGATTTGTATTTTTTAGCTTCTGTGATTTGGATTTTACAGTTGCTGAGATTTTTTGTTTGTTTTTCCTGCTTAATATGATTGAGTTATACTTTTCTGTTACTTCGATTTCCTTGTGTTTGTTCGTTAGACGAGAAATTGGAAATTTGTTTTTTGCGTTGACTTTTAGCTCTCAGACGAAATCCTGTTGACGTTGAGCTTGTTGACTTGCTTGTACTTGTTGATCTCCTGTTATATTCGATTTTCGTGAAGCGTAAGCTGGAAGCACTTTTTTGAAACTCTATTGCTGTTTGATGTGTGTTTTTAGATGGGGTGTATTGATGGTTTCACTGAATTGGAAGTGATTTTGTGTGTGTTTTTGGCTTGTAGAAATGAAGACAGGCGGAAGGAGTAAAGCCGCTGTGAGAAAGGAAACTTTGAAGCCCGTCGACGATAGGTTGGCTTTTCGTTGTTTTACATTTCGACTCGAATGATTAGCTGTGTTGTTGTAGTTAGCCACTGGTATTCTTGATTTCTTGTTAGAAGTTCATCATATTAGCATTTGCTCTTTCCAGAAAGGTTGGTAAAAGGAAGGCTGCTGCTGCCCCCAAGGTGAAGAAGCCTGCAGCTAAGAAGGACAAGAAGGCCAAGAAAGATCCGAACAAGCCCAAACGGCCCCCGAGCGCCTTCTTTGTGTTCCTGTACGAACTCCTATCCTTCACATTCTAGGACTTGTGTTGGACTTTGTGCAGCTTAATCTTAGTTGCCCTGGTTCTATTGCAGTGAGGAGTTCCGTCAGACATTCAAGAAGGAGAATCCTAATATCAAGGCTGTCTCGGCTGTACGTATTTTGCTCCTTTATTTGTAGTAATAGTAGTTTACTGTATTTCCTAATTCTGGGGATGGTGTTAATGATTTCTCATGTGATCTGTAGGTTGGCAAAGCTGGGGGAGAAAAGTGGAAATCCTTGACTGATGCTGTAAGTTACAAACAATACTAGTGTGTTTTCTTAAGTTTGAAGATGTTACATGAGTCGACTCTCCATTTAGATTACTTGGATTTTGTTTAAATTCCTAAATCAAATGTTCTTTCTTGTTGGGCAGGAAAAAGCTCCCTATGAAGCTAAAGCTGCAAAGAGGAAGTCTGAGTATGAAAAGCTAATGAATGCCTACAACAAGAAACAGGTGATCTCATTTTTCTTACAAGTTCTTACTTGAATTTCCCATAAAAAGTTCCATTTCAATGTAACTGATGAATGTTAGTCACAGGAGAGCTCTGCTGATGAGGCTGACGAAGGGTCTGAGAAGTCACGGTCTGAAGTTCACGATGATGAGGAGGATAGTGTACAGGTTTGTTGGCCACAAATTATCTTTTGCCTGTCCAAAGTTAAAACCCCTCTGTTACAATTTATTTAATGTATGTTATTGTTGCCTCTCTCCATGTGCAGGAGGAGGAGGACGAGGACGAGGATGATGATGAAGATGACGATTGAGTGTTGAGACATCCAGCTGAATACTTTGGCTCATTTGTGACATAGGTTCTGGATGTATATGTATATGCCTCTAGCTTACATTTTGCCTAAAATGCGTCAAACTTGAAAAGTAAAGTAGCCTCGGGATGTATTGTGTAGCTGCATCAATGCAGCATGACTCCTAATAATTTTAATGATCGTTGCTTGTTTTACCGCCTGCTTGTTGCATCTATTATGGTACATGGCTTTTCTTTTTTGTTCGTATTATTATTTCCCTATCGTCTATAGAATATGTGTATGTGTTTGGTTCTTATGCTTGGATTAAATTGTCCTGTACTCCCTCCGTCCCGGATAACTTCATGCATTAGGGTTGGCGCGTAGGTTTATGCGAAAAGTTAAAGAATATAGAATAGGTGGAAAAAATGTACTTTTAGTGGTAAAAGGTGTAATTTGAATGTAAAGTCGAGATTGTTTATTATTTGTTGGGTGTGGGGTAGCTTCCTTTTTTGGTAATGTATGAAGCTCTGTGGAACGGTTAAAAATGACAAATGTATGAAATTCTACGGACGGTTAGAATCAAAATCTTTGGTACAGTTGATACTTAACATAATCCTAGCACAAACCACTTGTGAACACTATTCTCTCGAGTGAGCGGCATAGGTCAAACAACACTAGCCACTTGTCTTTTCGACATAATCTAACATGACAGGCCAACAGGTAAAAGTCATGTGTACAATTTCAAATGCAGAACATGTACAATTAATTTACATATATACACACTGCCTAGAATACAGATAGAAATAAACTGATTATATGCTATCCAAGTCCTTGGATGGATCAGACGTGTATCTTCATTTACAGACAAGGATAAAGGAATAAATAGTGAAAGAAAAATGAATAAACGAAATCAATCGTATCAACAAACACTAACACTTGAATCCTATTCACAAGAACGAACTTTGTAATTCACCGAAAATGATGATCGTATGGTATAATCATGGGATCTGGGACATTCAGTGGTAGCCTGTCTACAAATATGACCAGTCTCTTCAGATTCTCCCTTGCGATGGCAGCCAATTCAACAACGTCAGTTATGCTGGTATATATCCAAAGTTCCCCAGAGTTCACTCTCTTGAGGCTATCACGACAGAATGGACACGATTGAGACCGAGACCTCCTGAAGCAAAATGCTTGATAAGATCAATTGAGGTTCTATGTTTTTACGTGTTATCTACTAAAAAAAAAAGAATCTTGATTAAGGAAGAAGAAAGACTAGACCAGTTAACCTTATATGGTCATCCAGATAGTTTCAGATCTTAACCTCAGTTTAATGTATAGCACGATTCTGAAACGTATGCAAGATGATACACATTAGTGTACTTACCAGTTTCTGTAGCACTTCATGCACAAGGAATGGTTGCAAGCAGGCAGGACAACCTTTGTGTCCAGTTCCATGCAAATTCCACATTCTTCTTCCCTTTCGATTTCGATTTCAGTAAGCTTGCCTTTATCCATCTCATCTCGTCTCTTGTATTTTGTTTCACAAATTTCTTTCTGTTTCCTCTCTTCGACATCATTGATTCCCTTATGAAGTTGCATTATCGAAGGGAATATCACACCTACAGACATTAGTAACATTAAGAACTTTCCTCAAATAAAGTAACCGCTTCAAAATCTTCTACTACAATCTATTGTGGCTTATGCTAGGCACTGATTATTCTCTCATTATATTGGCAGGATAACTGCTCTTGGCTATTGAATCACAATTGCCAATATAGCGCATAGCCCTCTTGTAAGAGAAATACACTTGAGTAACAATTGGGACGAAAAGCAAGTCTAGCGACAGATGCCACATCATTTTGAAACTTGATATTTGAATCATACATGGACCATGTAAGGTGGTTTAGACCTGTGCTCAACTCGAAAGTTTCTAACAAGAACACAACATAGGCTCTCAAACTAGCTAATTAGATCACTTAAGCTTCCTAAATGTACTTACCATAGAAGTCCCTCAAACTAGCTCTCCTTTCATTGACATACATTGTTGACTTTCCATCCTCATACGCCTGCAATCACCACCATGTAAATATCCACGACCACATACAAATGCAATACAATCCGTATTATGCATGAACAGAACAAAAGACTACTATTTATCACCTTGTAAATGAGTATCCGAATAAGGCCAAGTGCACCGGCAAGGTGACAATCGGCCCACTGAACAAAGAACAGAAAGATATTGGCACAAGGGCTGTATGAGAGTCTCATCTGAAGGCACGCACCGTCATACGCTCTCGGATAATCTGAAGCCCTGTTACCAGACAACAACAGAAATAGTATACCTTAAGATAACTATAAAATCTTGGGACAGCCAGTTTGATAGTAGTACATAAAAGTAAAGCCACCCTTTAGCAGTACAAATTTAGAAGCCACTAAACAAGTACTGTCAAATACAAAGAAAACAGATTCCAAGAACAGAGCTAAATACACTGGTTTCAAGGTTCTCAGCTAATACTCCTGTCTTAACATTCTAACGTCAAAATAAACTATTTTTATTGAAACATGCACAGTAATGAACCCTTAAATTTTATCTTCTATGCCAAATTGTGGACAATAGAGTATCCCGAATTCTTGTAAAAGTCGAGTTTTTTTCTACTAGATAGTAAAATCATATAGTACCACTCAGCTTGTTTACACTAATGAGATGTGGAGAATCAAAGACTTGCTCTAGTATTCTCTCAAGTGGTAACGGACTCACACTTAACCAAGCTCTCGGTTCTGAGAGCTGTGTACCTAAAAAATACCGTTGGAACACTCGCCTCTAAAAAGGGTACCGTACGACAATGTTCGGCTGGATTACTAAAAGAAGCGGATACCGGTGATAAATCTAAAAAAAATATCAAACCCAAACTTGACCACTAAAAACTTTACCTTTAAGAGAAAAGATCAAATAGAACTAAACGAGCTAATGAACTAAGAGAAGAGAAGAGAAACCCAATTGGCATGGAATAGAATTAGATACATACAGAGTATTGGCATGTTGAATATCAGCTTCAAGAGCTTTGAGAGAATCTTTGAAAGTCTTCCTCATCACTCCGCTCGCTCTTTAAATCCCATTCAATTTGTTCCCACCTGCTTTTTTTTCAATTTTCCGATCAAAGATTCAATTTTTTTAATCTCCGATCATGAGAATTAGATAAGGAATCAAATATATACTGAGAGTTGAGAAAGAAAGAAACGATGAAATCGAGAAATTGAGTTTTAAAGGTGATGATTAAAAGAAAAGGGAGAGAAAAGCAAAGGGTTTAATTGGTTAAGCAGATGAAGAAGAAGGAGGAGGAGGTGTGTAGTATTGGAGTAGTGCAGAAACAGTGACGGTTTATCGCTTGGACAGCACGTATCCACTTACCATAATTTTCTCCTTCTTTCTTTCTTTTTTCCGGATTCCCGATGCTTTAAATGTTATGTCACGAAATATTATGTCAAATACATTATATATTAAACAGTACAACACACCCAGACGTTAGGTGTCACTACTACAATATGCGGTATGGTAAAGGAAACTCTTATTTTCGGTACTTTTTATTTAGTTAAATAATCATATGTAACCTATTGTCCTTTTTTCCGAAAAAATAATTTGATTGCACGTCGCATGTTACATGTACAACCAGTGATAGATCAACCAATTGAATATTCTGTTTGAATGAACAAAACTCACACTTTATTTCAAAGAAAATCACGTCGTGAGAGTGAGACTTGATTGTTATATAGAAATAACAATTAAGTTGTGGAACAACCTCCAACTTTCTAACAATTCGATCACCTTGTGACTCCCGAAAATATATTCTATGGAGTAATACTTTGTGAAAAAGAAAATATGCTTCTCTTGATATTATGAAAATTTGTACTTACGTGAGATCAACACGACCTAATCAATCACCTTATTGATCGTGTGAGTTATTTACAAAGCTTACTTATTTTGAAAAATAAAGTGATTGAGAAGTTTAGAGTTACTTTTTATTAGTGGTTTTGTTAAACAAGCCAAGATAAACTAGTAAAAACATTTGAAAACACTACCACCTATATAATTAGAGTCGAGTATTTTGATAATTTTAATTAGTGAAGGAAGGCACAAGATTGTTCGAAAACCAATAATTGCGGTTTTGTTTGGTGCCAAGGTGACGTGTGATATTTGAGTACTTAGTTTGGCTAAATGTACTTAGAGCTTTGTAATGCATAAGCTCAACTTGCACAATTACTTAATTAGTAATGTTAGCATCAACCTCTAGCGAAGTAGAATCTATCACACGCCAAATTAGTCCATCTTCAAATATTCTTTCTTCCATTAAGACAATACTACCGTATGATGTGTACTGTTCTCCCGATTATATACTGACCCCGCAAATTAATACACGTTCGTTTCCGCACAACGAAAATCTCACCGATATCCATTATAAGATTACTCAAGAACAAATGAGCACGTTGTAATCTAGACTTCTTATGATGAATTTTTGAAAAGAACGATCAACCTTGTTGGTATAAATATCATTTTTCAACTACGAAACTTTCTTGTGTTCCAAGAACATTATCAGTATTTGCTACTAACATTTGTATTGATTAAGCGAATATTATCTTGTGTTAAGTTACTGAATATCTACACTTAGTTTTTTAGTTGGCTACAATTATATCCAACATGTTGTTGGAGATACTATGAGACTCAAACGCCTACAATAAGTAGGTAAAGAACGTCGTTCGTTCAGAAATTGAAGCGTAAAAGAGTAGTGAAATGAGTGTTAAAAGCTTTAACAAATGTATTAACTACAAATTTAAGGAATTTTAAGATCCTTATTCCTTAATGGACTTTCTTAAACAGGTTTCGGACAAAGATAACCAATTTTGTTCATTTAATGTTCATTTTCTTTCTATTTTTCTTCTTTCTTTAGTAGCTTATTATTTCAGAACAAAATGATGCTTACGTGTATATATGATGAAAACGAAAGGTGAGTTCGTATAGCACAAGTGTCGATATATAAATGTGAGGTGTTATTTTGATACGTGTATCAATGTCGGTATAAATTTGAAATGCAATAATGTTGAATTAATATGATTAAGCTTATCCACTCATAAGTTAAATATGCATGGAAAAATGATTAAGCTTATCCACTCATGAATTTTACCTGAATAAACTATCTTAATATGTATGTTTTTGTATAATTTTAATTCTAAATGTATCAACATATGATATGTACTTTTATGCGCAGTTTGTAAGACTGTTCAGTGGATTATGTCACAAGATTATTTTAGATTAAACACATTTAATTTTAGAATTCTTATGAATGAATTTTCGAAAATAACTTATTGATATAATTAAGTTTTCAATATTTTTTAATACCTTTAAAATTTTAGGACGTTATTAAATGGAACATAAATTTTGGAACGATTGAAATGTGGCACGATGAATAAAAGAGAAAACGACATGTGATGTTAGAACTTAGAATTGGATGATGAGTTAATTTATCAACCGCTACTTGATCATCAAAACATAATACGTAATTCAAACCGACACATATATCATGCTTACGTGCATGATTTATGAATCGATAGGTGGAATTAAATGTGATAAGTCAACTCAATTGCGTTTTTTGTTGTTTTATTTAATAGTACCATGATAATATCGTCATTATTTCAGAACAATTAATTTCACAACAAAACAATTAATCATGATCTCATTATATGGAAAATATTCTAACGTAAAAACTTGATCATTCTCGAGTACGATTTAAAATTTTAAAGAGTTTAGAAGTGTCGAAAACTATAACCATAATTATAACAAGGTACGTCCTTTTGTTTTATGAAATTCACCGAAAAGACCCATAATGGAAAAAAATATTTGCTATGGAAAAATATTAGTTAGAAGGCCGCCAAGTTTATGAATGATTCATTGAGAAGTTGAAAAGAATAAGTGTACGGGAAACATTTGTATTGATTGTTGAGGCCAGCACATCTTATGAATAGCAGCGCATGATTAATCTTATCGACTCAAAATGCCGGATCAAGAGTGTACTTGACGCTACAGTGAGAGTATTACTTATGGGTTTAAATTTAGTGTTAAAATCACACAATCAACTCATTCTAATTCTTTAAAAAAGAAAAAAAAAAAAAAGAAAGAAAAGAAAGAAAAGAAAAGAGGAAGAAGAAGCAGAAAGAAGTCACCTCTTAACTTTCCAACGAGAAAAAGCATTTTATTATCCTGAGATAACGACTCATGCCGAGATAACGACATTTTAAAATATTTCACGACCATTAAATATATTTTACTTATAATAATAGCTGTAATAACCCTGTATCCACTAGCATAGTATTAACTAAACTGAGTATAATATCCATACAAATATAAAAAAAAATTGAATAACGTAATGTCGTAAACAAGAGTCAAGACAAAGCCAGTTTAATTGATCTTGTAATGAAGAAATGTGATTCTTGGTGCGGATTTGGGTTTATTTGATCGACCATGTATTGCTTCAACAATTGAAACCAAAGTTTGTCGGTTATCTCAACTTTTACTCAGCTTAAAAGTTGACCATTTTGAGTTACTAATACAGAAATTTAATCACGAATTATATCTTTTATGGATAACATATTAAGATTACTGGTCAAAATCAAGTATTTGTCAATTGTCAAGACATTAACTTACATGCAACTTATAACCAGCCTATATACATGTTGAAAGTGTTAACGGTTCTTCTTGATATATACTACGTCTATGTCGAAGTAAACAAGTCCTTAGTTTCTTAAACTTTCAAGTTTAAACAAATTCTTCAGTATAATCATGAGAAATATATATACTTGACTAAGTTGATTTAAAAAGGAGAATTTTAATTTTCTTAGTTCAGGAGTTCGACTATTTCATGAGTCAGATGGTTTACGGTTTTCTAATGCACATCCAAAAGAGAAATATGCGGAGTGTTTGGTTCTGCTCAATCAGCTTTGAATTCCAACCGATTAGGTTCAAAAACTCAATTCAAACGCGTAACCAAACACTCCGATGATTGTTAGCCTGAATAGCAGTTATATTGTTAGATACTTGGATAATAATCAAGTTTGGTTATTTGGGCCCGCAAGAGATGAATCGACAATCTTTCTGCTGCCCATCACTAATTGTTAGCTTAGTGGCTCATATTATTCATCAAAATGTATAGTTTGTGACTAAGCTTGTTTTGAAAACGACATGCTAACCTCTAGATTTTTTTATTTTTTTGGGTAATCATGCTAACCTCTAGATTAATTACATTACATTATCAAAAACTTTAATTGTAACTTGCATTCGGACCCATCATCCGTGGAGTATTAGACAACCATTAACTTGTAATACATGGATCCTGGAATAGAAATAGTGTGACCCAGTCTCTTTGCGTAAAGATTAAGGAACTTAAACTCCATGCTGATTATCGAATTCTTGTTCTTTCTTAAACAAAAATGAAACTGCAGTAGTATATTTTAGAAAATGCAATCAACACAGTTGCTATAATAATCAGTTTACCAAGAAACAAGGAGATTGCAACTCACGAGTTTCGCGAGGACAAGGGAATGTATATAGGCCCTGCAAAAATAACAGTTAGGCCACAAATTCAAGTTTCATTTTCGAGAGATGTTTTTCCCAGAAAGATACCGAAGTAGTGAAGTGTTTTTAGTTATTCGATCTATCATTAATTAATTGTATTCGTATGCAATAGGAACTAAACACTATTAGAAAAATTCGACCGAAAGATAGAACAATAAGATCCATCATTTGGGCTTGAAGAAACTGTTGCTGTTGCCTCCTGATAAAATTTCAATTCTAGTGATATAGCCTTTTATAGCTAATAACTGATATAATTGCATGACAAAAATAAATCGAGCCTGATCGATTGGCAGCTCAGATTGAAATCGTGTGTTTTCTGTTTCTCTAAACTAAACACGAAAGATGAACAGACCTACATCGAGACATAAATATATTGCTGCGAAGCAGCACCACAAAATTTTTTTAAGAATTAGGCATGGCTAGTTGCCGGCATTACTTCTCTTCTTATTCTCCTCCACGATTCTTTGAAGTTCTTTCTCGCCGGCTGCAATCAGACGCTTGACAGTGTCGAAGGTGGTTAGTCTTATGCTGCGATGAGATAATCAAACGTGTTAGTAATAGAATAACTACATGCTCAGTTATGGGTAGAGTATCTATCAAGACTGATTATCTGGCTATGATGTAGGACCAAGAAAACAATATTCGTCACGGAAGCAAGTTGAGTCAGAGAAATGCATAATTACAAACCAAGTATGAAGTTGACACCTTTATTTATGAGAAATTATATTCTTGATGGTTAGCGACTTAGCAGTTAGCATACAAATAGCTGCATGGTTCAGAAATTTCGATCGGAGAGTAACTTCAGAAACAATTCTCTTGTAACATAGGATAGAAATTCGGACAAATTAAAATGGGCTGGGATGCACAGCAAGAGAGATACACGCACCTGCTGTTTGGTAAAGTCTTCAATGCATTGGGCACAAAACCCCTGTAGAGTCCCGCCATACCATCACGAGCCACAATTCCTGATTTGAAATAGAGAATAGCAAGTTATGGTATCGAAAATTTGACTGTCAAACAAAAGAAAATAAGTACTGGAGTACATAACAGCATCTCATTTCAAACATGTCTTAACAGTGGATGGTGATTAAATTTCAGAGAAGCAATAAAGGGAGTGTTTGTTATGTATTTAATTTTTCATTCATAAAGGCGTAAGCATTTTGAAGTTAGTGATTTTATAAAGTCATAAACCTGCTTATATGAATGGATAAAATGAGTCAATTTGAAGGCCATTATTGGACAAAAATGCATCCTATACTTCAGTAAAAGAGCAATGTTCAAACTTCCGTTGAATGCAAGTTTAAACTTGACCGCTATCTCCCGAGCTCCAGTGTTCTAATGTATTTACCTGGAATGGCATCCAAAACAGACGAGTAAGGAGAACCCCTCATTTGCATTTGTCGCCTGACAGTGTCCAACGGATAGCATGTGATTGTGGCTATAGAAGCTGAGACTAGTGCAGTCACCATTGATGCTTGAGTCATTTTCTGATACTTTTCTGGCAGAGCCTTCTTGACTCTGGTATGAGAATAAATTAACTATTAGATCCAGATACATTGGGTAAGCAATCCTGAATAGAACGCAATCCTGAATAGAACAGAACAAAACTTCTAACATAGGAAGGCTCACAAGTCGAAAACGCAAAAATTCACTGCAATGTAAGGCGCGATTCCAATAAGAGAAGGTCCCAGACCATTATAGAATGATAGAAATCCTTCCTCTCTTAGTATGTTTAAAGCAACCTGCAAAAATACAAGACAAAAGATAGTGATTTTCGTCACCATAAATGGAAAAAATTATTAGCACATCGAATTTTAACTGTATTACCTCACTCATTGTTTTGTATCCGGGTTCAACCGCTAACCTTAACCTAATAACATCTAACGGGTATGTAACCTGAACAAAAAATAAAAAAAGTTGAGATATAACCAAGCCAACAATGATAGTGGAGCAAATTCGTACTGGAGATATAGATGTTGTGCTTCATGAGTGAGATACTGCATAACATGTGAAGTTCCAATAGATAAATTTATTCCTGCAACATAACCATGTAACTCAGGAATCCTTTTTTTCGTAATACTTTATTCTCTCAAGAAGTTCCACAGGTGTTCCAGTTTTCATCGTAAATACACAAAGCATGGTACAATGAAAACTGCCACACAGTAGTGGAGTGCATAAATTGATTGACAAGATTTAGCTAATTCGGTTTCTAGTTTATTGCCTATTCTAACTTACAAAAGTTGAAGTCATGCCAGCACAAGCACCTGCTGCTAATCTTCCAACGACAGTGAGTTTACCATCCTTATTCTGGAAAAGTTTCTGATAGAAAAACATAATACAGGTATCAACAAGTGAGTCAAATGCATTTTTCTAAGATGTTGTGAAACTTGTAGGATATAGTTTAACTGCAACCTTGTATGTTTCATAGGCGAAGAGCTGTACCGCACTATAGGGTATGACACGTATCACCTGGACAGTGGAGAGAGTTAACAAAAAGGGGAACGAATCATGCTGTGATTGAAGTTTGAAATCTACAACCTTCTTATTGAAACAGATAGTTGTTGTTCAAAAGGAAACAGAAGGAACCTGGGGAAGGTTCCCTTTCCAATACCCTTTTAGTCCTTCTTCCTTGCCAATCATGGTCACAGCCTACATACAGTATATAAAAGTTACCATTGGGCAATGTTCTTCAGCATATAGATATAAATAATGTAAATTAATCATAGCCAGACCATGTCAAACAAGATCCCTATTGAGTAGATGCATTTGTGTATTAGCATATTGTTTCAGGATGTGCCAGTTCAACTCGTGATTTCACCTATGGAAACATGCACATCAAGGATGCATACACCCAATAAGAGTTGCAAATACACCAATGCATGCTTTACTTGAAAATCTTAACAATATTTTAGCGGGAGTAAACATTCATGTTTTAAATCACAGGTAACATGATTATAGATCGTAAATAACCAACTACTCAACCGAACGAAAATGCCGAGAAGTAAGAAATCAGTAACTGTATAAGCAGAAAGATCATGCAAAAATACCTCAAAAAATGTTATTGCCTTCTTTGCCCCTGCTTGCCCAGCTCTGAGTCCATGGGTCTGCAGAGAACCAAAGATAAATGAATACCTCACTCAAACATCAACACATTTGGATACGAACATAAACATCAAACAAAATACACATTCATCACCTCATGACCATCTCATAAAAACATGAGTAAGCTGAACTCACAATATCAAGTACTCATACATTTTATTTCAACAGCAACAATCCAATAACTAGCATATCTAGCTACACATACTCCATACAGATCGTACGCAATGGAGAACTGGTCCATGCACCTCCATTACTTTGGCACAAACATCATACCAATAAACTACTGCTTCAAATCCAACATTACCAGAAAGACATCCAACCGAACTTATAATTATCGCTCAATTCTCTCAAGCTGAGATCTCTTCACAAGTAACAGTTACAAAGTAACGAGTATTAACGAAATTGCATAACCATACACCAAAATTTCGCACTATATAAAAAAAATCCAGCCAAGGTTGACTTTCGTATCGACACAAGGAGCTTAAACCTGCGATTTACAAGCTTATTACGACATTACACTGATAAATCAAAGCTTCCGAATCCAGCATTACCATAAAATTACCATCGCTTCACCAGTGGCAAGTGGGAACAACAAAATCCATCAATAACGGCACAAATCAAGATATACTTATCGAACTTATAAGTATCTCTCAATTCTCTCAAGCTGAGATCTCTTCACAAGTAACAGTTACGAAGCAACGAGTTGTGACAAAAATTGCATAACCACACACCAAAATTCCGCACTATATCAGGAAAAAAAATCCAGCAAAGGTTGACTTTCCTATCTTCACAAGGAACTTAACTCTACGGATTTACGAGCTTATTACGACATTACACTGATAAATCCCAGCTTCCGAATTCAGCATTACCACAAAAATACCATCACTTCACCAGTAACAGTAACAAAATCCATCAATAACGGCACAAATCAACATATACTAACCGAATCGCATAACATACACCACGATACATCAAAATAGCCGATTGAACATTATATACCTGCACAAGGAGCTTATTACGACATTACACTGATAAATCACAGCTTCCGAATTCAGCATTACCATAAAGTAACCATCACTTCACCAGTAACAAATTAACAATAACAAAATCCATGAATAAGAGCACAAATCAACACATACTAATCGAATTGCATAACATACACCGATTAAACATTATGTACCTGCATAAGGAGCTTAATGCGGTCGAGCGGAGCGGTGACGCTCTTCGCGGCGGCACCGGCGATTGCTCCGGCAGCGAAGAGAGCGGCATCTTTGGGAACCATAGCGACGAGAGCCAACGGATGCTTGATGAGCTGAGCTTTGGTCGGTGAATGATCGGTGTGGTCCTCTCTCTTCTCCGAAAACGAGATAGAGGCGAAATTGGACCTTCTGACATTAGCGAGTGCGAAATTGAAGCGACATTCGTCTGGTTCGGGAGATGATTGTGAATGGAGACCTGGAATTGGGCGTAATATGAGCTTACAAGCTCGAGAATTGCCCATGGCGGAACGGTTGAGATAAGGTGTGGAGTGCTCAGGTTTGTTGGAGTGGTTAACTACACTGAAGAGGAAATGAAATGGAGGGGGGGTTTTTTCGGGGTTTTGCTTAATTTCGTACTCGGTTTTACAAATGATTTTTGGAAACTCGATTTTATGTGAGTTAAATATTAATTTCGTTTTATTTTTTTATGATTTACTATCATTTATTTAATATATCACGTTAAATTACGTGTCAACCATAACGTATGAAATTTTTCGTAATAAAGGTGTTCATTTTTGAGTTTCCATGAAGCACATTATACATGTGTGTATTGTGTTGTATGTAAAACATTAATTTCTTTCGTAGTATAAACTACACGCGAACTTTAGTAGTATAAACTACACGCGAATTTTAGTAGAACATTCATTTCAATTGTTTTGATGTCAATATGGTTGATGCCCATGTACTTTTGCATTGTTACCTTCTTAGGTAGTAAGAGTTGACATAAACATACTTCTGATTCGACTCTGTTTAGCACAAGTACAAACTTACTAGCTAGCTTATTAGCTCGATAAGCTTATTTTCGTAATAAACATATTATGTGAACACCTAGCTTGTAACTAATAAGCTTATCCAGGAACCTTATCAGAAAAATAAGCTAGCTGATTTGTTTTTGCATACCATATTTAGCAAATCAGCTACCTTATCAGCTAATTGATTTACTAAACACTTTTATAAAAATCAACCAGCTTATCAGCTACTCAATCAGCTAGCTTATCAGCTATCAGCTACCGGCTAACTTATCAGTTAATTTTGCTAAACGGAGCCTCAATAATTCTTTAGGAGAAACTAAAAGGCAGGTTAAAAACCTTGATCCCTTCTAGAAACATTCTTTGGTGTCCAATAGGCAATATGGAAGTGTTAAAACTTAAAACCATGCCTCCGACTGTAGTGTTAAAACCATGCCTCCGAAGTCCGATCCGAAGGACAACGTAATACGACCGAAATCGTATAATTTTTATTCTGGCCTTTCTAACAAACACAGTTTTCCATGGTAGATTAGAGTACCTAAAGACAAGCAATTACTTAACAAAACATCAAAACAGACTCATAAACAGAACATGAACTATGCTCTAGTTACTTTTGGCTGAAGCCATACACCTGAAACAAATTCTTTTCTCTCATGGAGCTCCATGCTAGGATTGTTGTCGCCATCACATGAAAATTCTGAGGTGTCTAATTTGTAATAGGCATGTCGATTCTTAACAAGCAATGGTAAGTTGATCCGATTTTGCTGTGATTTCTCTTTCACTCGAACAGCAAACGATGACGCATGACTGATGAAGAACGAATAATTACTAGGCAAAATTTCTCTTCCTTCCACCTTGAATAATTATGAACCGACTTATATAGGTTCACAAACTTCCCCTGAGGTCCGATGACAACTAGATACAGGTCGTGCTCGCAAGAAACAAGATACCCCTTTCGGTTATTGGAAAGGGGTTCAAACGAGCCAGGCAAATCCAAATCTAGCTCAAGCTTGGGCTCCCCAACATTGAGCTGGTAGTTTGTAAGTAGCCAGGCTTCCGTTTTGACACAGATAATGGAATTGGTTATCATGAAACACATGATTACAGCCATAGCACACAAATGTTTCTCCCAGATAACGTTCCGGCTATTATGATTCCACGTGTAGAGCCGGAATTATCATCGGCTGGGGCACCCATCATCAACTTAGCATTCCACCGACAACAATCGATTGGGTTTACCATCACAAACTACTAGCCGTCTCTTGTTGTTACAATAAATATTATTAGGTGATGTTACTCCTTGTTCCCCGTTAAGGAATAAGGTCCCGTCAATTGTTAGTGTAAATATGTATTATATTTATCCTACTATATTAATTATATATACATGTAGAATAAGTATTGTACACCAACTAGACTGTAGAATATTGAGTAAATCACACGCGCTAAGTGTGGTATTGTATTACTATTAAATAGGCAAAGATACATTGGATCATTACAAATATTGAAGAGATAAATAATAAAGATTACATACAGTAGTAGCCTAGACCATTAGGAGTCTGCTACAGAATGTTCTGGACTAATACCCCTGTCAAGCGAAGCGTGGGATTGATGCCAACGCGAAGCTTGGAACGAAGGAACTCAAACTGCGGTCGAGGCAGACTTTTGGTGAAAATGTCTGCAAGCTGCAAATGAGAAGGGACAAATGAAAGTGCGAAACGCGTCCAAATGCAAGTTCAAGATCTGAAAATGATAGTCAATATCGATATGTTTGCCCGTTTGTGCGCAATCGGATTTTGACTTAAAAACAATGCACTCTTATTGTCACATAGTAGTGTAGGGGGTTCGTGTGGGAGTGCATGAAGATCACGTAATAGGTAAGTAACCCAAACAAGTTCGGCAGCGGTATTTGCTAGAGCCCGGTGGGCTGCTTTTTAGCACACCAGGAAATAAGATTATCGCCAAGAAAAATAGAATAGCCATATGTAGACCGACGAGTGTCGATACAACAAGCCCAATCCGCATCCGAATATCCGAGTAAATGCGATGAGCTAGAAGAAAATGAAAGACCATAATGAAGGGTCCCTTTTACATAACGGAGTATTCTCTTAACTGCATGAAAATGGTCTTGTGTCGGATTTTGTTGAAATTGACAAACGGTGTTAACGGCATAAGCTAAATCAGGACGAGTAATTGTGAGGTATTGGAGAGCTCCGACGAGTGAGCGGTACAAGGTAGGATCATCAAAGTCATCACCAGCTAAAGATAATTGCTCAGAAGAGGCAAGAGGAGTGCGTACTGCCTTTGAATCAAGAAGCTGGGCACGAGACTGATAGAATTTCATCTCATCTAAAAGCTCGAACTTGTAGAGAGGTGTGAAATCTAGTCATTTATATTAATACTCCAATACTCCCCCGCACTCGTGGCCGATTTCAACCTCTTTGGGGAGGCCATTCGAGTGGAAATTTAATATGGGGTGGACAGCCAAAGGCTCTGATACCATGATAGAATTCCATCTCATCTAAAAGCTCGAACTTGTAGAGAGGTGTGGAATCTAGTCATTTATATTAATACTCCAATAGAGACAAAATGTCCCTGGCATATTTCGCCTGACTAAGAAATAAACCATCGGAGGTATAATAAACTTCTAAGCCCAGGAAATAACTCAAGCGACCAAGATCTTTAATTGCAAGCTCCGAGTTGAGACGGGAGATAAATCGATCCATAAGGCCTGAGTCATTCCCGGTTAATATAATATCATCCACGTAAACCAGTAAATACAGAAGGGTGCGTCCACGCGAGAAAATGAATAAAGAAGTGTCGGAGCGACTACAAAGAAAACCAAGGGTTACTAGAAAAGAGCTGAGGCGATGAAACCAAGCGCGCGGGGCCTGTTTAAGGCCATAGAGTGCTTTCTTGAGACGACATACATGTGATGGAAACCGCGAATCCACGTAACCAGGCGGTTGTTCCATATACACTGTTTCAGTCAGAACCCCATTGAGAAAAGCATTCTTGACATCAAGCTGGTGAAGTCTCCATTTCTTCATGATAATAATGGCAAGAACCACCCGAACCGTCGAAGCTTTAATAACAGGGCTAAACGTGTGAGAGTAGTCGAAGCCAGGAATTTGGGTAAATCCTTGCGCGACAAGACGAGCCTTGTGCCTATCAATAGAGCCATCCGATAAAAACTTGGTTCGATACACCCATTTTGACCTGACAACATTGACACCATGGGGTCGAGGAACGAGAACCCAGGTATCATTGGATCGAAGAGCCGCAATTTCGCTGTCCATTACTGCAACCCAAAGAGGCGACTTGATGGCAGATTTAAATCCTTTCGGTTCGGGGGACTGATGAACAGCAACTGCTAGAACCGTAAGAACAAAGTCCTTAAAAACTTTGGGACAAAACACACCTTTTTTGGCACGAGTGATCATCGGAGATGGCGGCATAGGCGGAGAGCACTGATGTGTGATCGGAGGTGGCGAGCGCGATTCTGTAGCAGCTGAGTGACCCGAGGAACTGGAAGAAGCTTCTGGCATGGAGATGGGTGAACCAAGCATTGACGAATCCGGCGTGAGAATATGTGTAGCGGCTGGATGAGAAGATGACTCACTGTCATTGCACAAGAGACATGGATCAGGTGGACTAATTTGCAATTGGGCTTGAGTATCTTTGTTGGTAGATGGGCCAAAGGTAGAAGCTGGCTGATCAAAATAATTTGAGAATTCCAGTGTGTCTTGTGAACGTTGAGTAGATGGATTTGAATAAGGAAAATGGAATTCATCAAATTGAGCATGTCTTGTGACAAATATCCGCGAAGTAGTCGAATCAAGACATCAAAAGCCTTTATATTGCGAGTTATAACCGAGAAAAATACATGGCAAGCTACGAGGGGAGAACTTATTAGTAGCATAATCCTGGAGACATGGATATACCCGACAACCAAAAGGACGAAAATTTTCATAGGATGGAGAAACACCAAAGACGAGCTCAAAAGGAGTTTTACCTTGTAATACTCGAGTAGGCAAGCAGTTAATAGTATACATAGCGGTACTGAAAGCTTCAACCCAATAAGTCATAGGCACCGATGAATTAAAAAGCATAACAAGTCCGGTTTTCGTGATATGCCGATGTTTGCGTTCAGCACGACCATTTTGAGCTGGTGTGTATGGACATGACATAATGTGGTGAATGCCACTGGCAACAAATAAAGCCTTTAACCTATTGTTAGTGAATTCTGTACCACCATCACTCTGAAAAACTTTGATTTTACGAGAGAATTGTGTCTCAACCAAGTTGCGAAATTGGACAAATACATCATAGAAGTCAGACTTAGCACGCAATGGGTATAACCATGTAAAACGAGAGAAATCATCAACAAATATCACATAATAACGAAAACCAGAATCGGCACAAACGGGGGCTGGTCCCCAAAGATCACAGTGAATTAAATCTAGAATCTGGGATGCACGTTTATTATTTTCCTGAAAAGATAAACGAGGGCTTTTGGCCTTTTGACAAGAGGAACAAATTCCCGGCTTGGGAAGCAATGAAGTAACTGACAAATGTCCTAACTTATGCAAAAATGAAATTGTATCAAAAGAGACATGTCCGAGACGTGCATGCCATAATTCAAACGAAGCACGGAGAGTCTTTTGCGCTAAAGCTGCCACCAATGCTGAAGTACCATGCTCCAATAAATAAAGACCGTTTTCACGCCTGCCGCGGGCGAGGATGGTTCCTGTCTTGCGATTCTGAATTGCAAAAGAGTGATAAGTGAAAAGCACATCAACTGGATAATCAGAGGTTAATTTGCTCACGAATAATAAATTTTTGGTAATATGGGGAACCACAAGCACATCCAGCAGATTAAGATTAGTAGTAGGAGACTGATTTCCAATATGAGAAATAAGTAGAGAGTTGCCATTACCAACTACCACACGTTCATTGCCAGTATATGGTTGAACTGAATCAAGAGTTGAAACGGCAGGGGTCATGTGTGCGGAGGCCCCGGTATCCATAAATCAATCGGCTTCCGAGAGATTTACGGAAGGAGCAGCAGCCGTGCGCTCATATCGTTGAGGACAAGCGTCAACACGATGTCCATCGGTGTGACAGATCTGGCAATGAGGTGGATGCTTACCATTGTTGCGGTTGGTAGAGTTATGATTAGAAGAGCGGCCGCCACGTTGATTATTGTTCTGACGGTTTCGGTGAAAGGATTGTTGGCGTGGGTGAGCAACAAAAGCAGCAGCTGGAGTCTGAGTTTGATTAGTGTCCATGGATTCTTGCAACATAACAAACTGCTCGGCCTTCGACCATAGGTTGCGAAAGGATGGGAGAGGGTCCATGAGAAAGTGTGAGGCACAAAAATTGCCAAGGGAAGGACCAAGGCCACGAAGAAACCAATGTGATTTGTCAGTTTCGTCCACGGGGCGCCCAATCGAGGCAAGTTGGTCCCAAAGAGATTTGAATTGGCGGCCATAGTCACTGACGGAACGGGAACCACGTTTGATAAGCTGGAGCTCGTCCTTCAGCTGGAGCTCACGAACCTTGGAGCTGTGACGGAATGTGAGAATGAGGGCATCCCAAACCTGTTTCAAGGTAGAGCAGCCAATAATTTATGCCAACGCTTCCTCCGAAAGCGAGGACTGGATCAAAAGTTTAACCGTCTGATCGGTTTCACACCAGGTCGTATATGCAGGATTTGGAGTAGGAATGGGATAGAAGGGGATTTTTTGTTTTTTTTTTTTTTTTTTTTTTTTTTTTTAATGTTTAACACAGGATCGATTTCTGTGATACCATGTAGAATATTGAGTAAATCACACACGCTAAGTGTGGTACTGTATTACTATTAAATAGGCAAAGATACATTGGATCATTACAAATATTGAAGAGATAAATAACAAAGATTACATACAGTAATAGCCTAGACTATTAGGAGTCTGCTATAGAATGTTCTGGACTAATATAGACTTCTACCTATAATTAATCTGGACTTCTACATATAATTAATCTAGACTATAAACTAGATTATTACTTATCACTAACAGTTAGGGCACAATAAGTAGTAGTTTCGTCATCATACTCGACAACATCGACATCAGCAAATCGTTTGTCCGGGCATGGTACGGATTCCCAATCAGCTAGTGAATCTTGAGTACACAACAAGAAATATGGACGGTTGTTGTAAAAGAAATAGACCTTATAGCATAGATCGTCTGTTGCATCCGACGACGTCGACTTGTTACGGCAGCTAACAAGGCACTTGAAGAAGCTTTCAAGCGGGTCTGGGAGAGAGGGTAATTGTAGGTGGACTAGTGAGTTTGGGTTTCACAAGAAGCATTCATAATTATATTAGTAGAGTCGAGTGGAGAAAATGGCACGAATGGTCCCAAAGTTTGGGGGTATTGGCGTACGCAGCGCATCGTTTGGGGTTTTGGCAAACTTGGTCCTGCTTTTCAAAAAATTTGGTGCGAATGGGACTTTTCGTCATTTTTTTACTTTGACCGCTGACATGTCAACAAGTCAATGGCGATTTGGACTGCCACCTCATGACTGAATTAAATAGAAAATGAAAATTATAACATAAAATGGAAAAGAATCAAAAAAAAAAAAAATATAGAGAAAATAGAAATTAAATTATAAAATTAAAAAAAAAAAAGATAAGAAAAACAGTAAAACATAAAACGAAATGACAATGACGAACAGTAAATCCTAGCTTGTTGACTTCTGAAAACGAAGATGATTTCTGAACGTCCTTGTCATTTCGTTTTATGTTTTACTGTTTTTCTTTTCTTTTAATTTTATAATTTAATTTCTATTTTCTCTATTTTCTTTTGATTCTTTTCCATTTTCTGTTATAATTTTCATTTTCTATTTAATTCAGTCATGAGGTGGCAGTCCAAATCGCCATTGACTTGTTGACTTGCTTGACATGACAGCAGTTAAAGTAAAAAAATGACGAAAAGTCTCATTCGCGTCAAATTTTTTGAAAAGCAGGACCAAGTTTGCCAAAACCCCCAAACGGTGCGCTGCGTACGCCAATACCCCCAAACTTTAGGACCATTCGTGCCATTTTCTCGAGTCGAGTGGTCTCATCGGTTTCATGTAAACTAGCCAATTCCCATCTCTGCTCGAACCTACACATAGTTTGCGATCAGTACTACTACTACTACCACCTTCTTTGCCTGATGATGATGAAGAAAACTTGCGAATGAAATAATCCAGAACTTGGGAGATCATCTTCTTACACGCAGCTGTACGTTTCTGGTCTGCTAATCTCTTAACACTAATATAAAATAAATAAATAAATAATAATACTCCCCTTCAGTAGAGACCTAAAGAGTAAAGACATAGTTAGTAGATTTAAATTAGGACTGGTCAATCAAATCCAAACAACGAAGTTCCTAGGCTGAAAGGGGAACCAAGCAGAAAATTCTAGTTTGCTATGTTCGTTAAGGTCGATGTTAGTGGTGAATAATTCTTTGGACAGTGGTTTAGATTGTACAACTTGCATTATTTGCTTTTCTAATTCTTGTTTGCATCTTCAAATTAAGTTACCGACAATATTATGTTACGAATAATATATTTTGGCGCAGAATACAATGTTAGAATTTACAATTGAATATACTATCTCTCAGTTGAAAAAAGTTCACATGAAAAATAAGATATTTAAAATTAAGTATTTGCTACATGCATTTTCAGGAGAGACGGTTTTTTAAAGTATGTATTTTACTTGTAAAATAAAATAGCCAGTGCATGCATTGCATGCGCTTTAGATATCTGCACGAGGCAACCATAACCCAGGATATTTGTCTTTGGGCTTTTGATGATAATATGGCTGGTCCAACAAGTCAAAACGCCTAATTTTATTAATTATAAGTATAATGTTTAAATATTAGTAACAATAATATTTTATTAATATTTTATGTCATTTCTATTTATTTATATACAAAGTCTTATGAAAAACGGTCTCTATCTAGAGACGACCTATGTTATCAATAAAATCATCCATGTTAATTATTAATTAAAATATCTATGTTGCTAATGAAATAAGTCTTGTTGTAATGTGAAAAAACACCAATGTTGAGAACATAAGTGTTTTGATTAATAACATCGATGATTTTTTTAACAATATAGATCCGTTCCTGGATAAATTATCTAGAGACCGTCTCCTGTCTCTTAGGAGACTTGCTCTTATTTATAATAATGTTGAATACTAAATTACTAGCTCAATGTGATGTGAGTTAAATAGTGACATAACGGGTTGTTTAGTTGCATGTCAAACAACGATTCACTGCACAACTCGATTTTAACATGTGTTAAGTTGTTTGGCAAACAGTCTAATAATGTTTCTGACTATTGCTATAATATTTGTCCATCTATTTTAGTCCTTCCGTAAAAGGTTAATTCTTGAAAAAGGCCAAATTTTCCTAAATATTAGGAAAGACCATATTCTCCCAATGCAAATGTTTGGCATGTTCATATAGATTGCACTAGTCTAATGTGGTATTTCCTATTACTAGACTTTCTCCTATACGTAGGATTACAAACATCCGTGAGTTTATGTGTAAAGACTTGGTGTGTTTGTTTGCAAATGCTTTAAAAAAAGTGTTTTTGTGCTCTTAAAGTAGAGAAATTCAGTTTTTTTGTGTTTTATATTACAACTTCAGCTACAACTTCTCCGAAAAAGCAGGTAACCGTCAGAAGCAGTGAAGGCGTTAAGCAATCCAATAGCTGCTTCTAACTGCTTTAAGCGATTAGTAACTTCTCCATTAAAATAAATTAACTCAATTATTTTTTTTCAAATATTAAAACTTTTGCTTTTATAAATTTAAGTTGCTTTTTAAATAATACGGAGCATATCAAAACATATGAACATTAATGAATTTTGCTTAAAATAAACTTTTAGCAAAAGCAAGTAAAAATTTCACAATCACCCGTAAAAGCCAGGGCCGAATTCGGGCATGTGCGAGGACGACCTCCGCACAGGGCCAAAATGTTTGGGGCCCATTATATATATGCAAATAATAGTCTTTTAAAAAAGTTTGTAAATATGATTCAAAATGTATTGTCCCCTCTAAATTTTTATGTTTTACTAGTTTGTTTGTATAGAATTCCATTACTATCTATGTGATGATTTATAAGGGTTGAAAAACTATCCTTCTATTCTAGTGAAACAAATTGTTCAAAATCGTTACACATTTAATTTCACACATTAAAAATATACTTAAACCATTCATAGGCGAAACATTAATTTTTTACTTTCACTTGAAATACAGATATTTGAAAACGACTATCAATTACTTAAATCGTTCATATTTATTTAAGGTGTACTATTAGTTTTTCACTTGAAATACAAATATTTGAAAATGATCAATTTAGGTGTTAAGCTCATCACTTTATTTTTATATATTAATTTTGTGTTAAGGTGTTACTTCTTTTTAAATTTATAGTTTGAACTTTTATTTTATTATAATTTAGAGTGTCTGAGTCAATATTAAAATTTGCACAAAGCCCTTAAAAACTTAAGTCGGCCCTAGTAAAATCATTTGTAAAGACACTAAAAAAACATGCCGTAATGTTTCTTTCATATCGAAGAGACACACAGCATCACATTATTCATTATTGCAAGTTAAATTAACAACACACATTACAACAATGCTAGTACACAACTTCCATAACAATTAAAAACCAAAAAAAAAAAAACAAAAAAACAGCAGCATCAAAAATTACAAAAAGAGTAAACAATCATTATTTCTGCTTTTCTCATTCTTGATTATAACCGCTTAACTTCACTGTAACCGCTACAGTTAAATTAGTTATATATATTAATAATACTAATGATTTTTTTCAGCTCAATTTAAAAAACGAAGTTCATCTTCTGATTCGTCTTCTGATAATGGAGTTCCTTAGGAATCTCAATTTAGTCATGGATTTCTTGTTCTGTGTCAACACTTTCCAGGGCGATTTGCGAAGGCTATGGACGTGCATAGCTAATGGTTGCAGGGAAATCAGTAATCGTGGCTTGCAGACGTGGATCTGCGTGTCGAACGTGTACAAGTCCGGTCAGGAAATTATCATCTCCGGCAGGAGGCTATGGAACTTTCTTTCAGATTCTTCAGATGGTGCTGAATGAGGCTATGGAATTAGTGGAGCTCCTGCTGAGCCAGCCGTCATAGACTTTGAAGCAGCTACTTTCTTTTCTCTTATACACTATTTCTACAGTTTTACAAGACCTAGTTCTAGTTGGTTAAAGCAGCTACTTTCCTATATTTGATGAAATTCTTTTAGATCACACAGTATTCTTGAACACAAATGAAATTCTTTTAGATCACACAGTATTCTTGAACACAATAATGAATTTTACGCCACATTAAAATCAAAATCACAACACACATTACAACATGCTAGCACATCAAATTCCATAACAATTAAAAAAAAAAAAAAGGAGCAGCAAAAGAAGAATTACAAAAAGAGTAAACAACCATTATTCAAAGAAAACGGTTTCCTTATTTTCAGCCAAAACTAATAGGGAAAATCTGGAAACTTTTAACCAATTTTATACACTAGTGCATAATCCAATCCAGTTCCATGTTGAGATGATCTGGATGATATCCTTCTGAATCCAATGCCATATTCTTTTGCTGCAGAACATCATGCAGATAGATCTTCTTTGCCAAACAGCATCAATTCTGCTGATCTTGATCCACTTTTCAATACAACATACACGACTAGTGTCATGCCGTTTAAAGTCTCAGGATTCCTTGCGAGCCATTTGAGTCTGCAAAGTCGAACAAGTGATCACGTTAAACTTTTAATTTTATTTGTTATAATGATATGCCACGGATGAAGTAACGCTCGATGCTTACTACTTGGCACTCTAAACACAAAAAAGCACGCCCCAACAATAACGTAGCAGAGCAGAAGAATCAGTCCCTTTAAGTAATGAGATGTTCCGTCCTGTAAATACACAAATTTTTCGATGATAAATCAATGAACGATCTTGAATTTGAGAAATGCATGGACATAAAGAAGAAGATAACATTACCTGCAGAGTGAAGGCTGTGACGAGAATAGATAAGGCCAGAGAACTCGTTTCAAGGATGCCAAAATTGAGGTCCATGTTAGTACCAATGATCCAGGACACTATGACACACAATGGGACCTGGAAATTTGGACGGGTAGCCAAAAGTTAAATAAATACTGAACTGTCGAATAGCCCAAGGAATTGTGAATAGATACTAATGTTCATAGGGTTGATAATCATACCACAAACATGGCGATTTGAGTTGCTGATCCTAAAGCTACACCAAGAGAGATATCCTGCATTTTTCGAAAAGAACATGATATCGTTATTTTAGTGATTCTACGGGAAAATTTATTTGGAAATAAGAAGAGTTGCTAAAGTGTGACTGACCAATTTGTTCTTGAATGCGAAAATGATAGCTCCAGCATGTTCTGCTGCATTTCCAACTATTGGCAACAGAATCACACTGATGAAGCTCACGGACAATCCCCACGACTCCGATGCATCCTGGTTTGATATTTCACACAATTGTTATTGATCATGTCTATAAACATTTGCAGAAGTATGTTATTCGATTCCTAAAATTTGGTATTTTTCTTACTTCAATCGTTTGAACGACAAATTCGGATAGAAGAGCTACCACACAGGTCATCAACACTAGCCAAATAATTCCACTCCAGAACCCAATCACAGCTTCATCATCATCTGCTATTGTATCACCGTCCTCCTCTTCCTGCATTTATGCGAATGCGGAAAGGTCACACACACACTTTCAACATGATATTCAACAAAATGATGTTTAGACTTTAGAACTTAGAAGCAGGATTCCAGAAGACTCACTTGTGCTTCAAATAGTTGTCGATGAGTCCATAGTTGGAACACAATGTATGCTACATATGCCACAATCATGATAATGCAACTCGCCCGCGACAGCTGAAGTGTACCAGCTTCTATCATTTCAGGCGATGTTCCAGCATACTTGAACATCAAAGGTAGCAATTGGCACAACAATCCCAACAACAACATTAAAGCATTGACATCGGCTTGTTTCTGAAATGCATTGCACCAAATTCATTTAGGCCAAATAGATCGTAACAAGTTTAAAATGTCACATGTCACATTTGAATTCGAGTTCTTACCCTGTCAAACTTCTGTTCTTTCGATATGTTAGCGATTCCGCCACATAACAAGGAGGTTCCTAGTACCAAAAGAAGGTTGGACAAAATTGAGCCCAACAGAGAGTACTTGACAACATCAACTTTGTGCTGAACCAAAGCAAAAATGGCTATAATCAGCTCTGTTGCATTGCCACATGTTGCATTTAGAAGCCCTCCAACTGCAATTATCACCCACAGGTATTATTTGTCCGAAAAGACAAGACTTAATTATGAAAACACCCCATGAGTAATTACAATCTTGTAAAAAAAAACCACACTCAGTTACTTTATAACATGTACACCCCCTACCTTCATAAGGTGACTTTTTCCGTCTCACTCATTCTTGACATATTCTTTTTCTCGTTCCACGTCCCGCTCATGCTTATACGTGTAATAATTGATTTAACAAACATTTACTTTTAATGCAATGTTACATATGCAAATACTATATCCAATTTGTATTCTAACATCATCATCAGTCCAATGGAACGATTTTCGGGGCTTTTTACGACTAAAAAGCCCAAAAATCTTATTAGTATAGAATTTTGAGGACTTTTTACCACTAAAAATCCCAAGAAACCTTTCGATGGAGTGTTTTCAAGGTTTTTCAGTACAACAAACTTGTGGCTTGTACTAGTGGACAACGTCTCTACTAACATGTATTGTGATTTGTGAGTTATGTCACTACAAGAGATTTGATCTTATGACTCTTTATAAGAGTCACAAAACTGAACTAAAAAGAGGCATTAAGATTAAGTCAAATAAGGTAAATAAATAGAACTAATTACGATTCTTAATTTGTACTTTAATAAAAAAATACGATACACCCCTTTTGCAATCCCTTTATTGTCTCTTATTAAGAGTTGTATTTTTTGAATAGGAGACTAAGGCTATGTTCTCTTCAACTGCAATTTTGTAAATTGAACTGAATTGTAATATAAAATATAATTAAGCTGAACTGAACTTAATGGAACATAACTGAAAAATCTTTCAGTTGAAGAGGACACAACCTAATTAAATCAAGTCTATTGCAGTGTGTGTCATGTGATGTCTAATTTTCGGACTTTTAGCGTGATGAAATTAACCTTGGTAGGGGACTAATAGTACTAGTGATGAATCATTAATAATAGGACCATTTTGCCAATATAAATTGAATTCTTTATGGGAGGGAATAAAGATAGATTATAAAAAATCGTCTTGGTTTGTGCAAAATCTGACACGTTAGGAGTCCTATTCCCTTTTGTCATGTTAGTGGAAACTTTTAAAGAGATAAAATTCGTAGTGGAACACTTAAAAAGGGAATATTCGGCAGTGTGCTAATCGCTTTCAAGATTTTAGCTTCAAGAGAATCACGATAATATTATTAAAACTTATCCCAAACAAATTATAAAATTCAAAAACTCTTATAATAAGAATATTCCCATGAGTTACCTGTTGGTCCTGTGTAGAATGCAAGCTGCCTGCAATTATTTGATAAAAAGTAAAATAGTAAAAAATCGTCAGAATCTGAAGAAAGAATTTTGAAATAATAATTAATGCTAATTAAATGCTTACTCTGTAAGAAAGCTGATTCTTTCTGCTAGAGGAGTCAGTCCAAGTAAGCTCAATGCAAACACCCATGGCTGTTAATCATATACACAATCATCAGTATCTGTATAATGTAATTAACTAAACATTCGTAAAATTAGTTAATAAGTTAATTAGTAGTAATTGATACTCAATTAGACTTCAGTCGTCAACATGATAATTTTTTAAAATAATATCATCAAGCTTATGAGTAAGTAGATTATAAGATGGTGTTAAACATAGACTAATAATACTATCTTTTAACACAATTTTATTAGTTCGATCATTTTATTTTTGAAAAATATTTTGAGAAAATTTAGTAAAAGGCTTGATTTTCCTATACAATAGAAAATACCACATTAGACTAGTGTAAACCATATAAGCATACCAAACAGTTGTATTGAAGGAATATCACATCAGACTAGTGTAAACCATATAAGCATACCAAACACTTGTATTGAAGGAATATGAACTTTCTTAATATTTAGGAAAATCAAGTCTTTTTCAAGAATTATACAAATATTTTATGTGAACACCTAACTAACTAGCCGCTAATATGCTTGTTTATGTAGCTTGTTTTTTAATAAGCTACACAATTTATTTTTACATATACTAACAAATCAGATAACTTATCACCTAATAATCCATAAAAATAAATCAGGTTATCAACTAGTAGTTTTGTTAAACATAAACTAAGGCTCTGTTCTCTCCAACTGAAAACTCCTTCAGTTTAGTTCAGTTCCGTTTAGTTCTGCTTAGTTATATTTTATACTACAATTCAGTTCAGTTCAGTTGAAAAGAACAGAGCCTAAGTGATTACAAGTTCGATGGTAAGAGTTTGAGGAACATAAACATAAACATACGATAGACAAACCATTAAAAAATAAAAGTTCGAGGAACTTATATAGCCGATATGATGGTGCTAAACCGAACGCACATAGACATTAAATTGATGACACATGTTCTCACAAGTCTCAACAACTAGAACATTGTAATGACAGAATTAAATCAGGCGATAAGACCAATGCAGGAGAATCAAGAAAGAACAAGAACTCACCTTTCCAAAATTGCAATAGTAGGCAACAATGGCGAACGGAATAGCAATAAACAAAACCGCAAGCTTGGTACCCAACAAAACCTCTTGCAAATTAGCCAGAAAGTTCCTCAAAAACCCGACCGGAACCTTCGAAACAAGTGTAAGATCCGATTTCTTCCGTAGAGAAGAAGAAGACATGTTATGTGCAGTTCTGCCATGTTTCATCTCCTTGTTTAAAAGCTTGATGTTCCCATTCTCCAGTAGCCATGACCTCTCATCTGCAGCAGCATGAGATGCCATTTTCTTCTTCTAATTTCAAAAGAGAATTACTTTTTTTTAGGAAATTAAGGATAAAAAGACGGACACAGTAGCTGAAGCTGAGCTAGTGTGTCATAACACGTATGAGATGAAGTGTTGGTTTCTCGTTGGAGTTAATGTGCGTTCGTGTCTCTATATATATACACTATCGAATCAGACTCAATTTGAATTGAAAGTTTTAAGTTTTATGTTTGATATTGAATTGTGATTTTGATAGGATTTAATTATTAATATTTTAGTTTTGAAGTTTTAAACTTTGGAGTTTACGTCGAGTAATGTAGAGCGAAATGCGAAAATCTGGTTAAATTCAACTCAGAATCAAGAAAACTCAACTCGAGTCGATAGCCAAATACGGATAGCAGATTTGTATTTTTTCAATCAACAAACTCAAAGTTAAACTACAAATTAATCTCAATATGAAATGATAAGATGTTTAATTAAATTATACTTCGTATATGAAATTTTACATGTTAAAATTTTTAAAATATAATTTAATAAACAATTTATTCAACTATAGTTTAAAATTAATTTGTAGTCAGGATTGAATCTTGACTGTAAAACTGCAGGAGTAAGTTTCTTGAGGAAAGGTCTTTAGATAACTTATCTGTTAGACTATGTAAATATTAGAATAGAATATTTAGTATAGTTAGTATTATAGTAGAATTCCTAATCCTAGTTGAGTTATACTATTGTCTTGTAACTAGTATATATATTGAATGAAATCAATAGAAAGGGTCATGGACTCATATTCTTTCATGGTATCACATTAGGTTCGATTCTCTTCCGCTGCCTAATCAACAATACCGTGTCTCTATATTCTTTCTCATTCACCTTTCTGATAAAGCTCTGATCGCTAGTCATTCCGTTTTGTTTGCTAGCGATCCTCTCTACAGCTTCCTCCAAAATCCGTTTATTTGTCTGAAGTTCGCAGATATGACTAACGGTACCTCCTCTCCCCAAGCAGCTTCGGCTACCTCCACCTTCCACCCAGCCCTCACGGTTTCAAATATCCGCAACCATGTTCCAATTATCCTTGATATGGAAAATTCGCAATATGGTACCTGGGCTGAGGTCTTCAAGATTCATGTTCGTTCTCACAAAGTTCTACTCCATATCCTCCCTCCTCCTAAGGATACGGTTATTACTCCTCCTACCATGGCGGAAGAAAAAGAACTTTGGGATACCGTTGATGCAACTGTGCTTCAATGGATTTATATGACGATCTCACTAGATTTGCTAAACACCATCATTGAACCCGATGCTACTGCTATGGAAGCTTGGAATCGATTTAAGGATATTTTTCAAGATCACGAGACGTCGCGAGCAATTACTCTTGGACAGGAATTTGCGACTACTCGCATGGAGGATTTTCCTAATGCTAATGCAACTTGTCAACACCTTAAGAGCCTTGCTGATCAACTGAAGAATGTTGGGGCTCCGGTTGATGATCACCGCTTAGTATTACAGTTGGTTTCTGATCTTACGGAAGCTTACACATGTGTTGGAACGCAGATATGTCATGCGAATCTGTTACCGAAGTTCTCTCAGGCTCGTTCTTCTCTCTGTCTTGAGGAACGAGAACTCCAAGCTATGGCATCCTCTTCTTCCTCCGGTGCAGCTTTGATTACTTCGACCCAGGATATGCATTATGTCAATTTTGCTCAACCCAGTCCACCTGGACAGGTTAACAAACGCAACAAGCAAAGGAAGAACAATTCTGGCGCGCCTACTGCTACGCCAGGCTGGGCTCCACCGCCCAGTCCCTTCCCCGCCATGCCATGGGCAATTTTATCTCGCCCAACAAGTGCAATATATACGCCCTCAGCATGGAATTTTGGGTTCTCATCCCAATTCGCACGCTTACATGGAGTCGATCACTACAAAAAATCTGGCTTGTAGCGACGGATAGATCCGTCGCAACAGGCCATCTATCCGTCGGCCCAGCTCTGGCGACGGATAGAAAATCCGTCGGCCCCCTGGAGCTCTGGCGACGGATAACAATCCGTCGTCCAATTCGCGACGGATTGACCAATTTTTTTTTTTTAAATTGATAATGGGGCGACGGATAGATTCTATCCGTCGCCCCATTTCTATTTTTTTAAAAAAAATTAAAATCCGTATTCGAATTTTTATATTCGTATACGGATTAATTCGTATCCAATTTGTATTCGTATACGAGATATTGATTTGTATCCGTATACGGATTAATTTGTATTCGAATTTTTATATTCGTTGTATTCGTACGGTGTGGTGGTGGTGGGAGGAGAAAGGTGGTGCGGTGGTGGCAGTGGTGGTGGCAGGGTGGTGGTGGTGCGGTGGTGGTGGGAGGAGGAACGGTGGTGGTGGTGGCAGGGTGGTGGTGGTGGTGGAGGAGATGGTGGTGGTGGCAGGGTGGTGGTGCGGTGGTGGTGGGAGGAGAGAGGTGGTGGTGGTGGTGGTGGTGGAGATGGTGGTGGTGCGGTGGTGGTGGGAGGAGAGAGGTGGTGGTGGTGGTGGTGGTGGAGATGGTGGTGGTGGTGCGGTGGTGGTGGGAGGAGAGAGGTGGTGGAGGATGGTGGTGGATGGTGGAGATGGTGGTGGAGGAGGAGGTGGTGGTGGAGGATGGTGGTGGATGGTGGTGGTGGATGGTGGGAGGAGAGAGGTGGTGGTGGTGGAGATGGTGGTGGAGGATGGTGGTGGTGGAGGAGAAAGGTGGTGGAAGGAGAAAGGTGGTGGTGGGAGGAGGAGGAGAGGAGAAGTGGTGGAGGAAAGGAGGTGGTGGAGTAGATATATGGTTTTTTTTTTAGGCTTTTAGCGACGGATAGATGGTTTTTTTTTTTTTTTTTCCGGCTATAGCGACGGATAGATCTATCCGTCGCTAAATTTTTTTTTTTTTTTTAGATCTGGGTCAACTCTCTGTAGCGACGGATAAACTTATCCGTCGCTCTGTAGCGACGGATAAGTTTTATCCGTCGCCAAACGGTATCCGTCGCCCCGTTTGGCGATCCGTCGCTACAGGGGCGACGGATAAAATCCGTCGCCCCTTTCCGTCCCGTTACAGCAGAATTCTTGTAGTGGATGTCTTCGCAGGGTCCGTATGCTTCGACCGTGATTGAGTCGGTAATGCATACGATGTCGTTGCAGCAACCGGATCTAACCTGGTACATGGATACTGGAGCTACTTCGCATTTGACATCCGCCAAAGCTTCTGATCCATTGCAATCTGGATTGCAGAATCCAGTTCCGCATCCAGATTCTGATCCTTCACCCCAACAAGCCCCTCCTCCAATCCACCCTTCACCCGACCAACACCTTCGTTCCGGTGATAGAAAAATATAGCAGGTTGGCATTGATTGTGGCGAGACTTTTAGCCCGGTGGTTCAACCAGCGACGATTCGTACGGTTCTGAGTCTTGCTTTTCTTGCTTTGTCTAAGCATTGGCCTATTCATCAGCTGGTTTTCTTTGCAGATTATAGGGACAGTCTCAACATGTTTCCACCTCCCGTTTCGACTGCGGGGGAGTGTTAGACTATGTAAATATTAGAATAGAATATTTAGTATAGTTAGTATTATAGTAGAATTCCTAATCCTAGTTTAGTTATACTTAGTGTTGTAGTAGAATTCCTAATCCTAGTTGAGTTATACTCTTGTCTTGTAACTAGTATATATATTGAATGAGATCAATAGAAAGGGTCACGGACTCATATTCTTTCATTATCGATGACGGACTACATTGTTAATAAAAAAATTCCTGTTGTTAATTACCATATGTTCTCTTCGTCTGAACATAACTGAACTGAATTTATTTGTAGTAGAAAAAACAACTAAGCAGAACTGTACTGAACTGAATGAATATGAACTGAAATTAATGAGTTTTTCATATGAAAATAACAGATTCTTAGTCCAGACATATTGTTAATCATTAATTTTTTTTTTGCACATAACAGAAACGCATTGGGAAAGTATAAATTATTAATGCAGGACTCAGGTATAAATATGTTGTAAGTACATATGGCGAGCTTCCGGGAAGTTTCCTGATTTTGTACATTATCTTAACCTCCAAAAACAGAGTATGTTTGTTTGTTTTTTTTTAAGAATCATTTTCACTTGTTTTTAATGCTCGCCTTATTTTTCGTTCCTCTTCTATTTGTGATTTGTGAAGTGAAATACGTCAAATATCTTACCCGCTAGTGTACCTTTTGTAAGATCGACTTCAGAGGTAACAGTAAATTGATAAAGGTTTGAACTGATAAAGTGAATGATCAGATCGCATATTAATTCAGTTAAAAGTAGAGGTGGTATAGTTAAGCTAAGCAATTCAATGGGTAATTCATGGGGTTGCTCAATATAAAATACTATAAAATATGAAATGAATTATCATGAATAATAATATATTATGCGGATTTATGTATGCAAAGTTGGAATACGAAGTGTGTGGAGTTTGTCTTTGAGAGGAGCCCCATCACTTCTTATCGAATGTAGACGTTCCAATTAAAACATTAGTGAATTGGTTAAATGGCCAAAATAATAGTGACCCATGAACAAATCTAAAATGTACTTAATTTATTATCGTTCATTCATTTCCTTATATTGATTTTTATACCGACTCACGTCTTAGCAATTTTCAACTCTCTAATAGCTATGCAAATTCGTTATGTCTCAGATTTCGTCTTGGATTGATTCCTTGTCTTATCTTTATTACTATTTCCCTACATTTTTTTTCAAATAGTAAAATATATTAATAATATCAACACAAAATATTACATGATCACAAAAATGCTCAAACAATTCCATACCAAACTATTTTCCTAACTTGACATACGTTCTTCACTAAAATGATACTACTGATCAGTACTCATTATTTTGGCCCATTATGTACAAATTCTACGACTCCATTTCCTTATGCTCAATTCTCTAATCATACCTTATCTAGTTTATACACAACTCATATATTATAATGCCAATTTACTTCTAAAGTTGGGATACGAAGTTGACGGAGTTCGTCAGTGAGGGAAGCTACTACCACTTTTATCAAAAGCATGGACTGTGTAATTACATGTGTCAGTTAAAATTCAATTAATTAAAATTGTTTTAGTTCTCCTTTTTAGGAAAAATAACGAAACATTACAAAATGATTAAGACTCTATTCTCTTCAACTGCAATTTTCTGAACTGAACTGAACTAAACTCTAGTATAAAATATAATTAAGCTGAGCTGAACTGAATTAAATGAGTTTTCAGTTGAAGATAACATAGCCTAAATGGGGTATTATAAGAGTGGTTCATATGAATTAAACAAGAATGCAACGTATACTTATTTTATCGTTCACTCATTTATTTCCTTATAAGAGTATTGTTTCTTATACCGACTCACATTTTAGCAATAATCAACTCTTTATGTACAAATTCTACCATTCTCCTATTTCGACTTCGATTCCTATCTCTTATCTTTATTCCTATTTACCTAACTTGACACGACACATTCTTCACTAAAATGATACTAATTATTTTGGCCCATTATATACAAATTTACCATTCCTTTTACTTGTGTTCAATTTGCTAATCGGATCTTCTCTATTACAAGCCTAACTTGGCCCACACTAGTGTTAGGCCCATAGCAGTCCTGGTTTACCAATGATTAAAAAAAAAAAAAGAAAAAAAAAAAAGAATGAAGTCATTCTAGTGAAAAATGTGGAGAGTAAGCATATATCTAAATTGATGGCTTTCTTTCTTCAAAAAACCTTATAAAAAACTATATATGTTTGGTAAAACTAAGTGATAATATGACTGATAAGGTGATTGTCCACTGATAATGTGACTGAAAGATTATAATGTAACTTACTCTAAGGTAGTTAATATTTGATATTAATGAAATAACTTATTCGATCAACGTATTTTACAAATTGACTAATATGTTATACGTTATTTAATATAAAGAAGGAAAAACAACTTATAAGATAACTTATTTTCTTATAAGGTACATGAACTGCATTAGTATTATTTAAGCTACCTTATAAGGTGATCGAACAAATTTATTTTAGTCAAACCATCTTATTTTTGTCAAATAAAGTGATTTGACTTATAACTTACATTATGAGTTGTTGTCAAAACATACATTAAGACTATGTTTAATTTGGCAAAACTAGTTGATAGCTAGGTGACTGAAAATTGATAAGGTGTATAAATCTCACTCAAATCGAATAAAAAGTATCTAAGCATCTCAATTCGCCTGGTTTAAAAACACTTGCATTCCGTAACTACATGACTACATCCCTAATGTTATACTAAAACGTTATGAACGGCAAAGTACTCATCGACATGGACATGCATGGCCGAAATTTGAACAGGGAGGCCGGTAGCAGTCGAATTCTGTTAGCCTACCTATAGTAAAATTGGGTACGACTGCATGTGACTAAAAAACAAGTACACGTCCATGTACCATAGTGTATGAAATTTCCAGGAAGTTTCGCAATGTGGTACAACATGCGTACGGTTCATCTATATCTGTACGCAACCGGACTAGAATCTCGATTTCATAATATTTTTCGATTTTTTAAAAAACAGAGATGTTTGATATTTTTTTGAGACATTTTGATATTTTTCAAAACTAATCGTAATATTTTCGAAATAAAATGAAAACTTATGAAGTATGACGTGTTTAAAACAGTTTTGAATTCCAAAATTGAAATCATTTGAAATTCTCGTTATGTTTCCGTGAGATTTAGAATTATGCGCAACATTAAAAATGCTAAAATATCTGCAACAAAGTAACTTCCGGATCATAATTGAAGTGATGACTCCATATCTTTGGTCATCTTACTATTTTTAACAAATGAACTTGGCTAGATTGTTTCACTCGTAAAAGTAGCAGTAACCAATTCCAACAGATTTTGTAATTTCAGAAGGTCCTTTATGTCACAAATTAATTAACACTTGGTTTAATTCAGTTACAATTTGTTCCAGGTTATTTAATTAAGCCCAGAACATGTACATTAGCTGTTTATGGAACAATTGCTCAAATTAATCATTTAGATAACTTACACAACGTCCCATCAATATATAGTCCGGTGGATTTCCGACTAGCTGGGCTGATGCTCAGTGATTGAGCTCAAAGTCTAGGGTTGAGCCGCCATGATCAAGGTGACTCGTGGATAGGGGCTCGGTTTGGTAAGAAAAAAGAAGAAAAACGTTATATTGTAGGGGGGGCACCCTTTTGTAGGAGTATGTTTTCGCTTAGGCTAGGGTGCTTTTTTCCAGAGTCCGCCCATGCTCAAGTCCATATCGCTCTTGACCTGCAGAGTATCATGAGTTACAGAATTATGCTTACTTGAATTACCACGTAACCAATTAGTTTGCTTCTATTACTATCAAACTAGCTAAACCGGAGAGGTCCAAATCGAATCTCTCATCCTAGTTCAGCTACGGTTAACTTTCTTCGCGACTTGTCATAGACTTGTCTATGACAAGTCGGCGGACAATTAAGTCGGATATAGGGTATAAACCCCACCCACTTGTATAAATGTATGGAGCCAAGATTAGATGAATAATGCCCCTTCGCAGACTTGAAATTGCTCCACATAAATGTTCTCCCTCTTTTTTCCTTCAAAAATACTTTTTAAAAAAAAAATTTGGAAGAAGTTGCAGCCACTTAATCGAGAAAGATACATACGGATGAGATGATGATATGATCAGTGTTCATCACTTGTTTGTTTGGAAACGCTAACATACCATAACAGCAAGCAACGTGAAAGTCTCATGGGCTGACGGATCCATATCCTTTAAATGTGAACTGGATCGATCTAACATATGGTCCACACAAGCAAAATTTAGAATTCCCAATAATCTTGCCCTAATGTACAGATCTGACCTTCTTTTTCCATTTCTGGTTAATTTCTTTGATCAGTTTTAATCTCTACAAACTTCAGACTCTTATATATGGGAGATTTAGTGTGGCGGTTAAAGAGATTGATAACACTATCCATGTCAACAAGGTGCACATTTCTTTTCGAAAATTCATCCATAATATTATTTTTTTGAATAATTCCAAAGTTAAGTGTGATTGATCTAGAACAATTTTAGGATGAGAGGATCACTGGCACGCACGTGTAATGATAAAGTGCGTGAGAAATGACATATATTGGTATAACGAGGCCATCATATCATTCTGAGAGCAGTACTCCAGGAGTAACCGCACAGATCCAAAATGATCGGGTATCGATCGATTAGTGGTCGAACCGTTATATTTAGATAAGTCGATTCAGTTTATATTCTCTTTAATTTCTTTCATGAGAAATATACGTACAATTAAGAGCACATAAGGCTAATTGATTTATGTTCGATGATTAATTTACTCCGTTCGTTTCTTTTATTTGTCTTGCTTTTTTTTACACAAGAATAAGGGACAAATAATTAATCATCTATGCATGGGTAACATATATATACATACGTAGTTACGTACATATCTTTGGTTTGGTATCCAACATTTATCGGCTCGTATCATTTTACATTCTCTTCTATGATTCTCTATCACTTATCATCATATTCACAAGAATCACACTATCACAGGAATATCTATTTTTCTCATCCCATAAGGACAATAATTATTTAGATATATTTTAACCCGATATATGTCTAAAAATAATTGAGAGGCATGACTCATGCATATTCTCTATATCTGCCAAACTTGAGTTGTTTCAGCGAAGCTTCCTATTTCGGCGGATTCAGAATAGCATTTATTTCATTCCGGACAGAATCATCGATAAAATTCCAATTAATCTAAAAGTTCGAACTTGTACCATGATAGAATTCTCATCTAAAAGTTCGAACTTATAGAGATGTGTTGAACATATTCATTTTTTCAAAGTAGTATATATATTATTATAATAATAATTCACAAAGTTTCACTAAGTTTATAATTCAATTTAAATCTCATTCGTTGATCTTACTTATTCAATTTAAATCTAGTGCGTACATATGTCATTGTTTAAGTAGAAGGTGCAGGGTTCGAATCTCATTGGCGTAAGTTTATCCCTTTTATTTATTATTTTTAAATGTTTTCAAAAATCACATATTCATTGATTTATATAAAAACCCTTAATACACGTAGTGTGTTACGTAAATGCTAGTGTATTAATATTCCGCTAGAAGTTTCTTTAAACAAGGACGGATTCATAATTTGAAGTTGGGGACGAATCTTATCCTTTGATTCCTTGTAGTTTCAAAATTTTAATCTTAAAATATGTGTCGGGGCGTGAAATTAAAAGTTTTCCGTCCTCCACCGGCTCACCCTATATAATATTGTTACAACGTCCCTAGATAAAAATATTTTTTGAATTCGTCTCTGGGTGCAGTCAGTTGCCAGTTGTGCCACCCTCTACAGGATTGAGTTGTAGTTTTTGTGAGTGAACAAAAAATGAATAGAAATCTCTACTAAAATGTGTGAACAATCTGTGGAGTAGATTGAATTGAAGGTATAGAAGATTAAAGAAGAAGAAGATTTTTGTTCTTGATTCTGTTGTGAGTTTGAAGAAGGAAGATAGAAAAACGTAATAAGGCGCATGAAAGCGCGTTTCTACTTAATCCGAGTGATGTGTCGATTTGTGATTGGATGAAGCCACGTGAAGTGAAGTAAGAAGGCGGAGAGAAAAGAGTATAAGTAGAATAACATTTCTACTATACCACATTACGTTTTCTTCCATTAACAGAAATAACTGTCATCATCTTCTTCATTTTTGTTCTTCATTTTTCGTTCTGTTTTCTCTGCAAGTTTCCTTGATTGGCGCTTGTTGTAATCGACATTGTTGATCAATAAAGAATCTCTTATTACTCCCGTGGATGTAGGCATTTGCTGAACCACGTAAAACTCTTGTGTCAATTTCTATTTGTCTGCATTTAGTTTAATCGGAGAATTGTGTTTGTTGATCGGAATTGGAGAATTGTTTGCTATCATCGGAGTTATTCGCAACAATTGGATCTTGAGTTTGAAGCAGAAATTCTTCTCACATAAGATGAGATCTGACATATCAGTTATTGATCAACTTGATAAATTCAATAAGATGTGAATGGATCTTGAGTCTTTAGATGTGAAGGTTGTTGAAGATGATAAGGCAGTGATATTGTTGAGCTCATTGCCTAAAAGTTATGAGCATTTTATTGATGCTATAGTAATGACAAAACCAGATGATCTCAAGGCATATGATGTTGATAAGGCATTGAGAAACAAGTTAGATCAGAAGAATGTTGGTAATCAACATGAGTTGTCAGCTGAGAGTTTATCAATCAAGCATGCCTGGAATAAGAATCAAGCTGTAAAGAACAAGAAGTTCAAAGCTCAGAAAGATGTTGGGAGTGGAGCTGGAGATAACACTGAGAAGAGGAAGTGTTTTCACTGCAAGAAGCTTGGTCATCTAAAGAAGAATTGTTTTCTTCTCAAGAGAGAGAAGAGGAATGCAGGATTACAAGATCAAGGTGGAGCACCTACAACAAATCTTGCAGAAGCTTCTAATGCCTATGATGAGGCTGAGGTGCTCTCTATTACTGATTCTAGTTCTGGCTTAAAGAGGATTTTGGATTCTGGTTGCTCCTTTCACATGAGTCATATTAAAGATTGGTTTGAGAATTTTAAATATGAGCACAGTGGTAGTGTTTTGCTTGGAGATGATCATGCATGTGCAATTATGGGAACTGGTAATGTCAGGATTAAAATGCATGATGGAATAATTAGAATTCCACAGGTGTGAGGTTTATACCTGATTTAAGGAGAAATATTATATCTCTTGGTACTCTTGATAAGATGGGATATAAATATGGATCAGAGAGAGGTGTAATGAAGGTGTTTAAAGGTGAAGTACCTGTCATTAAAGCTGATCTCAGGAATGGTTTGTATTATCTTCAAGGAGAAGTAGTTTCTGGTGTGTCAGGTGTTGTAACTACTGCATCAATGAATGATAAAACTCAATTGTGGCATAAGAGATTAGCACACATACGTGAGAATGGTTTCAGAGAGCTAGCTAAACAGAATTTGTTGTGTGGAGATCAAATCTCAAAGCTTAATTTCGGTGAGAATTGTGTACTAGGGAAAGCACACAAGTAAAGCTATGATACAGGCAAACACACCACTAAAGCTATTCTTGATTATGTGCATTCAAACCTATGGGGACCTGCTAGGGTTGAAATACTGAATGGTGGAAGATACTACATGTCCATTATTGATGATTTCTCCAGGAAATCTTGGGTTGTGATATTAAAGTTCAAAGGTGAGGCATTCACTAAGTTCGGAGATTGGTTATGTTAAGTTGAAAATCAAACTAGGAGAAAATTGAGATATCTCAGAACAGATAATGGCTTAGAGTATATATCTATCAAGTGAATTCAATGAGCTCTTCAAATCTAAGGGGATTATCAGGCACAGAACAATTCCCGTTACACCACAACATAATGGAGTTGCTGAGAGGTACAACAGAACAATACTTAAAAGAATAAGATGTATGTTGATCAGCCCAGGGCTTAGTAAAAGATTTTGGGGAGAAGCAGCTAATACTGCTTGCTATCTTATAAATAGGAGTCCTACATCTGCTCTAAAGTTTAACACCTGAAGAGATGCGGTATGGTCATGCACCTGGTTATGATCACTTAAAGATATTTGGTTGCCTTGGTCTGGTGCATGTCAAGCAAGGCAAGCTTGATGCTAGGGCTCTGAGATGTGTATTTCTTGGGTATCCTACTGGTGTTAAAGGGTACAAACTATGGGGTATAGATCAAAAGAAATGCATACTGAGCAGAAATGTAATTTTCAATGAAGAAATCATGCCACTCAAACCTACAGATGGAGCTAACACTGAGTTACTTGTGTCTCCTATTGATGAGGCATCTAATGGAATAATCACTGACCAAAATCATGATGATATCAAGGTTGAGGTCTCCTATTGATGAGGCATCTAATGGAGTAATCACTGACCAAAATCATGATGATATCAAGGTTGAGGTGGAGCCTATCAATGACACACAGGATTCTGACACTCAAGTTTATGATGAAAATGACATATCTACAGGTGATATTGATCATTCAAATCATCAGCTCACTAAGAGAGCAAGAAGATCAACTAGACAGGCACCTGATATGTTTGGTTTTGGTAGAGTTGGTAAATCTTACATGACTTCTTATGCTCTGAGCATAGCTGAAGATATGTGCTACCCTGAACCAAACAGCTACACAGAAGTTGTATCAGGAAAAGAGAAACATCATTGGCTAAATGCTATTAAAGAAGAGCTTGAGTCTTTATACAAGAACAATACATGGAGTATTGTCTCAGCACCTAAGAATTCAAAGCTTGTGGGATGTAAATGGATATTCAAGAAGAAAGATGAGTCTGCAATTGGTGGATCTGTGAAATTTAAAGCTAGGATGTTGCTAAAGGATTTACTCAAAGAGATGGAATTGCTTATAATGAAATCTTTTCTCCAGTTGTGAAGCACACTTCAATCAAGATTTTACTGTCAATTGTTACTCAATTTGGTTTATATCTACAACAAATAGATGTGAAGACAACTTTTCTTCATGGAAATCTTGAAGAAGATATATATATATATCCATTATTGCTTGGACAAAGTGAATAATGCAATCACTAAGGCTTGTTTACTCAAGAAATCCCTGTATGATCTCAAGCAATCTCCAAGGCAATGGTATAAGAGATTTGATGAGTTTGTTATCTCTGTGGGGTTTATGAGGAGTTGTTATGATAGCTGCATCTATCAGAAAGGTGATCAGAACACAGGTTTTCTATATATGCTACTCTATGTTGATGATATATTGATTGTTGGCAAATGCAAGTCCATGATTGATCAAGTTAAAACAGATCTCAATAAAGAATTTGAGATGAAGGATCTTGGATATGCTAAGAGAATATTAGGCATGGATATCTGCAGAAGCATTGATCATAGTGTTACTACACTTACTCAGATGAGCTATTTGACTAAAGTGTTGCATGAATTCAAGATGCATGAGTCTAAACAAGCATCTGTCCATATCAGTCAAAGTGTTAAAGTCTCAGCTGCACAATGCCCAATCACTGAAGAGGAAATTCAGAGAATGGAGTCAATACCATATGCTAGTGCTGTTGGTAGCATTATGTACACAATGGTTTGTTGCAGGCCTGATTTGGTTATGCAATGAGTGTTATAAGCAGATTCATGAGCAATCATGGATATACTCATTGGAAACAGTTAAAGGTGTATTGAGATTCTTAAAGGGAACTGCAGATCATGGATTATATTTCAAAGTTGCAGAGAATATTGATCAACCATTAGTAGGATATATGGATGCAGACTTTGCTACTAATCCAGACACAAGAAAGTCTAACACAGGGTATGTTTTCACTCCTTATGGAACAACAATCAGCTGGAAGAGTTCTCAACAGTATGTGGTGGCCTTATCTACCACTGAGGCAAAGTTTATTGCACTTACAGAAGCAATCAAGGAGGCTTTATGGCTTAAAGGCTTATTTAAGGAGCTTGGTTACAATCAAGATTGTGTTACTATTTTCTGTGACAATCAGAGTGCCATTCAGCTAGCAAAACATCAAGTGTATCATGAGAGAACTAAACACATTGATAAACACATTGATGTGAGGTTATATTACATCGGAGATGCCATTGCTAAAGGAAGCATAAAGGTGGAGAAGATTCACACTTCTGTGAACATGTCAGGTAGCTTGACAAAAGCTGTGCCAATTGCTAAGTTCCAGTTGTTTTCTTCCTTGATGAAAGTACATAAAGGTTTGCTCCAACCTTAAGGAGTGTTTTGAAGCTAATCAGAGAGGAATTCAATCTAAGGTGGAGTAGATTGAATTGAAGGTATAGAAGATTAAAGAAGAAGAAGATTTATGTTCCTGGTTCTGTTGTGAGTTTGAAGAAGGAAGATAGAAAAACGTAATAAGGTGCATGAAAGCGCGTTTCTACTTAATCCGAGTGATGTGTCGATCTGTGATTAGATGAAGCCACGTGAAGTGACGTAAGAAGGCGGAGAGAAAAGAGTATAAGTAGAATAACGTTTCTACTATAGCACATTACGTTTTCTTCCATTAACAAAAATAACTGTCACCATCTTCTTCATTTTTTGTTCTTCATTTTTCGTTCTGTTTTCTCTGCAAGTTTCCTTGATTGGCGCTTGCCATAATCAACATTGTTGTTCAATAAAGAATCTCTTATTGCTCCCGTGAATGTAGGTATTTGCTGAACCACGTAAAACTCTTGTGTCAATTTCTATTTGTGCGCATTTAGTTTATTCGGAGAATTGTGTTTGTTGATCGGAATTGGAGAATTGTTTGATATCAATTGGAGTTATTCCCAACACAATCCAATACATGTATTTAGTGCAATTATACCAGTTGGTCCATGAAAATGTAAGGAGACCATGTGATTGGCATGAGCTATATATATCAGAAATACTGCAACATAAAAACAACTATGTGTTGTTTCCTCGAAGTTTCATAACTCAAATCACATGCATGCTCATAATTTGCAATTTTTGTGCGCCTCATAACATGATATTTTAGTTGCCAACTCGGCTCCATTTATCAGTTATCTTATAGTAATGTCCGAAGAACTTATTCTCAAAATCTATTTTTTACGTGAATGCCCAATTAGCCGAGACCCAATATCTTCATAAAAACCAGCTAGTTTTGATAAGCGGAGACCTCGTATAACGCATGATCAATGTTCTTAGGGCTTCTTTCTAACTTTAATTGTATTTTGACTTTTTTATTAATAATTACGTAAATAGATGGTAAATATAGATAGCACGAGTAGTGGTTACGATATCTACACCAACCACGAACCCATGGTTCCAAGTACTTCAATAAGTTCAACCATCACAATTGAGTTTCTTTAACTGGTCCATCGAAGAATTACATCTCAATTTTGTAGGTTACAATTTCCCTCTGTGTACAAGGATTATGAAATGTTGATAACTTGTTACGATCACCAGTGGTAATACTTTATACGTTTATATCCAACATGGTTAGTACTAGTAGTAATGTTTTAGTCCCATGAAGTATTTTGAAGTAATAGACAGACGGATATGTCATTGAAGTCGATTTTCTTATATATCCCCTATCAAAATAATTAGGTCAAGACTGAATATTGGTCCAATTAATTCTTAAAGCCAAAATATAGTATAGTACTTATTTTATTGATACTTTACGAGTAGTATTTATTTTATTGATACTTTCTGAGTGCCATTTCTAGTATGGTTGTTGTGATATTGTGTAAAGTGAAATATCAAATATAAAACCGTAAAGTTAAGCTGGCCCTTTCATTTTCCAATAAACTAGTTGGAGTAAACTTCAAATAAGTGGGTTGACGGAACATTTATGTAATATTAAAGTAAAATTGTGAGTCTCTCAAATTGATCTTTTAAGGTTTGAAATTGTGTAAAATAATGTTATGAGTTTACTTTTGATTATATATTTAATGTTGAAGTTGAAATAATGATTGGTTAAAAGTGAAATAAAATGTTTTGTCTGGGATACATGACAAAATGAGAAGTTATTTTCAGAACAGAGAAAACGAAGTTATTTTCTGCTCATTTGAGGGCTGATCCAGTAAGGAAGGTCTAGCTGTTTTTAATACATTAACATGGGCTAAAACGAAATCAGCCCAAATTAAGTTTTACAATATCAACCCGCATTAAATTGAGAGAATTCCTGCATTAAATTTGCTTCTAAGGCCTCGGGTGATTGGAGAATCTGATCAAACTGGTTTGGCTAGTAATTGGATATTTATTGATCGGAATATTGGATTTTAGGGGTACCAATCAATTGAGCGTTCTTGAAATATATATTCACAAAAAGTTTGTTCAACATTCAACGAGGAAATGCAAAATTTATGAAGCTTTAACGAACAAAACACAAACAATTGGTTGTGATATTCTTATTAAAACAGCTTATATTTTGACTATACTATAATGTTTGTCAGTGATTTAAAAAAAAAAAAATACATCTATAAACATCCTCCAAATTCTTTTTTTGTCTTGTAACTCAAATAAACAACAGCAGTTCAGTACAACCATTCAATTACAAACATTTTTATAAAAAAATTAGAGTTCTTACCATATAACAGTGGTTCGTGATCAAAATTTAGCACCTAAAGGGTCCAACAGTGCTCGGCTGGATTAGTGCATGTAAGGAATACCAATGAAAAAAAAAAAAAAGAGAGAGAGAGATAGAGGTGGAGTAAGTCTCTGTTCTTTTCAACTGCAATTTTCTGAACTGAACTGAATTGTAGTATAAAATAGAAATTTAACACATAAAGGGTCTGACAGTGCTCGGTTGGATTAGTGCATGTAGGGGATACCAATGAAAAAAAAGAGAGAGAGAGGTGGAGTAAGGCTCTGTTCTTTTCAACTGCAATTTTCTGAACTGAACTGAATTGTAGTATAAAATATAACTAAGCAGAACTGAACTGAATTGAACGAGTTTTTAGTTGAAGAGAACATAGCCTAAGTAACATCGATTTGATGAGTCAGAAGTGCTGACCAGAAAGAAGCATGTATCTATAGTTCATTTTCCAATAATATACCCAACTACCAGTAGTAGAGAGAATCTAAAGACGTTGGGTTCTCAACCAATCATCATTAATACAGAGCAACTTCATCTCTTTCATCTTCTCATCACCGTAGAGACTAAACTAAAGAATGATGCTGGGTCCGGGTCGACCCATGATAGTTTTATTTGGATCTTCCATTGTTCAGATGTCCTTCAATCCTGGAGGTTGGGGTGCAATCCTTGCTGACCTCTACTGTAGAAAGGTACTGTCTTTTTGCTGTTTGACCTGTTTGGTTCTGTTACCAATGTGAAAAAATTTGATCTTGATTACTGGCTTTGACTTTTATTTCTATTTCGATCTTGTTTGACGTAGTTGAAATTGAGAGTTGATAAGTTTGCTGATTTGAATGAAGTTGTTTAGCGAACCAGCTGATAATGTTTTGTCAAATGGAGTGTAAATATGATAAGATGATGATCGGTAGTGATAGTCTAGAGAGAGTGATGACTTAACTTTATCATGATTGATAGACTGAATGAAATATTAGTCATGAACTCATGATTGTAATAGCGATGTTAAAAAAAAATACTACAGTTATTTTGGTGAAGTTATTGATGAGTTTAATTATGATACAGAAAGCTTGAGCTACTAACATAACATTACAATGCTTAGACTATGTGGCGGACCAGAATTTGAAGTCCTGGGAATTGTGTATATGAGATTGGTTTGGAGTTAAGGGGTGGGGAAAAATCTTAAATTTTCAAGAATATTACAGGTAAAATTATTTCCCACACACTATGACCCCTGGTTCTGCCCCTGCCTAGTAGACTGATAGATGTGAAAATGGCTCAAAAATCAGACATCGAATCGAGTATATATGGAGTCTTGTTATTGAATCGAAGATGACGGGCTGAAAGCGTTAAAAAACTTAGAAATAGAAGGTTAAGAGACGGCATAAAGCAGAAAAAATATGTTAGTCAGGCCTTGAATTTGTTTTGGTTTCGAAAAATCAGAAGTGCTCAGAGTCTCTCAGATGATTAGAGTATCGTTCATTTGATTTTGATCTGCCATGTAGGCAGATGTAATGCTACGAGGTTACGGTGGATGGAATTCTAGGAATGCTCTTGAAGTCCTGCATCAGATTTTTCCACAGGTATGTTTCGATTAGCAAATGCAGCAGAAAATTCATCTTTTGTGTTTTACTGAACAATCCTTCGGCTACAGAATCAAATCCCTTTTGGTAATTCGTCAATGTGTTTTTCCGTCTAATGATTAAAAGCCGTTTTTCCTCCAAACCAACAGAATGCAGGCTGTGAGCCTTCACTGGTTATAGTATATTTTGGTGGTAACGACGCCATGCAATCTCACCCAAGTGGTCTAGGACCTCATGTTCCACTTCCTGAATATCTTGAGAACATGAAAAAGATTGCTCTGCATCTCAAGGTAAAAATATGTTTGTGCGGTTGTGCCTGTCTAATCAAGAAGTGCGTATAAAGAAATTATCACGACCTTCTGTTGTATGCAACTTGCTTTGAATCCACATTCTGTCTTTGTTGCATAACCGGTCTTTTTGTAGGTGTTTTTGGAATTTTGGCCCAACAAATTTAGTGCAACTTATAAAAGGCTACAGCTTTTTTAGCTGTAATCCTGTTGAAGGCCAAAAAGTTTAGTCCTGTTTCAGTGTAACCAACAGAAAGAACTCATTTTGACATGTGTGGATTGTTGGCAGAGTCTCTCTGAGAAGACGAAGATAATCTTTCTCACTACACCTCCTGCAGACCTAGACATGATTCATAAACGCTTTGGGTAATCTAAACGTGTATCTTATTTCTGTCCAGTTTCGGCATGCAAGAAATATTTTCTATATGATACTCATGTCTCTCTATTTGCCGTTGACCAGGAATGCTCTTGATAAGACTCCTCGTACAAATGAATCTTGTGGCGTATACGCCAAAGCATTGGTTGAGCTCGGTAAAGAACTGGATGTTAAAGTCATCGATCTGTGGACAGCGTTTCAGCATAGAGATGACTGGGCACCAGCTTACTTAATGTGAGCTTATTCATGTTTCTAATGACACACTCCTACTGTTGAAGCTATTTACGCAAGACATTTGATCTTTTTTGCTAAATTTCTTTAGGGACGGGATCCATCCGTCAGCTGGAGGCAGCAGAATCATACTAAAGGAAATACTGAAAGTGCTGAAAGAGGCAGAGTGGGAACCGAGCCTCTACTGGCTGACAATGCCTTTCGAGTTCCAAGAAGATTCACCGTATTATCCTGTTGGTCCCGATGACAAAACGACCACGAATGTTAGTCGTATTGTTTCTAGTTGGCAAGTCGAGTGGATGGATGAAGAAGAGAAGCTAAACACTGACCTGATAATTACTAGACCATGTGAAAGCTAGACCAGCTCCTTCAATCTGGCAATGATCTTGTAGAAGTATTGCTATTTATTTGGGAATTGAAACGAAGAAATAAGACAAGTATTCTTTGTTCACTATCCCATATCTCTGACAATTGCATTGTTAACAGTTTGAAATTCAGATTCATTGTTGTTCTGAGTTCAAAGAACTGAAATTAGCTCCTTCAATCTGGCAATGATCAATATTGATAACCGATCTTCTCGTCCGACAACGTCATTGCTACTAATAGAATGCTTTATCTAGATCATATATTGGTCCAGAAGACGTATACATATACATATGTACTTAACCACGCACTTTGTATTTACTTTGTCTATATGAGATATTAATTGTCAAGGTATGATTGAAAGATCAAGGGATGATAATACACTCTTGGTCACATGATCAAACCCCACGGGAATCGAATTTCTGTGATCTATGCCTTTTGAGCCGGAGCTTGTTGTAACTTGTTGCGGTTTAATTTGGCTTACGTGGTTTGCAATCTATACATGAGTCCGTGAAATTTACCCAGTGGACACCCGAATGGTAGCGGCTACAGGCTCAACGTAATTGAAAAAAATCTATGTGGCAGGGAAAACAACTTTTACATCTCATGAGTTTTGTACATAATTACAAGGGACAATACATTAAGATTTAAAGAGAAACAGACACTGAGATAGAGTCATTAACTAACATTTGCTAATGAACATACAAATCAAAGTAGTTAGTTTTTCACACAAAGAAATGCCGCCGCAGTTGGTTGAAGAACAAGTGATATCATCTTGAATCTCAATCACAAGTGATATCTTTTATCTATGTATTCTGAATCTTAGTCTCTTGTACTTCGTTCGATTTAACTTGAATTTCGTGGTATGTAGTCCATAACACAGTCTCGAGGTTTGCAGGCACACTCTTAGCGGATATAAGTTCCGATTAAAAAAGTAGAGGTGATTAATTTTGACCAAGTTGATAATTCTTAGAGCTTGCTTAGGATGACTGGACATAGTCAAACACAAAATGGAAAGGAATAGAAAATTGCCGCTATCTAGCCACCAACAACTTCACCTAACCTAACCCAGAAAAATTGAAATCAGCACCACCTACTACAATTACTCGGCTTCATCTTCTTGTTTATAACTTTGAATTTCAAATCAACTCAATTCTTCTTCTTCTTGTTCATAACTGAAAACGAGCAAAGTATCTTCTATAAATTGAAAACACACAGAATCTTACAACACGCATTGGTAATTAAAGAAAAATGGTGGGTCCGACTCGACCGCAGTTCGTGTTGTTCGGATCATCGGTGGTTCAGATGTGTTACAATGTTGGAGGATGGGGTGCTATTCTTGCTGACCTCTATGCTCGCAAGGTTCGTGCAATTCAATCTCCCATTTCTTGTTACTTGAAAGTTGAAAAGATCGTCTTTTTATTGCTTTCTGTTTCTGGGATTTTGATTATTAATTCTTGTTTTGCTTCATTGGAATTTGGAACTGGAAAGTTGACGTAGAAATATATGAAAGATTCAATCTTTATGACCTGGGCTAAGCTAGAATATATGCATTTACACCAAAATTGATTGAAGTGATAAGACATCTATCCGAATTAGCTAGATAGTTAATGAGCTAGCTCGTAGTTGATTAGGTAGCTGAAATTTAGAGCTAAGAGGAGTAGTTTTTCACACAAATTAAACAATTCATCAATAGTCTTGGTAAAAGATTGAAGAAATCCAATAAATCCACCTATAAAATTTATGCTTAGTTTTTGTAGAGTCCAATACAAAATAAATGAATTACAATAAAATTAATGAGTTGGTTGCATAGAAAATGATTAAAACACTAAACTCTTCTAAAACATATTTATCAAATAAACGATAAGCCAAAACATCTTATATTAGAAATGGGAGGGAGTAGCTTATTTATATGAAATGTTTAGTAAAATTAGACGATTTGCTAAATATACTAGAATACAAGATAAAAACAAGACAGCTAAGGTACCTGCTAAACACAGTCTAAGAGGGCATTCCGAATATGTACAAGTTCGATCAGATCATGAAGTAATAAGCTGTTCTGTATCTGTCTATCAACATCATAAGATTCTTTCAAATCCTCAAGAGTAGTACTGAATCTACATACATATACTAGAAATTTATGTAACATGGTTATTTTCGTAAAATAAGCTCATTTACTGCTAAAGACAACCTAAAGATGGCATTCCGAATATGTACAAGTTCGATCAAATAACGAAGTAACAAGCTGTTCTGTATCTATCTATCAACATCCTAAGATTCTTTCAAATCAAAAAGATAAGTACTGAGTCTACACATGTTACCTTTTAACTACCTGTCTAAGGTTATGTACTTACGTTTAGTGTCAACTTATTATTTACCTTATAATCTGAACTAAAATGATAGCGAGTAGCCTGTATGCTAAATGGTTGTAATCAGTGATTTATAAGCTGAATAGTTTACGTTAATGTCTAGTTGGTAGCTTATAGTATGGTTATAAGTTAAATTAATTTTGGTGAATGCCTAGCTAGTGGTAGCTTATATGCTAGTAACTGATTTTACCAGCTACTCCATCATATTGAAAAGTAAGATCGCTTATCAGTTTTTGTATTCCAATTTTAGCTAAAATTGACGAATTCTCCATTCAAACAAATCTACCTCCTTTTTCTAGAATCTGAAATCTTTGTACTGGTCTCTTTGTGGTTACTTGCATAGGTTCATAAACATTCTAGAATCTAGATAAAGCTTGTAGTGAAGTTCCGGTTTCGAATAATTTTGTTGGTTGATTAAGAAAGGAAGGAAAACTCTAATGCTAGAAATTATAAAGATGTGTTGGTTTGACTGTTTGAGATAGCAGGGCTTTGTCCTGTTAAACTAGATGATGTTGCTTACAGAACTTCATACTGCGGCTAGTGATTTTTCCTCATTTTCATGGCATTTGTGACTTCTTGAGTGTTAGAATGCTTTTTGGAAAATATGGTATGCGAATTGCATGTCGTTGTTAGATTATAAGTAAATTTCTGGTCCACTAGCTTCACTGGTGACAGGCTTCTTGATGCCTAACGTCTCAGCCTCCGGAATTTTCGACATGTTCTTTTAACTACTTTTCTTTTCTCTGGTCATGATTATAGGCAGATATAGTACTACGAGGGTACTCAGGTTGGAATTCGCGGATGGCCCTTCAAGTCTTGGATCGGGTTTTTCCTAAGGTATTTATTCTTTTGCATAATTCCTGTGATTTGATTCAGATTAGTTTCTAGCTGCCATATACGTCTGTTTTCCTTATTTGAAAGTGGATCTATTTACCAAATCAATAGCCTAATCTGTGTTCTCTTTGTTTGAGCACAATAGGATGCACCTGTTCAACCTTCTCTTGTCATACTGTATTTCGGTGGTAACGATGCAACAAACCCTCATGTATCTGGCATGGGAGCTCATGTTCCTCTTCCCGAATATCTTGAAAATATGAAAAAGATGATCCTTCATATCAAGGTTTGTTCATCAACGTCACAACTCCCAGCTAACGCACAGTTATTCAATAGTTATTTATGATTGATGCATTATTCTGAACTCTGAATTACTGAATATATATGTTAAACATTGCAGAGTCTTTCAGACAACACACAGGTAATATGTCTTAGCTCCCCGCCTATGGACGAAGTTAAAGTCCGTGAAATCTTTGGGTAATGCTGCTACTTTCACTGAGTTTAGTAATGCAACAGTTTTCGTCAAAATTACATCGTCTAACTCCTTGTTCCTACTTCTCAAACTCCAGGAACGCCCTCGATGATCAAGCCAGGACAAATGATAACTGTCGCATATATTCTGAAGCCTTAGTAGACCTGTGCAAAGAAATGGATGTGGAATCCGTTAACCTCTGGACTGCAATTCAAGAAAGAGAAGATTGGGCCAAAACTTGCTTCATGTAAGCATTTCTGCTCTCTGTCAGTTATTCAACATATATCTTAGATGCAGAAAAAATCTGACCTTGAACATTCTGATACAATGCAGAGACGGAATCCATTTGTCAGCTGATGGATGCAAAACTGTGGTCAAGGAGCTATTGAAGGTCCTGAAAAGGGTTGACTGGGAACCGAGTCTCTACTGGCTGTCAATGGAATCCGAATTTCCTGAGGATTCGCCTTATTATGTCGTAGGCCCTGACGGCAAAAGCACCTTCAATGTTACAAGCCATATATGTACTTGGCAAAGGGAATGGCTTGACATTTAGGCTGCCACAATATATCTAGTTTATGGCGAAATACGTACACTTATTGGGAGACCTCTCAAGCTTGTGGTCTTCTCCTTTCAATTAGTCATTCTTTTCCATGTTATATGGATGTGAAACAATTTGTTGTATTTTCTGTTCTATATGGAGTGAATTCTTATCTTCATCTATGGTACCTAAACTTATGATTGACAATCAATCTTTTGTTCTTATTACTTGTTAAATCATAGCATTTGGGATGTGAAAAAGTAAGCAGAGTGACACCTCCGGTAAGAGGAACTCGTTAAATCTCATGAGTCAGGAAATGTGCCTAACACTTGGGTGGGTGGTGGTGTGAATAGTTGATGCAGGCTTTCTGTTTGATCTTCCATCTTCCTAATGTTTAAGGTGTCCCATTGTTGTACCGTCTAGCACAAGTATTTTTCAAGATCAAAACTCTGAATGAATACATCAACTCATTTCTCAAGAAACTTGTACAGGGAAAACAAACTAAAAAGAGCCAATAAGACCACATCAAGAACATTACACAACTTTGAAAGCAATTGAGCCCCAAGTTACTTCTAAATTGTTCGACAAAAACATAAGCTCGTTGACACATAGATGCCCATCACTCGTTGCTGACGAGATCAATCGCTAAACACTCGTCCCCATCGATATTGATTGTTAAGCAAGATGAAGCTCTAGGAAACGCCATAATGTGCTCTTTAATTCCAGGGTACGTACCGGTCGGGGAATCAGTATCGATGGAAAATTTCTTTAGCTGTTTTCCATTCTTCAACAAAAACTCTGCTAGATCAAATTGAGTTTTTTCGCAGTCAAAAGTTAGAAACTCAACTTCCTCGAGATGGCATATGATACAAGATGGGATAGATTCCAGTGCCCCATAATCGAAATCCGGCCAATCAAACTGATACAGAACATAACAGGTAGTTCAAGGTCAGATCAAACCACATCCAATGAGAAGGAATAGAAAAATATACAACAAGCAAAGAGCAAAGAAATGATGATATCAAGTCATGGCTTACCACAGAGATGCTCAGGGATTTCAACGATGGTGCTGCATAGAGGAATTCCAGTAGACCTCTGGCATCAGTTGGATCAGTCAACCTTAGTTGTCTCAGCTTATTATGACAGCGAAGCTGCTGTCCTAACACCGGTACCTTGGTAAATATAAGAGATATAGAGGTTCATCAAGAAAAGAACAAAGATCCTAACATTCTTAAATCCTGCATTTAAAATCATGGTTGAAATGAAAATATCCTATTTGCACAGACGTTACCCGAAACTAACCTCAACCATTGAACATGAAAGCGCCAATTCTTCCAAATTTGTGAACTTGTTAAGCAGCTGGCGGATCCGTGACCCATTATGTATGGCTAATTGAGGATTGTCTCGATCATCATCACAGTACAAATACGCAGAAATAACTGATGATCCGTCCTGCACAAATATCTCCTGTAGTCCAAAGAAACATGTAAAGGTGACAAGCTCAGGAGCAACAAGCAGGACGCAAACATCATCTTCTTCATAAGGATCATCTGTCTCAAACTTGAAGCTAGTGAGCAAAGGAGCATTTAGGTTCACAGATGTCAAATTCAACCATTTGCACCCACTTGCTGAAAATGATTCAAGTACCGGGAAAGTTAATGTCAAGGCACCTGTGCTACCATTCTCCTTCATAATCTCTACATTATAGAGATGCAGAGTTTGGAGGTTCGGACCCAAAATCTCTGTAGAAACATCTAAAATGGAACAATTCTGTAGAATCAATTCCCTCAATGATGTTCTACTCAAGAGGTTTCCAGGGTAAACTGTCCCTTGAACATCACACAATACTTCAACAGACTCAAGATTATGTCCCAATGCTGTTGAAATCCATCTTTGTACATCGGGTAAATCATAATAGTCCCCACAAGTGAGATGGAAATATTTAATACCTCGGGACAGAGCCACTATCCTATCCATAGACCGGCTAAACATCGCTGCCCTAAGATTGGGGTCCCAATCCGAATCACACATGTCAACATTGTCCGAGAAGGTCCATTTGTACTCCCAATCTCTTGACAGGATACAAGTTCGAATGACATCCTTTGTTGGCAAGCGGGACAATATGTGACTCAAGACACTTTCATGCAGGTTTGTGATGCGATCGGTCATCTTACTTGGCTTCTCGATAATCTCAGTACTGTTAGTCATAATTTCACAGATTAACCTGAAATCGGTCGATAACACAGATAATCATTACAATCATGATTGAATTACCCAAAATCATGTGTTGCTCATTGAATAATATAAATCATCAATCCAAATAACTCTGTTTCAAAAAAAAATCAATCCAAATAACTCTCAACACAATCTAGCTAGATCATAAGTAACTATGTAAGAACATAAATAATTTCCTTAACAGATGGGCGATAGCTAGATACTTAAAAGCACAATGATCATAAATCTAAATGGAAAAGGTAAGTACTATATCATCACCGTCTCAGATAAAATTTCTAATATCAGGATCTTACATTATCAGAACCTAAAGAAGATTAGAAACCGATCAAAAATTAAGAAATTACTGAATTGTAGGAATAATACGAATCATCCGGAGAAGAAAGCGTGCCGCCAACCTGGAGCCGATTGTGGCTTGAAATAGAGGAAGAGGTTGCAATTAAAAGATGCAGAAAATGCACGGAAAACCAGATCTATGCAGAATTACGCCTTTGTAACTGTTGTGTGTGACATACAAGGAAAATTTTCTTCACTCACTTAGTCACAGCAGAGAATTGAGATATAGCAAAACGGACAAGCTTGGATGTCATATATATATGGGGAAGATTTTATTAATATTGGTAAAGAGAGATGGAGAGCGTCATAAATAGAAAACTTTTATAAAGAAAACAAACGCGCCAATTGTTTTGGTGAAAGTGAAACCTGAACATGAACTAGCTGCCAACACCGAATAAATATCAGAGGTATGGAAAGGGTCATAATTTGAAATCTTATAAAGAAAACAAATGCCCCATTCGTTTCGGTGAAAGTGAGTCCTAAACATGAACTAGCTGCCAGCACCGAATAAAGATCAAAACCTAGACGAGATAACACAAATTCTCACACTCCATTTTCCCTACGGATAGATTAAGAGAACTCAAACGATGCTGAATCCTAAACTCATTGTTCCAGTCAAAGGATACCGGAACATCATGTATGTTATAATCTGACAAGCATAGAAAATGAGCTACTAAAATCAAAGTGAGGTCATAATAAGTACAGCTAAATAAGTTGGATATTAGGTAATAGAACATCAGGTAAAATACTAAGGTGAGAGCATACTGACACATGAAACGATGATTATGTTAAAACCTAAAACAATGAGTTAATTTGAAGTGGAAGTACAATGATACAATCTCAAAATATGAAATTAAGTGGCCCCTAAATAACAGATTATTTGTCGTAATCAAACAACCATAAACTGAGTTGATCAATAAAGAATAGCTATGTTCTATTTGAAAGAAAACTGGTAATGGTTTAATCACTAAACAAGGTGAACACCTGGGAATTTCCAATAAAATACCAGCAACACCGTTCCCGAATCACAGCCAAGAGCAGTGAGTGAAATTCTATTGAGCCATTCCCATTGTTCATCAAAAGCTCTGCTAGATTATTTTGCGATATTTCACAGTTTCCGTCACCCCCATAATGCCAAACTGGTTTTTTTCCCCCTAAATGTACGATACTAGAGCTTGGTCAACAGAGAAAGCAAAAGGCAGATAAGAGAACAACAACAACAACAACAAAAGGATAATTTTCAGATCTCTTCAAACACGAGATAATAGAAAATAGGAACGTATTGCCGTGGCTTGCCTTATTTGAATGATGGCACTGCATGAAGTAGATAAAATCATCAAGACTAGTAGTCCAAGCTTATCATGGTTGCAAAATTTAGGTCCTAAGTGAAATACACCGGTAGGGATATGGGGAAATAAAGGTCAATTCGATAAACAAAAAGGAACCTAAAATTTTGATAACATCTATTAAAAACAAGAATGAATTGAATCTATTTTATTGACTTAATAAAAATCAGAACTACCTCATGATAGCTGCAAACTTCTCAACTTGTAGCTTATGCAACTGAAGATCATCTACCTCGCCATCACAACACAAATTTGCAGAAAAAAGATGCTGAATTGCTGTTCCATTCAGAATAATATTTTTCTGGTAAACCATGGGAACATGTAAACACTGCAAGCAGCCAAGCCTAGTCCTATTCTTCAATAGTATTTCCTGTCCTGGACATGAATTTGTGTGGAAAGACCATAGATTTCCACAGGCTTCACATCGACTTTTCAAAAACAAAACTTACTGCGAATGTCTCTACTGCTGGAAAGAAATTTCCTGTTTGATGGTATTAGGATTCCCTTTCACAGTCTTTACTTCAAGCTTTACTTCAAGAAGATATGGACTAGTCCGGTTCGTATAGTACAATATTCTTCACACCAACATCCAACATGTGAAGACATATCACCAACGTTGACATAGTATGCCCATTTGTATTTGAATTCCCAACCTTTTGACAACATACTAGTGCAAATGCCATCCTTTGTTGGCAAGAAGGACAATATGTGACTTAGGTGGCAGCTTCAATTGCTAATGTAATCACAATCATGGTCAAAATGAGATACCGTAATAGACTCCATACTCATTCAAGTACTTGTGCCCATAACTTCCCAAGTCAACCTGAAATTTTACAAAAGCAAAAATAAGTCTCCACATTGACGAATACCCTGCTTTCTATTGGATAACTAAATGTTGGGACATTTGCTGAACCAAAATTAGCAATAGAACGGCAACAAGTTTTCATGTATACTGTATACGATCTGACATGTGGATTGCATGGGATAGAATCACCCCCCCCCCCCCCCCCCCAAAAAAAAAAAAGAAAAAACACCCCGTCATCCAGATACCAACACTACGAACTCTGCCGAAATTTAAACAGAAATTCCTTGCTTAGCTTCAGTGGGATGCACATAACAGCATAAAGAAAGTAGGAAAACATCAACAATAACCGCATAGCGATTAACTTAAAGGAAAATCACCAAAGTCCATGTACAAGGATTAAAGTTAGGAAATTAGATCCTGATATCTGTGATTTAAATAGAGGGACTGAGCTGCAGACAGTTCAAGTATCCATTAACAACATTGATAATCTTTACAAGTTCAGAATTTAGCACTTGAAAGCTGAATATGTATTGACACCAAAACTGATTGTATATATGTAATATAAGAGGGCCATAATCCCCAATATGCAAAAGTTGGATCAGATCACAAACTAAAGAATTGGTTTTATGATTTTATCTATCAGCTATCAACTTCACAAGATTCTTGTAGAACAGGAAGTAAAGTAGCAATCTTTGTGATCCTACTGCAATTGTTCCATTGCAACTGCTGGTCTAAACTAAACATTTTAGCATTATTCTTAAAGAAAAACTCATGATTCAACCTCGTTTTGGAAAATTCGAGGGGAGGAGCATTAGGATCTTGAATTGCTAAGGACTGAAAATCATATAAAATTAAGATGGGATAACTATTACAACAAGAGAAAGAAACGAACCTGGAAGATTGATTTTTCTTGTCCTGGTACTGGTAGATATAATGAAGTTTCGGAAATTTTCATCATGACGAGTAGAGTAGTACTTCATCCTAGATTGATTCCTACTGAAGTAATTGCAGAACTATATGAATGGAAGGAAGAAGAATAAGAAGAATAAGACTAGCACTTCACACATTTCGTAGATTTGTAGTAAATTCATTAATTGGCTCCTATATTATTGAAAAATTACAGAAAAAGCCCCCACCCCCTTACAATTTTAGTTCATTGTTTAACTTATCTAAATGCGATCTATGTTTTTAAAAAAATTATCGATGTTATTTAAAGAAAAAAATATTGCTAACAAAATTTTAACCGCGAATAATTAAATTCGGGATGGAAGAAGTATAAAATTGAGGTGTTGTTTTACATTAAAAAATTAAATTAAATAATAAAATATAAAGATATGGTACTGAGAAGTTGTATTGCTAGTGGTAAAAGGTGTACTAAAAGCTAATATTAATGTCAAAATGTGTAATTTATATTTAAATGTAATACTAATGTTATTTGTTTGGGTGTAGTAACTAATCTTCATAATGTGTGAAATTTTGTCATATAACAAATTAACAATAGTAAATTCTATTGGAGCGCGATTGGAGTACATTTTGCAAAGAAAGATGGTCTATAATATAGCTTATAAATGAAATACCCGAACACTATCAGTATTTAACTAGTGTTGCTAAACAAAACAACAGATGTAGATGATCCAGGGTTTAACTCACGTTGCAAAAGAATAAACTTCTATTCACTGGCTACAATATTTTACAACCACATAATTCCTCAGTTTCCCAAGCCAACAGTACATGATAAACACAATTTTTACAACAGAAATCTAACCGATACACAACAGGAGAACAACTAAAAGCAGCCGTACCAGTCCACCAAATTCCACTCTCCCAATGTAAATGGTTCTCGTATGATGTTTCAGGTTTCTCTCCCAATAAAACAAGGAAATGAAAAAGAAACGAACAAATTGTTTCTAAATTAGACGATAATATTCAACAAATGATACATCGGGCAATCGAGAAAACTCCAGCGTTAGACCCATTCCCATAGTTTATGTTCATGATGAAAGCTGGAATCTGCCACTGGGCTTCTTCCTCCTCCATCCCTGAAAGTTCAAAAGGTGAAACAGCTTTGAGGCCAGGTGTACAGCCAAAATACAGAAAATTAAAACCGACAAAAGGAATAAATGCAACTTACGAAAGCAGCATAATATACAAACGTAAGTCCAGCCAGAATGATGAAACCAATTTGAAACACATTATACCTGCAATCAGCAAAGCAAGTCAAGACGAACTGATTTTTCATGCAAAAATCTACTGATAGAATAGAAAAGAAGAATGGAAACTAACTGGTATAAGTATTTGATTCCCCGAAGAGATTGCAAAGTGTGACCAAATATTTCTTGAGCAGCAGTAGCTTGCGCATAGTATGCAAACGCTGTGGAGCAGAACTGAATCACACTGCATGATAACACAAATGAAAACAATTAGTCAAAAGTAGACCAGAAGAGATGTGAGTATTTAACAAAAAAAGGGAAGAAAGGAATAACTGCAGTACAGATAAAGAGAGCCCCTAAGATAAATGTCACATTAACTGAGCCTTAGTTGCTAATGTGTGACAGAACAGAACCATTTCAAGTTTGCATTGCATTGGTCATCATATTATACAGCATGTACTCTCACGTCATTTAACAGTCAGTCTCACAGAGAAAGGAAATGGCAAGTATCATGATTCATGAATAGAAACACTATGTTATAATGAAAACCATATAAAGGTAAAACGGAACTTGTATCTCTGTTGGCAGAAAAGACAGGTGGTAAATCAGTAGCAGGTACGACAAGAGGAGTTAACTTTCAATTATCAGCACAAATATCATACTTCATGTCAGCAGAGTGAGTCATCTTTTCATATCAGACTGCACTAACTAAAACTTTACTCTCATCCAACAAAGCTCTTAGAAGTGCAACACAAAATTCAAAAGGAAATAAATTACCTGATTGAACAGAGAAGGATAAGCCCCACGTTAAAGAGAAAGGAGTTCATAAGTGTAGCACCCCATCTGTCAAAAAGTTCAAATGTGAGACTCAAGTTATGACATACAAGAAACCAAAGGAGATAAAAATATTAAAATCTGAGCAAAAACAGACAAAGTACAATTATATACATACTTCATAGGATGGATTGTAATAAAAACCAATTTCAGGCCAAGCATCATTGCTCCAGCAATCACAGAAAGCAAAAGGTAGAAGCAGAAGAAAGCAAATGCTGCAGTCCCCAGAAGACCTAGAAGTAGAAGAGAGAATATCCCATTAAGCAATGCATCACAACATAGAAAATAAGGGAAAAAATGCAAACAAAGTTTACTGTACCCCAAACACTGTCCAAGCCGATGAAAACTTCATTTAGAAATGGAGAAAATGGAGGGTCAATGAGCAAATAAATCACTATATGAGCTATCCAAGCCACAGAAACAATGAGCCTGTCCAAGAAATTAAGTCACTATCAAAATTGTCTATATGACCACAAAAATATTGCAGAAGAAAACTGGAGCACATGAAATTAAGATGTACGGTCACTCAGTAAACAATGTTACCACTGCTACAGATTCAGGATACCAATTGTTCCTGAAATCTATTAAGTAAAATTTCAAGCATGCAACAGAAAGGGCCAGTCATATTGATAAGAACTTACCCAAGAACTCCAAGTATCAGTTTGGCAAGGTAGCCAAGAACAGTCATAGCCCAAGATGTCTCAGCCTGGATTAATAAAGAAATGTATTACTATAGCTATTCTAGTATTTGCTCGGTCTACAAACTCCACCCACAACCCTCCCCACCCCCCAAAAAAAAAAAAAAAAAAAACCCCATCCTGAGGAAGGTAAGAAATGTCAAGGATTGATATCATTTTTTAAAATGATCATAAAATAGGATTAATATCATTGATTAGCAAATAATGAACTGGGTGCAGTATAAATTTCTAATGTATCACCTTTTCTCCCTGAGGATACATCTCTTCCAAAGCCTTTACGTCTTCTTCCAAAAGAAGCAGCTCCTGCATGTTAATTTTATTCATAAGGGCAATTATTGGAAAGTAAATAGATCTGAATCCTATCAAGACAATAATAGAGACGTCACTCAATGGCGAAGGGAGAATAAATGTCAGACGAGACAGCACAAAATGAAGAAAATGTAATAGTAGAAAATGCAAAAACACATACGAAGAAACACCATTGGAGTAAACTTCGAACTATTTTGAACCCTAGATAACATTCTTGACGGCAGAGGCACAGTGAGAGTGTTTCAATCGAATTCAAGAACACCACAGATATTCACATCACAATTACAGGAGTTCATATCACAGTTATTCTTTATCATACAAAACTATAATATAGTTCCTGACAGCACTTAAAACTTTTCTGCTTAAAGAGACAGCAAGAGTTGATAAACAGACCTACGGCAGGAATGAGGACTCGGACCTCGCCAAGGATTACTGTTTTTTCTAACATTTGGACACGTGAATTTTTTTAATCTAAATTGAAGTTCCAGGTGTATGTAAGAGCTGAATGATTCTGTAGTCTAGACTACTTTAACTCTGTAAAACAGCTAGGAAAGCTGAGTGATCAGTAGGATTCCTATAGGGACCCATTCCTATATAGTACTTATATAAGACATCATATGATATACGGGGTTTCTGAAATTCTTTATCAGCAATAACTTCAACATAATTTCTCTAAAGCGTTTAGCATAGGATCTAAGATATTCCTAATGTAGTATTGACCTTATCAATGAGATAGTGATGAGAGCATCAGACCCCACCCCAAAAACATAATCATAAATAAATACAAATAATTGGAAAATTACGGTCGCCAACTCGCTATATATATCTCTACAACAATTATACAGTGACGTGCATGATAGTTGTGTATGTCAAGCATAATCCATCATATAAAGATCAAATAGACTAGAGTCTTAGTGATTTCATTTTCAGCAACAGTTTAACAAGACACATTTTTATGCATATAGACATCAAATTGATACAACCAGGCCCAATAGGCACATAGAGACATCACATTAGACGTACTCTTGCAAGGCCAACAGTTAAGATGGCCAGAGGCCTTTGTTGGGACAAACAATTATAGATCAAAGGATGATAGGAATACTGAAAAAGAAGTAAAACCTTCTCCACAGATTTCACATTTTTGCGCCATTTTCTTCCCTTGTTGCCACCCCTTTCCTCTTGATGAAGTGCATCAGCTGCTTTTTTCAGTTCTCTTGCCTTCTTTCCCAATTCTGTTGCTTCCTACATAACATATACACTAAGCCTCACTTATAAGTTGTACATCTACAGCCAGAATGATAGAAGTATCTCCATTCAAGCACACATGAAGAAATTGCGAGGTGGAAAAATATGATTACCTTGATGTACTGAGAACGTGTTATCACAGCCTTTGGACGCCGGATAAAAGAAAATATAAGACCAAGCGGAAGGCAAGCGATTCCAACACCACCAAATATCTGCACATTATAGTATTTTACCAGCTCAAGCACAGGATTAAACATAAGTAATACAGAGATCTAGCGAAATCCAATCCTAAAAGTAATGTGTCATGTCATAAATGGCCATATTCGCATTGCTTTAATAACTAAAATAGAGATATCAGGTCCGAGTATAGCAAGGGACACATACGGTAAAAAGTATAGATCCAGCAATTGTAGTAAGAGCAACAACATATTCCGGGAAGGTAGTGCGCATGGTCCATGTAGTCTCAGATGAGGCACTGGCGGAGTATGCAGAGCACTGGGAACACAATGTGTAATTTTGTAAGCATCCAGAAACAAAAATCTATTAGTTTAAACCATCTAGTTTCTCACTGACCTGTCTTGCTCCAGTACCAACACATTGCTGTCCACTACTAAAATCCCAAGATGATGGGAAGGATTGAGTGGAGGAAGAGAGGTGCCTCACGGTGAAGTCCACTCGTCCCAAAACCCCTAATTAAAAAAAAACAATTAAAAAAAAGGCAGCTCAATATTTCGCGTTATTATGAATTGCTTCATAAGCTAATATTAGTTTGAGTTGCTCTTCAATTTACTGGGGAAAAAAAGAGTGGGTGAGGGTGAAAGAAAAGAGAAAACAGCATAGAGCAATACAGACTTATGCACAATTGATTGGCCCAACCACCCAACCCAAATACATAAGAGAGATAAAGATCATGCATAAATTGTAGAGATACTCTATGAATTTTCTTAATATGGTATCTGCAACTAGCCATGATAAGGATTTGTGGCCAATTGAATTCAAAATTACACATTTGAATGTCACATCAATTGTCTATTGCGGATCTAGAAAGCAAAAATGTTTGATGGAACATTGGATAAATCACAAAATGTTAGGCCACTCACTTTTATAGGGACTACGCATAGCACCACCCATTTCAGTTCAACGCGATCAAACAATGCAACATGTACAACTCAGAATCAAAAGCATCAGGAGCCAGGTATGTATGTCCATAACTGACACTATTATTACGACACCCCATCCTACTTGTGAGTGATTTGATACATACACAGAAGTACAAACTACAAACAATCAAAATAACTATATTATTTGCAGCTCCCTATCATTAGAACGTCACACGAATTCTCTATTTTTGGAAGCAAAATGTTTGATGGAAAACTAAATAGCTTAGCATCTAGAATAAGCCACTAACTGATTACATCGAATCACACTTCATCAGTTGAAATCGATCAAAGAATGCAACACCTGCAGCTCATAAAATCGCAAGCATCGGAAACCAAATGACTGGCTCCAAGCAAACTAACTAATATTCCCAGCTGACTATCACAATTCAGAACATTACCAGCTCATAAGCATAAAACATCTACAGCCACAGCAGTTGAAACCTCAATAACTAGCATAAGCAAACAAACTATTTCGACTCACCATACATAATCCCGAGAACGAGAGCACAAACAACAGCAGTAACCACCACCCAAATCAGCGCGCTCTTCATCCTCTTCCACACACTCCTGCAGCCAAAAAGCAACCATTATTCAACAACATAAACATCATCACAATATCACAAATGCAGCTAGCTAGAGAGATACTGAGCAAAACAGAAATATGAAATCCTACTTGTCCTGATCGCCTTCGTAATAAAACATAGCAAACGGAATAACAAAGAAGACTAAGATCGCGTCGACGATGTAAACCGCAAGCCACAGATCCTTCATCGGGAGCGTGAGGTTACACGCGCCGTTGTAAATGGCGTGGCGACACGCCTGCCGGTTGGCGACATCGGCAGGGAGCATGAGGATGGAAATGGCGGCGAGTGAGAGGCCCAAAACGACGACGAATTTGGGGAAATAGGCTTGGTTCTTGTCATCGGGGTGTTGGTAATTGACGAGGAGGTAGATGTTGAAAATGAAGACGAGAACACAGACGATGATTGCTACGAGTACCAGAGCTAGATTGAAATCCCCCATTGCTGGTGATGAGGGAGAAACAACGCCGATCTGTTATCGGACTGGTTTGTTGAAGGAAGAGAATGATGATGAAATTGATGATGGTTTTTTTTCTTTTTCAAATTTTCTCGTTTTTTATTTGGACCAGATAAAGACAGAAGGCGGGTTTGCTAGGCGGTGAAAAATGCGTGTGGAGAAGGATGGGATTTGGACTTCGATATTTTAAACTAAAATTTACTAAACTGAACTGAACTGAATTGAATTGAACTGAATTGTAATTATAAAATATAACTGAGCAGAAATATAACTAAATGAATCGAACTAAACCGAATCGAATGAAGCCAACAAGAATCTTGGTTTGAGTCGTTTAACGTGTGGTGGGAAATGACCATTGTATCCTTCTCAGTCTTCAACTTGTGCATAGTAAAAGCTGAATCTATGGAAATCGATCAAAATCACCAAAACTTGGTTAAAATCATCTATTTTAATCTTCACAGAACATTGTTGCACAAAAACATAAACGTTGCACAAAAGATGAAACATTGCCCTTTTTTGATAATTTTAAAACTTTCATGTATTCCACATTGTATGAAAGGTCATCATGTTCTTAAGGCATAATGTATATGCAATTTTAACTCCTATGTTTTACATTCATACTAGAGTTTGTCATGAAATCAGCAAATTATAATAGTGATAGTTACATATCAGATGATATAAAAACTAAAACACAAAGTCTTTAAAGAGACGGGTATTAGTGAGAGACCTGAGAAACGGATTGATGCTCTTTAGTATATGTGTAATGTTTTAAACTATATCAGTAATGTTTTATGAGTAAACATTTTATCTCATTTTTTATGTAACGTATATCACTGATATTCTTAATAAAACGTGTAATGTTTTCGACTATAACAGTAATGTTTGTCCGTCTTTTTTAATCTTTTTATAATACCGTCTCTCCGTAGACTTTGGATTATTTTGGGAAATTGCAGTTGAATTTGCTTCCAATAAGAAAACAAAAGTCAAGAGGGCAAACAACCTGTCAACAATGCACACCAGGCTAGCAGCACATTGTACAAACAAACTCATCAAGTAATCGGCGCTCCGTGCATTTCAAAGATAGTTTTGCAATTGATCCATTTCAAGTTACAATATTTTTCTTCTTACTTTTTATTTGTTGTTGGTAAATAATTACAACCATTTGATTGATAATTCCTTTAGTCAATTCAATCAATTATCTATTCTGCAACAGGGGAGCCAGCCTAGACTAGAGACATCATCGTACAGATCGCCAGAGTATTTCCAACTTTGCATCATTGATTCATTCATACTAGTATTTGCTAAGAGCATTTCTCAGTCTCCTATTTCAGTTTCTTGCGCAAAAGCACGAGCTTATGCAATTCTATACTATCTTTGTTATCTATACAAACAGCTACATGTGCTTATCAAGTAACTACGAATATTGCCATTTTGCTGCCTTGGAAGACTGGGACTGCAATGGCTATTGGCTAGTATTTTGAAATGTACCATAACCAATCAAGGTTCCATGTTAATAGTGTTGAGATGATTGTCGCCTATGTTATGTTCTCCAAAAAGTAAATGTGCGGCAGTAGCCTCCAACTGATGTAATAGCCGACTATCTACAGTTGAAAATGTCGTTGCCATAGGAAGGAGGATAAAAAGACTCCATCAATAGCTGTCTGTGGTTGATGAGTTGGATGGTTTTGTTCCCAGTAGCAAAGCATCAAGACTGGAAACATACAGTGGAACGGAAACATGATATTAGTAATGCATCTGACAAAATCATGCAACTGACTTTGAACATTCATTTAGAAGCATAAACCATACCTGCAATTCTGAGGAACACTCCATGTTGACAAGGATGATTTCAAAACAGGTGGCACTGACATAGACCTCTTCCAGTCTTCAAGCAAGATTCTGAGGTCATGAAGTTTACTGTTCAGGCCGAAACAACAGTTTGCATGCATAGTGCATACAAGATTGAGGTTTTCACTGGGTTCACAGAACCCGCCAAAGTATGCAGTATCCAAGAATCTCATTTTTAGCCCAATTTCCATGATGAAGGAATCGTTCTTGATTTTGTTAAGAACATCTTGATCGTGTAGACCTGGGTATGTTTCACGTGAGGAGTACCAGAACTTGTAGAAGTCAACAGAACGGTTATTAGATCTTACAAAGTTGAACCCTCCATTAGGGTTATTTTCTATGGAGACACTTGCCCTGTTGCACATCTCTTTTCTAGTGGAGAGTACTACATGTCATCGGGTATGCCATAAAAATGATCGCATGCTATCTGAAAGTCAGTGTCCTGATCAAAGTGTGGAAATGGATCTCTGAACCACATAACATCCGCATCCTACAAATGGAACACCAAAATTTACAAATGTTATGTGTAAAATAAGATCAAGCATGTTAGTAAGATAGGATTGTTTCCAACACCATGGGACTGCACACCTATTTATTATTAAGCATGAACAACGAGCTATATATCTAAAAGATGAGGAAACTAAGAAGTTGACCTGTAGACTACAGATATGCAAATGATAGGATTACAACGAGAGTTTAGTACTTAGACCAACTATTCCGGAAATCGTTAATACACAATAGAAAATAAAACAAACCTACATTAATAGGCTATTCTTCCTCGGTATGAATTGCAAAATGTCCTATCTTTGAGTTTACCTTGTAGCCAAGGACTGGAAAGCTCTAGCTTAACGATTACGCATACGCCTAGAGCATGATGAAATTAATTACTCTAGTTCTCCCAGTGCATGCAGTGTGCTTATAAGAAAAGTTAGCATTAACAGTCTTCTTCCCTTCCAATATCTCCTATATATCATGAGTTCTAAATTGTTCTACCTTCAATCATATTTGGCACTGTTCATTTTGGGGTGATTAGCATGCTAATATGAGTGCTTAATAATAGGCAAGCAAGCACAACGCTATAGTTAAAATTCAGATGATATTAAGAGATGAGTGTACCGTGAAAACAAAGTTGTATCCCATTTCCAAAACAGAGCGCAGGAAATCAATCCTTCTCCACATCATCTTCAAGTAGTCCGGCGTCATAAAATAAGCCTCCCTTGAAAAGTCATTTCCCTCGGACACAAGTGCAAAACAATGCGCATGTATAGCTACACAACGATAAAACGCCTTATGATCTAAGAAAACTATGATCAAATGATCCAATAAACGGCGAGTCCGCTCTCCAATTCTAAAGCTCTCGAGAAACAAATCAATAATCGAATCCGTAGCAGCCCATGCTTCATTGAGAGTAGTCAATATCACCGTCTTATCTTCCATGCATGCATCCGCCAAAACTACTTCGAGACTATACTCCTCTATGTCCTACAACAATTACCAAACAATCACACTTAACTATTCATATATCTCTCCAGCTCAAATTAACAATGAATACAACAATACACAAATCCTCTTCAAATTCAAGTAGTACTGGAAGTAAATCATCAAACAGTTGTGCATAACTAACTAAACGACGATGAAGGAAGCGACAAATTATATAGAAACTTCAAACTAACAGTGACGAAAGGGAATAACAAACAATCCTCTATGTCCTACAACAATCATCGAACAGTTACGCTTAGCTACTGATTTCTCCAGCTCAAGTTAACAACAAATGCAACAATACACAAATCCAATCCCAATTCAAAGCAGTAATGGAAGTAAATTATCAAGCAGTTGCTATGCGCAAAACAATCCAAACGGCGATGAAGGAAGCTTTAAACTAGTGATTTCGCTAGAAACTTCAAACTAACAGTGACGAAAGGCAATAACAAGCACACTGACACATTGTCAATGCGAAGGCATTTTAACTAAATGCGAGGTAAAATGAAACTAACCGAAGAAACCGAAACTTTGTCGAGGAGAGGGAGATCATCGTCGGCGCGTGGAATTGGACCACTGACGACTCTGAACATGAATACGAACGAAAGCAGCGCCACCATTGCTATGACGAGCACCGCCACCACCTCTGGCGATCGTCGGAGCTCTGTAGCAATTAAAACCATTACTACTTGTAACAGACTGATTCTGCGAGTAGAAAGCATTGAAGGGTCAATTGTGCAGCTATAGGTAATGTGCATCGGAATGCCATGATTAACCGCATTAAATGGGGATAAAGGGGAAATTAACTCGTGAGATGACACTCAACCGGCTTTTCTATTATCGAAGCTAGATCCGATGGGAAGGGGTAGCTATCTGGTGCAGCTGCACTTGCAGTGAATTAACACGTGGAGGTATATGAGTGGTGTAGGTGGTCAAGCTAAAAATTATGCTCTCATTTAAGCTGGTCAATTCTCAATTCGCAGGTAAAACTGGTGTTTCAGTATTGAAGACGAAAATAACGATAATTTCCCTCTTTATTTTCTTGCGTGTTATGTTTGATTGGACTTTTTTCCATTTTGGGATAGGTATTAAATGAAGTAGGGGTAAATTGCACATGAATACTGGTATAATAGTCCTCTTTATTATTCGCTTTGATTTTGTGTACTGGAATAAGTTGTCACATGTTTGTAGGAATATGGTAGGTATTTGCAGGTATGGAAGTAGAGAAGAACAAAAACATGGTCGAGAATAGTTGATGGTTTAACTATCTCTCTTTAAGACTTTATCGCCTGCATTACGGGTTCTTGCAATAATGCCTCCCAAAGATAAAACTTCTTAAATGGTTACAGGCCAGACCGATAACCAAGTCTGGCGAACCTTAATTTCAGTGTGTAAGAATGCACAAAGAGCAGGAGGAAAGAAAGCAAGTATGGAATGTGATCTATGTTCTTGTGAAGAACTTCTTCACATATTTATACTTGTTTGGTGATCTTTCCCAAGAGTTATATCCTTCAACTGAAGGTGTTAACTCTTCATTCAATAGACACAAGTTGAAAGGGACACAATTATTCAACTTAAAGAAGTGTCCATTCATGAAAAGACCAGGAAAAATTCGAATTTTCGGAGGAAATCGCGCATGTTTAGACGCGAATAGAGCTCACACGGTCTCGAAACCGAAATAAAGTTTCGGCTTAAGTGAAAAATGAGCTCAACGTGGTGAGCTACATTGTTTTCACCTTTTTCTCCAGAATTTGAATTTTTCTTCTTTCTTTTAGGTTACTTTGCTCTTTAACCCGAATTTTAACACATAGGATTACGAATCCTCGTGTTTAAGATGACTTAACTCATTCATGTATTGATCAAACATAGTTAATGCATTAATCACTCTTTCACCACTTGACAATTTTAGTAACTTGATACATAAAATAATTCGTTTTATGATGAGACACGCCATACTGGAACGCTTGTTTCGGCGTGTTACTTATCGACCAATTCATCGAACGAATTGAAATCTCAATCATTCGCTAAAATTTCAACAATGTTTTACAGTGTGTTGTTATACCATGTTTTTTGCCCTATGAAAGCACAAGAACAAGGCTCAATGTATTATCGGGCACATGATAGTGAAACTCATACACACATGTAATGTCCACTTCCCCTCATAAAAATCTTGTACATCCCATGCATATCATGTATAGCATTGAAGTACATCATGATTGGTACTACAATCTTGCGCGTGGCATCTCTTATTTGCCCATCCACTCGAGTTTATCTTTCCATGGAGGCTCAATGTGTATGTCCTGCATACGTATAGTGTATATGTGTCTCCTCCCGATCTCTATGGAATAAAGGGACTACACATTTCACAATTATATTAAGTCATAATAAAATGTAAATGTAGAATTTCAACAATTAGTTGGACAATATAAGTTGAGTTGGTGAAACGTATACATCATGTAAGCACACTCGATGTAAAACTGGGGAAGATTAGTAATCCCTCCATTTCAGAAAAATTGTTACATTTCTTATTTCTATTTATTAATCGTTCGTTTATTAATTTCTTCATAAACAATTTTAATAAATAAATTTTTAAAATTTTATAATGAAAATTTATTAATTAAAATTTTATTATATAATTTTATTAAATTATTTACTATTATCGTTAAGTAATTTAAACTCAAAATGATTACCAAAATCAAAATGTAACAATTTCTCTGAAATGTAATTTTAGAGGGAGTATTGTTTTGTGTAAATGCTCCTCTGCTAACGTGATTCTTGGCAATTTTACTTAAAATGGAAGCGTTTCCCCACACACTGTATGATATAGACACTCCCTACCGCATATTTTGTCTTTTAATTTCACCTATCAAAATGCTATATACCAATGGTATACGACGAATTGATGACATTATACATCTTACACAAGAAATATGGTAACAACCATGAACCATTAGTGCCAGCTCCATACCAAGTATTATACTCCGGCCACATCACACGCCATAATCTATGGTATATACATCAAAATAACTCGGACTACACGACAACATTCCTAGTCCACAAACTTAATTGTTAGTGTCAAAGTTTTCAGAATGAAATGAAACGGTATAACTGCACTCAAGAGTGCCGGGTTCGATCCCCGAAATTGGTGATTATTTTCTTCACATAGAGAATGATTGAAATGTTATTAGAGAATTTATTGATGGTAAAGTTGTCCAAAACTAAATACTGTAATTGTAATATTGTATCTCAAACAAAAAAAAAAAAACTTAATTGTTAGTACTTACAGCGTTACATCGTGGTTATCTAAATAAATATAGGGAAATTTACATCTACTCCCCCTAATAAACACCTCTCACTCATCCAGGTCCTTAATATTTCAACAATTACATATTGATCCATTTTCTATTTTCAAAGTTACAATTCAAACATGGCCTTATTTTAAACCTTTGCCTTTTCTAGTTTCCTTCTTCTTACCTTTCTTTCATTTAACCATCACCCACCACCATCACCTCCTCCAACTTAAGGTAAATAGAAAAAATTATGGATAATGATAGTAATTTATGGGACAATTTTTTAATAAAATGGCAGTTTATTAAAATAAAAATGTAAATTGTTGGGAAGTTTTAAAACACCTCCAGTTTATATTCCACTGAATGACTCCGTATTTTATGTATATTTATCAATAACTTTCAATAAAAATCATAAACTTCGGTTGTTTTTTCTCGAATTTGACAATTGATTTTCATATGCTAGGATTAGTTTACGCACGGGTGTTGGCTTCCCGTTCCCGTTTAAACTCATTAATTATTTTTTTAAAATAATAAAATATATAAAAAAATCAAAAATACCTGGAAGGACATGTGTCACATTCTGACTTAATTAATCTGGAAAAAATAAATATATTTTTTAATATTTTAATTTAGAGCGGACACGTGTCTTACTCTCATTTAACCTTAGGAAAATAAATGAAAAATCTAAAACAAATAAATAAAAGGAAAAGAATAAAACCAAATGAAAAATAAAGGTTTAAATTAAGGATGTGTTTGGCTCCAATATGAGTTTTGGATTGGTTTGTACTTTATGTACAATTGTATGAAATAATATGTTATTCTTTAAATGTCAGGGACCGCGATATTATTAGGAAATTTATTAGGGGGGGGGGGGCAAATGTAATTCACCCTTTAATGTTCCATCCAATGTGCAAAGAAGTTAGCTCTTACTCAAAATGATAGTCGAGGACAGTAATAGGTTTGTACCCACACGACAATAATCCGACGTATATTTTGGTGCTTCACAGTGTATTTAGAAACACACATAGTACTATGATTAATACCTATCTAAATAAAAAACGCGAACAAAACCCAGCTAACCATGTTCACCAGACTCGACACCAGTAACCGACACGGATGTGCATGTGGGTATATGACTCGATTATTGAATGGGAAACTTTTGTTGCCACTCTAAAATGAGGTGGGTCATATTGCGATGTCCATGCCGAAGTGTCGAGTTTCCGACACGGGTATGCAAAGTGGAACTGAGAAGTCCGGGTACCATAGTCGGACACAGGTCAATTAAAGAAGCAAGAGTTCAAGACAACCCTACTACATCCGTCATTCAACTATGTCACTTATATTAGACACCAAGTAATCGACACGAGTGTGTATTAAAGTGCCAGACTTCGACATTTAATGATTTTGCTTTCCTACCATATCATGTCGGTCCTATTGCCATTTCCATATTGGAGTTTCAAGTATCTGACATGGGTATGCTCGGGGGATTGAAAACTCCAGATAAACACTGTCGGACACTCAAAGAAGCAAGACGACCCTTCTACATCCATCAGTCAACTATGCCACTCAGATTCGACACCAAATAATCGACACGGGTGTGTATTCAAGTGCCAGGCGCGAACATTTAATGATGAAATTTTACTCCTCTACTGTAAATGTATTGTCATATCCATATCGGAGTGTTGAGTGTCCGCATAGGTATGCACGGGGAATTGAAAAGTCCGAATAAACACAGTCGGATAATCAAAGAAGCAAGCCGGCCCGGCCCTACTACATCCGCCAGTCCAAACCCGCGTGCCAACCAGCACATGAAACACCCACCCCACGACCGATGGGTATACTATTCGTTTCCATCTCCCAAAGCCCATTCAGCTCAGAATCTCTCGGGCAATAAAAACCAGCCAATTAAATTAATTAACGGATTCCCAATCTGGATCTTCCTTAACAATTAATCAATTCAACAAAACAACAAAACATCAATTTCCCCCATTCCAGCTTCTTCTCTCTGTGACTTGCAGAATGGAACAAGGGTCGTCCAATGGAGGAGGATTTGCTTCGGGATCGTCGACACCGTGGACGGACGTCAACGAATCGGCGGCGCAGCCATTTCCTTCTCATTCTTCTTCGTCTACGCAGCGGTTTCCGGGACACTCACGGTACTACCCGGACGACGACAGGCGGCCGTTCATGATGCCGCGCGTCGTTGGCTCGTCAGCGGCGGCGGAGGGAGATGATGGCTCCTCCTGCGTGATTGTGCTCGTCGTGTTTTGGATTTTCGGTAATGTTTTGTTGTTTTAGTTCTGTTTTTTTTTAGCTAATTTTGATTCTTATGTGATGAGTATGTGGGAGTATGTAAACTATTGGTCATTTGGCAATTGGGGAAATCAGGTTGTATGTGCTTATAAAGCTGAGGATCTATTGGATTTTATCGTTTTGAATTGAATTTGTGAGGGAATGGCAATTCGAGCTATAAATTGAGCTGGCGAGGTTTCAGAATTTGCAGTTTGATAATTGAAGTAGGTCCTGGTATACTCTGGTTATAAGGATTTGTAAGATTTTGGATTTTCGTTAGCATTTTTGTTCTGTTTTTCTTTCTTTCTTCTGGTTTTGTAGCTAATTTAGATTCTTATGTGATGAGCATGCGGTAGCATATAAACTATTGGCCATTTGGCAATTTGGGAAATCACGTTGTAAATGTTTACAAAGTTGAGGATCTATTGGATTTTATCGATTTGGCTTCTCCATTGGCATAGCTTGGGGAAGCTGTAGAGAATAGAATTTCGAGCTATAAATTGAGTTACTGAGCTTTCAGAATTTGCAGTTTGATAATCGAAGTAGGTCCTGGTATACTTTGGTAATGAGGATTTGTAGGATTTTAGATTTCCGGCAGAGTTTATCATTCCATCATCATTTTTCAGTTCTCCCTTACGGTTTCACAGCTATTTATTTTAGATTATTAATGAACAAGTGAACTCATAGAAACTATTGTGAAAATCATGATATAATTGTTGGGTATTTTCTGCGTTCTGATTACTGACTATTAGCCCAACACGTGAAGGTTTTAACTAACCACTCGAAATTGGAACTTAAATGGAAGTTGCCAAGCTTTTAGAATGTGCAGTTCATTATTCAGTGTAGGTCCATTCAACTATACTTTGGTCTTGAGGATTTGTATGTGTTTGGAGTTTTGCAATTTTTTAACATTCCATCACTTTCCATTTTTGTTTTACGATTTTGTAATTTTTGATGATTTGATGGATATCGCATGTGTCTTTTGAAACTTGAACTGTAAATCGAGTTGCTGAGTTTTTGGAATTTTAGAGTACTCCGAAATATACATTGGTCTTGAAGATTTTTCGGGTTTTATAGTCTTAGTTGGAATTGAGAACTGACTGATCCATTATTTGACAGTTTTACTTTTTATTTGTGGCATTTTATTATATGGTGGATAGCTTACCTTGTATAGCAGCAATTTGGAGTTCAGAATATGATTTAAATAGTCGATAACTGTGTCCTTGTTTTAAATTCAGCAGCAATGACTTTGGTATTTGGGGTGTACGCACCTGATAATTTGCAGTTGGGACCTAACTCGTCAATACTGATCAAGCCCAACCGTTTATTTGTGGGCTCTGTAAAGGTAATTTGACATCAGCAGGCGGCATCACATTTAGCTTTTTTTTTTCTTTGTTAATCATTTATTATTTACAGATTAGTGCTCTAATGGAGCATCGGGAGATTGCTCTAAAAGCTATGTTCCAATTCAATCTGTACAGGTCCTGGAACTTCAACCGGCGCAAGGTTCGATGCTTTATGGATTTCACAGAAGCCCACCTCTTGATGTTGAGGTTACATGGTCTGAGACTCACAAGGTCAATCTTCCAGTCACTACACATAAGGTAAGTCACTAGGTCAACTCAGGGCAAAGCTCACATGTGGGCTAGAGACCCACCTTCTTGAATTTTTCTATGTATAGGAGTATGCATTTATTTTATTTAAAATTTTCCAAATGAGCCCAATCAATGGAATTTCTCATTCCATAAAAAAAAAAAGAACACCGAAGCCGCCAATTTTATTTGAGTAAGTCTCCTGAGAGATGGTCTCTAGATAATTTATCTAGAGACGGACCTATATTGTCAAGAAAATCATCAATGTTACTAATCAAAACGCCTATGTTCTCAACATTGGTGTTTTTTCATATTACAACAATATTTATTTCGTTAACAACATAGACGTTTTGATTACTATCATGTATGGTTTTATTGATAACATAGGTCCTCTAGATAAGTTATCTAGAGACCGTCTCTCATGAGTTGAGAGACTTTGTGATTTTATTTATCTTTTAAATACTTATGGTCAGCCTCAGGTAATTTTAAACCTGGCTTCGTCCCTGGTCAACGTTCCACTTACATGAGAGTAATTTGTCCGTCTTTATGTTTGGATGAATGCGATTATGATTGATGGAGAATTGGTGAAGCATTATTCATTTTTAAATCTTATGTGACAGGAATGGATATACTACCTGAACAAAGGATCTCAAATAACCATGTCATACAGTGTGAGCTCTCTAAGTTCATCCTCCCTAGTTCTTGTAGTTGGGCAAGGTAAATATCAGTTTCTCAGATGCAAGTTCATATTAAATATACTGTCACTTCATAAAACTAAAATGCATGCCATCACTTGTGATGGCTATTACAGCAAGCAACAGCTAGGATTTTCTATGGCTTTGGATTAGAAAAACTTCTTCTGTGACAGGCAAAAATGTTTTAGTGTACTGTTCACTAGCTTTATCAAGGGCAACTTTGGGAAGTACATGGTGTGTGGTGGCTGTGTGAATCCCACACAGTAGTAAACATAGTAGTTATTCTCTGAAATATTGTGGTGTGCAACATTAATTATATATACTTGTTAATCCCATGGGCTTACACCCTGCATTTGGGCGTGGATTAGTATACTGTGTAACACATTGGAAATAGGGCCAACAGGGCAGCAGTTCGAATGACTGAAATATGTTCTAATACAGGAAAAATTAGTTCCAAATCTAAGTAACTACTAACACCTGTATTTGCATTATTCATGTTATGTACTTGCAACAAACTACAATGACTAGTAATAAAGACGAGAAGAATAAACTGTATTCCTTCATCATACCATTTATAATACCTGCCTGCACTTCACTCATTTTATAAGCTTTGAAATCATTTAATTACATTATTTAGTTTCATTCTGAGCTGTAACTATGAAGTTCAAAATTGCAATCTTATGGTAGGAACAAAACCCTGGTAAATTTTGTGACTGGGGCAGTTCTTCTCTAGTTGTAGCTTCTCTCCTCTTCTCTGTCTAATTTGTTTTTGGACATTGTGGTCACCACGGAACTAGTCTTCTTGATGGGTTTGGTCCTTCAGTTTTACCGGGAGAAGATCAATTTAACCCCATAAAAGAAGAATATGTCCAATTGTTTGAATCATTTTTTTATTCACCATGCCACCCATGTATCATATTCTCACGTTGCTATACTGACCCCCTTTCCCAATGTGCTGGCAGGGAAGGAAGAGTTTACTAAGTGGCTTGAGGATCCATCATATCCGAATTCAACTTTATTATGGGAAATCATTCACGGTGAGTTAACAGAACTACAGAAGAGGAGTTCTCGGATCATTTATATTTATTTCGTTACAACCATTACATTTTCATCTGCAGGAAATGGCACAATTCAATTGAATGTGCAGGCATCTTCTACCTACTACGTCGGTGTGGGTAATTTGAACTTCAACCCTGTCCAGGCATGTATTATATACTCTAATTAATTTCCTATTATTTTAATGATTCAGTTTTTAGGAATTAAATCTATGAATCCTGAGGGGACTTGTAACAAGGAGATTCCTCCAAACCTTGATCTTCAAGTCAAGGTTAGGATTTGTGTAGGTCTTAGAAGTTTCTGGGGCCCTTTTCTTGAACAAGCTCTATCATAAAGCAATAGCAGGAAAACATATTTTGGATCCATTGTGAAATCTAACCTATCTTTTTTTTTTTTTAAATAAAGAATAATCGCCCTCCTTGTTAAGTTTATATGATGCATCTTCTGGAATCTTGATAGTTTGTTGAACCTTTCATTCTTTCTGATATTTGTTTTACCAAACAGGTGGAGCTGAATACTAGTATAAGGGCATTGCTTTTCAATACAACAGTGCCATATTACAAGTGTATACCTGGGCAAGGAGAATGTAGTTTCAAACTTTCTGTCCTAGATGAAAATGCTGCTGTTCTTACCACTCCTGGCCGAAAGCAAGTGAGTCCATTGTTTCATTCATTCATTGTTCTTATGAAAATGATGTCTTGGTTTATACCACTATATATATGGTCTCCGGCTCCTCACTGAACATAATTTACTTGTAAACCAGAATGAAATGTCACGATCTCCTTTTCACAAAACAATTTCTCAATCTGATTGGCTGGTCTTCTAGAGAATTCTTAGAGCAGAAGTACCCAAGTTGCTGCTGCAATCATCTGCAAACATCACTTACAAATAAAATAACCAAAAGTGGGAAACTTATGGCAGTGCTGTAGATGGCATATGAGATTTTAACTTATTGATATTTTATCATCAATGAATGTTCAGTGGGGAAAGTTATGGGGATTGAATGCAATATGAGATCCATTTACATATTGCCAGCTAACTTTTTTCATCGTATACGTTGAAGATAAATAAGCAGATATTAGTTTGTTTCTTCACCATATTAACATATGCATTTGCTATACCCAGAGTGGACATTGTAGATGATAAGCCATTTGGTTGTAAGGGTTGTTCTGACCGGGCAAGTACAAAGTTCTATATACTCCTAGTCCTATCTTTGTAATCTTGTTTTTCATTTAATCATTCGAGCTGTTGCATTAAGTGATTTGCATTCGTATGAATGTCTGCCATAATTTATGGAGATTTCCTTTATTTGTAGGGTGTTCCAGGTGCTGACTGTTTCATTAAAGTTTCATATGAACCTCGGTGGATGACATATGTGGCTGGCATAGGTACATTACGAGACTTCCCAGAAGATACATCATACGATCAACTATTGCATATAATAATACTTTGATTGACTACGCTGCGCTTATTTACAGGGGGGATCACTGTTTTTGTGCTTGTCATTAGTATGTTTCTGAAGCGTTTTCGACACACTGAGCAAGACACAGGACGAGATCAAACTGAAGCTGGGACATCTGACAGGAATCCTTTGCTTCCCCCAAAAGATGAAGATCACAGTAGTTGTAGTTCCTCTTATGGCTCTGACGCAGAGGATGGAGGAGAGCTAGATGCGCATGATGGTGATGTAGGAGAAGGTGAATCTAGAAACAGTAGCCGGCGTGCTTGTGCAATTTGCTTTAATGATCCTAGAGATTGTTTCTTCATTCCGTGCGGACATTGTGTGGCATGTTTTGAATGTGCATCAAGGTAAACTATCTCTGTCCCATTCTTAGTTCAAGATATTCTACATCTTCATAACTGGAAATGGACCCTTGAATCGTTAAAAGGGCCCTACCTTTTTTCCCTGAGATTCAAGTTGAAGTGCATATATTGAATCTTGATGTTAAGAGTCTTTGAAAATGAACTGTAGATTAATACTCTATAGAAGTCTTGTCTGGTTTTGTAAGCTATGGAAAGAGCTAGTAATTCATAAATTTTGCCCTAGATTAACTTCCAAATTTAACCCCTGCAGGCTCTGCTAGTCTATATAACTCAGTCTTGGTAGGCTTAATAATAAACTTGTCCACCCTTTTTATATATTCACAATTTTACAAATAAATGACTTGGAAAAGAGCAAGTGTCTGTTTGGCATGCGATTAAAACTTTGAGTTATGAGAAAATTTAGTTGTTTTTAACCAGGTTTTCGTGGTTTTAGTCGCATGCAAAACAGTCTATAAGTCTCCCGGGGTCCAAGACCATCTTTACAGAGACTAAAAGTGACCGACAAACATTATGATTATAGTCGAAAACATAAGAGGTTTTTACTAGGAACATTGTTGTTGTGCATTTACATAAAAAAATGTTCACGTATAAAACATTATTGATATTATTTAGAACATTATATTTATACATAAGAACTGCACCATCTTAAGACACAACAGCTTTAGCTTTACATGTACCAAGAAAAGGTTATCTTAGTTCTAGAAGAACAGAATATTTTGCAGAGTCCTTTTCGTGTATAGTTCTAGGCTTCTAGCACAACAAATTTCTTCTAAGGCAATTATCCTTGAAGTTGTCACTTAACCATGTTTTCCTGGTCGAATCTGAATTTACAGAATAAATGAGACTTCTGGAATTTGCCCCATATGCCGCCGACGCATTAAAAAGGTGAGGAAGATATACACAGTTTAAGCCAGAGAGAAAACTGACCTCCTTGGGAATTTCATACTGTACATAAATATGGATCAATTTATCTTGACATCGAACTTTAGGACAAATTTTGGCAATGTAATAGTATTAGCGTACTGATATTTTGAGTTGTTGTATTTGTACCTGTACCAGCTGAATGGCTGTTAGTTAGTGAAGTAGAAAAGCCAATTTGTTGTAGAGCTCATAACATTTGGTCCCTGTACAGGTACAAACTTCATATCTCCTATATATGTATAGCGCCAAAAAACATGTTTATATTCGTATGCTGCGTGCTTGCATTTATGTCTATTCTTGTCTAGTTCAAATCAGTAACATCAGTTTGGTGGATATGACACACCTTCAATACACTCACCAGTCATCACTCATCATTCAAGAACGATGTGACTCCACGTGTGGGGGTCACGTGTGGGATCCACATAAACGTGTGAGTGATGGGTGATCTGGGCGTAATGCAGCATACCGTCCAAACAAGTGAAATCATAAATGTATCAGTCTCCAATCATTTGGACCAGCGAGTATGAACGCGGATGACACAGTGTATCGTTCAAGTGAGAATGCCTCAGGCCTCAGTAGTCCTCAGTAGTCAGTACTACTGTATCTCTTAAATGGCATTTGATTTTGCTGGGGCTGGTAGGGCTTGGGTAATAAAAGCCAACCTCTGGCTTGTAGCTTATGTGATCTGACTCTCACCCACATGCTTGCCTTTGGTTCACAAAAGATGCAATTTTATCATAACAAGTTAGATTAAACAACAAAATTGATAATATCTAACATGACACTTCATTAGTCGGTATCAATCTCTTTCACCCATATTTCTTCTCATTAGTCGGTAGGTTCTCACTTGAATCACTCCATCCATCCCACTTAAAACGTGTGTAGTTGATTTTTCACGGTTTTTGATAACTCTATTTAGCTCATTTATATATATATATATATATATATATATATATATATATATATATATATATATATATATATATATATATATATATATATATATATACACATGATATATGATTAGTCTCACATTTGAACAATAACATTTTAATTCAAAATATATTTTTCAATGCGCTGCGTTAATTAAATTTCCACGTGGATAATTAAATAACAAATTGCACATCAACCCCTGTAAAGTTTAAAATAATTTTACAATTGACCCAAAATAATTTAAACTTTCATTTTCATCTTCTTCTTCTTCATCAAACCTCCTTGTTTCACCATTTTTCATCTTATTCTTCATCATCAAATTCAATTTCATTTCAAATTACAAGTATCTTCATCATCATCAACACATAATTTGCATTCAACTAACACTAAACCCTAATCCCCAATTTAAAGAAGAAAAAAAAATTTCACCATTAATGGAGCTTGAAGCACAATTGATGAAGCTGTTCAAGCTCCAATAATGGAGCTTGAAGCTCCATTTTCGGAGCTGTTGAAGCTCCATTAAAGCTCCGAAAATAGAGCTTCAACAGCTCCATTTTCGGAGCTTCAACCATTAATGGAGCCTCCATTAATGGAGAAATTAAAAGAAAAATAAAAAATTGAGGGGTTTGTGAAAGAAAAGGATTAAAAGAGACCTAATTGCAATTTGTTTTGGATTGAAATTGAATGTAGTAAAATAAATATGGGTTGGTTTGAATTTATAATAAACTTTAGGGTTATGAATTGAATATTAAATAATTAAGATGGGTTAATTGTAATTCATAAAATAAAGAAAATCAATTTCGGAAAAATCCATGTCACTAATTATCCGCCACGTAGGACAGAAGGGTTGACTTTTGGACTAAACCATAATTGATTTATGAAACTTATCATGTGGTGTTATTGTTCAAATGCGAGGGATTTTTTTGTAAATAGGGTGTTTATTGGGGGGGGTGTGTGTGTGTGTGTGTGTGTGTGTGTGTGTGTGTGTGTGTGTGTGTGTGTGTATAGATGATAAATTCTTTAATAAAGGATTTTACAAAATCCTTTCACAATTTCAAGGAACTAAAATACATGTTTTGGATGGCAATAATATTATTGAATTTCTAAAAACAATTAAAGACAAGGAATTAAGATCTAAAATTATAGATCAAATGGAAGATATTCCTAGTACTTCCTCGGTTCTACAGTATCTTTCAAGTTCTGTCGTTTAATTTGTTGATTTAATTTGATCTCATTACACAAGGCTAAGCCTACTTGTATGCAAGTTCCAATTAACCTATCATAAGTATAATCTTCATAGGGGATAGAAACCTTATCTCTTCTAAGGTTTTTCCTAACCCCTTTCTACGAATAATGCAGGAAATCCATCAATAAATTTTGATTTTCAATGTGGACTATTACATTTAGGTAATTCCATTACCCTATTTAGGAAAGTATCTTTATACCATCGAAAATCAGTCAGTGTTTTACATCTTAAATTCTGCAAAACAGTTCTGATATTTTCACTATTATCGGAATATCTTCCGGTAAAATGCTCAATAATAGTGACTACTAAAGTGTAAACTGCATTTTCAATTGAGACTTGATCTTCCTGTTTTACAGGGGAAAGATAATTATCCCACCAACCCTTTAATTGTCCTGTAAAACCAGCGACAATCATTTTTGCAACATTTTTATCAGTGTTTCCATTTGTTTTACAAATCGTAGAATACATAAGCATTCTATGAATCATATTATAGATTTGCCTATCAGCATAAGCATCTAAGTTCCATTTATAGATGTTCCTGCCATTATAGCTATTATTCAAGATATATTCTTGTTCCTCATGTAAAGTATCTATAGTAGAAGGTCTCCTATAATAGTTACATTCTCTGGGTGGGTTTATCAGCTCATTTTCCCAGCTTATTGATTTCATCATTGATTACTTGTTTGTAATCAGAATTTTCTTGTACAACATCATGTAAAGTTGTTACTTTCATATCTTTAAATTTTTCAGTAAAGAACTTCTCGAGTTCCTTCATAGATTTTAACTTAAGGTCTGCTATTTCAGGAGGTGGTTGAATATTAGGACAGGCTGAATCCTGCTCCTTTTCCTTTTCTTTTAAAGGAAGATTATGGTTAATGGTTTTTAGTACTAATTTTACCCTTCCACTCAGAGAAGTTAAATGTTCTCCAAGGACATTTATAAACAAATTCGTATAATTATGTTGTTCAATCATTCTATTTATTTGTTTACAAGTTACGGGTAGAGTTTCATCTTCCAGTAATTTTGCAAATGCTAGGAAACTATGATTTCCTTTTTCAATTTGAAACGACTGTTGCGGAGGATAAACTTGCTGTAAAGTTTTTCCAGTTGAAAGTTTATAATTTCTTTATAACACTGAAATATATTGTTCCACATATTTTGAAACAAACCAAGGGACAAACAGAATCATAGTATTATGTTTTCCTCAATCTTTATAAAACTCTTCTTGAATAGAAGTTTTTTTCACTTTGAGAGAAGTTTGCAAAAAACCAATTTTTAAAAGGTTCCCATTTAGGTAAATTGAATTCACTCCTAATCTTTTGCCTAGCCGGAGAGCCAGGGCTGAAATCAATTTGGTGGTTTAAATCCATTAATAACGAAATTCCATTTCTGAAGCAGTTATATCTGCTTCACTTGGAGTATAGTTAACTCCTTTAACAATATTATCACGATCTCTTTTTATTCTAAGCTCGTCTATATGATCTTCTTGTATGGTTTCTACAGAATTTTGCATCCTGCTTTTAGCAGAGGTCGATATTCTGGAAGGGGTTTCAACTACATAGTCTATAAGAGATATAAAAGATCTCATGGATGAAGACTTACCAAGTCTTGAAGAAGATCCTATTAACCCATTATTATTTTCAAACTGCATTTTTACCAAACCTTCAGGTGTTTGGACAACATCTATTAGATTGTTTTGAATAATAGTTTGTGAGGGCACCGCCTGTTGAATTGTCTAATTTTCTGGAAATTCTATCTCTTCCCATTTAATGGACCTTCGAGTAGTAATTTTAGATTTTCTAAAATTTGTCTCAATTAAAATAGTTTCGTTTAAGGGTTTATCAACCCTTCGGTAGTGTGGATTTAAAGTAAACAAAGGTTTATAATAAATCCTATAACAAATACATATAGTTTCTGTGCCAGCAATGTAATTATAACCATTAGTCTTAACATGTAATGTTAAGGAATCTAAAACATTAATATCTGATAAAGATAATTGTAAATTCGGGTAAACATCAAAATAAACCGGGCCATGGGCTAAGCTAGACTGTATAATTCCTATTAAAGATTTTTTCCAGTCTAAGTTTCTACCATCTCTAAGAGCAGCTATAAAACTCTCAGGTAAACCTTCTAATGTTAAAAGTTTAAAAGCAATTTGCACTAAACCTATATGAAGAAATTTGTAAAGGTTTTTGTAAACAACTATATCTTTCTCACTAAGTAATTTTATTACAACTTCATCATTATCTAGTGAGACATATTCCTCCGTAGTTTTTACTACCTGTTTTAAACCTAATTTCTCAAAAGTTCCTAATTGGTAAGACTGTCTTCAGCAGTGTTGCAAAACCATGTTGCAACACAACTGGGACTCTGGCTCAGACTCTCCTTTTGTTTTGTCTTTTGGAGTCTTTTTTTGTTGTAATTTTCTTTTCTCCTTTTGTTTTCTTTATTTCTATTTTTTCCCACTTTTATCTTTTTTATTATTTTTTATTTTTCTTTTATTGTAATTTTATTTTATGTAATGTAATTTTTTTTTCAATTTTAAGTATTATTGAATATTTTCATATGATAATAATATATGTAGCAATAGAAATATACTTATCCATTACTTCTAAAATTTAAAATACATATTATTTGAATTTAAAATCACACTTGTAGAAAAAAAATTACATATACTAAAAAACATAAAAACGCACTTGAAACATGTAAACTATATTTGATGCTTTCAGCCAAAATGGATACGGGAGTAGAATTGAAAGACGACGAGAAGAAGTTCTACAAGGAAGCGTGTGAGTTTCTCGGGTATGATAACTAGGATTTGAATGTAGTATTTTAATTGTTGTAATTTTCAATTTCAATTTTTGTAATTTTTAATTTCAAGTATTGTAGTTTTTTTTAAAGTAATGTAATTTATATTTTCAAGTAATATATTTAAAAAACATTAGTGTGATTTTGTTATAATTAATTAACAACATTTAAAATCAATTCAAGAATAAAGTTTAAAAGGAAATGAGAAAAGAAAATGAAATGAATAATTAAGTTTGAAAGAAATGTTAAAATAAAATAGATTTTGGGCCTCACTGTTGGAGTAGATAATTGTGGAGAGTTGCAAAGTGAGTTGCAGTGAGTTGAATGCTGACGTGGCAGAGATTTTGGGACTGAGTGAGTTGCAACTGCTGGAGATGGCCTAAATAACCTTGGGCTCAATTCTAAGAATTGTCCATCTATTTAATAAGTCTAAATCTTGAGGGATATCATATTCCTCGCGTCTACTATTTTTAACAGTATCTTTTCTTCTAATCATATTCATGATTAAAAACAGTGTTTGTGTTAAGACTTATCTAAGCTAATGTGCTTACTGATAACAAGGCTCTGATACCACTTGTACTCACGCTATTACATAAAGACAATTGCTCACGTTACTACATCAAAAGACAACCATTAGATTAATTTGGCTTTAGATTACATACTTAAATAAGAAGATATCAGGACATATTACTGAAATAGAATATGTCAATATTAAGATATTTCTCAAGACATAATTATCAGTACAAAACAGCCCAGAGACGCCATTTCTTTCGGTTTACAGGGGCAAACAGTACCTTCATATGTCTATTGGAATATATTAATACGCCGGATTCCAATTTCAAACCTTACTTCTCTCATTTTAAGTAAGTAATGAAAGTTTCCTTGATCTATAGGTCTACCATGAATAGTAACCATGAACAGTAAAAATATGAAAAAGCTTAAAAGTAAAGAAGAAATTACTTACAAGACAAGCTGCAAGCGTATTATACAATCTTCAAGCAGATTACAAAATTTAAAATATAAAAACTGAGAGGAAGTAGTTGTTTTTTCAAGTCGTGCCCTTCTTCTTCCCCTTCCTTCTTCTTATATAGGATGGGAACTTTGATTCCCTAGCATCACTATCAGCTTCCTTCTTTAATTTTCCACCGTCTATTATTTGACAAGTTTTCAACCGTTCCTTTTTATCATGCCTGTTGCTTTCTGCCCTTCTGCTTTTGTTGTGGAATAATTTCCATCGTTCCTTTGTTTTTACTTTGTCCCACTATCATGTGGCTTTGTCTGCCAATATTATTGATGAGGAAGATTTTTCCTTTTCTTTACTATTAGTTATAAGAGTACTTTTGAGTATCTCAAACACATCTTCTATTGAGACTTCTTCTTTATCCTGATCCGGATTCTGAGCATCTTGGTAATCTTCCTGTATCTGGCTTGCAGAAGCCATAGATGTATCCGATTTTACGGACTGAGTTTTCCCATCCAATCTTTGTAGGAGATCATTTTTAATCTCTTCTACATATGCTTCTATTATCATTTCTCTGCTGGTTTCCTTAGGCTGCATGCTGAGTTTCCGTCTAATTTGATCAATAGGCGAATCCTCTTTTTTCTTGGCTAGATTTATATTCTCCTGATATAATCTTAAATTTTTTTTCTATAAGATTGATCGTATCAATACAATATAATTGATTGGATTCTGGGTTTTCCTTATTCATTTTTTCCCAGAACTTCGTATAAGAAGCTCTCTTGATACATGGTATCTCATCTTCGGTATGACCGATCATAGGTACCCATTTCCAAATCCAGGGTATAGAAAATTCTATAAAGAAATATAAAGAGTAATTATCTTTAGGAATTTCTACTTTTTTGGGAGAAATATTCACCCAATCAGTAAATAGAGATGCGAAATTTTCAGTCAGAATTAACCAGGTGGTTCCAAAATGTTTCCACCAATTTAAAAACCAATTTGGTATTTCTTGCCTATAAGCATCACTATTGATTTTTATAAATCAGGAATGTTTCTTCTTATCGTTTTCATAAAGTAGCACTTTATTAAATGCTTCAACATAATCCCAGTAGTTGTATTTAATGGGAATTCTGTTGTTGGGATAATAGAATTCCCTTTCTCTTAGTGGAGTTATTCCCCATTCCTCAGAAGATATGATCTTTTTAATATAAATTTTACTGAAGTTATAAACTTCTTTTTGTGTTCCTGAGAAATGTGTTATCTCACATGAATCTGTGTTTGATAAAATATTCTCTTAAAAAGATCTCGTTTTATAGGATCCTAAGGCATATGATGCCCTATCCAAATACCTTGTCATCAAGGTCCAGGGGTTGTCTGCCCATCGCATATATATCCCTGTTTTCCAATAGAAGTATTACTTCTTGATATCGATTCTCTACATAGTCAATCTGACTTTCCTCAGATTCTTCTGCTACTATTTTAGCAAAGGATGGAATTTTTCCCTCCTTCTTTCTTTTGTATTCAAGAAATTCTTGATACTCTGCTGAGCTTTGAGCTTTAGAACTTTGTGATGAATCCATAGCTATAAGCTTTTGTTTGCCGAACAGGGCCAGAATTCGTTCTGATCCTCTTCCTCTATAAGAGGGGGAGCCTCTACCTCGTGAGTACATTCCTGAAGATTATGAAATATATTCTCGAGTTAGAAATACAGACAGACACACACACACACACACACACACACACACACACACACACACTAGTACTAACCCGTGGCGTTGCCACGTCATAGTTTACTTTTTATAAAAATTAAAGAAAAAATAAAATATGATTCAAAACGATAATTCAAATTAAAACAATTCAAGGTTCAATATATCGTAAAATATAAAAGAGAATGAAAAATAAATTATTACTTATCTTCAAGTAATAATCAAATACAATGTCTAATTGAAATGTAATGTGTGTTAATATATATAAAAAAAATCATACATCGAAGATTGTTAAACACCTCCTTGCAAACAACATTGGTTGTTGTGAGTGGGATTGCCTTCCTGATCCAATGATAAAATCTTTAGCCCTTTCTTGCTTGTGACTCTCGAAAATGCCACATGGAGTTGACCATAACTGAAAACAGGATTTGGGTGGTAGAGTCCAACATGAGCTAACGATTGTCCCTTACTCTTGTTGATTGTCATCGCATAGAAAACTAAAATGGAAAATACTCCCGATGGAATCTAATAGGAATCTTAGTAAGAGCGAAAGGTATGAGTATCATTCGAGGTGTGAAAACCTTCACTCTAGCATTTTTTTGCGTGTATATTCTTCACCATGTTTGCCAATTAAAGTTACCGGCCAGCAACCTAGTTCCATTACAAAGCTCGGCGGACTGGTCAATGTTCATGAGAAGCATAATAGAAGTGTTAATCTTCAATCGAATGATATGATTCGGTATTCCAGACGCCTTAATAGTGTTCTGGAACTCGACATAATAATCATCTTCTTTGTTGACGATATCATCTTCGCAGAACATATGACATCTAAACTCATGAACTCGGTGGCATCTCCAGGCAAAATTGGCATTACATGATCATTAACCTCCGGGACTATCTCATTAGTTGGAGTAAGAATAGCTCTATCCTGAAGTATCAACCATCATCGACATTGTCTAATAGGCTCGGATATGTACTCTTAACTATTGCATCAATTTGTTCAACAGTAGAATGAATCAAAATATCTTCGGAGAATTTTGATTCTACTCACAATCATTATTACCACCAACCTCACCATCTCCAACTTTCAACAACCACTCAAAAAGCTCCTTGATACTTTACGTCTCAGTAGGTGAGCGGCCAGACTGTAATTAAATAACATAAATTCAACATACTTCAAATAAAAAAAATTAATATAAATTTAAAAAATAGGAATTAGAATAAAAAATTGAAAATTAATACCATATTTTGAATAATACTTGCAGGCGCATGTTATTTGTAAACTCCAATAAACAACATGAACTTCAAAAGTTTTTAAATGAGCAAAGAGAAGCGTATACTATATCCTGCCTACTACCCTTTCGTATAACAACAAGATTTGTATGAAATCCCCACCAAAGATAACCACCAATCCACCAAATGGCTTATTCGATTCTCTACCATGTGCACTTCTCATTACATCCTGAGATTGCGATCAAGAGCCTCGAAGCAAAGCCTATTAGTCATAGGTGCTGATCCCAAATGATTAACTTTGTATTCTTCAATAGTCATGTTAATTAGATGGCTGCCAGATGTAATTCTACTACGCGTCGTACTCTCATTGACCTGCAATGGAATGCTGAATTTATAATGGGTTGTGCAGCCGCCAGACAGAAGTAGAGAAGCTATACCACTTGATGCAACCGGCAGAACAATGTCACGTCTACCACAAAAATGTTTATCTTGTGCCACCGTAACCGTAGAGAAAGAAAACTCCACCAATACCGGAATCGACGACATCCATAATAGTGTGGTACACAAACCTTTGCCATAAGTGAAACATGGATACAAATGACTGTGCTGCTCAACAATCTCACAACATCATACGACATTTCTCCAGCAATCAAATTATTCATACCGTTACTTATGACTACATTGTCGGGCATGGGCATACCTTCAATACCTCTCAAACTAAAAACATTCCTTGAGAGGATCCCTTCTATATCTCAGCAAGATTAATAAAATTAAATTTTTCTTTACTAAACTTAAGCCCTACATCAAGATATTGAGTTATACATTTAGTATAATAAATAATAAATCAATTATATTATAAGCAAATTTAAATAAATAAGTTAATAGAAATCTTACCATGATTATTCAATTCTTCGCATCATGTACATGTTGTCGTCCGATAGATACTTCCATAAGCTTTCCCATACATGCAAGGGCCTGGACAAGCTATCAGACTGAAGAATGCTTGGACAACAAATGTCAAAGGAAACGCCCCGATCCCCAAAAACTCACTTCCTTTATAGCATGAATATACTCTTTGTCGTTATCGAGCAACCCCAAAGCAAAGCATGCATCGCGATTAGTTGGGTGAACAACACCATTCACTGCCCGCAAATCCTCATGGCAAGAGGCACCCCTTATGTAATTCAACATTATCCTCATGTAATAAAGGGGACCGGTCTTAATTGGGACGTGGTAAATTCAACCAACTTTGTTGTTGAACTGCTTCCTATCTCTCCACGCTTTACCTATAGGATCCCATACATAATATCTAGGAAACCCAACATATAGGTACATACATGCCTCAGGGTGGTTTTTATTGAATTCAATCCACTTTAGAAACTTTGTCTTATAAACGGTATGCTTCTCCAATAAGTCCGTAATCAAATCTCCATCCTTAAATGTGAAAGACTGTTCACCATCCATATGAAATGATAAACGCTCAACGGGTGGATCTCTTTAATGAATATCATACCCAATAATACACGATACAGCCTTACATGCAGATATATACCGACAATCAACATAATCATTCACCTCATTCTCCACGGTTATTTTTTGCACTTATCCTACTAACCCCTTTGTTAACATACTTGAAGAGATATTTGCATTCTTGACTAATTGAATTAATACAATAATAAATTATTGTTAGTCCAGTTTAGTATTGTATAAAATCATATTATTCAAAACTAATAATTTTCCCATTGATCTGTCTAGCTCAAATAATGATGTGTAAATATCTACTATTATTCTTTTAATCCCGATTTCATTCTAGATAAAGGGAAGGCAACTGATAGATGTCAACATGTGTTAAGGATTGCCTTAACTGCCCCGTCTCTCCTTGATAATCGTGACATAGTAAACATAAATAGGGAAGTAATATGAACACCATATCGTCCAAGTATATGCCAAACTAAATATAAAACCGGACATTTTAAAAAAAATGGACAATTAGACCTCTTGTCATTAGCTAAATACTCCATCTGTTCCATTCCTTATTTGGTGTTCTATAAAAACTTCTTAACCCATAAAATGAGAGTTTTCATCCCACTTATCAGTTATGTATTATTTTTATTTCCCACTATTTTATTCATCTCTCCTACTTTATCACTCAATTACCACTTTGTCAACATAATACCTCACACAAATAATTCTTTTATTACGTTTCCTAAATCCTTGATAAAGTAACTACTTAGGAAGTTACTAATGGAACAGAGGTACTTTTAGCCCAAACACCATTAAAGTTTTACACTTGTTCCAGCATGACGCCATAAATATTTGAAATTGAGGGAAAAAAAAGTATTTGGCATGGGAGGCTTTGCTGGTAGAGCTTCAGTTCCGCCATCTGGGCAGAGTTTAGAGCTTCGATTTGGAGCGCATCTTCGCCATTAGTAGAAAAACTTGGGCAGAGCTATCCCGCAATGGAGAAGGGCAAAGAGTTCTATTATTTATTTTTTATTTATTTTTTAGTGTACTTTTATTTTTCTTTTTATTAATTTTTCATAATTAAGAGGAATTTTTATCTTTCCAACATGATTTAATGTTGAGTATTTTGACTTTATTAGTATGGTGTCTAAAAGTAAATTTCTATAGGATCTGAATTTATGTGTAATTTAGCATATAACTTGGGTTCTTCATGTAATTTTTCCAATTATATTCAGAATTCACTGAATATACATATCCTCGATTGATAATTCTACCTCATAAGGACATATGGTATCTAAATCTCCTTAACTCAGTCGAATTGGCAACCATCAACAACATGACATGTTCCAGTATCGAAGTATATGTGTTCTTGATCATTGGAGTGATTGGATACAAATATAATGCATTGATTACGAATAAGAATCTCCTCGGTCAATCTGAACTCTACCTTGTCGCCATTGACTTCCATACTTCCCGTCTCTTGCAACACAGTGCGAATTTCCTCGGATATTCAACCTTGACAGGGATCCAACGGACTGATAACAAAATAAATATAAGTACAGACTATTTTGTTTAATTAATGTAAAAAATATACATTTTATGATACTTAAGAAATACTCACTTTATTTCATTAAAAGTTTTACAATTTTTTATTTTTGGCGTCTCTTTAATAACTTTACTTTTCCTTAAATTGAAACCCACAATCTCCACCTATTAATTTTTAAATTACTCTCTTTTATACTTTATCTATTATATTTATTATTTTTTACAGTTCAATAACTACTTTATCATTGTAAACCATTTTTTATTCATTGTACCTTAATAATTGTGCCAATATAATCGTAAATCTTTTTTCTAGAAACAGAGGGAGTATATAACAAAAGACGACAATCATCGAACTTGTAGTTGCATGTTCCCGGTCAACTTCAATACTTGCATGTACTCGAGAGTTGTGTGCACGATTACATGCATGATACCCTTCTTTACCAAAAACTTGCAATAAGTTTTTATGTTTTGAAAGATTCATCTGGAGGAGATGAAAGGGTCTCGTGTTACAACAACTCAGAAGTACTGGACCAAAACTAACTTGATGTTTGGCGTGGATTGGATTCCTGCCCAATTTCATTTCATTTCGGGTTCTAGCCCAATTTCGTTCCATTTCGTTTCAACTAAAAATATCTATTTTTATTTCTATCCTACTCTTTATTATTTTATTTATACTAACAAACTTATATAGTTAAGCATTCTTAAAACAATTAAAAAACCGTAAAAATATCAAAACTCATCCTTTCATTTTCTTACACATCAGTTCACTCTTATACACCGTATATAACAACCGTCAAAACCTATAATTCATAACTTTATCACCAATACATTTTTTAAACTCAAATACAATCCAATTACAATTCATCCAATCAAACTATGTTAGTTAATTAATAATCTATCGGCTGACTTATCAACTATCAAATAACTTATAAACTATCAGCTAGTTAACTCGTCAGCTACCATCTAATTATCAGCTAGTTTTGCGTAAGTGTAAGACTCACCGTTACCGTATAAAATAGGGATGATATACTTGTTAGTGCTAAGCACACATGCATACGTTGTGATTTTCAATGTCGAGTTATTTGAAACTTTCACCATCGCTAGATCGGTGTCCTTCTTGACCAAGGATAACACAGTTCCTTCTAGAAGCCATGAAATGAGTTAGTTGGTATTAATTAGTATGGTTATAATAGTTAGGTGATGAAATAAAGATGAAAATGGGAAATAACAAAAGAAAATTTTCTCTACAACGAAATTCCATTGTTTTCCCAGATCATTAAAATCCTCTTTTTATTTACAAATTGTTTTTTATTATATCTCTACAAATAGTTATCACATTATGTGGTTTCATTAAATTGAATATACATGAATCATACATGTTTGTAAACTGAAAATTAGATCACATGAAAAAAGAAAATGTATATACATAAATATAATGCAACAAACACATGTGTTACATTCTAGTACCAAAAATACCTAAAATAAAAATTCCTGAGAATAATTAATGAAACTAATGATTATTTATTTTTTTAGGGAGAGACCAATGAAAATAAACCACTTTCAATTTTGCTTGAAATAAAAGGCTAACCGTTCATTCTAAACAAATACTAATTGGGATGAGATTTCTACCAAAACATGATAATTCTACTACATGTATTCGATTCCTAGACAACCATAAACTGCAGGCCAAAAGTAATAAAATACTCAAATTGGAAAATGCCCAAATCATCATTAACGAATATGTTTTTTACCGTTGCTAGCATACTTGGCACGCATATAGGCCACTTCGAGGTCGACAACACATCCGGGACACTTTGAACCTGTAATTAAGGATGGATTCTCGCGCTGTTATATGTAAGTTAAAGCTTGTCTTCTTATGTTTACATAGTAGTGGAACATCAAGGTATTCTTAATTTTTCAATTTCAATTTAGAAAATCCCGACTTCAATGACCATCTGGAAGAACTAACATAGACTACTCAAAGATAATCTTCATTCAAGCTTGTTAATCCATAAACACCATCATCACAAAAAAAATTCAATCTCACCGAACAATTCATTTAGTTCAAACGATAACTTGCTTCATTGTGATTCAAACTGAGAGCCATATGCATCAAGTCATAAGCTTCATTTTCCTTCCCTTTTATGAAGAATTTTCCCTGTTGTTGTTAAAACATAAAAGAAACATAATTATTATTCATTTAAATAATAATTAAAATTTATGAAATATATTATATACGTGTTTACTGATTCATACTACTGATTTCCTGAATATTGCTTCAGGATTTTTTGCAGCAAGCATCTTTCATACAATTACATTGGGAACATCGTATGATCCATCAATACGTAGAATTTTCAGAACTATTGGTGTGTTGCCCAACTCATAATATCTAACCAATATGTTCAATAAGGATATGTCAGTACTTTAAAATGTGAGAAAATTACATGTTTGGGTATAATTTTAATCTCATCTTCCAAATTTCTTGGGCAAAATTGCGGCCCCAAGCTTCAATTCATTATGTGAAAAATAACCACAGAACTTGAATTGGGGAAATTTACAAGATAGACTTGGTTGACAACTCAATTGTAAGCCATCTGTTTAAAATGTTTCATTAATTATTAATAGTTATATTTATATATCAAAGAACATAACACAATTGTAATTACAAAGTGAAATGTACCAACCACCACAAGATTTACAATTTGAGTTGTAGACAAGGTTTTACTGAATTTCCATGAAGAGGGCTAGAATGATAAGTACTCAAATGTAACGACTCCGACCACTAATGGGGCCTCACTCGTGCGTGAATCAGGAGACTTCCCAATTGGTCACCCCTCTTAAAATTGCTCCAAATCAAGCACGCTTAACTCTGAAGTTCTTATGGGTGGATTCTCAAAAGAAACTGCTTTCTTGCATATACTGCTCTCGATTCCATTTAATTTATTTTAGATCGACTGACTTGAAACTTTAGGGCGTAAATTTCAAGGGAAAAGTTTGAAAAGATAAAAAAAATGTCAAGGGAATAAATTCTTTGTTTATCTTGTAAATGCTTTTAGACTTAGAATCTTATACAATGTTTATTAAAAGAATTAATTAGGCACGTAAGCTTATTATATAAGATAAAAGATTTCGTAACTTGAATTTAAAATTGATAAATTAGCGGATTTTAATGAAAGTGTATATTTAAACCGGTTTTGTGACTGTACACCATGTTAAATAACATGCACCATGTTTATTAACATGGTCCATCAGTCCATGGCTTATTCCAATGTGAGACATCATTTTTAGGATCTAGTTCTGGACCTCTGGCTTCTAGCTCAATGGTACTTGAAGACATGATTAATGACTGTATGATTTTATCACTTCATCATTGGATAAAACCGAAGTCAAACGTTTGCACAATATTAAAGGCCTCAATATTAAATCCTTAACAGTAGTTTACATATACGTACATGACACAATATGTGTCCAATCATTAATCATTTTCAACCGTATAGTATCTTGTATCCATGTGTAAATTTGTCCCACCAAGACATCAACATTCAACCATAATGACACTTAGGGATTAGGACAAGCAATTAGGTAGTAAGTAATTTTTAGGGCCAACTTCAACCCACTACAATTTTGAACATTTTGTAATTTGTCCCACTAAGACATCAACATTCAACCATTGTGACACTTAGGGATTAGGACAAGCTATTAGGTAGTAATTTTTAGGGCCAGCTTCAATCCAGTACAATTTTAAACATTTTATTTCAATTAAGCAACTGTACGGAAAAGTTATTTCATGTCAGTGCAATTTGATGTTCGATTACTATCTTGCCCTTTCAGGTAAGTGTAATTTCGTTGGTTATTTACTTTATTAGCCCCGCTCCTTCCCAAATCCATTTGCTTTCTTTTCAATGGTAGATCCATTTCGTTTCGTTGTTCTCCTTCTTCTTTTCTCCGCCTCCGACCAGATCCATTGCACCTCCACTGCCCCGCCTCTCTTCGATACCCACTGCGCTGCCTCCCTCCATCCGATACCCACTGCGCCGCCTCCATGCGCCACCAGATCTCGTCCTCCACCACACCGGAGTTTTCCACCGCCTCAAAGATCCGCCTCCATGCCCCCAGATCTCGCCCACCACCAGAAAACCCTGCCCATGCCCAACTGTGTCTAAATTGAAAGCAGTGTGACCTGCTTGTAACAAGAAAATGTATGTTTTTTGGGATGAAAGTTTGGCACCCAAGTTGTACCATCTTGTAAAAAAGCCGTAATTTTTATATCACAATGTTTATTATATACATCACGCACATATCAATCACAAACTATGCGGTATTTTCACTTCTGGATTCCATATAGTTTGTAAATAATAAATACATTAGGGCGATGACGATATAGTATAAACTCACAGTGTTTTTTATATACCGGCCTAACCTTCAATGCATGCTAATATGTATAAATTATGTAAGATCCATATGTAAGTAGTAAGCGTGTGTTTGGCATTCGATTAAAACCTTAGTAAATAAAAAATTTAGGTGTTTCTAAACATTTTTTTTTTTTAGTTGCATGTGAAACCGTCTCTAAGTGTTTTGGATGGGAGACAGATATAGTTTATTCACTGATAGAACTTAATCCGAATATGCACTGGTGGTGTGGTTTAGCTGGCACAAGAGTGTAAAGATAATGTAAAGTAATAAAGTATTAGAGTGAAATCATTTAACCTCTCTAACTATCAACATGTGGATGCTATTGCTCCAAGTCAAATTAGTGGAGTCAGTTATCATTGAGGAAAATCATATTAAATGCCTAATTTAGTCAATTTGATGACAAATCGTCGGTGGCCAAATTAGAGTTCTTCACCTTAAAGTTTGTTGTTATGCCAAACTCCTCCTAAAGTTCGTATGCAATTTGTAACATAACTTGCTCAAGTTTATGAGAAGGTGCAATTTGTCCTCAAATTTCAATGGACATATAAGTAACACTTCATTCAAATTATAATGAACCGTTAAGATGTAGTATATACTAAATTACATATATGCGGATTCTCTGCTTATTTTAGACCTTCCATATACTGTCGGATATTTGAACTTTGATATGGAGCTCTTGGTTGGAGCTATTATGCTCCGACTATGAGGAGCTTTCTTGCTCTAGATCGATATATACCGATTTGAAGACCGAGCTCCATTCAATAACATAACTCTGATAACTACACCTAAAGTTATTCATATTGTTTATTGTCATTTTTTTTCTCAACTTATATGTCTTTTCTTGTCATTAATTTGAAGGGGTAAACATGACAATACAATTGAAACTTAATGTTGACTTTATGAATAACCACTAGTAGGTCTTATAGTAAAATTCTAACGGAAATCAAATTTATGCTTAATTTAGCATATAATGGTGGGCATATATGTAAATTCCCATACTTTATCTGACTCAATTGTTCCTTAAAAACATAAAAAGATCTTTACTAATTACTACTATTGCTCTTAAAAATCGGTTCTAAGCCTATGTAAGGGAAAAGCTAAAAGCATGACTTGACTCAAAAGTATTCCATTTCTTACTACCTCCTCTCCTCTACACTGAACCTAAAGTGGAAAGAAAGAAGAAAGAAACAAGGACAAAAATGTCGTCCAAGCAAACATACAGCATATGTTGCTGTATCAGAAGGAAATTCAAGCTAAAAGAAGCTGAAATCCCAGCTGAAATCAAAGAACTATTCGAAAAGTACTCTGAAAACGGAACAATGAGCTTTGAGCATTTCCAGAAGTTCATGAAAGAGGTTCAAGGTGAAGATTTGCTGACTAGTGAAGAAGCTGGGAGCTTGTTGGAGTCTTTTCACCATGAAGTTCATAAGCACCTCAACATATTCCATCACAGAACTCTTCATCTAGCTGACTTTTTTCGGTTTCTTATGAGTCTCACTAATTCTCCTCTTCCTCTTCCTCCTAAGGTACCTTTTTCTTTTCTCCATGTTAATGTATCTAGTTCATGGATGTCACAGTGACTTTGTTACGCGTGCGGTTAGAGGTGTTACGTGAGTCAGAGCCTTATTGAGGGCTTGGATCGGATTGAATCGTTAAGTCTCGTCTCGAGTTCTCACTCGTTCGATAAGTTCTTCGAGTTGAACTGGAGTCTTGGACTCGTGTTGTTATCTAGTAGAGTATGATTCGGGTCGTTGATATTTTTCCAGAAGATTGGACTCGGTTGCTAGTAATACTTTAGTTGAGTAGATTGGACTTCGGACAGGGTTCAGACCGTTCATACTTTATTTGACGGTGTTCGGATGATTTTTTTATATTCATATCAATTTTTGGTCAGCGAGCTCAAACTGAATGACACGAGCTTGGACTTAATTATTGAGACTTGAACTCGAAAAATTAGCCGAGCTTGGGCAGTTGGGCTCAATTATAGCTCGAATCGAGGAATGAAATACTCGGTTCGGCTAGACTCGTTAAACGAGACTTTGCTTTTATAATGTAATGGTATTGCGACACTTTTATTACTTGCATATTATTTCCAGTGATTAATTTGATGGTTTTCTTGTTCAGGTTCACCAGGACATGAGTGCTCCACTGTCTCATTATTTTGTTTACACTGGTCACAATTCGTACCTTACGGGGAACCAGATCAGTAGCGATTGCAGTGAAAAACCAATCATTGAGGCGTTGCAACGAGGCGTTCGGGTCATCGAATTGGATATCTGGCCTAATGCATCAAAGGACAATGTGGATGTTCTACATGGAGGGTACAGTATACTACTCCCCTACTTATTTTTAGCTGAAGCAAGTATACATGAAACAACTTTTGCTATTAACTAACCAACTTGAAATAAGTTAAAAAGAGCTTACATAAGTTGTTTAAATGATCAGATTCAACTCTGTTGGCAGATTCAGTTATCAGGAGCATTTACAAGTAGCACATATGTGTATATACTGTGTTTGTTTGTTGGTTTAGATTTTAGCTAAGGATCTTTGTTTGGACAGGACATTGACGAATCCGGTTGAACTGATCAAATGTTTGAGAGCAATAAGAGAATATGCATTTGTTGCATCAGATTATCCTGTCATTATTACATTTGAGGATCATCTCACTCCGGATCTTCAGGCTAAAGTTGCTGAGGTGAGCTCATTGATTTTCTACCTCTTTTTCGCGTAGAAATGCAATGGGGAATTATTTAGAAATTGTTTATCTGTTTCGTGTTGTTATCTGTTCATGTGTATGTCAGTATGTATGGAGCACAACATGTAGCCATGATTCATGCTACAAACGCTTCAAATCTTCTGCTAAAAACCGGTCTGGAATCTATTGTTATATGCACATATACTGTATTCTAATGAAGAACTCAATTGCACAATGTCAATTGGACATGAAATTTTAGTTGATGCCTTGTACAATTCACTAGTACTACGATATCGATTCGTATATTTTCTATTTCAGATGGTATCAGATATATTTAGGGACATACTGGTTCCCTCGAAAGCAGAACACTTCATAGAATTCCCATCTCCAGAATCACTAAAAGGAAAGGTAATTATCTCAACGAAAACACCGAAAGTGTATCCTGAAGCAAAAAGCATGAAGAAAGAAGATGATGGAACGATACCAGTGCATGGATCTGCTGAAGAAGCGGCCTGGGGAAAAGAAATCCCAGATTTTGTTGAGAAAACCAAGTTTGATGATCTGGAAGATGAGGATGATCAGCTACATGAAGAAGATCCTAAATTACAGCAAAATTTAGCACCTGAGTATAAACATCTGATTGCAATTCGTGCGGAGAAAATGAAAGGGGGGATCAAAGCGTGGTTGAGAGTTAACTCCCAGCATTGCCACCGTGTGAGCTTGAATGAAGAGAAGCTCGAAAAAGCTGTCCTTACTCATGGAACAGACATTGTGAGGTAAGTTCTTTATGCAATATATCGTTTTCTTTAAAGTTAATTAGCATAGTGAGAACATCTCTGGTCTTACAAAATAATTTGATTTGAAGTGTATTAGAACCATAACGTTTATCAAATACACGTTTGTAGCCGTTGCTTCGTGGTTTTGTTTACACTTATGAGTTGTTCATAACATCTGGAATGACCTAATCAACTAGTAGTACTTTCGTTTTCTTTTTCTTATGTAAAACTTGTTTTGTAACACATTGCATATGACTTGTGAAAAGATTCACTCAGAGGAACTTGGTGAGAGTATACCCGAAAGCTACAAGGCTGGACTCATCAAATTTCAATCCTTTAATAGGATGGATGCATGGTTCCCAGATGGTTGCTTTTAACATGCAGGTAAGCTAAACTGCTGAAGTTTCTGATCCTGGTCAGTTTCAGATAACATCTACTATTATTATTGTCGTATGGAGAGGTTGAGATGTCGAAAATCTACTTTCGTGATTTGCATTAGGGACATGGAAGGTCTCTTTGGCTGATGCGAGGGATGTTCAGAGCAAATGGTGGATGTGGATACGTGAAAAAACCAGATTTTCTTCTTGGAGTTGGTCCAGATGGTGAGGTTTTCAATCCCAAAAGGCAATTACCAGTAAAAAAGACACTCAAGGTAGGTAACACTATCATCTTTTTTCTCTGTTTCGAGCAAATGAAATAAATACTTTGATATGCAAATTATACTTGCAGGTGAAAGTATTCATGGGAGAGGGTTGGAATATGGATTTTAAACGAACGCATTTTGATCTGTATTCGCCTCCAGACTTCTATGTCAAGGTAGTTAGTCTACGGTTTTGTTTAGCGTTACCTTATCAACTTATTTGAACCCCTTGACCAAAATAATCATTTTACGGCTAGTAGCTCAACAAGAACTACTATATTGACTTTTTTTGACAGAACTGTGGTTGTGATATGTGTAAATGTAGATTGCAATAGCTGGAGTGCCTGCTGATGCAGCTAAGAAAAGGACAAAGATAATTGAAGATAACTGGATTCCAGCATGGAATCAAGAGTTTGAGTTTCCATTGACAGTTCCAGAGCTTGCATTGCTCAGAATTGAAGTTCACGAGTTTGACATGTCCGATAAGGATGATTTCGGAGGGCAAACGTGCATTCCCGTTTCAGAGCTGAAATCAGGAATTCGAGCCGTGCCCCTCCATGATGAGAAAGGAAATCAGTACAATTCAGTTAGATTGCTGATGCGCTTCGACTTCATATGAATGCGGTTGAGTCCACCCTTGTGTAATTTTGTTTGCTGGCTTTACAGTGAAGGAAATAAGTACAGTTTACTTGTATGTACTATGTAGTGGTTGAAATTCAGTGTGAATATGGTTACTGGAAAGCTGTGTGTGTGAGTTGAGACTGAGAAATTGTCATGTTTTTGTATGCTTGTCTAGTCATGTGCAGGAGTTATTGGAATGGGATCATGGTTTGTTTGTCTTGGCATTTGGATAGTAAATGTACCTTTGCATTTGATGGCTGAAAATCTTGTAACCAGCCGGCTCGAAACGAGCCGAACTTTTTTCGAGTAGCTCGAGTCCGGCTTAAATATTCTAATAATGCATATATTATAGCTCGATAATTTTATAAAGCCAAGCTCGTGTAATATAAGTATTCGAGCTGTATAACATTACGGCTTTGCTCTCAAGTCGAGCAAAATCTGAACTTTCGTGTTTCAAAAGTTCAATTTGGAAAATTATAAGCTAGTGATCTGAGTTAAAGTCCAAGTTGTACAACTTTTGTCGAGTTCCTAGACATTTATCCTTACCGAACCGAGCTTTTGTATAGTTCGACTCGACTTAGGATCACTTGCAGCCCTTGCCTACCTTGCTTGTCGTTCCATAATGACTCGCCTACTATATAATGACACATGTTGATCCACAACTTAACCCAAACTCAACTTATTGTATTTCCTTTGCTTAAAATCAAAAGAAAAACACTTTATTCCAATTCTTGATATCTCTAAACAACATAAAATCATATCACAACTAACATACACATAAAGAAGAGTGTGATATACTACAACGAGTGTGAGGTATATGATTTTACTATTCTTTAGAAAAATCTTAAACTTTTTTGCGAATTTGTATTACTTCAATTTCTCTCAAATACAAATAATGGGCTGTACTTTTTCTATAAGTCCAGTAGCTCCCTCCCCTCCTAAGATGTAAAGATACATTGGGCCGAAACGTTATCCAACTCATATCCACTCCTAGTTCTCGGCCCAACCGTAAAAACTTGTCCAACAGACACATCAGCTCAACCGGCAAAAATCCGGCAACTGCAACTCTCCCTCTCGATTCACCAAACTCCTGCGAAATTCGAAATCGTATGAAACCTACCTCTTCCCGATTCCTCACCTCCCAATGGTAGCAATTACGGCGGCGATGTTTCGGGAGAAGATTGCCAGCGGAATCAACTCCGTGAAGTGCAGTGGTGGCGCCGGTGAAGTTGCCCCGAAGCTCGACCACTTGCGGAGGCTTCGCGCCGAGCTATTGGCCGCTGATCCCAGGCTTCTGGTGGATTCCATACCCCCTGTCCTTGACCTCCTGTCAGAGGATGCTAGCCCCGTTCGCAGATATGTCACTCAGTACGATTCTCTGACCTCCTTTTGCTATGTGCATTGGCTTGAATTGATGAGGATACACATATTTAAGTTGAATTGGTTGTGGATTGGTCTCTGTTCTGGATTGATCTTAGGGAATTTCGTATATGCGAGTCATGGTTTTGTTTCAGCTGAGGTCTCAGTAGCAGTTAAGTAACTCAGTTTTGTTTCAGCTGATTTCTCAGTAGCAGTTAAGTAATTTAGTTGAATATGGTGTGTGTTTGCAATACGAACTTAGTTACAGTTGAGATTAATTTACAATCGTTTCAGGCAATTGATGAGAAGGAACATGTTTGAGTTTGTTTTTTTTCCTTCCGAATTGATCTTAGAGGATTCTGCCATCTTAGCAAGTTGTTTAAAGTAATTAAGTCAGTGACATCTGTTCATTTGTACATTTCACCGGTGTGTTTGTTTATGTGGATAGTAATTAATAGGTGTTTGAGCTGAATTGCTGTGAATTAAACTCTATTGGTGTTGGATTGATCTTAGGGAATTGACTTTTTCGGATAGCTCAGACTTTCCAATTGTACTTAAGTAACCCAGTCAATGACCATTTGTGTATTTCATATGTTACTGAGTCGACGGCGAATAGTGTTGTTTGGTGTAGTAAGACCTTAATTATGGTTTTGAATGTAGGATGGTTGGTCAAATTGGTCTGAAGCACTTAGAGTTATTACCTGAAATGGTCCCAGCAGTGATAGATGTTCTCGTTGACGATACACCGGCGGTTGCTCGCCAAGCAATCACGTCTTCTATTAAAATTTTCCGCTCTACTTTGGTCAAAGTTGCCATTCAGGTTTGCCCAGTATCTGTACCTTACTCATATTACTATTTGACCCCCCCCCCCCCCCCCCTCCCAGCACAAGAAGAATCATATTAGTTGGATATGATAGTTCCAATGTTCCTTTTTGTAAAGTGAGTCCTATACTCTAATGCCATCCCTAAAGATTAGGAATTAGGATGCCTGGTATTTTTATGGATATTTCTTCATGATTGCTCTGTAGTCGTGGTTTATCTCCCTAGAGTGCTTTTCCTTCGCTCGCTTAATGGACCACTTTGTTACCTGTCAAATTCTTGTGCACCATTATTGCTTTGTCTTCAACCAAAAGTAGTTGTTGCAATCATCCTCCTGAGAACAGACTACACAGTGTGCAACTTTCTGGATTTTGTCCCCTTTCTCCTTCCACGTGTTCTGTTTGATGGTCTGAAGGATTTAATTTCATGGTAATTTTGAAGTAGTAATTCTTAAGAGTTAGCCATCGAACGGTACACAGTGGTGAAATATATGAAGCCTGCTCTGCTCCAATTAGATGGCAGGCAGTACCTTCTTTTCTTTTCCAACTAGCAATTAAGGTATTCACAATGGGAAGTTTCTTAACCACTATATGATGCTGCATCTTCTTTTTCTCCTATCACCCAGGGCTTATATTCAAGTGAGTTCAATGAATCACTCAGATCATCATGGACATGTGTCCAAAAGTTAAGGGATGAGATACATTCTATGGCCTTTAAGGTGAATCTCAGCCTATATGTTTATTCTTATTCTTATTCTTCTGAGTATTGTCTCACTTCTAAGCTATTTAAAGGTGGGAAGTGATGGCCGGAGATTGGCTGCATTGAAGTTTGTAGAATCAATTATATTGCTTTATACACCTGATCCAAATGCTTCTTTGGAGCCACCCCCTGATCAAATTTCTGACGGTAAATCTGCTTCTGTTTCTTACAGTCTTTTGAATCTTTGGAAGAGAAATTGTCTCACTATTTAGATGATGATTAAAGAACCACTATCTCTTTTGCACTCCGGACTTTTGTTTAATTCATACTAGTTCCTTAATTTTCATGCAGGGAACTTCGTGGATTTCAATGTTTCATGGCTTCGTGGTGGACATCCAATACTTAATGTTGGAGATATGTCAGTTGAAGCAAGCCGGAGTTTAGGTCTACTGCTTGATCAGCTGAGACCCCCCTCCCTGAAAGCCCACAGTAATTTGATGATTATAGTGCTGATTAAAAGGTACATTATCTCTCTAGCGTGCACTTGAATCCTGTTTCTCATTCTTCTATTTGTTCTTCACTTCTATTCTCTCAGTCTTTCGACAGTTGCAAGGAAGAGGCCTGCCTTTTATGGTCGTATATTGCCGGTGCTACTTGGGCTGGATCCTTCTAGCTCTTTTGGTAGTGGCATGCATCTCGGGGGAGTGCGCCTAGCTCTGAAGAACGCTTTTGAAGCTTGTTTAAATTGTTCACACCCTGGTGCAGCACCGGTATACTGTCATCTTCCGTGTCAGTTCTGGATTAATTTATAGCCAGAGAATCCATGTTTAATTTTTGGAATTTTAAGCATTCGTCCAGCCATTAGTTTTTTGACATTACGATATTTGAGACTTTTTAGAGTTAGTCTGAACTTGCAAGTTTTCTGGAATTCTTAAATTTGCAGTGGCGGGATCGTCTGGTCAGTGCAATTACAGATATCAAGGTTGGAAGGCTTACACAAGTGAAAAGTTCAGCAGATGATGATGTAAGGACTGTCTCGAGAGATGATCCCCACATGGCTCGTGTCCATGAGGTAATTTTTTTTGTAAGTTCATCATATCAAATAATAAGATCTCATCCGAGAATGTGCAAATGATTCCCCAAGCATCTCACAGGAGGAAAAATCCCCTATTTCTGAGTCCCTTGGTGGTAGTGCTGGGAGGAAAAGATCTGGGGTTCCGGATATGCCAGAGTTGACTGAGAATGAAGCATCTGCAAAACGTGCAAGATCAACACCTGACAATTCAGAGGGATCAGGGAATGATATGAGTGGGAAACTTGAAAGGCGCACTTTAAGCGAGCCAACACCATCTGAACCTGATGAAGTAAGTGGGCCTGTTCAGCAACTTGTTGCAATGTTTGGTGCATTGGCTGCTCAGGGTGAAAAAGCAGCTGCATCTTTGGAGATTCTCATCGCTAGCATATCAGTTGATTTATTAGCTGAAGTAGTTATGGCCAACTTGCGAAATCTTCCTCTAGATTACCCTTGGTCCGAAGGGGAAGAAGAACGGTTTGGAAACATGGGTGCGCATCCTGGCATGCCGGAAAGTGTTACCCATCTGAGACATTTGACTCGGTTACTGACAGGCATGCTCTCTGTCTCAAAAACTTCTGCAGGAAAAGAAACTGAAGTGAAAGAGTCTCATCTTGTCACCAACGAACTTGAGGTCTGTCTTGTTTTCTTGATGATGTAACCCCTTGCTCTTGCTTTGTTTCTGTTTATTCTTGATATGTGGTCCACTCTAGATCACATAAAGCTTCCTTAAGACCTTGTGCTCAAAGCTTGCTCCCACAATTTTAGACTTCAAAATTTTGCTATAACTTCATGCTTACGTGGTGTGATAAAATGCCACTTCATTCTATTTAGATAACATGTTTGTTATTGCTATTGGATCTATTTTTCTGTTCATGTCCTTTATTTAAACAATATGTATCACTCCCTCGTGCATTTACTTGTTAGTTCCGTGCATGTTCCTTGAGAAACTGTTTTTTTTTCTTTACTTTCCTAGATTTTTCTCTGCTACGGGTTGAGCTTTGAAAGCCTTGTTCGGATTTGATTGCTATTGCAGCAGGCTCATGAGGAGGAACTTCAAGTGACTATGGATGATAATAAAATTGCATATGATGGTTCAACGACTCATGCCAGTCAACCAGCAATATCATCAAAGAGTGAACATGCTCCTGCAGAAAATATTCCTTTTGCAATGGAGATTAGCTATACATCTGAAGTAAATAGTGATAATGGAGTCACAGAAAATGAAATTCCTGGTGTTTCATTTTCGGCTCAGGATGGTGGACTCCGTGATAATTTGCCTCTTCTTTTGAAGACTTCGGCCGATTTGGATGATTCCAATCAAGAAAAATCCACCGATTCTGGTGGGACTGCTGTTGACATAGCTCATCTAATGTCCATTGACAGGTCTGAAGAGCTTAGTCCTAAAGCAGCAATGACTGACGCAGCCAGCATCACCTCCTCAACAGCAACTTCACACACACAATTGGTTCTTCCCAAGATATCTGCCCCAATCATCCACCTAGCTGATGCACAAAAGGATAAGTTACAAGAACTGGCTTTTGGTCGCATAGTTGATGCATATAAGCAAGTTGCAGTTGCTGGAGGGTCTCAAGTCCGCTTCTCTATTCTCGCACATTCAGGAATGGAGGTAAACAGCCTGACGTATGTGACCCAATATTTTCTCACAGTAATGTTTATTAAGTTGTTGTTTTCATGTCGGTGCAGTTTCCCTCGGATCTAGACCCATGGAAGTTACTCAAGACACATATATTGTCAGACTATGCAAGTAATGAGGTAAACAAAGTGTTTATCATCTATTCCTTCTGGGTGTAACTGTGTTTAAGTGTAGGCTGTATTTTATTGGTGATTGTGTGGTGATTACTCTCCGTTTCGTTTATTTCTGAATGATCAGCTATAGTATTACAAAATTTATATACAATGGGGAGACAACTTGGTGGGTCATATTAAACGTCCCACATAAGTATCATATGTTAGCTGTATATGGTCGGAGTATTCTTTCTCACGTCATGGTTATTCATCTATGTAAATGTTAACCTCCTTTTTAAGTTGGTCTGTGGACAGCTGATCCTTTAAGAAATCTAATTAGGGTTGCAGATCTGGGAAATCGGACTTTCTGGATTCCTTTACTTTTTGCTATTCTGGTCATCATAGATTACAAACTATGATGTTATTTTCATGTACCCCACACCAAAAATAAAATTAAAAAAAAAGTAAATAATAATAATAATAATAATAATAATAATAATAATAATAATAATTGTTGCTCTTTTTTGTCTTGAACTCTTTGACTGTCCTTCACAGTTTCAGCCATTTGTTTTCTCTTATGTTATGTCGTATCGACTGACTTCTATTGTTAAATTCTTCTTTCCATGGCATCATGCTTAGATCATCACGTTCTTAACATTTCCTGCTTGTTATTTCTTCAGGGGCACGAGTTAACATTGCGCGTACTATACAGGTTATATGGTGAGGCAGAAGAAGACCGTGACTTTTTCTCCTCAACAACCGCTACATCTGTGTATGAGACTTTCCTTCTTCAAGTGGTATGGGTTCTTCCTTCCAGTCTCCAATTTTTAACTCTAGGCTTGAAGAATAGTGTTACAACAGATCTTATCCTCATGATTCTTTTTTGCAGGCAGAAACACTTAGGGATTCTTTTCCAGCTTCTGACAAATCATTGGGTAGATTGCTTGCTGACGTCCCTTATCTCCCCAAGTCTGTACTCAACATGTTGGAGCGATTATGTTCTCCGGGCACCAGTGAAAATGATGATAAAGAGCTGCATGGTGGAGATAGAGTTACCCAGGGCCTCAGTACTGCTTGGAACCTAATCTTGTCAAGACCTCCAATCCGAGATGCTTGCCTTAAAATTTGTTTGAAGGTTCCATCTTTGACACCTTATGAGTATCTCTGTCATTTTGTTTGTCTCTTAATGCATATGATATTTTTGTTTCCATATTCTAAGTTCTGACTTTATGTATTTGGTTCCTTAAGTGTGCAGTCCATCACTTGGAAGAAATTAGAATGAAGGCTATACGTCTGGTATTTCATCACAGAACTAGACTGTTAAACACTCCATATTCTCCGCTCAGATAATATCATTTATATTCAATTGATTTGTGTTTATGTTTAACAATTAGGTGGCAAATAAGCTCTATCCCTTGTCATCCATATCTGGAAAAATAGAAGATTTTGCGAAGGAAATGTTGGTCTCAGTTGTACGTGATGATGAAGTACAATTAACTACGGAAGCTGATGGAACGCGTGCTGAGATACTGAAGGTATTTTAAAATGAATATCATATCTATCTGATACTACTTCAGAAGTTTGCTCCCTAAATGCTACTTATTGAACCTGGTGTCGGATGATTATGCTAGGTTCATATGATTCCTATTTTTTTTGAGGAGCATTTGCATTTTTATACCTTGGCATTCTTCCTCATAAATCTCTTGATATAAGCTATTTGAAATTCTTTATCTTCTGTACTTAGGAAAAAAATCCATCAGGTGAGAACCCATCACCGAGTATGACAAGTAAAGACATATCCTTTGAATCTCATCAGTTGCCAGTATCTGAAAGCATCTCACCTTCTACACTAGTTGAGGTGCAACGCTGCATGTCCCTGTATTTTGCACTGTGTACAAAGGTAATATTGAGACTGTTTTGCTGGCTTGAAGGATTGATGCTTTTTATCATCACCTTGGAATGCCTTTAAAAACTAAGCCTTTGTGATGTTCTTCTGGCAGAAACACTCCCTTTTACGCCAAATATTTGATGTTTATCAAGGCGCATCAAAAGCAGCAAAGCAGGTGTGATGCGATCGCCAAACTCTATAACGGTGAAGAGTCGTTTGAATTGTTAACAAATTTTCATGTTATGCCAAATGCCTTTATGATGTTGCAGGCAATTCATAGTCAAATCCCCATGCTTGTTCGAACAATTGGTTCCTCCCGAGACCTCCTTGATATTTTATCTGACCCACCAACTGGAAGCCAAGGGCTTCTAACTCAGGTTCCCACGCAATTTAATCTTATAAAAGTCAGGCTGTTTGAATGTATCTGTGTTCATTCGGATTGTTGTATACCAATGCAGGTAGTGAATACTCTCACTGATGGAATAGTTCCTTCTCCAGATCTGGTATCTACTGTAAAGGGTTTGTACAATACAAAACTAAAGGCAAGTATGATCATTCCCTGCGCTTGACACTTATTTTTACCTTGTCAAGTATACCTTCTCTGAAGTAATGTTAGTGCTATCTGTTCGTTACTTAAAGTAACAGTGAAAGAGTAACAAGACCTGTAGTGATTTGTTGGTCATTTGTGTTACCCAGACAGACTAATTAGTGAAATTATAGGAGTCATCCAGGACTTAAGACTCTTGCTTGTTTCTTTCTCTACAGGATGTTGACATTCTCATTCCAGTATTACCATTCTTAGCGAAAGAGGAGGTAATAAAAGTTTGAGATTTATCACTTGTTGCATCATAATGCCAATTTAGTATTTATCTTTATTCATGGGAATGTACTCCCTGTATGTTTCTTAATGGAGTTCCCTTTGTTTGATTCACTATCTTTTTATTCCTTCTCAGGTCTTGTTACTTTTTCCACATCTCGTGAACACACCCATGGACAAGTTCCAAGTTATTCTTTCTCGTGTTATTCAGGTATTCCCTCCAATTCTATCTTGATAAGTAATCTCAATGGTATTTTTTGCTTGCAGCAGATTTAGTATACGATGCAATTATGTTCTTCTCCTAGTATTTCATTTTATATTTGACAGTCTTTAAATGCAACTGTCCAGGGTTTGAATCACTCTACTGCACTTTTAACTCCTACTGAAGCATTAATTGCCATCCATGGAATCGATCCCGATAAAGTTGGAATTCCATTGAAAAAGGTAGAGTTTTGCTCCCACTGATATTACTCAACTCTATATGGCTTGTTTCCTGAAAATATTTCCTATAAGCAGGTGACAGATGCCTGCAATGTATGTTTTGAGCTGCGACAAGTATTTACTCAGCAAGTACTCGCTAAAGTATTGAATCAATTGGTAAGATAAACTGTTGCAACTCTTAATCTTCTCTTTTCTCTTAACTTCGTTTGTGACTGAACTAAAATGGTTATTTTGCAGGTTGAACAGATTCCTCTTCCCTTGCTCTTTATGCGTACAGTGCTTCAGGCCATAGGGGCTTTTCCTGGTTTGGTGAGGCACATTATCCAGGCTCTAGCTACAGTACATTTGTCTATATATTTTGCATCTATTTTTCATATATCATGCTTCATCATTGTTTTTGTGATAGCGAATCACAATCCTATTGTTAATCTGCTTGAAAACCTTTTCAGGTGGATTTCATAATGGAAATTCTTTCTCGTCTTGTGAGCAAACAGGTATCCTCTTTGCCAGAGGTTTACTACTCACCTTTATCCTGTTTGTCGGTTTTTAATCTAATATACACCATGCAGATATGGAAGTATCCGAAACTGTGGGTAGGATTCATGAAGTGTACGCTTCTAACCAAGCCACAATCTTTCGGTGTGCTACTTCAGGTGTGCCCTCAAGCAAGCTTCAAGTTTTCTAGTTTGCGTATCTTTAACCAAGCCACAACTCTCAATTTTTGCTTCTTTTACCAGCAGTTTAATAGCGTTGTTATTGCATACTTGTCATAATTTTCAGCTTCCTCCAGCACAACTTGAGAATGCGCTGAATAGAACATCAGCTCTCAGGGCTCCCCTAGTTGAGCATGCAAGCCAAACACACATACGGTCTTCTCTCCCAAGGTTCATCAAAATTTCATTGTATCACTGTTGACATAATTCTTCTGGTTTAACCGTTTAAGTTTGAGGTAATTGACAATGAACTCTGTCTCTCCAGGTCCACGTTAGTTGTTCTCGGTATAGCAACTGATACTCAATCATCTGCCGTGACACCACCACCACCCCCACCGCCCCCAGCACCTCCATCTCAAACACAAACTGGAGAGACTGAAACTGAGATCGGTGAGACAAGCCAATCCGAGAAGGAAGAAGTGACTGAGGAGAAGTCAAAGGAATCATCATCTACTGTCAGTTGATTTAAGGACTAACTCATCAATTTCATCACCTCCCCCATTTAAGCAGGTCAGCTGCTTGGTTTTCGTATTATATCTGGTTTCATATACTTCCATTTACATCTGAATGAGGTAGTAGAAAGCACATCAGCCAAAGAGATTGCTAGTTGCAGATACGGAGCAAGTGGATGAGTATTTCCGTTCTTCCGTCTACCAATCCAGATGCGTGGAGCTGAAGCATTGTGCATTGCTATGACTTGCACATGCCGAGCCAGTCGTTCTACTCCCTCCGTCACAGAGATGGGAAATGTTAGAAAAATGTGTAATTTAGTTGTAAAAGTTGTACATTTGTTATCATTAGTAATTTTTATGCATGATATTGAAAGAGATTTTACAGAACAACAAAAAAAAAATGAAAAATGTACCAACTTCTCCAACACGATGAAGTATTCATGTATGCGATAGATAGATGTGTCTGTGATAGGAGTCGCAGCAATGTCGGAAGCTAAGCAGCTAACTGGATATGGCTCAAACATGAATGGAATAGTAGTAGAATATCATGTAAGTAGGAAATGCTTTTACTCCGATGCTAAGACTACCTGCATTGACGCGGCATGACGCGACGTCAATGACGGGATCCGCGAGATTTTATGCGTTGGGTGACGCGTCATGTTACATTCTGAAATTCTAAAAAAAAAAAATTTTTTTAATTTTTTTAAAACATATTTAACATATTATAAGAGTGTTTAGAAGTTGAAATTAATAAAATTGCATTTTTAGAAGTCGTTTTACAATTTTAATTTAATTAAGAGAGAAAAATGAGTTTGAGATGGGATGATCCAAACATAGTCAAGAGTGGTCTCTATTTGTAGATCTCGAAAATACAAAGACGTTGGTGATTTTTATTTATTTTTTGCATTTTTATTTTTCAAGTTATTCGCGTTTAAAATTGGACAATAAAAAAAAATTTAAAAAAAAATAAAATGACATATGGCAGCAGCCAATAGGCTTGGCTGCTGCCAATTGCAACTCACCCGTCACATAGTGACGGGTGAGTCTGCTGACGCGCCAGCAGCTACTGACGAGCTGCATTGCAGCTCGTCTAATGCTTATTCAAAGATAGAACTCGACAGTCCAAGGAATTGCAACGCTGAATAAAGGCATTGTGCCATTCCTCCCAATTCTCTCCTACTTGTAATACCAACAATACATGTTTAAGTTCAACTCAGTCATCAATGATCATACTGGCTTATAATGGACCGGATCGTTACATATATTTTCACTCCAAATACTAAAATTGTACTAGGGAGTTTAACGGATGCTGTAAGTATTCTCCATCACATGACATATACTCCACGTATTCGCTAATAGTATGCAAGTTGAACTTTTAGATTGACTTTGACAAGAAATTTATTGTGATTTACATTAAAAAATATTTAATAACATTATATGAAAGTATGCATAATAGTAATGTATAGTCAAAGTTGAGTTTGAATGACATATTCTTTGCGGTATGATATCGTATGATATCATGCGATAATTATGTCTAAGAGAGTGAGGAATTGTGTTGTGGATTAGTGTGGGTTCAAAATTTAGAGCCAATCATTCTACCAAAACTACTCATTCATGTGCAAGATGTGCCCGTGAATGCACTAGCAGCAATGTTGGAATCTACACAGCTAGTACTACTAATCAGATAATATGACACAAACATGAATGGAATAGAATTCAAGTGGGAAATGCTCACTACATGTAATGTTTATCCAATAACGGAATATGGACACTCCGATATTTTGCGACACTATTAATAAAGTCATGCACTCATACCACTACCATTGTCCCCGAATCAAATTTGTCAAAAGCAAATAAATTGGGAGCGGGTTCAGTATGAATGAATAAATTAGTGAAATGGCGGGTTTGATGAACATTGATTGGAGTAAGAATGTCGACAAGTCTTGAATAAGCAAAACATGAACATCTGTGATCGGTCGACATTTATATAATATATATATTAGTTGCGGCTGATTTATATACATCTCAATTCTCATCTCTCAAGTGGATCATGACTTCGTTTCTTTAGAAAAGTAGAGAAGAGAACTGGATTAATATTAATTAATTAATGGTCCTACTTGTCGATCGATCATCATCTACAGTTAGCTAAGAGAGTCGTGTCGTATCGTATCGTAATCCATTTTATATAAAATCACGTGTGGTATGGATGTCATATCATACTCATTCCTTCTGTTTCAAAAAAATCTTTTCATTTGACTTTGAACGGTCAACTGTCTTCGACTTTAACCGTGAATTACTCTTAAACTATCATTGTAAATAATTTAATAAAATCATATAATGAAAATCTAGTAATATAAGTTAAGTGTAGTACTCATAAGTTGAAGAAATCTTCGTTTCTTATTATGCGGTCATTGTATTCAGACTTTTGGCGAATTACTCTTAAACTATCATTATAAATAATTTAATAAAATCATATAATGAAAATTTAGCTAGTGAGTCTATAAGACGCATGAGAAATGATGTAAAAAATATCGCTACGAGAGTCATCACTCAAAAAATGTATGATAGTGCTCGACTTGATTAGTTGAATATAACAGATACAAGTGGAGGAAAAAAAAAAAAAAAAAACTATGTGGAAAACTGTGGGCTTCACGGAATAAGTAGTATTTATCCAAACTGCCAACATACTATATATATTCTAGCTAGGCAGTCACGATAAGATAGACATGTTGCTCGATTCTTGCATGTTTATGCATTCATTTCGGCTAACTGCACCCAGTACAGTAACCTACTAGCTACTATATCGCCTCAACCTTATCCTATTGTATTGTATGCATGTTTTTCATGATTTTGTATCACACTTATAGTAGAAGGTTCGATTAAGATTAAGTGTGTATTCCCTGTACAATACATTCAGAATTATGATGAGATACAACATGCTGTATATAGTATACAAGTAACCTATTCTGAGAGTCCTCCTAATTGAATAAAGAATGGAAAACGAAGTTAATAGCATGCGAATTTTCAAGATTTTATAGATGTATTTTTAAAAATAAGGTGCATTTTATATAAAAGTAACACGATGTATCCCTTTTTAACTCTTATACTTAGAATAGCTACAAATAACACAAAGTTTAATGAGGTCCGTCTCTAGATAAATTATTTAAAGACCGTCTCTGAAGAGACTTACTCTATAACAGAACTGGTGCAACATTATAATGTATGTATTTTCTACGTCGCAAAACAGTAGTGCTATAATATATATATATATATATATATATATATATATATATATATATATATATATATATATATATATATATATATATATATATATATATAAAAGTGTAATTCCTTTGTTTCATTCCTGACTCATCTTCTTTGTTGTCAGTTTGGACTGGTGTACAATCTATGACATATGCTAAAACCTTTGTTCTTACATGCTCTAAAGGAGGAAATTCATGCGAGATAGTTGACCCATCTTTCTTTGTGAAATAGGATTTTGTTTTGGTTAAAACTGAAAGTTTATCATAATTTTGAAAAAAATAAGTAAAAAATGGTATATGGTTTTGTGTAGTAATCATAAATTCATACCAACTGTTTCTTATGATATTTCTTTGTTTTTCAGAGAATGTTTCCATGAACCATTTTCTTTCTTGTTTGTTTTTGTCACTCATAAAATCTTTTTTTATTAAACTCTTATCTATACAAAATTCTTTTGTCAAAACATATATGCTTGAAAGATTTGGTGAAGTTGGTTTATCTTCTTCTTGTTGATCTAAATCATTTATGTTATCACTAAGGCCTTGTGAAGTATAGACTGGTTGAGCTACATTTTTATGTGTTCTAACTCCTTGGAGATTGTGTCTATCTCTTTCAAAAGTACTAAAAGAATTTCTATGGGAATTACTTCGAGATAAATATTCACTATTTCTTTGTGAGCTATAGTCTCTAAATGACATAGAACTTTGTCTGTTAAATCTTATACTAACCCCTCTCCATCTGGGTGATCTACTATATTTTCTATTTCAGTATTCTCTATTGGTTGGGATCTTGGTATCGTTCTAGAAGGAAGTAACCATGCTTCAGGAAGATTAACATTTTTCCATTTTATAGTCTTAGGGACTGTGAGATTGGACTTTGATTTATTAATTTCCCAAAAAATAGTTTGTCCAGATGGTTTTTCATATAAAATTGCTTTAACATTTAGGCCAGTATTCATTACCTTGTAATGTATCCTGTAAAATATTTCATATATATGGGAACCATGCTTCATTTTGTAATTATGAGTTTTTACATTTAGGGTTAAAATATCTAGAATATGTGGGTTTGAAAGAGATATGGTGAAATTTGGATAACAATTAAAGTAAATTGGTCCATTACAAAGACTTGTTTCAACTAATCCTAAAAGAGAATCTTGAAAATCAAAATGTCTAGCATCTCTAAGTGCTACGAATATACTTGTATCTAATCCTTCTCTTGTTAAAGGTTTAATAGCAATTTGTACGAGACCTATATGTAAGAATTTGTACCCACTAGCTATATGCTTTCTAATTGACTTTTTAGTAAATAAATGCAAAGTTTGTTGATCACTTACTAAAGGAAGGACTTGTTCTTCTGTTTTTATAGTGTAAGCTGATCTGAAATCTAATATGCTCTGTTTATATATTGTACTCTTATCTACATTTGGTGGTTTCCAATTAAACAAATCTTTATCTTCCCAAGTATTTTCAATAGTAGATACTATATTTTCATTAGTATCTGGTACAGATGATGAGGCAGAAGCCATATTGTTCCCAAAGAGTCTATTCATTAATTTTACTAGCTTGATTTCGTAAAAGCTGATTCAGACAACGTCTTACAGACCTATCCAAGGTATTATATGCGTGTCTACCAGAATCAAAACATACTACTAAATCGAGTTCGTTAAGCTAATTAATATATATATATATATATATATATATATATATGTATGTATGTATGTATGTATGTATGTATGTATGTATGTATGTATGTATGTATGTATGTATGGAAAAATCTGACAAATGTACCTTAAGTTGTGTCATTTCCGAAAAAGGTACATTTAGTTGTTACCGCCCAATTTTGGTACCTTAACTTTCAATTTTGTTCAATTTGTATACTCCATCAGTCCAATTTGACGGCTTCATCAATTTTGACCGTTTTAGTTGTGATATTTCCACTTTTGGTACCTTTATTTGTGACAGTCCGATTTTGGTATCTTTAAATGCATTATTGTCCAATTTAGGTACCCTACGACACGTGTCACTTTGCAAAATACTAAAATACGTTGCATTAAAATGTAAATACGGTAGATATTTGTTAATTTCAAATAAGTCCTGTTTTATGGGAAAAATCAAAATTACCCATGAGAATATGGACTATGGACTACCTTAGAAATTTAAAAATAAAACATAATTAAAGAAAAAGAAAAAATACATAGAAGCCATGGGAGCTTCTTCTTCTTCTATGGAAGCTCCATTGGTGAAAGGATTTTCCGCGCCTAAAGCTCCACCACGGAGCTTCCAGACGGCCATGGGTCTGACAGATCTACCATTGCAGATGCTTCCATGGCCAATTTGAAATTGAGGGTGGAGGTGCGGAGGACATGTTAGTGGTCGCGGTGGAGGGAGGTGGCGGCAGAGTGGGGTGGAAGGGTACCGGTGGAGGGGATGAAGCAACATGGCCATATTAAACTCCACACTTCACCATTGCCATGGATCTTCCAAGCTAAAGCTTCATGGTGAAGCTTCAACAAGCTTCCATGGTAGAAATTGGGTTAATCTCAATTTTCTTGTTTTCTTCCAAAAATTTTTTGCCTTCTTTTTAACTTAATTTTCTTTTGATCTTTTTTGTTTCTACCTTTTTATTAATCTCATAATTAATGAGGCTTTTTGAAACTTATTTTGATAAAATGGGGTTACTTCATAATTATCGAAAACAATATGGTTCAATTGACATTGACAAAAATTATTTTATTTGCAATTTTATCCATTAAAAATTAAAATTGGACTGTCATAAACAAAGGTACCAATAGCGGAAATGTCACAACTTAAGGTAAATTTTTCGAAATTTTTCAGAGCTAAAACGGTCAAAATTGATTTGTCAAATTGAATGTGAGATATAAATTGGACAAATTGAAAGTTAAGTATCAAAATCTGATCAGAATAAAGTGACATTTTAAAAATAACACAACTTACGACTTTTTGATTTTTCCCCATATATATCATAATTAATGGATGTCCCAAAAGAGGGTAACTTTGTGGACTAGCTGTCTCGATCGACTCTTGTATAATGCTCTTGGAAGATTATATATGGCCTTGTCATTTTTTTGGGGTTTTTATTTTCTTTTCACACCTCGTATATTAAAAAGATGATATTTATGAAACCAAAAGTTGTGAGAAAAGTATCTAGTAGGAAGACTCATGGAAACATCGCATTGTATAACGTTTATAAAATTGTAACAGTAGAGAAAAAAAAGGTTCCTAACAACAACATGCACCAAACCACATTAATGCCTTTTATCATTGGATCAAAGAATAATTTTGTGGAGGTATTACGTGCCATGTCTCCTCAAAAACTTGATCTTGTAAAACATTACGAGAATTCACATCATTGGTATAATATATTATTTATATCTAAGTGTTTTACATATTCATTTAATTTAAAATTGAAACGGAAATAAGATAAATACTTATCTTTGATGGATTATGGGAATGGAATAATGAAATATATATGCATTAATTATACCATGCATCATGATCAATTAAGTTATATTTAAATAATGATCAAGTATTTTAACCTTTGTAGTTTATCCATAATACTAGTAAGAAGACATGTTTCCAAGTTGATACTTGACACTTATACTCCTGGATGAATTTCTATTTTTGCTCTCCTCGGCCTACGGGGTATACTAATTATTACTCCATCCATTTCAGAAAAAGTGTTACATTTTATTATTTTGCGGTCAACTATCTCCGCATTTGACCACAATTTACTTTAAAACGATATTAATAAATAAATTATTAAAATTATATAATGAAAATTTACTAATTAAATTTTTATTATATGATTTTATTAAATTATTTATTATTATCGTTATAAATAATTATAAACTCAAGAAGGCAAATTGGCCAAAGCTCAAAATGTAACACTTTCTCTGAAATGGAGGGAGTATAAAACAACCGTTTCCAGCTGGGACGTTCCCTCTCATATATTATCAACTTGAAATATACATATTAAGCTTGAAAATGTTGTTTTCTTAAGAGGAGATGCCTCACTCTAATATATATATATATATATATATATATATATATATATATATATATATATATATATATATATATATATATATATATATATACTATCCATATGATGATATTGGTTTAAGATTATCTACCCGCGAGATAATACAAGTACCCAAGTCCACACATACGTTTTTCATTTTTAATCATACATTACTAAAATTATAAACCACCCCGATATAACAAATCATCATAAATGCTACTTTTACACATTTTGTGACATGCAGTTTGCTACACATCAATTCGAACGTATGAAGTTATGTCTGAAAAATATTACTCCTACAAAAATGGACTGCATTGTAGGGTGTCGTGTTGGAGCTAGGTAACACATTAATTGTCTATGCAGATTCCACAGTCATGCATGTCGACCACTTACTCGCAGAGAGTCCACAGTCACGCATGTCGACCACTTATATATACTGTAGTACAAGTGAGTTGGAAATTGAAATCTAATTGTCTTGTTGTGTTGTGGATGCGGACATTAATTTTAAACTAAATTGATACTTCAATTTGATAACATGCATGTTCTAACTTTTAAAAATACCATCCATTAAAAGATTAAAGAAAGACTCATATAAACATTATCGACCATTAAAATTGAATGCATGCATCTAGTCAGTTAAGTCTCTATATATGATCTTAATTCTTAAATACTCCTCAACTTCAGAGAAAGTGTTACATTTTGATCGGTCATTATCTTGAGTTTATTCTAATTCTCATAAACGATAATAGTAAATAATTTAATAAAATCATATAATAAAATTTAATTACTAAATTTTCATTATATAATTTTAATAATTTATTTATTAATATCGTTTAAAGTAAATGTGATCAAACGCAAGAAATAACCATCAAATAAAATGTAACACTTTTTCCGAAATGGAGGGAGTAGTTAGTAAAATTTAGGTACAATATACTTAATAGTTGCAAGTGGCAATATAACACAAAACAATGTTTCACATGGCAGTTAAGTTGGTGTAATCGAGTTCCCGAAACAAACAAGTTCAACTTCTTCACGGCGCCGGAAAAATTGTCGATGTCATTGCTGGCTTTTCAAAATCAATTTGTTGTAATCTATCTATCCAGGTCTTTTCTTTATTTAGAGTCAACAACAAATCATCATCTTCTATAGTTAGCAACATGAAATAGCTTGCTCCGTCTCAAGTTTATCTTCTTCATATATGGCAAATGTTGGAATGAATTAGTGAAAAGACTTGGGAAACTCTATCTTTACGGGTGCTAAAGTTTCTAATACCACGCAAAACATGGAAAGTTAGTGTCTAATACTCCCTCCATCCGCCTATTAATGAGACGCATCTTTTTAATAATTTCTCGTACAAAAAATAGTGAGTGGTAATAAAGTAGATCCATTAATCACTGTTCAACTTACTTATTATCTATTTGGGGTTCATAATTTTTTCATTTTTTATCATTCATCTCTTATAATTTAATATGAACTGAACGACTTTATCATTATTTATTTATTTTCCTTAAACAACCCTATAAAAGAAGCGTCCCACGAATAGAGTGGGCGAGGGAGTAATATATATATATACACATGCATGTCCTATTCAAGGTTGTAGTACTCACGCCATACTTGAATATATACCCCTTGCTCCTACTCTCCCTACTAGCTAGTAGCTACCACTCATCAGTGATCACAACTTTGATACTTAAAAATTATCACACACCATTTCCACGTTCTCTTAATTTTTCCTTCAAAATCACTATCTATCTACCCTGACTTGACTTGTTCCTACCTCTACATCTATTTAACCACACCACCTCAATTGTTAGTCTTTCAACCACAACATGATGACCACAATGATCAATTGTTTGAGGAGCTGGCCCGAACCCATTGTCCGGGTCCAACACCTCGCCGATAGCGGGATTAACGTCATCCCTGAACGCTACGTCAAAAAACCCTCTGATCGCCCTGGCTCACCTCCTGGTGTGAGTGAGGTGGACGTCAACATCCCCGTCATCGACATGCAAGACGTGTACTCCACGAACATGGAAAAACGTCGCTCCACCATGGAGATGATCGATCGGGCGTGCAAGGAGTGGGGGTTCTTCCAAGTCGTGAACCACGGGGTTAGCGAGCCCCTCATGAGGGGGGCGAGGGAGGCTTGGAGGGAGTTTTTCCGTATGCCGTTGGAGGAGAAGCAAAAGTACGCGAATCTTCCAACCACGTATGAAGGGTACGGGAGCCGGCTCGGGGTGGAGAAAGGGATCTCACTAGACTGGAGTGACTATTACTTCCTCCAGCTCCTCCCTGACAACATCAGGGACCATAACAAATGGCCTAGAAACCCGGTTACATGCAGGTATATATATTATCTTGAACTTTTCACTTCATCTAGATATATAATCCCTCATAATTTCAGAAAAATTATTACTATTTCTTATGATCAATCGCGTTTGTCACCACAATTTATGAGTAATTTGTGGCAAACTCAAGATAATGGGTGGCCAAAATGTAACAATTTTTCTAAAATGAAGGAAGTATAAAATTAGATCCGCTATTGTGCAATACTACATTCATATAGTAGGAAACGTACGTGTATTAATTTCCCATTAAATGAATAAAACCAACACGTGTTTGTAATTTAAAAATCACTTCATCTAGATATATACTCACTCTCTCAATTTCAGAAAAAGTGTTACATTTTACTATTATGCGATCAACTGCATATGCGTTACTAAATTTTCATTATATAATTTTAATAATTTATTTATTAATATCGTTTATGAGTAAATTGTGGTAAAACTCGAAGACAGTTGACCGGTCAAAGTCAAAATGTAACATTTTTTCTGAGATAAATGAGTATAAAATTAGATCCGCTATTGTGTGCAATACTACATTCATATAGTAGGAAACGTACGTGTATTAATTTCCCATTAAATGAATAAAACCAACACGTTTTTGTAATTTAAAAATGGGATGGGAGTAACAATATGGAACAATATCCGTAGTACTACTAATGACGGTGGGAACGAATTTCGTATCGATTTCTGAAGCCAAGATCTTTTTCGTACACTAATAATTATCATATGAATAATTTTATTACAAATGTTGACTTGGAAACTATCCAACTTACGCAATCGTCCATAACTTTTCAAGATCTGCTCTAGAACAATTCTAAAATGGAGTGATACATTTGTAAAGTACGGGGCTAATGTTTTTAAATATAAATATAATGTTTAAATGATATTTGTAATGTTTTAGAATTGGACATTTTACTACACTTTCCATGTCAATGTTTTTAGTAAAAACTTATAATCTTTATAGATCTAACGGTAATGTTTTACGATTCATTTTAAATTAATCACTCTATAAAAACGGTTCCCCATTGGGGTGGATGTTTTTGGAATTCATTTTTAATTTATATATATGGTTATTCCTATTTTCTTTTTCTTGTTTTCCTTTTTGGGAGAAACATTAGTTAGGGGAAATTCCACATGCTCCGATCGATCCTTTTTAGTACCGGGGAGCATAATGCTACAATAGTAGTATACTTTATACACTACATTTTGTAAAATTTTATTGGATAATTTTTTTTCCTACTATTATTGTTATTATTTATTTGTGTGCGGGTGTGTTTGTGCAATTGCATCTGTCGGAACTCGGAAGGATTCCATTTCTATGCCTCATATAAATGATTTAGTTCATTTATTTATTGATTTTGTGAATATCTCGATATATAATTAATTATATGTGTGACTAGAAAAAGAAAAAAAAACATCAAGCAAGTGGAACCTTGTAGCTGAAAATTAATTACGTAAAAAGTCAGGGAGAAATTAAGTCATCAGCAGTATATTTTTAGTATGTAGTGAAAAAAATGTTCTAATACTTAACAATTATTGCAGGGAATTTGTGGAAGAGTATGGGAAACAAGTTGTTAAACTTGGTGGAGAACTTATGAAGATTTTCTCAGCAAATCTTGGTCTTGGAGAAAACTATCTTTTTAATGCCTTTGGAGGAGAAGAAAATATAGGTGCATGCTTAAGGGTAAACTATTACCCAAAATGTCCTCAACCGGATCTCACACTCGGACTTTCGCCCCATTCGGATCCGGGTGGTATGACCCTTCTTTTCCCTGATGAAAATGTATCCGGCCTCCAAGTTCGCCGTGGTGATGATTGGGTCACCGTTAAGCCCCTTCCTAACGCTCTCATCGTTAACATTGGCGATCAACTTCAGGTCGTTCAACTTTCCCTTTTAATTTCATCATTCTTTTTAAAATTTGACCTATGTTACAAAGAAATGACATCTTTTAATATTAATATTGACAATGGACTTATAGGTTGTAAGTAACGCGAAATACAAGAGCATCGAGCACAGAGTGATAGTGAACTCAGCCAAAGAGAGAGTGTCCCTTGCTATGTTCTACAACCCGAAAGGCGATGTGGTCATCAAGCCGGCGGAGGAGCTACTAGGGGAGGAGCCGCCCATGTACTCAGCCATGACTTACAATGAGTACAGACTATTTATAAGGACCAGGGGACCTTGTGGCAAGTCACAAGTTGAATCTCTTAAATCCCCAAAATAATTGAAATAAATTAAATAAGTTTCGTTTTTAAATATTATACAATGTGATATATTAGTAGTTAAGTTTGATTCACTAAGTGAGGGTAAGATTTAGACTTCTCTTGATCCTTTTCATTTTGTTAATGATGGACCTTAATTAATTAGTTAATTAGTGGACTTGTCAATGAGTTTGCTTGTGAACTCATTTTGTACTTTAAAGAGTGAATCAAATTTTGTTGCATTCTATAATGGCTTCAGATCATGAATCAATCAATCAACATATATTAATATCACATGCATTTCATGCTGACGCTCGCTCTTGGTTGAATTTTCCATGTGAGAAGTTTCATCACAAGTTCCTATAAGCAAGGAATATATATATATATATAGTAATTTATTTTAGAAAAGATTATGTTAACCACATCACACATTTTTCTATGCATGATTTTTTTTTGATATTTTGCAAGATAGCCAGAGCATCTCGATTTTCAATTACATAACTCGCATGTCCATAGTGATATGTACTTATGTGGTAATATACCTCGAAAATCTCAAGAATTTTGATGTCGATTCGGATGCATTATATGATTGGTTTCGTTTGTCACATATGCGCAGCTGGATCAATTACACACCAACAAAATCAATTTTACAAATTGTTAAATGTATAATTAAAGCAGCTACAAGCACACCATTATTGTTAGAATGGAGACATATGATTATAACTTTTCGGTTTTAACTTTTAAGTTCTGGACAAACTATGGGTACGACAAAATTGCAAAATTACTGAAAGTTGGGACTTGTCAATTCTTTGACCGAAGACCGATCCACCTGTAAACCAGTTCACTAAGCATAATAAACCATTAAAACCCCACGTTTTACTCCTGTACCTATTATTATACTTATAATCATCACAGGATATTGGGGTCACGATCATGCGTCAACCCACACTCTCTCATCCCATCATGTGGTTAAACCACAAACTTTTCGTCCTTAACTCAACTTCTTGGTGAATACAAAATGAATTTAAAGAGGAAATTTTAAAAATGTCATATCAAATGAATAAAAGAATGAGATTTAATGAATACTATAGGATATTGATTTTTCATTTAAGATGAAAAGTTGAAATTGAAACCGAACATAAACATAAGTTGAAAAGTTGAATTACAACAAACATAAACGTAAGTTGGAAAGTTGAAATTAATACGGATTGATTATTTTCAATGTCTGAACTAGCTAAAACCTTTTTTTTTTTTGAAAAGTAAAGATAGTTATATTACTAACACCTACAAATTACAAGATTTGCTAATCATCCCTTTTAATTCCCAAAATCAGTTGTCCACTTCCACACTTAAGCTTTCTACTATCCCTTCATCTTCTGTTTTTGCTAACCAAAACCCTAACGAAGAAAATGGCTCCAAGTCGTCAATTGGCGCTGCCCAGTTTCCAAACTCAGGCGTCGATTCAGGAAAACTACTTTACTACTTTCTTGTTTGGCTAGTTTTGACAAAGATTTGAATAATTGGTGAAGTTAGTCATTTAATAATTCTATCTGGTCTTGGTCTAAATTTGAATAGTTTTTTATTTCGAAGTCTTGGTTCTCCTTAGTTAATTAGCCTCATGTTATATAACTGATCATTACTACTCCTATGTTAATGTATATTTTCAAGTAAAGGTGTGGAACTTTAATTGCATTCATAATAGTACATTACAAGAGTTTACACGTTGCTACTATTATAGTTAATTATTCTTGTTACATTGAAATGTTCACGAGTTATCAAATATGGTGTTCCAATTAAGAACTGCAGTCAGTCAAAATTTAAATTCAGCTCTGGTTATAATTTTCCCCTTATTTTCTTCCTCAAATTTAGCTTCTTTTTCATAAACTAGTTGGAGTGATTCCCTTTCTTTAAAATCTAGTACAAGTTAGTCCATACAGTGAGCCGGCCCAACAGATAACAAACATAGGGGCCCAATTATGCGGACTCTTGTTTTGCTTAAAAAATCTAAAATTATGTTGTCATGGAAATACAGTAGAACTCCGCACAATAATATCATTAGAACGGGCAAAAACTATTATTATAAAGAATTTATTCCTAAATAGAGATTTTTTTAAGAGATTATTTTCAAGTTGGGACCATAAATTTTTATAAATATAACAAGTTTATTCATTTATAAGTATTGTTTTAGGGATTTCTACCATAACACAATCCGTCTCTAATTTGGTTACAAATGAAATAAACACGAAATCCGTTTAATACTACCTTATAAGCAAGATGGACTTATTAATATTTATAATATATATGTTACGGGACACCTATCTGGTACCTTACCAGTATAAAAGAACATTTATTCATCACAATATGTAACACAGACATATGATCAATAGCAATTATCTCAAGGATTATGTACCCCTCAAGAATATGTAAACTGACTTATTTCTACAAACAAAAACTGTTTTATTCCTTAACATTATTTATAAAAATTCATGGGACTATATATAACCGGCAGCTGTGGTTGAAATGGGACGACGTTCCATGGAAAACCAAGTTCTTGTTCTGTAAACAGATTGTTGTTCATACCATCAAGAGAATACAAACCCAAGTTCTGTGAATCGCTGTTCAGTGATGGAAGTTTATTAACCTGTGGCAGGATACTGTCATCCTGCATCTTGATCCTCTTTCTAGGCCGAAAGTCACCTTTGGACATTACTTCACTAGTGTCCACTTCCTCAGAATCAGAATCGAATTGCTTTACGCCTGATTGATCGGATTCTTCGCTCAGAGAAGGCAAGGATAAGACTGGAGAAAAGGGTTTGATAGGTTTGGAGCTAGCTGCCCGGTTCTTAAACTCCTCGGTGATTTTGTCCATGAATCTTGCCTGCGCTTCAATTTTCATCTTCAGGCTTCTTTGGACCTGCAGAAAGGAACCCAAGATCATTTCTTTATTTTCTAAATTACCAGGAAGACTCTCTGCGGTTTGCGAAAACTTAAGATTATTGTGAAGTGATTACACAAACATAATCAGGCGAAGTATAGCTAATTTTAGCATATTATTTGAAGTTCTCAGCAGCTATAATCTGTTTTTGTGAACATAATTTCCTATAATCAGCTCGCAAACAGGCACTGATGGAATTGTCTGTCTACCTCAAGTTGATCGCTCAATCGTTTTTGTGCTTCCATTTGAATTTGTAATGCTTCACTTAACTGAGCACTCCTATAGAAATATTAACACGTTAAAGTTACATAATTAGTATGTCTCAGCTTCAAAAGTTTAGCATGAATCCTGACCGAGTATGTAAATACAAGAAGTTCAGGATGAACTCACGCCGTTGCAGCGAAGTTTGGCAGCATCTCTGTGATACTTTTCTTCTCCAGTTTGCCCCCTGCATGTCGTAAAGATACAACCTTCTGTAAGGACAAATAAGATGGATAAAATAGCACGGTGATTAGCTTGACTTACTGATGTAGTCATCTTCACGAGTAAATATTGACATCCTGTATTTCTATCAAAAACAGAGAAATAAGAGAATCAGAGGAGAGGATATAGTTACACAATCCTAGAGCTATATGTTCTATCAAAACCAGGCAGTCGAGGTAGAATTTGTAATTGGAGAATACGAACTTGTCATTTGTGTACTTGTGTTATTACTTATCAGAGGATCCAAGAAAATACGACTTTATGTTTTCGAATACGAATCTGCATTTTAATCCTATGTTAGGATGAAACAAAGAAAAGGAACCTTGGTAGAAGATGAAAGTAACATTTTGCGAAAAACGCAAAGCAAGCATACATGCAACTTGACCTTAAAAATAAACCCCATCTAGAGCTGGGACCCAAATCAAGTATGGTTATATGAGCAAAAAACATATTCTAGAAACAAACAAGGACAAGATCAAAGTTCAAGGATGCAGTGTGCGTGGTTGGATACAGGAAGGATAAACTCTCATAAATCGGATCATAGTGATCCAGGAATCTGCTGCTTGACGACGCATAAGATTTGACCTGTCAAACCTGATTAGATTCTGATCTCCACCGTTCCGATTCAAGGCCAACGAGTTGGCTTGGTGCTGTCAAAATTTCGTGACGATCCAACGGATGAATCAACAGGAAACTCCGTTTTACTCGGACTGCACTGTGCTGTCAATGCTATACGAAAATTGTCTTTTCTTCACAAAAATCGGTCCAGATCACCTGGAATATGATACCAATCTGATGCAGCGTGCGTGGCTAAAGACAAGAACAATAAACTCAAAACTCGTTGATTCAAAAGAATACCGAGAATTGACTCAAAACTCGTTGATCCAACAGAATACCGAGAATTGATGGATCAAGATTCGTTGATTCACAGGAATACCGAAAATTGACAGATTTGGAGGAACACCTCTATTTTTCATATAATATCTGAAAACTCTTCTCTCTCTAACAATAACCAACCAAGTGCTTAAGTAGAAATTCCTAACCAATTAAAAGGAAAATACCAAATCCTAATTAACTTAGAAAAATGAAATATAACAGAAAAATAATAAACTAAAATAATTTGACACTATTCGTTCCACATTAGTATATGTTTACATTTAACAAAAATCAATTTCCAGAAAAGAACAAAAAGAGATTTTGAGGCAATATAGTTGCTATTTGCACTGAAACTTCAGGGAGTTTACCTGTAAGTGACTCTTCACATGGTAGATGGTCAATCCCTCGATTGCCATAGCCCTCAGAATACCTTTCGGTGTAGCCCCTGCAAATCAAGAACAGAAATGCATGATGGAAGATTACCTCAAGATGTAAACAATATTTCATAAGAGAATGTGAACTGTGATGATATTCACTTACTGTCTGGACCTCCAATCTGATTGACAGCCTTTTCAAACAAATCGTGCAAATCTTTGGTCCATTTCAACCTCTCTTTTGATGAGTTATTAGAACGACTGGAGCCCATGTTGCAGCCGGGCGACCTTGCAACCCTGCAGGTAATGGCAAGAAAATTTAGTTACTCAGTTATAGAAGGGTATATAGACGAAACAAAACTGCATGACCTCATGACAGCAAAAGGCTAGCGACGACAGAAACTAAGTAATTATGTGTACTCAAAGATACCTCAAAATGTCTGCAGACATTGAAACAATACAAGATACGATAAAAAACAGCTTCAAAATTCTCAAGTTCAAGATCATTCTTCCCTTGTTTGTATCACCTGGTGAAGAAAACTAAGGAAACAGGGACATGTCTCAAACCATGACAGCCAATCTTCAATTGTTGATGCTAGAACCATCAGAAAGTTTCCAAAAATCAATAGCTAAAAGCTAGAATCACTTGTAGCTTGGATCCAAAATCAACAGCTATAGGCCAAGATCACACATGTGCTCAAATCATCCAAAATCAACAGCAATAGGCCAAATTACTTCTTTGCTTAGGTCATAAGGAACTCTCCTAGTAACCAAGACTGTCTTTATTCATAGAAACTAAAAACTGAAAACACTTGGGACCAAGATACAGATACTTGTCATAAATTAGAAAATTCCTTACATTGGAATTTGGACACAGCAAAAATTTCAAGTTGAAGAGTGGAGAACATAGATATATTGAACCTAAATACATGGTTTATAAACCATAGTATAATATTACAGAATCTCAATGAATCGAAGTATCCTACAGAATAGCTAGAAAATTTAGAGTAAGCATTTAGGACAGGAGATCCACTACAAACAGTTTGAAAGGTAACATTGATCTTGTACTTTGTCACGCACTGAATGAGCACTATAAGGTCTTGGTTGATTACTCTGACTACAACTATCGGCCACGCTTCATGCAGGAAGGGCATTTGTATTGCTTGATATTCTCAGCTTTAGCAGGCGTTATCTTCACACACTTTCCATGGTACCACCGTTCGCAGATATCACAGCCAATCCAGAATTCATCTGCATTATAATTACCACCACAGCTTCCACACAGTGTCTCGCTGTGTTCATCTTCATCTTCTTCATAACTTTCATCTGCCAGCTTCGTGTTGCTTTTAGCCTGACCATCTGCCGTTCTCTGCAACAAAGAAAATATTTGAGTTTATTATTCTTCATATTAGCACATTCATGAATTTCAAAAAAGGAAACTGTCGAAATGAAAACTAAATCAAGCCCGAAGGTCAGTCTTATGAGCTAATTTTGTGATATTATAGACAAAAATCAAGGTTTTACTGATATTATAAGTATTTACTCAAAATAGGTCTTCTTAAGCCTCATACATGTTTTTACCGTTAAAATTTAATGCCAAGAGCTCTTTGAGAAATGGCAACTCAAGTTCTCCCGGAAAACTTATATTGAACAAAAGAGTATATAGTCTAAGAAGAAAAGATCAGTTAATAAATTGTGTCGATCCTTCCTACCTTTATGCTGCCACGAGACTTGCTTCCACTATCTGCATTGTTCTTGTCCTTTACAGGTGGCCTGGATGTCACAACTCCAAAGACTGTCTGCAGATCATTTATCAAGCCAAACAACTGCTTCCTGCAAGTGCAAGAGAAATTAGATCAAACCAGAATACATTATTCACATTCTCATATTAAGTCTTAGCAAAAAGAGAGCCAAGCATTGGTGCTGGTGTAAGTAATTCTACAGATGCCTTGTAGATCACACGCTTGAGGATACATACATTATACGACCTCCCTCCACCTACCCAGCAGAGTTGGGGAGCACAAAGTGCGGGATCCAAGCAAAGCGATGTGTCTGCACCAAACTTTTAATGTCACCAAAAGTTGGTGTGACCACTTTCACCCAGAACATATTGATGCCATGGTTTACAATCTAAAGGTAACTAACTGAATGATCCCAAAATATCTTGGTCTCTCAACCAGCCGAGATGAAACCAAGGTAAAATTCAGTGACGCTCTAAAACACTTGAAACCTTTCCTTTTCATTTCTGAAAAATTCCAAAAGTTTTGGTTTTTCAACAATCCGGATACATCCGGAAGCTGGGAATTTAGTCCATGATTGACGCTAAATAAAGTAAAAAAATATCAAGCCCTCAACATATCAAGTCTTAGTAGGGATACATGAAATCTTAATGACAACAATTAAAAAGCATTGATATGCTTAGGTCTTACTCCTGGTCATATCCAACACTTGTCAGTGCAAAAGGTGTGAAAGCTAGGGTAACTGAACTGAACTGCACTATTAGCAAGCAAGCTTAATAAATCTAATTTCTACCCCTCAAACTTTCTGGATTCTCCCAGTTGCATATCTAGGGAAACTGAATCACTGTTACAGTTTGTGGAGTAAAAATGTACCACAAAATAGATAAATACAGAGAATAATTTATAGACATTACAGTTGTTGCTATGGTGTATACCTCTCATGGCGGTTAAGCCTTGCCCCAAGGTAAAAAGCAACAGAGAGCAACCAACAATCACTGTGTACAGCAACCAGTGAAAGCCAATCCTTTCGCTCCATCCCATCCCTAGCAAAATTGATCCCAAGTGCTGGCTCTGGAAGCTCAGGTGGAACCTCCTCAGCTGGCAGATTGACTTCCCAAGTTTCATTTGAGTGTCCATAGAGACACAAGTTCTCCTTCTCTACAAACAAGTAAACCAAGAAACAAACAATGAATCGAAATTTAAATGTCTAAATTTCCAAAAGCTTCGCCATGTTTAATAAAGGCTACTTTTGCATCAATCTAGAAGTACAGGAGACAATAGATTAAAAAAAACCACTCTTTTCTAACTTTAAGTAATAAGATTCACATGATCTTTTCAACTTGACAAGGTTCCTAATCAATGAGATGAATGTTACAGTTAATATTCTTTATCTTGCACGAGAAGAGGAGAAAGTCAAAGTAAGAAGTGATCTCTATCAGTTTAAAAGAACGTCAACTGAAGTTCTTTGAACAGATTCCACTACTGAAATAGAGTTTTCCATAAACAAAAAAGAGCAGCGAAACTTGCAACCTGGATAACAATTATCCAGTTTCTGAAAGACTCAAGTGTTCCTCAAGTATAACCAACAGTGAGAGAATATCTCTTTTGTTTCAACAAGTAGCAAAGAGCTGAAATAGACCTCACTTCAGCAAAAAGGTTTGATTTTTCAGTTACATTTGAAATCCAATGACATACAATCAGCCAAGAAAGACTTCGATCAAGAAAACAACACAGATAGAGAGCTTCAATAGCTTAAATACACCTTCAATTGGGCAAACATCATTACTTTTTCCAATTACATCCAAAATCCAACTAATTCACAACACCAAGAAAGATTTTAACCAAAATTCTAGATAAACAGTTAAAAAAAAAGTCTTTAATCAAACAGCCTACTCATTGAATCAGCTGAGTCATATCTAACAATCAACCTCAACAAAGGTACCTACTTTCAACAAAGATTAGAAACATCAACACCCAATCTGAATTGCAATTGAAGAGCAACCAAGTACCAAACAACACCATACAAAAAATCTTAGCTTTGATCCACAAAAACAAATTACCTGGGTCACAAAGACCGTAGAATTCTTCCACATCTGAAAAACGAAACCCGAAAAAAAAAGTGAAAATTTAGCATTAAACAAATCCCAAAGCTTAACAAACAGTAAAAATGAATCACCTTGAGTCAAAGCGCGAATGATTCCAGTACGGCGAGCTGAGTAATCTTTGAAGATCTCTTCCACGGTTCGAGGAGGGGAAGAAACTGAAGCCATTGGAGAGAAGTACGAGATCTGGATTTGATTGAACAAATCCGTATATTTGCAGTAATTTTGGTTGAATTGAGTGACAGATTTTTGTGAATTAGGAGCTGTAGAGAGAAAGAGAGCTTCTTGAACCAGTGTGCATGTATGTAACGGGTGAATTCAGAAACAGACATACAAATGGAAGAGAGAAAATAGAAAAGGAAAGTAGCCAAACGATGTCGTTTATGGTCCTTTCACATATTTCTTTTTGATTCTGTTTACCACTAGATTTTCAACTAACTTTTCAATTCTATGAGTTTTTCTCTATGTTTTAAAATTCGGAACCGGAGGTTGAGCCGGCCACCCTCCAAAACAGGTTCAACCGGGTCGGACCGGTTCAACCAGGTAGAGTCGAATAAAGCCGGTATGACGTCATTTATATATATATACCCTAAATTATTGATATTAAATTAAAAGGTTCCAAACATAGATAGATCATAGAATCATATAAATGAGCCCAATGACATAAACATAAAGAGTCACAACTTCAAATCATCATCAAAATGGCATCAAGTCATCCACATTACAATCATAAAAGGCTACAAGCAATTTATAAGATACGAGAGTCCCAAAGATCAAACTCAACAATAATACGAGAGTTCAACATCATTGTTCTCATTTGTTGCAACATTTTCCGCATTTCCTAAATACAAAAGATATAGCTAATATAATGACAAAATGAATAACTAATAAATCTAACAAACATGGATTTAATGTTTGATTTACATTATAAAGTATAAACCCAATGGAAAACTCAAAATATATATAATAATTAACTAGTACCTCTCAATTGAAGGGATTTTAAGGTTTTTTGCAAAAGCAGCCCTTAATTTAAAAAAAAAACACCCCATACCCTCACGACTCGACTAGAAGAAAAAAAAACCTGTATTTTTTATTCTTGGACTATATAAATTAAATATATTTTATTTAATACTTTTCTTTCTAAGTTCGCACATGACAGGGTTTAGCTGCAAAAAAAAAAAAAAATGACCGGTTTTGGGCGGGTTTAAGGCGGTTTTTAGCCCTATTTGGCCCGTTCAATGCCGGTCTAGCGGTCTGGCCGGCCCGAATTTTAAAACATAGGCTTTTCTTAACCATTGACTAATAAAAAGCTCGTTACGTGAACGCGCAGCTTCTTAAATCAACTAGTTGAACTAGCTATTGAGAAGCTACCCAAGTTAGTTTTTTTAAAAAAAAAACTCCTTATTTTTTTCATTCTGAAAATATCGCTAAACTAAATTAGTAAAAAAGGAAAAATCACTCATTTATACCCTTTGTTATACATTTTGTGTACTTGTTTGCAACTAGCATAAGGATTAATGCATCCGCATCTCTTTAAAATGCATACGTGTAGTACACACAATCACTGATTTTTTTTCCTTACTAAGTTAGAATGCTCAACGAATATTTTTTTCAACTTCTGATAATTTTTAATGATTATTAAAGTGACGGTGAAAAGTTCATTGAATATATATTAGAATAATTAGACAAAAATGTGATGTACTATTATTTAAAAAAAAATATAGGCTAATAATACGATGAGAAAGGTTAAAGAAAATAAAAATAAGAGTAATGCTCTTTTATGTCATTTTACAAAATACCAGCTAGCTTATCAGCTAATTTGCTAAACACCTGCATTAAAATCAGCTAGTTAATTAGCTACCTAATCAGCTACCAGGTAGCTTTTCAGCTAGTTTTGCTAAACAGAGTCTTCTTCTGCTAGTTTTCTTACTCCCCCTTCCTCCGTTCCGGGTTGAACTTGCCGCAGGTTCAGATACAAGTTTTAAGATAAGAGTGAATAGAGTATGGAAGATATGATGATAACGTAAAAAAGAAAAATGAATAAAGTATAACATATAGTGAATAAAGTAGTAGTAATATTTTTTATTTAACGTATGTGAAGTTGAAATTGAGACATCTAAAAATGAAATGCGAGAAGTTGAATTCGGGACTGATAAAGTATATCTGATTGTTTGGTATGAAGTTTAGAAAGTGAGTTACAGAAAATTCTAGTTCATGAATAGTAACAGACTTAAAGACTAAATGTGAGTTATAAAAAATAGTGTTTTGAATAGAGTTAAAATTTTATTGGATTGTTATATAGGGTGTGTAAAAATAAAGTGATGTGTGTAAGAATGAAGTGATTTGTTTGATATTTTTTAAGGTTATTTGATTGATTTAAAATTGTTAGTTTAATTTAAAAAGTAAAGAGGGAGGAAGAGTAGGGTGAAAGAAAATGATAATTGGTAGAGAATTTTTAAAAAAAAATTATAAAAGATACAAAACAAATACCCTGAAATTATTTAATGGATTGAATAGTCCGTTTTAGTGGTATGTAAACCACACGGTATATTTTTATGAATGAGTTTTTGAAATTGGTTTTCCTTTTCATCTTTTATTTGGATATTTCGAAATTTCTATATTCTTTTGAATTGTATTGTGTCTCAGAATTGGTGAATGAATTCAAGGTATTGTTGATCCAACTTATTGATCATCTTTTATTTAATAGTCGGAATAACTCAATCATATGGTGGTTTTTTAAAAATAGTGAATAGAAATGATATATTGGTAAATCTAAAGTTGAGGTGTGATCCTAAAGATTGTCATTTTTGTAGTCATTTCCATAAAAATTTATGCCCGGTCACACAAACACCAGGAGAATTCATCAGTGTGTATGTGTGTGTCGATGCTGAAGCTTTGTAATAGTGTCTTGCAAAGCTTCGGCATGGGCTTGCTGACGAGCTCCACCTTTTGGAGAATCAATCACCTATCAGTGTATCACCCCTTATGACTCGTTCGTTGAAGAGATACGAAGGGGTTATCCGCCATAGACGTCTAGTTGTAGCTAGAAGAATCTCGATCCCAAAACATTTTAGTACAAATGTTTGCAATGTGAGCTCAAGGTTCCATGTGCAGTTCACGCAACTGTGAAATCCATCTAGCAAGATCTTTACTGTATGGAAACTACATCCCTGTGTTGTCTTATACAGACAACCATTTCAGTCTAGCATATTTACTACTAGCTCTGAACAAAAATTGAAGATCAAGAATATCATACTCCAGTACCTAATACCAATAAACAACACAGTTAACAGCCAAACTTGGGAAGCAAGAAGTGAAAAGTATGACCCTTAATATGATCTAGTGACGCATAAAGAAGCAAGGCAGAAGATTATAAAGGAAAAAAGTTGGAGCAAAGCAGAATTTCTCAAATGAGGAAAAGAATTCACATGACAATTTTACGCCCCTTTCCAAAGGACTCGAGAAGTTAATCTAACACAACAGAACCATGGGTTCGCAGAAACTACAAAACATAATTTAAGGTATATAATTTTTTATAAATAAACATTTTAGAAAACAAAAAATAAGGAACTAAAGAACAGTTCCTAGATGAATCCAAGCACAACATCTATCCGAGAAGACACTGAGAAAATTCAGCAACCATACAAGAGTACGATAAATACTCCACCACTTCAAGATGTCAGCAAGCGCTTAATGCCTGTTTTCTGCTCTGAAGTGAGCCTGCTTGGAAACTTGATATTGAACTTGATCCGCAGGTTTCCCTTCTTGCCAGGTTCCTTGGGTATAGGCATCCCTTCACCTTTGACAACCTCTTCGTAAGTTGGGCTCACAATGCTATTGATTGGTACTGTGAGATTTCTACCATCAAGAGTGGTAATTTGTACAGTGTATCCAGTCAAAGCTTCAACCAGGGATATCTTTGGCGTAACAATTAGATCATTTCCATCTCTCTTAAACACGCTATGAGGCTTTTCATCGACTATGAAGACTAGATCAGATGGTATGATACCCCTCTGTTCATTTCCTTTCTCTGGAAAGGTTATTTTGGTTCCTTTTTTCCACCCAGGCTTGATTTCGATGCTAAGAATTTCTTCTGTGGTGCTTGGCCTCCTGAAAACGAGCAAAAGCGAGACAGATAAGCCCTTCATCTCAAAATTTAAGAAGAATAGAAAGACAAAATTCTGAAATTACTTCAGCCTAGATATAAGAATCAACATAGGTTAGCAAAGTTGCAATATGAAACTCCAATCCACCCAAAAACAAGTGAAATGTTCATTTGAACCACCCAACAAATACCCTTAATCAATCCAATAACAGATAATTGCAAGTGAGATTTTTAGTAAACACCAGTTTTTCCTAACACCAAGACCCCAAGTGTTCAGAAAACTTCAAACAATTTACACAAACGTACTGTGGTTTTTTATAATGGTTAGAAAAAGACAAGTTTTTCTTGGGACTTGCTCATACCCATGACCAAAAGAAACTATCCGCAGGACCAAAATCACCAAGTACTGGTTGTAGTTTCAGTTAAGTACAAGAACCATGTGGTAGCCTCTAACACTAAACATGCCATATGGAGAAAACTACAGAAATTGAACACATGATCTACTGATGCAGGATATTATGCAGCTAGCCTAATCTCTCAAACCACATACTTCAGCACAAAACGCACATCAAAATTCATTTTACCTTTTTGACATTAGATAACAAAACAGCAACCATGCTTACTGCAATAGAATCACTTACATACACACTGATAAAATGACAATTTTGGAAGTATATATGTATCATGCAAACAGGAAAGAAGATGGCACATATTCGAGATCAGATTTGCATCATAATTCCCACTATATGTCAACAAACACGTGATATCAACATATAACAAAGCTTGTCACTCAATTGATGCTAAATAACAAGGTGCCAAAGAAAGCAGTGCACATTCACCTTTCTATCCAAGCAACATATTGTGGCCTCCCCATGACTTCCAAATTAGTGAGAGCACAGGTTCTCCTACTTAACAGCAAGTTCTTTTTTGCAATCAACTTCATCCTCTTCTATCAGACAACCCCAAGTCCCTAAAGCTAAGAATGACTCAAGGCTTTCAAACTTTATGCAGGATCTTATGCGGATGAGATTACTTTGTGTAGCAGAAGTAAAGACAATTGGGATTGGGACCAAGTTTCTAAAGACACTCAACACAAATAAAGAGAACACGGCATTCAGATCTATGACAGACTTCAGATCAAAACCTAATCTTTCTGTACAGTCTTGGTAAGTGAAACTATAACAATTCCATGTTTAATCTACTCATCAACTGCATGCTAGCAAGAGCTCACTCAGGCAGTATCAAAGTGAGGATTTGTTTACGCCTGGTGCACATTTTCTACTAAAGCATTCGCAGTCAATGGTGAGTTATTGGTGAAATTAGACTGGAAAATTCTTAGGTAGACCTAGTCTACAATTGAACTGTAGAACATGTGATTGTAATTGCAATCATTACATTGCTAATTAGATTAACCTTTCCAAAAATAATGCAATCAGCAAGGGAAGAATGAATTACAACCACATGGTCCACAATTTCCTTGTAGACTAGGTCTACCACGACACCATCTCTACTTCCATGCAAGTGCAACTGTGGATTTAACTCATTCGAGCTCCACAGAATGAAACTAAATAACTTCTCAGTAGCATTACAAACAAGCAAATCCAGCAAAATTACATAACATAAGCACTAATACATCAACCGATCAAACAAATCCAACCCTAGGCCAATAATCAGTTACAGCCAAATTCAATTCAAACTTCAAACACCACCAAATTTATCAAAAAGACCTCCATACTAACAAAGATCAGAACTTACCAAAGCTCATCTTTTATCATCTACAGATTGAGATTACACTCTGTCAGAGGTGGTAGACTTATAAATGAAACTGAACTATACACCAAAAATATGTTTTTACGAGCTTAATCCGGTCGCAACGAACACGCATCCTTTAAATATTTTCTTTAGCCTAGGAGATCTTTGTGATTTAGTGTCAATATACGCGCATTTAAACTTAATAGAATTCGAGAAATAAAAATCGATATCACTCATGGTACAACAACGAAACTAGATCACTTCCTATAGCAACCAGAAGCACGCATTTATGAAATTGTATCACACGACAAAAACATGCATTTACGTGCTTACTTAATAAAGCACGTGATTTCCTCTACAACTTTGTGCTTTAGCGTGATTATATGTGCAACTTCATTCAAGTAATCAATCCAATGTCAGTTTTAGCACCCTACACGTGTAGAATAGGATGTTGTGCTTTGTGAGAGTATAAGTACATTTAACTGCATTCGACTAATAAATTCAACCTCAACGAATGCAACTACGGCCTCCTACACAACTAAATAACTTATTAATTGTATTACAAACAGTCAAGTTCAGCAAAGCTACCAAACACATAACACCAATAGATCAATCAATAACGGCCAATAGCATTTCAGATTCACTTCAAACACAACGAAACAAATTGACAAAACCGCGAAAATTCAAAAAATTTACCCGCTAGAATCCGTGACATCCCGCGAAATCTTCATCTTCTTGGTGGTCCCCTTATACAAATCCTCCAAACTACAAGGCAGCAGCTTCTCAATAGCAGCTGCCTTCCGCATAGTCGAACCTCCTTCCCCACCAGCAGCAGCTTGATTCCTCAACTGAGCAAATATATCATCTGCAAACGAATTCCTCGAGAAACTGGGCCCGCCCGCCCTCGCCCCACTCATATCCCCCATTCCTCCAAATGGGCTAGAAAACCCGAAAAATTCAGAGAAGATATCATCTGGACTGCGTGTATTGTACCGGAATCCTCCATGACTGTCCATTCCGGGGTGAAAACTTCCGGAAGTAGGCGGTGGCACCTGCCCCTTTAAACCCTCTTCTCCATACTGATCATACACAGCCCTCTTTTGCGGATCACTCAAAATCTGATTTTTTTTTCAAACAAATCAAATCAATAAGGGAAACTAACGAACACAACAACAAGCTCAAACCTTTTTAATATTTTTTGCATTGACATTCAGTAAATCAAACAAATCGAATCAATTGAAGAAGTAAAAACATGCGAGTGGATTGAATTGGTACAAGAAAGGAACTTTACATCATAAGCTTCAGAGATTTGCTTGAATTTGGCTTCAGCGTCTTTCTTGTTGTTAGGGTTCTTATCAGGATGCCACTTCATGGCGAGCTTGCGGTAAGCTTTCTTGAGGTCATCGTCTTTAGCAGAACGGTCCACCTGAAGAATCTTGTAGTAGTCCACACCCATGGCTGAAGGCTTTTCCCTCTTCAGCTTTTTTCTCTTCAGTTTCTCACTTTTGTTTGGTTTTTTTCTGTATATATTAAGAAGGAAAAAAGAGTGTTATTTGAAGATGACGATGGTGAATGAATGTAATTCTAGGTAGATTTGGTTTGCTGCTGCTGTGGAAAACAAGTGACGTAGTAGTGCTGTTTTATGGGCCATTTGATATATGGGCTGCTTCTAGTCATTTACTATGTTCCGGATTGGATACTTACACCTCCTTCTTGTTACACGAACTATTTTACCAGTCGATAACTATTATAGATTGTATGTTTCAATAGTTTCCGATGTATATAGATGTCGTTAGAGATTACAAACGCCTTGAGTGTTTCTCCACATTCGATCTCATTTTTATCCGTATGTAAAGAGCGCATATTCTAATGATTTACACTTTGGATTTGGTGAGCGAAAAAAAGCTTCCTAATTTTCTTTTTTTCCCAACAATCTCCGCATAAATGAACTAGGGGATCTCATTGTTCATGTAATTTTCCTTTTTTAACAATCTCCACATAAATGAACTAGGGGATCTCATTATTCATGTAATTTTCTTTTTTTCAATAATCTCCGCATAAATGAACTAGGAGATCTCATTATTCATCTTAGAATACATATGTTCGCAATAAGGGATTTGTTGGCTACGTCTTTTTCTTCCCCCTGTCATTTAAGAACTTTCGTGCTAGTTCTGCTTACCGTGTGAATTCGAGCTCAAACTTACAAAACAAGGCAGCTGAACTTTGACTACATCATTGGGAGAAACCCCCTCCACTCCTACCGATGAAATGCAATTCATTTGCTACACTTATAATCGGTAGAAATTTCATCCCTCCCTTAACGAGGCTAAATGTAACCTCGAACACCATGTCTTGCACAATGAGTTTCACTATCAAGAAGTTATAAGATTCTTGATTCAGACATCACTCAAAATCATAGAAGATCACGAATATATTACTTACATCTGAGATTAAAAGTTATCCTTCATAATGACCTTTTTCCTTATGGACTCGTACAGTACAAAAGATTATACATTGAGGTAAAAAGAATAAATTGTCATCTTGGCAAAGAACGTGAGAATAACATATCTCCACAAATTTTATAGTTTCAAGCACATTCATACACAGTCATGCCCTAACCTACAGGAGACAAAACAAACATAAATGTAAACTCCAAAGTTGTAGAATAGTTCTACTACAACATCAATATTTACTACAGTCATCCAGTTTGTCAAAAAGAAACAATTCTGTATCAATAGACATCTGAGAATGGAATCAAACATGGAACGCTCTGGAGATTCAATAATCTGACCTTTTGGTTGTACTCGTCTGAATAATGGTAGTTCTCAAAGGCCACCAGTCAATCGGAACCCCATTAAACAAGGTCGCAAATAATGATAGCAGTTGAATTCATAGACATGGGCAACGAATTAGTACTTCAGAGAGCTGAAGAAGACGATTAACTCGCATATTTACTCACCCAAGTTGATGGAACCATCCTTCATTAACTTAATGCTCAGACTATTGAATCTCCCTCTCGAGTAATGACGGGAAGCCTTTCTCCAATCTGTCCCGGTTTTCATCATGGCAACAAACTCGTCATAGCTGATAAGCCCATCCTGCATAAATGAGCTTTTACATGTTAAGGCTTTATTTGTAACTGAGATCAGACTAATGCTGTAGATAAGCAAATACCTTATCGGTGTCAACCTCCTGGAAAATGTCATTTGCCACATCTGTACAATCATCTGCACCATCTTCCATCAGAGCATCCCGAAGCTCGTCCCGTTCTATAAAGCCGTTGCCATCCTTGTCAAAATAGGAGAAAGCCTTGTGAAGATGCTCATCATTGGCCATTTTCTGCAAATGGAGTGAAATAGCAAGAAATTCCCCGTAGTCCAGCGTTCCTTTCCCATTGGTATCCACCTGTTTGGCAAGAACAAGTTTAGAACATCCACTACATTACCACCGCATGTCAAAACTACAGCTAAACCTTGTACATTTTGGACTGCAAAAATTGCCTCTACTTGTGGTCATACATGCTACTGTCACATAGGATTGTGTGTGGAAGGGAAGGTTTTAAAACTTGTGAATTTCCATTCCCTACATCACTTCATCTTACTTCCACTCAGTTTTGTAAACCCAAACCAAAAATACTAAAGGGGTTACTTTTGCTATAAACAACAAGAGCAAGGATTAGTTGTATATGGGTATACTGTAATACTCAAGGAACCAATATTTCAAACTTATTAATTTGATTTCTACTGCATTATCTAGTGGTGATCTTACAGCTTCAATAAGCATTTGCACTTCAGACTCGCCCAATTGTGCATTGGACTTCTGTAATCCAGCCTTCAGGTCTTCAGTAGTAACAATACCATCATTATCGGTGTCTATCTTTGTAAAGATCTCTTTAATGCCTTCAACTTCTTCGTTGGACAAGAAATCCGCAATGACCTAATCAACGAAGCACGGGAACCAGTGCATTAAGACAAACCTGATATACTCGAATGGCTAAAGTAGATTATATCATGGTAGGTGTAATATTAACCAACCCTAAGAGCCTTCCTCTTGAATCTGTTCATTAAGGAGAACTGCTTCAGTCTAGATTTCACAACATCACCAAGTGGAACATTTGAAGCTTTCTTAGCATTCTGAAGCCAAGGGTGCTCTGTAGATGATAAAAAATTCCCTTTTAGCAAATGATGAGGACACCGAAAGGAGTGTTACTTTAACAATATCATATCATCCTAACCTTCGAGAAATAATGCAACAACAGATTTTGATCAAGACATACCATGAAACTTGACTCTTTCCGTTAGGGAGATAACATTGAAAAGATTATATGCAACTAATTTATAAAAAATATGTACTTATTACATACATAAAGTTAGATGCATGCACTGCTGGTACACAAACACGCAAAGACGCGGGTGTGTTGAAACCATCTGGATCTCTTTTGATAACATGAAATTGAAATCCACTGGATTTCAGATCAGATCATGATATAATGAAACAGCCTCACACTTCGGGGGACAAAAAAAAGTAAAACACCAGAATATTTTGTTGTCTCTTCTTGGGCCTTGTGCTTCTGCAGTTTTGAATCGGGCAGGACCATGCCCTCAATGATTTTGTGCAAATTATCATTGTGCTTCAATATAAGTTCAATTCATAATACACAATTACAGTCACACACACAAACACCAGGAGATTTGTTGCTTGACTGGCCATATGCCCCGATTGTCAGTTTGTTACACATGATTGTTAATGTCAAGCTGGAAGTGACGGGGTATGCAAGATTGCACAAGGCATAAATACACAATTATTCACAGAGCAATAAACAGAATAATTCTATAGGTTAAAGTTGAACATTATGACACTGGTTATAAATAATGTTAGACCTCTCACTCTGTCACTCAATATGAAGATATTAATAAGCAGAAATAATGTAAGGAGGCTACAAAAATAGCGAGACAAGGTAAGTCTATACTACCTGTCTCACGAGAAAATATAATGACACTTCTGTCGATTTTCCCACTACTTCAAATTATGGAATAATTCATGAATGTTTAAGGTCATCTGACATGAACCAAATTCTAACTAACAAAACAAGAACTGCATTAACCAACCATGCCGCATTATGACTTGAAAGTTAACATACCAATAACTTGTTTTGCCGTCAGTCGAACCTTGGGATCTGGTTCCAGCATCTGTTTCACAAGGCTCTTTGCACTCTCTGATATACTGGGCCATGGTTCACGTTCAAAGTCAATTTTCCCACGTATGATGGCTTGGGCAACACCTTGTTCAGATTCTGTGCAGGGGAAAAAAGAAACAAGAAAGAAACTTGTTTTAGGCATATGGTAGCTTATTTCGGACTTTGCAGTAACAATAGATTAGAATACTTCGAAGGCTCAGAGAGAGGAGTCGACAAACCAGCCCAGAAGGGAGGAACTCCGCACAACAAGATATATAGAATCACTCCAGCACTCCATATGTCTATTTCTGGCCCATAATTACGCTTGAGCACCTCAGGAGCCATATAATAGGGGCTTCCCACAATTTCAGAGAATTTCTCACCTAGAATGAAGAAATTAGCATCAATTAAAACAATAAATTCATAAGAGTTCAACTACAACTAAGAGGATTCATGTCAAGCATGTCCAGATTTAAAGCTTGAAGTGACAAATTATCATCAAATCATGGAATCGAGAATGAAACTCAAAGGGAAGCTAGTTATTTACCACTTACCACAAACATTATTTACCGGAGTTCAATTTTATTGATTCATTATAAATCTCTACACTCCAGTACGGTATGCCTAATATGACACGAACTTGAGACCATGACGTGTGTGTAACATCCTTTACATTGAAGACAGAAAACAGTACCACTGAAGAGGGAAAGCCTTGATTTCTTTCTAGTAACTACACATTAGGCGCATATATAAATTGAGCAACTGAATCTGATCAAATACCCCAGCTGATAAGAAACTTTGCATTGGAGTAAAACCTAAAAGTATCTTGCACCCACTACAATCACAGTTGACCACCACATTAGCAATTTAGTACTTAACATTTCAAACAAGGCATGTACCAGCAGCTGTTGCTTGTGGGCAAGGAAGCTACTCCTTCCATCTCAAAACAAATCTCTCTTTTGACTTTTAAGTAATATACAACTTTGACCACAAATTACTCTTAGATTACATTGGAAAAATATTTTATAAAATTATTTTATGAACATTTGTTGAACTTTTTTAATGTGATTTTATTTTAAAATCGGTGTAGCTTAGGTAATTTTTGGCCAAAGTCAACATCGAAAATAACCCAAAAGTCAAATGTGATAATGTAAAGACTGAAACTTGGTAGAAGTGTCTAGATTATAGAAGAACCTATAAGGTTTCTATCGACCATTAGATTAGATCGATCTCCACCATGCATTGAGGAGGTGGTTGTGTTACTTTGTATATATAAGCCCTGGCCATTTCATTTGATCATCATTAAATACAATCATGGTTAATATTCAATTATTCATCTCACGTGTGTATATATACTGTTCTTATGGTACCGATGTTCTTACTAAAAAACCCAATTTTGGATGAAGTCATATTGTTTTCTTTGTTATCATAATCTTCCAAGTGGTGCCACAAAACACATGAACCGCCTAACAATTAAGATAGATAGAGATATACTACTAAGCGGCCGAAGTGGCAAGTTAATAAAACTATGAACAACATTTCAACCACAGATATAATTGGTTAGAAACGAATCTCAAGCACACAACCACTAATTTCTCATCAACACGATAACAATTGTATAGAAATATAATAGCGATAGAGAGTTGTAATGAAGAAGAACTAGAGAGGAAAAGTGTGATATTGATAGACGGGTACTAATTTGTGCAATGTCATAAGTCCCACATTTATCTCATGATAACTAGTTTATTTGGTCCAAAATATTAGTATGGATTAGTTTAGTTATTTTCTACCTTGGCTATGATGGTACCTCTTGAAATTCTATTTCCGTACGTATGGAAAGGGTGATGTCGGAAAAACTGATGACATAAAATGTTCACTCGTAAAGATTGAAATGTGGCAATTGGTAGTAGATATATAGATAGTTGTGAAGTAGGTGATAAATGCTCAGTTTTGCAACTAGTTGATCGGAGCTGAATTATTATTTCCTTTCAAATCTAGTATCTTCCATTTCTCCACTCTAACTTTATTTCTCTCATTTTGAAATTCATTCCTCTCTCTTCCAGAAATCGATTATATTATTTAGTATTATCATTTGTTGGTTAAAAGCAAACAAACCATTCCCATTTGTAGTGTACACATAGGTTTCTTTCTAAAGACTACAATACAAACTATAAATAGGTAATTTTATGTCCGACTCTATAGACTTATGAAAATTGAACACAAATCTCACATATACCAATCAAACAAACAAAAAAAATCTTATCTACTAATCCAACTTGAAGAAAATAAAATTATAACCCAAAAATCATTTATGAGGCAAATTCTCTTACTTAAGAATAAATTTCTCTTACTAAAGTCTAGACAGAGCAAACTATAAATAGACTCCAATTTAATTTATCAGCGAAAAGTACAGATTATTGACAGACAAATTATTTGCATGTTTTACACACCAAAAAAGACAGCTTAATATGCAAATCTATGAAGTGAAGCAAAAATTATAATAATACTAACATTCCATATACTTCATCTTCGACTATATAAACTAGTAAAACAGCCAAGTCTATAATTCTTCCAATATCTCATCATCACAAGCCAATTAAACAAGCAATAGGTATGTACCCACTAACCCGGCTTGAAGAAGATCGAAAGCCCGAAATCAATAGCCTTGAGAGGCGAATTCTCCTTCTTATTCGCAAACAAGAAATTCTCCGGCTTCAAGTCCCTATGAATCACCCCATGCTTATGGCAGAGCTGCACAACCTCCACAATCGTCCTTGTCACCGCAGCTGCAGCTCGTTCCGTGTAATGCCCCCTCGCCACGATCCTATCAAACAGTTCCCCACCCTCACACAGCTCCATCACCAAATGCACAGCATTCTCGTCCTCGCACGCCTCCTTCAAGCTCACAATACTCGAATTACTGGGCAAATGCTTCATAATCGCCACTTCCCTCCTCACATCCTCCACATCCACTGCTGTTCTAAGCTTCCTCTTCGAAATCGACTTGCACGCCAACAAATCACGCGTCTCCCGATCAATGCACAAGTAAGTAACCCCAAACTCACCTCTACCTAGCTCCCGGTCCACTAAATACTTATCCTCGATGTTCTCCTTTCTCACATCCGTCAAAACAGTGATTGCTTTCTTCACATTGCCCGAGGATTTCTCCTTCCGGCCGTGATCGTGGCCCGAGGACTTTACGTCTTCCCTAGCTACGGCGGCCGGAGATCTGCAGCAGTTACCCATCCAAATCGGGAAATTGGCGAAATGCTGGTGTTAATTGAGCGAATAGCTAGCTGTAAAGTGGTGCAGCAGCAGCTTCACATGATTCGAAGAAGCATGGAAGATTGGAACCCTAACCCTAAAGATGGAGTGATTTTTACACAGGGGATGGGGAAGTGAATTAGTGAAGTGATGATGGGTGAGTTTGTGTGAAAAGAGGAAAAGGAAGTAACGGTACAGATGCTTTTGTAGCGTGATTCAGCTTTTTAAATGTCTTTTTTTAATTAAATTATGGATAATAAAATAGTGACAGACTTGTGTTTGTGAATGTTTTTGTCTGAATTTTGTATTTGTCGGTAGAGTGAACGGTCGGAAGCGGACGGGACGGGGGTTGGTAACACTGAGTTGGCTACCAGCTGCCACTGCCAGCCTCGTGTGTGCTTCTTATCTTATTGAATTGGAATGGATTAAAATTTCGATTTGGGATTCTATATACCAAAAAACACCTATACTACTATGCACATAACGAAAATTTTAGAAGTGTAAAATTTAGAATAGAAACCTAGACAAGCAAATAGTATTCCAACGTTACGAAATCCATTTGTAATTTGATTTATATGAGGAAGACTCACCTTCTTCATTGGACATTCATATTTTACGGAACGGTGCCTTTTTTGGAGATGATGGGTCGGCCTATAAATTTTCCTCCCTTTTTCTTAGTTATGTTTTGTATTAACATAATAACATAGACCATTGAATGATATGATGAGGTTAAAATCCAGCTACATGGAGTACCATTTTGCACCAAATGAACTTCAATAATCATCACTAATTCACACTTCACACCAAGTGTAAGCATTTCTTTGCTTACTCAAAACTCAAAAGAGGTCAAATGAAGAACAAATGATAGGAAACTAATGAAGTTGTCAAGACTAAAGCGGCACCAAAAGACAGATCTTGAATGGGTTGTCTAGCTTGAATTAGACGGCCAACCCAGTTTCTAACTTTTGACCAAAAAATCATTCATGCGAAGACCATAGTCATAACAATAATTGTTTGATGTGTTATGCCATCTTCTGTGATGATGTATATATCACGTACTATACATGTAAAAAAAAAAATTCACTACTTTTATTCGTGTGTGGCAATTTCATAAAAAAATAATAATAACAAGGGGCCACAATAGTAGATAATGGTTAATACGCGTCCTCATGTGTTAGTATCATTTGTTGGACTGAAATAACTTCAAAAAATTATGGGCGATTGGACCCTTCTATGTAGTCTCACAACTATGTTTCATCACAAATGCCCTTTGCATAGAGGTTCATCATGGATTGTGCATCGGCTCAGAATGCACTAGACACTCTCAATCGGAATGTAACTGGAGACCAGAGTTCTTCTCGAGTGGTACAATATGCTCTCCTCGATCACACCGAACCACTTATGACAGCGACGATTAACGATACAGCAACGATTAACGATGATCATAATATGTTATGATAAATTCCTATTCAATCAAAGGGAATCATGAAACAAACGCTATAAAGCCTTTAGCTAAAAAAGGCACCTGCCTAGCTAGCATGAAATAGGAAGAAGATGACATGTGTTGTTCTTTTTGTTCGCAAACAATTCATGTGTAGGGATCATGTATTCATTTTGTCTCTCACTTTTTTTTGTGCATTTTCAAGGGCTAGCGAAGACATTCATTTAACTAACTTTGTTTTTTCAATTTGTTTTTCTCAGTTTGATAGTTACGTGCATGATAAATTCTTAAAAATGTTTCGGACTATTAGAAAACATACTGATCTTGATATGCTGGACAATTGCGTTAGACATATATGGCTATAAACCGGTGAATGTGATGTACATCAATTATAGCAACCTTAATATTATGATGGATTTTGATCACTACAAGTCACGGGCTAAGTAAAGCTACATTACATGATCATGGCAATCCAGAACTGGAGGTACAAAACTTGTTAGGGCAGGATGACTTAGTTTATTAATTTATAGGCGTAATATGATATATTTGGCACATGTTAAAATCTCACAGAAAATGAATTCTTGTGATTACTACATTGTGATTCTAAGGCTAACTTGTCTTACGTGGTTTACATGTTATTACATAATCATGATGGACTTATCCAATGTGACTGTGAACTCAATGGTTAGCTTATGTGGGGAATCAGTTGATGGAGAAAAAAAGATATGGAAACAAAATAGTTAGAGATCGGAGAACAACGATATAAGCATGATGGGTTTATTCCATGTGACTGTGAACTTGATGGTTAGCTTATGTTGGGAATCAGCTGGTGGAGGAAAAAAAGATGAAAACAAAATGATTAGAGATCGGAGAGCAACGAGCTTACGATCTCAAGTGATTGAGGTTTACTAGCTATACTCCTTTTCTCCATCGAAGAGCTTATGGGAAGCTTGATTTTGATCATGTGTGTAGGCCGTAGTATTGTGAGGTTCGATTTACAATTGGTTTTGGTTCTATCAAAAGAAGGGAGCTAAGGAAAAAGAACTTGAATGCAGGGACACTGTAGTCATTGCAATTCATATATGGCTACCATCTATTGGACAAATTTGGGCTTGTTAAGTTGTGATGCAGCCCTAGACCAATAGATAAAGGTCTTGGGCCAGCCCTTTACTTAACTAGATGGGCCAGAAAAAACATTCCATAATTTCAATCATGTGAAATATGGTCCAGCTCTTATATTAGAACTAAGAGGGTGTTACCGAGTATGGTTGCGAATTCGAGTCTTAACAATAATTTTAATCGACTCGTCTAGAAGGCAAGTTTGCCGAACTAGCAATCATTTCCCAATGCACATTTTGATTTATGCAGTTTGATGTTTGCATAGTATTTTAAATCAGCATTTTGTTTGAAAAATGTACTGCAAATAAGTGATTAAATTAGGAGAAACCCTTGTGATATATACAGTGCTGTGAAAAACTATTTTCATACTTAACTCAGGTACTCGAGCGTCAATCAAATCAGTTTTACAGAATAAAATTAATTTATAAATAGACGATTTTCATAGGAATTTCAACTAAACAAATTAATGGAAAACACGTATTTGTATATAAGTTGTTAGAGGAATTAGTAAATTGATTAATTTCATACTCACAAAAGTTCGAGTTTTAGATTAAACAAAATTCTTTCGTGCCAATACAAAGACATATGGGGCTCGGGCAGGAAGGGAAATTCAACATTAACAATAAAACTCACAAGTAAATTTCGTCCTTCTCATGGTCCTTCCCAAAAAGGATGAAATTAGCCCGTGAGTGCAGCGTAGAATTTACCAAATGAATGTTTCACACGTTTTCATAACTCCGAAATTTAAATGAAATCCATTTTTGATACTCCATTGTTAAGCACTTTAAATTTTATGAATATTACTCTGTGTGTGCGTATCCATTTTTTTGAACAATACTTGTTGTGTATGTGCGAATCCATTTTATGAATAATACTCAGTTGTGTGTGCATATCCATTTTATGAATAATTGTGTTTGTGCGTTTCCAAGAGTATCTTGCATACATTCGAACTATTCTCCGTGCGAACACTTAAAGTTATCTCAAAAATGTACGAAAGCACAATTCCAAAATTGCTCTAATTAGCTTGCTCGAGCTTGATCAACCCGAACTAAACCGTGTGCGAGACACCGAGACCGAACTTCAGTTAGCTTGCGCGAGCTGGATCAATCCGCACTCGCCCCAGTGTTATCCCGAACTCTTGCTATTAAGAACTCGTCGTCGGTTTCATTAATTGGTATTAATTGTCTAATAGGAAAATCCATAACATCATGAAAAGGGACAGAAAATAAAAAAACACCTGTTTGTAGGCTTGTATCTATCTTTGGCTTATTGGCTGCGTGGGTGTAATCCCGTGTAAACTTGAAGGACATGAAGGTACGAGGTCCTACAACTTCAAAGACAAATCATGCATGGCTGCCACGTGGAAAGACGCGTTAGGTGATTACGTGGGACACCAGAACCTCCCGCGTAATGGAATCACTTACGTACCCAAGTCCTTAACCTTACTGCCCGATTACACCAAAAAGGAATTGTTAATGAAATGTGTATATATATATATATATAAATGAAAAAACGTAAATATTGATATTATAGATGTTTGTTTAATATAATCAATGATTTACTGGCGAACATATGTACGTCTCATATTAACTAGCTAATTCTTTATTATTTATATTTCTTACCTTATCATTTATCAATATTTTATTCAAAGATCTTGTGCAAATATGTCTAGGATTAAGCTGGTCACCATCCTCTTAATAAAAAAAGTCAAGTTAATGAGAGAGGTTTATCCAACTTACATGCAATTTGTATGGTTTTCACAAGTGATCATATTGTGACATATTCTAATAACGAGTAGGGGTAGGCGGAAATTAGATGTGAGATATAACATGATTGCTAGTCTGTTATTAGTCGGCTCTAGAGCTAGTTTAATTTATACTTCCTCCGTCCCGTCCTATGTTCCCATTTTGACTTTTCTCAGTCAACCGTTTCCAACTTTGACTACGAATCAATCTTAAACGAAAAATGTAAAATGTTCAATTAAATTATATTTTGAAACTTTATGGAGTATAGTTTCATAATATAATTTTATCAATGTTTTTACATTTGCGGTTTAAAATCAATTTGTAGTCAAAGTTGGAGATGGTTGACTGTAAAAAGTCAAAATGAAAAACATGAGACGGGACGGGACGGATGAAGTAATAGTCATCTTTGGACATAAATACTTGAATTATTATCAGCTAGTACATATAAATACATCAACAACTTGGACCTAACAAGCCTTGTTAAGGGAACATGGTTATTCAATTTATATTTGTATTTTATGGTATATTCTCCAAAAAGTGATGTGTGATGTTTTAAAATTACATCAGCTTTTCAACAAGGATAGATGGAATATATGACTTTATGAGAAGCGCACAAGGCCACTATTAGCTGCTCCATTTCATTTATCACCTGATCTGGAAGAAATCGGGTAGCAACTACTGGTAATTAGCTCGATCCGGTGTGTTGACCAGTAAAGTGAACATTGATAGTATATGATATAACATGAGTGTTAACCTAAAGAATGATTTGACATGAGTGTTATAAGCACAAAATATCTGGCACACGGTTAATGCATGTCCCAGGCAAGATACGCCTTTAATTTCGTTTTGTTTGCCTTACGAATCCACACCAACAGCCCGCAATTAGTACCATAAATTATCACATCATTTTATTCGTTCAAGATTTCATACAAATAGTAGTAACCGTACAAATAAAAATCTTAGTTTTCATAAACTATGGACAAATCAATTCATAATACATAGTACTACAAATTACTTTTAAATACTAACAAATACGTAATAAAAATTAAAGAAGTAATATTTCATAATATAAAATTTTATGTTGAGAATGGAACGTACCGTTTGGTGGATATACATTAATTAAAATGTCTATATAATATCTTAAGTGTATGGTCTTTAAAATATTTTTAAAAATGAGGTGAAAATAAATTACTGCTATAAAAGAACCTACTTACTTCAAAATCTTATAACTTATCAATTAATTGAAATTAATGACAATGTACCAAAAAGTTTTTATAAAAAAATAAGAATAAATAATATAGTCAATATATAAATACAATGAAACTAAAACAGTTAGAAAATGGGAAATTTAAATTAAGTGGAAAGTGAGAATATTAGATGACCAAATACATATATGTTGGACTAACCGAAAAAAGGAAATATCACATTAGTCACGTTGCCACTCAGTCAAACAAATCTATATTATAAGAGACATACAAGTTCAAATGACAATATATTGCACAGAATTTGCACAAACAAACATAGATAATATAATTTGATTGATAATACACTCAGTGCATTAATTATTATTGCACAAATGCTTAATTAGCCATCTCTAATCAAAATAGATGGAGTTTAAATAGTTCACTACTCCTTTTGATTAATATTGCAATCTCCAAAGCTCACTTGGGAAATCTCCTTGCCTTTGTCACCCACTGCAACGTCATCCATACCCTCGTCCCAATTTAGGCTATTGTTGGGGTCAAATAGCAAATCTAGAATTTCCTCATCGATCACAATATCCTCAAGCAATGGTGAACTGTCATGAACACATTGAACATCAGATAATAACTCATGTGGTGTGCTACTCTGAGTATTGGGTGGCTCAAGCTCGACTTGCGTAGAGCACTTTTGGTGCTTATTACTCTCATTCATGGCTTGCTTTATTTCTTCCTCCCAATCTGAGTTAACAACATACTTAGGGCAGTTGAAAACACATGGATATCCATGTCGCAGTACTGTCAAAGTCATATTCTTAAAGTCCATCGTAAAAGGACTTATTGATGTGAGCCACGGAACTCCCAAAATGACTTGGGGACCTGTCCCAATAACAGGCAGTTCGTGCAAAGTTGTGCTAAAATTCTGCCCTTCTATGCACACATTCACATGATCATATCGTAGGCGACTAACCATAGTATGACCACTAGCAGTTGTGATATCATTACACTGGATAAAAGTTGAATCCGATGGTGGCCCAATTTGATCAATTAACCCAGTGGATATGAAATTGAGGCAAGCTCCACTATCAACCATGGCTAGCACACTATTCCCATTGAGCATCACATATAAGTTCATAATAGAAGGCCCATGAAGTGCCATCAACCCTTTATCATTTTTTTTGACCTCTTCACCCATGTTACAACCTCTAACATCTAAGTTATGCCAGACCTTACCCTCATGATATTTATCTACGGGAGGTTGTGAAATCACCCCACATTTAACTCCACCTTCATTCCTAATGGTACTCCACCTAACTCCTACTTGGTCATCCCAGTATAATTTATTTCCAGCATCCCCATTGACATAATTATCGACAACACATCTTTCTGGAAATCGAACTAATAGAGGCTTTTCCATTTTTTGGCCAAAATTACAATTATTAAAAACCCAACTCAACTCATTTGAAGGTAATGAATAAATACCCATGCTAACCTTTTCATGGTGACTCGAGCATTTCCCTTCAACCATCTTACATCGAAAAGGACACCGACATGTCTGCCCCGATGAGTTCACTGTTCTCGTGCCACCCCTCATCCCATGCTTGAATTTTACCTGATTCGGTTTGGAAATCACATATTTGTCAACCATGAAATCGTCATTTTTCATATGTTGATCATGATCGACCATATCCGGAAAAACAATAGCCAATGTTGTGGCCTTCATATTTTTTCCCTTCATCTTCGACGAGCACATGATCAATTTACGCCCCTCTACCGTCATGATTGGTGTACGTGAGACGGATCCACGAGGAGCATCATCGTACTCAGGTTCAACCAAAGACTTGTTTCTAGTTTTCCATATGTCCTTCTTCACGCTTCCTGGCCTTGGTGCTAGATTGTCCTGAGCCAGTTTTTCTCGACCCAACGACTTCCCACAATCCTTAAACTTATCGCACGATGGTAACATATGATGGGTTTCCCGACATGACCTTTTTCCCTCTCGGTGCCACTCATTAGCTTCTTTCGCCATGGCATTTACTACTTTCTCCAATCTTGATAAGCTACGTAACAACGATTCTTGTGGATCAAATTTTCTCATTTCAAAATCCATTTCGGATGCTCACCGGAAGGTGTTTTCAATTGATCTTTGAGATAAATTCTGGGATTTTGGAGTGGGTGATCTCTACACGGATAAGCGACTCGGATTGCTTCTCTGTGAAGGATTGGACCTAAACGAGTGCTTTTTTATGAGATTTAACCTTAGACTCTAGATTTGTTTTTTAATGAAATTTAGTGAAGCTTAAATAACACTTACTCAAAATTCATAAACGTAACTAAATCATTATGACCTGCAAAAAGATAAATATAATTCCATAATCATAAAGATTTGGTGAAATGTTTCAGTAACTATCATATAATATAATTAGATTGTTAAATAAAGAGACTAGGATAGAAAAGTAAAGGAAAATGTATATAATGATATTGTAGAATCCGTAACTTAGGAACAAGTCTTAAATAAGACGAACGAGTTAAAATAATGTAATTAATTTTGTATATCTCTATATGGTTTGATTTGGTTTCTTCTCCTCTACCGCATGTTGCACTACCTTCTGGTGCTTTAAAGGTTGCACTATAGTTGTACCTTATGGATTAAATGGTGTACGGTACAACACATTAAAGCACCAGGAGGTAGTGCAACATGCTGTAGGGTAGAAAAAACCGTTTGATTTTATATAAGATGACCTATTTCATTTATTGCATTCGAGTATTTCACAACAATAAGATCTTGTGATCGAACCACAAAGAAATTGAACCATAGTGCATTTGAGTCAACTACCATACGCACGACTCAAGCACTAAGCTAATGATACCGCTCAACGCACGAAGGGATGTCATCCCAATATTTCAAAACCGTTGTGAGATGTTTTTTTAACTCAACATATAAGAATCGGATAAATGTTCACAATAACCCTAATTGGGTGCTTTTTTTAAGATATTTTACCTTGGACTCCATATGTGTTTATTAATGAAAATTGGTGAAGCTTAAATAACATTTACACTAAGTTCTCGTAAACGAAGCTGAATCATTGTGACCTACAAAAAGATGAATATAATTTCATAATCATAAAAATTTGTTGAAATATTTTAGTAACTATCATAATAGAATTAGATTGTTAAAAATAGAGACTAAGATAGAAAAGTAAATGAAAATATATAAAATGATATTGTATAATCCATAGTTGAGGGACTTGGGTTCAATTTAGTGCAAGGCTTTAAAGTTGGAAGATACTAGCTGGTAAACAATTAAGTTCAATTTATTACTTCTATTAAATTTGAACATGGGTATAGTTGTACATTCATATTTTACTATTAAAATAATAATTAGTAAGTATATAACATAATTGATAAGATCCTACGTCATTATCTAACGGAGACCTATGTGCCGACCTAAAAATAGAAAAATCCAACTAACTAATAATAAAGTAAACCTTACATGTATTTGATACTAGCATTTACATAAACTATTGAGGCATGTCCACGTGTAAACATGTTCAAACTCATGGCGTCATGCTAACCTCAGCAAATGGCACACAATATGAACGGATTTGGATTTGAGGCAATAAACGGCCATTAGTATGCATTAACAGTGTCGAACACATAATCCTAGTCATATTTACTTTATATACTCAATCTTTCTCAATCTCCAGTTTACACCATCTTTCTTTTTTTTTTTTTTTTTCTCGATCTCAATTATTTATAATTTAAATGAAAGCTTTTTATTCAACTTTATTCGATATCTCTCTCAATTTTATTTATTCAAGCTCGTATTTGAAACCACTCTCACTATTTATACTTATGTTTTACCTTTAAAATTTGTGGTAATTGCCCGTTTTTCAATGAAATTCTTAATCGAATCGAATGAGTTTTAAGTTGAAAAATGGGCTAATTCAACGAGAAGTGGAGTTTGTGATGGAGTTGTTTAAAATGAAAAAGAAAGATAGGTTAACCAAGTTTCCGCGTGGAACAGATATTGAAGACAGAAAAAGAAATTGCACTTTAGTTTTCCTTCCCCTCGTTTTCTCAAAGACACATACAGGCCAGCCTTACCCAATAAAACCAACCATCATTCTTCTAGTTTCCTTTTCTTTTTCTTTTTCTTTCTTCTAGGAAAACAAAATTTCATATTTTCACACCATATTTTCACACCATCATTTGCCTTCTTACAAGGTACAACATTAAACCACACAAACAGAAGCCAGCCCTTTTCCTTTACTATATATCGATCCCTTTTCACCAAACACTCTTTCTTTTTCCATTTCATCACTAGCTAGAAATTAGAATCTTTATATGGATCCGGGTCATCATCATCAACAACACCATCATCAGCTTCATCATCAGTATTCTGGTTTGAATATTGATGCAAGTGCCAGCGGAGACAGGTTCCCACCATGGGGTATTCAAGAAACAAGAGATTTCTTGATCATCCGGGCCGAACTCGATCCGACTTTCATGGAAACGAAACGTAATAAGCTTCTTTGGGAAGTCATCTCAACCCGGATGAAGGAAAAGGGTTACAACCGGAACCCCGAGCAGTGCAAGTGCAAGTGGAAAAACCTTGTTACCAGATATAAGGTACATACATATATACATATGTATATAAATAGCTATACATGATATACTATACATTAATAGATTTTGTAGTCATGATAATAGATTTTGTTTTTATTTTTTCTTTTTTCTTTTCAAACAAGCTAAGTTTCTTCTTTTCTTATTTTTATTACAAGGAAAATTTTCACCAGATTTGTTCGGTTAGATCATTCATGTTGTGCATCCATATGAAATAAGTCTTATTTTTGGATTTGATTGTTAAGAAAGCATTTCTAATTTGTTCTTTTTGAATATGATCTATTTTTGGAGTATGTAACTAGCAATTTTTATTGGTTAAATATCTCGTGAATTTGGAAAAAAAAAGTTATCAATTTCATGTGGCAAATATATAAACAATGAAATTAGTTGTTTGTCGAACAATTCGATGATCACATGAGTTGTCTATGTTCGAACAATAATTCAGGTGAGCAATCGAATAGTGAGTATGCTATCATTTCATAAAACCAATTGATTTAAAATATTAACAAGTGGAATTATTCGTTTCATGTTCATCGAATTAATATATGTGGCGTTACATACTTTCACATTCTTATAACTTAAGGGTAAAACATAGTATACCTTGAAACCGTACACATTTAAGATGAATTTTTACATGTTTGAAAAAGAACTTTTTTGCACCGTTCATACGTCTAACTTTTAGACCATATAACACAAGTTTATGCGCATTTTTTTGGTTTTAACTTGGAATTTGGAATGTAACAAATACACTTGCTTACTTTTACATGTATTAATTAATTTGTAGGGATGTGAGACAATGGAATCAGAAGGCATGAGGCAACAATTTCCCTTCTTCAATGAGCTACAAGCCATTTTCACTGCAAGAATGGAAAGGATGCTATGGGCTGAGGCCGAGGGAGGAGCCGCGAGCACTCCAAGTGGCTCCAAGAAGAAGACAACCTCCTCCGCTTCCCAATTCTCCTCTGACGATGATGATGAGAACGAGGAGAGTGAAGGTGAGAGGGCAGGCGCTGCGAAAAAGAAAAGGAAACTAAAGGGAAATGTGAATGTGAGCACCCCAACTCCCAATTCAATTGTGAGTGGAATAAGGGAGGTGATGGATGAATTCATGAGGAAGCAAATGCAGATGGAGATGCAATGGATGAAGGCGCTTGAGGAGCGTGAAGACGAGAGGAGGGTCAAGGAGATGGAGTGGAGGCAAACAATGGAGGCACTGGAGAAGGAGAGGCTAATGATGGATAAGAGATGGAGAGAAAGGGAAGAGCAAAGGAAGATTAGGGAAGAAGCTAGAGCCGAAAAAAGGGATGCCCTTATAACAGCCTTGTTGAACAAGCTTAGAAGAGATCAAGACAATATGTAATGATCATGACAAAGGCTTGTTAAACTTTCTGATGGTTAGACACACCTCGAACATTATGAAGAATAACTCTGATACTTGCTTAAATATCAGGTGTATTTCCTTATAAATTGTACTCGTATGTCTAACTGTTAGATCGATAATTTAACTCAAGTACTTGTCGATGATCATCTGTTGTCTTGATCAATTAGTTTTCGGGTTCTCTTTCACTTTCTACTTGGTTGATGGAAGAAGAAGAGATCTGGATGTTATATGAGAGGTATGTTTTGTTAGAATTATCTTTGTTTTGGTTATATACTCATGGATTATATCTAATGTTTTTGGTAGCGATCACGTGCTTTTTCATTTTTCATTTATATATGTCTCATTATTTAAATATTTTGATATTTGGAAACGATTCACCAATGTGTTAAAAATTGGGTCATGATATTATTTTATTTAGACTACTTTTACACAGAATATTAATTTTCATGTCCGAAATCAAAATGGGCCATTTTCAAGAGATATGGGTCATTGGGTACGTACGTAGTCATTGTCATTTACTAGAATGTTTGGAAGTTTCATGGTAGGAATGCATGAGCTTTGATTTTTTAGTTTCTTGCATGGGAAGAAAACTAAGTGTGAACCACAAATTCTTTTAAAGCTCATCCCATAGATCGAAGAGTTGCTTGTGGACTAAGGAAATTATATACAGTTTTATACATATACCGTGTTCCATTTACGCGGTACAAAAGTATTTTGGGGATGAATATTATTTTATAATCCATTTGGAGTACTACATGAGGAAGATTCTTTCTTAAATTGCTAATGTGTACCTATGAGTATGATTTTATGAACATACCATTTATTATTATTTTATCTGAGTTCAGACCATACCAATTAATTAGATGTCATAACTCATAATATGGAACGATTCTGCAATTGAAGAGTTTGACGAAATTCGTTATTTCTAAGTCACTTTTGAACTTTAAACTTCTAGATCAACCATCGAATTTTAGCTTCGCCGTTTATATTCATTAGTTAGTTATAGGGTTTCATTGTAACGTTAATTATTGTGAAAAGTTTTATCAAACAACTTTGAGCTTTGCCCTGTCTGATAGCTGGATTTTTTTTTTTTTTTTTATAATTAGTTCTTTGTGAATTTATACGTGTTAGAGTCTTTCTTTATCATTTCATTTTACGCCTGTGTATTTATCATGTCAGTTCTTGAATCAAAGTTAACTGAGGTTTGAGTATATTTTTCAGGTAAAACTGGTTCCAAAATACAGATTTATTGACCTAGGACACATATGATCATAACCATTAATGTACCCCACCATTACAAGTACACAAAACAAAACATGCTTCTCCTTCACTTATCATTCATTTCATTCACATTCACAATCATATGCCGAGTCCTATAGCCTGTGTAATACAGTAATAAATCATATGGACTCTTGCACATTAAACTTGATTTGTAATAGACCATACAAAAATTAATGGTATAGTTTAGTTTCGTTCAAGGTTGCTCTATGGTACTTATATTTCAAAATTATGTGTACTTATTGTGTTGAGTGTAAATTTTTCTGTAATAATTTATATGAAAAAGATCACACTACCCCTTCGACCCCTACCTAGCTAATCCTAAAGACTTGAACATAAATCAGGTGACTGTGACGGATATGGTATTTCATCATATTTTCATAATTGTGAAAATTATCATTTTTACATGAATTTCACTAGATTGTTTGGCACACTAAGCTATCCCAATTTGTTTTAATGAGAAGTTATTTTTTCTAGTTTCTACTACCAATATTTCAGGGGGGAAAGTTTTTCCTCGAGTTATTTATTGAAGGTTTTTCTGAGATTCACTCTGAAGATGAAAAGCAGGTTTTTTTTTGTTAGCATATGGTTGTCGGTTGATATTGAAGGATCTAGTTTTGGCAGCATTGTTGGTGATAATTAACTTGATATGGACCATGCATCATAATACATGTGTTAGCTATATATATATATATACATACTCCATTCGTCCCAAATAAGTTGTCCAGTTTTGATTTTTTACTGTTAACAAATTCAACTTTAACCACGAATTAATCTCAAATCGTAATGGTAAAATCATCAATTAAATTATATAATGAAAATCCAGATCCTAAATTCATTATATAATTGATTTGAAAATTTCACAATTAATGTTCAAGATTAATTTGTAGTTAAAGTTGAATTTTGTTGACTGCAAAACCTCAAAACTTGACAGCTTTTCTGGGCCGGAGGGAGTGTATAAATGGACCACAGAACAAATTTTGGATAAATGCAAATCGATAAAATCTGACACTTCTCCAGATTTATGATTTTGAACATTTGAATGATTTAGCACTTTAAGCTGCGTTACTTATGGAGGCGATGATTGTTATTTTTGAGCAAATGGAGAAGATGATTGTTGTCTTTGTATAGTGGTGGGGATTCAAAACCATTTAGAGTATTGAACTTGTATATTTATCCAACGATCACCTTCTCACGTCCGAACCGCAAATTGCTTCTTAAAGCTACTCGAAGTTTTCCGATCGATTAATTAGAATGTACAATGCATAATGTGAGATATATATGTGTGTATATATATATATACTAGAAAGTGAGAACACGCTATGCGTGTTATATATATGTGTGTAGATGTACACACACATATATAGATGTATGTATAAATACACATATGTACATATGTATATATGTGTATATATGTATGTATATACATACATATATATATACACACATATACACACATATATGTCTCACATTATGTGTGTGTGTGTGTGTGTATAACGTGAGAACATGCTACGCGTGTTATTGGTGCACATAGTTACAGTTATAGAAGACGTATATGAAAGTAAGTAATATTGTTGTTTATGATAATAGATTGTCTTTTTTCAAGTTGAATTAGTGTTTGAGTTGATCTGTTTTAATTTAATTGGAGAAGATGAAGTAGAAAGATTGGTCATCGTTGGTTTTTAATGATGAATTGATTTTGTTGGGTCAAATAAGGGTTTAAAATTTAATTGGAGAATACGGATTGATTTTTTTTTTTTTTATGATGAATTGATTTTGTTGGGGTTGAATTAGTGTTAAAATTTAAATGGAGAAAGGAGATTGGTTTTTATTATGATGCATTGATTTTGTTGAAATTGAATTAGGGCTTGTAATTTTATTAAATAAAACAAATTGTTTTTTTGTAATTAAAGTCTAATCTATACATATATTACAAATGAGTCCAATTTAATTTAAATTAAGTACTCAATTACACAACTCTAATAGTTGTCCACTTATATATACTGTAATATATATATATATATATATATATATATATATATATATATATATATATATATATATATATATATATATATATATATATATATATATATAATCGACTTCAGTACTTCCCTTCAGGAGTTCGTTAAAGTCATATGCCAAACATGCTAATGCTATAGATGTTTTCAATAATACTTATGCCTTAAGAACACCACTTAAATCACTCATTATTGGAAGTTCTTCACAACTACAAATTCAGAACCTTCAAACAGAGTTTTTAAAAAATGAAAACGTAAAACAACGTTAAATAATAGATGGGTTGGGAAGGCGGGGCATATGAGAGAGAATTGTATTGTAAACATGTAGTGTGGATTCGAATTAAGTTCTATTATAGTATTAACTATAAGCATATATCCTGATTCAATAGTTATAATCATAACATCATATATTTTGACTAAAACATTATATACTAGTTTTTTAATGAGGAATTTATTTTGTTAGAGTTGAATTAGGGCTTGAAATTATATTGATGGATACATAATTAATTGTTTTTTTGTAATTAAAGTCTAATTTACATATATATTACAAATTGGTTCAATTTAACTTAAATTAAGTACTCAATTGAACGACTTCGATATTTGTCCGCTAATATATATATATATATATATATATATATATATATATATATATATATATATATATGCGCGTGTGTGTGTGTGCAAGTTTTACTTAACAATTAACATTGTACACTAGTTGTAATAGCCCAAAAAATTGTAATTCGAATTTAGACGTTTTAGAGTGAACCGAACTTTGGATCGGAGTTCGCTTTCGTAAAGCTTATTCTTGGCCCAGTTTCTTACCCAGCTTAGTTAGCCCAATTCCTTTGCCAGTCCAATTTCTCTTGCCAACCCATCTTCTAATCTCTAAGCCCATCCTTAATTGTGTCATTAAACTCAATTAACCTTATCTTTAATTCTTCCAGCAGTTTCAGACATCTACACGTTTCTCCTTTAGACATATCCATCGCTTCTTCTTCTTCCAGCTCTTTGTGTGAGGCGTTTTCTTGATCTCAAAACTTTCAGAAGGCCCTCTAAAGGCAAGTTTCTCTAGGACTTGCATCACAAATGTTTATATATACGATGTTAATTTTATATGGTTGATTGTTATCTATACTATGATATGAAATTGATGCAAGTTCCTTAGTTAGTTGATGATGAAGAATAATTTATGATATCTGATCCGGTTTCTTGTGAATAGATATGAACGGTGTGAATGAGTACTATATTTGATTCATGTTACCATGTTATTTTATATATGATGGATCGGCATGTGAGAGGACTTTATGGTGGGTTTGAATTTATCTACAGACCACGAAACTGAGTTCTTCCATCATGTCATATATGTTAGTTTTGTTCATGGAATTGGTTATTGCTTTCATAAATATTTTTAGAATGGTCTGCAAGGTAATTTATTGGAATGCAAGTTGATATCGATTCCTATTACTATATATGTACATCAAATATGTTACTAGTCATGACTTGGTGTAAATTGCAATTGTGAGTTTGTTAGTTTTATATATTGGGGTTACATATATAGATGATCATGATGATGAGTTTGTGCAGTTTTATAATTCTTCATGTTCTCAGAATCTTATGTATATTTTTATAAGACATGACATGACATGGTGTTGTATAATGTTTAGACACACATTGGTCTATGCATTCATGAGTTAGTGTATTAGAAGCATGCATTCACTTTAACAAGATGTTTAAGATTTAAGTTAAGAAAGGTCTTCAAGTTAAAGAAAAGGTAAGGGGCTCGTAGGGAAATATCCTGGTATTTGTGGCACAGTTATTAGTTCATGTTCAGCGGATAGGGACCAAGGTCCTGAGACTGTCAGATTTTATTTATTCAACGGATAGGGACACGAAAGTGACCTGAGGCCGGCAGATAGCCACCATGGCCAGGATAGGAACCTACGATGCCAAGTGAGCTCGCGATCATGTTAAGTTTTCAAGAAAAGTTTTAAGTTCAAGGTCAGGTTAAAGAGTTTTCAAGAAGAATCAGTTCAAGTGTTTAGAGTCAAGTCATATCTTAGTGTTGCATTGCATTAAGCAAGACTAAAAGATTTAAAAGACATGAAGATAGAACTTTAGGTCATGGCACGTGCATGGAGCTTGTTCAACCAGTGGTCAAGGCTGACCCCTTTCTAAATATCAATTTTAGGTATGAAGCTGAGCTATTGGAGTGGAGCGTTGCCAGAGCAGTGATCTTTACCAGAAGCGTCTTTACAATTTTCAGTTTCATGTATTTAGAATTTTGTATCCATGCTTTTACAATTTAAAGTTTCGCTGCATTATTTTAATAGTTCACGGATTAGTATCAAGAATTTCATGTCAAGTGTAAGGACGTTCAAGGCGTCGTACTATGTTTTAAATTTTTATAAGTCAAGTTCATCGAATTTAAAAGCTAACGAATTAGCGTGAGTTATATTTTTCATCATTCCTCTTTAAAAAATCAGGCGCTACACTAGTATTCTATAATCTATATAGCCTACAGGGACCCCATTTTATATTTCACTATTTAGGTTAATTTTGTGGCAAACATATAGCTAGACCGAAATATCTAGTTACCAAAATCTACCCAAAGTAGTTCATTGTCTTTTATATGTATAATTTTTATTTTTTACTATGGATACATCCATATACTTTAACTTGTGAAAAAGGTGTGAAATTAATCCATTTATATTTAATGTAGCTTGTAGTTCCACCAAGATTTATGTTACTTGCGTGTACGTCTTGGTTACTTGGGAATAATTTTTTGTATAGAACTAAAACCTATGAGTTAAGTAAAAAATCTGAATTGTAGTTGTTAGACAAACATCTCTTCAAGGGTTCTTTTCTGAATTTTAGTTGGCTCTACAACAACCTTGTTCTGGATTTCTCGTATCCGAACCTTTTTGTTGTGGTACTATGGGACCGGACCACTGATGGGCAAACTCGAGCTATCATGGATCATAAAGGAGAAAAGAGATACTCCAAGATTGTAACACGATATAAGATCTAACTACGCTTATCATTACATAGGTTGACATAATTATTTTAGTGGCAAGTGGTTAGATATGTAAAAAGGGAAGGATAAAGGTAAAATTGAAGGAGAAAGAGGGATCACATTAGCAGAGATTTAAAGGGACACGTATAGTAGAACCCCTAAATGTTAAACGCAACACAGTTTTCGCTAAACGTAACACGAAATATTTGTAACTTCACTAAAATGCCCCTAACACATTAAAAATCTTATAAAATTAACAAAAAATCGAAATAACTCGTTTATACAAACACAAAAATATTAACATGCATGATCGAACACAAAATAACAACAATTAAAAAAATCAAAAATAAAAATAATTTTTTTTAGAAAAATATTTCGTTTATACAAATGTTTCTAAAAATATCCAAGTAAATTAAAACAAAAAAAATGGAAAAAAACCGCAAAACTAAATTATACAAATGTTTTGTTCATACAAATGTTTTTTAGATTTTCCATTAAATAGATTATTTAACTTTAACTTTTTTTAAAATAAATAAATGATAAAAGTAAATTAAAGTGTTCAATTTGCAAAATTAGAAGTAAACTATTCAATTTGCAAAAATAAAAATATATAGAAAACTATATATAATCAATTTGCAAATTTAAAAAAAAATAAATAAGGGAAAAAACCGTCCAAGTATTGATATGACCGGTTTAAAAACTGGCCACATCAATATATGAAACCGGCCACATCATGATCTGGCCGGTTTTAAAACTGGCCATATCAATACTTGGACGGTTTTTCCATTTTTTGTTTTTTAATTTGCAAATTGATTATATATAGTTTTCTATATTTTTTTTGTTTTTGCAAATTGAAAAGTTTACTTCTAATTTTGTAAATTGAACACTTTAATTTACTTTTGTCATTTATTTATTTAAAAAGAAAGTAAAAGTTAAATGATCTATTTAACGGAAAATCTAGAAAACATTTATATAAACGAAACATTTGCATAATTTAATTTTGCGGTTTTTTCCTTTTTTTTTTTTTACTTGGATATTTTTAGAAACATTTGTATAAATGAAATATTTTTCTAAAAAATAATATTTTTATTTTTAATTTTTTTAATTGTTGTTATTTCGTGTTCGATCATGCATGTTAATGTTTTTGTGTTTGTATAAACGAGTTATTTCGACTTTTCATTAATTTTATAAGATTTTTTATGAGAGTCAAGTTATAAATATTTTGTGTTGCGTTTAACAGCGCCCGTAGAACCGACTATTGATCTTCAAACCATGTAATTAGTACGTGTCTTTTCATATAAAACCTGGTAGAAATTTCATTCGAAATTTGTTACTATTATTTTTGTGGGAGTTAAATATCTCGGTTTTAAAGAGTATTTCGTTTCTCCCGTCCTTTTTTTCTGGAATCAAGGTAGAACTCTTTGAATATTAATCCTAGGACCCTAAGATACTTGTATTAGTAAGAGACCTGAGAGATTAATTGACGTTTGTAAGTATATGTATAATGTTTTAAGAGAAATTTTTTTTGACATTTAAACCTTTACGTCCACTTTAAGTTTGCACTAAAACCTTTTTCTTTTTAACGCTTTGCACTAAAACCTTTCAATTTTTTTTCCCTAACATAAAGGTTGGACGGTGTTAAGTGTCCGTTAGCGAAAATTTTCAAATTGCAACAAAACCTTTACAAAAACTTGCACTCGCTACTGAAACATTTTCTTATATAATGTCAGTCCATACTTTAAATGGTTTTTTTTCGCGGTAACGAGTGTCATTGACTCATTGTGGGTGTGATTGTATTTTTGTCAAAGGGGGTTTGCCGTCTGAGGTAAAGTATGAGTCATGTGTTTTTTTCTATTTGTGCATGTAACTTTTTTACGTTTGGCACATGCATGTAATTAAACATGTATATTAAGATACTAAAATCGTTTAGTTTTAGTAAGACCACCTAGTTCTCCACGTATCCATTGATCATGTTCATCATAAATAAAACAGTCAAAGGTGTAGCTAGCAAGTTCAAATTAATAATATATTTACAAAGTTAATCAATAAATGAATTATATATTTAGCCTACAATCGTCCTATTGAGGAAATGAATCATATATTTAGCATACATTCATCCAACTCTTATATGGTATAGCATACTTCACTCTTAATCTGGATTCGTTGTCTCTATCAACTAACATAGGTTCTTTATTTTCATAAACCACCCTTTCCCATAGCTAAAAATTAAATTTCAGACACATTTTCCAGCATTTTATTATTAAAAAGTAAAAACGTATTTTTGACAAAAAGTAGAGCCTATAAAACAAATTGGTGCTTAAAGTTCAAAACACAGTACAATAACCAATCAGAATTACCATGTGACAAATGAGTCTCTTAATTTTTGTGCTACGTATATCTCATCAAGAGTCACTATCATAACATCTTCAAAACTACTGCTGCATAGGAAAAATGTCTCTCTTAAATATAGTTATCAACAACTTTTACATAGATAAAGTAAATTATTGAATAATCAAGAAAATTATTATCATCAACCTATCATATTTGTTAACTATTAGTAGTACTAGTACTTAATATTGCACATAATATATATTTGATAGAGTAGCATGGACATATGATCCAACACACGCCCTACCTGATAAAAGCCAGGTTCAAGGTCCTAGCTACACCTCTGACTGGTCTATTTATGATGACCATGTCAAAGGGATGCGTGGAGGAAGAAAGACTAGGTAATCTTATACTAAAACTAGGTGATTTTATAGTTTCTTTGATACACGCTTAATTACATGCATGTACCAAACGAAAAAAGTTACATGCACAAATATAAAAAAAAAAAAGAAAAACAAATAACGCATCATTTACCTCAAACGGCAAACCCCCCTTTAATAAAAAAAATGCAATTACATCCACAATGAGTCAATGACACTCGTTACCGTGAAAATAACCATTTAAAGTATCATACAAATTGAACAATAAGTATGAACTGACATTATAAGAAAATCTTTCGGTAGCGAGTGCAAGTTTTTGTAAGGGTTTGGTGCAATTTGAAAATTTTCGCTAACAGACACTTAACACCGTCCAACCTTTGTGTTAGGGAGATTTTTTTTTTGAAAGGTTTTGGTGCAAAATGTAAAAAAAAAAAAAAAAAAGTTTTAGTGCAAACTCAAAGTGGGCCTAAATGTTTAAGTGTAAAAAAAAAATTCTCATGTTTTAAACAATACCATTAATGTTTTATAAGTGGACATTTTATATCATTTTTTATGTATATGTATATCACTGATGTTCTTAGTAAAACCTCTAATGTTTCTTAATATAACTGTAATGTTTGTCCGTCTCTTTTAGTCTCTTCAAAAGACGTCTCTCAGGAGACTTACTCAGGACCCTATGCTCAAAGAATATATGTCGTTTGACTTTGTAAAGTATACGTTTAACTATAAATAACTCTTAAATTAAAGCATAATTTATAAAATTACAATGTAAAATTAATGTTAATGTGTTTTAATGGTATAACTTTATTAAATGTTTCTAACGTGTAATGTAGAAACATTGTTTCTAAGTTATAGTAATATTTTTACCGATTCAAAAAAAAAAGTTGTAATGTAAAAATAATTTATGGCCAAAATAGACCACAAAACGTCACTCTTTACATTGGCATACTGGCAAAATCGAATAGTGTGAACTGTGAAGAAGACTTGGAGACCAATGTGTGGGGAAGAATGAAGAGTATGTCTTGGCCATTTCAAGCCAGGCGTCGAGGCCTACAAGTAATTAAGTTGTAGATATTGTATCTCACAATAATATACATTATTAATCAGGGGTTGAGTCAAGAATTTAAGTTCGGAGACTAAAATTTATATTTGGAAGAATTTTTTAGGGGAGAACATCTAACTATGCCCCACCGCCGCAGTCACTAATTAAGACACCTATTGGGGATTGAGATTAATTGTACTTAGAATTTTATGACATGCGATTTTTTTTCTCAATTACAAAATCTAATCAACCTGATCTATAGAGGTTGTTTCACCCAGGAATCAAAGACTCATTTTGGTTCCATCAACATACTTGTATCCGAATCCAAATATTACTTGGGATATGGTATGCTATGTTAAACATGAATTCTATAATGTATGCCAATTGTCGATCTTACTACACAAAACTTTTAAACACAGAGTATAGTGTAGAGAACCTATTATGACCCTAATTAAGCGTTAAGCACATATTATGACTTGCTCATCAAGAAGCTGCTCTAGCAAATCTTCAAGAATTTCTTCTCCAAATTGTTGGCATATTTCTTCAAGATCCTCAAATTTCCCGAACACCCACCTCTCTTCTAAATCTTCTTTTGTTAGTCTATACACTTGTTCCACCATTCTTTCGTAATAACAACTCTCCTCACGATTCTCCATTTTTCCCCCCGAACCTCGTACTTCAATTACTTCCACTTCTCTACTGTCACAATTTGCATTACTCGGATATGATCTTTGAGGAGATAGAGGTTTTCTTGAGTGCTTTGCTTGTGGAGCTTCTGCAATGGAGATATAAATCATTTTAGGGATTTTATATTAAACGTATAAAGAATTGTACAAATTATTATGAATATAAAATCTCACACAAGATGTCATTTAGGGGCTCAATTACAACTTAAAATATTTTTTAGGGGGAATAGTTAAACATACTCCCTCCGTTCCAGACTCAACTTCTCGTTGGTTTGCACACAAATGTTTTAATAAAAGTGGTAAAATAGAAGATTTTTTCCGAATAAAGTATGAAAAATAGTAAATTAAATATAAGAGTGAGTGATTGAAGTGAGAGAAATAGTTGATGAAGTGTCAGATATGATGAATAAATTAGGAGAGAAGTCGAGTTTGGAACATATCAAAACCACAAAATGAAAAATGGTAAGTTGGGTTCCGGCTGGACGGACTATATATTATGCTCATCATATTCAGTTATTGGTGGGTAGAAAGATGCACGTTTTTTAATGTAAAAAAGTAAGTGTATCTATTCTCAGAGTCAGCATATTGTGACTTTTAACAAGTACAAACAACAACTTTTACCTTGCAATGTAGCTTCAAACTGCGCCTTCTTCATACCACGTTCTGAAGAATGAACTACATGAGCCAAACTCTGTTTCACTTGCTTCTTCTTCTTCACAGACTTCAATCCTACCATTGCTTCCTTACGGTCCACTCGCTTCATAACCGCCTTTCTTCCCTTCGAATCGACTCTGGTTCTTCCATAGAAATTATCCTTCTTAACATTCTTCTCTAGTAACTTTTCATTTTTCTGAACTCTGACCCCTTTTCCCTTCTTAATTTGCTCACAATTCACTTTAGGCTTTCTCTTGATCATGAACTCTTCAGATTCATCTACTTCCTTTAGCTTCTCTATGATAAAACCATAATCTCTTTCTAATCCTTCACGAAAAGAAACTGATGTTTGATGCCTCCTATGTCCGTCCTGTCCTTTTTTCCCATGATCAAAATGTGACAAGAAGTCAATGGAGTTGACTGACCTGCTTCGGAGATAAGAACCCAAAGTTTTGTTGCTTTGACACAGGGGACTTGATGGCAGTGATTCCAATCCCATTAGTCTTGCCACTACTCCTGTTGTTAGATATGGAAAAATTATAGTATTTCTTTTTTTTTTTTTTTTTTTTTTGAGAAGAAAAAAATTATAGTATTTCAATCACCAGGTTTATAGAAACTCACAAATACAAATAGTTTTACTAGTGTAGACATGATTCTTTATTCAAATTTGTTCATGTATTGCGCTTAGTTAAAGGTAAAATTGGATAAGCAGTGGGGTAAGTTTTGACGAAGTTATATAAAATGTGATTAATTAGACATTAGTTAAAGGTACAATTGGAGTAGTAGGTATTGAAGATAGATGTAATTAAATTACTTGTGAGTTTTACCATGAAAAGAATGTGATTCCTACATTTGAGATGAATAGTTCCTTTGTCACCTATCCATACTTACACGATCCTAAAAGTGTGGCATGCAAAAGAAAAAAATGTATGGTCCAGATTAACAATCCTAAACAAACTCCTAATGATTCTCTGTTTTACATAATTAAAATAAAACAATTTAAAAAAAATTAAAAAAATCTTATTCCTTCTCTTCTTTAATCCACATTGTACCGGATCATTATCGACTGGTAACGAAGATTGATTCACTAGCTTAAAGACAGGTACAATTAATACAAAGCGGAGAAGGAAATTGGTCTATCTATGTGAATAAAGGCTCTAAAATGCAATAAATGTATATAAGAAATGAAGAACACATTTTATTTTTCTCATACCTGGTGCTTTAGAAACTTGATCATCTTGTTTCACGTCCTCCACATTGTCTAGCTTTAACACTTCTTGAGGCTCTGGATCACCGAATTCCTTCCTATTCGACTCGATGAACTCGTCCGAGGGGTGTGTAGGGAGGCTACGCGTGCAGAGCAATCGGCTGAAAATGATGGAGAAGCACTTGGATTTACCATCACCGGATTTCGTCATGTGTAGGTGCTCAATGATGAATGGAAGAGTGGAAAATAGGTTGAAATTTGAATGGTAGAATGAAGAGAATGGATGAATTATTGAAGAGTGATTAGTTGATTGAAAGGGATTTTGACATAAATGGAGTGGCTAAGTGAAGAAGATGACAAGAGTTTGGTCTAAGGATTCACACTGTATATAGAAAAGGGAGAAAATTAGTTGACAGAGTGAACGTGTGCAGAGAAGGAATTTTGCAATTTTTACTCGATCCAATGCAAGGAGACAGACGCGTCGTTTAGAACGTGATTTGTAATACTAGCAAAATTTTGGTGGCATTACTAGTACTACTATATTTGCTTGTATATTAAAGTTGATACTAAACATAATTATTGATTTTAGTGATTTGTTGAGAACTATGAATGAGAGAATGTAATGTATGTTTGGCAACAAATTGGAAACGATGTATTAATCAAGAGTTGCATAGTTCTAAATTGTGTTAATCCAATTTAGCTTATAAGCTATCAAATACTTCATCATTCTTTTTCTAGATGAAATAATAAAAATAATATTTGAAGATATTATACTAGTAAATTTATTGATGGATGAAAATTGAAAATAAGTAGAGTAGATTAAGCGAATTTAGAGTACGAGAGTGTTACATAGTAAATAAATTGCTATGCTAGGTTTACATGTAAATTAAATTGATTCTTTATCAAAAAAAGTTATATTTGTACAATCGGAATGTTTATAAAGGTACGAGAGTATTGATTTTAATAAGATGTCTGCTAAATTATGAGCTAATTTTCATATTTATATGACGTGGATATTCATATTTTTATAGTAAAATCAAAATAAAGAATTGTTCATTTTTTAAACAAACCAATAATATCAATGGAAGAATATCAAATTGCATGTTTTCTACTTCTTGTTGATGTGGAAAATTATTATTTACATAGAGTTTATGTTATTTTGATGCATATATGGTTGTACACAATATGAGAGACAACGGCTGAATAACTTATCCGGAGACCGACCTATTTTATCAATAAAATCATCTATATTAATAATCAACGTCTACTCTATGGTGTTAATATGGAAAAAAAAAAAAAAGAATATTGTGTTAACTAAGTGAGAATATTGATCATAATAATTCAACATTTTAAATTATATTTATAGTCCCATATGAGAAATTGAGAATTAATCACTGTCGCTTAAGTTGGTGAGTAAATTAGTACTGGGTGTCAGAAAATGTTGACTAGAGTCGTTGGTTTGTTTCCGCTTTCAAGCTGCCGGTGTTTTTGACTTTGCAATGACGAGTTTACATTTGCTCTTCCTTTGGTGGGCCGGATTGCTAACTGACCAGCTGACCTAATCCTATGTGGGCCATCAAACTTGCAGTTTTCGGCCCGGTCCAATTTGCACTTTCCATGCTCAAGATGGTGTTTAACGAGTTTAGTTGAATATCCATTCCTCAAATTCGGCGCGTGTGGTAATCGAGTGCAAGCTCGGCTAAACGAGCTTCTATTTCAAGTTCGAATTGGAGTCATAATAGTTAAGCTCTACTTCAACTCATTTTGTTCGTACATGACCTTCGAGCTCGTTACAGAAAATACGAAAATATAAATAATACTACCATATTTGATTTAGCCTTAATGTGCTTGTTTAAGCCAGTTTAAATCAACAAAACATGGTTTAAAATACTAATTTTAACCTGATTTTCTTGATTTTAATTGCTATTCAAACACCCTGATAAGTCTAGTCGTGTATGAGTGAATCGAACCCTACTCGATTCGATAATAAAACAATCAACAAGTTCCGTCGAACATCTTATAAAACGAGCCGAATCCTGAATAAGTCTAGATTCGCATAACAACGGATGGGAGAACAATGACAAAATTGGAAATGCAGTTGTGAATAGGCATTAAGCATGGGATGAAATAGCAATATACATAAAATGAACACGAATACTAAACGCAGGACATAAAATACTAAATATAGGACAACTTAAAAACATTTACACATTAAGTCTCTATTTTATATTATTATCAAGTATCTACATTTATTTTTCAAATTATCATTTCAACCCTAGATTTTCGAAACCCTTAATTAGTCAATACAATCAGTCACAAAACCCCTAAACAACAAACGCTTTCAAGTTCCAACACTCACAGAACCACAGAAGCTTTAAATGATTAAGAAGATGAGCAATTCACCAAGAAGAAGAGGGAAGAATCAGGTTAGTGTTGCTTCAAGTTTTATTCACCGCCTAAAACAATCAAAGCCATCAGCCACATGTGGTTATGGATCTCGCCGCCATCTCACTGTAGGTAGCGATGTATTCGATCGCGGATACATGTCTCTTGGCGCTACATCTCAGCGCTATATTGACTTGGCGACATTTTGTTCAGCCGCTCCTGCGTAATGGCGCTTACTTTCGGCGCCATATAGCACAACCGACCATGAATATAGGCGCGGGTTAGCTGATGAAGGCGCTAGGGTTCGGCACCAATATCCGGTTACGGTTTGGCGGCATCAACTCGAAAAACACCCTCTTTTTTCTCGAATTTTTATGTAAAAATAGTTGAAAACAACGTATATAAGTACATAAATACCTGGAAATGATCATCTTCATACCATGGTGGTTCTTCTTCACTTTCTTTGTCACTCACATTAAGTTAGGGCTCTTCTTCACTTAAATTTTAACTCATATTTGATTTCGTCAACGTACAAACCATCAACCCTGTTATTCTAATTTATTTGTATTAAAAGTGTATCTTGTTGTAATTATTCAAAATATGAAGTCTATGTAATGCAAATCTGGCTATGTATGGACTTCACGTGTAATTAAGTTTAAGTTATCATGCGTTTAGTATTTTATTGTCCTGCGTTTAACATCTCTCAAAATGAAATGACGAGCTCCACGCAGGGGCGGCTCACATATTTCAGGGCCCTGTGCGAACTTGTAAGATTGGGCCCTGAAAAAAATCTAAAATGAATAAACAATACAAAAAAGGCACGACATACTATAATTGGCTCTGCAAAATAATACTAATATGAAGAAAATCTTATTACTGAGAAAATTAAGAAGTTCAAAAAAATACAAAGTAAAAATAATCATAGTTTAAATAATAACATGACGATGAGTAAGGTAATGCAGACCAGACTTGAATTTGAGAAAGTGATTTTTCCATCAAAATATTCTACCATCAGCCCATTTCTAAATAGCATATAAGAATACTACTATAAAATTTGGGGCCCCTAAATTTTCGGGACCCTGTGCGGACGGGCTTACCGCGCATGGCCTTAGCCACCCCTGGCTCCACGTTTAACAAGCCGAACTCGAGCCTTAAACCACGCCTTTAGGAGGAAAAAAAAAACAGACGAGATTGGAAAATTAAGTTGTGAATAGCAGTATCCACAAGTATCTATATAATATATTAAACAAAAAAGGATTTTAGCCATTCTAGGCTATCCACCTCATTTAATTAGTTGGCAAAATCCTCTTCCCTAATTGGTCAATTCATTTGCTTAGTTGTTAAATACTTTTGTTTTCATTGGTCCAAATTATTAAATAATGATGATGTGGGATGATTTGGTCATGTTCAAACTATATATGGTGCAAATTAATTCATATTACTTACTAAAGCAAGTTAACAAACTATAAACTGACGTTAATTCAATGACTATTATAACTCAATTATACAATTTTTCACATACTAAGGAAAGTTAATAAATTTAGACCTAAAAGAATATCAATTAAAGTCTCTAAATCATTTTTAACCCATACATATCGATCAAGCATTTCCCAATAAAGAGTGAAAAACTAAGAAATTATCATTTAGAAGAGATCCAGAAAGAGGATATAGTTGTTTGAAATTCGAATTTAATAGTCCCGACTTTAAGCTAACTTTACTAGATGAGTAGTAACTCAAATTTAATTGAGTTGTGAAAAATTATGTTTGTAATAGAGTTAAAATATTATAGGTTTTATACGGTTGTTATATATCGTGTGTAAAAGTAAAGTGAGTGTACGAGTTTTTAATATTATTTGATTAGTTTTAAGTTTATTTGATTGGTTTAAAGTTGTTATGATAATTAATTCCAACTCGATTAAAGTCGCATTGCAAATATGACATATTTGATTGTCCGACTCAACTAAATTTGAGTTTTAGTTGTGAAAAGAAATCCGATATTTTCTAATAGAGAGATAGAGAAGGGGAGGAGGAAATAGATATGAGTTGAATCCAAGCATTAAAAAGGGGGTTGTTGGAACTTTGAAGCAATCTTTAATACTCTTATATATAGACACAGATTTTATTAAGTTGTTTCTTTTGTAATATTAACATTGTGCTATTGTTAATACTACAATCTAAATTTAAAGCATGAGATTATTTATGAATTTAATTTCAATCATTCAATTTTTTATAAATGTGATAAGACATTGCATAGTCGCATAATGAATCACATATTATAAAGTTGAATTAATTGCACCTTTCATGTTTTAAAATTAACAAAATGTACAAAAAAACAATTTAGTATAAACTCTCCATTAATCAAATACTCAATAAACACCCCAATTTAATTATGAAGAAAATAGAAATAATTTTGAGTAAGTCTCCTGAGAGACAGTCTCTATATAATTTATCTAGAGACGGACCTATGTTATCAAGAAAATCATCGATGTTATTAATAAAAACACATATGTTCGCAATAGTAGTGTTTTTTCATATTGCAACAAGACTCATTTCGTTGACAATATAAGCTTTTTGTTTAGTAACATGAATGATTTTCTTGATAAAATAGGTTTGTCTCTAAATAAATTATCTACAGACCCCGTCTCTCATGAGACCTTGTGAATAATTTTATAAAAAATGACCCGAACAATGGGCCAGGGCACCAATTAGAGCTTCTATGGATAGAAGCTCAAAATCCTCCGAGCATCTAGCTTCCTGGCAAAAGATTTATCTATTAATACACCCACAAATCTTACTATAAGTTACAATTGAAATCTTTGGAAAAGAAACAAGCATGTGCAGGTTCCATCAATTTCAATATCTATCACTTATTTACATCAAACTACCTCTTAAAATGGCCAGTTTTCGTTTGGATCTCTAATGTTTCATACTCTCCCCGTTCTACTAAATTAGGGCACGTTCTTTTCGACGTTTGGTTTTAAGAAAGTCAATGTATAGTTTATTATTTGCAGCTGGAGAGATATGATAAACATTGTAGAAAGTATGAGAAATATATATAATAAAATAAGAATGATAGTGGTCAGTGGATCTTAGGCTTTGTTCTCTTCATCTGAAAACTCATTAATTTCAGTTCAGTTCTGCTTAATTGTTTTTTATACTACAATTCAGTTCAGATCAGTTCAGTTCTGTTTAGACGAAGAGATACTTTTTTTTGCTATTCAAGAAAGTGTGCATATATTGATGAGGAGTCAATGACACGTCGATACTTTTTTTTTTGAAGAATTTAAAGGTTTTATTCCAAACGAGAACAATGGAACATCATAAATGTTCTCAAGTACAGCCATCACAAAGTGGCGATACAAACTACAGTAGAAAACTCAGCAACCACAACCTACCACAACTCCAGAACACCCGGAAACATGAACCAGCCTAGGCATAAAACAGGAAACAGAAAAGCCTCTAGGACCAGGTTGCCAAAAAACTCACGCCTCACAACAATCACCTCTAAGACCCCGGACGAAATTCTAGCTCCCCCGTCGTCTAGCATGTCTCAAAATCGAAATTTCGAGCCAAGAGTTAGAAGTACACCAAAACCAAAATGGAGAACATACCAACCAAGCGAGGAAAGAAAGAAAAGGTTGGTGATTTCCCATAAAGGCGTCCGAAATCAAGAGGAAAAAAAAAAAAGTAAATGAGACATTGATTTCTCGACGGACGGAGTTTAAATTAGACGAGTGTACCAAATACTTAAACATGATAAAAATGGTTTCTCATATTTAAGAAAATCGTGATATTTAAAGAATTTCACTTTGGTGAAATAGTCGACTAATAAGAAATTCTGCATCCACACATCAATTTTACTCATGTTATAAACTTATAATCACTATATAATATCCAACTTTTCCTAATTCCCGTATAATCGCATTTGGGGGGGGGGGGGGGGTGGTTATTTTGCGATAATTTTGAACAATGATTTTGTTCGACAAAATTAATTCGTATAAATTCTTGAAAACTAATGAAAGTAAGAAAGAACATCACATGAATGTATATATATATATATATATATATATATATATATATATATATATATATATTAAGCAAAAAAGGATTGGAGCCATTTTAGGGTGTCCAAGTCATTCAATTATTTGGCAAATCTTTGTGCTCGATCAAGATTAATGCTTGGTTGGATGAATCTTTCATTCTGATTGGTCAAAATAACATTGTCTTGCTAATATGGTGATGTGGAAAATCTTATGCCGTGTGAAAGCAATTAGTGCATGAAATTCAAAATATTGTCTAAATTTTGGAAATATTACTTCATTATGAAAGTTTGATATTTATAAATATGTAAAAAAAAAAAAAACCCTAAAATTCAATTAACGTCTTTAGATCTCATCCATATAGTTGGTCAGTTCAAAAGTTCAAATGGAAAATGTAGTACTATGTCCCTCACCTATTTATTTCGTCAAATAAGGAATTAAAATAATTTAAAATTTTCATGGAAACTTCAAATAAAAATGTGTAATTCTCTTCAAAGACCGTCTATAGTAATGATAAAAAAGACGAACAATCATTAATATTATTAATCAAAATGTAAGATGGTTAGTTAAGGACGTAGGTGCTTTTGTACAAATATAAGATGTATTATAGTAACGATATAGGTCCGTATATAACTAAATTAAGGCTCTGTTCTCTTCAACCTAAAACCTTGATTCGATTCATTGATTCGATTCATACGCTTAGTTATATTTTATACTACAATTCGATTCGATAAAGAATTTCAGTTGAAAAGAACAGAGCCTAAGTATGAAATTCAATTTGTTATTGGTCGATTATCCAGTCGTATATTTTCTTTAACTGTGGAAGTATTTTGATTTCAATCAAATTTTACTATACATTCCCATCTAATTGCACCTACCGATGCAATCATTATCTCTTAAATTAGAACTAATTATTATCACTAAAATGTGTGCTGATTAAGTTGTAAATTTTGGCAGCACGATGCGTATTTGAGCATAAATTTAAATATAATGGCAAATGTTCATATAATGGATTTTAAATATTGTCCAATGGAGATTGATTGCTTTCTCAACTGATTTATGTTCTTTTCATCTGAAAACTCATTAATTTCAGTTGAGTTCAGTTCAGTTCAATTCAGCTTTGTTCAATTTTGTTTAGTTCATTTTTATACTACAATTCGATTCGATTCAGATTCGATTCGATTTAAAGAACAGAGCCTAATTTGTTTAGTCATTAACATTACCAATTGGGCTAAAATCATACTCTCTACCGATATGTGTGCGTTTATTCTAAAATATTGTCATTTTAAATTCATATCCATTTGGCAAAAACTCAACTTGAGTAGATAACCAAACACGTGAACAGATACACATAAGACATCTAAGTTTTAGCTTTATTTATGTAGAACGTTAAAAAAAATCCCTGAAATAATACAATAAAAAAAGTTTGTATATTAATATTTTACGGAAAACAAAGTGTAAGGTTTTATTAAAAATGTTTATGGTTTTAGGGAAAATGTTAAGGTTAAGTAAAGTTGGAAAGTGTGCATGTATCGTTGTAATTCTTAAGGATTTGATATGTTTAAAGGATTTTGTTACAAATTTTAGTAAACCAACAATTTACATTTTTGTAAAACCACAATAGTTGTAATTAAGAAATGTAAGTTATATGCTATTACAATGGTATGTGATTACATTGCAATTGTATGGGTTAGTCAACAAAATATGTTAGAGAGAAGTATTGTGGTAATACTATCTCAATTTGATTAATTATACATAAGTTGAAATTGTACATATTACAAACTTTTGTGAAATACCGCCTCTTGAATCTACAAATTCAATTCAACATTACATATTTAGTTACTTACGTACAAACATCATATATATGGTTAGTTTCAAACATTATGTGTATAGTAAGCATGTATTATACTTGAAATACATGCATTTTTAACATGCGATGTTTATAGCTAAACATGCGAGCTTTGGACAAAATATGTGATGTTTGATTTGATCACTCTGAAAGACGTCTATCGCAAAAATTACTCTTAACATATTTAAAATGTTCACTCTAACAATATCGATGTCTTTTTTAGTCATCCAGTGGAGTAACCAATTTGGAGACAAAATCATTGCATCAATTATTGGGGGGGGGGGGGGGTTTGACAATTTGGAGAGATATTTTTCATTTAAGGGATGGAAAGTTGAAATCGGGGACGGGGGAGTATATATTTGCTTCATACCCGAAACATCCATGAAAAGTTAAAAGGCCCAAATGGGTCCGGGTAGCGTCCCAAACGGGTTAGAAAAGTATAATCCAAGAAGCATATTAATTAATTTATAATTTTGTAAAATTATTAAAAAAGTTATAGATAATATATACGACATTTTATTTTCATTCCCCGTCGAGTTTCGACGGGTCATTTACTAGTAAAACAAAAAACTCACATTTCAAATTGACCCCCACACAAGTCACAGCTCTTGTTGCTCTTCTTCTTCTTCACAAACTCAATAACCTACGCCTAATCGGATCTCTCTCTCTCTCCGGCCATGGATCGAGCGCAGCTGTTAATGGTAGGTCTACCACTCTTCCTCTTCTGCTCCGACATTCTCAACCTCTTCACTGCTCCGCCTGCCAAGCCCGCCGCTCCTGCTCACCACCACCACCACCACAGCCCAGTTGCACAGCCAATAATTCCCCAACAACAGTCGTCGATTGAATTTCCTAATCAGGTTATTTGCCTCAACGTTACGATCAGATGCTACTTTACTCGTTGATTGAAGTAAATTTAACATTTCGTCGTGCTATTGATTTTTTGCAGAAAGCCAGTGGTATTGGTTACGGAAACACAGTTTCGATTGACTTTTGTGCTTCTTGCTCTTACAGGTATCTGTATCAATTTTACAGTTCTTTTTTATTGTTAGTGAATTTATATGTGCTGGAGTAGGGATTTGGGGCTTTTGATTGTTGATCTTACATTCTTACTTATGAATACTAAATGGAGAATGTATGAGATGTAACTCAGGCTTGCACTGAGGCTTATGAAATGTACAGCAACTAGCTGATTTAGCTATGGAAGTATTGTAATTCCTCAGTAACTGTTAGTGCCTTGTTACTTGCCGAATTCAGCTTATGATCTCCTTTAGTCTTTAGTTCGATAACTTCCACTAGAATTATAATTCCTCAGTAACCGTTAGTGCCTCAGTGCCTCATTGCTTGCCGAATTTAACTTATGATCTCTTTTAGTCTTTATTTCGATATTTCCACTATAAATCTTCCCCTGTGCCTCTAGAATACAAACAGCAGCTTCCCAATGCTCCAAGTAAGACTAGTCAGGGATATGCTTCCGTAACATCTATGCTGAAGAATTTGTATATGTTGTGAGGAGTGGCTTAGTGAAGATACTTTTGGCTTTTGATTGCTTCTTTGACAGAGAGAGCTGAAATTCGTAATAGTAAATGGGGAATGTAATACTGCAACTCAGTTCTTTTGCGCTGGTGTCATGAAATTCGTGATTATCGTTGTACAGTGGAAGCCGAATTTTTGCAGTTAGTATCTTTTCTGAGGGTTATCGCCAATAAGCATTAATACCAGTTTACTTGAGTAGAATCTGGGAGCTGTCTTCTCCTAGCAGAGTTTAGCTTCTGATCTCTTTTGTATATTTCTTGTTCGATACCTTCAACAACCAATCTTCTGTTTCACCACTCTGTTTGATTCGTTGAGCTTGGTTTCTTTCATTAGTGTCCTGTCTTCATTTACTGAAATTACATTGAAGATAGAATATGAGCATTTACTTGTTTTAAAATGAGACTAATCAACTCACGGATACTACCATTCCAGCCTTCCCCAGTAATGGTTTCTATTTTACTACGAAGCTTGTCCATGTTTCATAAACTTGAGCCCAGAAGAGGACTAGATGTGGGATGTTAGTAAAGGAGATTGGAGGTAGAGGTGCTGTGCCTGCATGAATAGGAGATATTTGCTTTTTATCGTGTGCTTTGTGGTAGTTCATATATTTCATTTCCATTTTGGCAGAGGGAATGCTGTGACAATGAAGAATATGTTAGAAAGTCAGTTTCCTGGTATGACTGTCGTTCTAGCAAATTACCCGCCTCCTCTACCAAAACGCATGTTGAGTAAACTAGTTCCAGTTGTGCAATTTGGCATTATTGGAGTTATAGTCGGAGGTGAACACATATTTCCGAGGTTGGGATTTGCTGCACCACCACAATGGTACCATACCTTGCGTGCAAATAGGTTCGGGAGTATGGCTAGCACTTGGCTACTGGGAAACTTCCTCCAGTCTTTCCTTCAGAGTTCTGGTGCTTTTGAAGTGCGTTGTAATGGCGAATTGGTAAGGTTTCCCTGTTTGTTAAAAGTTGATTTTAACAATTTATATATATAGAAGTTCCCACGTTACTTTTAAAACCGGACTACTTTTAATTTAGTTCTGGGAATACTTGTCTTTTTCCTGGAGAGTTTGTTGCCATATGCATGCCTTAACAAAAGCAGTCAGTTGAGTAATATTTTGCTCCCAGCGAATTACACACTTACACTCACCTGTGTCATTGTGGGAGGTTCTTCATTCTTCGTTATTATTTATTATCATTAGTTACACATACAGAAATTAGATTGGCTGCCCGTGTACTTCTGTCATTACAGTTTTATCTTCCTGTGTGGATGTCTGGATTAGTATCACCTGGAAATTGGATGGTGTTCAGCACATTATTACCTTGTTCTGATAGTTTTCCTGAATCCTTATTTGCATTGTAATTTGTGTGGTTCAGGTGTTCTCCAAACTGAAGGAAAGCCGATTTCCTGGGGAAATAGAGTTGAAGGAGCTTGTCACTAGAAAGATTGCTAGTACCAGAGTCATTGGCGGTCTTGACGGACAATGGCCATAGGAGGTCAGTGTTGTTTAACGCTGTATGTGAAAGTCGACTGCCGTGTGTGACTACAGGCCTATTACTTCAGCTATGAGTTAACTCATGTTAATCAACATACACTCCTACTGGATAAATATGTTAAAATCCAACTTTTGGTGAGTTTGCATTCTGGTGAAATGTTATCCTAGAGTGCAGTTTCTTCTTGTCCTCATGGTGCTTATTTAACGATGCCTTGCAACAACAATTGAGCTTTAGCTTTACAAAGTTTCTTATACTGTACTCAGATGACAGGTTGAAGATAACAGCATAAATTTTTACCAACTCCAGTCATTCCACTGATAACTGATTTCCAGTTAAATAAACTGCTCATGCGTGTAACTCCGTTTCCTATTCCTATTTATTTTGATGAAATCTATGTCTTTGTTGAAATTGTGGAATGTCATGATATTCCTGTTGCCCCGGCTAGCTCACCTGTGAATGATGCAAAGCATTCAGTTTTGATCTGTGAGTTTCGTCTCGTGTACTGAAAACTGATCTATAATCTCTTTTATTTTTGCAATTTGGCACATTGCTTGTTCAAGAATCGGTGCAAGTAACTTTCAGATGGTAGCATACAAATATTTTTCTCCAACTGATGACTTGAAACATGCAAAACATGGGAATTTCAGTCGGTATATCGTACAAACTCAAAACGCACGAGCACATGAGTAAGAGTCGTCCAAAGAGCTAATATTCCTGTATGTTCATTATCAATTTATCACACTGAGAGCAATAGGAGTCCTAAATTTTTCTCCTCAAAATACATGTTAATTCATCTTCTATATTATATATATCCTCCTTATATTTTTTATAAAGTTGTAGGGCTGCTATTTTATGCATAAAAGTACATATGTGGTATATGGGCTCACATATTTTACTCTTTAAAAAATTATAGGAGCTCACAATCTTTGACATTTTTTTCAAGGAGTCCTCAAGTATAGGATTAAACTTTAATAGGACATAGCATTTTAAAATTTCTAAGATTTTGACATTTTAACACTTTATTACTTGTTTTACTTCAAATTTGAGTCTAGGCAATGTTTTAAGAGTCCTACAACTAGTGCTCTGAGTCGCCTATTGTGCTAGAATTCCTCTTCGTTCATCCTTGCACTGCAAAACTTTGTCCCCTTGTCAATAGGTGTGAACGATGGCGGCTATGGCTTGTTTTGTAACTACAAATTTAACAGCCCGTCTATGGCGTGTGGTCTAAATTGCAAACCATGGCATGTGGATTTCTTTTTCCTCATTCTGACGGATTTGTTAGTAGTATTTAAGACGGGTGGTGAACGGTTTGGCGGGTTTCAATCCGTAAAAAAGAAGATGAAATTGTGAAAAAGTTAAAAATTGATAAGTACATGTGTTAATATAAAATCAAGTAGTACACGAACACGAGCAACACATGTCTTCAGCTTTGAATACTTTCAAAATTCATTAAGTGAACAATCGGAGGTTCGCGACAAAAACATCCACAGGACTTCGATACCCAAATAAAAACAAAATGATACATAATAAATGATAAATTTGTTTGAATTATAAAACAACGTTTTAAAATTTAAAGATCCAAGTTGTCTTTTGTTTGCACTCAATTGAAACAAGCTATTAGAGTATATTTATGTTCGTCAAAACTTAAACATCGTAGTACTTTACATTTATATTTCTTACATTATGCATATAATCGGGTGGATGGCGGATTGCAATTGCCATAACCGCCAGTCAACGGATAAAATAGAGTTTCAACCATCACGGTTATTGCGTAAAAAATTTAACTGGTGGGTGTGTTTCCCTACGAGCAGATGGCGGTTGTTTTTTCACAGCCCAAATTGTATGTGAGTTAAAAATAACATATATTCAAAACTCAATATCCAGGGGATGTAGCTCAGATGGTAGAGCGCTCGCTTAGCATGCGAGAGGTACGGGGATCGATACCCCGCATCTCCATTTTAAAATTTTATTTTTTCTTTCTCTCATTCGTTGCCTTTTCTTTATTTTTTATAAATGAAAAAGTGATCATCATATATTTATCAACAACATTTATTAGTTATACGGATCTACATTAAAACCTACCCACATTACACTTATCCTATATCCAATCTTGCAGGTTCAGTTGCGGTTTGTGTACTACGAGAGTAATGGTGCACCGAATGTTGTGGTGGAGAAAAGTAGCACAAATTAGTAGGCTTAGTGCAGGCTACTATCTAGTATCTACCATGGTGGTTACTTCCTAAAAAATCTAGCTAGCATTCATTTTGTTAGGTTGGATCAATCACTATATTTCCCAAACAATATTTAATAAGTTATAAAAAAAACCTATCCACATTACACTTGTCCTATATCCAATCTTGCAAGTTCAGTTGCACTTTGTGTACTACGAGAGTAATAGTGCAGATTCTGCTTGTGTTTGTTGTAGTTTCGATTTCGGTGGCAAAAAGTAGCACAAATTAGTAGGCTTAGTGCAGGCTACTATCTAGTATCTACCATGGTGGTTACTTCCTAAAAAATCTAGCTGGCGAGTGTGGTTTTAGTTTTACACCTCCAATTTGTATGTGTAAATTACAAAAAGATAAATATTCAAAAGTCAATTTCAAGGGGATGTAGCTCAGATGGTAGAGCGCTCGCTTAGCATGCGAGAGGTACGGGGATCGATACCCCGCATCTCCACATAAAATTTTTGTTTTCCCCTTTCCTTCATCATTTTATGTGGAATTTTTGTTTTCCCCTTTCCTTCATTATTTTATGTGGAATAATGATCATTTTATTTACCAACAAAAATATTGATTCGTCATGCAAACCTCCACATTACCCCACATCTTTCATATCAAACTTATGTTTTTCCATTTCCCCTATTGTTATATTGTTATATTTATTTGTTTTTTTAAGTTGCATCGTGATCACTATATTTACCAAACAATATTGATAAGCTATGAAACCTATCTACATTACATTAGTCATGTGTTTGCAGGCCACGAAAATCAACCTTGCAGTGCCAGTCTCTCCCAAGTCCCAACTATTCTTCAATCCCTTTTTCAAGGTTCTCTGATCAAGTTCAGTCGTAATTTGCACATCACGAGTCTAATAATGCACCTGATGTCACGAAGGGTAGCACAATTAGCAGTATAGTGTAATACCCCTCCCACCCTTTAGTTGACTAAAGTAGTTATTGGACTCGATTTCAAATGGTGTACATTTATGATCATTGAAAAAGTTGGTCGGATTTATACTATTTTTAACGCTATCTCACATAAATCTTGATAAATCTTTGTTCTCTTCGTCTGAACTAAACAGAACAGAACTGAATTGTAATATAAAAACAAGTAAGCAGAACTGAACTGAATGAATCTGAACTAAACTGAAGTGAAATTAATGAGTTTTCAGGAAAAAAAATAGAGCCTAAATGATAATGTGGGAGTAAAATTGTTAATGGTAGAGCAATTTTTTTTCAATACCTAAAATATATACTCCCTCCGTCCTGGTTTCATCTTCCCGCGGGTCCAGGCACAAGATTTAAGAAAAAAATGAATAAAGTAAGAGATATGATGATAAAGTAGGAAAGATAGTGAATAAAGTATGACAAATAGTGAATAAAGTATGAGAGATAGTGTATAATGTAAGAGATAGATTTTCCATTTAAGAGATGAGAAGATGAAGTTGGGACGAAGCAAAATGGAATGCAGGAAGATGAGAGTATGTCACAGAAAGAGTTATAAGTCACAGATAATTGAAATTGATCCGGTATTTGGATTTTTTTGCGTAGTAAGTCTCTGTTCTCTTCAACTGAACTGAATTGAATTGGACTGAATTGAACTAAACTAAACTGAATTATAGTATAAAATATAACTAAACAGAACTGAACTGAACTGAATGAGTTTTCATTTTAAGATAATATATTTCCTTAATAGAAGTCAGACTAAATCAATTTCCGAAAACTCCGACCAACACACCTTGGCAGTGACCAAATTAAGCTGATGATGACATAGAGTTGCGTGCCAATCCATCTCCATCCATATCCAAACAAGCTAATCCAAAATCATTAGCTGCGCGAAAATATATATAACAATCATCATCATTTTTTGTTTCTCAATTCTCAATAGTCAATCCTCTCATCTCTTCACAACAACGTTCAAATCGTCTCTCCGAATTTATCTGAATTCTTTGATCGCCATGAAAGTTCCTCCATCTAAAGCTCAAGGTATTGTTCATCTTCATCTTCTACATGTTTTCAATTATCTCTCTGTCTGGGTAATTTTGTATTGTTATTTTGTACTCGTACAATTCAGAAACTGGAAAACTCACGTAATCGATACGATATTGCTTAATCTGTTAGCTGCTCTGTGAGTAATTTGACTGAAATCTGGAAATTCACGTAATCAATACGGATCTGTTAATTCTCATTGTAACTTGATTGAAACAACAATTTCGTTATATATGAGCACTTGATGAAATTGTTCTACACTATTACTTAGTTGAGAGTTAATTTGACTGAAATCATTGTTGACGTGATGATGATGATGCAGAGGATATGCACAAAGAGGCAAAGACCGATTACTTCCATTTGCCGCCCTTAGATGTTTCCCTTGCTTTTCCGCAAGCTACTCCAGCTTCAGTTTTCCCTCCTTGCAGTAAGATTTGCTGTTTGTATTGATATTTTGATGTTGATATTAGTCAGTCTGCGCTGTACTGAGTTTATGCTATTGTTTTGACAGCATCGGACTATTTTCAGTTCAATGATCTGTTAAGTCCCGAGGATCAAGCCGTAAGGATGAAAGTTCGTGAGTGCATGGAAAAGGAAGTGGCTCCGATTATGGCCAAGGTTTTGTTCCTATTTCTGATATTCTGGGATGATCATTTTAAGTAGTTGTGTATTATGCTATGTCGTGTGAGTTGTGATTTTACTCTAATGCTATAACTGAGTTAAGAAGTGCAAATTGGAAGTGTTATATGTTTAGGAAATGGAAGTAGCTCCTGTTATGGCCAAGTTTTATTGTCTTATTTGGTTATCCTGTCATCATTGTTTTGTGGAGTTGTGTATTATGTTATGTGTGCGAGTCATTGTTATGTATGAACACTTGATGAATTTGGTCTATGCCATTACTTAACTAAGGGGTGTGGATTAGAAACCAACTGAATTAGAAATGTTATATGTTTGGGAAAAGATGATTGTAATTTCTATTTCATCAGAATGTTAGTATATGTTTTGGTTAACTAGCAGGTTTGTTGATTTGTTTGTTCAGTATTGGGAGAAGGCGGAATTTCCATTTGAAATTGTTCCGAAGCTTGGTGCCTTGAGAATTGCTGGTGGCAGTATCAAGGTGCTTTAATTATAGAATTTAATTTTTTGTGGCGGACATCATGATTGAGGTCTATGATATCGTAGGAGTCTAATTGGACTTAGATTTCAGGGCTATGGTTGTCCCAACCTATCGATTACTGCAAATGCTATTGCTTGTGCCGAAGTTGCGAGAGTTGATGCCAGCTGCTCTACTTTCATATTGGTGCATTCTTCCTTGGGAATGCTTACTATTGGTGAGTTTGCTATTTATCCTAACAGCTTCTTTCGTTCGTTCTCTTGGTTATGTGTATTGCATGCTTAACATTCTAAAAATGGTGGTCTGTCGAGGATAGCACTCTGTGGATCAGAAGAACAAAAGCAGAAATATTTACCATCTCTTGCCGAACTGAAGACTGTAGCATGCTGGGTGAGGATGTTATTTGATGCCCAGTGACATATACTTGACAGAACATTCATCGCTTCCCCGTATGTTAACACTAATTGTATTTGTTCCTCTGAAACCTAGGCTCTTACAGAACCTGATTACGGTAGTGATGCAAGTGCTTTGAAGACAACTGCAAGGAAGGTCTGGGTCATCAACTTTTTAAGTTATCTTCCTTGCATATGTGATGATTCTTGTAAATGAGGTTTCAAGAGAACTATCTCTACATATGGCACTTTGTGTTTTGATTGTATTGTCATACTTGGGCCTATCTTGGTTTAATTAACAGCCTTTGAGTTTCAGGTTGATGGAGGTTGGATACTTGATGGCCAAAAGCGATGGATAGGAAACAGCACATTTGCAGATATTTTAGTCATTTTCGCGAGAAATCCTGCAACCAACCAGATAAATGGGTGAGTAACAAACATTATATCTCCGGTTTTTCCTATCGTGTGTTTACTGATCTTCATCATAAGTAATGAAGCATTGTGCCTCCTATGTGCTATTCTTGACTTAAAAAGAGTAGCAGATGCATTTAGTCTAATCACTTTCTGCAAAATATATAATTATGCCCAAGCATCTAGGCTCTAGCTATGGCACAAGAAACCTTCTCTCTACCCATATCACTAATTGCAGACTTGCATTTGCTGCAGATTTATCGTTAAGAAGAACACTCCAGGGCTAAAAGCTACTAAAATTGAAAATAAAATTGGCCTGAGGATGGTGCAAAATGGTGATATCATTTTGAAGAGTGTCTTTGTCCCTGATGAAGACAAGTTACCTGGTGTTAAATCTTTTCAGGATACGAGCAAGGTACGTGAAGCCCTTTGCATATCCTCTGTAGATGATTTACATTGTGTGCACCACTTCTCTTGTTTGAAGAAGTTAGCTAATGCACGTACCATTTAGTAGCTGGGAAATTTCATTGTCATTACTCTATTTCTTAGCAGTGGTGTGTATCTACTGACTTGTTGGCCTGTCCTGGTTTCTTCTTGCATATATTGCGTTCCTCGGATGGTTTGATTAGTAACGATTTACATGTGTAGGTCCTTGCTGTTTCACGTGTCATGGTTGCTTGGCAGCCTATCGGCATATCAATGGGTGTATACGATATGTGTCACAGGTAAATCACACTTAGTTTCCAAATGTTTGCTATTACTATTGTTTCTGGAGAAGACTGCAATCCGTGGTGACTTATATTTTTTGCTGTCAATCTTTTTTTAAAATCACTTGTCTACCTGTTCGAACTATAAAAATCATTTGTTTGTACTAATCTCTCCCACGTGAGCAATGTAAACATTGGAATACTGTCAGTGATATTCCTGTAGAATTCAGTTCACTCTTTTGGCTTTACTTGAGTTGGATTTTCTGAATACTGGAAGGTACTTGAAAGAGAGGAAACAATTTGGTGCCCCACTGGCAGCTTTCCAGATCAACCAACAAAAATTAGTCCGCATGTTAAGTAATATTCAAGCAATGCTTCTTGTGGGATGGCGTCTATGCAAGCTTTATGAGAGTGATAAAATGACTCCTGGTCAAGCCAGCTTGGGCAAGGTAAGATGTCATTTGGACTATTTATACCTTGCTATAATATGTTACTGATGATTGGATGAATTTCTTTCCATTACAGTCATGGATCACCTTGACAGCAAGGGAGACTGTTTCTCTTGGACGGGAATTACTTGGCGGAAATGGAATTTTAGCCGACTTTCTCGTAGCAAAGGTATGGTACTATCTGATTAACTGTTTACTACTTCTATATGGTGACATTAACATCAATCCACTTCATGCAAATAATGATTAAATTCTTGCTTCTGATATTTTTGCTCAGGCTTTCTGTGACCTGGAGCCAATATATACCTATGAAGGCACTTACGATATCAACACCTTAGTTACCGGAAGGGAGATCACTGGAATTGCTAGCTTTAAGCCAGCTGCATTGGGAAACCGGAGCCGTCTATAGAATTGCATCTCAAATATTGTATGTTTAAGTATTTGAAATATTTATTGAGTCGTCGACACTGTCAATAATATGAACCGAGGGTGTACCTTATGAGATTGTAGGATAACAATGTAACAAAGTTCCAATGTATTTACTATTTAGGGAAAATTATACACTACCTCACTCCTTCTCATTTTCACCGTAGCATGGGCGCGTGGAGTCAATCGCTACTGATGAGGTGAGGCATCATTGGAGGAAATAGTGTCTAACAAACCACTATTTAGCTCTATTCACGGGCACGTGTGTTGATGTTGAGTTATGACGAGCACAGACGAGGCTGAATTTCCAAATAAATTCTGACATGATTCGTGTGTACCTGTAGATCGACCAGTCCATGGTACAAGATACTACTGACTAGGTAGTACCCTGAAATTCCTGAAAGTCATATGAAGAATGCAATTCAGAAAATCAAACTGATACAAGAACTGAAATCACAATGTTATTAGACCCACAAACTGATACAAGAACTGAAATTGACAAGATTATTTATAGTACAAGACACACTGGCTTACAAAACAACAGTAAAATACTGCTACACATACATGCCAACATTTCACATAATAGATAATTAAACATAGCACATGGAACAACTTGAGACTTGAGAGTGAAACATCCAAGCAACCTGCAGCAAACATTCAAGGCACAATATCAAACTCCGGTAATCCATACTTAGGGTCAAGCCACCCAGTAAACATTCATCCGCCATTTTCACGGTGGAGATGGCCAGCATTACTCGGCCTTGCGAAACGCCCGAAACGTCGGATCCTGAGGCGTTGCTCCGATACAGCGGCAAAGAACCTCACATTTTGGATTGGAGAAAGTATTCCCACCACCTCATTCAACACTCTCCTCCTGAAGGAGTCTGCAGTGATCACCAGATTCTCCATATCTAACCTCAAAACCAATGGCACATCCCCCGTCACTCTAGGAGTACGTCCACCCAACAGCTGTTGCCTCCCCTCCTGGAGAACCAGGTCTGCTACTGGTGGCGTCGCCACACTCTCTTGAACTCTTGCTAGATCTCGGTTTAGTAGGGCCACCTGCTCTTGTGTTTGTCGCATTAACCTCTGAATTCTGTTGAACTGATCATCAGTCACATCATTAGCTGAGTTTAGTGCCATATCCAACAGTATCTCAGGGTTGAATCCTGTGATCCAGAGCATGGCTCTTTCAAATGGAGTGAGCCAAGCTGGTGAAAATGCGGCAAACACGTTTCGCCTTACCACTCGAAATTTCTCTTCATAGTACTGTTCGAAGTGAGCCAGGGCTTGAGCAACACGATCTCTGATGTCAGCCTCCGGCATAGATGCATTCCAAGTATCCCGTACCCTGATGAGTTCATCGAGTAAACTTTCTGTTCGAGTCAGCCAACCTTCAATGAAGATCTCAAATGATCCATTGATGTCGCTGATGTCTCTTAAAATTGAAGGCATTTTGAGGGGAAATACTGAGAAAGTAAAGACTGTAGAGAGAGGAGAGGAGAGAAGGGAGTGCAGATTTAGAGTTATCAGGGTTGTTTTATAGTACTAATCTGTTGCAGACGACGTAATACATGTGAATCTTTTTAAAAAGCTATTGATAAAGACAAAAATAAAACCACAGATTCGCAACTTTATGGAAACTAAAGAAGATACGTACGCGACAAGATTTGAAAATGGAGCTGTGTACGTAAGAGGATAAGAATACTGCAACTTAGTGGTACATGAAGTGCTTGCCATAACCAGAGATTCCCCAGTTAATGTCCATGGTAGAGTGAAAATTATGGGTGGTTCTCACCTCTCGGAATAATTTAAGAGCCCAAGAACAATTGATCTTCAATGAAAGAAAGATTTCTTTGTGAAGGGAAATAGTAGAGAAATCCTAAGGATGGGAAGGTGGAGTAGATTTGTGCAATTTTCTGGGAGTGGCTAAATCGAAATATAGTGCTTTCTCGACTATCATTTTGAAGCTAGAGAAGCACTCTTCTTGAGTTTATTGAAAGTAGCATATAAAAACACCAATAATATGGCATTAAATCAAAGCAGAAATGTCACCATAGACTAATTTTTTGTGACCAACAACTTGTGACATTTCGATGAATCAAAATTCATACAATTCCAAGATATTTAGTTTAGTTCAAATATTATTTGGAGTGAGTCACAAGATTAGGAGTTCTCATAAAGTATAAATTTTGATGGATCACAACGTAAATACAGTTTTGATCGGCAAAATAAACCAGGTGGTGATAAGTTTGTCACGGTTCATCTCTTTCTATGTGCTACTTTTCTCAAACTCCACGAGAAATCTCCCCTAGATTTGCAACTTACGTGAACACAGACTCACAATGCATGCCATTGCTTTCTCTAACGAAGTAATCGACAAAACACTGAATTAAGAAAAGCACATTTACGAGGACAGGAGAGTATAAACCATCTATATGTGTGTATGATATCTGCTTCAGCATCTGTTGGTATCTAGACATGTTATATAATGTAGGAGCATCTAATATCTCACGATAAACTATGAACTAGAAGTAACTGCGATTGTAACTTAGATGCATCATAAAACACATTCATAAGCATTACCAAATGTACTCATTATCGATTACCGAAACCCTCATTCTCCAGAACAAAGTATCTCAGCTGCAGAATGACATATTAGATGCATAAAGCTACAAATGCAGCTACAATGTCAATAAAAATTTCCTAAATTGTAGAAAGTGACAAACACGATGTTACTCATGTAAAAAGGACATTATAGCTAACGGAGCAACTATATAAAGCAACAATTACAATATACTTGCATCAGTATTTCTAATTCAACATCATCAATTGATTGACAGAGAAATGGACCATGATCAACTATAAACGAATGCATCTAGTATCTCATGATAAACTACAAATTATGGCAGTATGTGCAATAATAGAAGTAGATTAAATTTTAACTTAGATGACATCAATAGTCACTTAATATCACATCAGAAAGCACATCCATGAGGCATACATATTTAAACTGAACAAAACTAACTCTGCAAGTAATCACTTACCGAATTCACTAATTTTCCACGACAAAGTATCTCATATGCATAAATCTAACAAATACAGCTCCACTTTTAATGAAAATTTCTAGATTGTCAAAAGGTAATAAATGATGTTGATCGAGTATCAGGCCATTAATCCTCATGAAGCAACTGCATAGATAACAGTAGTACCTACCTACCTATTCCAGAATACTTTCTAGATGATCTAATATTTCATATGATAGACTATAAATTACTGAATGCCCTAAACTAGAAGTATCTGCACTGTAACTTAGATTCATCATAAAACACATTAACAAGCATATCCAAACTGAACTACACTAAATCTGCAAATTAGCTCAAGGAAATTAGCTACATAATGATTAGATGCATAGAGCTAAAACACAGCTACGATTAAATTAATATTCCTAAATCGCCCGAGAGTAAGAAACTCATTGATGTTTGCGAAGCAGCTAAATCAATAACTATAGTATCTAAATCAAGTTTTCAACATACTTGCACGATCTGTATTTTTAATCAGCATTATGAATCGATTAACAGAGAAATGGACTCAAAAGTAGGGATTGGAGAAGAACCTGTATTTTGAGGTTGCGAATCGATCTATGGATTGGTACAGTGTAGACAGTAGAGGTAATCGAGATCGTAGCCATTTCTACACTTCCTTTTTTCCCCATCTTCAGAGTGTATTTCACCAGAGAGAGAGGGAGAGAGTCTGGAAATCGAAGCTGGAGAGTGGAGACTAAAGCTGCTATAATGACGAGTATTTGAAACTTCTGCAGATTTTGCTTAAATTGTTAAATACTACTGTACTACACTACTGCGGTTTTCTTCTTTTCAATTGCAAAATGAGTTTTGTAAATACTCTGATCTCACTTTTAATCTGCACTTTTATCACTTTAAGTATGTTTGTAACTATGGTGGAGTATGAATAGGATCTGATAAAAAAATAATCTAGATTAGCTTATTACTCCCTTAAATCTACTTTTGATTATAACCAATTCCAACACCTACCAAGATGCGGATTCAACACATTCGACGTGGGATGCTTGCACATACCATGTAGCGAAACTATGACATGGATTGAAAGGGCCACGCCTTTGGGAAGAAGTCCCTTCTTCTCTGGACCCTCTGTCACATTATGTTGAGAGATTGCTGACCGTTTGACATAGAGTTTAAAAAATGAGTTAAGGAAAAAATTTAGTTGATGAATAGTAACTGAGTTAAAGTTGAGTTATAAAATATGGTGCTTGGAATAGAGTTAAAAACTTAGTAGAGTTTATAGGGTTGTTATATAGAGTGTAAGAATAAAGTGATGTTTGTAAGAAGGAAGTGATGTATTTGATATTCTTAAGGTTATTTGATTGATTTATGATTGTTAGTTTGATAGAAAAATTAAAGAGAAAGTAAGATTAGGGTGTAAAGAGGATGATGATTGTTTAGTGGGAAAAAATTGAGTTAAAATTTATACTGTAGAAGATACAAAATAAATACTCTGAAACATTTTAACAGATGAATAGTCGGTTTTAAATGAATGCAGGTCAGACACGTAGTTTACAGTTTCACTTTAACTAGTAGTAGTACTTTTGTTTTCTTCTTCAGAAAAAATTACAAATACTCCCTTAATTTGTGTATCGGCATTTAGTTTCATAAGGTACAAGTTTACAGCAGGTTTAATAGTATATCAATTTGATAAGAATTAGTAAAATAACACATTAACTACTTATTAAGTGTTGGTAAAAGTTGTAATAAGAGTATTTACAAATCCAGGTTCTTTTGTAGAAACAAATTCAAACGTACTTAAAAGTTACCGTATGGTAGGTGCATTATGGAAGACTGACGCAGAATAAACTTTCATAATGGTGTTTTGAAGTAAAATTTGTTTAATCTCTTTCGCTTGTGCTTCTGTTTGTTTATATTCGTCAAAATGTATATAGTGCAGAACTAAGATTAATACCTTAGTCACATAGAGCGAATTCGAGCACAAGAGTAGGAACGGAAGCAAGAATTCGTCAAATTCAAAAATATTTGAGAGCGAAAACGTATATAGAGCGTAGTCGTTTCAGTATATAATTAAATTTAATTATAATTTTATACCTATATTGTTTTAAAGAAAACTTATTATTTTTTTTGGAGATATTCTAGTTCTATATTCAAACATAATATGATATTTACTCCTCAAATTATATCATATTTTTTTATAGCTGAAATTTCTACTTTGATTTTTCGTATTTTTTTCATTGTTTTCGACTTCTATGCGATGCTAAATAAGAAATCTCAAGTTTATTATGTTCAAATTATTTTAACAATCCCTTGTAAAAAATAAGACCTTTAAAATTGACATTTTATTCATAAAATTCTTCGACGATGAACTAAGAAAACTTAATTCGAGAACTAAGAAAGCATAAGTCGAGAATTAGTGAAGCTCCCAAGCTCGGAACGTGAATTCGCGCTCGGAATGTGAAAAAAGCTTCAGGGATGAAGAATTATGTTACTAGGATAAAGACACTGATCAAATGAACATCAAAGAATATATGCATATACCATTATACCAACAATGCCACTGTTTCAGGCATAAATTATTTATTTGAAGTGTACTGCTGCAAATTCAGCATAGTCCTTAAACAGGATATGAACTGCTAACTGATTTGTAGGTAGATGGATCGACGAATGCAATACTAACTAGATGTGGAACAGTGGAAGTATGCGGTTTATGTACTAGTACTACAAATGTTGTGCAGAGGTTGCCCAATAATCAGCTAAAACAAACCACATAGACGAGGCCTTGAACAAATTTGCCTCCCGTTGGATTTAACCAATGCCATCAATCCTGCAGTTACACCAGCGCATACCATAGACGACAGATAATGTTGGGCATTTCGTCCAGCTGAAAAATCATCATCAAGTATGACCGGCCATGTGAAAAGGATCATAGTTTTGGAATCATTCAGCATGGATAAAAAACTTAAACGTACCTTGATTCAATGTAATCGATGTCACTGTCAGTCCTCCAATTACTAGAGCTGATGCCACTGGAAGATACTGAAATTTCACAGTTGAAAAGTAGCAGTCATTGAATATCCAATATTCAATCAGAGCATTTATCTAAGTGATTGATTTATGGTTGACATCAACGAATTCTCATACATAGTCATACATGTTTTGATGAAATGAGAATCCTGATTGCAATTTGCACACATAAGACGAAATAATGTTGCTCTCCTGTCATTTAGGTTATGTAGTCACTATTCCTACTGCAATGTCTTCTCTAGAAAGTCTTTCTTGTATATATAACACCTTGTTCTACTTGAGGAAGCTTACAGATTAGTGGCATCATTTAGTTGAAGCACAAAACATGGTCATTAGACGGAAAAACTAAAATCTCAAGTCCTAAATCAAGGGGTTGTTATTGCTTACAGAACGTGAGTCAAATCCTTTAGGCTGGGATGGACAGGGACCGCTTCTGCTTACAGTATATCGACCACTGATAAGATCAATCGCGTCCTAATAGAAGGGAAATTTTAGAATAGTATGTCAAGATTATCAAGTCATAACTAATCTGTGAGTGGAATGTGAAACCTGTCGAACGCCATCTTGAAAATTATTTAAGTAATATCTTGAGATGGCACTCATTCCGTCTTTTATCATTCCAGCCATTGTCTGTTTCCCATACCTGATAAAATACAGAACCAAAGACCAACAATTTTCAAAGCCTCTTTGGAGTTTTGCTTGTTTGAAGTATGATTAATACATAAAATGTCTGTGTTACCGGACAAGGTCTCCCTTCAAAGCATGGGTACCAGAATACTCGAGGCTTATCTCGTCCCCTTGTTCCACCCATACTAAAACAGAGAGACATGGTTCAGAACAAGGAAAAACCTATATCATATTCAGCACATGCATTTTATTGTAATTACTGAAATTCTGCAGTCCGTACAAGTCTTGAAAGTTTCAAAATCTTCAGGAAACATTGAAATAGACTCGGTTGAAGAAAGTGCACCAACTCGCAGCAGCTGAAGATCTAAAGACTTCCGTGCGAGGTAGCTCTGCATATGAAAAATGTAATGTTTTTATATGATAAATTATTGTGATAAATGAGAACCCTGGCAAAGAGTGGTTTCCAAATTTAAAACTTCCAAGTAGAGCGACTGAAAAAGCTGCCTCATACCTGTGTAACATTTGTTCTATCAAGGCAATCGATACAATTTGACCTAATTATTCCTTCCTGCTCTGCTAAAACATTCCCTTCAGAATCTTGAAGGAAGTATCTGCTCAGCTGGAATAGTAAATATTAAATTGTTTTATGAAGATCCAGCATGGTAGCATTGTTGCACCCATTTCAGGAAAACAGAAGGAAAAGTCAAACACGAACAATGAGAATAAATTACCCTTGCTTCGCGAAGTCTTCAAATATTTCATCGTACAGGATGTGTATGTTATCAAAGTTCCCGTTGCCACAAGAATGGTGAAAGTCAAATGAGACGTATCTGGGGCAATATGAACTATATAAGTTACTTTCTTGTCCTCTCATGAGACCCAGATACTGTGAAATGAGACAGAAATACTGCAATGCTAGTGTGCAATTCTTTAAATATATTTTTATTGTCAGTTAGGAGCTCTCTATGTTATGAAACCGAATTCCAGGAACCCATGTATCAGTTTTCTGATCCTGCAATTTCGTACAAGAACCATATGCTATGACATGACAGCCATTTGAACCTTGACCTTTGAACTATGAACTGCTCGTTGGCTTTAACACCAACTTTGAAATTTAGTGTCAATAAAATGTGTCATTTCTTTCTCAAGTGTAGACTTTTGTGAAGCGAGCTGAAAAGAAATCCAGATAACTAATAACTCACCTAACATTGGGAAGCTTTTGCATTTCTTCAGCATAAGCATTACTCAACAAACCTTCACTTCCATTCTACAAGATAGAAAGAAACAAGAAGCTAAGAAAAAGTATCATAAATTCTTATACAACTACGAGACTAGCCTGGAGAACTAGCAAAAAATTTAATTCCAAGATCAATTTTTCCTACCCTCACAAAGTTTGATCATTTTGTTTGTGGAAATTAAATACATCGGAAAAGTAGGCCATATATAACCATCCATTTACAACAAATTTGGCATAGATGAACTGATCATACGTATAATTATAAACTAATATAATAATTGTCCCTAACTCATACTTTTGGGCAAAGTAAATAAACGAAGAATATATCCAGGATCATTTTCAACTTTGGTAATTTTTTAGAAAATAACAGCAAAACAGAAAGATTTTGTGGATAGATCAACTACCAACAGCTAGGAAGTATCAAGTATGATTAACCTTATCCGTCAGGTCAACTGCAACACAACCTCCATATCTTTGCAGAAGATCATTAAAATGGCGTTCCACAACTTTGGACTGGCAGTATAAAATAGAGATTGTGTCATATTCATGCACAGCATGCACCAAAAATAAATAAATAACTCTTTGGCGAAAAAGAACGAAAGAAAATGTAGAAAACATTAAACTGCAAGATGGAAAGTAAATTTAGAGCATACTGTCTGCTCATGATGAATGATATTCAGGCGTGGTTTATAGCTCAAATCAACAATCTGCTCCCAAAGGAGTGGAACTGACCCCCGGACCTGCGAATGGAGTTCTATATGAACTTTATTCCTCACAAATATAGTGTAACAAATAAAAACCAGAAGCTTAATTGTTACAGTATCAGTCTACTTCAGATGTTAAGTCAACTATCAAACTATTTGAATACAAAACACACACAACACCCGGATTACGATATTTATTAGATATAATCATAGGGAACCATAACCAACATCGAGGAAAACGACTCAAGGTATATATCTATACATTAAACGACAAAAAATTGAGTTTCACTCAATTAATTTTCTAGGAAAGAAGTGAGCAATGATAGATTTCCTTGTATCAACCACTAATATGGTTTTAACCAGGGAGGCTTGAGCTTCAGGTGCTTCATCTTGAGTACAAACACCGGCACCATGGCAAAATTATTAAGCTCTGCTGGTCTTTGAAATTCGAAATTTATAAAAAGACAGAAACCTTCACGGCTTCACCCAAATAAAAGAAAACGGGAAGGAAAGAAAACAGAGAGAGAGAGCAGAAGTGGGTACGCCATAGTAACAAACAACCTTTTTCATAATGAAAGGCAATCAGAATTGAGGAAAACCTGAAGAAAAGAGGAGATATGGCCTTCAAATTCAAGCAGCTGCTCGGTTTCAATAAAATTGGCAGTATCTCCTTCTAAGTTAGCTCCTCTTCTCCACATTCTTGTCCCTGGATAAAAGCACAATATCAGTTTTTGAAGAGAAATGCCAGATTAACATAAACAAGGAATTGGTTACAGATTAGAGGATGGTTTTGTACCTAGACGCCGTGTACACCTTCGTGAAATTAACTTAACAACACCAGGTGAGTTTTTCAACTTCAGCGGTCCAGTCTGGAAGCTTTAGCAACAGTCAAAGAAAATACATAACTCTTGTATACAGATATGTTCAGTTTTTCACAGAACTCAAAGTGGTTACCAATATAAACAAAACATTGTCTGGTATGTGTGCTAACAGAGTGAGATTAAGGAGTTGGGGAGGGGAGGACAGTAAGGATATTTCCTTGTAATAAAGGGATGATAAACCCATCGAGCTGAAAAAAAAAGTAGAATAATTAGATAATAGTTACAGCAATACTGATCTTTACTATAAAACACCAAGTATAACCAGAAAACAAATAATTGGGAAGAAAGAAAGAACGGTTGCGGTCTTCCCCACTTCACAGACACAGCAACAAGGGGGCACTTGTTTCAAACCTTGTTTTCAATAAGTTCCTCCAATATATTCATATTCCAAACAAACCGAGGATCACCCTGCAGTTAAAAGTGGTTCAGGGCTACGGAAAATAAGTTCAATGCTGAGGAATTGACAATAAGTTGAATAACCAAAATACATTCTCAAGTCTGGTACTCTGTCCTCAGGTTTTACATAAGCTAGCAGTCCATATAGAAGCAATTACATAGCTTTCCCAAGGATATTTCAAGCTATATGCTACTGGTGTATTAAAAACACTGTAATCAACCTTATTTACCTGCTTCCAGATTGGTTTGCTCATCCATCCTTTTGCAAGCCTGCATCTTCTCTGCAGGCTGGCAAACATTATCAAATATCTGGACTGAATTAGATATGGAAAAGGGAGACGACTAGATAGTAAGCTTACTTGATTGTGATATCGGTTCCATAAGAATAATACAAGCCTGGAGTTGATTCTACTATGTTTAACAGGGTCATAAAGTAATCTTCATCTCTTTTCTGTACAAAAGGAAAATTATAAGTAGAAGTGCTACACCAAAACAAGCAAATTATGTAAGCAAGTAAATGAGAACTGCCCGAAGAACCAGTAGAAGTGCAACCATACTTCTTCAGTGGTTAATAATTTTGATGCCTTGTCACAAGACAGAAACTTCATTGATGTCACCAGAAAAACAGGAAAACCAAGATATGTTCCCACTTCCTTCCTTGAAGTTATAACTAGTATATACATACCTGTTGAAGAAATGCATCCATATTTATCAGATCCAAAATGGCAAACAGTAACAAGCATAATATATATTGGAGTTTTATAACACAATTCCCCTCTGCCAATTTGCATGTGAAGAACTCCAAACTAATGCAGTCGATCAAACATGAAGAACATTTGCGTAGGGGATAATATGCCATGAGATGTCTAATCAAAGTTACGTCTACTATGTATTCCTAAAACATGTTAATTTCAGTATCTCTTTCCCCCTCGGCCTTTTCTTCTTCCTAGTTTATAAGTAATACTATCAGTTATTGTGAAAGAAGATAATACACAACGAGAAGTGTGATATCGGTCCAAGTTACAAAGACAGGACATAGCCAAAGGCTTTTTTGGCTCTACAGCACTGAACTAATGTCTTTAAAAACATATCCAAAACGTAGACTATGCAGAACAAGAATCTTCAGATATCTATTATTCCTTTCAGACAAAGTATATTTCCTTTTCAAATAAATAAATAAAATATCAGCTAAAAACCTGAATGATATTGCAGCATCAACAAATGCATACAGCCTTACAAATATATATAGAGAAAGTACTAATAAATTGAATCAATTGATGCTACAATTAAACGAACAGGTAAAAGAAATTAAGGTGTATACAACTGGTCCAACGTATTACCTGCAAGTAACCTAATTGTTCCAGCAATCCCATATATAGTCGAGACTTTGGGACTTCCGGAGGGGTCATCACCTGCAAAAAAGATATGTAATGGAAAGACTATCAATGAAAATAATGGAAAATTTAAAACAAGAGGGGGATTGACCGGATGTTCAACTGTTCTCACACTAACAGATAAACCATAGATCTAAGCTGACAACGGTCCTTATATAGAAAATTGATCAAATCAGATTTGAACCACATTGTATGCACCCCCGCTGCGTGTCCATGGGGTTCATATCAACTCAATATATAGTGGTGTATTTAGAGGTTATCCTCAAACCTCAATAAATGCAGAACCATCATTAAAAATGATCAAAGCATACAGCAGTAATCTGAAGATTACCCAAAGTACAGGCACAACTTTTTTAAAGGTACTATTCATTCTTTTATACCTAATTGTTTCATATTACATTATCGGATTAAACGACGATTACCATAATCCAGAAAAGGATATAGAAAGTACTACCATCATATCACCTCAATACTTCAGGTTCTTATCGACAGATATGAGCCTTCTTTTAATCTCCTATGCTAAGTCAAACACAGCAACAACTTGAAAGAATAAACAGACCCCAAAACACACATCCAACCTCTTAAATTTGTATGTTAAGCGATTGTTTTCCACAATACAAACATGATTACATGATAACCTATGTTTCGCAGAAACTTTTGCAACAATCTAAGATAGTATCCAATAATTATAAACTACAACTTGCAAAACTATCTATAAGTTGCATATTGTAAACGCCGAAGGACACCAAAACTACTCAAAAAGGTACAGATAGGTCAAATAGTTCATCATCAACTGATTTCCATGAGGAATCCAAAATCTAAATATAAATCTAACAAGTTCCTTATAATGTACTAACATGACTTTAAAACTCACATTCAACCTCTTAAACTATTGAAACAATCCAATAACCAGCCCGTTCTACTCCAAAGAAAAACGACTAGCTAAGCAACAGAAACGTTTGCATTAGCAATAAGCTAGGATGGCCTAGAAAACTTGAAGCTACAGCGTGTGAACAACAACACAGAAACGTTTCATTTCAGCTAAAACCACTTTAATTTCACGAATAGTTCATCATCTAACTGATTTGCACGAGGATTCTAAACAGAACATCTAACAACACGAAGTTTCATCATCATAAGAACGAGGATTGGCATACCGTTAAGCTTTTCGATGTTTGCGTCGAAGCGGTTAATGGAGAAGCCTTGATCGGGCGATTCGATGGCTGTGATCACGAATTTGTCCGGGAACTCCTTCAATTCCAGCTCGCTCCATAATTTGAAATGATTATCCTTCGTCGAATCAGTTTTAATTTCCATCTTCGAATCAGCAATGGAAATCGAATCGAGTGTAGAGAAATATTTCGACACTACTGCAAATTGTGGTCAACGATTGATTGAAAAGTTCAGTGATTGATGAATGATGATGGTGGATATGAGAGGATGGAGGAGTTTCAGAGGTATTAGCAGAAAGGTGATGTTATTTTAATTCTCAGGTGGTTGATTGATTGTCTGTTTTGATAATTAGTGTTAACGAAGAGGAAGGCAACTCCGAAATGACTAATATGTCTGCTGGAATGTTTTGCACCTTGCCCTACAAAAGCTGTTTGAATGATTTGGTCCAGGTCATGTAATTATTTAAAATACCTTTTCGATATAATTTTAGGCTTTGAGGAAAAATGAGGAGAAAAAAATATGAGAAAATTTTATTTTTCACCATTTGGTAATTTTTATAAAATTCTAAAAAATTTATGAAAATCTATATAAAATACATCTATCTCCACAAAATAAGAAAAATTGTTTTTCCTTCACATTTTTTCAGTAAAATCCTATTTTCCCTTTTTTTTTCCTTTCCCCCATAACCAAATGAAGCCTTAGATTGATTTTTAATTTAAATTGAACTCGAAAATTAATTAAAACTCATATAGGCTTTGTTCTCTTCGTCTGAACAGAATTGAACTTAACTATCCGAACTTAACTGAAATGAATAGAATGGAACTGAATTTATTTGTAGTATTAAAAAACAACTTAATAGAACTGAACTTAACTGAAATTAATAAGTTTTCAGATGAACATGGTAAGCCTTATTTTGAATTGTAGGGATAAAACATGACGTTTTAAACAATATAAATAATGTCTTAGTCTCATTTTTCCTTTATGGTTGTCTCCTTAATATAGACTCATTCCCAAAATATCAAAAAATTAAACCCCTTCCAACACTCATCCTTACTTTATTATCAATCTCCCATATTTCTTTAAAAAACAATGTCTAAAATATGTGAAGGCGTGGACAAATTTAATGGGGCGGATGGAGTATTATATTTTTTTAAATTTGTTTTTTATTTATAAGCTCCATTCTCCTTAGTCTCATACTCTCATAGTCTAATCCTTCTACAACTTGTGCCTTAATTTCATTCTTCATTGTTCAATTTTCATGAATTGTTAGGTTTCTGTAGTGGTTTAATTTGCAGGTATAATTAAATGGTAATATATCAGATTCGTTGGTAAATGCTCTAGATTATTTTCCACTATTCAGAGGCTTGCTCATTGCTTCACGCCTTCACCTATTCATAAAACTTGCATTCAAAAATGCTTCTGTGCGCATCACCAGATGGTGCAAAACGAGAGTAACCAATACAGAGTTGGCACTCGTCCTGTTACAATCAAGGGCTCTGCTAGAAGTCTAGAACCTAGAAGCATCATCGAGTACCAAATCCAAAACATTACAAGACCTGGAAGTATGACAGACCAGCATTTCAAAGTTTTTTTTTTTTACTTCAGGCTTCATATAGAGGCAATCTCTTACAGAGAACATGATGTTTGCTGCAGGTAAGGTTCAAGTCTGAACAAGGCAATACCTTAAGGTTATGCCAATTGCCGGCGTTGTACGACAGTAATGTTCAACTAGGATGTGAACAGAGATACAAGGGTATGATGGTCTCTGAAAGCATTGCCAAATTGAACATGTTGTGATTCTAATCGTGTTTCAATCTCATAGTCTAAGGCAGACCCCACTCCCAGCTATTGAACGAGAGTCAGATTGTGATAACTGTGTTCCAGAAAGCTAACCACTACTAGTCACAGCAAAGATCAATTTATTGAACCTTGTTCCTGGTGTATCTCGATAGGGAAAGATCAACATACCAGAAGCGTGCCTATTCAAACTGGACTAGAATTTAGCAGAAGCAGCATTCATACACTGATACACAAGCTCAAATATCTCATATAACAGGAGAAGAATTAGCAGAATCCAAATTCCCTATACTTTCATGAACTATGAGCTCCATTCTGCAATTACATTTTCTACCTCCAGTTAGAAGAATTAGAATTCAAAATTGGTATCACATTGTACAACTAGCATCATATTCCGGCAAATCCACAGAACAGTTGCTCCAAAAACAAATTCAGCATCAAATGCACAAACAAGTTTCACAGAAGCACATAATCTCCAGTTGAGCATTTAAAATAGTGTCAAATCATGAATCATTAATCACAAACCAAAACAGATAAACAAGCGAAATAGCGCATCAACTAATACGGAAATCCATTTCATTTATAAAACCAGTAAACAAGCATACACCGATCTAAGCAAGATCGCATCACATCAACATCTAAACAGCAAACATAAACCTAAATCTACATCTACCAGCTCAATCCCTCCCCCAGACCAACGAGCTTAACCACCGAAACCATACAGAGTTCGTCCCTGCCTCTTGAGAGCATACACAACATCCATGGCCGTAACAGTCTTACGGCGAGCGTGCTCAGTGTAGGTGACAGCATCACGGATGACATTCTCTAGAAAGATCTTCAGAACACCACGAGTCTCCTCGTAGATGAGCCCACTGATACGCTTCACGCCACCACGGCGAGCTAGACGGCGGATGGCCGGCTTGGTGATCCCCTGGATGTTGTCACGGAGAACTTTCCGGTGACGCTTTGCTCCGCCCTTGCCCAAACCCTTGCCGCCCTTTCCTCTTCCTGACATTTTTCCCTCTTTTGATTTTTGACTTGATTGGATTGGAAATGAGAGTTGAGTGATGGAGAAAGTGGGAGAGAGGGTGGGTTTATATATATGGAGGTGGTTTTTTGGGGGAGGGATTATGGTACGTTGGATTGGGTTTTGTAATACGGGTGTGATAAGAATCCGCGTAGTGTAGCTGGTTTTGTGTTAAGCCGTTGATGAGTACATGATCGATGGTTGTGTGTGATTCTTAGAATCGGGTGGATTGAGAATGGTCTCTCTACGCATAGTATGTTATTCGAATTTGCATAAAAGGTTTCACTCAAAAATAAAAAGAATTTGCATAAAAGGTGCTCGGGTGCTATTCTCTTCGATTTTTTGTGTGTGAAGTTTTGTATGGAGTACTTGCACATGATTATTCATTTTCAAATCAATCATAATTCATACACATGGATTAAAAACTTTGAATATTTACATTTTAAATAACCATCCTGAAAATACTTATTTGGTCATAATTTAAATCCACATATAGGATCGGGATAGATTCGTGATAGCTCTTGATGTAATTTTGAGTATTTACGAGGGACCGTCTCTCAGAAGACTTACTATTTACGGGATTAGAGTGTATTGAATCTGGTGTTTAATAGGTTGTTTGTCTCCCCGTTAAAACCTGATTTTAATTGAGTTATCATTTTCATCTTGTTTGTCAGACGATTTTAATTGCGTTGAACAGTACCCGTTTTTAATCACTAACTATTCATAATTCCATTAAATTTTATCTTTCTACCTACTCTTTTTTCTCACTTTATTTTTTTATTTATTATAACAACCTTAAATCAATTAAATAACATTAAAACCAATCAAATCATCTTAAAAACTCGTATACACATCACCTCACTCATACACACCATATATATAACACCCTATAAAACCTATAAAACTTTAATTCTATTTTAAACACAATATTTCAAAATCCAATTATAATTCAGCCACTAAGTGTTTATAACATGATAATGAAGTTGATAGTTTGATTATTTATGCTCAAAACATTATTTGACATGCTCATGGTGCTTACGGGTGTTGGCAAATGTTTTCCATGATAAAACTTACTATGTTGGATGATATGGTGGCATTGAAGATATTGAACATGGCGAACGCACTTTATATAAGGTTGAGTGCAATAGATTCGAGCATCATAAGTAAAATAACTAGAGTGATTTGTGTTTTACTTTTGTGAATATGGGAGTGAATTACAACCATCTATTTATGATCCTCATTAGTTTTTATGAAAATTAGGGTGGTAATAGACGGCAAATATTGAAAGTGTGGTGTTACTCGTCAGGTCAAATGAATTTGTATGTACTTCATTAAAGCAACCAATGACCAAAAGTTATGAAACATTTGAAACAAATTTATAAGGAGGTACATGATGGACGTGCTCTAACTTCCAGTAGCCATCTCGCCACGCGCGCCGCGCCTAGCTACTAATCCCGGACTTGACGGTGGCTTTTAAGCCTTATTAAATCTTTATACTCATCAAAAGGAAATTAGAGTATCAACTTTTGGTTTTATTCATGGGTGACCACTTGATCACTAGTTACAGTGTTATATGTCAACAGCTTTATTACATGGTGTGTGTGTGTTGTGCAGGTAGCTTTGTTTATCAAATCACCATCGTCCAAACCACCATCCAGATGGTGTGGGTCTATCCCAACCCAGTTCAGCTGGCATAGGTTCACCCGTGATCTGTCCTACCTGAATTGGCCCGCCCGCAAGCCTTTCGGCTAGTATGGTTTCACCCGTAATCTGTCCTACATGCATGGGCTCGCCCCCAAGCCTTGCGGCTGGTGTCGTTTCACTTGTGATCTGTCCTACCTGCATGGGCTCGCCCACGAGCCTTTCGGCTGGTATGGTTTCACCCGAAATATGTCCTACCTGCATGGGTTCGCTGGCGACCTTTTCGGCTGGTATGGGTTTGTCGGCGACCTTAGTTCTTTTAAGACAAGTTCCCTGAAAGCAGCTGAGAGAGCCCACCTTGCGTCCAATTGGTAAGGGGTTGTCCCATCCCAGTTCGGCTGGTACAGGTTTGCGCACGACATGTTCAGCTGGCATGAGCTCGCCCGCGACTTGAACTTTTTTAAGACAAGTTTCTACACAACTAACTTCATGATTGCCACATCCCTGAAAGCAACTAAGAGAACCCTCCTTGCTGTCCATACATCCAAATGCGCAAGAAACTGTATGCTCTCCACATTCGACCAGGCACTTCCCCATATCAGCGATATCACCTTGTCCATCGATGTGTTGCACTACAGCCAGTAGAGAAAAAAGAACGATAATAAGCCTTCTCGCCATTTAGTGTATTCACGTTTGCTTCAATATGTTTGATATCTCCATACATATTGATTTATCCCTTATTTATAGTAGTTAGTGTATTGCTTCCGTATTTATTTGGTTTCATTTTATAAGTATGGAATGAAATGTGCGTGTGCCTTTGATTGTGGGATAAGTTGTTTGGGTTTGTTTTGAGGCTTTGAGCAAATGGTGTCCACTCCAACTCAACTTCTCATCTTTCATTCCGAACTATGTTTCAAACTCAACCTCCCTTATTTAAATGAAAAATGTATATCATACTTTATTCAATATCTGTTATACTTTATTCATTTTTACTTAAAATTTATACCTGGACCAACAGAAATTTAAGTTCGTAATAGAATAAATATATACTTTTGTGTTTTATATATTTATGAAAGAATATAAGGACCTGGACTTATACTTCTTTACTATTACAATACTATTAATACCAATGTTGGTACAACAGTTGATGTAACAGTGTGTGCCAAACAGCTAAAACAATCAGAAACGCACATCGGAATAAAAACTTCAGCACACAAAATAATTTATAGGGCAAAATATCCACTATTTAAAAGAAGATTTACAAAAACTAGGTTCAAGACTTTCACAAGATGAATGCTTGAATTGCCAAAACTAATCACCAGAATAGTTTCACCTATTCTATTGCTACTGATCTAGACAGACCTAGATGACCGAGATCACACACCCGATCCAACAATAGCAGCAAAGACTAGCAAACTATTGAGTATCAAGACTAGAAGAAATATCAATAATATGGTAAGAATGCTTCTAATCTGGTTGCATGTTTCTGTCCTTGATCTTGCCAACGATCAAGTCCAGATCTTCTTTCCATGCTTATCCTCATCTTCAAGAGTTTCTCCAGAGAATCTTTTCTCTAAATAGTCCAATCTATTCAAAACTATTTTAAATCTTCTAAATCTTCGACCTGCCGACACCGGAAACCAAAACTATCGAACTAGGTTAAAAATTAGTGAAGAAGGCAATATTACAATAATGCCCCGCACAGTAAAACCTAGACTGTTAAGTTCACTGTTGGTGTAACACAATACAAAACAGTGCACTTTCAATTTATATAAGACCCAATCAAAATTCAAAATATATTGTTGTTGCATGGGGCAATATTCAATATAATTTTATGCGTCTATGATATACAATATACATCTAGTTACATACTTACGTGTTAATTCAGTTTTACTGATTAAGTTAATTTGTATAAGCATATTGTTACTTATAAATTTACAAACTTATGCGAGATACCATGTAAACACCACACACACACACACACATATATGCATAACTGCAAATATGATCATATTGAATTTCAAACATTGCATGTATAATAAACCTGCATTATAATTACATTACTTGTAATATTAAATATGTGATGTTTGATCCGGTCTCTCCAATATACTATTTATCGCGAAGTTTGTAACGCCCCGAAAATTACACTAATTTTTACAAGAACAAGGGCGTTAAAACAATAACGAAGAGACAATCTTAAAACTTAGTGAAGCTAAATTTGTAACAGAAAACTTGCGAATAACACTATTTTCAAAAGCAGCGGCTAAAGGTTACAAAAATCCCATTAAAAACGCACTCTCACTCTAGTTGCTGAACGTCTACCCGACTCGGTCCTCGACTAAACTCCGGATTCTACAAGGAAGGAAAACAAAACGAGTGTGAGACGAAAATCTTAGTGGTGTTCGTGTGTGACAGTGACAATTAACATATCAATAGGAAAAACATATCGTAAATCCAAAAATAACAATCATAATAATAACGAAGCAATCAGAACAGTACAATCAGTCGTTCGTTGGTGCAGTCAACCTTATAACCCCAATCCAAGCCCTTATCTCTCCAGACAGGAAGCTATCACTGTCAAACGAAGACGAAGACATGGTACAGGGGTGAAACACTACTACCCACCAAGACCTCGGCTTACGCCTGCGCCGAGGGAATGGCGAAGGAACTTTATGAATAACTCGACAGACACAACTGCCCAAGTCTATCCACTAGGAAACCTCCACCACAATTGCGCACGTATCGGTTGTTAAACAAATCAAATCACAATATATACATAGTTATATATATCGAAATCAATCTTTCGTGCAGTAAACAGTTTTAGCGGAACCATGTGAAAGTTGCTTCGATACAATATTTTAAAGAGCATGAGTTATAAAATTATTTTGATGCAATACATATCTATACAATAAAAACATGTACTTACTTGGTTTTCGCAAACGGTTTAAGAACACTCACCATAAACCGTTCCTTGTCTAGTTCTCGAATTACGGAGTTCCTGGACAATAGGGTATCGACTAGTAAGAAATAAATCTAAAACTATTGAACCACCCCTTTCAACCCGTGACTCTTTAGACGGAACTCACATAACATCACATTATACATACTTGGTTAATTAAACATATGAACTATAATAATAACATCACTCTACCTAAAAACCTAACAAATCAAAGAAGCCACAAGCACATAATTACACAAATTGCAAAATCATAAATTACATAATAACCTTCAATTAAAACAAAATAATTTTCCACCAATCAAATTTTTAATCAAAATAATTTTGTAAATAAGAATCAAAACAAACCGAAATAAAATAACGAGGGCAGGCTGGGGTTCGTACCCCAGAACTGTGACTCAAATAGGCTCTTGCGCACAATCTTCTAACCACTTGGAGACAGGCGGTTTAGCAAACCAAATTGCATAACATGTTATTACTAGGGACAGAAGGATTGAGCAAAAATAGAAAAGAAGAAGACAAAGCACGATTCATGAATGGCAGAACAGGAAGGCCACATTTTTAAGGCATTCAACTCAAAACATAGCACATACTTCAAGAAAACTAAGCAGCCATTAAAACTTCAATAATCAAGCTTACTTAGTTCATAACCTTTCATCAACATTAAATTTAGTTAAGCCAACTAATACATGTATAACGTGAATCAATATCGGAAACCATGTACATAGAACTAATTAAGCAATCACATCCGCTAGTTAGCTAGTTACATACATTCATAAACATGCTTGCAATTAATACAAAAAACTAGCATCACCTATTACATATCAAGAGTAATTAACTCGATCGTTGGTCAAAGTTTGCCAAATAAATGATTAAACTTTCAAAGACAACAAAACTCAAGAGTTCTGAGTGAATTTAGCAAAAGATTTACTTAATTCAGGACATATATGTCAATAGTTGTAAGGTAGTTAACTGAACAATTAACACAACTCTCAATTAATTGACAAGATATAGATCACATATAAGGGACTGGTAAACTCTGCTATCATAATTAATAGAAAATCAAGTTCAGGCTGAACATAACTATAAGTACTATTAACAAACAAATTAACTTGAAAACAACAAAAAGTATATAACTAGATACTAATTAATTATAGAGAAGTCTAGCATGTTACCATAATCAACAGAGCATCATTGATGCATATCAAATCTCATAGATCAACAGTTCACATGCATCATACTTGAAGGCAGCAAGAAACACATCAGAATGCAAGTAAATATCGAGATGTAAGGCACAAAACAGGCAGCCTACAACTACGCTCAACATTCCCCCGTAAACCCTAAACTACAGGAGAGAAAAACGCAGATTAGAAGCCTTACTAAAAGGTGAGTTGATCATGCACATACAGTTTCCTGTGTGCGCTCGACCAGCACCTGATCCGGGACATATTTCGATATTTAAACTCAACTATTTTCATAACCTCGAATACCTAAAATGATCTACACAGAAAGGGGAACGCGTGGATATAAGATATGAGAAATTCCAGCGGATAACGAAGAAGATATGAGGTGATGAACTTACGTATACGTTCAGTTTTTCTGCTCGGACAGCCCTTGATCGGGGTGGATTTCAGGGATCAAAACTCGATGGATTTTTAAAATTCCAAATCCAAGAATAAACTACACTGAAAGTGGATCGCATCGATATAAATTATAATGAAATCGAAGGAATAACAAGAGAGATATGAACCTTTAAGCTCACATAGTAAGATTGAGATTCAATGAATTGATCGAGAAAGTAACGGCATGTTGTAAGGGCTGTACAGATGACGATCTGACCCGTGCATTATATCGTGATGCACCTCGTCGAATGACGAACCCAAATCAGAGAACGGATTTGAGATTGGAGGCCGTATGATAAGGTTTCGAGTGCGATACGGAGTTTGGTAGGTTTAATATACAAGTTTTGATGATGAGTGACGATGGCTGATGGTCTGATGGCTTAATGATGATGATAAGAGCTTAATGATGATGATAAGATGTGTTTCACTCGGGGCAAGGTTAGGGAAACCAGAAGAAAGTAATTTGAAGGAGATAGCGTATTGATTACTTTGGGTTTCTGGATACTTGGAAGTATAAATATCGATATCTGAAGTGAAAATATAAGAAGGGGCTGAAAATTCTCTGGAACAGTTGAGGATCTAGGATACTATAAACAAGAAACAACCCACGTCTCAACACAACACCCCAAATAAAGTGAAACTCCTTTTGACAAACAGGCTAATTAACATGACAATAATTAAGAAGATCATAATTAAAGAAATTTGTTTAATTACTCATTGACAAATCAAACAAAAGATTAGAACGGTAACTTGATAATAATTAAACGAAATTATGGGGTTCTACAAAGTTCCTCTTATAAATTTTGGTGCTACATTTGTTAGTTACAAATTACACATTTGGTGCAACACTCAGTATTTGATACAATTTGGGACTAAGGCTCTATTCTTTTCATCTAAAAACTCATTAATTTCGATTCGATTCGATTCGGTTTTGTTGATTCTTGGTTGTTTTTATACTACGATTCGATTAGACGAAAAAATTTGGCGCAAATAGTGGAATTTCCTTAACTCGCATGTTGGTGTTTCCATATCAAACAAATTATGCTTCACTTTGTTGCAAACCAGCCCCTCAACCTATTAACTATTCTGTGCAATTTACCTTGTAAAATTCATATTTCCATCCCAAGTGTATGTCACCCATTTTATTGTACTGCCGTGAGTCCTTGATTAGGATTTTCCTAGTACAGTATTTAGAAAAACAAAGTGTTTGACAAAAAAACTCGCAGAGTGTTTGTTTCTATATTTGAGTTGAGTTACTTCAACTCAAATTGAGTTGGACCAACATTTTGTCTTTGGCTCTCAATTTGTTACTGTGCTAGTTGAATGGAATTAATTCAACTCAAAGGACATAAGAAAACACTAGCATGTCACTCTTCTCTCTCTCCTAAAAAACAATCCACCCTTCTCTTTCACTTTCCTCTCACCGGCGAACGGAAAATCGGCCATAACTTCCGGTCAAACCGTCCAATTTCACATTCGAATACATAAACGAGTCATTCTCTTCCCGATCTATGTAATGGTCGGTTTAGATTTTTAAAACGGAGAAAAATAATTCCGGCCACTGGCGGAGATCCTTTCTCCAGCCACCCCTCTCCAATTCCTTCAAATAATTGTATTAATTTATACATTGATCGGTTGATTACCCAAAAAAAAAGGAATATTTAGTTGTTTGGACTTTTGAGGCTGGAGTTCGATTCGATTTCTGCTAGCTTCTATCTTGTATGTGCTTCATTCGGTTTGACAAAATTTATTATCAAATTGCCTTAAACCAATCCTTTCATCAAATTTCACTTTATCAAATTACAATATACATCATTTCATTTTTACACACATTCTTACAAATGTTTGCTATTTGTTTTTGTTTGTAATAATATGCGCTCTCGCAAACTCCGACAAATATGTCATCGATTATCTCCAAAATATTTTGATTATATAAAATATTTGAACCCTAATGTTTATATTCTTGTGGGAAAATATATTTGTGCATTCGATATTTAAATTTATAATATTTATAATGATTAATAACCGTACCATATATTGTGATAATTAGATTTAGAGATATATTGATTAAAAACAAGGCAATTATCGATAACAAATGCTACAAGTGCTCCAATAGTATCACCACTTATTACCAATTCAAAAATACCCCAATAGACCAAATAAGAAAGGCCAAACGGACACCACACCACATTCCGTAATCGGATTACTATTCAAGTGCAAATTATTACTTACTCCATTCTATAGATTTGTTGCTATTTACTTTTTGCACAATTTTTAAGAAGCTTGATTAAAAAATTGTGTATATAGATAAAGTAATAGGTGTATAGTAAAAAGTAAGAAAGAAAATTGATAAAGTATGAAAGAGAGGATTAAAATATTAATAATTGAGATAGTAGGATTCCATAAAAAGAAACTAAAAGTTTCTAATGGAACGTTCAAAATGGAAAAATGAAAAAATGAAAAAATGGAAAAAAAATCTTTGGAACGAAGGAAGTGCTATTCTATTATTATTATTATTATTATTATTATTATTATTACTAACACATTATCCACTAAAATACTACCAACACAAATCAATCACATCATTCAAACTACCTTAAACTAATCATTTAATTCAAATCTCACTTTATCAAATTCCAATACAAATCATTTCATTCTTACACATTCTTACAAAACCTATCAAATATCCTACAAAACCTATAAATATTACAGTTTAATACCAAACACAAAACACAAAACTCAATTCCAATTTAGTTACTATTCATCAATTCGAAACTCAATTGAAATTTAGTTCAAAGTGTAGAAACAAACACTCAGTCGTATTTGCAACTTAAGCTACATTATAACTAAAGCTCATTAATTTGATTCGATTCTGCTTGATTCTATCTTATCTACAATTTAGTTCGGTGTTGATTCATTATTAATTCGATTACATTAGAAGAGAACACAGCCTTACTAAACTTTGTAATCCCCAAGGGTGAGAACTAAGAATATTGAAGAGGGCAGCTGGGTAGGTTGCACCCGATTAACTAAAAACACACGAAGAAGACTTTAATCCACCTTTAAAAGTTTAAAAGAGATCACCAAAAACAAACTTCTTATTTTTACCAAGTGTGATATAATGATACATAATGAAGTAAATTATGCCTAATTAAGTAAATCCCACGTTAGAGTACTTCTTTTGGTTTGTGCTATTAAGCAGCTAAAGTGCCATAACCTGAATATAAACATAATTAATTATGTCGACAACCTCGTGGCTTATATAGAAGGGAAAATTCTACCTTTACCACATTGTAGGTGTTGTCTGACAAATGACTTGTCACCTTGTTTACCAATCGAAGAGATAAATCTTCTTGTAGAAGTTGATCAGTCTATTCATGATCATCATCTCCAATATGCATCACAAACTAACTACCATTATCCTTCTAATTATCTCTAATCATCCTGAGGTTGTTACGAGTTTAAATTAACTACTTGACTTTAATGGCTCAACTTTAATAGCTCTGCTCAGCGACAATAACAAAATCCTATTCTGTCACAGATTCAAACCGACTTATGAGTCTGAATCTGTCATAACTCGTAACTTGTTGCAGTTTAATTTGGCTGTGGTTTGGGGGCATCATTAGTATTGCTTCAAAAGTCTCTAAGGTTACAAGTTTTTGGAAAGCTCAGCTTTTCCTAAAATGGAAAAGAAAAAAACACAGATGAATGTGACCTGGGTTGTATACTTGGTAAAAAATGTTTTCTCTTACGAATTTCAAATCATGATATAATTACGTATACTGTACTATAAACTATACACCTTGAAAATGGGAGCATGAAAAAAGACGGGCCTAAAGTATAAGAAAAATTATTAGACTTTCTGGTGGTATCAAGAGCTGTTTGATTGATATGTTGAACCTCTGAAAGCAGACACAACATGCTTATTTTATAGAAGTCATAGCTGCAATTACAAGTCATCTGAACAGTCACAAAAACTGGAGAGGAACAAAGGCACCAAAAATTTGACTCATTTTCCTCTTTTAAAAGAAACGAAGCATCAATTCTCACCTACTGATTCTGATATCTCCTAAAATGGATTCCCAATTTGTAACTGAACTTTTTCAACTTGGTGGAGCCCAAGATGTTAAGCTTACAACTCTCACACAATTAGGCTTGAATAATTTGCACCCCACTAAACAAGTGATGAATGCTTTGTTATGTTACAGACTAAATCATACATGGCTTTAGCTTCACTCTTACTCATATTTCCATAAAATAATATTCCCATCATTACTCAGTTCTGCTCTACTCCCTCTATAATACCACTTATAGCTTTTCTGTCTCATCAGTCATCTCTGTGGGAGTAACTGAACTACAGAACTAACCATCTGTTTTTAGCAATGGGAACGCCGAAGGCCCCCAGAGGAGGGAAACTGCCCCTGTCGATAATCACCATCGTTGTGTGTGGGTTGGCGTTTCTCGTGCTTCTGTACACTGAGAGGATATCTTTTTCTTCTGCTAGCATTTTCAGGTCTAAATCCTGTGCTAGGAAAAATGTAGCCAAGAAAGGTACATATTTGATTTATTGGAACAGTTTTATACATTGTTAATGAATGGTGAGTTGATGACACTGCAAGTGTTTTCTGTTGTTTGGCAGAAGAGAAACGTATCGAGAGTAGTCCATTGAGTTATGCAGCTGATGACCGGTTTGAGTTTGATCCTGAGGAATGCAGCCTTGTTCGCGGAAAATGGGTGTTCAACAGTTCGATTAAGCCTTTGTATACGGATAGGTCATGTCCGTATTTGGACAGGCAGGTTTCATGTGTTAAGAATGGGAGATTGGATTCTGATTACCGGCATTGGGAGTGGCAGCCTGATGATTGTATGTTGCCTAGGTTCGTTAAAGATCGATAGTTATCATTAAACACACAGTTTGGTTTGCATTGGAATGATGAATCATAGCAGAAATAGTAAAACATCAATGATGAGCTTTAGACATAACATTTTCTTTTCAGGTTTGATGCACAAGTAGCACTAAGGAGAATTCAGGGGAAGAGAGTACTGTTTGTAGGGGACTCGCTCCAACGAGGACAGTGGCAATCATTTGTCTGTCTTGTTGAGTCCGTGATACCAGAAGGACAGAAGAAAATGAAGCGAGGACGTATGCATACAGTTTTCACTGCCAAGGTTAGTGCATATTGGAAGATAGTCTCTGCCTGTTTGCAAAAACTTCTGATACTTGTAAGCAGAATCGGACTCATGTTTACCAAACACTTTTTTGGTGATTCTGCTACAAGCAAACTATAATCAGATCTCAAAATTCTTATGCAGTCAGACATTCTACTGAAATAAGCTGTCAATTTTCTTGCTTTAAGTCGACACGAAGATTGAGAATCTGAGATATAATCACATCTGACCCTTTCTTGTACTTATTCTATAGGAATACAATGCAACAATTGAATTCTACTGGGCTCCGTTCCTTGTGGAATCCAATTCAGACCTTCATATAATAGGAGACCCAAGCAAGAGAATTCTGAGAGTTGATTCAGTTGAAAAACATGCCAAATATTGGACAGGAGTCGACATTCTCGTCTTCAACACTTATGTTTGGTGGATGAGTGGCCTCAGAATCAAGTCACTGTAAGAACCTTTCAATATGTTCACATATAAAAAATACATGTGTATGAGGCTTTAGTTAAAGTTTACACATTCTATGAAGAACAGATGGGGCTCATTTGCAAATGGTGAAGAAGGATATGAAGAACTGGACGCAGCAGTTTCTTACAACATAGGACTGAAAACATGGGCGAATTGGGTAGATACAAATATCGATCCCAACAGAACTCGAGTGTTTTTCACTACAATGTCCCCTACACATCAAAGGTCAGTGATCATCTCATCCAACTGTCATAATTGCCCTTAGAATGCAAGTTTTACATCCCAACAAAATTTCTGCTACATATCTTATTCGAGCTGTTATGCCACTCAAGCCATGTTCTGCAATGCACATTGAACAAGCTTTGAAGCTTACTGCAGCACAATCATGTTTCTAGCCTACAAAATTCCATTTATTCTTTTAAGCTGATTCTAGCATATTATTTTAAGTTGTCAAATTTGTAATCTGTTTCTGCAAACAGATATTTCATTAATTCTGCTTTAGAAAAGGTATAATCAGTTTGCGAATGCTCAGTCTCTCGATCCATGGCCTAAAGAGCTCTAGCTACTGCCAAAATAGTTTTGACAATCTTTCTCTCATGATCCAGGAGTGCAGACTGGGGTAATGAGAAGGGGATAAAATGCTTCAATGAAACGAAGCCAGTCAGGAAGAAACGACACTGGGGGACTGGATCAGACAAGCGGATCATGAAGGTGGTGGCAGGTGTTGTGGGAAAAATGAAGGTGCCTGTGACTCTGATAAACATCACACAACTATCCGAATACAGAATCGATGCTCATGCATCTATTTACACGGAATTAGGTGGAAAATTGTTGTCGGACGAGCAGAAGCAAGATCCGCTGCATTTTGCAGATTGCATACACTGGTGTTTACCAGGAGTTCCTGATACCTGGAACAGAATACTCTATGCACATTTGTTGTCCTAGAAAAGAACTATGCATCATTTGGGCAATATTAAGCCAATGGTGTATATTTCTTTGATTCTTTCCATGCCTTGTGTGTTTTAACCTGTCAATAAACTGTTGATTTTTACAAGTTTATTTTTCTTTCCATTAGGTAATTAAATGATTTATACCTGACAAAGAATGAAAGAAATACATTCATGTAAGAATTTTGATGTTTACTTCTCTGCTTCTGTTAAGCTAATTAACCAACTTAAACTATAAAAAAAAAAAAAAAAAAAACAATGAATTCAACCCATGAGTTCGAATTCGATTATGTTCAATATCAAACAACATTCTAGATTTAGTGAAGTTATATAGTTGCACTCGAACAACTTTTGGAATATATCTAATGCACTAATGTTAGTGTCAAAATTAAAAATAAAATGTTACTAGGGTAGTTTATATCCGACAAACTCACAATATTTTAACTTCACCATGATTTTTCATTCGTGTGTTTTACTTCATTTAAAATTTGTGTTTTTGTCATGGACGAATGTTTGTAGTATCCTTTTATAAATCCTAGCTTATCCCAAGTCCTTAACATCAACTCCTATCATAATGATGGTTTGTTAGACATTCCTTTTCTCACCATGGCTCACCACTCAGCGATGGATCTGGCACGTGAGGGCGGTGAGATCGTTGGGAGAAATCGGTGTCTAATTTTCCCATAATCATATACAAATAAGGTATGGTGCATCAAATATGATGCCATAAAAGAAAAAGGGAAATAAACAAAATTAAGGGGCAATTCTTACAAGTCACCAAACGAGATACGGTTTTTTTACGTCTTTGCATTCAGACGATCTTTAATGTGTTTATGCAAGATCTTAACATTTAATATATATACAACCAGGAGGTAGTACAGCATGCGATAGTAAAGAGGAAACCACGAGATACGGAGCCAAACGCTAATTTCCCATAACTTGGAGATAAAGAAAAGAAAAGAAAAGAAAAGAAAAGGAATCCTTTTCTTCCGCTACGCACAAACGATATCGTTTTGCACCACTCACCTGATTGACGCATAAAATCCCCAATTCTATAAAACCAATCCGAAATAAAAAACCTGTTACTCTCTTCCGCCAAAAGAAGGATCTAGACTTCTAGAGGACTGCAGCTAGGGTTCCCATCCGCCATAAATCCGCCGCATCTTCTTGTTTGTACTATCTCCGATCTGCAACTTCCTGTTTTCTCGTTTGTTCTGTATACGAAAATGGCCGGAGGTGGTAATTTCATTCACAGAGTCATCTCTTACGTAGCTAACGAGATCATCGTCAATGGCCTTGCGAACAGGTAGCTTATTCTTATTGTTTGATTGCTAAAATACTGAATTTTTTCTGTTTCTGCTTGATTGATGGATATTTCGCCGATGATGACTTCCTTATTAGTGATGCGGAGATGACCGTGGTTGATAATTATTGAATTTTATCGGTCTGAGGCTCAGTCTATTATGTTTTTGTGTTTCTATGTCGCTAGTTTTTTTTCATTCTGGTTCAAATTCGGTTGTACTGTTTAGGTTTAGCTCAAATACGTTTTAGCTTTGTTGAATTTCTGGGGAATTGGCTGTAGTATGTCGGGTATTGGTTAACTGGTTTTGTTTCATGAGAATTGAATTGGATGGGGATTTAGTTCAGCTCAGATAGCTGGCCAGGTTGGGGAGAAGAACTTCCGTAGAACATTACGGAATCCTAATACTAAGTAGTGAACTGCATCTGTTACATTACCGATCTCTGTGTACAATTCAGCTCATGTTGCTCTTCTGGATGGGGGATATGACCTTTTGTAGCACCTTATGAGATCTCAAGTAGTGACCTAGGGATTATTAGGTTGCAGATTTTGAAGCTATCAAGGAAAAATCATGCTTAGTGCTAGAGTGAACCTATTAGGATATGGACCTAAGGATTCTTCAAACTTCATTGCCCATTGGTTAGTAATAGAGGAAAATTATGTTGTTGAGAAAACAAGTCAAAGTTGTGTCTAGATATGGGTTGCTGCTGATAGAAGTGGAGAAGAGACTGATATCAGGAGGTAATTTGGGCTGTGGATATGTTTTTGTTGTAGGATATTTTATCTATGAAGTTGGAAGACAGTTAACTGTCATGTGTTTCTCTTATATTTTAACTTGGGATTTATGGATGCGGATTGTTGTCCTGAATGCTTCTCCCTCCTTTCGCAGCCAAAGTTTTCAAAGGTTCGCTGTGAAGACATCGAAGAAGATTGACAGTATCTCTAATTTGGGTAAATAATTTTTATGCTCAAACTACGTTTCTTTTGATTTGATCTATGTTCTTAAGCTTCTTGCTTTTTATTTCATCTTTTCTATAACAAGGCTGATGCTTTGTTTCCGGAATTCTTTCTCTGACGTTTGCAGCGGCTCAGAAGAAAAAAGAACTAGCAGAGCAGGTGAAGGATGCTTCGAAGAATTTTGAGGTCCTTGTGCTTTTTTAGTCATTTTTCAGCAAAGTTGGTCAATACTTCCATTCTGATGTATGTTGTTGTGTAAGATGTATTAACTGAAGCTATTAATTTGTTGCAGTCATTCAAGAATCAGTGATGCGCTCACACAAGAAACTAAGTGATGCTCGTTTCTGTTCAGCTGCTCATGCTACGGGTGCTGTATAGTGTATTTGACGTTCTGAAGCTGAGTAGAAGCTTGTTTGATGGATTGAACTTTTGCTTAAAACAATTCATTCCGTGTATTAGTTAGGACTTGGGTCTAAAACCATCATTAGTCTGTCTTGTTATGTGGACTAATAAATTATCGGTACGCTGTTCCTGTATGTACCATTTCTCATTTCTGTCTTATGTTGTTTTCTTGATGAATGGAGACTATGAAATGAGGAATGGTAGCTTGATGATTATTTTGTTTATGTGTCATACCTGTCACCTTTTCGTTAATATATTACTCCCTCCGTTTTTTAATAAATTTTCATTATATGATTTTATTAAATTATTTACTATTATCATTTAAGAATAATTTATGGTCAAAATTGGAGACAGTTGACCGTAAAATAGTAAAATGACAAGTTTTATAAACAATGGAGTGAGTATCTTTAGTCTTTACCATTGAAATTAAATTTGAGCCTAGAGTGCACAAACTTCGTTGTTTCTAGGCATTATGGAAAGTAGGGGTGTGCAAACAATTCGCCCGATCGACTCGTCTGCACAAATTGTCCGCATCTTATCCGCACCCATCGATTAATTTTTTTTAAAAAAATTATACGGGTTAAATTTTTTATAACCCGCCAATTGGTGGGTTGGTGGTGGGTTGGTTGAGTGTAAACCGAATAAATTAATTGTCACTTAAATGAGTAGATATAAATATATGATAGATTAATAGTAGTAAAACTACGGTTATTTCATATATAAACTAAAAAACTAAATATGTGAAAATGATACTTCATTATTTTTATTGCTTTAAAAATGTTTTGTTAATTTGATGGATTAGAATATATCTTAGTTGATGACTTGATGTAGTAACCCACCCGCCAATCCACCCGTCAACCCACCCGCCATTGTTATCACCTTAACCGCCACGGGTTGGAAAATTATTCTATCCGTCGCGGGTTGGACAAATAATCACCCGTCATAGCGCAAGTTGGTTTGATTTTTTGTAAATACCCGCCAATACCCGTCCACGCTCACCTCTAATGGGAAGTCCCTTTTTCCCTCTCCTAATTTGGAAGTAAAATTGCTTTAACACGTTTTGGTACTGTCGTTTTTTAAATATACAACCAACTACTAACTCTATGTTTTATATTCTTGGAGTTCTTCTATTCTTAGAATTAAAGATAAAATCCTAAAACAATGTCCACATATTGTGTTAACTCCGTCAATTCACAATTCTAATTGTATACATTTTTACTTTTACCAATTCAATTGTTATTAAATTACGTCCACGTGTTTGATTTCATATTGTAAGCTCTTATATTGTGTTTTCAAAACGAGTTGAACATAAATCGCATGTTATGCACATATATTTTCACAAATTTCAAAATGTATCTTTCATTTTGTTTTTCCCATAATAACGAATATGTATCGTACAACTATCCATAACCATCGAAGTTTGAATAAATACAAACTTTTGCGAGAAACCATCTCTCGGTGAGGCCAATTCAAAATCACATATTTAAGTACAAACATCGTGTGTATAATAAAACATTGATTATACTTGCATACATATGTATCTAAACATGTGATGTGTGTAACAAAATATGCAATGTATGTAGTTAAATACGCAATGTAGAGTATATGTATCGTGCAGGAACCAGAGCAACTAAAACGAGTGGCAAACTGAATCAAAACCCCGGCAAGTTTTAGGGTTTTAGAGTCGAAGAAACTCACTATCACCAATTCACCATCATTAAACCATCACCATCATTACACGAACCTTACGTTCTCGCTCCAGCTGGCTCCTCAGATCATCATCATCTCAATCTACCAAAACTCTCGTCTCCGAAAAGCCTCTCCGCACTTCACCCATTTCTCCTGTATCCCCTTCCTTCTATGGTTTTCAACACGGATCTCGATATAGTCGCTATTTTTGCACCAACACCACCAAATCGGTTAACGAATCTTCTAGCATGTCAAATTCAGGTGCCGGACCGTCTACTGGACCTGCTGCGGAGGTTAAATCTAGCATTTCGAGTTCAGGTGCCGGTCTGTCAACTGAACCAGCTGCGGAGGGGAAATCTGGTAATGGACATGGAGAAGGCGGATCGGGAAGAATGTTTGTGGAGGGGTAATTTCTCATTCTCGATTTTCGTTTCGTTTTGGCTATGTTTGCTATCTGATAGGGTGAGATGTAGGTGATAAGGTGCTTTTCATTTCGTTTTGGCTATGTTTTGCTATCTGATAGGGTGAGATGTAGGTGATAAGGTAGACGGAAATGAGAGATTAACTGATTGGAGTTGAGTTGTTTGGCAATTCAGCTGATAAGTTACAGTATCTGTAAAATGGTTATAGCTCGTCTCAGTATGCTAGTTCGAATAGCTTGTTAAATTAGTTGATCTATAAGTAGAGCTTGGTGATCGTGTAGCATCAGCAAGGAAAGCCTGTTCGTGTAGGGGTAATTTCTCATTCTTACTTTTCGTTTCATTTCGGCTATGTTTGCTATCTGATAGGGTGAGATGTAGGTGATAAGGTGCTTTTCGTTTCTTTTTGGCTATGTTTGCTATCAGATAGGGTGACATGTAGGTGATAAAGTAGACGGGAATGAGAGATGAACTTACTTGAATGGAGTTGTTTAGCAAATCAGCTGATAAGTTACAGTTTCTGAAAAAGAGGAATACATCTTGTCTCAGTATGCTAGTTTAATAGCTTTTCAAATGAGTTGATCTATAAGTAGCTTGGCGTTCGTGTAGCATATGCAATTAAGTTATAAGCTAGCTGATAAGGTGATAAGGCAGACGGAATTGAGAGATCAACTGATCTGTATGGACTTGTTTAGCAAATCAGCTAATAAGTTGCAGTTTCTGTAAAAATGAATACAGCTAGTTTGCGTATTCTAGTTCGGAATAGCTTTGCAAATTAGTTGATCTATAAGTAGCTTGGCTTTCGTGTTGCATATGCAGTTAAGTTATAAGCTAGCTGATAAGGTGTAAGGTGACGCTAAACAATACTTTGTAGGTTTTGGTTTTGTTTACTACATAGTGAACTTTTGTTCCTGTTCAGTCACTTTATTGTGGATAAGGTGCCAGGGTGTGATGGTTTTGTTTTTGATTTGGCAACAGCCGGTTTCCTGGGTGAGCTTGTTTTTGCTACTATGTACGGGAGCGGGACTGGTGTTTTACTATGACAGAGAAAAGAGACGACATATTGAAGGTTAGATCGTTATGGTGAGTTGGATTATTGTTTGCTGTTTCTATGTGGTCATGCTCTTGGAGGATATGCAATTTGTTCCACACTCATTTTTCATTTGAGAACTTGTTTCCTCTTTTTGGCACGTTTCAAGCTATTTAGCAGAAACCATTTGAGATATGTTCCATCATCATAATAGGAAGATTTTATAAGAAATTGGTTTTGATTATTGTACGAAATCTTACTTGTGCAAGTTGTTCTCGTTTTGGTGGAATGTGGAACGTAAAGGCTTTAGGGTTTCCTGTGTTCTGTTAATGCTCATGATAGCCTGAATGTCTTTTGGTGGTCTATTAATGCTGATGATATTGTTTGGAACTTTGATTAGGTGTTGTATGAGTTGGAAAATGAAATAGTTGGAAAGTTTCAATCTGTAATCTGTTTTTTTTCCTTGCCTTATGCTTGCGGAATACGTTTGACAGTCTGACTAGTTCTAATTTGAGAAACACAAAGACAGTTGTGACAGCTTTGTTTTTTCTGGTGGATATTCTGTCCTCAAGTTTGGGCATAACAAGATATGCATGTATCTTGGTATATACATACTCTGCAAAGAGGAGCCATTATTTTCTTTTGTTGGGTGATGGTAAAAAATATATCCAAACATATTTGGAAACTGCCTTGTATGTGTACTTATACAACTTTATGGTTCCTTATCATACTGAGTTCTATTTTACAAATTTATCCGAACATAATCATATTGTGTTCCTTTTGCAGTCTTCTTTTATTACCATGTTGTTCTCTAAAGTTGATCTTCGAACATTCTGTTGTATATTTCTGTTGTTCTTGGTGTTCCACGCGTGCGCTATCATGCAGGCATACACAAAGCTTCAACTGAAGTAAGGCAAGGGCCTTCTGTTGGGAAGGCATTGATAGGAGGGCCGTTTAACCTCATTGACCACAATGGGAAACCTGTGACTGAGAAGAGCTTTCTGGGAAAATGGAACGTAGTTTATTTTGGATTCACTCACTGCCCTGATGTCCAGATGAACTTCAAAAGCTGGCTCTATCAATTGATTAAATAAGTAAGTCGTTGATTTTCCAGGCTGGAAATATATGCATGTCCAGTGGCAGGTAGTCATTTCGTGTACAATGTGTTCCTCAACACACTCTGGAACTGTCTGTGTATTAAATTTGTTTCGACTGACCATGTTGGAGTATGAGTATTCTTCAATTGAATTTGCAGAAGAAAAGGCTGGTTTGGAAGTGGTACCCATCTTTATTTCAGTTGATCCAGAAAGAGACACGGTTGAGCAAGTTGGTGAATATATCAAAGGTCTGCAAATAATTCACACTTGGACTGAGTGAAATATTCATGTTCCCGTAAATTGTTCTTATTGCTCTCCACTTTGCAGAATTTCACCCAAAATTAATCCGCCTTACTGGTACCCCGGAAGAAGTCAAGAAAGCTGCCAAGGGCTATCGTGTGTACTACATGAAGACAGAAGAAGAAGGTTCTGACTATCTTGTCGATCACTCAATAGTCATGTAAGTATATCTTCCATCACTTAGCTCTGCTGTTTCTGCTGCTACTTGCTAGCACCACATGGCTCTTTTTCCTTCAAGTTCTGTTTGAAGTAATCTCATGTAGTTTTAAGTCTCTGAATGTCTCTCCTGAAGTATTCTTAGCACGATGAAGTCTCTTAGTAAAGCTCAAGTTCTATCAGGTCAGGCCCCAGTTTGTATTACAAGTAGAATCCAAATCAAACATCAAGAACCATATTGCCGTGTCCTGTGATATGATATAGAAAGTAGCGGTTGCCGTTGATTCACTCAATCATCATTGATTGATTGGCAGGACTGGCCATAGGTTTATATTTGCTGAAAAACATGGTTTTACAATACCCTGCTTGTGGAAGCAGTTTCCCCAAGATATTGGAAGGAAAAGCTTCATGAATGATTGAACTATACTGAGTATGAGATTATCATGTTGAATTCTAATTTAATAGCTTTTGCCTATGTTGCAGGTATCTGATGAATCCAGACATGGAATTTGTGAAGTTCTTTGGAAAGAATGAGGATGCTATGTCACTTGCTGAAGGAATAATTAAGGAGATTAAGCAGTACAAAAAGGTACAAGCGTGACATGCCACAGTTCTGCTGGAAGATTCCCCACTTTTCAGTTAACATGGTTGCATGCATCAATAGATTTACTTACATTATTTAGAATCGGTGTTGGAGCGTATGGTGCGTATACTTCACAGTTCGCCCTTCTCAGTGCAATGAAGTAGACATTTTTGTTTGATATGCACAAGAAAAGCATTATCTGCTTGACTATGGATAAATACCATGACATGTGATGGAGAAGTTTCTCAGCTCGAGTCTTTGATTGGGGATTATGTATGTAAATTGCATATGACCTGATTGATGAAGAAATAAGTTGTCCGATTGGATTCATGCCTAGTTTGTTCTCCTTGTTGCCTATAAAATACAAGTTCATGGAAATAAAATGTTGGACCTTGCCAATTTGGCATTCCTTTCAGTTGAGCATTGAAACAAATAACCGTTATTGTAATGATTGATCCCAGGCATATTTTTCATCATCTTCAAGGGGAAAAATTACAAAGGAATAAGGGGTAAAAAATAGTACTAATAGCAAGCAAAACATAGAGGAGATCCATAAATCTTAATTTCCCATTTATTTTGGTACTGTTGTTGAACTCAATATTACACAAGCCCGGCTAGGTGTGACTTATATGCCATCTTATTCTAAACTCATCTTGTGTGCTGCTGCAAACCATGCACTAGTCTATTTGGGGGGGGGGGGGGGGGGGATAACCCCCCACATCGTCATCCTCATGTCTCACCCAAAAGGTGAATTTTACCGGTACCTCCAACCTCTTAGGAGAGTTGTCAATATAGTGACTAACGAGCAAGCATTGTCTAGGTTTTCAGTTCCTGCAGCTGTGCATACAGGTATTTGCATTTTGAGCTCGACTCTGGTGTTTTAGTTATATCTGAAAGTGATAAGTATTTAGCTGCAAGTAGCCATAGCCAGTCACCTTTGCATCAATGATTCTTGTGATGCTTGGCATGCATATTAGCCAACAAATCATGGATCAATGAACTCGGAAAAGTTGGCCTTGCCTAAATAGACCTGCTGCATTTCCTCTTTCCATATCTTCAAAAAAAGATATTCATGCATGAGAGATGTTCAAGGCTTATTCATCAAAAAAGAAACCCAAGTACATGAACTCATAGGAAATTCAGGCATACCATGTCACGAAATTCAAGCCTTATATGGGGAACATTTGTCCTGTGGATATCATTTCCATCTGGTCCTCGCATGAAGTACTCCTTTCCAATCCAGTGCGACTGCCAATAACAAATAAATAATTACTAAAAGGTTTTCCTTGATGGACCACCACCCCCCATTCACAAGGATCACTAGTCGGCTCCATCCTAGGCCACTTCATGGCATACCTTTGAAGCATGTGAGAAACCAGACTGATATACGGAATTACGGGCAATTTCACATAAATCACATGAGCTCAACTTCCAGACCTGCATAAAAATACAGCACATTAGATGAACAAAAAATTTCACAGCATGGGTGGAAGATTGCAGGTGAAAAAGACTCACCGAAGCAGCTATACTGTATTCTTCCACAAGAGGTTCTTTAGTCAAGTGGATTTGTAATGGATCGTCAGTTGATAGTGAGACATTAAGCCCGCGAAGGAAAAACATGGGAAACGGATTGCGGTGGTAGTCCAAAAATAATGAGTTGTTGCTCAAAGGAGACATTGCCAGACCAATCTGAATTCAAAGAAAGAGCCTATTCAGACCATAGAAATATAGAAGCTATAGGATACATGCATCATTCTAACTTCTTTGTTCTGCTTACCTGGGCTAGGTAGTACAGATATTGGAGGACGGGTGATTTTCTAAGGTTGATCCCATGGGCAATATTTTCAGCCAAGAGAAATGTTGCTGCTAGATGGTCTATGTCACCGGCCTATTGTGTCCAAAAATGTTAGTCTTTGGATGATATTACTCAAGGCCGAGAAAAGAGACCACAGTATGGGACTAAATTGCTCACCTCTCCTGAATGGGGCCGGAATTTGATAGTCGTCATGCCTTTTGATTCACGGAGCTGAAAACAACAAATCCCTTGTGAACACAATTCATAGCTTCAAACAATTAAGTTTAATTAACTGTATTTGAAGTGTCATTAGACTCGCTACAGTAAGTTGCAAAGGAGTTAGCCAACAAAGAAAAGGAGCTTCAACAGACAAACAGAGAGGGGTACAGTACAGACCACATTCATTACAAAATGACCTTAATGAAAGTATAATTCCAAGATGTGCACCTTGTTAAGGGTGTAGAGATTAGCATAGCAGTAGTATGCATAGTATGAAAATGCAGGATTAAATATATTGGTCCACTGAGCAGGAGTTGGCATATGCTTCGTAGGCCTTCTTTCAGGCTTGCTTTCATCATCAACAAGATCCAATCCAACAACCTGATATGACAAACAAAATGATGACATAGTAAACACGTGACAAACAAAATGATGAGCATGGCCTTTGCTCAGATCTTGGACTTTTACATACATTGTAAACCAAGGAAACCCAAAAATATTACATAGTTGAAATAGCTCCTGCTCCACATGAACTGTTTAGAACCATGAAAAACAAGGAGACAGGAACCATATACTATGTGGAAGATTTCTATGTTTCAGTTAAATTGCACTGTTATTACAATTTAGATTATGAACCGTGTCCGAGGATTATGGAAAACAGATTTTGTTGAAGTGACTATAAGACACACCTGCTTTAAGAACATATGCAGCTGGGGATGTGAATCGGGATCGATGGTGACCTCAAATAAAGGCAAAAAGATGTTGTCCAGGATGTTCTGAAATGAGGTCACAATTCCCATCTCCTTGTACACATTGTATAATCTTGGGAGCTACATGACAAAAAAAATCCATTTAAAGTGCAGGCAAATATAAAGTATAACAAAAGTAAACATTGCAATAAACACCTTCATCATAGCAGACTTTTCATGTGAGTGAGCCTGCATCTTTTAAATTACCTATTGACATTTTAGGCTAAATTTGATAATTGGCCTACAGTTTTGATGTACACTAAACACATGTTAATCATTGTAGCCGGTAACAGACAGGTTATATTGGAAATACCATTTTTTAATATGGGTAGATCTGAAGTGTCACAAAGTACCAAATCCGGATCACATACTTTCAGCTTCTCTACGTAAGTGATTAGAGTCATTGTCAATATTTAATGAATCTTTGCTGGTACTAAATAAGAAGTGAAGCTACATCATACCTGAATCAACCATACAACATTCTCACTGTACAAATCATTGTTCACTATCCAACTTGCTAGTTGGTCCCACTCACTCATCTTTCTACCATATATTGATATCCGATATTCAGCCATCTGCACAACAGACAAAGGGCTCAGGATTGAAATGAACTGAGAAACATAGAGAAATGCAGAACTAGCCAGAGGTTTCACATAAAATATTCAACAGCACATATATGCAATATCTTTTAGTTTATTTTCTTCATTTGTTTGGGAATGAGAAAATGAGTACCAGATGATTTTCCACCAGGTACATATTAAAAATCAGACACAGTTATATATAGAACATTTAAACTTACTAACTTTAACCCAAAACTGAGTTGGTTAATTTAACCAGTTCTAACAACAATATCACTTCCTATATTTCACTCAAATCCAAAATTGACTAGTTAATTTAACCAGTTCTAATGGTGTTGCCTCACATGTCAGCTTAGCCTTGGGAATCTATCCATTCAAAGATTCCGGACACTATATATGGAACTGGTTGTGGAAGATTGATCAGTACCTCTTAAATATATTGCTCTCTACTGTAAAAGCTGAGATTTAGGAATACACATCTTTTTACCTGGTTACCAGAGCCTCATTCATATAAAAAGAGTACCCTCATCCAAAGGAAATAAAAATTAAGTGAAATTACTTATAACAAGACTGCATAAAGTAAATCATAGATGTACAGGGACACAAGTATCAAGCCTCCAATGGAAGATAAGTGCCTATAGGCCTCAAGAGCCCTACCTGATATTTACTGGCCTCCAGATCTGAGAAGACTTGTTTAGTCAATTCAGCCAAAAACCTACCTGTTGTAAGCATGAAAATTAGAATTTTGGCACCAAAGATATGCTAACATCAGCAGCCATTCAGTGCAATCTTATCTTCTGAGCAGTTGTACACATGTACTATCTGAAATCAGGAGAAAAGAACATACCCTGTATGAGATTATCCTGTTTGAGAAAGATCTCCCTCAATCTACTCTGGCCGCATGGATTATACTTCAAATTAAATTTATCGAAGCGATGAAAAGTGCTCTTGTCGGCATGAACATCTAACAGGTCAACATTTAGATCATACCTGTAGCATTCATCCAAGGATCAAATCATTAATTGAAGTAAAATGCAAACATAAATATGATAACAAGAGTGATGGAAATGAAATAATGAGAATAAATATTATAAGAGATTATGGAAATGATCTGGTTAATAATCAGAAGTATTGATTATTGAATGGTTCCCCCATTTACTGCTTTATTTATATTAAGACGATATAATACTATTTACCCAGTCAAATCCAAGCTTTCAAAAACTTCTTTCAATGTCATGTACGTCCCATCTCTAAATATAACGACCTGAAACAGAGCATAAGAACAGTCAGATAACCTCCAATAATAGTGAGTACAAGAAAACATACGCAGTAAAACTTTCCAGTATTACTTAGATAACCACTACCGCAATGATAACATACTTTACTTTGAACACAATTATTACAAGAATATGAAAGTACCGAGAATGTCAAATGCATTACCTCATCTGGTTCCTTTCTCAACTTTGATTTTATGAACCTTAAAAGATGTTTCTGGTTCATGCAGGCTGAATGGTGTACATGAGTGTCAACTTTCCTGACGTTGTAAAAATCTCGATGTGGTGCACTTTTTTGAGCTAAGAATTCTCTATCAGCATTAAGCATCAGATGAAGGTTGAATTTCTGCGGCCATGCATAATGGAGTTCATCAGACAAGCTTGAAGTCAAATAACAAAATAACACACACATACACAGAACTTAAATTTTTTTCTAACAACCTGTTCTAGGAGAACCAATCTATGGTGACATAGTGTTCTTATATTCCCGGCAGCTATAACCTTTAGGATATGGTGCAAATCAGTGAAAAATGTAGTAGCATCTGCTACAGGAAAGAGTTTCTCTTTTGCTACAGAGAAGCAAAGAGAATGTTAGAGTGCGGAAAATACACCCAGGAAGGTAAGTAATTATGAACAGAGAACTCAATAGAATTCTTGGCATCTTACAATTTTTGTTAGCATATACATGAATAACTCCATCTTCCATCTGAAAGTAATGCTGCAGAAATGGCAATCAAACCATCAATATACTAACAGAAGAGATTAAGTCTTAAAAACACTCATATTGAATAGCATGGCTTAGTGATATAATACAGCCAAAGCATATAATCTTTTGGGATAAACAAGAGGGAAAAACACAAAATTACACCAACTCACATCAGACTTTCCCACTGGAGTATGATCAAAAGGGTTCAGGATTCGTTTCGGGGTACTAGGATCAGATATAATTTCCTTCTCCCACGGAGCAACAGCTTCCTTAAAAACATAACTTCTACGCAACTCGAGGCAATCTTGCAGAGTACGGTAGACATCTGCCTCATCTGGCGATGGTATCTCTGAAATACATTGACGGGCATTAAGTCCATAGATATATCTAAATAATATACAGCCATAAAATAGTGGAACTGTGGAATTGTATTTGTAAGTAAATAAACAAGAGGCAAAGGCGGAAAAACAGAAGTTGGGAATCAAATGATAGAGGACTGCCCAGATAACTCGGCGCTAGGATGGATTACAACGGAGAGGTGAGAACAATACCTGACGGAGAAATTCTCAGTCTCACAAAAGTTTCATGCTCCGGTTCTTTCCTTAGAATATCAGCGGCTACAGGATCAGGCTGAACACCATGTAGATCACCAGATACACTGTGTGCACGAATCATGCTTGGTGTAGCTCCAGATATTTGTTCACCGGATACACTGTGTTCACCGTTAATACGTTCTGGCACATTCTGAAAAGTACTTTATGCTTACTTTATGCTCAGTAGGATTTCTACGAACCAACTACATATAGAACTTTGAAAGAGAACAGAAAGGTATATAATCTTTCATGCACCAAAAATAGTTTTATATTGGTTGTTTATTTACTTACCGCATTTCCATTGGTGTGGAGATACATGTCATCTAGTTTAGCACTGTCTGTTATGTTATCCTCCTCATCATCAGAACCTTCTACACTTTCAAAAGCACTTGCACTAGCACCCGGGGATTTAGGAGATGTGGGTCGAATAAGATGCCCAGCTCTTGAAGATGTCTTCCCTGATGAAGAGGAAGTTAATTCACCTGATCACTGGAGTAACTAGAGTTCCATTGAAATATCCATTTCGACAATATATAACCACTGAAACATTTACTCCATCAACACGTATTGTTTCAAACAAGGAAAAAAAAGTTCATGATAGCTGAATATGGAAACAGGCCAATTTCAACCGTATGCAACTGTCTATCGGTGGCACATAACCAAATAATTCAGCTAATCAATTTGTAAAACACCGACTGGCTTGACAATCAAACTTGAAAACTATCTAACATGAATTCCAAACTTCAAGTAAAACAAAACTCACATGTAGTCAAAGACCGGTCCTCAAATATCAGTTGAGGGTTTGAATAAGCTCTATGAAACTGATTACACCTGATCTGTGGAATAATCACCAGAAAAGATATCTGCATAACCAGCTTCATATGATTTCCAGATTAAAATAATCCGATCGTTGATTCTCAGAAAAATCGCTCAGATTATATATATATTCATCACGATTATACTTAACAGTCACCATTCTGCTTCGTTTAATTGATTCACGATATTACAGGTTTTTTGAAGACTTCACTCAGTACACTCGAACACTTTCACAAAGGCGATCCTCCTCCCAAACAATTCAAATCAATCTCAGAGCTCCATTTCGAAATTTCACATGATCTCCGAATACAAAACACATTGGTAACTACAAATTCAAGTAAAAGCCCAATCCAATCAATTCGACCATAAGACATTTAGCGAACATACCTTCCGATAGCGTGTGAAGCCTCGGCAAACCAGCCGGAATAACATCATCGTGAACCGAGCCGTTCACCTCGCCAGAAATCGCCGTCACGTCCGGCAACGAAGCAGAACCTCGCCTGTAATCCTTCCTCCGCCTCCGGACGGGATACTTCTTCAGCTTCTCGAATCCGTCCTCAGCCGCCACGTCATCGTCTCTATCCCTCTCAATCGTCTTCGCGAACTCCAGCAGCTGGTTTAGGGTTTTCCTGTGCATATAATAGGCTGACACGGCCACGAACGATGCTCCGACGAGTGCCGCCATCGCTAGATGCAGTGTGTAGGTATCCATTGCTGTGTATATACACACAGAATACGTATAATATAGTGTGTGTAAACTTTGGAAATTAATGGAGCTGGAATGGAATGGAAAGAATTTGGTTTTTGAGGGGATTGAAAAACCCTACTGAGTGAAGAGAGTGACAAATGCTGAGACTGGTTTAGTTTAGCTTAGTTCGTTTGTTGTATTTTTATTCGGAAGAGAAATGGAAAAAATCGGGAGAGGTTACCCTATTTATAGTGAATGAATAGCCGTATTTTAATTAAGAATTATGCCCGAATCCCCTTACTTATTCCATTATGCCTTTTTTTTATACTGTTCCATCATTTTCCTAGTTTTACATTCCTTAGACAATTAGCTATGGCGGACCTGTTTAGGTCTGTGATTGAATAGTGGCCAGAATTCAAAACTGTCAGTCAGTCATGGGAGTTATTGGTTGATCTAATTTTACAGCCTGTAAGGTGTGTGTTTGTTTGTTCAAGTACCACTCAATCAGCAAATTCATATACGGGGCTAGTAAGGCAACTTCTAGTTCCCGTAAAATATAATCGAACATAATAAAGGACGAAAGGGTAATGCTTTGAGAATTAACACACTTCTTTACCATGATACAACGGATGAACACACCCCATAAGACATTGACATTGACTTCTTTCACGACCTAACCAAAGTCTAGTGTGAACTTGTATATGCATCGATCATGATTCTTTTTAATTCAAGTTAGTGAAACACGATAACATTTTAATGGATATTAATATGGTCGTTTCAAATATGTGCAATTATTTACCATCTAATGTAAAATTTGACTTTTGTACGAAATCAAAATCATATAATGGACGTTAGATAAGTATCTTCGCCGTTTTGGTGTGGTGACTTTGACCTATGGTGAGTTTTAGTCGATATTGATGTGTCTGCACCGAATCAAATAATGCACACATTCGTGCGTTTGTGGAATATGATCCATACAATTCACCAATGAACAAATAATTTTTTCGTATGCATTGATTTCCTCAAAGGAAAATCATCATCTTTCGTTCGCAAAAGTATGTTTATTTGACATATTTTGTATGAATCTGGTTGGTTTCTTTTATTACGAGTTAACTCAAATGCACCTACAGCTCACCAATTTCATAGTGAGATTTTCGATTCCTCTCATTCCCAACCAAATAGGTTTGGATTTTCATACGCTCGCTTTGGTTTTTCTGGATTGAGTAGGAAACATAAATTAGAGGTCAATTACGTCTTGATATGCGGATCAGAGCAAATCTCAATAACAAAACGTGAGGATTTAAGAGGTCATTTTCATCATCTCCCACTTGAAGATGTAGTGGGTTATCCATGAAGAAGTGTTTGACACAGGGTGTAAAATCTATTTTTTTTGTACTACAGTGTGATACATTTCTAATTTTAGTACTCTAGAGTGGTCGCGTCCAATTTATATACTAATTATCAATAACTATGTACAATTTAGGTACTAATTGATTTATGAGGTGCATATCATCGATTAGCGAATATATCGTGACTTCGTCCACTCACGTCGATTCTTTCTCGGCATTTTCTTTTTTATAGGCTTTTTCATCAATTTTGTTTCAATCGACTTTCAATTGATCGAATTCACGTGAAATTGAAGTTAGATTAATTGTAACTTGGTACTGATTTGCACACCCACCATCTAATTTACAATTAGTACCTTAATCGTAAATAGTTATTGATTAATAGTATCTAAACTGGACGCAACCACCCTGAAATACCAAAATCGAAAATGTCTCAAAGTGGAGTACCAAAAATGAATTTTACCCTCTTGACACATGTATGAGCTTTGTTGAGACATCCACTGACCACTGCATAGGAAAATAAATGCATCACAAGAAAGACAAACAAAGCAATTGTACTATAAATAAATGAATAAATAATAGTACTAATAATAATGGAACGGATTAAAATTACGTTGCGGTGTGACTTTAGTTTGTTAAATAAATAATACTACTAGTAAACTTTTTATGGAGTTGCCGAATAAATTAATTAGTTTATTGATCATAATACAGGGACGTGGATAGAACCATTGTTGCGGCAGATTTTTTGGGTTGTCGATGTAGATACTAAACTTAAGATTCAGCCTTCTAATCTACTAGACGTTAGAGTTTGGCATTTCTCAAAGAGCGGGTTTTATTCAGTCAGGAGTGCGTATTTTTTGGCTAGGCAGCAAGCTAGTCAGTTGGTTTCTGATGGGGCTGGTTTCTCCAGCTCAGTCTCGTTTAATTGGGATTGGGTTTGGAACTTGCAAATACCAAATAAAATGAAAATTTTCTTGTGGCGAGCCTTGAGGGATGCTTTACCGGTTCATACAGCTCTAGAAAGGAGAGGAATACTAGTCGATCATCTACGTCCAGTTTGTAAACTACAACCAAAGACTGTTTTACATAGCTTAAAGAATTGTGACTATGCTAGACTAGTTTGGGCGGTGTCTCATATGCCTATCTCTGTGATTTCTGCTACATCCTCATCTTTTCTTGATTGGATACAACAGGTACGGAATACCTTATCTAAGGAGCAGCTGGTGACGTTTGTGATGACTTGTTGGTCTATTTGGAGCAATCGGAACAAAATCACTCATGAAGAAGCCGAATATGATGCGCAAGATACAGTCCACTTTATTGCCAGGTATATTAAACGATTCAGGGAGTCACAAACACTTTTCTCCAACCCAAGACCACCTGATGGAGAGGAAACATGGAGACCACCGCCTGCGGGAGTTTGGAAAGTCAATTATGACGCGTCGTTCAGGGCTGGTACATCAGCTACTACGGTGGAAATTGTTGTTCGTGACAATGATGGACTTATTCGACACTAGAAGAGGCTAAATTTCACTCATGTTCTTGATGCCGAAACGGCTGAAGCCATTGCTGCAAATGTGATGTTGTCTTTGCCTATGAGCTGAACCTGGATCATATAATATTCGAAGGGGACTGTGCAGCCGTGGTTAAGGAGCTAAATGCCTCAGTTTCATCACTCTTTGCGATTGAAAATCTTATTTGTGAAGCCAAGTCTTTTGCGTTTTATTTTACTTTTGTATCTTTTGTTTTAGTTAAACGTTGTTCAAATAAGTTGGTTCATTGTTTAGCCGCGTTGGTAGGACCAGATTGTGTTGTCTTCACGGATATTCCTTTTGCGAATCCTGATGTACTTTGATCTTTGATGATTAATGAAAGTTTGTTCTAAAAAAAAAATTTAATTAGTTAGAAACTTAGAATAAGCCAGTTGTTTTGTGAGAGACTTTGTTTTAGTAAAACGAGTCAAATTAGGTGAAAGTGAATTATGTAGTTGATAATTTAGTTGATTTTATAAAGTTTTCTAGTAAATTAATTAGCCGATTCACAAATAACAATCTAACGTATAGTAGAATATCACGCAGTTTGCTAATATCAACGATGAAGATATATTGGCAAGTGCAGTGTATTGATTCTGAAAATGAAAACTAGTGTGCTGGCCAAATGGAAGGTGGGATTCTTTAATTATATACCCTCCCCTTACTTTTTAATAATTCTGATTTTGATGGAGTGGGGAGCCAGAATATGTGGCGGATAATGCTCAAATGCTTATGTTGTGACACACTATTCATTTTCTTTTGGCTTTCGTTCTTTGGTTTTAGAATTTTCAAACGTTGGAAATAAACGTTGGAAATCCTCATTGTCTGGATTTTAATTACAAACACCTACCTTGAGGTGCTTTAATACTGTCTTCCTCATCTCTTAAAAAAAGAAAATGAGAATAAAAAATGCACTCTCTTCAATAATAAAAACCTAAAAGGATACAATGAAAGATGTTTTATTTCTAGACAAGTAGTGTTCCTTCTTCTATAAGACTATAATCAATACCCGCTACAAACATTCTTATACAAACTCTGAGCAAAACTCATAAGTTAAGGTCATGACCGGAAAAGAGTCTATAAGATACTAGAGTTGAGATCTCGATAACTATGAAAAATATTTTTTTTTCCCCTGAATAAGTAGTGATTTTTTCTTCTCTGATCGATATGCACTGCAATTATTCTTTTAAGAAACTATAAGCAAAACTCATAAGCTTAGCCATAACCGAAAGAAGGTCTATGAGAAATTAGAGTTGAGATCTCATTAACAATGACAAATAACTTTTTTCCAGTGTCTTTTCTTCTCTAACTGTGATATCCACACTACAAACTCCAAGCAAAACCTATATAAACTCCAATAATTGAAAAAGGATCTATGTGAGACTCTGGAGCTAAGATAATTGAGCTCAGCCCACATAAAGCCAATATCTTCCATGATCCAAAAATTCCCGGGAAAGATATGCAATATAACCTTCTTTTTTTTTTTTTAGGGAATTCATTCTTTTCTTTTATTTTCCTCTCCAACCCGTGTATTGTTATAATATCGCACATCAATTGTGAGAGTATATTGCAAACTATATATAAATTTAATTATCATTTTCCATTATTATCTTGTAAGGGTAAGATGGTTGTCACAATCAATGATAATTCCACGTGTAAAGCTGTTAATGAACATTGTCAGCTGAGTCATTGATGGGTTGGTTTAGGAGTAATAGTGATTAACTTTCCACAAATGTAATGTATCTATTACTTGTCATCCAAATCACAATAAACCGAATTGATTAACAAGATTTGGACCACTTGCTTTAGGATAAAGGGCATGGGCCCAATTTCAAGAGTTCTGTGATAGTTATGACTTATGATGGTCTCTAATGCAAATTAAGAATACTAATATCACCATCCTTAAACAGATAAATTTTGTTCTTAACCACAAATAAAATATCATGAGTTGTATCGCATTCACTTAGCTACACTGATCATTAGGATTGAGACAGTTAATAATACTTTTGTCCATAATTGATCGTGTAGAGACATTAGAAAATTGAGGCATGAAAAGTTTAAGGATTTAAAAATTTATAAATGTGAGAAAGGACAAAGGAACTTCAATCTTAACTGGTGTTGTTTGTTTTCAGTTGGCGTCCTTCTCGATCTTTAATGTTTTACATCTACGCAGAAAGGCTAAACTTTACCTAGAACTACAAGGACATAGTGTTTTACCTTCTACCATCGACTAAGGAAAAAAAATAATTAAAAATGTTATTTTAAATTGTAACACCTACATTTTAGGTATCTTCAGTTGTTACCATTTGTTTTAGGTAACTTTCGTCCAATTCATGTCAAATTTAAGTACTTCGCTATTAAACTTAACAAAACTGTTAATTTGACCGAATTAAGTAAGAACTAGCATTGATTTGTCGATTTTTTTGAAAGATCATGGAGTGGGAAGCTTATTGTTGATCTGAGAAGGTATATATATTTGACAAATGAACTGATTAGATGGCTGATAACCGTTCATTCATCTTTTTTATTCTAAAAGCTACACATAACAGGTGGTTTTTATTTTAAAAGCAATCGCCCGATTGACATGGACAAAATAGACTTACAGTTATCAGAATACAATTATGTTAATAAAACCACAATCGACAACATAGTGAATTATGAATATACCATGCTTTTAAACTGTCTGCGTTCGTCTTTTAAGATTAACATGATTCAATTTTAGGCATCTAAATTTTCATGTCTTATAAGAATCTTGAAATGTTTATAGTTGAGTAACATGCTAAACAGCTACTAAAGTATAAACTCATTTTAAAGCACCATGCCATGCTATGCCAATTCTGGGCCACAGACTAACAGTTCAGGGCCTTTAGGCCATGCCCGGATTGATAGGTTCAGTAATCTTGTGAAGGCCCAAGAGATCATGAGCTCACATGGCAATATCAACGGAAGTCACCAGGAGTTTATGGGGTTAATTGGTGCCATGAATCATTTTACACGGAAAGCAGTCCCTAAGAACTTTCGACTGATATCTACGTTTACAACAGACATAACATAACGCAACAGACTGTTAACTTAAAACACCATCGACCATAACAAGGATGGAGATAACAATCAGTCGATGACGGCTAAGGCTTCTGATGAAAATGTCACGTGGATCCTGGCAGGGGCGGAACCAAAAGGCAAAAGGGAGGCATGGGGGGCCTTAAAATTTAAAAAAGAACTTCTATATGTAATATTTCCGTTAATATATATAATTTTACCTCACCAAAATTCGAATCCTGAATGGGGGCGAATCCAGGATTAGTAGGAGGCAAATTATATATACAAATGTCGAACTCTTAAATTATTGAAAAGATATAAAAATTTCCTTCTCAAATTTACGGGGGTGCAAAAGTAATGATAATACCATATAAGTTCATTTATTGGTGAAAAACGAAAGGAAGCCATGGACATATATGTACAAGCATATGAGAAACCAGCTCACGAGAAAACTATATGAAATACATATAAAAAATATCAAATGCTAAGCGCCTAAGCAGATGTTAGGTTGTCTTGAATTTGGACTCATCAATGTCAATTCCTTCTTCGGCCGCTCGAGCCTGACCAGACTTGTCCATGGTACTGAGTCCGCCCTTGCGGCCCATCTCCTGGTACCCTTCCCTGCCCAGCTGTTCTTTGCGTGTCTGCCCGCCTTTGCTGCCCATTTCTTGGTAGCCTTCGCTTCCTAGTTGTTCCCTCCTTGTCTGCCCTCCTCTGCTTCGCCCTGCATAAATGCAATGAGGATTATGGGTTTCCCTTTTGAGATGCACTGTTTGATTTATATGCTTACAAAAGCCTGAGACAATTGTAAATTAACATGGAACAGAATTAGGTAGAAGCATCTTTTAAGCATGCCAAATCATTCTAATGTCTTTAAACGAAATAAAACCAGTGTATAAAAAACCAGATCAGGATTCAAGCCGATTTAAACACCATTTAGACCTATGACGAATGATCCCACATGGTGATTTTAATATAATTTTAATGAGTTGGCAGGTGAGTTGTCATCTTTGACCCGTTGACCGGCTTGCCAACTCAACATTTTTTGTCAAATTAGTAAAAAAGTATTTTAAAAGCCATCAAACAAACAATGAGACTAGATGTGACAGAGAGGTCAAATGTGGTTTGAGCCATGCTCCCACCCAAACGGAAGAACCATTTGTGTCTTTCTCCCCATAATTAATAACAATACAACTATCAAAAGTTCAACATTCAAAGTCTAAAACATGTGCAACTGTGACATTAATTCGTAAAAATTAAAATAAAATCCACTATGACCGGTACAGGTTTTTCAGTTCCACAATCACATGGATTATGTGACGTGTCAGACGATCAAATAAGACTGATATGGTTATTCAGGATAAATTATTGGAGTATTAATATAAAAATATCTAGATTCCACAACTCTCTACAAATTCGAGTCTATTATCGTCTATTATCATGGTATCAGAGTCTATCATGGTATACCATGGCTCACGCCCATGGACGCCCACATGGGTTAAAATTGATTGGCTCACGCCCACCTGGGTTAAAATATCGACGGAGACAATCTCCGCAGTCAAGCTTTATTGTGTCTTTTGTTCAGGTAGTCAGATGCACTTATATTACCCCTTACCTGAACTGAAGGACTACTAAAGGTCTCATAGGCTTATAAGTTATAAGTTGATTTTATTTTTATAATTAATTTAATGAACATTCTCATGAAAATCAATTAACTTATCTTCAACTAAACGGAACCAGCCTCTCAAAAGATTACGGTTTCAACTTTAAACTATATACCAACAATCACTTCACCCAGGGGCGAAGCCACTAACGTGGCCAGCCCGGGGTCGGTTTAAATTTTTTTCATCCATATATATATTAAATTTTAATTTTTAACGTGTCTATTTTTCAACTAGCACATCCATACAAGTGCATTTGAAGTGGTTGTATTCATTATATTTGTAGAAAACGCTTGATTTGTGAATAATATACATTCATAATAATGATTATAATAATGATTTTAAAATATAACTTCCATAATACTTAAAAAAAGATCGGTGTTCTCTAAAAATGTAACATAATTTACATTTATTAATCTGGATTTTAAAATAATTATTTTTTTAATTTTAAATTAGTTATAGTGGAGCACGAGCCAGACACTTCACCACACCTCTACAAGCATAGAAGCTTATCAGTTGAATTACAAATTACTTTATCACATAATTTCTAGTATCTTATTATATGCTAATGAGAGCCACTAAATATACCAAGTACCGACCTTCAGCAAGGTGCTCTTGTGCTTCGAGGCTCTTGCCACCGGTTCCGCCGGGAACAACCGTCTCGCCCGCCCTTGCCCTAGCGTCCAATTCGGCACGCTTCTTCTGCTCCGATGCCATTTTTGTCCCTTCACTCAATTTCTACCAATTGTAGTTCGAGTAATTTATCAAATCAAAGACACTGGTATATATACATGCAATCTAAGAGGTTACTGTGGTAGTGATAAAATGAAGATGTTCTCTTATACTGTACCACTTTGGTCTGGCAGAATAAGGAGAGACACGTGGAGTGCACTTGCTGACCAAGCTTTTCGTGATGGCATGCAGGTGCTGAGTCACTGTTAAGTGTGCCAAGGAGATGACACGCACGTACAGATGAAAATCTATCAAGCTTTTTACTGTCTGTCCTCTGTTCCGGTGAAATTTTGTAGTGTAGAATAATTAGTTCTCGGGAGTCAATTATATATACCATGGTCCAACACATGGATCAACAATAACATTCATACTCAGGGAGCATATTACATATTTCAGTGGCTGCGTCCGACATTTTAAGAGAAGTCCTAAATAATAGTATAATATAAATAAAAAAGAAAAAAAATAAGCTGGAACACAACGGGTCTCGAACCTGTGACATGAAGTATACTATCCAAAACTTTTACAACCATACCACAACATGTTTCATTACACTCATGAATATAAATACGAAATATATATAGATGCTGTAAAATTTGGGGCCTCTGGGGGACCCTGTGACAGAGCCTTAGCATGCGGCCCTGTTCATACTCAAAAATAGTACATGAAAAGGGTAAAATTATTGCCGCGGAAAGGTTTTTGCGACAATTTTGTGCCTCTATGTAATTGTTGTCTTGTTGATATATTGAGAACCTATATGTAACTAGGCATTCTTATTGGAGTAAGTATAGTATAGGCCTGATTTTCCATTAATATATAGAAATGTCGGTTCGGTCAGTTTCTCCAACTGTCCGGAAAAATCTCGGTCACACTGTAAAAACCCCTAAAATCAGATCCAAACCAGCTTAAAATAGAAAATGGCCGGCAGATCTCTATGCTGAGTGAGTTTGATCGGAAGAGAGAAGCAGGAATCGATGTTGTGGCCGTCGCCGGTGAAAGAGAGAAGCAGGAATAATACCGTTGAGTGAGGCCAATGATGATCGTACCCTACTATGTATGGGCGCTGATACCAGGATAGGCCATCCCTCAGGGGAAGAAGCTGTTAGGTAGACACGATGGTTAAGAGCTCTTCTATTCTACCACTCCTTTACGGAGAAAGAAACGAGATGATGATTGATTGGAAAATGGACCTGGGCATAAGTGGGAAAATGGACGAGGACGAGAAAGTGCCTCAATTTTTTCTGCTATTTTGAGCTTTCAAAAGTCAAAAGGTGACATAATCTTGCTTGTGTTTCATTTGCAGTATGATGGCCCATCAAACATCATCCACAAATATGCACCCTTTTATTATTTTTTTTTCACCTGCGAAATTTATCTTTCTATCTGGGATATTTATTTTATGTATGTGATATATATCTTGTGTCTGTAAGATTTTAAAATTGATGGATTTATCTTACATGCATTAGTTTTTGCGTTTGAGATTTATCTTTATACGTGAGTTTTTGCATTTATGCATGGGTTTTGCATACATGAGATTTATCTTATGTCTGTGAGTTTTTACATCTGTGAGATTTATCTGGTGTCTATGAGTTTTTAAAACTGGAAATTTATGTTGTGTCTGTGAGTTTTTATAACTGGGGGAATTAATATTGTGTCTATGAGTTTTTATAACTGGGAGAATTAATGTTGTGTTTGTGAGTTTTTATATCTGGGGGAATTAATGTTACATGCATGAGTTTTTATAATCGTAGGAAACTTGGTATGATGCCATGACAAGATCGGCCGATCATGGTAAACTTAAAAAACTGACTTTTCCTATTCCTAATGGAAATGCAGGTCCTTTCCTAGACTTAAATTTCTTATTGAGGAGTTCCTTTCAGATTAAAAATATTATACTTATACTTAACAATATCATTCGGTCATTCCGGTAAGTTAATGCACAGGTCCTTCTAAGAATTTGTGTAATTAATTTTAGAAGTTAAGTGATGTCTAGTTAATACTTCGTAGTGGGGTCAAGTGAGCCTTTTCGCCCTGTTCCGTATGTAGAAATCAGAATTTATATTGAACCAAACTGGTATTATTAAAGAAATAACAGAGAAATTATTGATGAATCCATGATAATGAAGTGAGTTGGAAGAATAGAAAACAGGGGTTAATTAGACCAATTGCTAACTAATCTAATATGTAACTATGTACACTTTGTAGTGCCAACTGTACAATCCAAATCCCTAGCTTTGTCTGGCGCTTCTACCGTGCGTGATCTTTGCTATTTCGTGTTAGACCTCAAAAGCAGTTGTTGTATAATCACACTACAGAGAAAGCACAAAGCCTCTAGAGACGCTCTCCCACTAGATAAGAAATTTGTATCTACAAAATCATCCATGTTTATTAATCAAAGCGTCTGTCTGTGTTATCAAAAAATGTATATAATTTGTATATGAAAAAACACAAATGTTGAAAACATACAATACGTTATACTTTTTAATTAATAACATCGATAATTCTTGATAATATAGTTCTGTCTTCCGATAAGTTTTCAAGAAACGTGTGGGACACTTTCTCTCATTTTTATGAATAACTAGTACTAACCCGTGACGATGCCACTGTATAGTTGACTTTTAATAATAAATAAAAGATTCATTGGTTTATATAAAAACCCGTAACACATGTAGTGTGTTACGTAAATGCTGGTATTTATTTATATATATAAGTGCACAACTATTAGAATTGTGCAATTGAGTACTTAATTTAAGTTAAATTGAACCGATTTGTGATACGCATGTAAATTAGACTTTAATTACAAAAAACCAATATGTTTTATTCATTCTAATTTTAAACCCTAACGCAACTCCAACAAAATCAATTCATCATTAGAAAAACTCAATTTATCTTCTCTAATTAAATTTCAAGCCCTAAATCAACCTCAACAGAATCAATTCATTATTAAAAAATCTTAATATGTCATCTCCAATAAATTCAAAACCCTACCGAACTCCAACAAAATCAATTCATCATTAAAGAAAAAAAAAACAACGATAACCAATATTTATTCTCCATCTTTTTTAATCAAATTGGAACAGATCATTTCGCACTATCCAAAATCTCAATTCAACTAAAAAAGATAATTCGTTATCAGAAACAACGATTGCACTTACCTTCATATACTTTTATTATTATTTGTAATTAGATGCCACAATGACACGCTCACGTTCTAGTTATATTATATAAGAACACCCAACTGCTAATCTGAGCGCTAAAATATTAGCCTTACGTTTAACCTGGCAAAACATCCGAAACAAAATTCTCGCCCCCTATTCGGACTTTGCTTAACCGTAGAATCAAAATTTATAATTGAAAATCTAAATATCTATTAATTTCTTGTTAAATAGATGGGTGGAGTATTAAATACTTAATAAATGCTATATTTTTTAAATTCCATTATTTCATTTTATCTTCTTTAATAGTATATAGTATTTTATTTTAGTGAATAAAATAATTTATTTAATTAATAATAATAATCTAGATTGGTGTCTATAGATTCGTTTTGTCACGGTGAATTCAAATATATGTTCACAATATTTTTCAGAGTTTTGTAGAATAAATTTATATTAGATTTAATAAAAACTATATATGCAGCAAACATACAAAAAATAAATAGTGGAAGATATACTGGTTGAAAATGCAACTAATTCCACAAAATTTCACGTAGATTGAATTTATTTAATAAATACTCTATTTTTAAATTTTCATTAATTCATTTTATTTTATTTAATAAATTTATATTTTATTTTAATGAATAAAATGATTTCTTGAAATAATACTATTCAAGATTGGTGTCTATGGATTCATCTTGTCACGACGAATTCAAATATATGTTCAAAATATTTTTTGAATTTTTGTAGATAAAGTTATATGAGATTTAATAAAAACTATATATGTAGACAATATACAAAAAATAACAATGAAATATACATTAGTTAAAATACAACTAATTCCACAAAATTCCACGTAGGATTAAATTAATCTGGTGGGGTTTAACCCTTGTATTTACATAGATGGAGGGATGGATTAATCTTTAAAAAAGGAAAAAAAAAAACTATGGCAAAAGCATGAGTAATCTAGTTGTCTTGACAAGTTACCGTGTAGTTTTCCAAGGATTGTTTGCTGGAGGTTGTTTCATTACTTATCGTGAAAAAATAGTTAAAAAGGGCTGAAAATTAAATTCCAAGTCTGTCCAGATAACTGAATAAGCTTTATAGCCTAATAGACTCCTAGTCATGCCAAAATATATACTACAAGAACATACAAATCTAAACTGAACAAGCCAAGGACAGATACTCCACAAACAGAAGGCAAAAGTATGAATATTGCAGGCGAATTAAAGCACAAAGGATCGACTTCATGCTTTAACAGGCCAGGGTTATTAAAACAAGAAGAAAAAGAACAAATGAGCTTAATTTCCAGGCTAAGGAGGGCCCTGAACAGGATTGATCAGAGGTGTAGTGCCATAACTGTGTTGTGCAGGTGGGCTAAGACTAGGATCAAATGTAACAGTATACAAATCTGATGTTTCTTCATTAATCAACCCAACACCTTCTTCTTGAACATCTTGATCAGCCCAAGGATGTCTAGAAATGTTCCGCAAACTTTCAAGTTCCATCGTCACTTCTCTCATTGTCGGCCTATATTCTCCCTGCAGCTTCAGACATCTCTTCACGAGTTCACCAACGCCGCGTATTTGCTCCAAGCTACCTTCCCTCAGCACTCGAGGATCCACAATTTGGAAGAGACGGTTCTCATTTATTGACATTACGAAAAACGTAGAAAGACTTTTTTCATTCTCATTGGTAGTGTTGGAAGAAAGTGGTTTCCTGCCCGTCATTAGCTCAGCCAGGACTACGCCGAAGCTATAAACATCACTCTTTTCTGTCAGCTGGCTGGTGTGGAAGTACTGAGGATCCAAATAGCCTAAGGTTCCTTGGACTAAAGTATCGACTTGTGTTTGATCAATGGGAACTAATCTTGAAGCACCAAAATCTGATATCTTTGCAGTGTAGTATTCGTCCAGTAGTATATTTGGAGATTTGACGTCTCTGTGAATAACCGGCATTGCAGCTGCAGAATGGAGATAGGCTAATGCTCCAGCCGCCTCTGTTGCTATCCTGAGACGATTATCCCAAGAGAACCATGGCTTTCCGCCATTATTATGGATATGGTGCAAGAGTGTACCATTTGAAACATATTCATATACCAACATAGGCACCTCAGTTTCCAAACAACATCCCAGAAGACTCACAACATTTCGATGGTTGACTTGGGCCAAGATTATCACTTCGTTGATAAACTGATCGATTTGTCCCATATCCATTACCCGCGACTTTTTTATAGCTATGACTTGTTTGTCATGTAAGATACCTTTGTAGACAATACCATAACCACCTTTACCCAGTATGCGGTCTTCTGCATAATTGTTAGTGGCATTTTCAAGTTCAGCAGCCGTGAAGATCTTGGTCGATTTCATGTCTCTCTCGTTTGAAGAGAGTTGCTGCTTCAACAGCATTCCACCATTCTGTTCGAAGAACTTTTCCCTTAGTTTCTTTAACTTCCGTTTTTTGACACTGAAATAGAGCACTGTCACTGCAATTATCACTGCCAAGAAGCCAAAACTTATACCTACAAGATTCATCAGGGTCTTTTAGTCTCATCTCTAATTAATTTAACATGACAAAAACAAACTAATTATATCAGCTTGGGACTTCATGACCAGCTGAGTTGTTAGAGTTGAAGTTCCATGACTTTGAAAGAATCTTGTCCCTGAAATCTTATAAATTAGAAAGATCTATACCACTTCTATCAGCCATAGACTCTGTTTGGAAGCAAATGTAAAACATAAAAGATCAATAAGTACCTAATGAGAACTTGATCACAGGAAATTCGGAATTCTCAGCAGTGCAACCTCTCCCATCTCTTGTACCATCACCCAAGTATCCCTTCCGGCAAGCACAACGAAAACCACCAAGTGTATTGCTACATATTCCATGTTCATGACACGGATTATCGACACATTCATTTATATCTGTCAAAAAGAAAATTCAACATGATAATTTTTATTACTAGTTCATTACCAAATAAAATGGACATTATTTATTCACAAAAGATTCTAAGTAAATTAAAGAACCTGTGCATCCAGGACTAATATATGGATTTCCCCGGTAACCTTCCGTGCAGTTACATCGATATCCACCAAGACCAGATGCAGAATCAACACAGTAGCTATTCTGTTGACAAACATAGCCATTAGAATTTTGAACTACGCTACAATTGGCAGTCCCAACCGCCCACTCAAGAACCACAGGCACGTTCTCTGTGATCCTGCTCTGTACATTGGTTCCATTCAGGTCAGAAGCACTGAATGTGTAGCTATCAGGATCTCCTAGAAAGGCGTAGCCACAAGGGTTGAATGGGAAAACATTTACATGCTGGTTGAGAGTGAAAAGAGTTGAACTAAAACTCTGTAGACCCCTTGGAATGGCAGTTTGGCAGCACCCGATCCCTGAACATTCCCCTTCAACCAAATCATCAGGGCTCGAACATAGTGCTACACATCCGCTTGTAAAGTTACGCCCTTCTGTTCCCACTATGAGCGCAAATTCATCACAGCCAACTACTGTATACCTGTTCTGCTCAGAAAAGGCAAAAGGTGTACCTGATATGTCGATTGCAGCTTCATTTTCACGCGATATGTTGCCTAGTTGGCTGTAGCAGGCGATACGAACCCAGTTCTTGATGAGTAATCTGTCATCTGTAATGTCAAGAATCTCGAGGTTGGTATCGGAAATGAAGGGTCTTGGTGGACTGGATGTGGTGTTGCAGTTTACATCAAACCAGGTGCTTATGGAACAACCGGAACCTATGCCGATGCCGAAAGGATACAGAACCGTCAGGTTTCCGCATTGACTGGGGCAATCAGGCCTGGTGGTAGTTGGACCTTGGGCAAAAGCCAAAGGAAGAAGTAGAAGGATGTATAAGAAGTAATGAATGAAAGCATACTTCAAATACATGCTAATCATAATGTTCATGATTTTGAATAGTAGTTAAGGGAGTTTGAGCAGTGATTTAACTTAATCAGGTTAGAGTCAGATATAGGATGAGTTCTGTGATTTATGAAATTTAGCTCTAAATTCTCATTTGTTCATACATCATAAGTGTCCAAGAAATGGTCATAAAATTGCTTAGTTTGGTCCAGATTAACCACGTTTAACTTTGAAGGTATGAATTTTTAACCAGCTCAAATAGGATTCTACCACAGGCGAAAGAAGGCAACTTCCTTGAATAGGGCATTTGTGAAAATAAAGTAAGTTTTCTTTTAAAAAAAGGAAAAGTTAAACTTAATATGAGTAACGTTCTCGATCCTTTGAAACTTTGGGATGTTGCGTTAATTAAAAAGTTGACAACTTAAGTCGACTCATGGATTACTGCCACTTATTATGGTAATTCCTTTAAATTGTAACTAGATGAAGTTACTAAGTCTTTCTTTATAGTACTGGTCCAAATCATTAAGTCTTTCTTCTTATCAAGTAAACTATGTGTGAATCACCAACCGAAGAAAAAGAAAAAATTGACTATGTCAAACAAGTTTAAAATGCTATATCCATGGGATTAATCTGAAGTCGTTATTGACTTATTTTTTATGAGCGTTTTTCCATGCTCAAACTAAACTATATTTCATTAGATTTGGCAGGATTCTCTAATATGACTGTGACCTTAATTTCATGAAATTACCACTGTGTGATTTTACCAAGTCTTTTTAAATGAGCCTTAATATATTCTTTTCGACACAAAAACAAAAAAAAAAAAAAAAAAAAAAAGCAACGAAAACTGAGTTTTCATTCTAAAGTTGCTGCACCTAACGCTGATCAGATTTTCTGACGAAAATTCGAAGAAATTTGAGGCTTTCTGCTAAGAAAATTAAGGATTGTTATAGTCAAGTGTATAAACACGGGCTGCAGAATTTTAAGTTCGGGAGTCCAAATTATACTTATATGAGATTATTTTCGAGGTTGGAGGGAGGCGAATCTGAAATTTAAATTTTAGGGGAACACCCTACTATGCCCCTGCCATTGACGTATAAATGTCAGGAAAAAAAAAAAAAAACCAACTTTGGAAGTGTGTATGGTACACTATATGAAAGTGCGATTTATTGCACTTTGTTTAGTAATTCGACCTTTCTTCGTAACATAACCGGTTCAACCTTTGTAGTTGTTTTTCTATGAATATTTTGTAGGATATATCAAGTTGGGCTTCAACATGCTTAATGGATCAAAAGGAATCAATGGGCCTTAAGGAAAGGATATTTGTAATTCTTCCAGCAAACAGAGACGTGAAACTAATGTGAGAAAAGGAAGAGAACGCTGCATCAAAAAGAGAAAAAGAAAGAGTTTGATTTGCTTTGGACACAAGGAATGCAATCTAAGAAAGAAGGAAAGAGTTTGGCAAGTTATGGGCACATTGAGAGAAAGAAGGAAATACAGATTCTCAAGATAAACACAAGGAATATTTCCTTCTGGAAGCTAACGTAAAGAAGCAAAGAGAAGTTCGCGTTCTTTCCTAGTTATGTTCGATATTGGCATCTGCGTTCTTCCTTGTTGAGTTCGACATTGACCATCTATAGAATATTTCCTTCCAATGGATCACTTGAAGCAAGAAAGAAGAAGCTGTTTCCTTCTTCTGTTCGAACTGCTGCATTCCTTCTTCAGTTCAACTTGGACTCTATATATACAAGCAGGAAACAAAATATATTGAGCGTTCTTCTTGATGAGATAGATCTCAGAACATTATATATACAAGAAGAATGACATCTGCAAGACGACGCCTATAGAGATTCGACTTTCTGATTATTGAGTTTATGCTGTCTTGCTTTACTAGACATTGATATCGATTTCTCTTGTGAGTGATTTCTAAAGATTGAAATTTACTCTAGAGTCTTCGAACTAGAATAGGTTTTTGCTTGTCTGTTCTAGGTCTAGTTTTCTGTAAGTTTAAACACTACAAAAAATCTGGCCTGTAGCGACGGATAGATCCGTCAAAGTTATCTATCCGTCGCCCGCCTACCTGGCGACGGATCGGCGACGGATAGAAAATCCGCCCCCTGAGCCGTGGCGACGGATAACAATCCGTCGTCATTCATGACAGTTGACGACGGATTGACCATTTTTTTTTTTTTTTAAAATTGATAATGAATCTATCCGTCGCCCCACGTGGCGACGGATAGATCTATCCGTCGCCCCATTTCTATTTTTTTAAAAAAAAATAAAATCCGTATTCGAATTTTTATATTCGTATACGGATTAATTAAATATCAATTTGTATTCAGATATCTGAGATATTGATTTGTATTCGTATACGTATTAATTTGTATTCGAATTTTTATATTCGTATCCAATTTGTATTCGTACGGTGCGGTGGTGGTGGGAGGAGAAAGGTGGTGCGGTGGTGGCAGTGGTGGTGGCAAGGTGGTGGTGGGAGGAGGAAAGGTGGTGGTGGTGGTGGGAGGAGAGAGGTGGTGGTGGTGGTGGTGGAGATGGTGGTGGTGCGGTGGTGGTGGGAGGAGAGAGGTGGTGGTGGTGGTGGTGCGGTGGTGGTGGGAGGAGAGAGGTGGTGGTGGTGGTGGTGCGGTGGTGGAGATGGTGGTGGTGCGGTGGTGGAGATGGTGGTGGTGCGGTGGTGGTGGGAGGAGAGAGGTGGTGGAGATGGTGGTGGTGCGGTGGTGGTGGGAGGAGAGAGGTGGTGGTGCGGTGGTGGAGATGGTGGTGGTGCGGTGGTGGTGGGAGGAGAGAGGTGGTGGTGGTGGTGGTGGAGATGGTGGTGGGAGGAGAGAGGTGGTGGTGGTGGAGATGGTGGTGGAGGAGGTGGTGGTGGAGGATGGTGGTGGAGGAGGTGGTGGTGGAGGAGAAAGGTGGTGGAAGGAGAAAGGTGGTGGTGGGAGGAGGAGGAGAGGAGAAATGGAGGAGAAGTGGTGGAGGAAAGGAGGTGGTGGAGGAGATATATGGTTTTTTTTTTTAGGCTTTTAGCGACGGATAGATTTTTTTTTTTTTTTTTTTTCGGCTATAGCGACGGATAGATCTATCCGTCGCTAAATTTTTTTTTTTTTTTTTTTAAATCTTGGTCAACGCTCTGTAGCGACGGATAAACTTATCCGTCGCTACTATCCGTCGCCCCGTTTGGCGATCCGTCGCTACAGGGGCGACGGATAAAATCCGTCGCCCCTTTCCGTCCCGTTACAGCAGAATTCTTGTAGTGAAACAATCGTATGTGATTGATTTAAACTTCGTTTCTATAATTCTACTTTTACTGATAGTGGAAATTTAGCCTACGGCACGGTTAATATATTTTATATATACTGACTAGAATTTATTTGTCTGGTTGTCAGTTTATCAGTCCGCTGCTCTCTGTTCTTATCTGTCTACTGCTGTCAACCATTGTTGACGACGCAACATCATAGTCAACATCGTCTGAAACCGTTCCTTGTACAAATCCTGAAACCGTTCCTTGTACAAATCCCGGTTAACACTATATTCCCAAATCAAGAAAAGAGGTTTGATTTTGTTATTAGAAATAAAATCAAGCCAATGTACCAGAACAGTACAGTATAGTTAAAGACCTGCAGCTAGTTACATTTCAATTCAATTTAATACCAGAATCAGTGAACAGAACAATGTCATTTTCTTTTGGCCTAGCGATCAGATTATATCATCGAAAAAACTACATTTGGTGCCAAGATCGATTTCTTGGTCTCGGTGAGGCCATACCGATTAAGTCTCTGGGATTGCTGGCGATTTTGTTTTGTTCGTAAGCGGATACACTCTTGTTGATCTTGGTTCCCTGATATGAATGAAGTACTGGTTTGGCCAAGGGGAAAGATCAGAAAAATTTGCAAAGTGTGATGAACTTTCAGGCTTTCAGCTTCCTTAGGAACACGGATATGGACGGTTTCTTCGACCCTGGAGGTACTAGTATACTACCAGTGATAGCACCCATCGTATCGAACTATACGTACACCTGATCTAAGTCAGCTCTTCGTCAATCAAACTAATCCGTAAGTCATTATATCAAATACCTAACACAATAATTAATTAAACACTTGCAGTTTTGATTACAAAGTCCTGTAATGAAAATTTATTACAAATTCTTACTCCATTTCAGGCTTTCAGTTTCCCACCAGTACCAATGCCATCCATGACTATCAACAAGCTTCTACACTGTATTACAACTCTATGCGGTCTGATCACTGCTTTTGCCGCGATAAATTCCACCACCACAGACACCACCAACATATCAAAAGGTACTATCATTGCTCAGCCCGGCTGCCCGAGCCAATGTGGGAACCTGATGGTCCCATACCCTTTTGGTATTGGCCAAGGTAGCGGGTGTGGAATCGGTGAATGGTTCGAATTCACCTGCAACACCACCTTCGACCCACCACGAGCCTTCATTGGTAATCTCCAAATATACCAAGTCTCTGATAATCAAATCCGTATCAGCGCCCTCGTGGCACGGACATGCTACGACCAGTTTGGTTCCGTAGTCCTGCAAGATACTGCCTTCACATCCATCACAGGTCCCTACACCTACTCAGAGCTGAACAAGTTCACGTTGGTCGGGTGTGACGATTTTTCCCTGATTTCAGGAATTCAGGGCCGGAACTTCACCAACGGATGCATCTCGTTCTGCTCGAGCCCTGATGACGTAATAAGCGGAAACTGCTCAGGGATTGGCTGCTGCCAGACATCTGTTCCGAAAGGGTTCCAGATATATTTTACTAGAGTCACCTCGCAGAGGAACCATACTACAGTTTCGTCATTCAATCCATGCAGCTATTCTTTTCTGGGAGATCCGACAGAGTTTGAGTTCCGTGGGGCATCAGATTTGTCGGATCCGAATTTCTTTGAGCGTGTCAGGGCTACTGTGCCTATTATTTTGGATTGGGCTATTGGGAATGTGAGCTGTGCAGATGCTCCGAATTTGGGAGATTATGCTTGCAGGGCTAACAGTGGGTGTGTTGATTCTAGTACGGGGCCGGGTGGATACCGTTGCGCATGTGATCAGGGCTATCAGGGAAATCCATACCTGGATTCGGGATGCACAGGTTTGTTTACCAACTTGTAGTCTTTCATAATGATCTTTGGCCTGCGTTGAACTTATACCATACAAGATTTCCTTCTTATGCGAAAGATCAAATTTATCAATTTTAGTCTAAATGATAAGAACATTCTCCATTATGTTGTTTCTGCTAACCAACCAGCTAATCATTTACTATGAGAACAAATGATTAGATCGTTTGATGTAGATATTGATGAGTGTGCGGATCCTGGGATGAACGATTGTTCAGACATATGCGTAAACACTCCAGGTAGTTTCAATTGTTCTTGTCCTGGTGGATACATTGGAGATGGAAGAAGAGGCGGTTGCACTGCTCATGACTCTAAATTTCCTGCAGTGAAGGTGTCCTTAGGTAAATTCTTCTTCTTCTCCTCCTCCTTCTGCTTCTTCTTCTCCTCCTCCTCCTCCTCCTCCTCCTCCTCCTCCTTCTTTTTTGGGTTTATAACTATATTCGATTATGTACATGGATTTACAAGTTCCTAGCTAGTTTGCGATTATTTGCTGCTGTTGTTCATTCAGATTATATAATTGCATGCAGGTATTGGATTTGGGGTCTTGACCCTGGTTATTGCAGCAACTTGGCTATACTTCAGCCACAAGAATAGGAAAATCATAAAGCTCAGGGAAAAATACTTTCAGCAAAATGGAGGGATGTTGCTAGAACAACAGATGTCTTCAGAGGAAGGTTGCATGGACTCAACCAAGATATTCACGGCCGAGGAGCTGGAGAAGGCTACTGACAATTATGCAGAAGATAGAATACTTGGCAAAGGTGGATTTGGCACTGTTTACAAGGGGATTCTACCTGATAACCGGATAGTTGCCATAAAAAAGTCGAAGGTGATAGACAACAACCAACTGGACCAAGTACAGCAGTTCATCAATGAAGTAGTTATTCTGACACAGGTTAACCATAGGAATGTAGTGCGGCTTTTGGGATGTTGTTTGGAATCTGAAGTGCCTCTTTTGGTCTATGAATATGTCTCAAATGGAACGCTCTTTGAACACATTCATAGCAAAGGGTCATTGACATGGTTATCCTGGGATGATCGTGTAAGGATTGCCTCAGAATCAGCGAATGCTTTGGCTTACCTTCATTCAGCAGCCTCTTTTCCTGTAATACATAGAGATGTCAAGTCTGCCAATATTCTGCTAGACAAGAATTACATTGCGAAAATATCAGATTTTGGTGCTTCTAGGTTAATTTCCCTCGATCAAACTGAAGTGTTAACGATGGTCTTAGGAACATTGGGATATCTAGACCCGGAGTATTTCCAGACGAGCATATTAACAGAGAAAAGTGATGTCTATAGTTTTGGTGTTGTGTTGGCAGAGCTTATGACAGGTAAAAAACCCACTGACAAGGAAATGAATCTCACAACGTACTTTGTAATGGCCATGAAAGAAAACCGTCTATTTCAAATTCTAGAGCCTCGCATTGTGAGGGAAGGATCGTTGGAGCAATTGCACGCAATAGCTGAGCTTATTACAAGATGTCTACACATAAATGGGGACGATAGGCCGAAAATGAAAGACGTTGCAACGGAACTTGAAGGTTTTAGGAAGATACATAGGCATCCTTGGACTCATCAACCTGATCTTGAAGAATCTGCAGGGCTAATGAGTGAAGCTGAACCTGGAGATCTTTACATGGTTCCAACCATGTCAGATGACCTATATACAGTTGCAACTAGTCCTTATGATAGCAGGGCAGGTAATTTCTCTATACGCAATACAGTTTGAATAGTGATGCACATATGCTACCTCGTCATGTGACTAGCCCTCGGTAATGGAAGTGTATTGGCAGACATTGTAAATATTTGTCGCTTCGATCAGATATTTGGATTTCGTTCATTTGGTGAAATTTAATCAAGTAGGCTTATAAAGAGTGGCTGAAACATTTGAAAGGTTATATATATGTATCTAAACAATATAGTTTTCACAACCAGGCGACTGTTTATCTAACATCGGAACCTTGACTCCAGGATCAGATCCAGCAACCAAAAATATGAATGTGGCAGCATGACATTATTATAGAATGCAAGTTGATGTTGATTTACAACTTCTAACATTAAAACTTACAAAACAGAAGCCAAAGAACTTAAATTTTTTACATGCAAATTAAAATTTGAAGTACTTCATTGATCATAAGAATTAAACACAAGGGAAACTTAACAAATGAGCTTGCAGAGTTGCAAACTAACGTGGAGTCTGAACAGGGTTGATCAGAGGTGTACTGCCATAACTGTTTAGTCCAGAATACTGTCCAGGAGGACTAAGACTCGAATCCATTTTAACCGTATACAGATCCGATGCTTCTTCACTTATCAACCCAACACCTTCGTCTTGAACTTCTTGCCCAGCCCAAGGATGTTTAGAAATCTTCCTTAGACTTTCAAGTTCCATCGCCACTTCTTTCATTGTCGGTCTATCTTCCCCCTGCAACTTCAGGCATCTTTTCACTAGTTCAGCAACGCTTCGGATTTGCTCCAAGCTACCCTCTCTCAGCACTCGAGGATCCACAATTTGGAACAGACGGTTTTCTTTTATTGACATGACAAAAAATGTGGCAAGACTCTTCTCGTTTTCATTTGTCGTGTTGGAAAGTGGTCTTCTTCCTGTCATGAGCTCGGCCAAGACGACTCCAAAGCTATAAACGTCACTCTTTTCTGTCAATTGGCTTGTATGGAAGTACTGAGGATCTAGATAGCCTAAGGTTCCTTGGACTAATGTTTCAACCTGTGTTTGATCAATGGGGACTAATCTCGAGGCTCCAAAATCTGATATCTTTGCAGTGTAGTATTCGTCTAACAGTATATTCGGAGATTTGACATCTCTATGAATAACTGGCATTGCAGCTGCAGAATGGAGATAGGCTAATGCTCCGGCTGCCTCTGTTGCGATCCTCAAACGATTGTCCCAAGAAAACCAAGGCTTCCCCCCATTCGTGTGGATGTGGTGATATAGTGTACCATTTGACACATATTCATACACCAACATAGGAACTTCAGTTTCCAAACAACATCCCAAGAGTTTCACAACATTTCGATGGTTGACTTGGGTCAAAATGATCACTTCGTTGATGAACTGATCAATTTGTCCGATATCCATTACTCTTGACTTTTTTATGGCTATGATTTGCTTGTCATGTAGGATTCCTTTGTAAACTGTACCATAACCACCTCGACCTAGTATGCGATCATCTGCGTAATTGTTGGTGGCACTTTCAAGTTCCTCGGCAGTGAAGATCTTGGTCGATTTCATGTTGGTTTCGTTTGAGGAGAGTTGCTGCTTCAACAACATTCCACCATTCTGCTGGAAAAACTTTTCTCTTAGTTTCATCAGCTTCCGCTTTTTGACACCGAAGTATAGCACTGTCACTGCAACTATCACAGCCAAGAAACCAAAACTTGTACCTGCAAGATTCGCCTTACTCAGTTGAATATATCCGGCAAAACCTTATAAACAATATCAGCTCACTTGTATATCTCGAGCTAGTATGACTCTATAATGCCACATATGTTAAAGCTCCGCAACCTCAAAACAGTCCAGTCCATATCAACGTACAATGACAAGATTTATACTAGTACTTCTCTTATTCATACTGTCCGCGTGATTAACACTATATGATATGTGGAAGTTCATGCAAAAGAATCAGACAAGTACCTAATGAGAACTTGATGACAGGAAACTCAGAATTCTCTGCAGTGCAACCACCTTCTTGCGTACCATCACCAAAGTATCCATTTCTACAAGCACAATGAAAACTACCAGCAGTATTCGTGCAAATACTATGTTCATCACACGGATTGTTTAGGCATTCATTTATATCTGCAAAAAAGAAAAAGTCAGCGTGATGATATGGATTAGTTCTTTACCAGGTAAATGAGCCATAAGCCGATAGCTAGGAGCATAAATTAACAGGTGAACTGTACTCAGCAAATTCAAGTACCTGTACATCCAGGACTAATATATGGATTTCCCTGGTAACCATCAGTGCAATTACATCGGTATCCGCCAAGACCTGATGCAGAATCAACACAAAAGCTATTCCGTTGGCAGGCATAGTTGTTAGAGTTTTGAACCACACTACAATTATCCGTCCCAACTGCCCACTCGAGAATCACAGGCACGTTATCAGTGATCCTGTTCTGAAAATTGATGTCATTCACATCGGAAGCACTGAAAGTGTAGCTATCAGGATCTCCAAGAAAGGCATACCCACAAGGATCGAACGGGAACACTCCTACGTGCCTGTCTAGAGAGAAAAGTGTTGCATTGAAACTCTGTAACCCCCTCGGAATGGCCGTTTGGCAGCATCCAATTCCCGAACATTCACCTTCAACCAAATCTTCAGGGCTGGAACATAGTGCTACACATCCACTAGTAAAGTTACGTCCTTCTGATCCTGCTATGACCGCAAATTCATCACAGCCAACAACTGTATACCTGTTCTGCTCAGAAAAGGCAAAAGGGGTTCCTCCTAGACTAATTGCAGCCTGGTTCTGGCGCGTAATAACTCCTTGTTGGTTGTAGCAGGCGGTACGAACCCAGTTCTTGATGAGTAGTCTGTCATCTCGTATGTCCACGATCTCGAGGTTGGTACCGGAAATGAAGGGTCTTGGTGGACTGGTTGTAGTATTGCAGTTTACATCAAACCAGGAGCTTACGGAACAACCGGAACCTATGCCGATGCCGAAAGGATACGGAACGGTCAGGTTTCCACATCGACTGGGGCAACCAGGCCTGGTGATGGTTGGACCTTGGGCAAAAGCCAAAGGAAGAAGAAGAAGGTATAAGAAGTAATGAAAGAAAGCATACTTGAAAGACATGCTAACAAGTAGTTTTGTCTACTGGGAATAATAGCCTGAGAGTCTTTATAAGTTAAACTTTGATGGTATTGGAGGTGCACTAAGGCCATTTTAATTCCTCCACCATACATCAATAATTTCCAAGAAAAGGTCAAAGTTGAGAGAATATTGTTTACAGCAAGTTGGTCATGTGAGCTAGCAAAAAATCAATACGACTTAATTAAGAAATGTAAGTTTCAAGTAATTAATAGGTTAGCTCAAGGATACATTTGTTTGATCATTAATTATTTTGACCAATAAAAGGAGCAATATCAGGCATGATTTTGGCCTGGCAATATCATTGAAGCTATTTTTCACTTATTATTCTTAGGAAAAATTCATTTTTGGTACCTTAAGTTGTGACAGTTATCATTTTAATACCTTAAGTTGTGACCGTTCAATTCTAGTACCTTAAGTTGTGTATTCGTCCAATTTTGTTACTCCGTTAGTCAAACTTAACGGAACCGTTAACTTTGACCGAATTAGGCTCTGTTTACCACTAGCTTTCCAGCTCCATGAGCTTTTTTTGACCATTGACTAATAAACGTTACATGAACGCTGTGCCTTCTTTAACCAAATTTGGAAAAAGCTAGTCAATGTAGCTTTTTTTTAAAGAAGGAGCTTCTTATCTTTTTCATTTTTTCATTCCAAAAATATCCCTAACCTATATTAACCTAAATTAGAATAAAGAAAATAAGAAACCATTGATGTCAGTAGGGGTGTGCAAACAATCCGCCCGACCGACCCGTTCGCACAAACCGCCCGCATCTCACCCGCACCCGCCGATTAATTTTTTTTTTAAAATTATGCGGGTTAAATTTTTTATAACCCGCCAAATGGTGGGTGGGTGGTGGGTTGGTTGGGTGCAAACCGCAACCCACCCGCCATATTATTTACATAACAAAAAATGTATATATATTAAATAAATTAATTGTCATTTAAATGGATATATAGAAATATATAATAGATTAATAAAAGTAAAGCTAGGGTTATTTCATGTATAAACTAAGAAACTACATAAGTGAAAATGGTACTTCATCATTTTACTTGATTTTAAAATATTTTGTTAATTTCATGGATATGTTGATGTAGTAATCTACCCGCCAATCCACCCGCCATTGTTATCACCCGAACCGCCGCGGGTTGAAAAATTATTCTACCCGCCGTGGGTTGGACAAATAATCACCCGCCATAGGTGGGTTGGTTTGAATTTTTGTAAATACCCGCCCGCGCTCACCCCTAGCTGTCAGAAGAAGCCATATTATGCTCAACGATTATTTCTTTCAACTTCTGATAATTTTGATGATGTTATTAAAGTGGCGATGTAAAGTACATTAAATATATATTATAATTATTGGACAAAATATGATATATTATTATTTAAAAAATTATAGAATAATAATACGATAAGAAAGGTTAAAGACAAGAAAAATAAGAGTAATGCCCTTTATGTCATTTCACAAAATACCAGCTAACTTTTCAGCTAATTTGCTAAACACCTACATTTAAAACCAATATTTTTAAATTGACCGACTACCATCTAACCCTAGCTTTCCAAATTACCTAACAAATTATCAGCTAGCTTTCCAGCTAGTTTTGCTAAACAGAGCCTTAGTAAGAATTAGCGTGAATTACTCGATTTTTCGTTAAGTTGGCACGTGAATTAAACACGCTCTTAATAAAATATTAATAAGTTTTAATTAAAAATTTAATTCATGATCAATGGAAAATTGGATAATATTAATAAAAAAATTATTATTAATATTAATAAAATTACTCCGCGATCGATAAAATAAGACCCTAGTACAAAATTAAAAAAAAATTAACTCTGTAACTTAATTAATGGAAATAGCCTGAAGTCGTCTTTGACTTACTATTAAATCTTTTCAACGACTGGAAGTAAACTATAGGCTAACATGGTTAAAGGACAATGCTTGATTTGGTATATTCTCTAATGATTGTGACGCTAGGGTATGAATTTCCTAAAGTCTACTAATACATGCAAAAAAAAAATAGTAGTCCCAGAGCAACTATTTTAGTTTTCCATTCTAAAATTGCTGCACCTAAGGTTGACATGCATTTTTGGCCATGTTAGGAGATAATTACGGGATTTTTGTTTGTTAGGGTGAGGAGTTAGGATTTGAAGTTTGAAGGGGCAAAATTATATATTTGGGAATATTTTCGAGGTTAAGGGGGCGAGATAAAAAAAATCGAAAATATTACATTTACCTTTTTTTATACTTAAGGGGCGTTCGCCCCACTATGACCCCCTTCCGCCCCTTTTTGTTTGTATGGTAAATTGGTAATGCAAACTAAACTAAAAGTTCATATTAAGTTGGGTCATCATCCCCTTAAAAGACCTTATTAAGGGGAGAGGGTTATCCAACTTATATGTTGTTTGCATGATCTACTCACAAGTGATGTGAGATATTCTAACACACCCCCTCCTAGGTAGGCCGCGGTTAGTCGGCTCTGATACCATATTAAGTTGGGTATCAAGTTGGGCCATCATCCCCTTAAAAGTCCTTACTAAGGGAGAATGTTATCTACCTTATATGTTGTTTGCATGAGTAGGGTAGGTCGCGGTTAGTCGGCTCTACACGTGGAATCATAATAGCCTCTTTGGGCAAGCCGGAATTATCATCGGTTGGGCACCCATCATCAACTGGGGCCTGCTCTGATATCATATTAAGTTGGGCCATCAACCCCTTAAAAGTCCTTATTAAGGGAAGAGGGTTATCCAACTTATATGTTGTTTGCATGATCTACTCACAAGTGATGTGTGATATTCTAACAGTTCAAGTGCACTAATTAAGTCCTTCCTGGTAGAGAAGTCGAAGTATTTTACGTGAAATACTAAATTTTTCTCAATGATAGTAAAATTCAACATCACATTATAAAAAAATGGGTTAGTGTGTCAAACAATTCGAAATGAGAAATATGGTCGCTCCTCATATTCTTGAAAATAATGAATTTTACAGGAATTTTCCATCTTGAAATTAAATCAGGAGTACTCAAGGTTTTGGGCACTCTTTTAGGATCAAATTTGGTTTTGTCATATCATTAGAGAAACATTGAATTGGAGTTTCTCATCTCAATATGCATGAATGGCAAAATGAGTGGCTGAGATTAAATCTGGGCAGATAAACAGTGAAGGTTAAACCTGACGGTTAGGCGGGAAAAACAGTTACTCGGCAAATGTCTCAGTTTTCTCAGTTATTTCAGTAAAAAGCTCTTCGCTCTACTTGGAATTCATCATGGAGAAGTTCCCTTAGGCAATTTATGTTTCTATTAGAAAAATCAATAGAATAGTCGAAAACTGTATTATTTCTTCAATTTCCTTCCGATTTTTCTTGTAAACTATACCTCGTTGAGATCAATGATGTGATGTTAGGCCTTTGCGGATGTAGGTTTTGGTATTAATCGAACCGGACCACGTTAATTATGCTCTGTGTTTGTTCCGGTGATCTGTTTGTGTTCTCAATTTGTTCTTGTTGCGATTGCTCGTAATTCATTGAAAACTTGTTTCATAGATTGAGAGGGAGTCGATTTTGAATCTAGCTACTGTAAACCTCTATATCAAAACAACATTATGCTAACTGGTTCATTTCTTCAAGTACAAATGGATCCTTTTCTAATCTTGGCCGTAATCTCAAGTCATAGTTGACTGATTACTACTATATCATATTTCCAGAAGTAAATTCTCTCTATCTCTAGTGATCATGACAGAAATGCTAAAGAGTGATAGGCCATTATTTCATTCCATGGAATATTTTTCGGCGTTCTTGACAATTTCTACAGTCGCGTAGTGTGCTGATCAATGTGTTCTAATATTTCAATAATCCACTCTGATAAGATTGTTGAGCTGGATGTCCTTACTTTAGCCTCAGAAAACAAAGAATGACAAGTTCTGGAAATTAAAAGCAGCCCGGAATTCTTCTTGGTTTGACAATCGTAAACATTATTCATGGCTCTGATCCAGTAATGAAATATCCACTTGGTCATGGAAAAGGATAGTCTCACAAGATGTAATCAGATCAGTAATCAAACCAAGTCAATGTAACAAGATAGTTGCATCACATAGTAGTAAATACTAATCAATTAACACTTGCTGCTTTATGCTGTTTTAGTATATTTTTCATGTCCGAGTTCCACTACAAAGCGAACCGGTTCAGCAATTGCTATCAACAATTACAGTGTACAGCCATGGCAATCAACAAGCCTCTTGTGCACATCCTTTTGACAATTATTACTCTCTACGGATTGATCAGTGCCTCCACTATCACAGTTGCTGACACCACCAACATTTTCACTGGTGCCTCCATCACAAAGCCAGGCTGCCAACGCCAATGCGCCAACATAACTGTCCCCTATCCCTTTAGCATTGGCGTAGGCAGTGGGTGTGGAATCAGTGAAAGGTTTGAGTTCACCTGCAACACCACATTTGATCCGCCACATTTCATGAGCGGTGGCATTCGTATCCGTGGGTTCTCGGACAACCACATGCGAATCTTCAACAATGTGGCAAAAACGTGCTATGACAGACTAGGCTCAATGTCGACGGAAACCACCACTGAGACGTCGATCAGTGGACCTTACAGGTTTGTTCTATTTCTGTTTTTGTTCTTACATTGTTTGAAAAAATAGCTAAATTACAATAAGTCTCTTGAAAGACTGCTATCTAAACATGGGATGGAATTGGTCTTCTAACAATCAACCACCATACAGGTATTCCGGTGTCAACAGATTCATGACAGTAGGATGTGATGACATGTCCGTAATTGTTGGCTTTCGAGGCAGGAACTTCAGTGGAGGCTGCATTACACTCTGCCGAAAGGCAGAAAACGTGATAGGCGGCTCCTGCTCAGGAATAGGCTGTTGCCAGACGTCCGTACCTGAAGGGTTCCAGTTATTTTTTACATCACTCTTCAGCTTTATGAACCATACTAGAGTATCATCTTTCAACCTGTGCAGCCATGCTTTCCTCGGAGATCCCAGTGAATTTCATTTCCGTGGTGCTCCAGATTTGTCAAATCCAAATTTTGCTGACAGGATTACCAATGATGTTTCTATTGTGGTTGATTGGGCTATTGGGAATGTGACTTGTACAGATGCGCAAAATTTGAAAGATTACGCATGCAGGGTTAATAGTCAATGTGTTGATTCCAGTACTAGGCATGGTGGGTACCGTTGCACCTGTATGGAAGGCTATGAAGGCAATCCATACCTTGATTTAGGCTGCACAGGTATTTTTTTATCCTCCTAGTACAAGTTCTCCTTAGCGAACTGAATCACAAATATAAAGTGGCCCGAAACTATTAGTATAAACGGGATTTCGCCCCTGTATAGAATTTCTGACTTTTAGTTAGATCAGATGAAATTCTTTTGCAGCCTATGCTCATCAGTAATATTGTCAGGCCAGTTGACCATTTGACATCAAGCCAATTTTTTTCAGATATTGATGAGTGTGCAGACCCTGAGACAAATGATTGTGCAAGTATATGCGTAAATACTCCAGGAAGTTTCAATTGTTCTTGTCCTGATGGATACTCCGGAGATGGAAGAAAGGGCTTTGCATTGCATATAACTCACAGTTCCCAGTAGTGAAGGTGTCTTTAGGTAACAATTTTAAACTACAATAATGGAGTTTTCACTTTGAAAGACCTTTTTCTTCTTTTATAAGTATTTCAAATTCACTCTTGTGCAGGTATTGGATTTGGTTTCTTGGCCCTAGTTGTTGCTGTAACATGGCTATATTTTAGCCTCAAGAAAAGAAAAATCATTGAACTGAGGGAGAGATTCTTCCAGCAAAATGGGGGTCTGTTACTGAAGCAACAAATATCTTCAATTGAAAGTTCCATTGAATCAACCAAAATATTTTCAGCTGAAGAGTTAGAAAAAGCCACTGATAATTACGCAGAAGACAGAATACTGGGAACAGGTGGATATGGAACAGTTTATAAGGGAATTCTACTTGACAAGCGCATAGTGGCAATCAAAAAGTCGAAGCTGATGGAGGAAACTCAAGTGGAACAGTTCATCAATGAAGTAGTCATTCTCACTCAGGTTAACCACCGGAATGTAGTGAGGCTGGGATGTTGTCGGGAATCTGAAGTGCCTCTATTGGTCTATGAGTATGTCTCAAATGGAACACTCTTTGAACATATTCACAGCGAAGGGGCAATGACTTGGTTATCGATGGATAATCGTTTAAGAATTGCCTCAGAATCAGCAGGTGCCCTGTCTTACCTTCATTCAGCCGCCTCTTTTCCTGTAATCCATAGAAATGTGAAATCTGCCAATATTTTACTAGACGAGAATTACATTGCAAAAATATCAGATTTTGGTGCGTCAAGGCAAATCGCTCTTGACCAAAACCTAAGTGACAACAATGGTCCAAGGAACTTTAGGATATCTAGACCCTGAATACTTCTACACGAGCCAATTAACAGAAAAAAGTGATGTCTACAGCTTTGGCGTCGTCTTGGCAGAACTATTGACAGGTAAAAGACCAATTGACATACAAATAAGTCAAGAGGAAAGAAACCTGACAACATACTTCATAATGGCAATGAAAGAAAACCGGCTGTTTCAAATCTTAGATCCTCGAGTTGTAAGGGAAGGCTCGGGACAACAACTCCATGCACTAGCTGAACTTATCAAAAGATGTATGCACTTGAATGGGGAAGACAGACCAACAATGAAGGAAGTTGCGATAGAGCTGGAAGGTTATAGGAAGCTTGTTATGCATCCCTGGGCACCTGCTGCCGATCCAGAAGAATATGCGGGCTTAATGAATGAAATTGAACTAGCAGATCTTTACACGGCTCCAGTCACGCCTGCTGATCTTTACACTGTCCCAGTAGTCCTTATGACAGCACTGGTGATTTTTCTGCTCAATACAGTTTGAATAGTGACTCTAGTATGCTATATCCTCGTGCGAATAGCCCTCGCTGATGGAATTGTGTATGTCATATGGAGTATATTATGGTCGTTACAATCCAATGTCATTTTGGGTTGTTTCCTACTCTGTGATTCTGTTGAATAAGATCAGTTCATGTAATTTTTCTTGTTTTTTCTTGAGCAATACAAAAGCTCTCCAGTCATGAGTCATCGGTAACTAAATAGTCCCAGCAATCTATCTTTCAGTTGAGATCCACAAAAGGCATAGACATACCTAAAATGTATGATCAAAGTGATTAAACTGCAGTACTAGACTAATAGTGTAACTTAACTCGACCAACAATGTGCGTATAAAATATAAATTCAATCGTTATTCCCTGATTTGTTCCGGTACAAAACTGGGTAGATGATCCATCCTGGTAAACTGCACAAGAATTACCAAGAAAAAGGAAAGAAAATATCCTATTACAAAAAAATAGTGGCATTAACGTGTAGTCTTCATTGACTTGTTATAAAACACAGTTATCTGCTGAAAGTAAACTCTGTATTCTCTAGAATGGATAATTGATTTGCAGCAGTTGATTTGGTAGGATATATTCTCTAATGATTGTGACCCTTGTATTATTGGCTAAAGCTGTATAATTATATGATCAATTTCAGAAGTCTAATTCTACAGTTCTGTTACATGCCAGAAAGTATGAAAATGCAGTTCCAGTTCAAAAGTTGTTGCAACAATTGTTGACTCAACATTTTCATGCATGTTAGCTGGAATTTTCCGTCTCTCAGATTATAATTATTGTGAATCTGTGATAAGACTTAAGAGTGTTCTCAACAGATTTGTTTACCTACTAAATATCGAAATGGTAGTACACTATTCAGCTAGATTAGTCGCAATGTTGAACCATTCATGTATGGATCTAATAATATGATTTTTTTTTCTTACGGTACTATTGGAATTTAAGGAAGAGACAAATTCGATCTTCATATTCATGCATAAACTGATTGGTTAATTTCCCAAGTCAACGTTGACCTATGTATGTACTTCAATTGTAAGCTATGATAACATAGTTTCCAATTATTCCAGGCCAAATTCTAACTGGCGACTATTTATGTCCATGGAATCTAATTCTATATCAGCGACTTTGACCAGTTCTAAAGCCGCACGGTGTGCTCAATCATATTATGTCTTCCACCAATACACACAGTACCATATCGAATATCAATAATCCACGCCGACTCAGTGATTGTTGACTTGACTATTTATTTTCCGAACAAAACAGAGTTGGTAAGAAAATAATTAATAAAATGATTTTGCTGAGGAACATCCGATTGGTTTTGCCACGCAAGCGCGACACATAAATTATCCCGGCCATAGAATTATTAATTCAAAGAGTTCGGGTAAAAAGACTCATTAAGTGCAAAACTTCTAAAGTAGTAGAACTTTAATTTAGATAATGTGTTTCATTTTCATCCGTCAAATTATCCAAAACAAAAATGATGTGTTTGGCTTTCTGAATCTTAACTAGTAATAAGACTTAGTAGTAATCTCTCCTACCATATTACGCTTTACATTTTATTTTTGGATAATTTTAAAGATCAATTTGACCACAAATTACTTTTAGGCTTCATTTTCTTTTTGATTTTTCAATGTTATCCGATACATGCAACTAATCCAGCCGAGCACGGTCGGGTCGTTTATAAGGGGCGGCTCTTCCAGCGGTGTTTTTTACATGCACAACTGTACGTGTGACTACTAGGGGTGTTTTGATAACATTCACAGTTTGTACTAGTGTTTTAAGAACACTGTGGATTCAATGTTCTCGTCACACTAGTTGATAAGTCACACTTATATATATATATATTTAGTATAGTTTTTACCTTTATTCTAACTCTAATATTGTTCCACAGTTTTAGTTGTATTATATGTGCAGTGTGCAGATATTTTAGGATAAAAGATTTCATGGAATCTAGGATACTTGAGCAAATCGAAGATGAGTAGAACAAGGAGTGTGTATTCGTGTGTGCCAAGGAATGAAGGAGAAGCCGACTAGGATTCTACTTACAAGGTTATAACAAGAATCAATGTAGGACTCTACTACATATCAGGAGCGGCTATCAAGCCTATATATACATGAGTCAACATTGAAGATAATTACGCGAAGCAAGCATATTATTCTCCCAAGAATGTTTATATAGATTCGTGTTTTGTCTAAGTTTTTCTGAGTTGTATCTATCTAGTATTCTCTATAGGTTAGAGATTGGTAGTTAGATTGGTAGAGGTAGCTCTTTACGTCTACTCAGTTGATTTGCATCTAGAGATATTCGTAAGAATAAATCTAGACTAGTTTTGTATTCATTATCATCATTGATTAGTGGATACTTTCGCCTTGAGGCTCGATGAGATTATAGTAATATAACTGCTAGAAACTTATATCTTGTCTTGTTTATTTCCGCTGTTTATTTAGTGTCAAGTATAAGTTTGTGTTTGGTTATCGAAGAGCAGTGTCTTCAGAACATCGGTTCAAGCTACAGCAGAACAGGTGTTCTATAAACACTGGACTTCCTGGTAGCATTAGTTTAGTGTCAAATCCGGGTCCTTAAACTATTTCAACAACCACAAGGCTCGAACATGAAACCGTGCTTAAGTGAACTCAAGTCCCTTACCACTTGAGCCAACAACTGTTGGTTATGCTTCATTTTTTGTTTACACTTCATTTGGTTTGAGGGAAAATAAAAATATGGAAAATTATTGTTTTTCACCATGTGGTATTTGTCAGAAATTCTGGAAAATTTATAAAAATCTTTAACAAATATATCTATCTACATTAAAATGAGAAAATTGTTTTTCCTTCCCATTTTTCAAGAAAATCTTATTTTCCCTGTTATTTTTCCTTCACATTTTTTCAAGAAATCTTTTTTTTCCTTTTTCCTTATTTTCCCTCAAACCAAATGAACACTCAACGAAATATGGGGGGAATGAAAAATAAATAGGGAAAAATATTATTTTCCACCATTTGGTACTCGTAAGGAAATTCTGAAATTTTTTATAATATATATATCTCCACAAAATAAGAAAATTTGTTCAAGTAAGTCTCCGGTGGAAATAGTGGCATTAACGTGTAGTCTTCATTGACTTGTTATAAAACACAGTTATCTGCTGAAAGTAAACTCTGTATTCTCTAGAATGGATAATTGATTTGCAGCAGTTGATTTGGTAGGATATATTCTCTAATGATTGTGACCCTTGTATTATTGGCTAAAGCTGTATAATTATATGATCAATTTCAGAAGTCTAATTCTACAGTTCTGTTACATGCCAGAAAGTATGAAAATGCAGTTCCAGTTCAAAAGTTGTTGCAACAATTGTTGACTCAACATTTTCATGCATGTTAGCTGGAATTTTCCGTCTCTCAGATTATAATTATTGTGAATCTGTGATAAGACTTAAGAGTGTTCTCAACAGATTTGTTTACCTACTAAATATCGAAATGGTAGTACACTATTCAGCTAGATTAGTCGCAATGTTGAACCATTCATGTATGGATCTAATAATATGATTTTTTTTTCTTACGGTACTATTGGAATTTAAGGAAGAGACAAATTCGATCTTCATATTCATGCATAAACTGATTGGTTAATTTCCCAAGTCAACGTTGACCTATGTATGTACTTCAATTGTAAGCTATGATAACATAGTTTCCAATTATTCCAGGCCAAATTCTAACTGGCGACTATTTATGTCCATGGAATCTAATTCTATATCAGCGACTTTGACCAGTTCTAAAGCCGCACGGTGTGCTCAATCATATTATGTCTTCCACCAATACACACAGTACCATATCGAATATCAATAATCCACGCCGACTCAGTGATTGTTGACTTGACTATTTATTTTCCGAACAAAACAGAGTTGGTAAGAAAATAATTAATAAAATGATTTTGCTGAGGAACATCCGATTGGTTTTGCCACGCAAGCGCGACACATAAATTATCCCGGCCATAGAATTATTAATTCAAAGAGTTCGGGTAAAAAGACTCATTAAGTGCAAAACTTCTAAAGTAGTAGAACTTTAATTTAGATAATGTGTTTCATTTTCATCCGTCAAATTATCCAAAACAAAAATGATGTGTTTGGCTTTCTGAATCTTAACTAGTAATAAGACTTAGTAGTAATCTCTCCTACCATATCACGCTTTACATTTTATTTTTGGATAATTTTAAAGATCAATTTGACCACAAATTACTTTTAGGCTTCATTTTCTTTTTGATTTTTCAATGTTATCCGATACATTTAATTAATCCAAAAGACGGTCGATTGCTTTATAAGTGACTCTTTCCAATGTGTTTTTTACATGCACAACTGTACGTGTGACTACTAGGGGTGTTTTGATAACATTCACAGTTTGTACTAGTGTTTTAAGAACACTGTGGATTCAATGTTCTCGTCACACTAGTTGATAAGTCACACTTATATATATATATATTTAGTATAGTTTTTACCTTTATTCTAACTCTAATATTGTTCCACAGTTTTAGTTGTATTATATGTGCAGTGTGCAGATATTTTAGGATAAAAGATTTCATGGAATCTAGGATACTTGAGCAAATCGAAGATGAGTAGAACAAGGAGTGTGTATTCGTGTGTGCGAGGAATGAAGGAGAAGCCGACTAGGATTCTACTTACAAGGTTATAACAAGAATCAATGTAGGACTCTACTACATATCAGGAGCGGCTATCAAGCCTATATATACATGAGTCAACATTGAAGATAATTACGCGAAGCAAGCATATTATTCTCCCAAGAATGTTTATATAGATTCGTGTTTTGTCTAAGTTTTTCTGAGTTGTATCTATCTAGTATTCTCTATAGGTTAGAGATTGGTAGTTAGATTGGTAGAGGAAATTTCTTACGTCTACTCAGTTGATTTGCATCTAGAGATATTCGTAAGAATAAATCTAGACTAGTTTTGTATTCATTATCATCATTGATTAGTGGATACTTTCGCCTTGAGGCTCAGTAGATTATAGTAATATAATCTGCTAGAAACTTATATCTTGTCTTGTTTATTTCCGCTGTTTATTTAGTGTCAAGTATAAGTTTGTGTTTGGTTATCGAAGAGCAGTGTCTTCAGAACATCGGTTCAAGCTACAGCAGAACAGGTGTTCTATAAACACTGGACTTCCTGGTAGCATTAGTTTAGTGTCAAATCCGGGTCCTTAAACTATTTCAACAACCACAAGGCTCGAACATGAAACCGTGCTTAAGTGAACTCAAGCCTTTACTACTCGAAACCAACAAGCTGTTATGCTTCATTTTTTGTTTACACTTCATTTGGTTTGAGGGAAAATAAAAATATGGAAAATTATTGTTTTTCACCATGTGGTATTTGTCAGAAATTCTGGAAAATTTATAAAAATCTTTAACAAATATATCTATCTACATTAAAATGAGAAAATTGTTTTTCCTTCCCATTTTTCAAGAAAATCTTATTTTCCCTGTTATTTTTCCTTCACATTTTTTCAAGAAATCTTTTTTTTCCTTTTTCCTTATTTTCCCTCAAACCAAATGAACACTCAACGAAATATGGGGGGAATGAAAAATAAATAGGGAAAAATATTATTTTCCACCATTTCGTAAGGAAATTAAATTTTTATAATATATATCTCCACAAAATAAGAAAATTTGTTCAAGTAAGTCTCCGGTGGAAATAGTGGCATTAACGTGTAGTCTTCATTGACTTGTTATAAAACACAGTTATCTGCTGAAAGTAAACTCTGTATTCTCTAGAATGGATAATTGATTTGCAGCAGTTGATTTGGTAGGATATATTCTCTAATGATTGTGACCCTTGTATTATTGGCTAAAGCTGTATAATTATATGATCAATTTCAGAAGTCTAATTCTACAGCTGTTACATGCCGAAAGTATGAAAATGCGTTCAGTTCAAAAGTTGTTGCAACAATTGTTGACTCAACATTTTCATGCATGTTAGCTGGAATTTTCCGTCTCAGATTATAATTATTGTGAATCGTGATAAGACTTAAGAGTGTTCTCAATGATTTGTTTACCTACTAAATATCGAAATGGTAGTACACTATTCAGCTAGATTAGTCGCAATGTTGAACCATTCATGTATGGATCTAATAATATGATTTTTTTTTCTTACGGTACTATTGGAATTTAAGGAAGAGACAAATTCGATCTTCATATTCATGCATAAACTGATTGGTTAATTTCCCAAGTCAACGTTGACCTATGTATGTACTTCAATTGTAAGCTATGATAACATAGTTTCCAATTATTCCAGGCCAAATTCTAACTGGCGACTATTTATGTCCATGGAATCTAATTCTATATCAGCGACTTTGACCAGTTCTAAAGCCGCACGGTGTGCTCAATCATATTATGTCTTCCACCAATACACACAGTACCATATCGAATATCAATAATCCACGCCGACTCAGTGATTGTTGACTTGACTATTTATTTTCCGAACAAAACAGAGTTGGTAAGAAAATAATTAATAAAATGATTTTGCTGAGGAACATCCGATTGGTTTTGCCACGCAAGCGCGACACATAAATTATCCCGGCCATAGAATTATTAATTCAAAGAGTTCGGGTAAAAAGACTCATTAAGTGCAAAACTTCTAAAGTAGTAGAACTTTAATTTAGATAATGTGTTTCATTTTCATCCGTCAAATTATCCAAAACAAAAATGATGTGTTTGGCTTTCTGAATCTTAACTAGTAATAAGACTTAGTAGTAATCTCTCCTACCATATTACGCTTTACATTTTATTTTTGGATAATTTTAAAGATCAATTTGACCACAAATTACTTTTAGGCTTCATTTTCTTTTTGATTTTTCAATGTTATCCGATACATGCAACTAATCCAAATGAATTAGATTTATAAAGTGCTCTTCCAATGTGTTTTTATACATAAATCAGATGCGTGTGACTACTAGGGGTGTTTTGATAACATTCACAGTTTGTACTAGTGTTTTAAGAACACTGTGGATTCAATGTTCGTCACACTAGTTGATAAGTCACACTTATATATATATATTTAGTATAGTTTTTACCTTTATTCTAACTCTAATATTGTTCCACAGTTTTAGTTGTATTATATGTGCAGTGTGCAGATATTTTAGGATAAAAGATTTCATGGAATCTAGGATACTTGAGCAAATCGAAGATGAGTAGAACAAGGAGTGTGTATTCGTGTGTGCCAAGGAATGAAGGAGAAGCCGACTAGGATTCTACTTACAAGGTTATAACAAGAATCAATGTAGGACTCTACTACATATCAGGAGCGGCTATCAAGCCTATATATACATGAGTCAACATTGAAGATAATTACGCGAAGCAAGCATATTATTCTCCCAAGAATGTTTATATAGATTCGTGTTTTGTCTAAGTTTTTCTGAGTTGTATCTATCTAGTATTCTCTATAGGTTAGAGATTGGTAGTTAGATTGGTAGAGGTAGCTCTTTACGTCTACTCAGTTGATTTGCATCTAGAGATATTCGTAAGAATAAATCTAGACTAGTTTTGTATTCATTATCATCATTGATTAGTGGATACTTTCGCCTTGAGGCTCAGTAGATTATAGTAATATAATCTGCTAGAAACTTATATCTTGTCTTGTTTATTTCCGCTGTTTATTTAGTGTCAAGTATAAGTTTGTGTTTGGTTATCGAAGAGCAGTGTCTTCAGAACATCGGTTCAAGCTACAGCAGAACAGGTGTTCTATAAACACTGGACTTCCTGGTAGCATTAGTTTAGTGTCAAATCCGGGTCCTTAAACTATTTCAACAACCACAAGGCTCGAACATGAAACCGTGCTTAAGTGAACTCAAGTCCCTTACCACTTGAGCCAACAACTGTTGGTTATGCTTCATTTTTTGTTTACACTTCATTTGGTTTGAGGGAAAATAAAAATATGGAAAATTATTGTTTTTCACCATGTGGTATTTGTCAGAAATTCTGGAAAATTTATAAAAATCTTTAACAAATATATCTATCTACATTAAAATGAGAAAATTGTTTTTCCTTCCCATTTTTCAAGAAAATCTTATTTTCCCTGTTATTTTTCCTTCACATTTTTTCAAGAAATCTTTTTTTTCCTTTTTCCTTATTTTCCCTCAAACCAAATGAACACTCAACGAAATATGGGGGGAATGAAAAATAAATAGGGAAAAATATTATTTTCCACCATTTGGTACTCGTAAGGAAATTCTGAAATTTTTTATAATATATATATCTCCACAAAATAAGAAAATTTGTTCAAGTAAGTCTCCGGTGGAAATAGTGGCATTAACGTGTAGTCTTCATTGACTTGTTATAAAACACAGTTATCTGCTGAAAGTAAACTCTGTATTCTCTAGAATGGATAATTGATTTGCAGCAGTTGATTTGGTAGGATATATTCTCTAATGATTGTGACCCTTGTATTATTGGCTAAAGCTGTATAATTATATGATCAATTTCAGAAGTCTAATTCTACAGTTCATTACATGCCGAAAGTATGAAAATGCAGTTCCAGTTCAAAAGTTGTTGCAACAATTGTTGACTCAACATTTTCATGCATGTTAGCTGGAATTTTCCGTCTCTCAGATTATAATTATTGTGAATCTGTGATAAGACTTAAGAGTGTTCTCAACAGATTTGTTTACCTACTAAATATCGAAATGGTAGTACACTATTCAGCTAGATTAGTCGCAATGTTGAACCATTCATGTATGGATCTAATAATATGATTTTTTTTTCTTACGGTACTATTGGAATTTAAGGAAGAGACAAATTCGATCTTCATATTCATGCATAAACTGATTGGTTAATTTCCCAAGTCAACGTTGACCTATGTATGTACTTCAATTGTAAGCTATGATAACATAGTTTCCAATTATTCCAGGCCAAATTCTAACTGGCGACTATTTATGTCCATGGAATCTAATTCTATATCAGCGACTTTGACCAGTTCTAAAGCCGCACGGTGTGCTCAATCATATTATGTCTTCCACCAATACACACAGTACCATATCGAATATCAATAATCCACGCCGACTCAGTGATTGTTGACTTGACTATTTATTTTCCGAACAAAACAGAGTTGGTAAGAAAATAATTAATAAAATGATTTTGCTGAGGAACATCCGATTGGTTTTGCCACGCAAGCGCGACACATAAATTATCCCGGCCATAGAATTATTAATTCAAAGAGTTCGGGTAAAAAGACTCATTAAGTGCAAAACTTCTAAAGTAGTAGAACTTTAATTTAGATAATGTGTTTCATTTTCATCCGTCAAATTATCCAAAACAAAAATGATGTGTTTGGCTTTCTGAATCTTAACTAGTAATAAGACTTAGTAGTAATCTCTCCTACCATATCACGCTTTACATTTTATTTTTGGATAATTTTAAAGATCAATTTGACCACAAATTACTTTTAGGCTTCATTTTCTTTTTGATTTTTCAATGTTATCCGATACACGAATTAATCCAAATGAAGAATTAGTTTATAAGTGGCTCTTCCAAATGTGTTTTTACATGCACAACTGTACGTGTGACTACTAGGGGTGTTTTGATAACATTCACAGTTTGTACTAGTGTTTTAAGAACACTGTGGATTCAATGTTCTCGTCACACTAGTTGATAAGTCACACTTATATATATATATATATATATATATATATATATATATATATATATTTAGTATAGTTTTTACCTTTATTCTAACTCTAATATTGTTCCACAGTTTTAGTTGTATTATATGTGCAGTGTGCAGATATTTTAGGATAAAAGATTTCATGGAATCTAGGATACTTGAGCAAATCGAAGATGAGTAGAACAAGGAGTGTGTATTCGTGTGTGCCAAGAAATGAAGGAGAAGCCGACTAGGATTCTACTTACAAGGTTATAACAAGAATCAATGTAGGACTCTACTACATATCAGGAGCGGCTATCAAGCCTATATATACATGAGTCAACATTGAAGATAATTACGCGAAGCAAGCATATTATTCTCCCAAGAATGTTTATATAGATTCGTGTTTTGTCTAAGTTTTTCTGAGTTGTATCTATCTAGTATTCTCTATAGGTTAGAGATTGGTAGTTAGATTGGTAGAGGTAGCTCTTTACGCTCACTTGATTTGCATCTAGAGATATTCGTAAGAATAAATCTAGACTAGTTTTGTATTCATTATCATCATTGATTAGTGGATACTTTCGCCTTGAGGCTCAGTAGATTATAGTAATATAATCTGCTAGAAACTTATATCTTGTCTTGTTTATTTCCGCTGTTTATTTAGTGTCAAGTATAAGTTTGTGTTTGGTTATCGAAGAGCAGTGTCTTCAGAACATCGGTTCAAGCTACAGCAGAACAGGTGTTCTATAAACACTGGACTTCCTGGTAGCATTAGTTTAGTGTCAAATCCGGGTCCTTAAACTATTTCAACAACCACAAGGCTCGAACATGAAACCGTGCTTAAGTGAACTCAAGTCCCTTACCACTTGAGCCAACAACTGTTGGTTATGCTTCATTTTTTGTTTACACTTCATTTGGTTTGAGGGAAAATAAAAATATGGAAAATTATTGTTTTTCACCATGTGGTATTTGTCAGAAATTCTGGAAAATTTATAAAAATCTTTAACAAATATATCTATCTACATTAAAATGAGAAAATTGTTTTTCCTTCCCATTTTTCAAGAAAATCTTATTTTCCCTGTTATTTTTCCTTCACATTTTTTCAAGAAATCTTTTTTTTCCTTTTTCCTTATTTTCCCTCAAACCAAATGAACACTCAACGAAATATGGGGGGAATGAAAAATAAATAGGGAAAAATATTATTTTCCACCATTTGGTACTCGTAAGGAAATTCTGAAATTTTTTATAATATATATATCTCCACAAAATAAGAAAATTTGTTCAAGTAAGTCTCCGGTGGACAAACATTGAAGAGGGACCTGAGACATTGACAAACATTAAACATCAGTGTTATAATAGACACAAAAAGAGGATATATAATTTTTAATCATAAATTAAATAGATATCGTTTAAAATATTACTTATAAAATATTACTTATACGTAATAACATCAGTTCGTCTGTCAACTCTCTCTCTCTCTCTCTCTCTCTCTCTCTCTCTCTCATACAAGTCTATTCTAAGACTTTGTGAATTTACAAAGTCTCATAAGAGACGGTCTCTGGATAAATCATCTAGAAACGACCTATGTTATCAATAAAACCATCAATTATATTAATCAAAACATTTATGTTATTAACAAAATAAGTCTTGTTGTAATATAAAAAAAACATCAATGGTGAGAACGTTTTGATTAATAACATTGATAATTTTCTTGATAATATAGGTCCGTCTCTCAGGAGACTTACTCTTGTGAATTTGTTTTTCCCTAAAATATTTTCATGAAAAATCTTATTTTATGCTATACTTTTTTCCTCCTATTTTCGCTCAAATCAAATTAATACTTATATTATACTGAAAAAATATTTTTACAAGTATGAACCTTCGTAGTATAACTTACTAGCTAGTAATTATTTTTTCCGATGTAATTTGAAAGTAATTATGTTTGTGGTTAAAGTTAAATTAAAAAATTATTAAAAATTCAAAATATGATATTTAATCTGAAAGGAAGAATTACAAACTTCACAAACTTAAGTCTCAAAGTCGACAATATCATGTGTGGATGAGATCGATGCAATTGCGTTTTCAAGTCCACAAAAACCACGTATACATTCTGCATGTGTCAACCTCATCAAAATTTCAACATTGACAAAATGAAAATTGATCTCAAGTTCTAACACTTGCAGGTTGCAGCTAGCTTCTAAAATTAATACTTTGAAGCATTGAAATTGCACTACAAATAAATGGTTCCTAATTCATCATGCCATAAACAAATACATCGTCCATGGCAATCAACAAGCCAATTCTGCACGTCCTCTGGACTATTGCCACCCTCGTCGGAACCACGTTCGCCGCCACAAACACCACAACAGACACCACCAACATTTCAAATTCCACCACCATATCCAAACCCGGCTGCCCGAGCCAATGCGGCAATGTAAGGGTCCCCTACCCGTTCGGCATTGGCCCAGGAAGCGGGTGTGGAATTGGCCAATGGTTCGAGTTCACCTGCAACACAACGTTCGACCCGCCTCGACCCTTCATAGGAACTGTTGAAATATACCATGTTTCCGACAACCAAATCCGTATCAACACGCTTGTAGCGCGGAGATGTTATGACAGACTGGGCTCGGTAGTCATCGATAGCTCTGCCTCTACCGCGCTCACAGGACCGTACACCTACTCGGAACAGAACAGGTTCACCGTTGTTGGATGTGACGATCTCGCATTAATCGTTGGTTTAAATGGCAGGAACTTCACTAGCGGTTGCGTCGCGCTATGTTCCAGAGAGCAGGACGTGGTTGGAGGAAATTGCTCGGGAATCGGGTGCTGCCAGACTTCGGTTCCGAGAGGATTTCAATACTATCTAACTTCGGTTTCTGCCCTAAGGAACCATACTGGAGTATATTCATTCAATCCGTGCAGCTATTCGTTCTTGGGTGATCCAGCGGGGCTTGAGTTCCGTGGGGCTTCAGATTTGTCAGATCCGAATTTTGCAGAACGTGTCAGGACTTCTGTACCGATAGTGGTGGATTGGGCTATTGGGAATGTGAGTTGCACTGAAGCTCGGAATTCGGGGGATTATGCTTGCCGTGCTAATAGTCACTGTGTTGATTCCAATGCCGGGCAGGGAGGATACCGTTGTGCCTGTGATCAGGGTTACGAGGGAAATCCATACCTGGATTCGGGGTGCACAGGTTTAGTTTTTGTTCTAAGATGTATTATGCTTTTCAATTTTGATTATTTATCCCAACATTTCATAAACACGGCATAAATGGTCCATTAAGTTTTGCTAGGTGGAGTTATATCTCTATATGGAATTAATTGGCCTGTTTGTTGTAGATATTGATGAATGCGTGAATCCTGAGGCAAACGATTGTGCAAGCATATGCGTAAATACTCTGGGTAGTTTTGATTGTTTCTGCCCCCGTGGATACATTGGAGATGGAAGAAATGGTGGTTGCATTGTTGATAACTCTCAGTTCCCAGTATTGAATGTGTCCTTAGGTAAGTAAATATCTTCTTGCTATATGAGTAATCTTTGGTTTTTGATTTCTTCTTTTCTAATTTGTTCGAACTTGTAATTTCATGCAGGTATAGGATTCGGGTTCTTGGCTCTAGTTATTGCAGCAACCTGGCTATACTTCAGCCTCAAGAAAAGGGAAATCATAAAGCTCAGGGAAAAATTCTTTCAGCAAAATGGAGGTATATTATTGAAACAACAAATGTCCTCTATTGAAGGTTCAATAGACTCGACTAAGATATTTACAGCTGAGGAGCTTGAGAAGGCTACTGAGAATTACGCGGAGGAAAGAATTCTTGGAAGAGGAGGATATGGTACTGTTTACAAGGGGATTCTACCTGATAAACGTGTGGTTGCAATAAAAAAGTCAAAGTTGATGGACGAAAGCCAAGTCGAGCAATTCATCAATGAAGTAATTATTCTCACTCAAGTCAACCACCGTAATGTTGTGAGACTTTTGGGATGTTGTTTGGAATCTGAAGTGCCTCTGCTGGTTTATGAATATGTCTCAAACGGAACGCTCCATGATCATATCCACAGCAAAGGAGCGATGACTTGGTTATCTTGGGACAGTCGTTTAAGAATTGCATCGGAATCAGCAGGTGCCTTGTCTTACCTTCATTCCGCAGCCGCTTTTCCTGTAATTCATAGAGATGTAAAATCAGCCAACATTCTACTAGATGAGAACTACTGCGCGAGAATAGCAGATTTTGGTGCGTCAAGGCAAATTGACCTTGACCAAACTGAAGTGACAACGATGGTTCAAGGAACATTAGGATATCTTGATCCAGAGTACTTCCACACTAGCCAGTTAACAGAAAAAAGTGATGTCTACAGTTTTGGCGTCGTGTTGGCAGAGCTCATGACTGGTAAAAAACCTATTGACTTGGAGAGGAGTAAGGAGGAAAGGAATCTGACAACATACTTTGTAATGGCAGTGAAAGAAAATCGGTTGTTTCAAATTTTGGAGCCTCGAGTTGTGAGGGAAGGATCCTTGGAGCAATTACAGGCTATAGCTGAACTTTCTAAAAGATGCATGCACATGAACGGGGAAGACAGGCCGACAATGAAGGAAGTGGTGATGGAGCTAGAAGGTTACAGGAAGCTCAATACACATCCTTGGGCTCGTCAGCCCCAACACGAAGAATCTGAAGGGCTAATGAGTGAAACTGAACCTGGAGATCTCTACACGGCTCCAATAACGGCGGATGATCTTTACTCTGCCTCAATTGGTCCTTATGACAGCACCGGTACTGATTTCTCTGCCCAATACAGTTTGAACAGTGACTCGAGTATGCCATTTCCGCATGCAAACCACCCTCGGTGATGAAAATGTAATGTGTGTCGCTTCGTCGTTTAGATTATTTGCAAATAATTTTCTTTGAAGAAACACGATTATCTTCATTCTTTTCCATTATTTACTGAAAGTTCATGTGATAATCTTTGACAGACCTGCAGATACTTGTAAAATGTACGCAGGGGCGAAGGTACAGTGGGGGGCAGTGGGACTGGAGCCCCACCCGTCACCCACAAGAAAAAAAAAAATTATATTTAAGGTTTTATTAAATTAATTGATTGGATTTGGAGTTGCAGAGCTTGAAGGGCTTTGGAATCAGTTGATGATGAGTTTGTTAGGGATAAATGCACAATTAGTTATGGATTGGAGTTAGTGGATGAAGAGATGAATACACTGTAGTTAGTGGATGAAGAAATCAATGTACAAGAGTAGTTGATGTCTTTGCCATTCATATATCATTAGGCTTTTGATATGCATTTTCACTTGTATAAATATCATCATGTACTCCCATTTTGAAGTGAAGAATCATGTACTCCCATTTTGAAGTGAAGAATGAACTCTACATTGTCTACATTCCTTCTCTATATTATTTTCTTTATTCTACTCTTACTCTTCTAATACTCTCTTTTTTCTTAACACGTTATCAGCACAATAGTACTCAACCAGCTGATAGAGAATGTAAAATGTGATTGAGAGAAGAGCTAGAAGAAGAGGAGAGTTACGATTGGCCATGGATGATGAGTAATTAAATCATGAGTCATGATCGAATAACATTGGAAGAAAGCAGGCGGTTGATGATGATCAACATGAATAGAGATTTCTTATTACATTAACCCCATCTCTCAATTTCATATGCTACATTGATTTTTTTATTATTTTTATGTTTAAGATTATATACTAATAAGTTCTTTGTGATCCTAAAGATGCATGAAGCAACATTAGACGATGTCATACGATGGCAAATAATTTTGATAAATGATGCCATGTGTGTTAGTATGATTACTTACGAGTTTCTACCGGAGGATTTAACATTCGGATGATGCTATCAATGGAGCTACATATCCTTTGAAACTATAAACTATTACTTATCATCTTATAATTAACTTCCTTCAATTTCTTTTTCTCATCATATTATATTATCTAACCACTTTAATTTTTTTAGGGCAAATTACATCTGACACCCCTCTTAGATTTCATTATTACATCTGAATCCCTGTTAGACAAAGAATAACATCTAAATCCATAGCGATATAAATCAATTACATCTAGGTCCACGAATTTGACTTTTTGCGAATTAAAATCTGGAAAATACATTTTTACCCCAATTCAACTATCAGATTTTAGAAATGGCCAAACAACCCATTTACAACTCAAGTCCTTGAATAAAATTAAATTCTCCTTTAAGTTTCTAAATAATTTTAAATAGCCCCAATAATTTCATAACTAACATAAATAGTCCACAAAATAATTTTTTTTCGAATACACCCTCGTCCCGATCACCTCGTCGGCAGGAGCTCCGACCGGATCTGGAGTGGATTGGAGCTTCCGGCCGGAGCTTCAGCCAATTTTTTTTTTTTTTTTTTTACAGAGCTTCCATGGCGGAAGCTCTGTGCTTCCGCCATGGAAGCTCTGTTAGAGAGCTTCAACCATTTTTTATTTTTTTTACAGAGCTTCCATGGCGGAAGCTCTGAGTTTCCGCCAAGGAAGCTCTGATCGACTGCTTCAGAAAAAGCTCCGGCTTTCCCTTTCGGTTGGTGGGGATGAAGATGGTTGGTGGTGGTTGGGGAAGATGGTGGTTGGAAGTGGTAGGGAAGATGGTGGTGGTGAAGTAGTGGGGAAGAAGAAGGGTTACTGTAGCTAAGGCCTTGTTTGGTTCCAACATAAGTTACTGTAGCAAATAAGTTGGTCAACGAATTTTCAGCTTTTTGGACCTGGATGTAATTGTTAAACTAACAGGGATCTAGATGAGCGAGAGGTGTCTAACAGGGGTACCATATGTAATTGATCCATTTTCTTATTAGTGGTGAATTATATTCAAAATTACAATGTATCATATTCTCCGAAGTGAATATGTGATACAAGTATAAAGCCAAGATAAGGCAAATGTGATATATTTTTTCACTATTATCGATGAAAGCTTAAAAGGTTGAATACCTTACCATCAAAAATCCACTGATCTTAAATTATATAATAGAACCACTATAAGTGGTACGATAATTGATGTTTGCTAAAATATATATATATATATATATATATATATATATATATATATATATATATATATGTGTGTGTGTGTGTGTGTGTGTGTGTGTGTGTGTGTGTGTGTGTGTGTGTGTGTGTGTGTGTGTGTGTGTGTGTGTGTGTGTATACACATATGTATGTATATGTATATATATGTGTATGTATTATATACACATATGTATGTATATGTATCTATATATATATATATATATGTATATGTATATGTATATGTATATATATATATATATATATATATATATATATATATATATATATATATATATATATATATATATACTAGTGATTAAGCACCGCGCTGAGCGCGGTGCCAAGTCCATCTTAACCGCATTTGATGATGAGTTTTTGACCCTGAGGTTTGATGTCTAGTATTAATTTTGGTTAGTTATGTTTGTTAAATGTGGTGGTTTGTTTAAGCATAGAGTGTTGATTTTTTTTTGAGTAGACCTATGGACTAAATAGATGGATCAAGGAGCAGTCAACTTTGTTTCTTAATGCAGATGTTTGCTTGATATGATTGAAGAGCAAATTCCGATGCATAACAATATGTCCAACGTAATTACACATTTTCGAATAAGTGCATCAGGGCCATTAGCTCTCCACCTAATTTTGTTTCTGATACTCCCGACTCCGAGTATTGTTTTTGTCTCCCAGTAGTATGAGTGCTCACCATTGCCAACTTGTTTGCATGATACTTGACAGTCATGGTGGCTTTCCGCATTCCCTGGAAGTTGTTGGAAATCAATATTTTTTAATCAATTCTCCAGCTACTTGTTAAATGTAAATTTTAATGGGCTGAATATATGATAACCCAAGCATGCTTCCATATTTTTTTTATGTGCAAGAACCTTGTGGACCCACTATATATGCAGTTGTTCATGAATTTGCTCCCTTGAAATTAATGGAGATTTGGTAAAATATAGGCAGTACTTAAAAAAAATTATGGCATTATGTATTGTTACCTATGAAAGACAATCTTGTAATATCTCCTTGTAAACAACATTCCTGGTATGACATGGCATTGTGCATTCTGCTGTTGGCGGTTTTATGTAGACCTTGATGGAATCTGATCGCTTCACCCTAGACAACGCAACATAGAGTTGACCATGTGCGAAGACAGGTTCTGGCAGATATATTCCGACTCTATCAAGTGTTTGGCCCTGGGCCTTGTTTATTGTCATCGCGAAGCAAAGCCTCACTGGGAATTGGTTTCTTTTGAAGGGAATCGGACACTTGATCTTGTCTGAAGTTTGAAGTGGAATCCTCGGAATGAAAACATGTGCTCCTTTATTCTCACCAGAAGCAATTTGCACTCCTATTATGTTCTTGCCAAGCTGCCGAATAATCAATCTTGTTCCGTTGCAGAGTCCTTCTGAAGGGTTTATGTTTCGCAACAATATTATTGGGCAATTCAGCTTTAAGCGTAAGATATGAGGTGGTAGTCCAGTTACATCTATGTTATTCAAGAAGTCTTGGTACTGGCATTGCAGTGTTGGGTCGTTGGTTTGGTCGGTACTGAAATACTCTACAACTTGCCCAGGAAATCTCTCGATGAGTGCCTCATTTATCTCGTGGACGCAATCATTTTTTGGTGCAAGAATAGCCCTGTCCATTATTGAGAATGGGTCCGTGAAATATCTGTCGAAACTGGGGAATACACTTGTAATTAATTCATCTAGCGGTTCTTCGTGATCCTGATTTGATATGCACATGTGGTTTGGTAGGCAGATTTTATCCCCTGAAACCAACTCTTGGGTTCCATTCCCAACCCGCAGTAAGAAGTCCATGAAGATAGGGTCGTAACGGGCTCGCATATTCTCAACCAGTCGAAGCTTCTCGACCCGTTGCCACAGGTCCGACCTAACAAAGCAAGCATCTATTTGATCTTGTTTTGTACCCTGAACAACTATTGGTATCGTCTGCCTAAAGTCTCCACCGAATACAATGGTCTTTCCTCCAAATAGAATATCCTTTTCGGTTAGGTCACGCAGTAGTAAATCAAGAGTCTCAATCGTCCGACGATGTGCCATAGATGCTTCATCCCATATTATCAATTTAGAAGCTAGAATGAGCCGGGCATGCACGCTTTGCTTGCTTATTGAACACGTCATGGAGTCGTCAATTTCTGTGGGAAGCTTGAACCTTGAGTTAGCAATCCGCCCTCCCGGTAGTAATGATGCCGCCACTCCTGATGATGCAACTGCAAGAGCAATATCTCCCTTTGATCGTACTGACGCTAGTAGTGCACGGTACAAATAAGTCTTACCTGTCCCACCCGGGCCGTCAATAAAGAAGAATCCTCCATTTTCCATGTTCAAGCTCGCTGTGATCCTGTCAAATGCTTCATGCTGCCTATCGTTCAATTGATTGATTGATTGGATGTCATTGTGTGAGACTTGTATGGTCCTTTCATGCTCGTATTCCTTGGCAAACATTTCCTCTCTTGTTGCCCCGACTTTGAAGGATACCAAGTTGAATTCATCGATGCTGCGTCCATTCTGTTGCATGAAAAGATCAATACTCTGCAGAGCTTTGAGAAAAGCCTCATCCTCTGTTTGGTTTTGATCCATAAGATAGTCATCAGAAAGTTCCCTGCAAAAATCATTCCACAAACCTTGTGGATTAGATGGCGAATTATAAATAAGGATAGTTGCAAAGAGTCTCCTGAATGTATATGTCATTTGATAGGCTGCTGCTTCTTCCATGGAGCTTCTAATATCTGTGTCCGACTGAAGTAATCCTCTCTCTAGTGCTGCTTCACGGAAACTTCCATATAACACCCCATTTACAGTTTTTAGAGAATTAAAGGAGGTTGGTGCCCTTACATTCTTCAACAACACACGTAGATAGTAGCGGTCCCCATCCACCGGGCTCACATTCACCATTCTTCCCAAATTTATTCCCCTCTTACGACGGATCCACTGTTTTTTTTTCTGGGACCACACAAAGTGCTCTGGAAATTCATGGTAACGTAAGTCCATGTTACGTACGCTATGATCGTTGGCATTGATTTCAAAGAACTGGGTGAGCTGTGTCTTTGCAGCATTTGGATTGTTAACAATATCTTGTATCTGTTCCCCAGCTGTGTAATACACTGCGTGATAATCTGGCATATGAACATGTAATTTTGTTACAGGAGGGTGCATCTCATTTAATGGGAATTTGTATATTCTCCACATAGCCTCCGGAGCACATAGCCACCTAGCACACTGGAAGTTCTTTATCTCATCAACGACCTGATCTGATGTACTGCTCTCTACGTTGTAGGAGATCTTGTCGTTTCCTTTACATACATACTTGTAGAGATACTTAATAAGCTTAATGTCTGTGACAATTTCGACATTCAAGTGGCAGTCAAATTTCCCCAGTAAGTAAGGGTTGTATGGGACAATCCATCTATTGTCAATATCATGTTTACGCACTCGAATTGTTCGGCCATCTTCTCTCGCTACTTATATCCGGGTAAGAATTAGTTCGATGAGTTGTTTCTTGAACAAAGTCCTTGGGTATTTCTTCTCGCATTTTCATTCAAAGATGCACACATTTTTGGAGTTTAAGGCTCCGCACGGGCCATGGACCATATGCCTGGTGACACAAGAGTGCAGATGGGGATAGATTTCTGCATCTGGTATTTCTGCTGATACGAACCTATCGTAACCCTCAGCCGAAGTCAATTTGTACTTCTTCGTCAATATGATAAGCCAATGTGCATGTGGCAATCCTCTCTTTTGGAACTCGATGACGTAGAAGTATGCTGCCACCTTACCGAGAATTTGTTTCTTGATTAGTTCTTTCTTGAGTTCCATATTCTTTGCATGAAACACTCGTGCCAGTAGATCAGCCCTATTTCTTGCATTCTCTCCCGACAGTAATTGCTCTTGTATCTCTGGCCAATTCGGATTGCACGTCATGGTTATGAAGAAATCCGGTTTACCATATTTTTGTACCAATGTTAAGGCATTCATGTATCTGTTATGCATATCTCTTGGTCCTCCGATAAAATTTGCTGATAGGAAGACTCTTTGACCAATTCCCCTGCCTTTCGTTAGACCCTCATGAACCATCGCATCCATCCGTCCTTGGTAAGTCTCCATTCTTGCTTCATCCTAATTGTGTTTCTGTCTCAAAAAGTCCAGCCGCTGTGTTTCTATTTTCACGTACGTGTCGACCTGAAATTGTTGTGCCAGACGTCCTTTCATGGGAAATTTCATTGTCAGAAATGAACAAATAAATGCAGCATGAACTATTTATGTACGACAAATTAAGGCATAATTGTGGTGACAAAGTTTATTTATCCTTCTTATTTTTTGTTGGTTTCCTATTTGGCAAGACGGTAACACATAAGTCATAGTATTTTGACATGGTGGCTAACCTGTACGCAGAATATTTGGGGCATGTTTATCTCGCACTTGAAACAAATAGCAGTAAAATTGTCTGGATGACACATTTAACCTTCTTGTTCGCCCAACCTGCAAATCTGTGGACGATGAATAATTAGTTGGACATAAATTCCGTGAATTTCTAGAATAGCATTGTATGTGAAATTAAGATCGCAAAGTGTGCACTAACTGTTCTGCTCTTCTGTTAGGAATTGCTCTGCTGTTTGGTGGTTTTGTGGCACTATAGCTCGTTGGCCGGCACAATTGTATTGTTCTCCAAAGTCGTTTACAGCACCGCCTACAGGTAACTTTTGTATTCCTGCATGCCATCCCGGTTCTCCATATGGGAAAAGTAACGCATCGTAGGGGTCATAGCAACCATAATAATATTGGATGTTATGGGGTTTATCACGATGAGTATAAACCCGAATATCGTGTGGACGATCTGATGGGGACCCATCAAGCTCGTGCCAAATTGCTGCCACATGATCAGTCACCGGAAGGTTGTAAACCCTTTGATCTAGCTTGGGGTCTGACCGCAACACAATGAATTGTTCTTCAATGGTTGGAATATCCTTTAGCCTCTTGAAGAAAACGGCGTATGGATTGGACTTCATGATTTCCATTATTAGTGTAATAACTGCAGCATCAAGGTTCCCGATCAGCTAGCCTATTCTCCAACTCATTCTCCGTCCCATAAAAATATAGTTGTAAGTGTGTTGATTCCCGCCCTTTGAAGGAGTTCGTATCCGTGATAAATAACCCCATCGACCTTAATCAGATATATACCCCTAGCACCACCACTAGTTTCTCGTCATATTTCATTCAGATTCGTTGTGAATGCAGTGGTGTTGTTGTATGTACGACATCTTTTCCTGAAGTGTTTTGCAATGGGACAAGTTTCATTCATGTATAAATCCCATAGCCTGGGGTGCATCCTTGGCAATTCTAGAGCAACTTGACCCTGCTGGCAACAAAACCCACGTGTCTCGTTATGGAAGCGGTGTGCACCACAATATGTGCAAATTGCCTTGGGGTAATATGTCCGCTTGATCGTATTTTGTCAAGGTGTTTAAACATGTTGGGTTAGGGATGCTCCTGTTTGTCTTTGGCTAATACTTTGAAGTACGGTTGTGTAATCGATTGGGAGCATCACAAGTGAATGTATGATTTTTATCATTGATATTGTTCCATGTTACCGTAGCTTAGGTTGCGAACGAAGATTGTTCTTGCTGAATTTCACCTTGCACAATAAAATTTTCATATGGTTCTTCATAGTGTCCTATATATATAATATAACTCATTTCAGGTGTATAACTGCTGGGTAAAATTAAAGGGAACAATGCAATAATGTTGTTGGCAGCTTCGAAGTTGTTCAATAAATAATTCACTACTTGGTTATAGTATCAAACCTAAGTCATCTACTTGTTTTGCATACCAGGTGCATAATAAAGTGATTTGTACTTTTATTGATTACCTCTGGCCTTTTTGTTGTTTTCTGTCGGTGTTGTTTGCTGTGAAGCTTTTCTTTTATCTTGTGCTTTTGTTGCGTAAGCCTGCCTACGTTTGAAGTTCCTCCGTTGGCGTGCTTCCTCTGTCAAAGTAAAATAGTTTGTGACTGTTCTATGTTAGAAAGTGCCAATAAGTTTTTTAAATGTAGAATGTGAACTGACTGAAACTTTCAGAAAGTTTTGAAGGAATTAAACGGTTAATGGTATTTGTTACATACACATCAGCTCCTTTTAAGAAAAATATATTTTATTAATTTTAGTAATCTAGGAAGGCAGTTGAGTTCAGAGTATACAAATAAGTATTCTTCAGAAAGTATAGCCACTAAAAACTACGACAAATTGATAATTGAATATCCCTCTTACCAGCGAATGTCGTTGAATGGATTCCTTCATTACACAAAGTAGATGCGCTGTGAAAGCAATCAGAGTGTAAAGGATGATAAATGTGCAAAGCGTGTCCGTTATGATATAAGATTATAGTAAGCAAGGATTAAAAAAAAAAAATTAACATGAATTTTTCCTGGGATGGCTTATACATGTAAATGTTAGACCACAAAAGTAAGGAATGTTGTTGGTGTTTGAACTCTCTGAATATGATTGACAAGTAAAGATATGACATCGAATCTAGTGTGCTATTTTTTTGTGAAATGATATACAAAATTAGTGTTATAATGGTAACATATGAACTGAACGATTTGGAATAAGAGAAGAGTTAATTTCAGACAGCTACTCTGTTGTTTCCTTGCTGATACTTCAACATTAATTGTTGTAAAATGTTCCTATCAGTAACGGTTAAACGATGTATTATATGCATGGATGATTTATGAAATGATATATCCACTTGAGTTCGTGGGTAATTTTTTCTGTGTTTTATAGTGGAATATGGAAGTATAGATAAAATCACCTTGATTGTGGTGTGTTCCAGATTCGTGTGTTTGATTTTTTCCGCGGAACACGCATCATCTGACCGAAATAAGGGTGAGATTCAGCCAACATGTAATAGGAACTGACGAAGGAAAAAATAATCGATAAGTTAGCATTGATTTCATCAATTTATGATTGATTGATCCCATGAATTTCTAATAAGAACCATTTCAGAACACACACAAAATCAAATATATACAAAAAATATTAATATTTCAATCGGGAAGCTCAGCAGACGGAGCAAGATATACATGAAGGAGAATACGAACAACATCATATGAATTGCGATCATGTTACTTACAGACCTTTCGCATATGGCAACAAGATCAAGTTCAACAACGAAGCTGTGAAAGTTGTTCTATACCAGGAGTTTCTTTGAAAGGCATTCATTTCATTCTTTGTCTATTCTGCATTTTTCTATGAATTCACCTTTTTTTCTGTTTCCAATCTCAAAGTCTCTGATCCAAGAAATTTCAAACATAAAGGGTTGATCTAGATGAAGACAATTTATGTGGATTATTAGTTTCTCTATGTTTTATACGACTTGAAATAATTATGATATTCAATTACTTTGAAACTTCAAGGAGGAAGATAATATATATGGTATATGTGATCAACCCGTAAGAGCATCGTAAAACAAAAATACAAGATACATTTAAACTCACTATGAATTAGACAAAACTGGTAATAAGTTATGCATTCCATTTCTATCCAGAAACGGAGCCACTAATTGCATTCATTATGTGTTAATTCGACAAATTTTTCCACAAGAAAATGGGGCATAAAAAACTGGAGAAACTAACTAATTAATGGCATTCTCCGAGTTGATCTAATGTGTTCGGTCTTCTCACTTCCAGACACAGAAAGATAGTGTATGGTGAGAGTATAACTACCTGTAATCATTAATTATATTTGATGCATAAAAATTATGTTCGATTCTTTAGTGCAGCCGGCATTGGATGACAAAGAAGATGAGGTAGTTGAGAAAAATACTTTTCAGCTAGAGAAGGAACTTCATGAGCAGGTCATTAAGCTTCCTACAAGTATTAGGTCTTTGTTTTTGCAAGCTGTGCTTTAGAGGGACATTGAATGTTTGTTAAGTTGTTTGTTTGTTTTTATTTATTTAATTATTTCATTATGCAATAAATTATTAGACAACTAGAAGTAATCCAGTTAATGGATGAGAAGTAATCAGTCATGTGATGTGAATTTGTGAACCTGGAAGCCATCATTAACCCTTTTTTTTCTAATACCATTACAAATGTTGTAAAGGTAAAGCAATAATGAGCAAAAGAAATGGCACATTCCTTCCTATTTTTTGTGTGTTTGAGGATTAAATGAGCTTCCTGGATTAGCAAATTGAGGGGGCAAACAAATTCTCGTGAAGTAGTCAAGATAAATTATCTTGTTTCATTTGCGTACAATTTCGTCGTTATTTGTGTTGTGCAAGTTGAAACTTAAAAGTCTGCTTGAATTAAAGACATTGACATTGATTATAATAATAATTATATTATTAAGCCTCGCCAATTAAGAAGGAACAACCTTTGGGCTTTTATCTGGAGATAGTTGTTGCACTTCTCAGTTGTATTATCTTTGTGTAAGGCAATAAGTAATCACCATGTAAAGGGAAAAGACATATATTTTGCTCAAAAGGGGAAAACATATACTCCTAGCTTTTATTACTTGCATTGGAGCTTGTAATTATAAGTGGTAGTAGCATATATACTCATGCAAGGAGAATGTTACTGTGAAGTTTTGGTGTTGCTTTGAAGATACCAAGTCTTACAGGGACCATTTTGCAAGGATTCAGTTTTAGAGGGACCTGATTGCAAGTATTCCCTTTTACAGGGGCATGAATTCAAATGGTTCAGAAACACAGGGACTTGAGTGAAAATTTGGCATTTTGGCAGTTTACAATTCTAACAAAAGAAGGAGAAGAAACGTAAGCTGGTAGAATAAGTAGAAACACGTTTTTTCTTGGACCATTGAATCAAATTGATTCTGGCAATTTGAGGGGATTGCTCTGTTTCTTAAACTCATCATGAAAAAGGCGTAGCATGGTGACCAATTCACGCAGGAAGAAACAACAAAGGGGCAGTAGATTGGAAGAAGCCCTCGCCGGTTTTAATCTCCAATTTCATTTATTACTCCTTGTGATAAAGAGTGGGTATTTTAGAGCTGTAGTTGTGAGGATTGACAATCGGGCGTTTCATAACGATTAATCACTTGATATATACCAGACCTTATTAAAGGCAGGTTGTTTTATATTTCAGCCTAGATGGCACAATCCAGTATCAAAATATAAAATGGCAAATGTCTGAGATTTTATTTAGAGTTATCGTAGAAATTGACAATGTGAGGCTCAATTCTCTCGTCTCACATCTTGTCGGCAGTTCAATCCTTTTTTTTGGGCTTTATGGTACGTCCCCGGCTCGATACTTTTGTCAGAGGCACGATCTCTAGCTGAGTCACCTTTTTTTTTTTTTTGCGGTGTCATTTTTCCTTTTCCTGCCTTTTTTTTTTCTCTGCCATTGCAAAGTATTACATGAACACCCATCTTTATGCAATACAGGATCCAAATATAGTTGCTTATGTGTTATTTCTTTTCATAACAATATGTCAGTTGATCGTGAATGTACCTGAAACAGTGGCATGTGCATCCTTGTTTGTTGTGGAATTTGTAATGGTTCCTGTGGTGGCTTCTTTGCGAGAAAGTAGTTCTGCATTTGCTTTTTCCCCTACAAAGCCTTCATTTCATTTATGAGATAGCATTGTATCAGATCAAGAGTTTCAAATTTGTGGTATTTTTTTATCCAATAATAAACTGAAAATATTATTCACCTAGCAACTGTATGGTGAGTGGAGGGTACCTGTATTGATGTTCATAGTATCATTGGCATCATCTATGTGCTTCCTGTTTGAGCCTTTTTCATGTTCATTATTTTGTAACATGGTATTCTGAATAGAGATGGTTTTAGATTTCGTTGATGCCTTCTTCGCTGTTGAGAATTAAAAAAAAAAATTGTCAAACTCTATGTATGAGCAACTCAATGTAGGTATTTCAACGGTATGACATATTCAGGATTCACCGTTAGTTGTACATACCAGGAATGTTGTTTTTCTTTTTTTTGTTAATGGCGGCATCATTTATTTCACTTCCGTTCAAGTCTTCTCTATCTTCTCCATTACCTAGTTCTTCATTTTGCATAGCTGTACTTTTTTGGTTAATTGCAGCTCGTCTTGTTGCTGCGGAAAGATAAAACAATTATGCTAATCATACAATATTTGTAAAACTATATTTTCACAAATCTGGCACGTGATGGAAAACTCGGTTGAGTCATTCGATGGTTGGTAATATAATGTACCTGTTGTTGCTGATCCTTTGTCATTATATAACTGGTCATAATCGGCCTCACCCGTTTGGTTTGTTTTGATGTTACCGTCTGCATGTTTTTGGTTTCTTAATTTTTGTTGCACAAATGGGATAATAACTATATTATTTATGTATCTGGAAAACATTGTATTTATATGAAACAAGCAAATATTTCCTTGTTTCACCTGTTTCATGCTCGCCATCACTAATCAGTTGTTTACTCCATCGCCTCACGCGTTTTGTGCTTGGCTGAGTGTTTGTCCATGTACCTGGGAAGATTAAATCATTATTCTGATGAGTAAGTCATCTCACCATTCATGTATTGAGGAGTGAACACAACATGGTCGACTGTTGCAAGGTTATAAGTAGTTCGTCCTACTTTTGTCAAGGTTGTGAGCAGGCTGAACAGATATAACATGCTTCCTTGTGCCTTCTCTGGGCTTCATGAATAATTCTGAAATAAAAGTGAATCTTAGCAATTAAGCAATTTGCTTTCTGATAAACTGAATATTATTTGCTGATGGACTCAACAACTAAAGGGGGTGGGTTTGGGGGGTTGTTGTGGATGCATCGATTGATCTGAAATCAAGTTACCTGCAAGTGTTGCTTCATCAGGTTCATCAATTGTGTTGCCATATATATCAACATCGCTCATAGGAGTTGCGCTGCCAGATATTTCTGTGTCATCAGATGCTAGCATGGCCGCGACATATGAGAATCACGTTGCAGGGAAATCATGATTAATCAGACAAAAAACCCAAGAGAGTAGTGAATGTATTTATTTCTTGTGTTTTCTGGCATTAATTTCGTCGCTCCTTTTTTTCCGAAATATTTTGATGGATAATTGCATGGTAATGTTGTGAATACATTGAATTTAAGACAATTATGGTATGATGAATAATAATTACATACCTGAATCATCATCTGTATCGGTCAGTTCAACATGGTTCTCTTTCCTGTGAATGCGATTTCTTTCTGCTTCAGAATCTACGAACAAATTTGTAATCACTTAATCCACCAATGGCAAATATGTACTCTTATAGATAAACGCAATAGTATGCATTAGCGCAACATCAAATAACGCAATGCATAGATACATCGATGTGCTACTATCTTCTAAGAGCGTGGATTGTTGCCCCTACGTGTGGGCTGACATGATTTGCTTCATGCCTAGCTGTGCGTGGAAATATCCCTACACATCTATCCGGGAGTTATGCTCTAGATATAAATATGTACTTTTGAACGGCTAAGTACAAACCATAATAATAAGCAAAATTAAGAAATAGACAAAAAAAACCCATGAAAGACGCATTATCTATGATTTCTGACCTTAGACTATATCAAAATCAAGAAAGGGTAGAACTTGGATCGGGGGAGCAGCCCACATGGCATTTTCGTCCAATTAAAAAACATGCTAACTTAGCAATCATGCAGAAGAATATCGTTTTTTTGGTTTTTTTAGTTTCATTTTTCACATGCATCCTTTATGGATGAATTCCGTGTAATTAACGTGAAACCTTTGGGTTGTAGTGTAGAATGTCCACTACATCACAGTCACCTGATTCACCAGACCAGTTAATATGTTTTCCCATGTGCAACATGGAAATGTTTTCCGTTTTAGAGCTTGAAAACAAATGTGTAGTTTTATCATGAACAAACAGGATAACACATACCAGTAAATTTGTTATGTCATAGTAGGAAAAAATGCTTATCTGAAAGGCATGTTGTAGCCTTAAAAGTAAATTTCACCAACCTAGTTGATTTTCATGGGTATCTTCGGTGAAGCTGACTTGCTTGCCGGCTTTGATGAGGCGCCTTTTCTCCATGACATCACCTGAAAATAAACATGCATGCGCTCTTCTTAGATGGTATTAAAATGGTGGTCGATTAGGTGAGTAGAATTGTAGAAATAAGGTTTATTTTCTTGGATTACCATCTCGACCAACCGAACAGAACGAGGAATCCAGTAGGTCGATGTCGCTGCAAGGCATCAACTGCCGGCCGGGTTCTCCTCTGTAGCATTGTAGTCCATTCACATTGTACGTCACATTTTGAAATTCCTGGTGGGTTTGGTTCGTCGATCTCTTAACTCTCATTCTTAACCAAAGAGATTGCAACCTTCCATTTATGTCCTCAAACTGCAGTCCTTGCCCCTAAGCATAGAATAATACAGACGTGAGAGAGAAATGCACCTTTAAATTAATTTTGAGATTTGGTGGAGTATCCTCCGTTTGGATGGTACCTCGGTATACAGTGTATAGTAATCAGACATGCTAATACCAAGTATCTTTTCAGCCTCGTCTCCGAACAGAACAACGTCTAGGTCATCCGTGTCATCGTATATGTTTAGGACGAATCTAAACCTATAAGACCAGACATGCATTTCTTAGTGAATTTTCCTATGTGGGTGTTCTCATTTTATAGTATGTGGTGGGGGTATTTACCTTGGTTTTGCTATACTTGTCTTCTTGCAATTCCTGCAAATAAAATCAGAGTTGAATTCGGCCGTTGTACTCCAGGGGCATTGGTCGCAACTCATGTAGTGAAACTTTTGGCTCGTCTTCATAAACCTCCCCTTGACTAAAAGGTTGAACTTTGAATCCTTGTAATAGAACATCAATTAGGGAGTATTAGTATTTTCATTAGGCGCAGTATTAGTATTTTCATTAGACACAGTATTAGTATTTCCGTTATCATGTCTCAACAACGAAGAAGTGCTAAGCAAGGATCACCTCGCAAGCGTTGGCGACTTCATGGACCGATGCCATGTCTGGACATTCCAACGTCAATTTTTCCTCAAAGAGGCCACCTTGAGATATCAAGCTGCTTATAGCTTCGGCATTTGAATTCCTCCTAGTTGTAAGTAAGAAGGGTAAACCCAGAAAACATGGTGGGAACAAATGTGTTGCAAATGTCAAAATGCATGAATAGATATTGGCGCTTAAGCCCAAGGTAAAAATTACCATCTTTTCATGGCAAGGAATTCGTCGTGGTTTAGTGTGTGGTAGACCAACGATTGAGAAGTAGAACTAAGAGAGATTCCTGTGCATTGACACATACAAAGAAATGTAACATGAGCATGATCTAGAACAACGGATGTGGAGAAGTACTAAGAGAGATTTATGTGCATTGCCATTTACATTTTAAAATCAATCACTCTATATTTCAACATAAATTACCATAATAATATGTGACTATGAAATTGAGCAAGGCAAATACAGGTCGTTGGTGCGTGGAATCCAGGTTACGCAACGTATCATGTGAGATAATGTCATCCCAAAATGTAACTACAAAAGGTTGCAAACTGCAGAGTAAAAAGCTTTAGTTATCACACAGATTATATAATTCAAATTGATTATTAGCATGTCAATGCCTTACTTCTTATCGACAGCTGCATATTCACGAAGTGTGTTTTGTTTGACGGTCCGTGGTTGTCTCTTGTCTATAATCACGCATACAGTACCTGGGGAGCGTATGCACGAACATTAAACGAGCTCAATGTGAAAATGAGGCAAACGGGTGAATGAAATTGCTTACTAATCATGGTTCCCCTTGCCATTTTGCTGGGGAATTGTGCACGATGAAAGAAAGTAGGGTTCACAGGCGGAAATTCTATTCCCTCATCACTTGACAAAAGTACCACGGTTCTTTCAGTGAGCTTCCACTGATAGTTGCTAGTTGCAAGTGGGTTCTTGTAAATCTGATTTGCAGGAGTCACAGTTGCATTTGACACACTATATGTTTCTCCAACTTCTAGAGAATCTACAAAACTATCTATGTCATTGCCAAAGATGATGACATCCACAGTGTCCCCCTGGCATATGGAGTGATGCTTGGGTTAATACAAACATGGTGTATATTAATTTGATTGGATAATACATGAATACATATACCGCTTCATCGACAAGCAACAACTTCTGGAATCTCACTCCCTTCTTTCCGACTATGGGTTTTGATTTGGCCCGAGCGCTGACTTTAGTCGTCCACTGCTCTGTGGTTGGAGTAATATATTTAAGGGGTGTATTCACTTCCTTCATTTTCGCTGCGAATAAACAAAGACATTATGAGTTAGTTCCAGAAATACCATGAACATGTTTCTTCCCTAACATTCTAGTATTGAGTCTGCGAACCATTATTTCTACGTGATGATGCTATCAAACTGACTAATAGAGTTACATGATAGATTCCAACTGTCTTAAAGCATAACTGTGCACACTTTGTATAACCCCTATTGACTGTCTTATAAAGCTGCTTGCAAGATTAGTGGTGATTGTAATGTGTATCACACTGACTGGAAATGTGGGCATCACTGAATTGTAATTAATGTGAACCATATTTGTTACCTTTTTCATGCTCATCATAGCTGGTAGCCTCTTGCCTCTGTTTTGTCAAGCGTTTTTTCCTTGGCTCAGAATCTCCAAGTGTACCTGCCACGGTGAAATTTTGTTTGTGTTTGGTCATCCCATCAATAGTAAAGCAACCGGAAGTGATCAGATTATCTCCCAAGTACGACCAAAGGGCTGTCTAAGTTGGACGTGTGGTGCTTTCAATAAATTAAAAAAGTAATTAATTTTAATCTTCGGGCACCCTTTTACCTTACATGTGAAGGGAAAGAAGAAGATAAAGAAGACAAAAAAAACATGGTTCCACTTTTCCCCTAATAAGATCAGTAAGCTCCTATATACAGTCAAATACCAAAGCTGCCTCAACAGCAGAAGCACAAGGTACCTATGTACCTCAAGTATCTTTCAACTTTAGACACCTATGGATTCACAAGAGTACAGTAGTTGAGTACCACTAAAGTAATGAGCCGTCAGCTAACTAAAATAGATAATATTTAATTAAGAAATTAAAATATTAAAAAAATGAGCAAGCTTTGATGAAGAGCAGAAAGGAATATGATAGGAATATTGCTCTTCTAATTCTTAGGCAGCAATTGTTGAATGTAACTCCCCACGCTTTTAAACTGGAATTTTCAGAATTTACCTAGATGTTGAATGTAAGTTCAGTTAGTTGGCTGGTTATTTTCCTTTCCCATGTCATCCTCATATATCATTACAACATATTTTTCATCTTTTGTGAACTGGTATAGATTAGTCTTGTGATATGTAAGCTGGATACATAAAAAAGTTTATACATTAAAAAGATCAGAACAAACATGCACTTGTATAGGATGCGTAGATAGCTAACGTAATGAAATGGTAGAGGCGCACAGCATTCCACAGATATAAACTCCTCTCTGTAACCAATTTTCTGATATGAAAAAGAGAAATAAACCCATCAAGAGAACACCCCTGACCAGAAAGAAAACAAAGTTGATTCTACATATATAAAAAGTACTAATTACTATATAATATCCATTTCTACATATGAACTGAAAACCTGGTTTAGCAAACAAATTGGCACGCCCTACATATTCAACAAACTGGATGGTTAGTCGATTCTTACCGTGCACATATCCCCTGAATGATTCTGAAATTGCAGAAAGGTTTACGCAGGGTGAATTAGATTGCTTACCCATGGCCCTCTTGTTCTCCGGCAACATTTTTTGTTCGTTTTCCTGTACTTTTTTGCATAAGCTACTGCACGTCTGGGCGTTTTCTGCAAGAGTATGCTGTAAGATTTGAGAAATGAAAATGAATTTAAACTCTTAGCTCAGCACCTGCAGAAGCTCACTGATCATTATTCTTTGATTAAAGTGAATAGGGGCTAAGCTGATCTTAACATAACAACGTTAATTATGCTTTTAAAAAAACATGTTATCTTATACTACTAAGTTATAGTTCGTGATGAAAATGCATTTGTTTCTTCAGTGTTGGTCTACAATGAGGAAAGCTTTTACAAGCAGTGGAGAAGAGCAAGGAAAGACAATTTCCCAAAACCAGTTTCTCAATCGGCATCAATGCACAAAAACCACAACACCAAGTAACAGGATTACGAATTCAAGAAGAAAAATGCTAAATTATCAGGCATTCACACACTGACAAACAAAAGACAAACACCTGGTGCCCGTTCTTCAAAATCTTGCAAGTGTGGTAGTGTTCTCTTGTGGGAATTGAGGGAAAATATAACCTGCACCTGCACATAACATCTCAATTAGGCCTTAAATTGACATTTCTGAAACTACGCAAAATGAGCGCAAATCGCAACATCTATCTGTGTGTGGTACTTGATTTATGATGCACCTGAGCAAAATAAAGTCTCAGTAGAAAGCTGCTAATTTCACAGAATCTAGACAGACTGAACATGACAAGACTCCAGATATGAACTCATTCAATTGAATCATATGAATTGTCATCCTCTCTTACATGCACAACATATTCAGTCCATAAGTGACATTAGTCCTTGCAATTCAAATAAACAAAAAGCATTAAACCCCATCGATCAGCAAGCTCGAAAACATTTGACAATATAATGGGGCATGGTTTATTCAGACCCGGGAGATTTAATAACTCAAATTTGGTTCAGTAATAAAAACAAACACTTGGTGCACATGAATATGATGATGGCTATATTTTAATGTGTATGCTGCTATTCAACAGTGTTGTGAAAAAGAGCTTCAACAGGGCAGAAAAATCATAGTATCCAATGGATTAAGCTGTATGATTTTAGTAAAATTTAAAGGGCAGGAACAACATCAAACTAAGGAACATGCCAATTGGATGAGTTTTCGAATTATGAGAAGCATGTTGTCTAATGCAGAGTGGTACTTGATTTATGATGCACCTGAGCAAATGAGAGTCCCTTATGGGCAGATAATCCAACAAAGCTTCATAACTAAAGAACCCATGCTTTGCATTTATAACTAAAAAGCAACCCATGTATCATACTATAGTCCAGCAGCCTCGAAGCATTAATTCTTGGTAAGTAAAACCGAACAAGACATTAATTATGCTATAAGTAAGAAACCAAACAGAGCATGAAACAATACTATGTGACTTATAAAGATCAATATCTAACCCCTAAAACCTCTTCACAATGTAACTGGATATATCAACGTCTAGCACTATCATGTATAACAATACCTCGATTTATCACAGGTAATCAGCTGTAAAGGAGAGGATGAAACATTTGAATCAATTATAAGAATCGCTCAACTGATAATACGGTTACATGAAGCTCTGAGACCTAGATCTATGTTGGAAATCTTTCTACTGTTGATCCATAGTAAATTTGCGCCAATGAGCCCTTAGAATGAAAGAAAAGTGTCTATTTATATATCTGCACAGCAAGCTTCTCTAATCTGAGAACACAGAGAGTCAATCATAGTATCCAATGGATTAAGCTGTATGATTTTAGTAAAATTAAAAGTGCAGGAACAACATCAAACTAAGGAACATGCCAGTTGGATGAATTCTCGAATTATGAGAAGCATGTTGTCTAATGCAGAGTGTACATACATTCATCTTGGAGCTAAGAATGAACTCATTCAATATGAATTTTCACCCTCTTACATGCACAACATATTCAATCCATAAGCGACATACTCTCTTACATGAACATCAGATTCTTGCAATCAAAATACACATAAAGCAAGCCCCGGTAGACAACGAAAACATTTGACCAAGCTACTGTACTCTTATAAATTTCGTTCAGTAATTAAAGCAAACACCTGGTGCACATGAAACCCATGTAAAAGATTACAGGAGACCTCCGCAATTCCAATACTTCCAGGTAACTTAGTAAGCATACATCAGGATTAAGATAAAGCTTCGTACATTGCATATAATTCTCTAACTTCCACAATCAAGTAAAAATAATTCTTAAACCAAAACACATTGAAAAGGCAGCGTCACATCATCAAACGCACAAGTTAAGTTCAACCTGATTCCTAAATCGGTTGAAAGCACAACGAAACCATGGTGCCTGCAATTCAATCATCATAATAAGAGATGGAAGAAAGGGGAAAACATACCAGGCAAACGCTACAGCAGGCAACGAAACCATGAACACCTGGAACACACATATATAAGCAATTAAGCATTGATGGAGAAACAACGACTCTTGAGCTCCCGTAAGTTACTCCAGTGTAAAGAGAGTGAAGAAGATGGCATGACAAAGAAGATAGAGAGTCTCATCAGATTTGGGGGCGTTGCTCTTTTAAGCCAGGAGGCTAATTTGCTTCTTAATGGCAATTATGTAAATTCATGTTAAACATTACTTGGCAACTTTTATTTAGAAGAATTAAATCTACGTTCGGCATGCAAACTCGAAAGTTTTACTCTATTATAATAGACTTATAATATATATATATGTATGTATATATATATATGTATATATATATATATATATATATATATAGATAGATACATATACATACATATGTGTATATATATATATGTATGTATATATATATATATATAGATAGATACATATACATACATATGTGTATATACATATATATATATATATATACACATACATATATATAGATACACACACACACACACACATATATATGTATATATATATATATATATATATGTATATATATATATGTATGTATGTATATATATATATATATATATATATATATATATATATATATATATGTATGTATACATATGGTGATACAAAGAAAGTGATAACTTCCAACCTGAAGTTTGTAGTATTAATCTTATTACTTGCCCAACTTGAAGTTGGAATCATATATGTGCAAGTGGACTTAAGGTCATTCTCATAAAAACACATTTCTTATTATTGCTCCCGAAGTATCAACCATGTGCATACTAAATAGTATGGATCTTGAAGGCCACTATAAACTTGATATGCATGTGGTAAATATAAACATCTAGCTCACAAGGACAATGTTTAGTCTCGTAGACCATAATATTATAATATAAGTGCAACTATTGTCGTTCATACATATTTTACATGATGATGAACTAGAAGTTTAGTTTATTTGTAAAAGTTCTCATATTGTACAATGAATAGCATATAAATTTTTACGTTTCTCATTTCCCAGAAGTGATCGGAGATACTTGAAAAAAATTAGAGGGTCGCAAAATGAGCTAATAGCAAGTTGGTATATTGGAAATGAAACACCATTATTTGATCTATACTCAAGTGCATCCATGATCACACCACAATTGGTGGTTGGAAAAATAATAAACTTTTAAAACTTTAATTGAAATATCATGATCAATTTCTAAAAATTGATTCTTCTCATTCCCTAAAGTGAATGTGAACATTTTGCTTGTTCTACATGTATCAAAGTTTCACCAGAAGCAAGCATACAATAGAACTCATCAACATCTCAAGTTGAAAGAAATATACAAGTGATCAAATATACATCACCAACTTGAAGTTGGAAAAATGAGAATTGGGCATTTTATTCTCAAAAAGGTTTTATATAATATGCTAAATTCTGTTCTCCGAGCGTTTGGGTGGAATCCTGACATATCCCTTAATTATACTCTCTGAATGGAGTATTGGGGCTAAGTAGGTGTAACAATTCCCGCAGAAGAGACTTATAAAAACAAAAATGAAAAAAATTATGTACGCATATAACTATTGCTCGTGACAAGTATACATATTATAAGCAATATGTTCATCAGACATATTATAATGCATGTTTACAAGCAAACTTTGTGCCCCAGAAGAGCACAATTAGACTTACTCATTGAATGAGTACTTATAAGTCTTGCCAAATAGAAAAAAGACAAAGATTTGTGTCTTTACGGCACATCATTATGGCCAGTTCAAAAAATACTTTTATATACATGTCAAAAGTGATAATATAGACGTATATTGACATATGCAATTTTGATGTGATAAATAGGCCATCCGGTTATAACTTAATTAACCGTTTTTGTGAAACCTAAAGTTTTCATATGATTATGTGTTGAAAGCTATCTCGTGTTGTAATTATTATTATGGCAAGACAAAACACTGAGAATAAGCATGGAAATGGAGATCTTGAAATGAGCAAAAGTCACACTTTTAAAGTGGACAATGATTGAAATATAGGTATCCTGAAGCCCACATGATCTCCTAATTTTAGGGCAAATTTATTTTCAGCACAAGAAAATCCAACTGTACAAATATATTGACCCCCTACAATTTTGTTCTCCGCAGAGAACTAATGTGTGAAGCATACAAAATGGTTGTATGCATATATCAAGTTCTAAGCTGGGCATTATAATATCATGAGCCCTAATTTTCCCAGCTTAGTGGAGGAAGAACATGAATAAGCTGGTAAAAATAAATTCGTAGAGCGAATTGATCCCCATATATTTAAAAGTTCAAACTTGATAAAGATTGACTCTCTAGCTTCATGTTACTATATCAAGATATGTTCAACATGCAATTTTATGATTTGAATGTTAACCCGCTATGACCCTATTATGAGGCATACAGAGTTACATATCGATTATAAAATGAAATGTTTTGGACATTGGGAATCTTGCCTATTGTACTAATGATTCATTCACCCCAGTAAAATATGGTGCTAAGTACAATACAAGAAAATGACAAGATAAGGTAGTTGGTACTCCTGAAGAGTATTGTATGCCGTAAAAAGGCATATATGTCCTATATGAAATGAAATGGTACCTACAAAAATATTTAGATATCAATTATCAATACTGACAAAAAAAAATCTATCAAAAAGATTTGATATACCGGTGTACATGGAACCGAGATATTTTATAAGCATATGCAAAATTCGATGGACATAAATTATTAGACATGTAAATGGGGATCTTACATGTAAGTCCATTCGATGACATCATGATATGAATAAAAATGAGCTCATGGACCTGAAGTCCTTTTGATTAATGAATTCGAAATACGTACGGTACCGTTGCATTATTGAGTCAAATTTCATGTGCATTTAGATACTAAACATTGCATCATAATATGTTTATTCTTGCATAGTTTACATTACTTAGTTTTCCTAGTATACTTAGGCATGATGTTTCGTACTTACATGTTTATGTTTATCTTAAATGTTATCACTCATACACAACCCTCAGGTTGTGCACATGAAAGTGACTAGTTTGACTCACAAGTCAAATTATTTGACAAATTCAATGAGGGGAGATAACATCTCCGGCAATCAGTCCCAAAAGGAGACTAAAAATATCATGTTAGAAAAACATGGATTCAATGAGTAAAGTTCTTGAGGAACTAATGTTTCATATGTGAAACCTCTATACTCATTTCATAATCAACTTTGCGTTGACAAAAATAAGAATGTTATTCACCGCAATGAACTATTGAGTATGAGATAAAATTCCCAATACTCGTGAAGAGTATTATTGGCTACACCATTATTAGCTCGACCTGAAGTTTGAGCATATGAATGAATATTTACGAAGATTACTTATTGTAAACATTGAAATTGACATGGTCCAGAAGTACTTTAATCATTTGTCAAGCAAGAATTTTGATGTTTGTCACAATACCTCCTGAAGAAGGTACATTTATCTTGTCAAGTAAATGGTGACAACGATTGAAAAGCAATGAGAACGTTTGCGCATTCATGAGCAACTGCTGCACTCCTTTTACCTTTCTAGGTTTTTGTCCCATTGGGTTTTTCTTAGCAAAGTTTTTAACGAGGCAACATTTTAAGCGCATATAATTATCTCCATATCTTTGATATATGTGATAAAGAAAAGTTCATGAGACTTATGGGTCCAACCTTACAATATTATGAAGTGATGTTATGGAACATTGAAACTACATGATGTTTCAAGTATTTGAAAAGTTCTTCCACATGAAGACGAGCCACATATTACAGAAGTTCTTCTCCACCATTATCTATGAGAAGAAGATTCCATCCAAGTATAAAAGATTTGCTCACCAAATCATATCAAACATCATCATTTGAGAACTTGGTCATTGCAGCAGCTTGAAGAATTACAATTAATGATGTATCGATCAGGGGAGTTGGATACGCACTGCACTGTTTTTCCCTTGACTAAGTTTTTATCCCAAATGATTTTTCTTAGCAAGGTTTTTAATGAGACAATATATTTTTGGCGTACCAACCATCACCAACTCATGTTCATTCAAGGGGAGTGTTATGGATAAATGCACAATGAGTTAGTGGATGAGAGTTAGTGGATGAAGAGATGAATGCATTATAGTTAGTGGATGAATAAATCAATGTACAAGAGTAGTGGATGTCTTTGCCTATTCATATATCATTAGGCTCTTGATATACATTCCACTTGTATAAATATCAATCATGTACTCCCATTCTGAAGTGAAGAATAAACTCTACATTCTCTCCATTTTCTTCTCTATATTATTTTCTTTATTCTACTCTTACTCTCCTACTACTCTCTTTTCTCTTAATATAGTTCATGTAGTTGATGGCTAGTTTACAATTTATTTATTTTTGACTTCTAGTATGGACTGAGATGTTGAAGGGCAAAAAAGCTTTAGAATTTTGTTGATGTGTTTATTTATGATTTGTTTTTCAATGTTTCGAGTCAGGTTAGTTAACAACTTCATATATAAGGATTCCTTTTGGTTTAAAACTACTACTATCACGGTGTATCTTGTTTCGATATGGTTTTCTTGATATAATGGTATTTCTTTCTTTTTCCGCGACCTCATGTTCTTGCTTTACTTCTTTAACTTGTTCAGTTTCCATCACTCTTTACATATGATAACTGTTTGTCAATCGAAGACCTCTTGCGTGGATAATTTTTGTGTCGTCTTTTTCATGTCAAAGGCACAAAAGTAGGGCGGATTTTTTTTCTGTCAGATTGCTCTTCCCATTTTATTTTTTTAATAATGAGCCCCCGGTGATTTTAAATTCTGGCTTCGCCCCTGAATGTACGTACACAGTTTTGGTGCTATATCTCTGTATATGTTCTGATTCAAATTCATGTTGATTGTAGAAGAAGTACTCTGTAATAGTATTTTTGAGTAATAGAATTGAGTTTTCATAATTTGAGTTAAGTCTGTTAGAATATGCATTGAATTAGGATTGGTCTATTTCCAAGGTTTATCAAGATTTGACTTATTTGTCCACAAGGTTATCTATTTACTAGGTTTATCAGAATTGAGTTCTATTTCCTAGTACTGTTTGGTATCTGCCTAGAGATGTAGCGCCTTGATTTTTAAAAGACGAATTATAAAAAATATAACTCGCGCTAGTTCGTGAGCTTGAAAATTCAACGAACTTGAATTATAAAATTTTTAAATGCAATACAACGCCTTGAACGTCCTTAGACTTGATATGAAATTCTTGATACTAATTCGTGGACTAGTAAAATAATGCAGCAGAATTTTAAAATCGTAAAAGTTTAGTTACAAAGTTCTAAATACATGAAACTGAAAATGGTAAAGACGCTTCTGGTAAAGATCACTGCCCTGGCAACGCTCCACTCCAATAGCTTGACTTCACACCTAAAATTGATATTTGAGAAAGGGGTCAGCCGTGACCACTGGCTGAGCAAACTCCATGTACGTGCCATGACCTAAATTTATATCTTCATGTCTTTTAAAATCTTTTAGTCTTGTTTAATGCAATGAAACCCTAAAACCTAACTTGACTTCGACTCTAGAACTTGAACTTGGTCTTGAACTTCTTGAAAACTGAACTTAATTTGAACTTGAACTTAAAACTTTTCTTGAAATTTTCTTGAAAAATTAACATGATCGCGAGCTCACTTAGCAACGTAGGTTCCTATCCTAGCCATGGTGGCTATCTGCCGGTCTCAGGTCACTTTTGTGGCCCTATCCGTTGAATAAATAAAAACTGACGGCCTCAGGACCTTGGTCCCTATCCGCTGAATATGAACCAATCACTGCGCCACAAATACCAGGATATTTTCCTACGAGCTCATTTACTTTTCTTTGACTTAAAAGCCTTTCTTTACTTCAAACCTTTAACGTCTTGTTAAATTGAATGCATGCTTGTAGACTCTAATCTATGAATGAACGCTAAAGTGGCATAATCATTCTCATCAAATAACAACAAACCATGAACGCACTGCAAATATAACTATAACCAAACCATAGATAGCATCACCTCATACAAATGATCATTCAAGTCTCTCAAAATATTAAAAACTATACAATCAGAAATATCACAATACCAAAAGACATTGCTTCAGCTCTCATGTAATCTCATGACAAAACAAGTGGTAACAACTCAACATTCCCACTAGCTGTAGCCAATAGTAGTCTTCAGGCAGGCACAAATCCATGGAAGACACACTTAACTAATAATAGCCAATTTCAGCAGCTAGTTCATAATACAGTAGCTAGACTAATTCAACAACTATTTTCACAGGGCCAAATAGCATACACTCAGCAACAACACATGAATTTAAATCAACCATGCCGTGTATAACCAATAAAGAAAACATCACAAGTAGATAGAATTCCTTAAACCTAATGTATGTGAGTTTCCTAATGAAATGTCATATATAATGTGAAGCCGGTTAGTTTAATATTAAAGGAAGTAATGGAACATGGTGTACCGAAAACACTGATGACAAGGATAATAGATGTGTGGTGTTAGAGTGTGCTGAGGACACTTGGATATAACACTGAGAATTAATGTTGTGTGGTGTGGTGTAGCGAAAAATACTGGAATAACACTGAAGACACAGGACAGTTAGAAGTCAAATCTAACTTGGTTTTCTTTTGCTTAGTGATCAAGAATTCGTTTCTTATTAGGAGTGGAATTCGAATCTTGCTAGGAAAAGGAATGTGTGTTGATTTCTCTAGTATATATACACATGTAGGTACTAGAATAAATCGATGAGAACATAGAGAGAATACATTGAGATTTCTTGAGAGAAACACGGTGAGGAATATAGAACGGAGCTCGATATAGCTTGATAGGTTTGGTTGATTCCTTGTAAACTGCGTTTTGGTTCTTGGTTAATAGAAATCTTGGTTATCCCGTGGACGTAGACAATTGTCGAACCACGTTAAATCTTGTGTTTGTGTTTATTTTCTTGCGTTTGTTTGTTGGTTGGTTTGGAGTTTATTGGATTGAATTGGGTTGATTTGATTAACAATTGGCGCCGTCTGTGGGAAGAGAATCAACTGGTATCTATTCATCAATGGTGTCTCCAAAGTTCGACCTCAAACCCTTGGAAGGAAAAACAGACTTTGGTCCGTGGAAGAGAAGGATGAAAGCTCTGTAAATGCAGCAGGGTGTGATCGATGCACTGACAGAGGAGTTTGATAAAACCATGTCTGATGCTGATAAAACGTCTCTAAAAAATAAGGCGTACAGTTCTTTGTTATTAGCTTTAGGGGATAATGCCCTTATTGAAATTGGTGATCTTTCATCGGCAAAATAAATATGGGAGAAGCTAGAAGAGTTGTACAACGACAAGTCTGATGCAAATAAATCTATGCTAAGCAACAACTATTTGCATTCAAGATGGTTGAAGGAAAATCAATCATGAGTCAGTTGGATTTGTTCAAGAAGATGGTTGCACACCATGACAATCTGGAAACTGATGAGAAGAACAGGATGAGAAGCCAAGACCAGGCAATTATCTTGTTGAATTCACTCCCTAGGTCTCTTGTTTCATTCAAGGATGCTTTGGTGTATGGGAGGACAGAAGCATTGACAATGGAGGCTATTGAATCTGCATTAAGATCAAGGGAGCAGGATCAGGATGGTGTTCCACCAACACTCAGTACTGGTGAAAGCCTTATGGTGAAACAATATCACAAGTTTCCACCAAAGAAGAAGCAATATCCAGATCAAAGGAAAGCTCAGTATAACAAGGATGGCCCTGAAACAAGGAAGTGTTATTATTGCGAGAAGCAAGGACACTTGAAGAAGGATTGTATGAGTCTAAAGGCACAGAAAGGCAAGGGTGTGGTGACAACACCGAATACTAATTATGGCACAGACATTACAAACCAATCAGAGGTTTATCATAATGCGGAAGCTCATGTTACTGAGGTACTTTCAGTCACTCAAACTAGTCAATCAACTGAATGGGTTATGGATTCAGACTGTTCGTTTCATATGACACCTATTAGAGAATGGTTTTCAACTTTTGAGCATAGAAACTGTGGATCAGTTGTTCTTGAGATGATAGACCATGCATAATAAAGGGTGTGGGAACAGTGAGAATTGAGATGTTTGATAGAGTGGTAAGGAATTTGATTAATGTGAGATATGTACCACACTTGAAGAGAAACTTGATATCTTTACGATTGATGGATACTAAGGGTTACAAGTATTCATGTGAGAATGGTGTCCTTCAGGTCAAGAAGGATGATAAGGTGGTTATGCAGGCTCTTAAAAGGAGAGAATTGTATTATCTACAAGGTGAAATCTATCGGTGAAGTTTCCGATTATGCGATGTTCAGGAACACCCGACAGTGTTCTGACAACACCGTTCTATGGCATAGAAGACTAGCACATGTTGGAGAGAAAGGTCTTAATGATTTATCTAAGAAGGGACTCTTAGGTGGAGACAAGATACATAAGATGGAACTTTGTGAGCTCTATGTGTTAGGGAAGTCCAAGAAGAACAGTTATGGTGTTGGGAAACACACCACACAGGACATACTTGAGTATGTGCATGCAGATTTATGGGGACCGACAAGAACCACCACTAGGAATGGAGGTAGATATTTTATGTCCATCATTAATGATATGTCAAGGAAAGTGTGGGTGTTTGTATTGAATTCCAAGGATGAGACTTTCATGAAATTCAAGGAATGGCTTGTGGAGATGGAGAATCAAACGAACAAGAAGCTCAAGGTGATCAGAATTGATAATGGGCCAGAATTCTTGTCTAATGAATTCAATACCTTTTGTGTTGGGAAGGGCATCTTGAGACACAAGTCAGTCCTTGGAAATCCACAGCAGAATGGAGTAATTGAAAGGATGAATAGAACAATCCTAGAAAGAGTGAGGTGCATGCTTCTTGGATCAGGTTTGTCAAAAAGTTTTTGGGGAGAGGCTGTGACTACGACAACACATCTTATTAACCTCTGTCCATTATCAGCTATTGGTTTCAAGACACCTGAAGAAGTTTGGAAAGGTACTCATTCAGACTACTCATATCTCAAAGTATTTGGATGCTTAGCTTATGCTCATGTTAAGCAAGATAAGTTGGAGGCTAGAGCAGTAAAGTGCCTGTTTCTTGGTTATCCAAAGGGAGTTAAGGGATATAAACTCTGGTGCTTAGAACTAGGGGTAAATAGATGCATCATCAGCAGGGATGTGACTTTCCATGAAAATGTGATGCCATTGTTGAGGAATACTGACAGTGTTGAGAGAACACTCAGTCAGGTGGAGCCTGTCGAAGATGGTGTGTTAGGAACACTGAATATGGAGCAGACATACACTAGTGTGGTGATAACACCAGTTTTTGCAGACCATGGTGTTCTGACAACACCGCATGCTGAATCTCAGGGAAATACTGACATACATGACCAGGTGGAGCCTAAATCGAATAATCAGGTGGAGAGGCATGTGATCAGAAGAAGGACAGGGATATAGCTCAATAATCCAGATGATGTTGTGGATTATCAACTCATCACAGATAGAGAACCAAGAGTTAGAACCTCTACTGCAAATCCAGATATGGTGTATTTTACAGTGAATATTGCCGAGGATATTGATTGTTATGAGCCTGAGAACTATCAAAGAGCTATAAGTTGCTCAAAAAAGAATAGTTGGTGCATTGCTATACAACAAGAACTCTTGTCACTTGAAAAGAATCATACATGGGATATTGTAGCTATACCTAAAGGAAAGAAGCTTGTTAGTTGTAAGTGGATCTTTAAGAAGAAACTTGGAGCTGATGGTGAGCAAAAGGTGAAATACAAAGCCAGACTAGTTGCTAGAGGTTTCACACAAAGAGAGGGTATTGACTACAATGAGATCTTTTCTCCAGTGGTGAAGCATAGCTCAATCAGGATCTTGATTGCTATGGTAGCTAAATTTAAGCTACACTTACATTAGATGGATGTTACTACTGCATTCTTGCATGGGAAGCTGGATGAAGAGATTTACATGAGGGTACATGAGGGTATTGAGGTAGATGGCAAAGAGCACAAGGCTTATTTATTGTTGAGATCACTATATGGTCTTAAACAGAGTCCAAGGCAATGGTATAGAAGATTTGACAAGTTTATGTTGAGTCACAAGTTCAGGCGGTGTGACTACGACACCTGTGTTTACTTCTATGGTTAGAATGTCAAAGGCATGATATATTTGCTTATCTATGTGGATGACATGCTTATAGAAAGCAAGCATATGAAAGGAATCACTCATGTGAAGAATTTCTTGAAGTCAGAATTTGAGATGAAAGACTTGGGAATAGCTAAGAGGATACTGGGCATTGATATTATTCATGGAAGTTATGGAAAGATCATTATGAATCAAAGTGCTTACTTGGAGAAGGTGTTAAGGAGATTTAACATTCACAAATCCAAGCATGCTGCAACACCTCTGGGGTCTCAGTTCAAGTTATCTAAGAAGTCTTGTCCTAATACTGATGAAGAGAAGAGGTGTATGGAGAACACACCGTATGCTAATGCTATAGGGTCGATTATGTATTCCATGGTATGTTGCAGGCCGGATTTGGCTCATGCAATGAGCTCAGTAAGCAGGTATATGGACAATCCTGACAAGGACCATTGGGAGGCAGTTAAGTGGCTGCTCAGGTATATTGGTGGTTCGATTAGACTGGGATTGGTGTTTGAGCAACACCAGACGAGGAATGATGCACTGATTGGGTATGTCGACTCGGATTATGTTGCAAACTTGGATACAAGGAAGTCTTTAACTGGATATGTATTCACATTATTTGGTACAGCAGTAAGTTGGAAGTCTACTCATCAACCTGTGGTTGCATTATCAACTACAGAGGCAGAATTTATGGCCATGACGGAAGTTGTGAAAGAAGCTATTTGGCTCAAGGGAATTCTGGGAAAGTTCGGTGTGTTGCAAACACCGGTGACTATATTCTGTGATAATCAAAGTGCAATTCATTTGTCAAAACATCAAGCTTACTATGACAATTCCAAACACATTGATATAAAGTTTCACTTTGTCAGAGATGAAGTTGAGAAGGGTACTATCAAGATTGAGAAGATCAGCATAGATGTTAATCCGACGGATGGATTTACTCAGTCAATTTCTGTGATGAAGTTTGTATCGTGTCTAAGTTCTATCAAGTTGATGGAAGGAAGGGTTGTGTCCTAACTCTAGGGACATGAATGGTGTGGTACACTGTGGTTACATTAATATGAAGCTAAGGTGGAGAATTGTGAAGCCGGTTAGCTTAATATTAAAGGAAGTAATGGAACATGGTGTACTGAAAACACTGATGACAAGGATAATGGATGTGTGTTGTTAGAGTGTGCTGAGGACACTTGGATATAACACTGAGAATTAATGTTGTGTGGTGTAGCGAAAAACACTGGAATAACACTGAAGACACAGGACAGTTAGAAGTCAAATCTAACTTGGTTTTCTTTTGCTTAATGATCAACAATTCTTATTAGGAGTGGAATTCGAATCTTGCTAGGAAAAGGAATGTATGTTGATTTCTCTAGTATATATACACATGTAGGTACTGATGTGCTCAAATTACTACTTAGGAAAACAAGTAGGAAGCAGTCGTTATAAACAGACTATGCTAACCACGAGATCGTTCGCTAAGGAATCAATTAGGCTACCACATGGGTTGAAAGCAAACAATTACTTATAGAAACAGTTTGATTTGTTTGAATTTGAGTACTTCTAAAAACTAGAAAACATAAAATGCAATGTAGTTGATTTCAATTGGATAGAAAGAACACAGTAGTTACGATCAAGCAATGCTAATTCGCTCTAGAGATATGTTCATACGGTCGGTGTACAGAAATCAGTCAATCCAATTCAACCAATCATTATTTGAATATATTATACTGGAGAAATCATGGGTTGTCAATCCAGGATCCTTAACCGAAAGAAATTCTTAATCTAGCTTATTAGATTGAAGGTTTTATGAAGATTTAAAGATAGACGAACCTATATGAACGAATCTAAACCCTAGAAGCGAATATGCATAACTGTCACATAACTGCCATGTTCGGAGTGGTTTAGGTACTCATGATAGAATCAAGGATCAAGGAATTCAAGATATTGCTCATGCTAAACATAAACATAATCATAATTGCATGCAAGCTCATACAATTCAACAAACAAGAACAAGAACGAATCGTAAAGAGATAAACAATAGAGAATTACCAAAATAACCAGGAATTCGATATCAATCCTTCAATCAAAGATAAAACCAAGCTCCAATGTAGTTCAATCTCCAGGATAATGTCTAGGAGCTTTTTGCTAAGAACTAGGTTAAAAGAAAGTATGAAAGAAAGAATCTAAAAATCTAATCTAATAAGGAAAGCAAAACTCTGATCCTGCGCTTCTCGCCGCGGCGGAAGGAATAGCTCGCCGCGACGAGCCTTCTTAATCGAAGGATATATATAGCCCTCGCATAATTTCGCCGCGGCGAGCTTCAATCTTCAAAACAGAGGTTTCATTCGCAAAATCTCGCCGCGGCGGACTAATTTCCTCGCCGCGGTGAGCCTTCTTGCAATTTCCAGCTTCAAGCTCGTAAAATCTCGCCGCGGCGAGCTATGCTAAGCAGCTTGTTCTCATTCAGCTCAAAAGACATCGATTCCTGCAAAACGTAAATAAAACACCAAAGCGTAAAAACTAACTAAAAAGACTATAAAACTGAAGACAAAGGCTCACAAATACCGCTAAAAAGGACCAAATGAGACGTTAGAATATTGTCTCATCAGGTACTAGAATAAATCGATGAGAACATAGAGAGAATACATTGAGATTTCTTGAGAGAAACACGGTGAGGAATAGAGAACGGAGCTCGATATAACTTGATAGGTTTGGTTGATTCTTTGTAAACTGCATTTTGGTTCTTGGTTAATAGAAATGTTGGTTATCCCGTGGACGTAGACAATTGTCAAACCATGTTAAATCTTGTGTTTGTGTTTATTTTCTTGCGTTTGTTTGTTGGTTGGTTTGGAGTTTATTGGATTGAATTGGGTTGATTTGATTAACATATAAAATATATTTCTAATAATTAGCACATAAACGTGAATGATCTCTTTGCATTAATTTTATATCATAGCATAAATAACACTCAAACATGCAAGGTTTATATCATACATATAAACATTTGTGATGCAAGTCCTATGGGAACTTGCCTCGTAAAAAGCCTTCTAGCTAGTCGTAATATCCTTCACGTATGAAACACTAATCGTAACACCGTCCTAGCCTCACCCTTGATTCATCCATGTTGTTTGCTCCTTTCTTTCTAATTTACTTTCTAATTCAATCATTCCTTGGTTTTGTTATCTCTTTCGAGGAACACCCAAATGTGATGGATGGAAATAATGATATTTTGCTTTGCATGTAAAACCAAAACTTGGAGATAATGGAGTGATAGGAAGAATGATAATGGGCTAGTATATGGCAGCTCCAAAAACGTATGCAAAGGGGTTAAAGGAAAGCTAACATCCTTCCAATTCTTGTAACTGATGGGTAATTAATGAAAATGGTATTAAGGGGTTGGTTTAATGGGGGTTAAAGAGGGCAATTAAATGTAGGGAATTTCTATGGTTTGGTTCGAGAATTTGGAGAAGGCTAGATCGTACGCTCTAACTAGTTCGTATTAAAATGCGGTAAAACGTCATATGAATTTTCGGGTCGTTACAAGAGAAGTATTAGATATACTTCCTCTTAGCCTAGTTAAATCATATTCAGTGATCATTCTGTGATATCATTCTGTAATCTGTACTCCTCAAGATCAATAAAAGTGTTATCTTCTCTGCCCGTGGACGTAGCTAACTCATTGTTAGTAAACCACATTAAATCTATGTGTTTTTTATCCACGTTGTTTATGATCTTTCTTGCTTATGTTATAACAAACTGATATCAAGAGCTGGATCTGTTCTAGGGTTTGAAATTCGCTGAGAAAGATGTCTGGCATTAAAGTGAAGATCGACAAATTTAACGGGAGGAATAGTTTCAGTTTATGGCATATGAAAATACGAGCCTTGTTGAAACAACAAGGGCTTTGGGCGCCGCTTGTTAGGAATTCGATAGAAAAAAATCACCGCTGAGATGGTTGTTCTGGAGGAGAAGGCACACTCGACGATTATGTTGTATCTTGCTGACTTAATCATCACCGAGATCGCGGAGGAGGAAACCGCGCAATGTCTGTGGGTTAAGCTCGAGGGTCTCTATATGACAAAGTCCTTAACCAATAAGTTGTTTCTGAAGCAACGTCTGTTCAGTCTGCGAATGCTGGAAGGTTTGCCTCTCCGAGATCATCTGGATCAACTAAACACAATTTTACTTGATTTCGTAATACTGATGTTAAGGTTGAAGATGAGGATGATGCTTTAATTCTGCTAGTGTCTTTACCATTATCGTATGAGAATTCCGTGCAATCTTTTATTGTTGGTAAAGATACTATTTCTCTAGAAGAGGTTAGATCATCCCTCCATACTAGAGAGCTACGAAATAATGTGGCCGGTACAGGTGCTGATAATCAGGCTGCTGGTTTAGTAGCCAGTGGGAGTAATGGACATGGAAATTCGGGAAAGAAGAAATTCAAGAAACCAGCTTCTAAGGGTCCAAAGCCGAATGATACCTGTAATTACTGTAAAAAGAAGGGACACATGAAATCTGAATGTCCTAAGAAGAAGAGGCAACGGGATAAACTGACAGGTATTGCTGCTGCAGCTGATACCAATTCTGAAGTGGATATTGCTCTAGTTGCTGATGAGCACACTCATCACAGTGATCGTGGATCCTTGATTCTGGAGCGTCTTATCATATATGTCCGGGCAGGGAGTGGTTTACAACCTACGAGCAAGTAGACGGTGGCAATATTTTTATGGCTAATAGTTCTATTTGTAAGACGGTTGGAATAGGCTCGATCAAAATTCGGACACATGATGGTAAATTATGCACATTCCGCTTATGACAAAGAATCTGATATCTTTTAGTACACTTGACAACAAAGGTGGAGGTGGAGTTTTACATGTCTGCAAGGGTTCAAATGTAGTTCTGAAACGTGTAAAACGTGGTACCTTGTATATTCTTCAAGGTTCTACGTTATCAGGTTTTGTCGTTGTTGCATCATCGAAGATTGATAAGGAGAACATGACCAAGTTATGGCATATAAGGCTTGGTCACATGAGTGCAAGGGGGATGCAAATTCTATCAAAAGCGGATCTTCTTTGTGGTCACAAGATCACGGATCTTGAATTTTGTGAACATTGTATCTTTGGGAAGTTACATCACATCAAGTTTCCTAAAGCTATACACAGAATAAAAGGCACACTTGATTACATCCATTTGATTGTTGGGGTCCTTCCCACGTGGAGTCCTTAGGGGGTCACAGATATTTTGTTTCAATGATTGATGATTTATCAAGGATGACTTGGTTGTTTGAAGCATAGAAGTGAAGCTTTTAAGAACTTCAAGTAGTAGAAGGCATTAGTGGAGAATCAAACAGGGAAGAAGATTAAAAGGCTGCGAACTGATAATGTTCTATAATTTCGCTGGTCTGAGTTCGATGAATTCTGTAAAAATGAAGGGTTTGCTAGGCATCAACAGTCAGGAATACACCACAGCATAATGGTGTAGCAGAATGTATGAATCAGACACTTTTGTAGAGAGCTAGGTGCATGCATTTAATGCTGGACTAACTAGAAGATTCTGGGTAGAAGCGGTTAGTACAACATGCTATCTGATAAATTGTGGACCTCACACAGGTATACATCTCAAAACTCCTATTGAGGTGTGGTATGGCTATGGGGATGGATCACAAAAGGGATACATTCAGAAGCTTTTGTCAAGATTTGACATGTCTACATCAAAGCCCAGATACTCCTAGTGCTGCAATGCACATTTTTCTGTTGCTTTTGCACCTAAGTCTGCTGAGGAGGAGTACATGTCTCGAGTTCCCTATGCTAGTGCAGTAGGAAGCTTGATGTGTGCAATGGTCTGCACTAGCCTGATCTTGCACATATTGTTAGTGTTGTTAGTAGGTTTATGGGAGAACCTGGCAAGGAGCATTGGCAAGCTGACGATTTTTCAGTACCTAAAAGGTACGTCTGATGTTGGTCTCATTTATGAAAGTGATACAAAGTGTTTGGTGACAGGATTTTCAGACTCAGATTATGCTGGATATGTTGACAGTAGAAGATGTATGACCGGTTATGTTTTCACTTTTGGTGGTTCAGTTGTCAGTTGGAAAGCTACTTTGCAACCTACGGTGACTTTGTCTACTACGGAAGCAGAGTACATGACCTTGACAGAAGCAACAAAAGAGGGAATCTGGTTAAAGGGATTTGTCAGGGGTTTGGGTTTACATCATGATCAGGCTATAGCGTATTGTGACATTCTCAGTACAATTTGTTTAGCCCAGGATCAAGTCCATCGTGAGAGGAAGCACATCGATGTGAGATATCATTTTCTAAGAAGTGAGAAGAGAATTAAGGTGAACAAAGTGGTAACTGCTGATAACCAGCTGATATGTTTACCAAGCCAGTTCCACTGAGCAAGTTTCAACATTGTTTGGACTTGCTACATGTTAGGAGTTGCTGAGACAACATTTGAGGCAGAGAAGTTTTCTGGTACATCTGGCATTGTTATAGTGCATCTGGTACATCTGTTATTTGTGAGAGGATTCAAGTCAAGGCGGTGATTTGTTAGAATATGTCTTGATTAGGATTGGCCTATTTCCAAGGTTTATCAGAATTTTGACTTATTTGTCCACTAGGTTATCTATTTACTAGGTTTATCGGGATTGAGTTCTATTTCCTAGTCATGTTTGGTATATGTCTAGAGAAGTATTATATATACTTCCTCTTAGCCTAGTTAAATCATATTCAGTTATCATTCAATGATATCATTCTGTAACTTGTACTCCTTAAGATCAATAAAATTGTTCTCTTCTCTGTCCGTGGACGTAGGCCATTGTTAGTGAATCACGTTAAATCTTTGTGTTCTTTATCCACGTTGTTTTTTATCTTTCTTACTTTCGTTATAACAGAGTCAGTATCTGAATCAAATATGCTATATATAAATACATGAAGTAAACTGCAGTACTAGTGTATATTGCCCAAGAATTTATCATTTGAATTCAAGTAGGAAGAGTACTCTTCATATTCATGCATGTAGACTGATTGGTTAATTTCCCAAGTCAACGTTGACCTGTATATGTAATTCAGAAGTAAACTATAGATAGCACAATCACCAATGATTCCAGGCCAAATGCTAACTGGCAACTATGATCAGCGACTTTGACCTGTTCTAATTGAAGCCGCACAGTGTGCTCAATCATGCAATCATGTTTGGTACCAAACTACCAATACAGTTATTTCTATAACCCATGTCTATACAGTTCTGAGCTGGTTGTTGACCGTTACGATTATTTATTTTCCGCAGAAAAAAGCAGTGTTTGAAAAACCGGACCGGCCGGGCGAACCGGAAATTTTGGGAATAACAGTCCGGTTAGTGCATGTAACCGTCATGGATGTCCAACCGCTAAGAACCGGCCGGTTCATTGGTTTGCCCGGTAAACCGCTAACCGGTTGAGAACCGATTTTTTATTTTATTTGATAAATATTGAATAAAATGGAAGTGGTGGGAATTGAACTTGGGTCCAAAATATAATAACTTAGTTACTTACCACTTGAACACAAGTTATTTGTGCGAAAAAATTGTTTTATTCTAGTAATAACCAAAACTTGTATATATGTTAACATTTTTCAAGGATATCAATCTCTACTAAGTAAAATAACAATCACTTAATATTTAACATTCCTTTTTCATTTTACAAGTTACAACTTTATATGTTTGAAATTCTAACATTTGAACTATCATAAATTAATATAGTAGATATAGTATTTTAGAATTTTTTTCTTTTGTAATTCAATATAAGTTCGAATTATTACAATATAAGTTCATATTAGACAATTTATTTATTAGTTACGTTGTAGTTTGATTATATGTAGTCTAATCTTTTTACTATTTGTGATTGTTCAACTTCGTAAATATTAATTACAAACCCCATATTAATTAGATTTATTAACAAACACATGTATAAGGCGTTATACCGGGTCAATAAGAGGTTTGACCGGTTGAACCGATTGGACCAATATTTTGTAGCATGTCCGGTTCTAGTCCCGGTCCGGTTTTTCGTACACTGGAAAAAGGTTCGTTTAGATTTATTTTGGGACGTAATAAGAGATTTTAAGAAGATTTCAGGTGTGGAACATGTTAGACGAGAAATGTGTTTAAGGGTTCAGCTTCTCCGCCTCCGGTTTGTGTTGTTAATCAGGTGCAAAACTTCTGAGACGAGAACATTAATTTAGGCCGCCATAATGGTCGTGCTCGTGTGTCTTCGTAGGTAGTAGCATGTCCGTCCATACAAAATGTCACATGTTAATTTTTGAGTAATCTTACATCTCAATTTTCACATCAAATTACTCTCATATTATATTAAAAAAATATTTTAATAAAATTATTTAACGAAAGTATATTTCATGGAATATGTTGTTACGGACATACGTCCAATCGAAGCCAAGTAGAAGCGTGTCCAAGCAGATCACAACTAACTAGCTAATTCAGTACTGGTCCGACCTCACATGGTCCGCCCAAAGTGAATCGACCTGTACGCTGAAGCCACTTTGCCTCCACAAGCTAATCCGAGTTGGCTGAGGAAGGGCTTCCAAACCTGACCATGTCAGTACAAAGATGCCTTACGGACCGGACGAGAGAATCTCGGACGCCACCATCGCGACAAGCCCAAACGTACATAACAGAACCACCGAGATACTTCCGTGAGACTCTATGCTCGGACGTTCAGAGTCGCCCAAGGGCAGATCAACCAAGCAGACAGATCTGTCCGAGGGACTTACACGGACCCAACGAGCGGAACAGTACTCTCAGCGGGGAAAGGTCCAAACTACCCTCCCAGGCCCATTAATCGGCATTGGATTGCTATTCACTAATGGGCCATGGGCCGAAGGAAGCATTGGTGTCCGAATCTGGATCGTACACTTGGCATCATCTTATGAGCCTCGCCATAAGTACTCGATAACTATAAATAGAGCTCAAGGTCAAAGGCCCCAAGGTAAGTTTTTCTAAGAGATATTACTCGGACACTTTGCTCTCCCTCATAACCAACGCATTGAGAGCTACCATCTCTCCTTTGAGTAAAGCCTCCTACCGGATTGACAATACGGCAATCCGGATATCCAGTTCTAACCCCCCACTTAGTCCTTTCAGGTACACACAGGAAAAGTAGTGCCCCGGATCTCAAGTAGGAGGAGGATTTGAGCTTGTATATTTGTGTTGGTTTAGTTAGTTAGTGTTTGAGGTTTCGCCCTCAGCAGAATAAGTCTTCTGAGAGACATTATCTTGATAATTTTTCTAGAGACGTATATACTTAGATTATCAATAAAATTCCGATAATATTAATCAACATGTCTAGAAAAGATCAATTTTATTAACAAAATGGACGTTGATTAGTAACATGAATGATTTTATTGATAATATAGTTTTGTACGTATCTAAATTAATAAGTTATTTAGAGCCCGGTAATCTCATGAAACTTTGTTTGTTTCGTGAACCTTCGAAATATAAATTTTTTAAAAATAATTTTTCCAATTTAAATTAAGTCTTAAATTTGAAAATATTTTACAAATAGGTGAGATAATTTACAAAATTTTAAAGGCCAAAAACCCTTTCTATGACACTCTCTGGATTGTGGATGGCATGGCGTGACTCCTACTTCTGAGTCAACCTGCAAAATTCCAACCTTGACCAAATCAAAGTCATCACATGATTAAGGTACATTACAAGTTAATTAACACTTGCAGTTTTTAAAATACATTCAAGCATTGAAATTGCACTACAAATTAAGTCTACCATTGATCATGCCATCAACAACTACATCCATGGCAATCAACAAGCCACTTCTGCACGTCCTCTGGACTATTGCTACTCTCTTCGGAGCCACATTTGCCGCCACAAACACCACAACAGACACCACCAACATTTCAAAAGCCACCACCATATCGAAACCCGGCTGCCCGAGCCAATGTGGGAACGTAAAGGTCCCCTACCCGTTCGGCATTGGCCCAGGGTGTGGAATTGGCCAGATGTTCGAGTTCAACTGCAACACCACGTTCGACCCGCCTCGACCCTTCTCAGGAAGTATCGAAATATACCATGCTTCTGACAACCAAATCCGCATCAGCACACTTGTAGCACGGCGATGTTATGACAGATTGGGCTCGGTAGTGACCGACAGCACTGCCTCGACCACAATCGGAGGATCGTACACCTTCTCGGATCAGAACATGTTCACCGTTGTTGGATGCGACGATCTAGCATTAATTCGCGGCTTAAATGGCAGGAACTTTACTAGCGGTTGCATTGCGCTATGCTCGAGTGCTCAGGACGTGATTGGTGGAAGTTGCTCGGGAATCGGATGCTGCCAGACTTCGGTTCCGAAAGGATTTCAATACTATCTGACTATGAATAACGACCTGAGGAACCATACTAGAGTATATTCATTCAATCCTTGCAGTTATTCGTTCTTGGGTGATCCGGCGGAGCTTGAGTTCCGTGGGGCTTCAGATTTGTCAGATCCGAATTTTGCAGATCGTGTCAGGACTTCTGTACCGGTAGTGGTGGATTGGGCTATTGGGAATGTGAGCTGCTCGGAAGCTCGGAATTTGGGAGATTATGCTTGCCGGGCTAATAGTCACTGTGTTGAATCCAATACCGGGCAGGGAGGATATCGTTGCGCCTGTGATCAGGGATATGAGGGAAATCCTTATCTGGATTCGGGGTGTACAGGTTCTGTTTCCGTTCTAAAATTGTATTCCCTTTTTCAATTTTGAGCAATTGTTACACCATTACCATAACATGTCAACATGCATGTAGATATATGACAGAATAGGTGGAGTTATATTTCTTATGGAATTAATTGGCCTGCTTATTGTAGATATTGATGAGTGTGCGGATCCTGAGACAAACGATTGTGCAAGCATATGCGTAAATACTCTGGGTAGTTTCGATTGTTTTTGCCCCCATGGATACATTGGAGATGGAAGAAATGGTGGTTGCGTTGTTGATAACTCTCAGTTCCCAGTATTGAATGTGTCTTTAGGTAAGTAAATATCTTCTTGTTTTGTGAGTAATCTTTGATTAGTTTGTGATTTCTTCTTTTCTAATTTGTTCGAATTGATAATTTCATGCAGGTATAGGATTCGGGTTCTTGGCTCTAGTTATTGCAGCAACTTGGCTATACTTCAGCCACAAAAAAAGGAAAATCATTAAGCTCAGGGGAAAATTCTTTGAGCAAAATGGAGGTATCTTACTGAAGCAACAGATGTCATCTGTCGAAGGCTCAATAGACTCAACTAAGATATTCACAGCTGAGGAGCTTGAGAAGGCTACTGAGAATTACGCGGAGGAAAGAATTCTTGGAAGAGGAGGATATGGTACTGTTTACAAGGGGATTCTACCTGATAAACGTGTGGTTGCCATAAAAAAGTCAAAGTTGATGGACGAAAGCCAAGTCGAACAATTCATCAATGAAGTAATTATTCTCACTCAAGTCAACCACCGTAATGTTGTGAGACTTTTGGGATGTTGTTTGGAATCTGAAGTGCCTCTGCTGGTTTATGAATATGTCTCAAACGGAACGCTCCATGAGCATATCCACAGCAAAGGAGCGATGACTTGGTTATCTTGGGACAGTCGTTTAAGAATTGCATCGGAATCAGCAGGTGCCTTGTCTTACCTTCATTCCGCAGCCGCTTTTCCTGTAATTCATAGAGATGTAAAATCAGCCAACATTCTACTAGATGAGAACTACTGCGCGAGAATAGCAGATTTTGGTGCGTCAAGGCAAATCGACCTTGACCAAACTGAAGTAACAACGATGGTCCAAGGAACATTAGGATATCTTGATCCAGAGTACTTCCACACTAGCCAGTTAACAGAAAAAAGTGATGTCTACAGTTTTGGCGTCGTGTTGGCAGAGCTCATGACTGGTAAAAAACCTATTGACTTGGAGAGGAGTAAGGAGGAAAGGAATCTGACAACATACTTTGTAATGGCAGTGAAAGAAAATCGGTTGTTTCAAATTTTGGAGCCTCGAGTTGTGAGGGAAGGATCCTTGGAGCAATTACAGGCTATTGCTGAACTTTCTAAAAGATGCATGCACATGAACGGGGAAGACAGGCCGACAATGAAGGAAGTGGTGATGGAGCTAGAAGGTTACAGGAAGCTCAATACACATCCTTGGGCTCGTCAGTCCCAACACGAAGAATCTGAAGGGCTAATGAGTGAAACTGAACCTGGAGATCTCTACACGGCTCCAATAACGGCGGATGATCTTTACTCTGCCTCAATTGGTCCTTATGACAGCACCGGTACTGATTTCTCTGCCCAATACAGTTTGAACAGTGACTCGAGTATGCCATTTCCGCATGCAAACCACCCTCGGTGATGAAAATGTAATGCGTGTCGCTTCGTCTTTTAGATTATTTGAAAATAATTTTCTTTGAAGAAACACGATTATCTTCATTCTTTTCCATTATTTACTGAAAGTTCATGTGATTATCTTTGACAACGGCCCGCAGCCCGCTCGTGCTTCCTTCTTCTTATTGTGACAAGTAATCTCCATTGTTGCTTCTATTAGAGAAACTAAGGTACTAAACTACTAATTTATGCTGTTCATATTTCCAGCTCCCCTAATTTTGCTTTGTAACCCGAAATCCCGAATCGAATAAATAACGATATGAGAAAGGAAGCAAAGATGATGAGCAGAAGATCCCTTCGATTCAGTTACAACACATAAATAGCAATTGATTGATATAAGAATGGGTTTAGAGATTACAAATTGGGTTTATTGATATTTGTTAATTTACTTAATTTCTCAAATGAATTGATTGGATTTGGAGTTGCAGAGCTTGAAGGGCTTTGGAATCAGTTGATGATGAGTTTGTTTTGGATAAATGCACAATTAGTTATGGATTGGAGTTAGTGGATGAAGAGATGAATGCATTGTAGTTAGTGGATGAAGAAATCAATGTACAAGAGTAGTAGTAGTAGTTGATGTCTTTGCCTATTCATATGATATCTCGTGTTGTAATTATTATTATGGCAAAACAAAACACTGAGAATAAGCATGGAAATGGAGATCTTGAAATGAGCAAAAGTCACACTTTTAAAGTGGACAATGATTGAAATATAGGTGGCCTGAAGCCTACATGATCTCCTAATTTTAGGGCAAATTTATTTTCAGCATAAGAAAATCCAACTGTGCAAATATATATTGACCCCCTACAATTTTGTTCTCCGCAGAGAACTAATGTGTGAAGCATACAAAATGGTTGTATGCATATATCAAGTTCTAAGTTGGGCATTATAATATTATGAGCCCTAGTTTTCCCAGCTTAGGGGAGGAAGAACATGAATAAGCTGGTAAAATAAATCCGTAGAGCGAATTGATCCCCATATATTTCAAAGTTCAAACTTGATAAAGATTGACTCTCCAGCTTCATGTTACTATATCAAGATATGTTCAACATGAAATTTTATGATTTGAATGTTAACCCGCTATGACCCTATTATGAGGTATACAGAGTTACATATCGATTATAGAATGAAATGTTTTGGACATTGGGATATCTTGCCTATTGTACTAATGATTCATTCATTCACCCCAGTGAAATACGGTTCCAGTGCTAAGTACAATACAAGAAAATGGCAAGATAAGGCAGTTGTCACTCCTGAAGAGTATTGTATGCCATAAAAAGGCATAGATATCTGAACTATAATAGATGTCCTATATGAAATGAAATGGTACCTACAAAAATATTTAGATATCAATTATCAGTACTGACTTGAAAAAAAATCTAGCAAAAAGATTTGATATACCGGTGTACATGGAACCGAGATATTTTATAAGCATATGCAAAATTCGATTGACATAAATTATTAGACATGTAAATGGGGATCTTACATGTAAGTCCATTCGATGACATCATGATATGAATAAAAATGAGCTCATGGACCTAAAGTCCTTTTGATTAACGAATTCGAAATACGTATGGTACCGTTGCATTATCAAGTCAAATTTCATGTGCATTTAGATACTAAACATTGCATCATAATATGTTTATTCTTGCATAGTTTACATTATTTAGTTTTCCTAGTATACTTAGGCATGATGTTGCGTACTTACATGTTTATGTTTATCTTAAATGTTATCACTCATACACAACCCTCAGGTTGTGCACATGAAAGTGACTAGTTTGACTCACAAGTCAAATTATTTGAGAAATTCAATGAGGGGAGATAACATCTCCGGCAATCAGTCCCAAAAGGAGACTAAAAATATCATGTTAGAAAAACATGAATTCAATGAGTAAAGTTCTTGAGGAACTAATGTTTCATATGTGAAACCTCTATACTCATTTCATAATCAACTTCGCGTTGACAAAAATAAGAATGTTATTCACCGCAATGAACTATTGAAGTATGAGATAAAATTCTCAATACTCGTGAAGAGTATTATTGGCTACACCATTATTAGCTCAACCTGAAGTTTGAGCATATGAATGAATATTTACGAAGATTACTTATTGTAAACCTTGAAATTGACATGGTCCAGAAGTACTTTAATCATTTGTCAAGCAAGAATTTTGATGTTCGTCACAATACCTCCTGAAGAAGGTACATTTATCTTGTCAAGTAAATGGTGACAACGATTGAAAAGCAATGAGAACGTTTGCGCATTCATGAGCAACTGTTGCACTCTTTTTCCCTTTCTAGGTTTTTGTCCCATTGGATTTTTCTTAGCAAAGTTTTTAACGAGGCAACATTATAAGCGCATATAATTATCTCCATATCTTTGATATATGTGATAAAGAAAAGGCCATGAGACTTATGGGTCCAACCTTACAATATTATGAAGTGATGTTATGGAACATTGAAACTACATGATGTTTCAAGTATTTGAAAAGTTCTTCCACATGAAGACGAGCCACATATTACAGAAGTTCTTCTCCACCATTATCTATGAGAAGAAGATTCCATCCAAGTACAAAAGATTTGAAGATTTGCTCACCAAATCATATCAGACATCATCATTTGAGAACTTGGTCATTGCAGTAGTTTGAAGAATTACAATTAATGATGTATCGATCAGGGGAGTTGGATACGCACTGCACTCTTTTTCCCTTGACTAAGTTTTTATCCCAAATGGTTTTTCTTAGCAAGGTTTTTAATGAGGCAGTATATTTTTGGCGTACCAACCATCACCAACTCATGTTCATTTAAGGGGAGTGTTATGGCTAAATGCACAATGAGTTAGTGGATGAGAGTTAGTGGATGAAGAGATGAATGAATTATAGTTAGTGGATGAAGAAATCAATGTACAAGAGTAGTGGATGTCTTTGCCTATTCATATATCATTAGGCTCTTGATATACATTTTCACTTGTATAAATATCCATCATGTACTCCCATTTTGAAGTGAACAATGAACTCTACATTCTCTCCATTCTCTTCTCTATATTCTTTTCTTTATTCTACTCTTACTCTCCTACTACTCTCTTTTCTCTTAATAGAGTTCATGTAGTTGATGGCTAGTTTACAATTTTTTTTTTTTTTTTTGACTTCTAGTGTGGACTGAGATGTTGAAGGGCAAAAAAGCTTTAGAATTTTGTTGATGTGTTTATTTGTGATTTGTTTTTCAATGTTTCGAGTCAGGTTAGTTAACAACTTCATATATAAGGATTCCTTTTGGTTTAAAACTACTACTATCACGGTGTATCTTGTTTCGATATGGTTTTCTTGATATAATGGTATTTCTTTCTTTTTCCGCGACCTCATGTTCTTGCTTTACATCTTTAACTTGTTCAGTTTCCATCATGCTTTACATATGATAACTGTTTGCGAATCGAAGACCTCTTGCGTGGTGATGAGACGATAATTTAGAGTCTCATTTGGTCCTTTTTAGCGGTCTTTGTGAGTCTTCGTTTATAGTTTTCTAGTATTTTTTTTGTGCATTTTTATGCTTTGGTGTTTTGGTGTTGTTTTGCAGGAATCGATATTTTTGAGCCAAAGATGAGAAGTTGAGGTTAACAAGGCTCCCCGCGGTGAGATTTTACTAGAACCCCAATAAATCCATCGGGAGGAGCTCGCCGCGGCGAGATTTTGCGAATGAAGCCTCTGTTTTGAAGATTGAAGCTCGCCGCGGCAAAATTATGCGAGGGCTATATATTTTTCGATTAAGAAGGCTCGCCGCGGCGAGCGGCGCAGAACAGATTGTTTGTTTTTCCTACTTGGTTTAGAATTAGTACAATTCTCTTGATACTTCTTTTAACCTAGTTGATAAAAAAAGCTCCTCACATTCATACTTTGACATTGATAACAATTTGGAGCTTGATTTTGATTATTCAGCGAAGGATTGATATCGAATCCCTGATTACTGTAGTAAATCTCTATTGTTTTATCTTATTTAATTCGTTCTTATTCTGTTTCTCGAATTGTTCGAGCTTGCATGCGATTATCATTCTGTTTGTGTTAAACATGAACAATATCATGTATTCTTTCACCCTTGCTTCGATTATGAGTAGCTAAATCACTCCGAACATGGTAGTTGCGTGATAGCTTTGCGTATTCACTTCTAGGGTTTGAAATCATTCATATAGGTTAGGCTCGTTCAAAGATCTCGTAAAAATACTTCAATTCAATACTCTCGTTCAAAGATTCTCTAAAATGTTTTGGTTAAGGATTGTTGATTGACGACCCACGATTACTCTAGTTCAAATATCTTCAAACTCGTTTGGTAAAGGTTGAATTGATAGTTTTCTGTAAACTGACCATGTGACAGTATGAACATATCCCTAGAGCGAATTAGCATTGCTTGATCGTAACTACTGTGTTCCTTCTACCTCAATCTTACAAACAACTACATTGCTAATTTTCGTTTTCTAGTTTTAAGAAGTACTCAAATTCAAACAAATCAACATTGTTTCACAAGTAACTGTTTGTTTTCAATCGTTGCGATAGCCTAATTGATTCCTTAGCGAACGATCTCGTGGTTAGCATTGTCTATTTACAGCAACTGCTTTCTACTTGTTTCCTAAGTAGTAATTTGAGCATATCAAATTTGGTGCTGCTGCCGGGGAACCAATTCCTACCGTAGCACTGAAAGTCGTTAGTTACTTGAGGCGTGATTTCATTTTATTTGGACTAACAGAAACTAAACAACAGTTGAGTTCTTGTTGTTCTGATCCAGTTATGGAGTGCTTTCCTAGTTACTATGCACCCAGCGCAGAGCTATCTGGACCAGCCATTATGGAGACAACGAATAGCCTAGAGGTGCAACGGGGAGCTAGTGCATTCAGCGACAGTACTCTGCTAGCTTTGATTGACCATGACGAAAAATACATGAGTCTTGTGATGGAAGGGCAATAAAGGACTAGCAAACAGATAGAGGGAATGGTAAGCAAGATGGAGGATTTTACCGACCAACTGGTCAGGTTTCTGGCAAGCACTGAATTCGGGGATGAGGAAACCGAGGAGGAGGAAGTTCAGGCAACAACAGTACTCCGAAGTGGAAAGGTAATCCAAAGGCCGGAACTAGAACCACAGACACAAGCCCCGAATACCCCAGTAGTCGACCTCACGGAGGAGGACCAACCCTTGACAGAAATAGCCAACCCGCCGGTGGTACGCACGGGGGTACTTCACAAATCTGATAACCCTTATCGTCCACCCGAACCCCCAATCAGCAAAGAACTGCCATATCCAGGTAGAATTAGGAAACCCAAGGATGACAACAAATTCAAAGCTATTCTAGCCATGCTCTCAAAGGTGAATGTGAACCTCCCACTCCTTGACCTCATTGATAATGTCCCCTCCTACTCTAAGTTCTTCAAGGATCTCAATGCAAGTAAGAGGAAGTATTTGGCCAATGAAAAGCTAGTTCTACCAGAAACAACTAATTCAGTGGTTGGCTTACCAGTGAAACAACAAGATCCGGGGAGCTTTGTGATTGATATACAGATGAAAAATGGGAAGATAGCAAAAGGAATGCTCGATCTGGGAGCCAGCATCAATCTTATCACCCATGCTCTTTACCAGGAGATGGTTTTGGGGAAACTGGTACCGGTGAACATTACCCTGCAGCTAGCCGACAGGAGCATTAGGCGCCCCCTGGGAGTGATTCGTGATGCACTGGTCAGAGTAGACACCTTCCTGGTTCCAGTAGATTTCGTGGTACTACCCCCCAGTGGAGCCAGCACTAGTAGTAAGGACCATGTGATCCTTTTGGGAAGACCATTTATGAAAACAGTGAAGCTGCAGGTCGATGTGGCGGAAGGAAAGATTGCCATGGAAATTGGTGGCAACAAGATCAGCATGGATGCAACACGACCGGCAGGTAATTCTGACACCTACTTAGTGGAAGAATGTAATATGATTTCTGAAGTAAATGCTGAGTTTGATGATATTGTCGATGATTGTGTGCATGCTACTTACCTAGCTACATTAACTGATGATAAGCTAGAAGGAGCCCTAACCCTTAGTTCTATGAGGATATGCTTTGTGAGGAGAGTAGTGAGATAGTCTGCATGCTTGACTCGGCTGAAGTCGACCCTGGTGAGGAAATCCATCCCCTTTGTGGAAACACCGAGGAAATCGAACCCCTAAACCCGACCTTAAGGAGCTCCCGTCCCATCTTAAATACGCTTTCCTGGGAGAAAACAAAACTAAACCTGTGATAATCTCTTCGAAATTGCAAAAGGAAGAAGAGAATAGGCTAGTAGAGCTTTTGAGAGATAACTCCGAAGCCATGGGGTGGGGGATTGGTGACATCAAGGGCATTGGTGCGACTAGGTGCACCCATAGGATTAGTTTTGAAGATGACACCAAACCTGTGAGGCAACCCCAGCGTAGGCTTAACCCTGTCATGCAAGACGTAGTTAAAACCGAGGTACTTAAGCTGTTCGAACATGATATGATCTACCCTATAGCTGACACTCGATGGGTAAGCCCTGTGCATGTTGTCCTGAAAAAGTCTGGAGTAACTGTTGAGACCAATGAGAAAGGGATAGAGGTTCCTGTTAGGAAAACCACAGGGTGGCGTGTATGCATAGATTATAGGAGATTGAATGCTGCCACTAAGAAGGACCACTTCCCCCTGCCCTTTATTAATGAGATGCTAAACTGCCTTGCGAGGCGCGAATCCTATTATTTTTTGGATGGTCTTTCAGGTTTCTGTCAGATTCCCATAGCGTAGGAGAACCAAGAGAAGACCACCTTCACTTGCCCATACGACACCTTCGCCTATCGCATGATGCCTTTTGGCTTATGCAACGCTCCGGCAACTTTCCAAAGGTGCATGCTCTCTATCTTCTCTAATATGGTGCATGATTTCATTGAGGTATTTATGGATGACTTCTCTCTCTTTGGTGACTCGTTCACCGACTGCCTTGGTAAGCTTGATAAAGTCTTGAAACGTTGCATAGAATGTAATCTGACCCTTAGTTAGGAAAAAAGTCACTTTATGGTGCGAGAGGGTATTGTTCACTTGATGTTATAGTGAAACTTCCCCCACCCACTTGTGTGAAAGAGTTGCAATCTTTTCTAGGACATGTTGGATTCCATAGAAGGTTCATCCAGGATTTCTCAAAAATTGCTAAGTGCCTTATTAACTTGCTGGTGAAAGATGCGCCTTTTGTTTTCAATGATAAGTGCATGGAAGCCTTTAATATCCTGAAAGAAAAACTTGTTTCCGCCCCTATTGTTATGGCACCTGATTGGTCTTTACCTTTCGAGATTATGTGCGATGCTTCTGACTACGCTATGGTGTTGTTCTAGGACAAAGAGTCGATAGGCATTTGTTATTTTTTCTTCTCCTTTTTTTTATTTATGCTTCTATAAGAGCTCTGGTGTACGAGATAGAAAGTTTCTTCATGTAATTTACTATGCCAGCAAAACACTAAATGGTGCACAGGTTAATTACACTACCACTGAGAAAGAATTCCTGGCTGTCATATTCGCCCTGGATAAATTCAGGTCGTATTTGAAGGGATTCAAGGTAATAGTGCATACCGACCATGCAGCAATTCGCCACCTTATGGCCAAAAGCGATTCTAAGCCTCGCCTTATTCGCTGGGTCCTGATGCTGCAAGAGTTTGAATGTGAGATAGTTGACAAGTGTGGCAAAGACAACTTAGTGGCAGATCAGCTATCCAGGATTAATCCTAGCGCCATCGCCCCATCTCCCCCCATCCCTGATGAGCATTTATTCTCTGTTAGTCTAGAACCCTGGTTTGCCGACATTGTTAATTTTAAGGCCACGGGATTGTTCGCAGGAAAAAGAAGAATTTCGCTATTCGATGCAGGAGCTACTTCTGGGATGATCCATACTTGTTCAAGCTAGGAAATGATGGCGTGATGCGGCGCTGTGTATCGGAAGATGAGATTAGAAGTATACTCGCATTCTGCCACTCCATGTACTGTGGTGGGCACTATAGCGGGAAGAAAACCGCCTTGAAGGTTTTTCAATCAGGTTTTTTCTGGTCCTCTCTTTTTAAAGATGCTCATAAATTTTGTATCAGCTGTGATGCCTGTCAGCGAAGTGGCAATATAAGCAAGAGGAATGAGATGCCCCTCACCAGTAATCTTGTTGTTGAACCCTTTGATGTGTGGGACATCGACTTTATGGGACCCTTCCCCAAGAGTAATGGCTTTGAATATATACTGGTTGTTGTTGATTATGTGACTAAGTGGGTGGAAGCAATTCCAACCAAGACTAATGATTCCAAAGTTGTTGTCTCTTTTCTTGCCAAGAATATTCTTTGCAGGTTTGGCACCCCCAGGGTAGTAATCAGTGATGGTGGCTCCCACTTCATCAACCGCTCCTTTGCGAATCTGTTAACAAAGTATGGAGTGCATCATCAGGTTGCTACAACATATCACCCCCAGACTTTGGGCCAGGTAGAGGTTAGTAACCGGCAGATTAAGAGTATACTTGAGAGGGTGGTGAAGCCTAACCGAAAAGACTGGTCGTACAAGCTCAATGACGCCTTGTGGGCATACCGCACAAGCTACAAGACTGTTATAGGGACCACACCTTACAGGCTAGTCTATGGAAAAGCTTGCCACCTACCGGTAGAGCTTGAGCACGGGGCAGAATGGGCAATTGAGGTCCTGAACCTCGATTTGGATCTGGTGGCAAAGGCGTATCTGCGACTCAGGAAGAAGAACTCCGAACCTTGCTGAGAATGCTAAGATCTATAAGGCCTAGAATAAGGAGTATCATGATAAGGGAATAATTCATAAGGATTTGACCCCAGGTATGAAAGTTTTACTCTTCAACTCCCGCCTTAAACTGTTTCCAGGCAAGCTGCGCTCTCGATGGGATGGACCGTACGAAATCGTTCAAGTGGCACCGCATGGTGCTGTCGAAGTCTTGAACACAAGTGATGGATCCACCTTCAAGGTCAATGGACAACGGGTTAAGCCATATCTGGAAGGATTTAAAGAGCGACCGGAGGAAGAGGTTGTTCTTGGTGAGTCTAGTACATGACTATAAAGGTACACCAGCAGGCAAGTCACTATAGCTCCCATTCTCTTTTCGTTTTCACTCTACGCTTGAGGACATGCTTGAGTTTAGGTTTGGGGAGGGGGAATGTGCTCTCTAGTGTCTTGTCTGCATTTTTCTCTGTTATCTGTGTCTTTAGAGTCTTTCGTCTTTACTTCTATGTATTTTGTTCTATTGTGTGTTATGCGACCTTTCTCTGTTACAGTTTCTTTGTCAGTCTAGGTCTAGTTAATTTATCTTTAAGTACTTTCGTGGTAAGTCTGAGTCTTTTACCAAGTCGAACGTCCATTGTAGGTGTTAAATCCACTTGCTGCTTACGTTGTGTTTGATGATTAGCTGGAAGTAGGACAGTGTATTTTTAATCCTGCAAGGTCATTTCTCTTTTAAATAGCAAGTTTGTTTAGCTCCTTGGTCCAAAATGCCTGTGAGAAGCCTGAGAGCCGATGAAAAAAAATTGTACCGGCAAATGTATTGTGTGATTTCCTGGGTTGTGCAAGTTTTTACGTATTACTTGTGCCTTTTCATACTTATGTGTACTCAGTCTTGTTAGGGATGACGAACGACATGCTCTTTTTAAGCTCTTCCCCCTGTTTCAAGGAACAGGTTTGGGGAGAGAACTGTTATCTTGCGACTTTTATGTGCTGTTTTGCATTATTGCTGAAAAGTTTGTTTACTGCTCCCTAAAAGTTTATTGATATTTGAATCTCGGGGTGGATCTATGGTCTTAATTGATCACCGTTAGTCGTGTTAGGCGTGTTTCAAATACTACCTATATACCGGCGTGGTCTTAAAAAGTCATATGTCCGTGAGGGTTGATGGCACGTACACCAAACTGACACGCACAAAAGTGCGGACTTTCAGTAAAATAGACACTTACAAAAAATTGAGATTAAAAGAGCCCAATGAGGCCAAGCACTGAATATACAGTGAAGAATTTGATTGAGATACGAATCGGTTGACGTGATTAGGGGGAACAGTTTCAGCTTTTGTTTTCTGAAAAAAATGAGTCGCCTGTTAAGTCCCTTTCGATCTAATGAGACGAGTGCAAAAGCATAAGATATTTTAGGCACCTTTGTGATGCGAGTCATCTTCCCAGTTTATTTTTGAGCTTATACCCCATTTGGATACTTCCAAGAGAGTGAGAGATACACTGCATTCACCTGTGAGGGACTAGTGAGCTACACTTAAGTGCTATTTATCTAGGAAACGATTGTGTTTGATTTTCTGCACACTGTTTTGCCAAAGTTAGTTTGATAACAAAATTTTTGCATCTCGTGGACTTACTGTTTACAATGGTAGATTCAGTCACTTGGGACCTTGACTCTTTGTTTGTTCTCGTGGTTTGAGTCTAGTTTTTGTCTAGGTTTATTTGTTTACTCGAGGACGAGAAAAGGTTCGATTTGGGGAGTTTGATGAGACGATAATTTAGAGTCTCATTTGGTCCTTTTTAGCGGTCTTTGTGAGTCTTCGTTTATAGTTTTCTAGTATTTTTTGTGCATTTTTATGCTTTGGTGTTTTGGTGTTGTTTTACAGGAATCGATAGTTTTGAGCCAAAGATGAGAAGTTGAGGTTAACAAGGCTACGTGGCAGATTTTTCTGGTAGCATTTGAATTCTTGAAGAGGCTACATGTAAGTAATTTGCTCGCCGCGATGAGATTTTACGAGAGCTTGCCGCGGCGAAGGAATTGGTCCGCCGCGGTGAGATTTTGCGAATGAAGCCTCTGTTTTGAAGATTGAAGCTCGCCGCGGCGAAATTATGCGAGGGCTATATATTCTTCGATTAAGAAGGCTACTTGTGGCAGAAACAGATTGTTTGATTTTCCTACTTGGTTTAGAATTAGTACAATTCTCTTGATACTTCTTTTAACCTAGTTGATAAAAAAGCTCAACACATTCATACTTTGACATTGATAACAATTTGGAGCTTGATTTTGATTATTCATCGAAGGATTGATATCGAATCCCTGATTACTGTGGTAAATCTCTATTATTTTATCTTATTCAATTCGTTCTTATTCTTTTTCTCGAATTGTTTGAGCTTGCATGCGATTATCATTCTGTTTGTGTTAAACATGAGCAATATCTTGTATTCTTTCATCCTTGGTTCAATTATGAGTAGCTAAATCACTCCGAACATGGTAGTTGCATGATAGCTTTGCGTATTCGCTTCTAGGGTTTGAAATCGTTCATATAGGTTAGGCTCGTTCAAAGATCTTCGTAAAAACCCTTCAATTCAATAATCTCATTCAAAGATTCTCTAAAACGTTTTGGTTAAGGATCGTGGATTGACGACCCACGATTACTCTAGTTCAAATATCTTCAAACTCGTTTGGTAAAGGTTAAATTGATAGTTTTCTGTACACCGACCGTGTGACAGTATGAACTTATCCCTAGAGCGAATTAGCATTGCTTGATCGTAACTACTGTGTTCCTTCTACCTCAATCTTACAAACAACTACATTGCTAATTTCCGTTTTCGAGTTTTAAGAAGTACTCAAATTCAAACAAATCAACATTGTTTCACAAGTAACTGTTTGTTTTCAATCGTTGCGATAGCCTAATTGATTCCTTAGCGAACGATCTCGTGGTTAGCATTGTTTATTTACAGCAACTACTTTCTACTTGTTTCCTAAGTAGTAATTTGAGCATATCACGTGGATAATTTTTGTGTCGTCTTTTTCATGTCAAAGGCACAAAAGTAGGGGGAATTTTTTTCTGTCAGATTGCTCTTCCCATTTTTTTTTTTTAATAATGAGCCCCAGGCGATTTTAAATCCTGGCTTCGCCCCTGGATGTACGTACACAGTTTTGGTGCTATATCTCCGTATATGTTCTGATTTCGAATTCATGTTGATTGTATAAGAAGTACTCTGTAATAGTATTTTTGAGTAATAGAATTGAGTTTTCATAATTTGAGTTAAGTCTGCTAGAATATGCATTGAATTAGGATTGGTCTATTTCCAAGGTTTATCAAGATTTAACTTATTTGTCCACTAGGTTATCTATTTACTAGGTTTATCGGAATTGGGTTCTATTTCCTAGTACTGTTTGGTATCTGTCTAGAGATGTAGCGCCTTGATTTTTAAAAGACGAATTATGAAAAATATAACTCGCGCTAGTTCGTGAGCTTGAAAATTCATCGAACTTGAATTATAAAAATTTAAAATGTAGTACAACGCCTTGAACGTCCTTAGACTTGATATGAAATTCTTGATACTAATTCGTGAACTAGTAAAATAATGCAGCGGAATTTTAAAATCGTAAAAGTTTAGATACGAAGTTCTAAATACATGAAACTGAAAATGGTAAAGACGCTTCTGGTAAAGATCACTGCTCTGGCAACGCTCCACTCCAATAGCTCGACTTCACACCTAAAATTGATATTTGAGAAAGGGGTCAGCCGTGACCACAGGCTGAGCAAACTCCATGCACGTGCCATGACCTAAATTTCTATATTCATGTCTTTTAAAATATTTTAGTCTTGGTTAATGCAATGCAACCCTAAGACTTTACTTGACTTTGACTCTAGAACTTGAACTTGGTCTTGAACTTCTTGAAAACTAAACTTAATTTGAACTTGAACTTAAAACTTTTCTTGAAATTTTCTTGAAAAATTAACATGATCACGAGCTCACTTGGCAACGTAGGTTCCTATCCTGGCCATGGTGGCTATCTGCTGGCCTCAGGCCACTTTTGTGGCCCTATTCGTTGAATAAATAAAAACTGACGGCCTCAGGACCTTGGTCCCTATCCGCTGAACATGAATTAATAACTGCGCCACAAATACCAGGATATTTACCTACGAGCCGATTTACTTTTCTTTAACTTGAAAGCCTTTCTTTACTTCAAACCTTTAACGTCTTGTCAAATTGAATGCATACTTGTAGACTCTAATCTATGAATGAACGAATGGACTAAAGTGGCATAATCATTCTCATCAAATAACAACAAGAACGCACTGCAAATATAACTATATCCAAACCATAGATAGCATCACCTCATACAAATGATCATTCAAGTCTCTCAAAATATGTATCATGTTAAAAACTATACAATCAGAAATATCACAATACCAAAAGACATTGCTTCAGCTCTCATGTAATCTCACGACAAAACAAGTAGTAACAACTCAACATTCCCACTAGCTGTAGCCAATAGTAGTCTTCAGGCAGGCACAAATCCATGGAAGACACACTTAACTGATAATAGCCAATTTCAGCAGCTAGTTCATAATACAGTAGCTAGACTAATTCATTTCACAGGGCCAAATAGCATACACTCAGCAACAACACATGAATTTAAATCAACCATGCCGTGTATTATAACCAATAAAGAAAACATCATAAGTAGATAGAATTCCCTAAACCTAATGTATGTGAGTTTCCTAATGAAATGCCATATATAAAATATATTTCTAACAATTAGCACATAAACGTGAATGATCAATTTCATATCATAGCATAAATAACACTCAAATATGCAAGGTTTATATCATATATATAATCATTTGTGATGCAAGTTCTAGGGGAACTTGCCTCGTAAAAAGCCTTCTAGCTAGTCGTAAAATCCTTCAAGTATGAAACACGAATCGTAACACCGTCCTAGCCTCACCCTTGATTCATCCATGTTGTTTGCTCCTTTATTTCTAATTTACTTTCTAATTCAATCATTCCTTGGTTTTGTTATCTCTTTCGAGGAACACCGAAATGTGATGGATGGAAATAATGATATTTTGCTTTGCATGTAAAACCAAAACTTGGAGAGAATGGAGTGATAGGAAGAATGATAATGGGCTATAGTATATGGCAGCTCCAAAAAGGGTATGCAAAGGGGTTAAAGGAAAGCTAACATCCTTCCAATTCTTGTAACTGATGGGTAATTAATAAAAATGGTATTAAGGGGTTGGTTTAATGGGGGTTAAAGAGGGCAATTAAATGTAGGGAATTTCTATGGTTTGGTTCGAGAATTTGGAGAAGGTTAGATCGTACGCTCTAACTAGTTCGTGTTAAAACGCGGTAAAACGTCACTTGAATTTTCGGGTCGTTACAAGAGAAGTATTAGATATACTTCCTCTTAGCCTAGTTAAATCATATTCAGTGATCATTCTGTGATATCATTCTGTAATCTGTACTCCTCAAGATCAATAAAAATGTTATCTTCTCTGCCCGTGGACGTAGCTAACTCATTGTTAGTAAACCACATTAAATCTATGTGTTCTTTATCCACATTGTTTATGATCTTTCTTGCTTCCGTTATAACAAACTGATATCAAGAGCTGGATCTGTTCTAGGGTTTGAAACTCGTTGAGAAAGATGTCTGGCATTAAAGTGAAGATCGACAAATTTAACGGGAGGAATAGTTTCAGTTTATGGCATATCAAAATACGAGCCTTGTTGAAACAACAAGGGCTGTGGGCGCCGCTTGTTAGGAATTCGATAGAAAAAAATCAGCGCTGAGATGGCCGTTCTGGAGGAGAAGGCACACTCGACGATTATGTTGTGTCTTGCTGACTAAATCATCACCGAGATCGCAGAGGAGGAAACCATGCAATGTATGTGGGTTAAGCTCGAGGGTCTCTATATGACAAAGTCCTTAACCAATAAGTTGCTTCTGAAGCAACGTCTGTTCAGTCTGCGAATGCTGGAAGGTTTGCCTCTCCGAGATCATCTGGATCAACTAAACACAATTTTACTTGATTGCGTAATACTGATGTTAAGGTTGAAGATGAGGACGCTGCTTTAATTCTGCTAGTGTCTTTACCATTATCGTATGAGAATTCCGTGCAATCGTTTATTGTTGGTAAAGATACTATTTCTCTAGAAGAGGTTAGATCATCCCTCCATACTAGAGAGCTGCGACATAAGGTGGCTGGTACAGGTGCTGATAATCAGGCTGCTGGTTTAGTAGCCAGTGGGAGTAATGGACATGAAAATTTGGGAAAGAAGAAATTCAAGAAACCAGCTTCTAAGGGTCCAAAGCCGAATGATACCTGTAATTACTGTAAAAAGAAGGGACACATGAAATCTGAATGTCCTAAGAAGAAGAGGCAACGGGATAAACTGACAGGTATTGCTGTGGCAGCTGACACCAATTCTGAAGTGGATATTGCTCTAGTTGCTGATGAGCACACTTATCACAGTGATTCGTGGATCCTTGATTCTGGAGCGTCTTATCATATATGTCCGCGCAGGGAGTGGTTTACAACCTACGAGCAAGTAGACGGTGGCAATATTTTTATGGCTAATAGTTCTGTTTGTAAGACGGTTGGAATAGGATCGATCAAAATTCGGACACATGATGGTAAATTATGCACATTCTGCTTATGGCAAAGAATCTGATATCTTTTAGTACACTTGACAACAAAGGTGGAGGTGGAGTTTTACATGTCTGCAAGAGTTCGAATGTAGTTCTGAAACGTGTAAAACGTGGTACCTTGTATATTCTTCAAGGTTCTACGTTATCAGGTTTTGTCGTTGTTGCATCATCGGAGATTGATAAGGAGAACATGACCAAGTTATGGCATATAAGGCTTGGTCACATGAGTGCAAGGGGGATGCAAATTCTATCAAAAGCGGATCTTCTTTGTGGTCACAAGATCACGGATCTTGAATTTTGTGAACATTGTATCTTTGGGAAGTTACATCACATCAAGTTTCCTAAAGCTATACACAGAATAAAAGGCACACTTGATTACATCCATTTGATTGTTGGGGTCCTTCCCAGGTGGAGTCCTTAGGGGGTCACAGATATTTTGTTTCAATGATTGATGATTTATCAAGGATGACTTTGTTGTTCATTATGAAGCATAGAAGTGAAGCTTTTAAGAACTTCAAGTAGTAGAAGGCATTAGTGGAGAATCAAACATGGAAGAAGATTAAAAGGCTGCGTACTGATAATGTTCTAGAATTTCGCTGGTCTGAGTTCGATGAATTCTGTAAGAATGAAGGGTTTTCTAGGCATCAACAGTCAGGAATACACCACAGCAGAATGGTGTAGCAGAATGCATGAATCAAACACTTCTGGAGAGAGCTAGGTGCATGCTCTCTAATGCTAGACTAACTAGAAGATTCTGGGTAGAAGCGGTTAGTACAATATGCTATCTGATAAATTGTGGACCTCACACAGGTATACATCTCAAAACTCCTATTGAGGTGTGGTCTGGCTATGGGAATGGATCACAAAAGGGATACATTCAGAATCTTTTGTCAAGATTTGACATGTCTACATCGAAGCCCATAGATACTCCTAGTGCTGCAATGCACATTTTTCTGTTGCTTTTGCACCTAAGTCTGCTGAGGAGGAGTACATGCTCGAGTTTCCTATGCTAGTGCAGTAGGAAGCTTGATGTATGCAATGGTCTACACTAGCATGATCTTGCACATATTGTTAGTGTTGTTAGTAGGTTTATGGAAGAACCTGGCAAGGAGCATTTGCAAGCTGACGATTTTTCGTTACCTAAAAGGTACGTCTGATGTTGGTCTCATTTATGGAAGTGATACAGAGTGTTTGGTGACAGGATTTCCAGACTCAGATTATGCTGGAGATGTTGACAATAGAAGATGTATGACCGGTTATGTTTTCACTTTTGGTGGTTCACTTGTCAGTTGGAAAGCTACTTTGCAACCTACGGTGACTTTGTCTACTACGGAAGCAGAGTACATGGCCTTGACAGAAGCAACAAAAGAGGGAATCTGGTTAAAGGGATTGGTCAGGGGTTTGGGTTTACATCATGATCAGGCTATAGCGTATTGTGATAGTCTTAGTACAATTTGTTTAGCCAAGGATCAAGTCCATCGTGAGAGGAAGCACATCGATGTGAGATATCATTTTCTAAGAAGTGAGAAGAGAATTAAGGTGAACAAAGTGGGTACTGCTGATAACCAGCTGATATGTTTACCAAGCCAGTTCCACATAGCAAGTTTCAACATTGTTTGGACTTGCTACATGTTAGGAGTTGTTGAGGCAACATTTGAGGCATAGAAGTTTTCTGGTACATCTGGCATTGTTATAGTGTATCTGGTACATCTGTTATCTGTGAGAGGATTCAAGTCAAGGCGGTGATTTGTTAGAATATGCCTTGAATTAGGATTGGCCTATTTCCAAGGTTTATCAGAATTTTGACTTATTTGTCCACTAGGTTATCTATTTACTGGGTTTATCAGGATTGAATTCTATTTTCTAGTCATGTTTGGTATATATCTATGGAAGTATTATATATACTTCCTCTTAACCTAGTTAAATCATATTCAGTTATCATTCAATGATATCATTCTGTAACTTTTGTACTCCTTAAGATCAATAAAACTGTTCTCTTCTCTGTCCGTGGACATAGGCCATTGTTAGTGAATCACGTTAAATCTCTGTATTCTTTATCCACGTTATTTATGATCTTTCTTACTTTCATTATAACAGAGTCAGTATCTGAATCAAATATGCTATATATAAATACATGAAGTAAACTGCAGTACAGTGTATGTTGCACAAGAATTTATCATTTGAATTCAAGTAGGAAGAGTACTCTTCATATTCATGCATGTAGACTGATTGGTTAATTTCCCAAGTCAACGTTGACCTGTATATGTAATTCAGAAGTAAACTATAGATGGCACAATCACCAATGATTCCAGGCCAAATGCTAACTGACAACTACGATCAGCGACTTTGACCTGTTCTAATTGAAGCCGCACACAGTGTGCTCAATCATGCAATCATGTTCATGTTTGGTACCAAACTACCAATACAGTTATTTCTATAACCCATGCCTATACAGTTCTGAGCTGGTTGTTGACCGATACGATTATTTATTTTCCGCAGAAAAAAGGTTCGTTTAGATTTATTTTGGGACGTAATAAGAGATTTTAAGGAAAGATTTTAGGTGTGGAACATGTTAGACAAGAAATGTGTTTAAGGGTTCAGCTTCTCCGCCTCCGGTTTGTGTTGCTAATCAGGTGCAAAACTTCTGAGACGAGAACATTAATTTAGGCCGCCATTATGGTCGTGTGTCTTCGTAGGTAGTAGTATGTCCGTCCATACAAAATGTCACATTTTAATTTTTGAGTAATCTTACATCCCAATTTTCACATCAAATTACTCTCATATTATATTAAAAAAATATTTTAATAAAATTATTTAATGAAAGTATATTTCATGGGATAAGTCTTCTGAGAGACATTATCTGTTGAAAAATATGCAATGCAAACCCTAAGTTAACGCATCGGAATTCGAAAATTTTATTGCATATTAAACTTGATCCAATGATTATATAACGTAAAACAAGCAAATCAATACTTACTTGTCGCACTAGCTTTACAGACAGCAGCTTTAAAACCTTAAAGCTCTTATGCGAATATGTTCGTCAAGTACTTCAAATCTGTTTGCCATGTATGATATGTTGAAACCCAATACATCATGATTAGCTTCCTCGACCTCGGTATCCACGGGGATTAATTCTACCGAAAAACGCTAGGAGGTTCCCGTTCGAAACTATACTAAACTATTTAGTGAGTATGGTTATGGAGAATAGAATCATGAAGAAAGATGTCAAGATGGGCAAGGATAAGAGAAGAACGTGTATTATTGTATATCTATCAATACTCTCGCAGATCATATCTGTACTAATATAACCTGAATGCAATATATGAAGATGAGGACTCCTAGCCCAGTTGGCTAGCCCAGTTTCTATTGTCCATCAGGTTGCGGGTTCGATATCTGTCAAGCCCAGCTTAATTTTCTTTATCTCTTTTGGGCTTTTATATTTAATGAACTTTCATGCTTTAATTAATTAAATCCAATTTAATCTAATTAATCTTTCTTCAAATATAAATTAAATCCAATTCAATTAATTTACTTTTTTAAAGTATAACAATTAATTAAGTCTGATAAATCCAATTTGACTTATTAATTGTTTCTACCAAATAGATCAATTCTCAATAACAGTAAATTAAATATTTATTAATCCAATTAATATTTAATTCATTCTAATACTCAATTGGTATAACAATCTCCACATAGTGTGACTCATAGGGCCTTATGTAAGTAAACACTAATCTAATTAAGGTGTGGTGAAACACCTAGACAATTTACCAAACATTCTCAATACATAAGGAACTTTTGAAAGGATTGCAAACCACCTGTAATATAGAGCTTATAATGATACGGTCCTTTCATTCGCGAACATCCGATTAAGTTTAGAACTTGATTTCGTGTATGTTCCAATAACTTAATCACTTTATCTCATTCTACTAATTGATCCATAATATTTGAACACCATTTCAAATATATCTTGCGTTGCCCAACGACTTTGATCAAACTAGTAATGAGAAGTTAAGTGTTCTTTCCAAGTCTATTTTGAGGATTGAATCCTATCTTGATTCAACTACTACCAACATGCGTTTCGTGATGTGCCCAACACATGCCGTATCTACTACCCCTACAAGGAGTGCAAGCGTTGGTCATGGTCAAAGCACACGAGTCCACACATGTAGTACGTATTGACCTCAAGTCACAGGACTATTACACCACCCTACAAACCGTTACTTCCGTAGACACGTAAATAGAGTACATCAAACGGTTTCTTGGCTGGGTATACCAACACCCTCTAAGGCGTCCATGTGTCCATCACGGATTACCAAGTAATTCGTAGTCGTGAGAACTACTACACTCTCAAAGGATATGATGCAGATCACATGCCAATCTCCAATGCATCATCGATATCCCATTCTCGATGATCATTGATTGGGCTATTTTAGAGCTATGTTATGTCACTCAAGATCTCACATTCTTAGTGATAACATGAAGCTCATGGAAACACGTATGTAAACAATTACAGACAAACATATAATAATATTTACTTACTGTAAGGCCTATTTATAGATGAACAATAATCATAAATAAATACTGAATCGAATATGTATATTTGTTCTCAATTCAATTGTCTCTAGGACATATATACTTTCATATCTGAATCAAATATGCTATAAATACATGAAGTAAACTGCAGTACTAGTGTATATTGCACAAGAATTTATCATTTGAATTCAAGTAGGAAGAGTACTCTTCATATTCATGCATGTAGACTGATTGGTTAATTTCCCAAGTCAACGTTGACCTGTATATGTAATTCAGAAGTAAACTATAGATAGCACAATCACCAATGATTCCAGGCCAAATGCTAACTGGCAACTATGATCAGCGACTTTGACCTGTATCTAATTGAAGCCGCACAGAGTGTGCTCAATCATGTAATCATGTTCATGTTTGGTACCAAACTACCAATACAGTTATTTCTATAACCCATGCCTATACAGTTCTGAGGTGGTTGTTGACCGTTACGATTATTTATTTTTCGCAGAAAAAAGGTTCGTTTAGGTTTATCAGATGCTTGGGACGTAATAAGAGATTTTAAGGAAAGATTTTAGGTGTGGAACATGTTAGACAAGAAATGTGTTTAAGGGTTCAGCTTCTCCGCCTCCGGTTTGTGTTGCTAATCAGGTGCAAAACTTCTGAGACGAGAACATTAATTTAGGCTGCCATTATGGTCGTGTGTCTTCGTAGGTAGTAGTATGTACGTCCATACAAAATGTCACATTTTAATTTTTGAGTAATATTACATCCCAATTTTCACATCAAATTACTCTCATATTATATTAAAAAAATATTTTAATAAAATTATTTAACGAAAGTATATTTCATGGAATAAGTCTTCTGAGAGACATTATCTGTTGGAAAATATGCAATACAAACCGTAGGTTAACGCATCGGAATTCGAAAATTTTATTGCATATTAAACTTGATACAATGACTATATAACGTAAAACAAGCAAATCAATACTTACTTGTCGCACTAGCTTTCAGACAGCAGCTTTAAAACCTTAAAGCTCTTCTGCGAATATGTTCGTCAAGTACTTCAAATCTGTTCGCCATGTATGATATGTTAAAACCCAATACATCATGATTAGCTTCCTCGACTTCGGTATCCACGGGGATTAATTCTACCGAAGAACGCTAGGAGGTTCCTGTTCGAAACTATACTAAACTATTTAGTGAGTAGGGTTATGGAGAATAGAATCATGAAGAAAGATGTCAAGATGGGCAAGGATAAGAGAAGAACGTGTATTATTGTATATCTATCAATACTCTCGAAGATCATATCTGTACTAATATAACCTGAATGCAATCAATGCAGATGAGTACTCCTAGCCCAGTTGGCTTGCCATTTTTTTATTGTCCAAAAGGTTGCGGGTTCGATACCCATCAAGCCCAGCTTAATTTTTTAATCTCTTTTGGGCTTTTATATTTGGACTTCATTCCAATTCGGTCCAAATAAACTTTCTTGCTTTAATTAATTAAATCCAATTTAATCTAATTAATCTTTCTTCAAATATAAATTAAATCCAATTCAATTAATTTACTTTGTTAAAGTAAATTACTTTCTTAAAGTATAACAATTAATTAAGTCCGATAAATCCAATTTGACTTATTAATTGTTTCTATCAAATAGATCAATTCTCAGTAACAGTAAATTAAATATTTGTTAATACAATTAATATTTAATTCATTCTAATACTCAATTGGTAGAACAATCACCATATAGTGTGACACATAAAGCCTTATGTAAGTAAGCACTAATCTAATTAAGGTTTGGTGAAACTCCTAGACAATTTACCAAACATTCTCAATACATAAGTAACGTTTGAATGGATTGCAAACCACCTGTAATGTAGAGCTTATGATGATACGGTCCTTTCATTCGCGAACACTCGATTAAATCTAGAACTTGATTTCGTGTCTGTTCCAATAACTTAATCACTTTATCTCATTCTACTAATTGATCCATAATATTTGAACACCATTCCAAATATATCTTGCATTGGCCAACGACTTTGATCAAACTAGTAATGAGAAGTTAAGTGTTCTTTCAAAGTCTATTTTGAGGAATGAATCATATCTTGGTTTAACTACTACCAACATGCGTTTCGTGATGTGCCCAACACATGCCGTATCTACTACACCTACAAGGAGTGCAAGCGTTGGTCATGGTCAAAGCACACGAGTCCACACATGTAGTACGTATTGACCTCAAGGCAAAGGACGATTACACCACCCTACAAACCGTTACTTCCGTAGACACGTAAATAGAGTACATCAAACGGTTTCTCGGCTGGGTATACCAACACCCTCTAAGGCGTCCATGTGTCCATCACGGATTACCAAGTAATTCGTAGTCGTGAGAACTACTACACCCTCAAAGGATATGATGCAGACCACATGCCAATCTCCAATGCATCATCGATATCCCATTCTCGATGATTATTGGTTGGCTATTTTAGAGCTATGTTATGTCACTCAAGATCTCACATTCTTAGTGATAACATGAAGCTCATGCGAAAACGTATGTAAACAATTACAGACAACCAGATAATAATATTTACATACTGTAAGGCCTATTTATAGATGAACAATAATCATAAATAAATACTGAATCGAATATGTATATTTGTCCTCAATTCAATTGTCTTTAGGACATATATACTTTCATATCTGAATCAAATATGCTATAAATACATGAAGTAAACTTTAATACTAGTGTATATTGCACAAGAATTTATCATTTGAATTCAAGTAGGAAGAGTACTCTTCATATTCATGCATGTAGACTGATTGGTTAATTTCCCAAGTCAACGTTGACCTGTATATGTAATTCAGAAGTAAACTATAGATAGCGCAATCACCAATGATTCCAGGCCAAATGCTAACTGGCAACTATGATCAGCGACTTTGACCTGTTCTAATTGAAGCCGCACACAGTGTGCTCAATCATGTAATCATGTTCATGTTTGGTACCAAACTACCAATACAGTTATTTCTATAACCCATGCATATACAATTCTGAGTTGGTTGTTGACCGTTACGATTATTTATTTTTCGCAGAAAAAAGGTTCGTTTAGGTTTATCAAATGTTTGGGACGTAATAAGAGATTTTAAGAAAAGATTTTAGGTGTGGAACATTTTAGACGAGAAATGTGTTTAAGAGTTCAGCTTCTCCGCCTCCGGTTTGTGTTGCTACTCGGGTGCAAAACTTCTGAGACGAGAACATTAATTGAGGCCGCCATTATGGTAGTGTGTCCTCGTAGGTAGTAGTATGTCCGTCCACGCAAAATGTCACATTTTAATTTTTGAGTAATCTTACATCCCAATTTTCACATCAAATTACTCTCATATTATATTAAAAAAATATTTTAATAAAATTATTTAACGAAAGTATATTTCATGGAATAAGTCTTCTGAGAGACATTGTCTGTTGGAAAATATGCAATGCAAACCCTAGGTTAACGCAGCGGAATTCGAAAGTTTTATTGCATATTAAACTTGATCCAATGACTATATAACGTAAAACAAGCAAATCAATACTTACTTGTCGCACTAGCTTTCAGACAACAGCTTTAAAACCTTAAAGCTCTTCTGCGAATATGTTCGTCAAGTACTTCAAATCTGTTCGCCATGTATGATATGTTGAAACCCAATACATCATGATTAGCTTCCTCGACCTCGGTATCCACGGGGATTAATTCTACCGAAGAACGCTAGGAGGTTTCCGTTCGAAACTATACTAAACTATTTAGTGAGTAGGGTTATGGAGAATAGAATCATGAAGAAAGATGTCAAGATGGGCAAGGATAAGAGAAGAACGTGTATTATATTGTATATCTATCAATAATCTCGCAGATCATATCTGTACTAATATAACCTGAATGCAATTCTTGATTATGAGGACTTCTAACCCAGTTGGCTAGTCAGTTTTCTATTGTCCAACAGTTTGCGGGTTCGATACCCATCAAGCCTAGCTTAATTTTCTTTATCTCTTTTGGGCTTTTATATTTGGACTTCATTTCAATTCGGTCCAAATAAACTTTCTTGCTTTAATTAATTAAATTCAATTTAATATAATTAATCTTTCTTCAAATATAAATTAAATCCAATTCAATTAATTTTCTTTCTTAAAGTATAACAATTAATTAAGTCCAATAAATCCAATTTGACTTATTAATTGTTTCTATAAAATAGATCAATTCTCAATAACAGTAAATTAAATATTTATTAATCCAATTAATATTTAATTCACTCTAATACTCAATTGGTAGAACAATCACCACATAGTGTGATCCATAGGGCCTTATGTAAGTAAGCACTAATCTAATTAAGGTTTGGTGAAACTCCTAGACCATTTAATACATAAGGAACGTTTGAAAGGATTGCAAACCACCTGTAATGTAGTGCTTATGATGATACGGTAAGTCTATAACTTGATTTCGTGTCTGTTCTAATAACTTAATCATTTTATCTCATTCTACTAATTGATCCATAATATTTAAACACCATTCCAAATATATCTTGCGTTGGCCAACGACTTTGATCAAACTAGTAATGAGAAGTTAAGTGTTCTTTCCAAGTCTATTTTGAGAAATGAATCCTATCTTGGTTCAACTACTATTAACATGTGTTTCGTGATGTGCCCAACACATGCCGTATCTACCCCTACAAGGAGTGCAAGTATTGGTCATGGTCAAAGCACACGAGTCCACACATGTAGTAAGTATTAGAGGTGTTATCTGGGCCGGTCATGAAATGACCAAGTAAGACGCTAAAAACCGGCCCGGTCCGGCCCGTTTAATATTTGGCCCGGACCGGCCCGTGTACATTTAAGTTATGTGGGCCACAGGGGCCATGTATTCCTTGGCCCGGCCCGGGAGGCCCGTTATTATACTTAGTTGAATGAATACTATATATATTTGGAAATAACTATATAGATATATTTTGCAATCTTAATTAAAAAAAGTTCAATTACAATACATGCATTTTGTCACTCAGAGTCATAAATTTATAATCACACATTTAATTAAGAAAAAATGTATTGCAAAATTTTATTCGTTAGCTTTGTTTAATTAATAGAGATGATGAATGAATGAATATATGTTTAGGATTTCATCTAATATTAGTTCCACTAATTATGTAGGATTCTTATAATAATATTTTCCAAAATACCAATATGAGGAACAAAAACATATCTTGATCCCACCAATTCAATAGTTATATTATTGTCATACTTATACTAATTAAACTCTCATAATTCATTGTTAACACAGGATTTTCAACTCTTGTTATTTCATTTCCTTTTCTTTTTAACTTTCTTTCTCTCGTTTTATATCTTCTAGTTTATGTATATGCATATCTACATTCAACTTTTATAGAAAAAGCAAAAAAAAAAAAAATTGCATATAAATTTGGCTGCCCGAACATTTATAAGTGGGCTAGGGGCCGGGCTGGGCCAGAATATTTATAAAAAGCCCGTCCTGGCCCGGACCAGCCCGCACACTAAATGGAGCGGTCTTTGGCGGGTTGGCCCGGCCCGGCCCGATTACCACCTCTAGTAGTATTAACCTCAAGTCAAAGGACTATTAAACCACCCTACAAACCGTTACTTCCGTAGACACGTAAATAGAGTACATCAAAAGGTTTCTCGACTGGGTATACCAACAATCTCTAAAGTGTCCATGTGTCCATCACGGATTACCAAGTAATTCGTAGTCGTGAGAACTACTACACCCTCAAAGTATATGATGCAGACCACATGCCAATCTCCAATGCATCATCGATATCCATTCTCGATGATCATTGATTGGGGATACTTTTAGATCTATGTTATGTCACTCAAGATCTCACATTCTTAGTGATAACATAAAGCTCATGGAACACATATGTAAACAATTACAGACAAACTAAAAATAATATTTACATACTGTAATGCCTATTTATAGATGAAAAATAATTATAAATAAATATTGAATCAAATATGTATATTTGTCCTCAATTCGATTGTCTGTAGGACATATATACTTTCATTATCTTGATAATTTTTCTAGAGACGTATATACTTAGATTATCAATAAAATTCTGATATTATTAATCAACACGTCTAGAAAAGGATCAATTTTATTAAGAAAATGGACGTTGATTAGTAACATGAATGATTTTATTGATAATATAGGTTTGTACGTATCTAAATTAATAAGTTATTTAGAGTCCGGTCATCTCATGAAACTTTGTTTGTTTCGTGAACCTTCGAAATATATATATATTTTTTTAAATAATTTTTCCAATGTAAATTAAGTCTTAAATTTGAGAATATTTTACAAATAGGTGAGATAATTTACAAAATTTTGAAGGCCAAAAACCCTTTCTGTGACACTCTGGATAGTGGATGGCATGGCGTGACTCCTACTTCTGTGTCAACCTGCAAAATTCCAACCTTGACCAAATCAAAATCATCACATGATTAAGGTACATTACAAGTTAATTAACACTTGCAGTTTTTAAAATACTTTCAAGCATTGAAATTGCACTACAAATTAAGTCTACCATTGATCATGCCATCAACAACTACATCCATGGCAATCAACAAGCCACTTCTGCACGTCCTCTGGACTATTGCTACTCTCTTCGGAGCCACATTTGCCGCCACAAACACCACAACAGACACCACCAACATTTCGAAAGCCACCACCATATCGAAACCCGGCTGCCCAAGCCAATGTGGGAACGTAAAGGTCCCCTACCCGTTCGGCATTGGCCCAGGGTGTGGAATTGGCGAGATGTTCGAGTTCAACTGCAACACCACGTTCGACCCGCCTCGACCCTTCTCAGGAAGTGTCGAAATATACCATGCTTCCGACAACCAAATCCGCATCAGCACACTTGTAGCACGGCGATGTTATGACAGATTGGGCTCGGTAGTGATCGACAGCACTGCCTCGACCACACTCGGAGGACCGTACACCTACTCGGATCAGAACATGTTCACCGTTGTTGGATGTGACGATCTAGCATTAATTGGCGGCTTAAATGGCAGGAACTTTACTAGCGGTTGCGTTGCGCTATGCTCGAGTGCTCAGGACGTGATTGGTGGAAGTTGCTCGGGAATCGGATGCTGCCAGACTTCGGTTCCGAAAGGATTTCAATTCTATCTGACTACGATTAACGCCCTGAGGAACCATACTAGAGTATATTCATTCAATCCTTGCAGTTATTCGTTCTTGGGTGATCCGGCGGAGCTTGAGTTCCGTGGGGCTTCAGATTTGTCAGATCCGAATTTTGCAGATCGTGTCAGGACTTCTGTACCGATAGTGGTGGATTGGGCTATCGGGAATGTGAGCTGCTCGGAAGCTCGGAATTTGGGAGATTATGCTTGCCGGGCTAATAGTCACTGTGTTGAATCCAATACCGGGCAGGGAGGATATCGTTGCGCCTGTGATCAGGGATATGAGGGAAATCCTTATCTGGATTCGGGGTGTACAGGTTCTGTTTCCGTTCTAAAATTGTATTCCCTTTTTCAATTTTGAGCAATTGTTACACCATTACCATAACATGTCAACATGCATGTAGATATATGACAGAATAGGTGGAGTTATATTTCTTATGGAATTAATTGGCCTGCTTATTGTAGATATTGATGAGTGTGCGGATCCTGAGACAAACGATTGTGCAAGCATATGCGTAAATACTCTGGGTAGTTTCGATTGTTTTTGCCCCCATGGATACATTGGAGATGGAAGAAATGGTGGTTGCGTTGTTGATAACTCACAGTTCCCAGTATTGAATGTGTCTTTAGGTAAGTAAATATCTTCTTGTTTTGTGAGTAATCTTTGATTAGTTTGTGATTTCTTCTTTTCTAATTTGTTCGAATTGATAATTTCATGCAGGTATAGGATTCGGGTTCTTGGCTCTAGTTATTGCAGCAACTTGGCTATACTTCAGCCACAAAAAAAGGAAAATCATTAAGCTCAGGGGAAAATTCTTTGAGCAAAATGGAGGTATCTTACTGAAGCAACAGATGTCATCTGTCGAAGGCTCAATAGACTCGACTAAGATATTCACAGCTGAGGAGCTTGAGAAGGCTACTGAGAATTACGCGGAGGAAAGAATTCTTGGAAGAGGAGGGTATGGCACTGTTTACAAGGGTATTCTACCTGATAAACGTGTGGTTGCCATAAAAAAGTCAAAGGTGATGGATGAAAGCCAAGTCGAACAATTCATTAATGAAGTAGTTATTCTCACTCAAGTCAACCACCGGAATGTTGTGAGACTTTTGGGATGTTGTTTGGAATCTGAAGTGCCTCTGTTGGTTTATGAATATGTCTCAAACGGAACGCTCTATGAGCATATCCACAGCAAAGGAGCGATGACTTGGTTATCTTGGGACAGTCGTTTAAGAATTGCATCGGAATCAGCAGGTGCCTTGTCTTATCTTCATTCAGCAGCCGCTTTTCCTGTAATTCATAGAGATGTGAAATCAGCCAACATTTTATTAGATGAGAACTACTGCGCGAAAATTGCAGATTTTGGTGCGTCAAGACAAATCGACCTTGACCAAACTGAAGTAACAACGATGGTCCAAGGAACATTAGGATATCTTGATCCAGAGTACTTCCACACTAGCCAGTTAACAGAAAAAAGTGATGTCTACAGTTTTGGCGTCGTGTTGGCAGAGCTCATGACTGGTAAAAAACCTATTGACTTGGAGAGGAGTAAGGAGGAAAGGAATCTGACGACATACTTTGTAATGGCAGTGAAAGAAAATCGGTTGTTTCAAATATTGGAGCCTCGAGTTGTGAGGGAAGGATCCTTGGAGCAATTACAGGCTATTGCTGAACTTTCTAAAAGATGCATGCACATGAACGGGGAAGATAGGCCGACAATGAAGGAAGTGATGATGGAGCTAGAAGGTTATAGAAAGCTTAATACACATCCTTGGGCTCGACCTGAACACGAAGAATCTGAAGGGCTAATAAATGAAACTGAACCTGGGGATCTCTACACGGCTCCAATCACGGCAGATGATCTTTACACCGTCCCCATGAGTCCTTATGACAACACCGGTGATTTCTATGCCGAATACAGTTTGAACAGTGACTCGGGTATGCCATTTCCCCATGCAAACAGCCCTCGGTGATGGAAATGTCATGTATGTGGCTTCGTTTTTAGATTATTTGAAATCAATTTTCTTTGATGGAATGTGGGTTATCTTCATTGTTTTCTATTTCCCTCTCAAAGTTCATGTGACTATATTTGTTGTGTTTGCAGATACTTGTAAGTTGTATGTACAAATTTTGGTGCTACATCTCCATTCAGAAGTATATATTCTGATTTTGAGTTCATGTTGAGTGCCAATATTTATGAGCAATATTGCTTGTGCTAGTAGTATCTAGGAACATCTTGATATGCTTCAAAGTTAACAGATATTGCCACAACAGTTTAGATATTGAGTTTGTTCCAGGTAGTAATTATAATTTAGTTTGGACAGTACGAAATCAAGTGTGATCGCATACCTATTCGAAGCATAATAAGTTCACCATTGACGTATGCTATGATCTCAACCTGATAAACTATCCGAGTTAGAAGATTACCATAAACATATATTTTGCACATGATTTGAAAAAATTGATGATAGAATGAACAGATCACATAAACTCACTCATGTTCAAATAAATCACATCAAATAGCTGCAACTCAAAAAGAACATATAGGAAATCATTAAACAGATCAAAACTAACATAAGCATTTCCATCACCGAGGGCTATTTGCACCATGGAAGATCACACTTGATTTCGTACTGTCCAAACTAAATTTCCCAGAGAATTCCTCAGTGTTGTTATGGGGAATTATGCGATTAGTGTAAAGATCAGCTTCTGTAAACGAAGTCGTGTAAAGATCTCCAGGTTCCGTTTTATTCATAAGCCCCACAGACTCAAGATCAGGTTGACGAGCCCAAGGATGTCTGTTAAGCTTTCTATAACCTTCTAGTTCTATTGTGACTTCCTTCATTGTTGGCCTATCTTCCCCATTCATATCCATGCATCTTTTGGCAAGTTCAGCGATAGCCTGTAATTGATCAACGAATCCTTCTCTCACAACTCGGGGCTCTAGAATTTGAAATAGTCTGTTTTCTTTCATTGCCATTACGAAGCATGTCGTCAGATTTCTTTCCTCCTTACTCCTTTCCATGTCAATAGGTTTCTTTCCTGTCAGAAGCTCTGCTAACACGACCCCGAAGCTGTAGACATCACTTTTCTCTGTTAACTGGCTCGTGTGAAAGTACTCTGGATCTAGATATCCTAACGTTCCTTGGACCATTGTTGTCACTTCAGTTTGGTCGAGGGAAATTTTCCTTGACGCACCAAAATCTGATATTTTTGCTATGTAATTCTCGTCTAGTAAAATATTGGCAGATTTCACATCTCTATGGATTACAGGAAAAGAGGCAGCTGAATGAAGGTAAGACAAGGCATCAGCTGATTCTGAGGCAATTCTTAAACGATTATCCCACGATAACCAAGTCATTGCTTCTTTACCATGAATGTGCTCAAAGAGCGTTCCATTTGAGACATACTCATAGACCAAAAGTGGCACCTCATATTCCAAACAACATCCTAGAAGTCTCACAACATTCCGGTGATTAACTTGTGTGAGAATAACCACTTCATTGATGAATTGTTCAACCTGACTTTCGTCCATCACCTTTGATTTTTTAATGGCAACTACACGTTTATCAGGTAGAATCCCCTTGTAAACAGTTCCATATCCCCCTCTACCAAGTATTCTTTCCTCTGAGTAATTCTCCGTCGCCATCTCAAGCTCCTCGGCAGTGAATATCTTGGTCGAGTCTATGGAACCTTCCACAGAAGGAATTTGTTGTTTAAGTAACATACCTCCATTTTGCTCGAAGAATTTTTCCCTGAGCTTAGTGGTTTCCCTTTTTTTCAGGCTGAAGTATAGCCAGGTTACTGCAAGAACTAGAGCCAAGAATCCGAATCCTAAACCTGCATAGAATTATCGGTGTGAACCAATCACATATAAGAAGTTATCAGAACCCAAAAAACATAAATAGCCATAATTAAAAAGATAAAACTACTTTATAGGAAATATTTACCCAAGGACACATTCATTACAGGGAACTTTGAGTTATCATAAACACAACTACCCTTTTTTCCATCTCCAGAGTAATCATGGGGACATGAACAGTTGAAAGTGCCAGGCGTGTTTACGCATATACTTGCACAATCGTTCCTCTCTGGATCCGCACACTCATCAATATCTACAATAAACAGTCCAATTAATTCCATGAAAGATGCAAGTTCATCGATCAATTATGTCCTAAATCGAAAAACATAGGCCCTGTTTAGCAAAACTAGCTGAAAAGCTAGTAACTAGCTGATAGCTGAATAGCTAGCTGAATAGGTAGCTGATTAACTAGCTGAAAAGCTAGCTGATTTTAATGTAGTTGTTTAGCAAATTAGCTTATAAGCTAGCTGGTATTTTATAAAATGACATAAAAGGGCATTACTCTTATTTTTCTAAATAATAGTACATCACATTTTTGTCTAATTATTTTAATATATATTCAATGTACTTTTCACCGCCACTTTAATAACATCATTGAAAATTATCAGAAGTTGAAAATAAATATCCGTTGAGCATTCTAACTTAATACGGAAAAAAATTAGTAGCTTATGCAAGTTGCAAACAAGTACACAAAATGTATAACAAAGGTTCCAACAAATATAAAATATAAGTCGTCTATTGAGAAAAGTAATTAAGCTAGATCATCACTTTCTCATATCAAATCTGCAATGTTGTCACGGATTACATTCATCTCAGTAGATGTTTCTCTTGAATTTTCACGGTTGGTGGCACTAGCAGTGTAAGGGATAATACTAACGATTGGTTTTTACTTTATTTAATTTAGGTTAGGGATATTTTCGGAATAAAAAGATAACAAGTAGCTTTTTTTTTAAAAAAACTAACCTGGGTAGCTTCTTCAACCAGCTAGCTGATTTAAAAAGCTGCGCGTTCACGTAACAAGCTTTTTACTAGTCAATGGTCAAAAAAAACTAATGGAACTGAAAAGCTAGCTGGAAAGCTAGTGGTAAACATGGCCATAATCTATATATCTATGAATTGAAAAAGTTTTCAAGAATACTCAATTCTGATTGGCTGAAAAAGTTATGGAGGGTGTCTATGTTCACAGTTCATCCTGATATCTAGAACAATTAGTAAGGGCAATCCGGTCTATTCAAATATTTACTTAATTATATATTACACTGTTATTTTTGATATCTTGACTACATATATAGTTTTTATTAAATATCATATAAATTTATCTATAAAACTCCGAAAATATTTTTAGCATATATTTCAATTCATCGTCAAGACGAATCCATAAACACCAATCTATAATATTATTATTAATTAAATACATCATTTTATTCACTAAAATTAAATATAAAAATAAATAAAATAAAATAAAATAACAGGATTTTTAAAAATAGAGAGTTTATTAAATATTTATTCCCCCATCTATTTAACAAGAAATTAATAAATTTTGATTCTACGGTTAAGCAGAGTCCGAATAGGGGAGGCGAGAATTTTGTTCAATAAAATTTTTAGCCAGGTTAAATATGAGGTTAATGTTTTAGCACTTAGATTACCAGTTGAGTGTTTTTATATAATATAATATGATATATAAAGTTGATGGACTAAACCCCACCAGATTCATTCAAATTTCAGCCATCCTACCGCGTGAAATTTTGATACGGTTGAGAAGAGTCCGAATAGGAGGATGTATTAGTGTTGTTGCTAGGGATCATGAGGGCAATGTTATTGCTTGGTGACAAAATTTTATGGCTTATGGTTGCTGAAAATGCGGAAGGTTTGCCAGCCAAATTAAGAACTAAATTTGTTCAAAATTTTGAGTGGTAACACATAGTAATTGAAATGGATTGTTATGTTGTGATTAAACTTTTTAAATCAACAAATTTCAGCTTTGCCCCTTTGTTACACTTTTCAATGAAATTCTGGCACATGATGGAGATTTTTGTACCATGAAGTTTTGTCACGTTAAACGTGAGGCTAACGTTTTAGCACATATATAGATAATCAATTGGGTGTTCTTATGATGATGTTGGATTGGTAGATTTGTATTATACATACGTTATGCGAGGGGAGCACATACCACCCCAGGGGTTGTTCTCGATTAATTTTTTGGAATTAGTTGCATTTTTAAACAGTATATATTTCATTGTTTATTTTTTGTAGGCCTTTTTTGTATGTTGGCTACATATATAGTTCTTATTTAAACAGTATATATTTCATTGTTTATAGTTTTTATTTCTAAGTATATAAATTTATCTACAAAATTTCAAAAAATATTTTTGAACATATATTTAAATTCGTCGCCGCAAGACGAATTCATCTAAAACTTTTCGACCTTATGACTCGCATGTTTCCATAAAGTCGGATAACAACAATATTATCTACTATAATGGTGTACTTAAATGAAACTATACGCATATTCTTCTCGAGATGTTATTTTTTTATTTGATATGCATCAAGATAAATTTGATGCTTTTATTTTTTACAATAGGCTCTATCGGATGGGGTTGGAGTGGTTGCAAAATAATATTTGCGACATATTTGACTTGGATTCGGTAGGAATACCCTTTATTTGTGATTCTTAAATGGCGGAGGTTCATGCGGAGTCAAAGTTTACACTGCATGGCTGGGATAAGGGAGAATAACCTTGAGTACGTGTTCATTCTCTACCATTACGTAAATTAGCTGAGTTATTGTTATCATTGACGAAATGTGGGTACCTTGCTACTTAGTAGTAAATAAAATACAGGTGATCAGTAAGTTGTTGATGTATATGAGCTTCAATTATAATTTAAATATTTATATAGATCTCTCACTATTAAAAAGAAAATATGGCAGTACTATGTACTACTACATTATTCCGCAATATTTTTTTTTTTTGTACATATCTATGAATCTAATTAGTTATATAGGATTCTTATTGGTCCATTTGTCATATCACGTGGCAGAATACTTAATTCCTATTGCATAGAAAAATTTGTGGAGGGTGTTTTGGTGTGCACAGTTCATCTTGATGTCTAAAACAATTAGTAAGGGCAATATGGCTATTCATATGATAATGTGATCAAAATCATGCATGTTCATAATTCAAGTAGCTCATGAGGTCTATTGTAATTTAATAGGCATCTCCTTTGTGTTCTTCCATTAATATAACAATGACGATTGTATATATGTTGAGCTTCCTGAAAAAGAGAAACATCTGGAACTGTATGAAGTCGTGTCAAACTACATGATGCACGATTTGTGTGATCCAATGCAGCGTACTGCTCCGTCCATGGAGAAGGGTAAATGTGCGAAATTCTTTCCCAATAATTACAATGAGAACACACACACAAATGAGAATGGGTACCAGATATACAAGAGAAGGGATACATATAAAACTGTCGAAAAAAATGGCCAAGTGCTTGACAATAGGTTTAATCTAACTAATTCGATTTTTTTTCACTTTTTAAATTTTAAGATAATTAATATCAACGTGTCTCCTGTTATTAAGCTATTCCATTATTACAAATTTGGTTAGATATGTAATCCCATATAATCATCAATTGATGTTGAAGTATTGACGCACATGAACATAGAATTCTGCAATTAGGGGTGGTTTATGAAGTATTTGTTTAAGTAAATATCCAAGGAGAGTGAACGTATATGGCTTAGTTTTGTGGACAACAATCCAGATTAAATCATGAGGCATGTTGACGGTCGGTATGCTTCTACATGTGAAGCTATATGGAGAATATTTGAATTTTCCATACATTAATTATAGGAATCTTGCAGTTGAGAGGTTATCATTCCACTTGGAGGGTTAGCAAAATGTGAACATTAAAAATGGTGTATACATGCCCGATTACTAGAGAAGCCATATGCAAAGCAGTCAAAAATTTTACAGTCGTTCGAACTGAACAAAGTTAATCCTGAAGCCCGAAAGCTTTTGTATCATGAATTGCCACAACATTAATGTTGGAATGAAGAGAGAAGATATGGTATCGCAGAAAGACAAAAGCACAAAGTGTTGCGCGTATACATAATGTCAACATTATTAATGAGAACCAGTACTACATTTGGTGGCCTTGTGGTTGTTTTTGGGGGAGACTTCAGTCATATCTTCTTGTGGTTCTTAGCGGAACAAGATACGATATAGTTAATGCAGCCATATGCTCATCCAAAATATGAGCAACATGTGAAGTCCTCAAATTTACTAAAAACCTGAGGTTGCAGGTAATTTTTTGTTTCAGTACTTGGGTTTTGTTAAACTATAGAGTTGATTAACATTAAATTTTACATCACATACAGTCTGGTAATTCACTTGCTGAGATAAACAAGACCAGACAATTCGCGAAGTGGATTTTACAAGTCGGTGATGGTGTTGTTGGTGAAAATAATGACAGTGAGGTTGATATAAAACTACCCGATGATCTACTCATTAGATAGTTAGGTGATCCTATAAATGCCATTGTTGACATTACGTGCCAATCATTATTAGAGCACTTGTCCATTCTTACATCCACAAATGACATTGTTAATGAGATTAATAATTAAGTACGTTATTTTCAAAATTCATGGTGAGTACGTTGAATATTTAAGCGTTGATAGCTTGAGTAGAGTAGATGATGTATCTCAGAAGTGTTCACGGTTGAGTTGCTGAATAATATCAATTGTTTTGGACTCCCTAATCACATGATTGTTCTTAAGGTTGGTTGCATGATCATGTTGTTGCATAAAATTGATCAAGCTTCCGAACTTTGCAATACAACAAGGCTTTTAGTAACAAATATTGGGAAGCATGTTATTGAGGCAAATATGTTATATGGAATGAATACAGGGAAAAGGTATTAATACCTAGAATGATGATGAGTCCATCAGACGACACAAATTTCCCTATTCCATATCCCCGTACCAACCCATTACAAAATTTGTGGGGTGGAACCCGATGCTTTTAACGGGGTTTATAACACGTACCCGCACCCAACCCACAATTTTAAAACTTGTACCCGTACCAAACCCGAAATTTTAAAGTCAGTAAGACCTAGAAACCAAACCCAATCCGAAGTTTTGGAAAAAATTTAAAACAGGAAAAATAGTTTCCCGCATTTTTCCGGCCCGGAGGGGGTACCCTACATGGGCGAAAATGTTTCATTTCACGAAAACAATTTCCCACATGTTTCCGCACAATTTTTTTTTGGTCGGGGGGTGGGGTACCCTACCCCGGGTGAATTTTTTTTCATCTCATGGAAACAATTTCCCACATGTTTTCGAGACAAACTTTTTTTTGTCAGATGGGGTGGAGGTGTTGTGGTGGGGTACCACACCCACCCTATTCCGGGTGAAATTTTTTATTTCACAAAAATAATTTCTCACATGTTTTCGTGAATTTTATTTTTAGTCGGGTAGAGGGTGGGGGTCCACCCATCCTACCCCAGTCGAAAAAATCTCACGAAAACAACTTTCCACATGTTTTCGCGTAAACTTTTTTTGGTTGGGTGGGGGGTACCCGGACGAATTTTTTTATTTTCACGAAAACAATTTCCCAAATGTTTTTAAATTTTTTTTATTGTCGGTGGGGACGGGGTAGGTACCCACCCTACCCCCTGACGAAAATTTGGGCCAAGTCGAATTCTGGGCGGATTCTGTACGGTTGGGTTTTGGACAGGGCGAGTTTTGGACGGGTGCGGGTGTATCCAACCCGTACCCGTACATAAATAATTTGTCGGGTTGTAACGGGTTCAAGTTGGATCCTACCCAACTACATGCCTATATAATACGACTATAAATGTTGTATACAAATAGGTGTTCGACAAACTATAAGGTAATTTTAAATTTATTACCTTATAAAACTTGAAGACTTGAATATATAGTTTACAATAAATGATCACTATTAGCATATTGTGTTAGTTCTTTTTTAAATTTTATTTTTCAGGAATTGACTTTAATTAATCTCTTTATTATACATGTGTTTGAAATTTTAAATAATGTAATACTTTATATGTTTTTTTACATTTTATTTGAGTAATAAATGTTTTGTTTCGAGATATATTTTTATATATGTTTTTCTAATTCTCAACGGGGCATAAACTAGTATAATATTAACGAAGAAACAAAACCTGTGCATCCTAGGTACGGATTTCCCTCGTAGCCTTGATTGCAGGCGCAACGGTATCCTCTATGCGGGGTATTGGACTCTACACAGTGACTGTTAGCCATGCAGGCATAATCTTCCAAGTTTTGAGCTTCTGCGCAACTCAATTTCCCAATAGCCCAATCCACCACAACCGGTACAGAAGCCTGAACCCGTTCTTTGAAATTGGGGTCTGACAAATCTGCAGCCCCACGGAAATTAAACTCCGTAGGGTCTCCAATGAATGAGTAGCTACAGGGATCGAAAGACCATATTTCTGTGTGGTTTGAGAAGCTAAAGACATTCGTTAAATAGAATTGGAATCCTTTCGGGATAGATGTCTGGCAGCAGCCAATTCCAGAACATTTGCCTGCAATCACGTCCTCCGACTTCGAGCAGATTGTAAAACAGCCAATGGTAAAATTTCGGCCATCAGTGCCTGTGATCAGGGCCATTTCGTCACATCCGATGGTGATGAACTTGTTGAGCTCCGAATAGCTAAACGGCATTCCACTTAGATCATTCGAAGCTTGGTTCATCAGGATCAGTGAGCCGGTTCGGTCATAGCATTTTCTTGCTATGACGTTGGAGATTCGCATCTGATTATCAGAGATTTGGTTGATCTGGATGCTCTTGTAGAAAGCTCGGGGTGGATCAAAGGCAGTGCTGCAGTTTAGCACGAAAAGTTCGCTGATTGCGCAGCCGCTCCCTAGACCAATCCCAAAGGGGTAAGGGACTGTCAGGTTGCCGCATTGCCGTGGGCAGCCAGGCTTCGTTATGGTGGTTCCTTGTGTAATGTTGGTCGTATCGGAGTTAGCAACATTAATCCATCCACAGAGGAACAACGTGCAAGCTCCTACATGAAGAAGAAGAAGAAGAAGATTATCAAGCCTTTTGCTAGACATAGCAGCAATGTGTTTGGTGCTAGAAGTGAAAGTTGACACTGTTTCAGGTACATGAGGACGAGAATTCAGCCTGTTACCAAATACATGTACTAAAAAAATTCAGTTGAAATCCTCCAGATATAAATTATGTACGTAGACTTTAAGGCCATCATAAAATACTAGGGACACAGCTGTCAAATGGCTTTAGAACTGTTCAAAACAACCGGGATATATTCCGAAGAGTTGTTGATCCGGCTACTGATTACTCATTAGAGTTACTTTCCAGGAGAACTTATGTAAGAAAATGCAAATGACATGGTATTCTATTCCATAGTTATACTTTTCTTATGTAACTGATTCATAAAAAAATTCCTGATATGTAAACTGGAGTTGTCACTTGTCACATATTTACACGGAAAAATTCATGTGAGATCACATGATGGTTACATGCCTTACTGACTTGTGTTTTTGTATTACAGATCCTGCAGAATTGATCACCAAGTCAATCTATTAAGTTGCACCAGCACCATCATCGATGAGATGGAATTCTATCACAATATAAAATGTAAACCATCACGCAGCATGCTGCTTTTCCTCTGGAATCTGGATTATCTGAGAATCGTTCATTGCATTTGAAAACATGATTCAAATCCCATGCAGGAGTTGAAGTCTTGAAGAGCACCAAGACAATACATTTTTCCCTGACAAATTAATCGAAAACAATTATGTGATCATGATTGACATGAGAAATTTGATCCATTGCGACTCATAAATTTTACGACTCTTTATAAGAGTTACAAAAATTAACTAAAAAGTGCCATAAAATTAACTCACGGAAGGTAAAAAAACACGATTACTAATTTTGAGTCGTACTTTTAAAATTACGACTCTTAATTTGTATTCAACCTAAAAATACGACACGCCCTCCTTTGCAATTTGTGGTTCTTATTAAGAGTTGTAATAATTTTTATATACGACTCTTATTTGCATTATGCGATCATTTTTAAATTTTCAATTAGAACAAATTTGTTGTAGTGAGAAATTATTCTTCAAGGCAAAGAACTTTTAAACTTCCTGAGGTAAGCCAGAACTAACTCTTAGAACACCAGAAATCCAGAGTCGAGCACCGGCCGTAAAATACATTAGATGGAGACTGCAGCAAGATCAAAATTCATTAACACATCCTCTCTGTTGACTTTTGATGCTGATACCTAAAGGTCCTAAACAAGTAGGATTAGCAGATTTATGTCAAGTTGATATAAGTCCAGCCTGGTTTACCAAATTAATCAACTTAATGGAAGAAAAATGTAATAATACTATTTGTAGACGTTCAGAAATCTACAATCGAAATTAGGTTAGAATATTTGGGGGCACCAGCGACCTGCAAGGCAACATTAGCAAACATATAGGCGTGAGGTTCCAAGGTGACACCGGTGTGGTGCCGACCGAATGGACTCCGACGCTTAAGTTAGCGAATATGGAATAAGATGTATGAATTGAAGGAGATAGAGAGAAAGATGGTGAGAGTCGACTTATCTTGTTGCTTGGATCGGTTCGGTAGAGCACTGATGATCACCGGTGAGGAGTTAGCTACCTTGTTGGAGTAGGCTAGTTGGTCGTGTTTGTAGGGCGATGGAACATGATGGATGATGATCGTTGTAGGTCGATGGGAGGTGAGTCGGAGTAGGCTAGCTGGTAGTCGTCGGAGTAGGCTAGCCGGTAGCTGTCAAAGGGTGATGGTGGATGAGATGGATGATGATGATGGACGGGGACGGATATCACGGTTGATGGTAGGTCCTCGGAGTAGGCTAGCTGGTAGCTGTCGGAGTATGATGGTGGATGAGATGGATGGAGACGATATCACGGTTGATGGAGGGAGGGTCGGAGGCTCACTGGAGTGAAGAAGTCTCAGAGAGCTTGCTTGAGATGAAGGCCTCATAGAGAGAGGGAGTTTGTTCCTCCGTAGCTAGTTGTGAGTAGCTAGGGTTTGTTCAGTGAGTACGTGATGATCTTTCCACTGCCCACATGCCTCCATATATTGCTCCACTAATCGTTGGAGTCCGTACTCCAATATCGGTGAGGCAGTTGGAGTCTCCAAGTGGATTGGACCACGTCTTGGTTAGTTGGGAGAGTCGTGGGTAGTTTGGTTTGTTAGCTGAACTAGCTTCCTAATGAGACGGTCGATTGACTAGCTCTATTGGATGACTGGGTGAGGTGGGCTAGCTAGCCTACCCACCATTTGGTCGGTTCCATGAGGAAGGTCGTGTACCTTGGCTTCTCTAGGGCCAAGCACAAGAGCTCAATCTCATGGGTTGGTCAGGTGCCTTAGCTCCTTCGAGGACTACCAAGTAGAGAGACTTGGCTTGTGCTTGACTGGTCAATGAGAGATGCACCTTGACTGGTCAAAGTTGTCGAGTGACCGAAGTGCATTCGATTTTTCTAATGGATTGGGCTTGATCGCCGATTAATGGGCTATAAACGAGGCCATATCAAATAATATTTGGACTAAGCTCTGGACTGGACCAAGATACGAAAATTTGCCAATACACTATTTTAAAGGAGTAAGGCTCTGTTCTTTTCAACTGAAAACTCATTGATTCGATTCGATTCGATTCCATTGATTCGATTCGACTCGATTCGATTCGATTCGATTCAATCTTGATTGCTCGTCTTGATTCGATTGATTCGATTCATTAAATTCATATTATTATTATTATTATTATTGTTGTTGTTGTTGTTGTTGTTGTTGTTGTTGTTGTTGTTGTTGTTGTTGTTGTTAATAATAATAATAATAATAATAATAATAATAATAATAATTATTATTATTATTATTATTTTATCATTTATTTACACACCCGATCTTTTGTACGAGAAAAATAAGAAAATTTATCCAATTGAGTTATTTTCAACTTTTTTTCTTTCTTTCTTTTTAATCGACTTTTAGTAGATCAATGAAATAAAAGTATAGTTACAATTTGAACTAACAAAAATCTACATGTTCAAAAACTCCAAAACAAGTTAAACCAAACCAAAATCGGACCAAACTTTATAAAATAATATTATATATCACAAATATTGAAAAATGGCATTTATTCCTCTATATTATCTTCCTCGCTCTATATTGCACGGAATAGGCGCCAAATTCTCAATGTCATCTCCTTGCACTTCGTTCATCGTTTCTTTCCTTGTCGGGTTCAATAAATCATTATCCACTCCACTTGGACATTGATATCATGTTGCAAACCGGTATTTCAAGTTTACATCGCATAAAATTATGCAGAGTGAAGGTAGCAACAATCACGTATATTTGATATGTCTTCCATTTGAGGCATCGTATAAAGTACCTTCCACGCGGTTGGTTTTAAAGTTTGTTATACAATAATAAATAAAAATGTAAAATACGAAAAAAAGTAGGAAGAATGTGAGAAAGATGACAAAATAATATATTTTTTAATTGTGATTATATATACCATCATATAATTGTTATTATTATTACACAATAATTTCTTGATTCGATTAGTTTGATTTGATTCGATTCGATTTGATTCCATTCGATTCGATTCGATTCGATTCGATTCGATTCGAGAAATTTCAGTTGAAAAGAACAGAGCATAAGTCTCCTGAGATACGGTCTCTAGATAATTTATCTACGGACGGACCTATATTTTCAAGAAAATCATCGATGCTATTGATCAAAACACCTATGTTCTCAACATCGGTGTTTTTTCATATTACAACAAAACTTATTTCGTTAACAACATAGACGTTTTAATTAATAACATAGATGGTTTTATTAGTAATATAGGCCGTCTCTAAATAACTTATTTAGAGACCGTCTCTCATGAGACTTCGTGATTTTAATATAATTTTTTTGTTAGATTTGATCTAGGAATAATTTGCAACCGAACAACAATTAACGAAAATCAAACGGAAAACTTATGCCTGCCCAGACCATTTACGTTGTAACTTTACCGAATTAACCCATTAATTAAACCTTTAACACAAAGTCTCATGAGAGACGGTCTCTAGATGAGTTATCTAGAGACGACCTATATTTTTAGAAAAATGATCTATGTTATTAATCAAAATGTCTATGTTGGTAATGAAATCAATTTCTTTTGTAATATGAAAAACACCGATGTTGATGATATAGACGTTTTGATTAATAATATTGATGATTTTGTTCATAACATAGGTCCGTCTCTAAATAAATTATTTAGAGACCGGAGACTTTCTCAACCTTTAAACAGCCCAATTTAGCTAGCTTCACAAATAGCCCAAACTAATGGATTCAGCAAGACTGGCAGATGGACCTGCTGACCCACACTTTAGGCCCAAATGATTATGAGCGACCAGGCCAGTACAGTTCGATGATGGATCGGCCCAGCAAAATAGCATCCATGTACATTTAATATCCAAAATTAGTGAAATTCTTGGAAAATTAGTATCAAAGGCCAATTTCAAACATCAATTTTTCTTTATAAAAAACTAGTAAGTCTAATTCAAACAAAAATGTCAAACTACAGTGTTTTACGACATGAAGAAGACAACTTAACTGCATTTATAATGTGAAGAAATAGAACGTTACTGTACGTGAAAAATTCAGTTTTTCAGTAAAGTTGTAGCTTTTTTTTACATAAAATTTTATAGTTAGGTACCGGTTTGTTACTCTCTATTCACCTTTTTCACGAGCTTTGGACCTCGATGGATTATGGAAATTCCATACCTAACCTACCCTTGTGCCTCGTTATGGAATTGACTACATGTTTGTTAATGTAGGTTTATACTAGACACACATCAATGATTATGTCACACATGTTTCGTTTCCTCTCGCATCCTCTGGAAATGTGATATATGATGTATCACAGTCTATCAACATGAAATTCCCCTATTAATATCCACACGTATCGCTCGAAGTATGTATAATCAATCGACTATGATCTTGAAAATATGAATCGAATACAATTCATTTTGTTTAGTGTCCATTATGTTGCTTTTCTATTTTGTATGCTCGCCAAACTATTCAAACATCGGTCACCCATTCATTTTCCTAAGACGGTGGTGATGTTGGAGTTAAAGAAATTACGTGCACATTGTGTTGTATTGATTCACCTCCGGTTTTTTTTCAACCAACATCGATATATATTAATCTTCTACATCAAGGTAAAATACAATACAATTCAAATTAAAAAGAATTATTCCATCTTGTAAATTGAAATTGATTATAAAAAAATTCACCAATAAGAAACAAAGCAACTCATTTTGACAGTTAGACTACACGCTAACGTCCCCAGAATCATATAAATGTTAACACATTACATTATACGATGGACTAATTTTCAAAATCTTAAATGCACTTATACTCAAACTACAATATAGAACGAAATGCATTGCTCGAGTCTTATACTGTACCAATCAGATCGTATAATTTTATATTTTACCATACGCAAATATTCGCCACATGCAACTAGCCTCGTTAATAACGGTTTACGACAATGTTAAAAAATTTCCCATTTCTAAAAGGGAGCGGTTACAACTTACTCAACTCAAGCGGAACAAAACCCTACGACGCCTGACCGCACAAACGCTTATATAAAGCACACCGCTTCACTCTGCCGACCTCAAACCCTAACTCCACCCCACAGCTTATCCTAAACCCTAATACCTCTTGCATACAGAAGCTCGATTTCTCCATCAATTTGATTGATCTTCCATCGATTGGTACATGTCCTGTAATCCATAGCTTTCTGTCTAATCGTTTCATGATTTGTTAATCTCATGTTTTATGATTTTTTTGTCATTTGCAGATTGAAAAATGTCGTCTGACGAGGAAAGAGAGGAGAAGGAGCTCGATCTCACTTCTCCAGAAGTAGTCACCAAATACAAATCAGCTGCCGAAATCATTAACAGTAAGCTTTTCATTTTCAATTTTGTTTTTAGCTGATGAAATGTTCAGTATTAGGTCATGGATTGAGAAGATTGCTGACTGTTTATGGCGAGTCATTTCATTTTGTATTGTTTGGATTTATGTTATCTGCTGGATGAACATTTTATTTGTTAGCTGCGATGAAAGGCTTATGATTTTGATTTAAACGATTGTTGTGAAATTAATGATGAGGCGTATCAGTTAGTTTGTCTTGGCTTTACGTTTTTCAGCTATCAGCATTTGCTTTTCTAGCTGATGAGAGGCGGAATAAAAACATAGATTGATAAATTTGTGTGAATTTATGCAGAGGCATTGCAGTTGGTTCTGTCAGAATGCAAGCCAAAGGTTAAGATTGTTGACCTGTGTGAGAAGGGAGACAATTTTATCATACAGTAAGTGGTTTTGGCATCATTTTGTGTTGTTTGAGTTTATTGGGAGAAATTGTGCTTTTTTGTGATGTTCAATGATGATGTGTATTGGTGTTTGTGTTTTGATATTACCTGCTCTGCATCAGGCAAACAGGAAGCATGTATAAGAATGTCAAGAAGAAGATAGAGAGGGGTGTCGCCTTCCCGACTTGTATCTCGGTGAATAATACTGTCTGCCATTTTTCTCCATTGGCCAGTGATGAGGCTGTTCTGGAAGATGGAGACATTTTGAAAATGTTAGTGTTGTACATGAATTCTAGTACTATACCTCTTATGTGTATTGTATAAATACTGACTAAAATATTGCTCGTGCAGTGATATGGGTTGTCACATTGATGGGTTTATTGCTGTAGTTGCCCACACCCATGTCCTTCAGGAGGGACCTGTAACAGGCAGGGCTGCTGATGTTATTGCTGCGGCAAATACAGCTGCTGAGGTTGCTATGAGACTCGTTAGGCCAGGAAAGAAGGTAACTTCACATACATTGTAATCCTATTTAATGTTTTTTGCCACCCAATTGTGTTGATTCTTGCAATTGTGATTGAACTGTGAAATAATTGCTTGATTATAATTTTTTTCCGTGCTGAATTGCTGCTTTCTGATTTAGTTAAATTGAGACCTTTTGGCTACTATCAGTCTTGCAAATTTATCTGTCTTTATTATAAGCTTTTAAATTGGAAAATGATGCAGAATATTTGTATATGGATCCGAGTCTCACTTATGAAGCTGTGTTTCAATTTTAAGAGTGGGAAAATCTCTAAATGATGATAATATTTAGAAGCTATGGATCTTGTATCCGATGATGTTCTATATAGTCATAGTTACACTGATGGAGATCTTTGCTACCTGTTCATTGTTGATTCTAGATTGCTTGAGCACAGTTTGTGTAAGAAAGCAGTCTACTCCATAGATTCTTTAATTACTTGCCAGGTCTAAGTTTTAAGTGGCAACTTTGCCGAGGTGATTTATGCCCCTTTTAATCATCTCTTTTTCCCTGTTGCCAATACCTGAATCGGCTTGCTTGAATGTTTAGGATGGTGAGTATTTTTTGTCCCCATCCTTTATAGTGAGCGGACACCTTATACAATCATTTCATCTTTTATTTTGCTGGCCAGTGATACGCTGAGTCTGAGCTTTAATTTATTATTTGAATCATGCATCCTTTGTAATTGATTTCTGGTTCCGCTTTGAAGTGCATGTAGTTTTATGGTTATTTGAGGGGTGATCAATTCTCCAAATGATGATAATATTTAAGAGCTATGGATCTTGTATCCTATGATGTTCTTTATAGTCATAGTTACACTGATGGAGATTTTGCTTCCCAACATTACTCTATTTTTTTGCCACAAGGCTAAATATTTATTATTCATTTTTTTTGTGGCAACTTTGCCGAGGTAATCGATCTATTTGGTTTCCTCTTTTTCCCTGTTGCCAATAATTGCTATGGGCTCTGCTTTGCTTGTACATGGCACTGATTTCCACACATCAGCCATGGGATATAGTTAAGCCTATATAACATACTCATTACCTAATAATTATCTTAGTCTGTGAAATGGCAACTTTGCCGAGGTGATCAATCTAATAGGTCACCTCTTTTTCCCTGTTGCCAATATTAACTGCAGGCTGCTATTCTTGTACATGGCACTGATTTACACTGCAGGCCTTGTCATTTGGTTAAGCCTATATTTCAAACTCCCTACCTATAATTGTCATAGTTGGTGAAATCAAGGGCAACTTTGCTGAGGTGATCAATCTATATGTCTCCTCTTCCGCTTGTGCATTGCTGTTGGCTGCTTTCTTTTACGTTGCTTTGGTTTACACTGTGGCCCTTGCCATCTAGAGTTAAGCCGATATTTCAAACTCTTGGACATCCCTTAACTGCTAATTAGTTTAATGTCGGGTTCTTTCATATTGTTCAAGTTAATTGGAGTGTACTGTTGCAAGTTGCTGTATTGATGATGTCTGGACATTATTATAGTTTTTCTGGATTTTCTTTGCGCTATGGTTTAATTTCTAGTTTCCTGTCATCAGAACAAAGATGTCACTGAAGCAATTCAGAAAGTTGCTGCTGCTTACGACTGCAAGATTGTCGAAGGTGTTCTGAGTCATCAAATGAAGCAATTTGTGATTGATGGAAACAAGGTTGTCTTGAGTGTCTCCCGCCCTGACACAAGAGTTGATGATGCTGAATTTGAGGAAAATGAAGTGTATTCAATTGACATTGTCACGAGTACTGGTGAAGGCAAGGTAATTTCAAGTGCATTGGGCTTTCAGTAACCTACTTTTCTGCAAGTGTATTCTTGTGCTAATAATGCAAGTCTTGTTCGATTGTTAATGGTACAGCCAAAACTGCTGGATGAGAAACAAACTACGGTATACAAACGAGCTGTTGACCAGAATTATCACTTGAAGATGAAAGCATCTCGGTTCATATTCAGTGAAATCAGCCAGAAGTTCCCAATTATGCCATTTTCTGCTAGGTTTGTTTTTGTAATTTTTTTTACTTATATCTGTATCACTTTCCTTTTGGCTCTCACAATGAACATCATTAATGGTATTACAGGGCTTTGGAAGAGAAGCGTGCTCGACTGGGCCTGGTAGAGTGTGTGAATCACGATCTGCTACAGCCGTATCCTGTACTTCACGAGAGGCCTGGTAAACATTTGCTGTTTGAATTCTTTATCCGTATGACTGTTGCATTTATGAAGGGTCTAATCATGTGATCTTGAATAAAATTTCAGGTGATCTTGTGGCACATATCAAGTTCACAGTTTTGCTAATGCCGAATGGATCAGACAGAGTTACTTCTCATTCTCTTCAGGAATTGCAGCCCACAAAGACAGTAGATGATCCCGAGATCAAAGCCTGGTTATCCTTGCCCACAAAGACAAAGAAGAAAGGTGGCGGCAAGAAGAAGAAAGGTTAGGCTTATATCGATTCGGTTACAACTTGATTATGTGCTTGTTATTCACCTTGCTCAAACTTTTAAGATCTTTGCATGCAGCAGGTAAGAAAGGTGAGAAAAGTGATGAAACCGCAGATGCGGCCCCCATGGACACAGCAACTGATGGCGTAGCTGCTCAAGAATGAGAAGATACAAATTTGTATTTGTATGTCTATTTCTGGCCGCTCCATTGTATTTTATTGCTTTGAGTAGTGAGATGTTAAAATCCTAACTTGAAGATATTTCAGATGTTGCCATGTTGTGCTGCACAGCTCATCGGAGTTTTCTGTATCCGTTTTTGAGATAGAAAAGAGTGAACTTCATATTTTACACCTACCAAAGCTTTTTTTCATTTAACTGTATATTCATTTGAGCACAAAAGAGTACAAAGCCAAACACAAGATCTGATATCATGGCTCAGTGGCTTGTAAACTCCATTAGTGCTAGTTATGGAGTGCAAACGTTTGCCGAAGAAAATGTTGGTTGCCTTGGAACACAAGTGAGTTGCACTGTTTCTAGGAAGTGAAGCTGAAACAGGAGTTCACACCAAAGATGGAGCAGTATTCTAGTTATGTCCGCAAGTGGCTTACGTTTGGGCGAATGGGCTTTAGATAGAAACGAGATCATTGGATTTTTCTCTATATGTTTTTGATATAGAACAGAGTACTTTATCCTTCGATTTCAAAATAAATCTTTTCATTTTGACTTTGACTGTTTTCAACTTTGACCCACAAATTATAATAGTAAAATGTAAAGTTTTCTTTGAAATGAAGAGGGTACTGCCTGAGCAATTTGAATTTTACTCCGTATGTTGGGTTCACTGTAAATCGTCCATTAATCATTATGGAGTAATTTTTTTCCCTCAAAATAACATGATTTTCTCTTTGAGAGAATTAACATTTTCATTAGTTGGCACTCATATAACTGCTAGGTAATAGAGTATAGACAATATTGTGCCAAAGAAAATGTTGGCTGCCATGGAACTCAGGTGAGGTGCACTATTTCCAGGAGGTGCCCTAGTCAACAACGGGGGTGGAGCTGAACCCGGGCAGCGAGTCGACACCACAGGTGAAGGTGGAGGAGTGTTAGTAGAGTTGCGTCCAGCCCAGAACCATGTCCTCACGATCAAACACGAACTCGTAATCTGTCATAAAATTTTCTGCAGGAAAACACAGAACAATGAATCTCAATGCCTAGAGCATGCAAGTGTATAGATTCGTATGCTCGAAAACTCACGCCCAATGACATTTATATCGCCACTTCTGAGAACAGCCAAACAATATCCAGATCCACCTCCCTGTAGACAAACACACAACTTGCAGTGGTTTCATTCTGATCATGCTATCATAAGTGTGTATTTTCAACTTGAATGTGAGATTACTGTCCGGCTGATTAGGACTGTCGGCTTTGTAACATGGATTTCGTCTCCACCTTTCATCGTAAAGTTCAACCGGGGAATTCTATATCCAGCATTGATTGAACTGCATAACACACGAGCATAACCAGTAGTAAATCATCAAGACATATACATGAAATGAATTTATCATATAAACATAGTTATTGCTGTCAACTAAAAGATCACCTCAGGGCGTAGCAATAATCAAACACAGATTCGTTTATAGGCAGGCGCTGCTCGCTGATCTTAGAATTTGAACTGCCAAAGAAGAGATCTCTCTGCAGTCAGATTATAGTAGTATATGTTAACATGCGCATTTGCTTAGTTGGAAAAAATGTAACTGCTTTCACTTTCTGCAAGAAATGTGAAAGCTGGATCAATCAAATATGTGAACGTAAGGCCAGAATCGAATATCGCATCAAAGCTAAGATCTGTCACATTTGTTCCAACACCTATCTGTGTCACGGTGACATAGGTTCGCCTGGCAGAAAAGAGACTAAATAAGTACAATGGTAATCCCACTCCGCATCTCAGATTTGAGAAAGATTGCTTACTGCAACTGTTGAAGATTGAATGGGGTGACCTTTTGATCTTGACTCCCTTTATCACCAAAATCTATTCGTCCAATGCCGTTGGGAGCAAAACACAAGGAGAAAGAATTTGCTGCAATCACTTTCTTGCTAGCTAAAATGCTAGGAACAGAAATATTGCTCATGCCAAGTCCAAGCATACCATTGAATCATTGATTGCCAGAGAGTTCAAGAAATCACCAGTTTGGTTCATTCCCCACCTGAAATTCATAACGGAAATGTAAGCATCTGTAAACTAGACGCTTTTCTGTTTAGCAAAACCGTAGAAAGGAGCAGTGTACTGACCCTAATGTGACCCACACGTCCTTCAGGTTCTGTGGGTTTTCATCAGTACCCATTTTAAGAATATCATCTACCAATATGTCACTAGATGAAGTATCAGTAGAAGGATACGTCTGTTGATACGAACAGACATTTCGCGTCTTCAAACATCCCCTTCCACGTCCGCTGCCTAGTGTGCTGTTGCACGGAACTGGAAAACTAGTTGATGATGTACTGGGCCTATACATACTGAGGTTAAGTTTCTGTTTCATTAAAAATAACTAACACCATAAGCTTGGGCTTGTTTGACTATTTATTTTAAATCATTCCTCTAAGCCTTTTATATTACACGGCATACGCTACCTTCTGACCATAGATGTTGAAGTCACGCGCACAGCTTGGACAATCACATGGCAACCAGAACACGCTGCTTCCGGTGTCAAGTGCCACGAGAAAAACCAAAGGAGGCGTACCAACTGTAACAACTACGTAGTGCAAGCTGCAAATATATATGCCAAAGGTTAATAATTGCTAATGAGTTTCCCTGCATCTTTCGTGCTAGAAAGTACGTTCTCTCAAATTATTTCAAACTGATTATAGTTTTTGTGAAGCAGAATCATGAAAATTATGTTAGCAGAAATTGATTATATCTCCTGACAACTTCAAATGATTTGCCTGGATCAGGTTTAAAAGTTCAATCTACTGATTCTTCCAACTTACTCAGCTTATACATACTGTTTTTTTTTCCAAACACTATCTGCAAACACCACCAGATTCAAGCTACTTTACTGATTCTGCTTCATTAACCACTTGAAGTCTTGAACAACAATTTACAGTTTTTACAAACAGGCACATGGTCTGAGTTTTGAATTGCATTTTTGTTGGAACATATGATAAATATGAGATGTAGGCATGTAGCAAAGTGAATGGTGAAATAGGAATTGTAAAGAGAACATACAATCCCAGAGTCGATAGGCGGAAAGTGCTGTTCCCACCAGAGAAAGTGAGAAAGGGGGAGGAGGAAGATGTAGAATTGCCATCAGCAAGGCGACGGGCCTTAAAGAGGTGATCGCGGTGTGCCATAGCAGCATAGTAATCGAATGTACCATGGGCTGGCAGACCATCGTGGCTCAAGAATTCCTTCACCGTGTCGGAATACCTGTGATGGACATCCAACCCAAAACATTCTCCACTCTTCACGTTGATCAGAAAACACACGATCAGTATCAGTAACAAATCAACATTAACAGTCATTGTTGTTAGAGAAGATCAGTATTACTAGCTAGCTCGTAATGCTGTTGCTTAGTCTGTTAATTCTTGATGAGATTGTTTGGTTTAAGCTTAGTGTGTATATACAAGTCATGAGATTGATTTCAAGAGCATAAACCAAGCCTGCCAGCTAATTAAGGCATGTTTAACAAGTTGACAAAATTAAGAATTCTAGTACTACTTGAACCTAGCTAGATAAGAGATGACTAGTAAAAGTCAACTAGACGTGGTGAAGAGAAGGCAGACTTATTCCTACAATTCCTGATCTTTTTCGTATAACCGGGGCAGGTTTTGTATAATCGGGGCAGATTTTATGTAGTTTACTCGGGTTATCTGTGCCCCTTTAGTACATTGAAAGAATGTTGAACTGTTAATAGCAAGTTTTGAATTTCGGAAACTGCAATGGAATTGGAGGAACATTCCAAACTTCCATGTCCGGATCTTTTTCGGGTGCTAGTGCAAAAAATAAGAAGTTCACGTAAGTTCATTTGTTGGTCGGAAACGCAGAAACTAAAGTATATTACCAGGGTTCCAACATCCAAATAAGATTGCTACGAAATTACTTGTGACAGTGAACCACTTCAATGCACGGCTCCAAATAAGCATCTCTGGCATTGAACGGTTCAGATTAAATCTGGAGAATTCAATGGTGCAGATTGTTTTGGCAGTTACAGGCGGGAGAATTAGTTATAGGAACTAACAAACTTCGTCTTCTACAATTGAACTATCAAGGAGTTTGTTTCGATCATCATCAGAAAAATTAGTTCCCTCTCGTAATTCAAATTATCCTTCGGTGAATCAAGGTTGATTGAGAAACATGAGTTCATACTTGATGATAATAGCATATTTAATTCAAATCGATATTTTTCTGTGTAATTGTTCTTGGTTATTGTATGATGGATGATTGCAATCTCTCTGAAATCAATAAAGATAGTTGGTTGATCTCCGTGGATGTAGGCTATATATAGCAGAACCACGTAAATCTGTTTTTGTTCTTGTTCGAATTCTTTGAGTAGCCTGAATCAACATTTTGTAATGAAATTAGTCATTTCTATAAGTTCAAAACAGAGTTTACAACTGCCAACTATATTACGAAAACTACTCAAAGAATCATCAATTCAAATTATTCTTCTATGGAAATCCATCGATCAAAGCAACATATGTAGCAGAACAGAATTTTCAGGCATACCAGGCATGGAAATCTTAGTCATTTTTGCTTACTCCTCTTTCAGATTCAGTTACTAGAGTGATGTAAAATCGGCTCATTCAATTGTAGTTCGATAGAGGTCCTCATGTTCTATCTCATTCATTCAGGCCACAGTTTCGTCATTCACAGTTTGATCCCAAGGATGCTTGTTAGGCTTCCTGCAACTTTCAAGTTCAATGGCCACTTCCCTCATCGTTGGCCTATCTTTGCCCTGCAAGCTCAAGCATCTCTTTATGAGTTCACCAACTGCCTGGAGCTGGTCCGGTGATCCCTCTTCAACAACTCGGGGATCCAAAATTTGAAATAGGCGGTTATCTTTCATAGAGATTATGAAGTATGCTGTCATGCTTTGTTCTCCTTTCCGTCTTTCCTTGTCAAGCACTTTTTCCCCTGTCATGAGCTCTGCAAGTATTACCCCGAAGCTTACGTCACTCTTGACTGTCAATAGGCCAGTGTTATAGTATTCAGGATCCAAATATCCAAGAGTGCCCATGATTTGCGTATCCAGTTCAGTTTGGTCCAAAGAGATCAACCTTGAGGTTCCAAAATCTGCTATTTTTGCAGTGTAATGTTCGTCTAACAAAATGTTATCCGATTTCACATCTCTGTGAATTAGAGGCGTGGAGGATGCTGAGTGGAGGTAAGATAGTGCACCAGCAGATTCTGCAGCAATCCTCAGACGGTTATCCCACGATAACCATGTAGATGCTCCCTTGCCCCGGATGTGCTCCGAGAGCTTTCCATGTGAGACATATTCATAGACCAAAAGAGGGACTTCAGTTTCCAAACAACATCCCAAAAGCTTGACAATATTCCGGTGGTTAACTTGCGAAAGAATGATCATTTCATTGATAAATTGCTCCATCTAGCTTTTGTCTGTAATTTTGGACTTCTTTATGGCTACTATGCGATTATCAGGTAAAATTCCTTTGTAAACGATGCCAAATCCACCCTTTCCGAGAATCCTATCTTCTGCATAATTGTTAGTAGCTTGCTTGAGCTGTTCAACCGTAAATATTTTGGTTGATTCCATGGTGCCTCCACTTGATGAAATTTGCTGTTTTAGTAACAGACCTCCATTTTGCTCGAAGAACTTCGCCCTGAGTTTGATGATCTTTCGTTTCTTTAGGCTGAAATATAGCCAACTCACTGCAATTGCTAGCGCCAAGAATCCAACCCCTAGACCTACAGATGTAAGTTATGATTCATCAAGAACATGTTACAGGTTTAATGGAACAAAGAAACAGGAGAAACAGATAATGGTATATTCAACATCAACATACATGCTGTTTGAGAGACAGGGAATAGATACCTGAAGCCACCTCAATCACCGGAAACTTTGACTTAGGATCAATGCAACCCTTACCACCTTTCCTTCCGTCACCAAGGTATCCATTTGGACAGGAGCAGTTGAAACTCCCCAGGGTATTTATGCAGATATCCGTACAATCATTGGTGATCGGATTACTACATTCATTCACATCTGAATTTGAAAAAGAAATATATGTTCGGTAAATGGTTTTTCAGGAATTATAAGATGATTAAAAGAACAGAAACAAAGTTAAATAAATTCTACCAGTGCAGCCTAAAATGAGATATGGATTCCCCTCGTAGCCACGTCCGCAAGCACAACGGTACCCTCCAAGTCCTGTGTCAGAATCAACACAGTAGCTATTAGCATTGCAAGCATAATCCTCCTGAACTTGGGCTTGTCTGCAGGTTAAATTCCCGATAGCCCAGTTGAGCACAATAGGAACCGAATGTGTGATCTGCTGATGGAGGTTCAGGTCAGACAAATCAGAAGCCCCCCAGAGGTCACCAAGGAATGCATAGCCACATCGATCAAATGATGATACTCGAGTGTGGTTTCGCAAGCTTCTGAGCGACGTCACATAGTACTTGAACCCCTTGGGAACAGATGTCTGCAGCAGCCGTTTCCTGAGCAATAGCCAGCAACTGCATCCTCTGCCCCCGAGCACAATGAGATGCAGCTACCATTGAAGTTTACACTCTCTTTACCGACAATTACAGATAAATCGTCGCAGCCAACAGTGATGAGCTTGTTCACCTGTGTCGGAAGCACAAATTGTTGAACAAGGTTGGTAGATTTTTCAAAATTGTTGGAGTGATATATAACTAGCCTAAATGATTGCCGAGCTAAAACCGAAATTAGCTTTGCAGTTTCCACTAGTTGAACCTTCTGGAAGGAGAATATATAAAAACCGTAAGTACCTCCGAGAAGCTGTAAGGAGTGCCATGGAGATCCTCTCTCCAACACTCCTAAAGGCCAATGATCCGTCTTCATAGCAACTTCTTGACACGGCATTGGAGATCCTCATTTGGTTGTCGGAAATGTTGAGGATCTGGACAGTGCTGATAAATGCTCGTGGAGGGTCGAAAGCAGTGCTACACTTGAGTTCGAACCATTCACCCCCAATGCCGCAGCCACTGCCAATACCAAAGGGGTATGGCACTAGCAGGTTACCGCATTGCCTCTGACAGCCTGGTTTCGTTATGATGGGGCCCCTGGAAATGTCTGAGGCGTCTGCAGAATTGGTAGTAGTTGTAGTACTATTCCAAGTGAGGGCGTATATTGAAACATGCCATTTTTCGAGAATAAGAATGCAAACTATGTGCAGAAGAAGCCAGTATTTTGACATGGCTATACAGTTTATGATGGTAAATGCTGAAAGTGTAGAATGTATAGTATGAGCTAAAGTACTTGAGTTATCAGAAACTGAAACTGTTGTAGTAATCTTTTGATATACATGTATAAGATTGTAATGATCGTGCATACAAATTAGTGTTGCTTGTGAGTTCAGAAGGAAAATTGAGAAAATAGCAAGTTGCCAAATTTAGGCAATTATGAATATGGGAACTGCAAGTTCAATTATCAGCTGATATTCCAATTATAGTAGTCCAGTAAGGAATAGAGTTTCTTTAATGTCTTGACTTCATGGATATATGCCACAAGTATCTGACTTTTGTGAAATTATTGATTCTTCCAGTATGTCTATTGAGCTAAAATATACACAATTTCTGTTTGTTTTGTTGATTTTTGCTGTCTTGCCAGAAGAAAATGGTGTCTATGACTATTTCCTGAGCAAATTGCGGTTTGGACAAGATTAATTTAGAAAGCTTAATGCATCTCCGATAACTGCACTAGTTCATTATAAAGTTATAAGGCTCTAAACTCTAAAGCAAGGAGACATCTTTTCCAAACAGTTTCTATGAACATGTCTCCATACTTTGCTGTCTTTTCTCTCTGTCTCTGCATATGCCTTCTGATTCCATCGGCTTTTGGCATGACTGTTGCCAAGCCGAATTGCATGACCGAGTGCGGGGACTTAACAGTTCCATATCCTTTCGGACTTGGCATAGGAACAAACTGTTCCATAGGCTCCGGGTTTGATGTCTATTGTGACACTGCAGTCGATCCTCCGAGGCCCTACATTCCTGGAACCAACTTGGAGATTCTCGACATCAGAGTCAGAGATGACAGGTTGCACATTAAGAATTTGGTAACTTCGGCCTGCTATGACAGACCGGGGAGCCCGACGACTACACATTCCATTGACATAGCACATACCTCATTTACGCTTTCAGATGCTAACAAGTTCATGGTCGTGGGATGTGATGACGCCGCACTAATTATTGGATCAGGGGAGCGTAACTTCACCAATGGATGTGTCGGACTGTGTTCTAGCACCAATTATTTGATCGAAGGGGAGTGTTCCGGAATCGGTTGTTGCCAAACTGCCATACCAAAGGGTCGAAAGAGTCTTCAATCTGATACCTTCAGTATAGAAAATCACAGAAAAGTTTGGGAATTTAACCGTTGTGGATATGCTTTTCTTGGAGATCCTGACAGCTACAGATTCACTGCATCCGACCTTAATGACACAAATTTTCCGAACAAGATCTTACGGAATGTGCCTGTGGTTCTTGATTGGGCCATTGGAACCCAAAACTGTACCGAAGCTCGAAATTCCCCTGGTTCTGCTTGTCTTCAGAATAGTTTCTGCATTGATTCTGAGACTGGTCGTGGGTGATATCGATGTAGCTGCTCCGAAGGATATGAGGGAAATCCGTATCTTTCTCCAGGATGTACAGGTAAGATATTATGTTTCGATAATTGATATCATCTATAGCCAATTTGCTGTTTGGTGAACTGATGTGTATTAATTGTATTATTTTTCTCTTGGAAAGATATTAATGAGTGTGAAAATAATCCATGCGATGAGCATGCGAGTTGCATGAATATACCGGGAAGCTTTAACTGTACTTGCGAAAAGGGATATATGGGTGATGGCGTAAAAGATGGAGGCGGTTGCATTGCTCAGAATTCTCAGTTTCCTGTGATCAAGGTCTCCTTAGGTACTGTCACCCTAGCTCTATGATGATTACCTATGTTTTTTTATATTGCTACATATATGTAAGATGGAATGATAGATTTGGCATTCACAGGCATAAGCTTCGGCTTCTTGGCCTCTATAATTGCGGTGACAGCATTGTACTTCCGTAATAGAAAACTGAAGCTGATCAAACAGAGGGAAAAGTTCTTCAAGCAAAATGGAGGGACAGTATTGAAACGGAAACTTTCTTCGTATGGAGATAAAATGAAGACAGCCACAATCTTCTCTGCTCAAGAACTTGAAAAGGCCACCAACAATTATGCAGAGGATCTTGTACTTGGCAAGGGGGCTTATGGTACCGTGTACAAAGGAATCCTCCATGATAAGCAACTTGTTGCTATAAAGAAGTTGACTGCGATGGACAAGGATCAGATAGAACAGTTCATCAATGAGGTGATTATTTTGACACAAGTCAAGCATAGAAATGTGGTACAACTTTTGGGTTGTTGTTTAGAGACTGAAGTTCCAATGCTGGTATAAGAATGTGTTTCAAATGGTACACTCTCTCACCACATGCAAAACAATGGAGGAAAGCCTTTGCTTTCATGGGATAATCGTTTGAGGATTGCAATGGAGGCGGCTGGAGCATTAGCCTATCTCCATTCTGCAGCTGCAATGCCAGTCATTCATAGAGACATCAAATCTTCTAACATACTATTGGATGAATACTACACAGCAAAGATATCTGATTTTGGAGCTTCAAGATTAGTTCCCATTGATCAAACACATATCCTGACCAGTGAAAGGGACATTCGGCTACTTGGATCCAGAATATTTCCACACGGGCCAGTTGACAGAAAAGAGCGATGTTTACAGCTTTGGGGTAGTAGTGGCTGAGCTCATGACAGGTAGGGAACCTGTCTCTGACACAGGAAAAGAAAATGAGAGGAGCCTGGCTATGTTTTTTGTCACTTCATTAAAAGGAAACCGGATATTCCAGATTGCGGATCCTAGAGTGCGTAGAGAAGGGAGTATGGATCAGATTCGTGCGGTAGCTCAACTTGTCACAAGATGTCTGATGTTGCATAGCCAAGGCAGACCAACTATGAAAGAGGTGGCAATGGAACTCGAAGGTTTAAGGAACTTGTCTAAACATCCCTGGACAGAACATTGTGGTTCATGAGGAAGAAGCTATTGGATTGATGGGTGAGCAACCGTCAGATTTATTTACCGTTACAGTTTATACTGATACGAACTCTGGACTGTACTCAGAAGATCACAGTAAGGACAGTAAACCTTTGATGTATTCTGCTCCTCATTAACAAGTTTACTTGTTTTTAGCTCCACATTCTGTTTCACTATATAATGATTTCATTCTGTCAATTCATCCATGTGTTGGTCTTAATTGTTAAATTTCTCTTGAATCAATTACTAAAACACAAATCATTCTTAGTCGTCAAGCTGTGGATGCAAAAATGTTCTCATGCTTGAGAAATTACACGAACATCTGATTACCATTTCATAGACTGGGAAACAATGTTGAAACTGAAGGATATTTAGTCAATGCCCAACAGATATGAGTGAAGGATACCTAATATTCCCTTAAACTGATAGCTTATGTCAATGGCACATGCCAGGTCGAATAAGATTGGACCATCTTACAAAAATTTGAGAGGTAATCAGAATACTTCTCTCTACCAAAAGCAAGGTGCCAGAGCGTCATAGAAATTTTTCTACAGTAGATACTATATGCTGCCAAGAAAACGCAACATGGTGATCTAGATCCTCAAAATCCAACCGAGAAAATTCAGCTTTCACTATCATCTCCTGGTTTATTCACTCTAATGATGTGCACCTGCAATTTTTAGTTGGTGTCATGCATTACATTGTGCTCTCAAGCAATAAAGAAAAACGACGATAATTCAGAAAAATAATGTAAGCCAGTGCCCAAACAGAATTAAATTGCGACATATTATTACCTTGAACGTTGTTGGATCAGTTAGTTGAAAAACTAGTGCATCCCCATCAACAAGTTCATGATCAATGGCAAAACCCCTCCATCCACCACTCAGCCCATTTTTTTGAGTTAGATACTTGCTCTCAGATTCATCCTCATTTTCATCAACTAAAGTGACCATTACATCACGATCAGGTAGGTGTTCCTTGCAAAAGTGGTTTGGGAGACCCTAAAACATTGAAAACTCACATTAGCGCATTTCCAGCCACCCATGTTATCATTATGAGTTAGATACTTGCTTCTAGATACTTGCTTCTAGCCCAGAAATGTTCCTGATTTCTGTGTTACCGAGAATGCTATATATAGTCCAGGTTTCTACTATTGGGTAGTCCAGGTTGTTGATTGACTGTAGATTATTAGATAGCCAAGGTTAAAGAAGTACACAGACAAATATCTAATGAAAAACAGGATCAGGACTAAGGGACCCTTTATTCCCACATTTTTACAAAATCAATAATGTGATTAGATATCGCCACTTTATCACACAATATTAAGTGATTCCTGAGAATAACTTATACTTATATAAAATCAGCAAGGCCATTGATAAGTTGTGTTTGTATGCAGAAACGTTTTTACCTAGTTTGCAACTATCAATAAAATGTTGAAGATGTTAAGTTCACCTACCAGCCAAAATCCGCCAGTGACATGTGATTGAAGCATTGGCTTTACAAAGCTTGGTCTACATGTTTCCTTATCTAGACGTGCTTTAAGATCTTCGGCTCTTCCTGTAGCATAGTTTCTATCTTCGTCATTGGCATAGACTCTATTCGCTAAGTCTCTTCTTCCCCGACTATAACCACTGAAAAACCAACAGGCAAGGAAGGGAAAATATAACTTCATATTTATTAGCAAATGGTGCGTTCATTAACTCGATTGTGTAGGAACAAAAAGAACTATACAACTTACATCCTTGGCCTCCTCCCCAGCGGTTCAATAGGTTCCTACCACAAAACAAGAGACTCAATTACTTGATTGAATTAGACAAGTCAAAGAAGAAAATACAACAATGCCACTATATAGAACAAAACATTGCAACAATAACTAGTATCAGAATCAGCCATGGCAGGCAAAGTTATCATTTTTAAAATATTATGATCTTTATTCTCGGTTCTCACAGCTAAAGCTGGTTTCACTTTCCCTTTACGTTTCCATCAAAATGACCACTTTCAAACATATAATTTATGTGTATGGCCTACACTAGCCAGTTGAGCAGAAGTAGAGTTACGATCACATATCAACAGAAACTCGTGATTAACTCTTAAACATAAGCTGTTTTCGGACACTAAGATAGCTGAAAATTCTATGGAAAAGGAGCAGTTCAGTATGCTCACAGTCACACCTCCTAGTACATGTTTGCAACGGTTGTACCACGTGCATTAGATATTGCAAATCTACTACTAATTATGTTTCATACTAAATTTTACTCAGTCCAAACTAGTTTAATTTTTTGCAAGTACACATTTAATACTCCATAATAATAACCAGAAATAGAATAACATCTATATCGAAGAAAGAGAGTTAACAATTACTGACATCTTTGTAGCTGACCGGAGGCTTATCGGCAACACGGCTCGATCTCCTGATGGACGAAGGATCAACCGGCTGCCTCGGAACCTTCGGCTTCACCTTCTTCATCTGTCAAAACAAAAACAAAATCATTTTCTCCACAAATCAAACACAGAAATGAACAATTTCTACTACTAGGTTTCGATTACTACATACAGGAGAAAGTTTGGGAGTGTGAAGAGACTGAGAAAGCTTGGTGAGATTGAGCTCCTCCATCCTCCTCTTGTTCTCCTCAAGCGTCTTCTGCCTTGCTTGCTCATACGCCGATTGCTTCGAAACCACCATTTTTTCAGCTCTGTGTTGTTTCAATTTGGTTGATTTTGGTTGATTTTGAGGTGAAAGTGGAGAGAAGAAGAGTGAAGTGGAAATGGAAAAGGTAAAAAGGAAAACAGATCCGTTGTGTGGTAAAATTCATAAACCTTTCCATCTTCCCTCCCAAAAACCCTACTCGGTGGGCCCATGGGATTTGAAATTCAAAAAAGTTCATTATCGAGATTTTAAGTGGAGTAGTTAGTGGAGTTCATCTTCTCCTCAATTATGTGCTAACTTTGTTAATTAATTGGTGATCGATATGAAATTTCCTATTTTAATCCACAACAAACAAAGTGGAAGAGATCTGGGTTATAAATCGACCGTTTGGTATGTTAATTTAACATAGTCAACTTTGACAGGCTTTTATTACATTGGCTAACTCGATGTTTGGCATGTGAATTTAACATACTCAACTTTGACAGACTTTTATTAGATGGACATTAACTCAATTTTTTTTGGAACGAAAGAACTTGTCTTATTGATACCAAAAAACAGAGTACGAACATTTAGGGGCTGACCATAGTGTCCAAGCCCAACTCAACATTGTCGAGGATAAACTAGTGCAAAAACAGAAAATACTATGCGATTCTAACAAGTGTTGAACTACTACTGCTGCTTTCCGGCTCCTGCAACGAATTGAAACGATGTGGATCAGGGACTAGATGATTCCTTGTATATCAATAGGCCGCTGTTGAAAAATCTTGCCATTTCGAGCCTCCCAGATGTGATAGAATATCCCAGCCATGAGAGTACGGAACACGGAGGCCTTGCCTCCTTTGCCTTTCGCAAAACGGCGTATCCAGTTGATTAGCTGGGGCCGAGTCATAAGGCGCGGATGGGAGATCCGCATCCATGTCAATCCTCCACACAAAATCACATACGTGCCAGGGCAAAGGAAGAATAAATGATCAACAAATTCATCTTCATCACAGAAACTGCATTTGCCATCTGTGGAGACACCAAAATAAGCTAGTCGGTCCTTTGTCACCAAACGCTGATGCAACGCCAACCACATGATGAAAAGGGCTTTGGGTCAAAGATTAAGCCATGCATGTGTAAGTATGAACTAATTCAGACTGTGAAACTGCGAATGACACATTAACTCGATTTTATCTGGGTAGAATAGCAATTTAACGAATTTTTTAAGTGGTATGACATACATAATTCACTGTGTAACTCGATTTTTAACATATGTAAGGTTGTTTGACAAACAATCTAAATAGTTCGTGTCTCCATGATGCGTTACTTATCTTTACATATTTCATGATGACTTCTCCAATAGCCCGTTGATGTGCTCAAAATTAATACTTGTAAAATAACACAAGTAGTAAAGCGGTTGTCACAGTACAACAAAGCTTAAACCACAGGGTCGTTCCTCGAGGAATTGATTAAGCTAGTTCTAAGGTGTAGGCTCAAGGTGTGAGTTGTAAACACATAGTGTGGGTAAGGTTGATACTTCAAAATCCCACAACAATTTCCAATTACAAGACAAGGTAATACCTAGATCATGCAATTTCTACAATTAAAAACGAAGCAAGCTAATCTTTCAAAAGTGCTGACGCGATATAGCTAATGGTACACTGCCTGCGAATGCAACAACTTTGCTATTGCAAAATCGAACCAGATACAAATTATAAGAACGTATGAGTTACGGCAAAAAGCTTGTCACTAGCTATGCCCTCATCCGGATATATACTAATTAGAGGTAAAGACTGATGCAAGTTCACAACGATCAAGCATGCGTTCAACGACCAGATAACAATATGTCACAATGCAAGTTATTAACGGAATCCACCTAACTCGTACTATTGAATACCTGGGCGCCTATTGGTCTCTGTGATCGTCAGAAAGATCAATAATGCTTCTTCGAATTAAAAGAGAGATTGAAATCTCTAAGTGTTTACAATGCTTGGAATTGAAAATATGAAAGTAGAAGTAATGAAGAAATATCCTAATGACTGATACAAATGTCCTATTTATAGACCAAGGAAGAAGAAACTAGAAATCATGGGAAAAACTGCCAGAAAAACGTGGGTTGAATCTGTCAAAACAGACCTCACCGCGGTGAGGGGACCTTGCCCGTCCCAGCTCACCGCGGTCCACCCCTTTCTGCCTTCCTTTCTGCTTCATTATACTGCGGTGAGGCTCCTTATTGCAGGAGCTCACAGCGGTGAGCCTTGTGCCCTGGAAAATCAGCATTTTCCCACTTTCTCCTATTTTTTCTCCATTTTCCAACCTCCATGTCACCTCTCTTGGAGTAGTGGCCCACTAACTTGGCCTTGTGGTGCTTCTAGAAGGTTTTGAAGTCTTCTTTGCACTTTGGTCCTCCATTTCCTTGCCAATGACGCTACGACACCTAAAAATGCACAAAAACACACAAAAAATCCAAATGTGACACGGAACAAAAAATACTAAATAAAGGCTAAAAGACGCAACAAAATACGAAAAAAAGGCACTAAATGAGTCGTTAAAATATCGACTCATTAAACTCCCCAAACCGAACCTTTGCTCGTCCTCGAGCAAGCAACTCTAAAACCTAGAAAAAGAAAAAATACATAGACACGACGAAACACAAAAGAGTTCAATCGACAAGCTATCGGGACAAGTATTGCTAGAGATAAGCCCTTATACTGATGTAAACTTCTATCCCCCCCCCAACTTTGACAAGTAGCTTTGCAAAGATCACAATCTTCCGTTTCACAAGTAAATAAAACTTAATCATATCCTAGTAGTCCCTCACAAAGGAAGATAATAGTGCAACTCTCAAGTCTCTCATCTGGAAGTGTCCGAGAATAGGTATTATTCAAGACTTAACTTAGGATGGTGACAAAAAACGTCACAAAGTTGCCACTAATATTGCATGCTTTTGCACTCAATTCAAACGAGTCAGAAAGGACTTTTTAGGAAAGGGGTCGAAATCAAATACAAGGAAATAAAATTAGCTGCCGTTCTCGTGCTTTGCTCTTTTTGCACGTTTATTAATTTCTTTTTTTCTTGTGCTTTGCTCTTTTTGCACAGATTTTCTATTTTTTTCATTTTTTTTTATCTCAATGTTGCAAGTGTATCCCAATAGGTTGCCTAAGATCCGTACTTTTGTACGTGTCGATTTGGTATACACCCCATCAACCCTCACAACATACGAGCACCGCCCACGCGCTGGTTAATAGGTCGTATTTGGCATGCATTTTGAAAACAAAACCATCAACCCTCACAGCATACGCAATCAGCCCCGCGTTGGTTTATAGGTAGTATTTGGAAATGCCCAGCACGATCTTAGACAACCACAAGTGATCCTGGAAATACACTTCGAGATTCTTTCTATTTTTTTCTTTTTTTTAGAACGGCAGCATAGCAATACAAAACAATCTCGAAATCGACCATAGCTCAAATATAGAAAGTAGTGAGCCTGAGTATGAAGTTGACAAGAATCCTCCTCCCCAAACCTATTCCTTGGAACAAGTTCGGGAATCGAGACACCAAGTCGAAAATGTCATTCGTCATACTCGTTTTAAAAAGAGTGCACATGTATGTGAAGTGGCACAAGTTAAAAAAACTTGCTCCATCCTACTAGAATCACACATTTTCCGGTACAAGATTTTTTCGTCGGCTTTAAGGCTTCTCACCGGCTTTTTGACTACTAAAACAGGAAGACTTTTTATTTACAAGTGAAACGAACTAAAGTGATTTTTGAAAATTCCTTAGCACTCAGTCAGAGGTCATCTAAGATCACATTAGTAAAAAGGCTTAACTAAGGCAATAGATAACCAGACTTGTCAAAAGAACTCAAGACTCGACACAAAAATTTTGAAATAGGCAAAAAATTAGGCCAAAAGACACGACTCAAACTCAACTGCAATCACACAGAAGTGGCTAACATACCACCCCACATAATTGCAAAAACGAAAAAAAAAATTTAAAAATAAAAGAAAAAACACATATATACGTATTTACAAGGCAGCAATAATCCGAGGCATGTAAGCATATGAGTACAACTTCCCTCCCCAAACCTATTCGATAGCTAGTCCCTAGCCTAGGGAATAAATAAGAAGACGGAGTTATAGAGTTACCGCCCGTAGTATGCCTCGGTCGGCATGATCACTAAGAGGAAGGCGGACCATGGGGTCTGGAAGATGAGCCTCCTCTTTGTTGTTGCCGGTCATCCGTCTGAGCTTTGCACATTTGCTCCATATGCGCTAGGCGCTTAGTTGCCCGCATGTCCGCTGCAGACATGTGCTGTGTGAGACTCGAATAGCATGAGTCCCACTCATCCAAGTGCGTACCAAACCGCTACGATACTCCATGTATGCTCCTAAGATCTGCGGCAAGTCCTTGGTAGCACTGAAAAATCGGAGGCTATCACGCTTTACCTCCCCTTAATGTGTTCGAACTGGGGCTCCCTTATGCTTTTTGGACACACTCTTTGTTTTGGGTGCCATGGTACGTAGATAGAAAATGTCAGCGCTACACTCATATCAAAATGTAGCTACACGAATGCCTAATCCTAACTCATAGTTACATGCAAACCATAGTGCATTCAAATGTGGCCACAACAATGTCTTCCCCAAACCAATTTTTGCAAGTAGTAACAACAATGCCTTATCCTACAACATAATCGTGCTTACCATAGTGCAAACATTTGTTACTACAAGGGAATTTCCCAATTGAAACTGTAGCAAGCTCAATCATATCATCAAATATGCAGCACGAATACAAATTCTGAGATGAACAAGCTAGCACAATAATACCCTTCCACCAAAAACATCATAAATCTCCATAAAATCTAACAAAGCTAACTTGGATTATGACTTATCTAGACAATTTCATACCTCATAAGCACAGCCACATACTCAATAACAATCAATCAAGTATAGAAATCCAAGTTTGCAAAATAAAGATAGTAGAAAGAAGTACCTCGATTCCGGAAGAATTAATGGATATAAACACGGATTGAAGTCTCCAAGTAGTGGAGAAACTCACTACCTTCGCAACGGTTTATTGCCAAAGTTAAATGGTGGAGAATTGGTGAAAATCTCAAAATTTGGGTGAAAAACGGGTAAGGAGAGTGAAAAATCTCTTAATTTGGTGAAAATCTCTTTAATCGTCAGGCCTCACCGCGGTGAGGCAGGGGCTAGGGTGCCCCTCACCATGGTCCGGCAGAGAGGCAAACTTTCTGCCTTCTGCAGACCAAAGGGAGCCGCCTTTTTCCCTGACTCACCGCGGTGAGATCTGTTCTCCCGTAATTTTTTTTCTCTTTTTTTTATAATAAAAAATTAATAAATAAAATCTATCATAAATGCAATATGCACCTATATCTATATGCAAAGCAATAAGTCAGTCTTTGGTTATAGTCGTTAGCGTCGACTCTTCCGTTCTTCATTCTGAACCCCCGGGTTGCCTCCTAGGAAGTGCCTTTTCTTATAGTCGTTGGCTCGACTGCTGTACATTACCGTTATCCGTTCTCATACGGGAACGAATTTTGAGCAGGCGTCATGCCTACTTAGAGCTTGCAATGAATATCTTCTGCTCCATTGTGTGTTGATCCCACAATACTCATGTAATCCTGCAAACGAGTATGTCGAGAGTTAATATGTTCAAATTTAAGCACATAACACTCATAAACAGGAAACAAAGAAAAAGGGAAAAAAGGATCAACAAAACTCCCCTTGGATAATGACATATGTACGATGTCGGGGTGATGGGGCACTTGGCTCTCTGTGGTCTCTGGTGGCGTGGAAACGCTCACTAAAGACACCAGTGGGATGGGAGTGATTTCTAAATCTGGAGTATTCACGCTTCCTTTGTCTAACTTCTCTTCTTCCTTTTGTTCGAAATTCGTTACGCGATCCTCAAGCTCTCCACAAAGAGTACGGGGAGTATTCGTCATAGAATACTCTAAGCACTTCCTCCCATGTCCTCAATGACTCTGACTCTAGCAAATGCAGCCATTCTCTGGCTTGGGATCACACGACAAAAGGAAACAACCTCCTCTTCAGTTGGTCCTCACTCAATCCACTGGGTGGTAACTCCGTCACGAATTGTTCGAACTAACGAATAAATCCGAAAGCATCTTCCATCGGCCTTCCCCAGAAGTATGGAAGTGAACACCCCCAATCATCGTCTAAATCGTATTCCCTAACCTCAGGCTCAAGGAATATTGGTGGTTTTCTTACCACCAGCTGAGGTATGAAATATTCTCCGTACGTAGCCATACCCTTGCCATACATACACCTGCAGAAAAAATTTCTCTATACCAACAAAACTAAATGCATTGTTAGTTTCTGTTAGTACCGAAAAAAATAATCCACAAGATAATTTCTTTTTGATTTTTTTGAAATTTTCAGATTTTTTCTTTAGTTTTTGAATAAGATAAAAATAAAAAATACGCAACTACACACTGATCCTACTTATTGAAGAACGTAGGAATCAATTCCCCGGCAGCGGCGCCAAATTTTGATGCGCTCAAAATTAATACTTGTAAAATAATACAAGTAGTAAAGCGGTTGTCGCAGTACAACAAGGCTTAAACCGCAGAGAAAAAATCGCGGGAAATCATTTGATAGGGCGGATTCCTATTTCTCAATGATATTCCACAATCAAGACAATTGGCTGAATCCCGTGAAAACATTTCATCGAAGTTCATTGATATCTTCTTTTTATAAAGCAAATCGACTTCGATTCTTGAATAATCCACATCACTTCTGCTTCTATTCTAACACAAGATTCCCCTTTTCTGTGGAAAAGGCCCATATCCATAATTCTGATTTGACATATGGACAATTCCTCAATATCTTGTTCATTCGCAACAAAATATTTTCTTTGCCCGTCGAATATGCTTTTGGGGGGAAGAGAGACTATTTCACCAATCGAGTCACAGGTATCTAACATATTCATACCTAACGATTTTCCACAAAGTGGTGACGAAACGTATAACTTGTACAAATCTTTCCATTTTCCAAGTCGATACGATCCCTTCGTCCGTAGAACTAGTTTCTCGATCGCAGACATTTCTGGAAGAGGAATTGATTAAGCTAGTTCTAAGGTGTAGGCTCAAGGTGTGCGTTGTAAACAGATAGTGTGGGTAAGGTTGATACTTCAAAATCCTACAACAATTTCCAATTACAAGACAAGGTAATACCTAGATCATGCAATTTCTACAATTAAAATGAAGAAAGCTGATCTTTCAAAAGTGTTGACGCGATATAGCTAATGGTACACTGCCCGCGAATGCAACAACTTTGCTATTGCAAAATCGAACCACATACAGATTATAAGTACATATGAGTTACGGCAAAAAGCTTGTCACTAGCTATGCCATCATCCGGATATATACTAATTAGAGGTAAAGACTGATGCAAGTTCACAACGTTCAAGCATGCGTTCAACGACCAGATAACAATATGTCACAATACAAGTTATTAACGGAATCCACCTAACTCGTACTATTGAATACCTGGGCACCTATTGGTCTCTGCAATCGTCAGAAAGATCAATAATGCTTCTTCGAATTAAAAGAGAGATTGAAATCTCTAAGTGTTTACAATACTTGAAATTGAAAATATGAAAGTAGAAGTAATGAAGATATATCCTAATGACTGATACAAAGGTCCTATTTATAGACCAAGGAAGAAGAAACTAGAAATCATGGGAAAAACTGTCAGAAAAACGTAGGTTGAATATGTCAAAACAGACCTCACCGCGGTGAGGGGACCTTGACCGTTCCAGCTCACCGCGGTCCACCCCTTTCTGCCTTCCTTTCTGCTTCATTATACCGCGGTGAGGCTCCTTATTGCAGGAGCTCACCGCGGTGAGCCTTGTGCCCGGGAAAACATTTTCCCACTTTCTCCTATTTTCTCTCCATTTTACAACCTCCACGTCACCTCTCTTGGAGTAGTGGCCCACTAACTTGGCCTTGTGGTGCTTCTAGAAGGTTTTGAGGTCTTCTTTGCACTTTGGTACTCCATTTCCTTGCCAAGACGCTACGACACCTAAAGATGCACAAAAACACACAAAAAACCCAAACGTGACACGGAACAAAAAATACTAAATAAAGGCTAAAAGACGCAACAAAATACGGAAAAAGGCACTAAATGAGTCGTTAAAATATCGACTCATCACCCGTTGGCATAAAAACGTATTAAAACTGGGATAAAAATGTTAGGGCAGTGTTAAATCAAGAGCAACACTTATTAAATGAATGATCAATTACGTTCATATTTCAAAATTTAAAAATACATATTAATAAGACAGGATTCATGCTAATCAATTTTCCTACATCACATCTGAATGTAATACTGATTGTACAAAACTTGTGTAATTCACTGTAAGTGATTCAAATATTAAATACACGGAAAATTTTATGTTAACTTATTTAGGCATATAATTAATAAGGATATCTTAGTAGCCGCTAGCTAGCTAGCATTAATTTGGTGAAATTATCTAGCTTATGATTGATGGAGTTTATTACTTAAAAGATGGAATAAATTAATATGTGAGCGTCTGTCTCTAAGATATTACTTAAACTAGAGTAGCAATAAGAAAACCCGAGACGACTTGAGTATAGAGTGTCATGTCCGCATTGATGTCTGTAACGATGTCAGAATTAGGGACGGAGTTGTTGTTAAAAGCTTGTTGGCAAGGGGCAAAAGCACTGAGAATATTATCACCTGAAATATAATCATTGGTCCAGATCCAATTCTCTTCTGGGTTTGGACCCATATTTATCTTGTCCTTATCAATTTGAGATATGACTTCCTTGTAATTGTTGACACATAACAAATATTTCTTTTTCAATTCTTGGTTAGCGGCAGGACAAGCATCATATAGTGTGTTATATAGCTGCTGAATTTCTACGGATTTTTCTCTTGCTAAATCCATTGCTCCAATCGTAGCTCCCACTTTATCCATAACATGAATGAATTTGTCACGGTGTGCATGGATTATCTCGTTCTTGCATTTTTCTGGTATGTTCGTTCGGTAGCATATATATTCCAACATCTGTTCCCAGTATTCTTCTTCAAATGATAATGAATAGGTTGATGATATCATTGATGTTATTATTAAGCTAAAAAACAAATGTGACAGCCATATCGATGATGATCGATCCATCTCTAGCCTCAATTCTAGTTGCATTAACTTATCGATCATGTGATTCTTTCTAGTTCTATTCTCTATATATATATTCTACTAGCTACCGGGTAGTATTACGTACATGAATTAGACGCATTAATTACTCCGAACATTTCTTAATTAGTTCAATTTTAATGTACACGTACGTTACTTAAATAAATAAGAGTAATTGAGTTGCATTGCATCTTACATTAACTATTTGATAAAAAAGGTTACATGTACATCTTAGTTTTCAAGCATATCAATATTTGTAAGATGTTTATTAAATTCAAAACTTAACTGGAATTAAGTTTAGAGTTAATAAATACTATAGTAAATAAAATGAAGTTGAGTTTTGAAGTTTTATACACATTTGAATTTGAAATTGTAATATTGATAGAATTACTATGATATTTGAGTTTTTTTATGGTGATGAATAAGTCAACTCGAGTAGAATAGTGTACAGTGGAGAAACATACATAAAAATTTGGAACTAAATTAAGAACGATTGAATATGTAACGCTCCAAAGATTCAAGTCAAGTTTAAAAAGCGAGAGCGTTACTCATACCAACAAGTGCACCTTTCTTTTTGGAATCCACCAATAAGAACTCCAGAATTAAACGTATTTGCACTTAAACAATCTTAAAATGAGCCAAATGGAAAGTCTCTCGGTGTACTCACGAGTGAGGACAAGTGCCCATGAAAGGACATGTGTTGGTATTAGTGATCGGATCGTTACAGGAAATGTGGTTTATATTAGTATGAATAAATTATCCAGCAAACTATTCTTTTGAAAAGAATATGTGGTTTGTCTTTCCATCACTAGACAAAAGAAAGTGATATGCCTTCCTGAGTTTGGGCATCAGAATGCAAAGTCATACATATGCTATAGAAAAGGAAAGTAATGTGCCTGGAGTTTTATGTTTGGGCCCAGCCCGAGCCAAAATATTCGGTCCCGGTCTAGGCCGACAATTTTGTCTACAGGCCCATGGCCCGGACTGTGCCTGGAATTTTGGCCCAGGCCCGAGCCCGATGTGGGCCTGCATTTCTTTTTTTAGAAAAATCTTTCTTTCTTCTATTAGGTTCTGTTTGGTATGGGTTTGGCATGATTCTTCATGCCAAAAAAAAAAAAAATAAAAAATCCAACATCTAACCCAATCCAAGTTATGCCAAAACTTATGCCAAAATTCTATGTATGTGTTTGGGCTTCAATTTTCCGTATGGCATGATCCAGCCCAAGCATGCTATTCTTTTGTTTGGCAAATTTGGTAATGTTGTGAATGGACCACATTAAACCTAATTGGGGGTTAGTTTAGGAAAGTTAAATTTTTTCATGGGCACTTGTGTTGGACTGTTCACATGCCAAACCCAACTGTTCACCATGCCAACCGAAATAGACTGCATTATGGCAACAATGGCATCTGCCACCTAAGCCCAAAACACGAATTTTGTAATGCCAACTTAATGCAAAATAGTTACAAGATGATGGCATTGCAATACCAAACAACACCTTAGTGTTCTCTTCTTTGGATTGGTTTTTTTTAATTTACGCTACCTTTCTTTTTTCATTCTATGATAATGCGAGGGCAGGCGGCTTAATGATTAATAAAACCAGTTTTAATGGTGGTTTATGTACCCTTTCCTCATCCGGTGAAATCTTTTTTGATAGTATTTGTTGCCTATGAATCGTCGTGGAATTGGCTTTATAATTTAGACACAACTCGTTGTTTATTATGCATAATTATTTATGACATAATTACATGTGCCCAATAGATTATAAATATGTATATTTATCTATAGGACCTAAGTTCGATTATCAATGGTGCATAGTTGTTTTAATCTTTTTATATATATATATATATATATATATATATATATATATATATATATATATATATATATATATATATATATCTTCATTTTATTGAAAACAGTTATACAAGTATCGTTTTATTTTACTTTTCATTACTCAAGTCCACTTTTATTTTAATTCATTTCAAGATTTGAAGATAATTATTTTTATTTTGGTGTATCATTTGATATAATCCCTCATAATACATAAAGGAGATTGAAATAAACTCCAACAATTCAAACTCATACTAAAGTACAATTAACACTTTCTACATTTCACAACATTTTTCAACAAAGGTAGAATGTAGAAACCTTGCCATTAGTATAGACAAGTAGTCCACATCGCATTCCCCTAACCCCCTTAACCACACTTTGAAACAAATTACTTACTATGGATCAAAAAAATTCATCAATTCCAATAATATAAACCCTATATTTACCAAGAACACTATAAATAATTAAACACACACAAATAAATATACAAGTATAACATATATATACCGTGCCACGTCGGGTTAGGTCGGGCCTACAGGCTTGATTGTCAAGCCTGGCCCCAGCCCATGGGCCTAAATTTCTATCCAAGCCCGGCCCCTAAATAACCCATGGGTCTGGTCAAATAGTCTTTGACCGGGTCGGGCTGGGTAGCTCAAATTATCATCCCTACCGGGTCCTAGCACAAATTTCAGGCCCATTCTGGGCCATGGTCCTTTTTAGAAAAATAGACAGGCCTGCAACAAGCCTCAGATAGCCCGGCCTGACCCATTGTGATTCTAGTCGTGCACAAAATTAAAATAAAAGTGAGTAAATGAGTTTTATCTGATTAAGTTTTATAAAGTATCACAACGGGATCAAATGAGAATAAACTGAAATTCGCTTAAATAGTAGTACAGTATCTGTTTGAGTCTGGTTAATTAAATTAAAATTCTAACGATAATTCTATCAATCGAAATTAAAGAAAACAAGGATAACTAGGCGGGTCTAATAAGTGTGATAATAAAATTAGAAGATAGAGCAATTACGACGTACATACCGATAAATTAAATGCCTCTTAATATAATTCTCAAGGCTGCAGGACACGACATGTCATTTAACTAGTATGCCTCCTGCCTACATTCTTGATTCTTACTTTATAGAGTACCATAACATAACATTTGATTCGAATTGAATAACCTCGTTAGTTAATTAGCTAGCTATTTAACTATATAAACTACCTGGCAGATATCGAAACAATGGAGATGATTTATACCAATTCTCCAACAATTTATGGCTAGTCCGATAAACGAGAATGGAACAAAGAAATCAGATCAATATCAGGTGATACAAGATATCAAGGTTAATTGGATAAGCCTAATCGAAAGGGCTTATGCATGATGATGTATTGTATCAAGAGTAGTACCAGTCAATAATACTTGCAAGAACAAGACATAATAAGTATTCATTTTCCCCAGGGGCCAGATGTCCAAACGGTATAAAAGAAAAGATTAGAATCCTTACCCAAGATATATCATACACTGCTCGGTTAGTCAACACTTTAAATTAATCTTGTAACATCTCATTGATCAAACATGAACCGAAGTTATCCTTAGTCAACTTTGACAGGCTTTTATTAGATAGGCTGACTCGATGTTTGGAATGCGAATTTAACATACTTAACTTTGACAGACTTTTATTAGATGGACATTAACTCGATTTTATCTGGGTAGAATAGTGATGTAATGAATTTTTTAAGTGGTATGACAGACATAATTCACTGTGTAACTCGATTTTTAACATATGTAAGGTTGTTCGACAAACAATCAAAAATAGTCCGTGTCTCCATGATGCATTACTTATCTTTACATATTTCAATATGACTACTCCAATAGCCCGCTGGCATAAAAACATATCAAGACTGGGATGAAAACGTCTAGGCAGTGTTAAATCAAGAGCAACACTTATTAAATGAATGATCAATCATGTTCATATTTTGAAATGTAAAAATACATTAATAAGATAGGAAATTCATGCTAATCAATTTTCCTACATCATATCTGCATGTAATACTGATTGTACAAAACTTGTGTAATTCACCGAATGTGAATATTAAATACAAGGAAAAATTTATGTTAACTTATTTAGGCTTATAGTAATTAATAAGGATATATTAGTAGCCGCTAGCTAGCTAGATAGCATTAATTCGGTGAAATTATCTAGCTTATGATCAATCGAGTTTATTACTTTAAGATGGAATATATTAATATGTGACCGCCTGTCTCTAAGATATTACTTAAACTAGAGTAGCAATAAGAAAACCCGAGACGACTTGAGTATAGAGTGTCATGTCCGCATTGATGTCTGTAACGATGCTTGAATTAGGGACGGAGTTGTTGTTAAACGCTTGTTGGCAAGGGGCAAAAGCACTGAGAATATTATCACCTGAAATATAATTATTTGTCCAGATCCAATTCTCTTGTGGGTTTGGACCCATATTTATCTTGTCCTTGTCAATTTGAGATATGACATCCTTGTAATTGTTGACACATAACAAATATTTCTTCCTCAATTGTTGCTAATTAAGCGGCAGGACAAGCATCATATAGTGTGTTATATAGCTGCTGAATTTCTACGGATTTTTCTCTTGCTAAATCCATTGCTCCAATCGTAGCTCCCACTTTATCCATAACATGATTGAATTTGTCACGGTGAGCATCGATTATCTCGTTCTTGCATTTTTCTGGTATGTTCGTTCGGTAGCATATATATTCCAACATCTGTTCCCAGTATTCTTCTTCAAATGATAATGAATAGGTTGATGATATCATTGATGTTATTATTAAGCTAAAAAACAAATGTGACAGCCACATCGATGATGATCGATCCATCTCTAGCTTCAATTCTAGTTGCATTAGCTTGTAGAAATTGTGATTCTTTCTAGTTCTATTCTCTATATATATTCTGCTAGCTACCTGGTGGTTTTAAATTAGACGCATTAATTACTCCTTACATTTCTTAATTAGTTCACTTTTTTAAACGTATACGTTATTTAAATAAATAAGAGTATTTGAGTTGCATTGCATCTTACATTAACTATTTGATAGAAAATGTTACATGTGCATGTTAGAACAAACATATCAACATTTTAGATGTTTATCAAATTCAAAACTTAACTCAAGTTGAGTTTGGAGTTAATAAATATTGTAGTAAATAAAATGGAGTTGAGTTTTGAAGTTTTATATATACTCATTTGAATTTTGATATTAATTGTAATATTGATAGGATTACTATGATATTTACTTTTTATGATGATGAATAACTCAACTTGAGTGGAGAAACATACATAAAAATTTAGATCTAAATTAAGAACAATTGAATATGTAACGTTCCAAAGTTTCAAGTCAACTCAAAAGGTTTAAAGGTATCGAGACGCTACTCCTACCAACAACGTGCACCTTTATTTTTGTAATCCACCAATAAGAACTCCAGTATTAAATGTGTTTGTACTTTAGCATTCTTAGGATGAGGACAATGTGTATGACCAACTGGAAAGTCTCCCGGTTCGTGCACGAGTGAGGACAATGTGCACGGCAAAGGACTTCTGTAGGTACAGTGGGACCATATCACCCGGAGAGCTGCCCATGGATAACTGTGCTGGCCCAAAGGGTCGGGGCTCGATCCATGAGTGGTCGGGTCGTTACAAATGACATCAGAGCTGTGCCAACCCAAAACCCACAAGGGGTGGACGGTTTGTCCGGACAAGGTACGACAGGGACGCCGCTTAATTCAAGAGGGGGTCCAATGTTTCAAGTCAAGTTCAGAAAGCTTAAATGTGACGCCCCACCATGAAGTACCCTGCTCCATGGCTTAGCGAATCCGCCTGAACTCTTCCTACCAGACCATCGCTTATATGTCAGAAGTTGCAGGAACGAACTAAAACCCAAGAAATCAAAAGCAATGTATACCTGATAGTTTCAGCACTCTTTACACCTCAATGTGGGCCCAGCTTGTCAACTTACATCACTACAAATCTCCAACAAGTCAGATGCTCAAGTATTATCCTAGCTTCTCCAATAATCAACAAACTCTCCTAATATGGTGTACCTGGGAAAATATGGACAGAACAGGAATGAAAGGAGTAAGTCTTTGATGACTTAGTAAGGTTTAAAGTAACACGGTATTAAAGAAATAGCAAGAGTTGAATGACAATAGAATGACAGGCAATATGAAGCAGAGATTTCAGTGTAACTTGATGATGATACGAGTACGAATCAGATACAAGAAACATGAGTTACAGATACCAACCAACACCATAACATATACCAATGTACTACCTTATACTCCCAGGCGAGGAGCTACCTCGAAACACGACAACATGCCTAGGTACATATATGTTGATTGGATCGTATATTGCAGCCACCTCCTGACTACTTTATACAGCCAAAAGGTAGGATCTGAACATGGTAACCTTAAACCGTCAGTCCGTTCTGCCCGGTAGTTACATGTCGCAGTCCTAGGGCCCACATATTCAAGCACGAGCACATGTATAAGGGAAACACAAATTCCCATTATCCTGGCATGTTTCACAATATCAATGGCACAGTTTAATGTTGGCTACAAGTGACTGATGTGACAAAATCAAAGTTTTAATTTTATGTTTAAGAGCTAAGAGTTAATTGTCAACACTACGAAAACTTGTAGTGCAGTGAAGTTAACCCTGAGGTCGGTCTCGAAGGACTTAACTAAGCTGAGTCTTGTTTACAGATAATAATAACAGTAAGGAAAGCAATAAAGAGTTGTTTTGCTTCGGCAGCAGATTGATTTTTATTATCTACCAACTTATGCAATCTAACTAGAAAAACAGATTAATCTAAACGACAATGATATGATCAAAGAATTATGGTGCGGTGACAGAAAACAATCTAGCTAGCAGTAAAACATGCGATTGTAACGATGTCAATTTACTCAAGTTGTCACTACTTGGTTTCTAAAAAACAAATAGTATTAGTGGAGGCGTCAATTCCACTAAGCTACAATTAATTAAGTTAATCCAGATATTACTGTTCGAAACTAACTGATAGATAAAGTAAGACGAAAATGTTTTGTTATAATTGAACATATGCTTAATCTAACAGTGATTTTGATGTAACGCACAACAAACAGAATATCGGATATGCAATTAATCTAAAAAGCTCAAAGTAAATCGCATATATGTATATAATCACATGAACCCTAACTAGCATGCATTGGATTCGTCACCACCCCATAACTAGGCTGCTTAAGCACTCATCATATGCAAAACATAATCAGAATCATAAACTGGCATACACTAAACATAATCAACACTAAAAACCAAGAAACGAGATAAGGAACTATTTTACCTAATCGTGTCACAAACCCTAGGTAAGAAACGAGATAAGGAACAATTTTACCTAATCGTGTCACAAACCCTAGGTAAGAATTGAACAACTTGAATCGAACTGGTGGAAAATATGATGAATACCGTGTCTATTTCCCCTATATTGATTCAAAACTCGTTTTAGTTTACTAGTTTAATTAGTCTATTCTTCAAATCAAACTCAATTTTACAAACCGTTACTGCAAACTCTTACGTTTGATACTTGGAAACGTCATAGTTGCCTAGTTAGCTCCTTGAGAACGATCTCGTAGTTAAAGTCTGTTTACAACAACTCCTTTAGTTACTTTGAATTTTTATCAAGTCCTAATTTGAGCACATCAGCTGGCCCAAAGGGTCGGGGCTCGATCCATGAGTGGTGGGGGCGTTACAAATGGCACCAGAGCTGTGCCAACCCAAACCCCACAAGGGGTGGACGGTTTGTCCGGACAAGGTGCGACAGGGACGTCGAATAATTTAAGAGGGGGTCCAAAGTTTCAAGTCAAGTTCAAAAAGCTTAAATGTGACGCCCCACCATGAAGCACCATGCTCCATGGCTTAGCGCATCCGCATGCACACTTCCTACCAGACCATCTCTTATATGTCAGAAGTTGTAGGAACGGACTAAAACCCAAGAAATCAAAAGCCATGTATACCTAATAGTTTCAGCACTCTTTACACCTCAATGTGGGCCCATCTTGTCAACTTACATCACTACAAATCTCCAACAAGTCAGATGCTCGAGTATTATCCTAGCTTCTCCAATAATCAACAAACTCTCCTAATATGGTGTACCTGGGGAAATATGGACAGAACAAGAATTGTTAGAACTGTAGGACCGGGATTGGTACTTCTGGACAGTTTTGAACGATGTTGACTATTGATGTTGAGTCAACACCGTTGCGACAACAGTGAACAATGTTCAACTAAACTACGACAACAGTGAATTGTGATCGACAGAACTCAGTAAAGTGCAGCGGAATAAAACTGAACACAAAGATTTCTCAAGCCGGTATATAAAGATACCGACGGTGCCGTAGGCAAAATTTCTACTAGATATGAAAAGTAGAATTACAAAAAAAAGTTTAAATCAATCACAGACGATTGATTAAACTTACGAAAAACTAGACCTAGAACAGACAAGAAAAACCTATTCTAGTTCAATGATACTAGAGTAATTCGCAATCTTTAGAGAACACTCACAAGTAACACCGAAGTAAAAGTCTAGTAAAGCAAGACGCCTAAAACATATAATCTTTGTTCTTCAAAGGCAATCAGCACCTTGCAATGGCTCGGTCTCCTTGTATATATAGATGCTAGAATCGGCCTAATGAAGAAGACTCAAGCCCAAGTCGAACCCTATTGGGTTTCTTTCATAAGGAAACTGCCTTCTTCTTGATATCTTTAGTATAAGGAATCTTCTATATATCAATCTCTTTTAAATCTCACTTTTCTTATAGCATCAGATTCTTCCTTGAACAATATGGCAGCTTCCTTCTTGCATTATGCTTCTTATTTTCCTTTTTGCTACAAGGTCTGCTTTTGCTACATTAATCGCCATAAGGTTCGCTACAACAAGCGCTATGTTGACGTTTTGGTACATTGTGCTACAGTGCCCATACTTCTTCACGTTGGTTTCTGGATAAGGAAATCTTCTGTATATAATATATCTTGAGAATCTTTATTTCCTTCTTTCTCTCAATGTGCCCATGTATTAACAAACTCTTTCCTTCTTTATTTAGATTGCATTCCTTGTGTCCAAAGCAAATCAAACTCTTCCCTGAATTATGTTTCAAAGACCAGATCTTCCAAACTACGTTTGGATTCTTTCCAGCTCTTCCAGATTGCGTTGGGTTTCTTCCTTGAGGCCCAAGCTAACCAATCTTGATCCATTAAGCAATGTTGAAGCCCAAATTATTATTTCCTACAAAATATCCATAGAAAAACAACTACAATTGCCGAACCGGTTAATACACGAAGAAAGCCCGAATTAACAAAACAAGTGCAATATAAGTTGCACTTTCAAGAATGAAAGGAGTAAGTCTTTGATGACTTAGTAAGGTTTAAAGGTAAAACAGTATTAAATAAATAGCAAGACTTGAATGGCAATAGAATGACAGACAATATGAAACAGAGATTTCAGTGTAACATGATAATGATACGAGTACGAATCAGATACAAGAAACATGAGTTACAGATACCAACCAACACCACAACAGATACCTTTGTACTACCTTATACTCCCAGACAAGGAGCTACGTCGAAACACGGCAACATGCCTAGGTACATATATGTTGATTGGATCGTATATTGCAGCCACCTCCTGACTACTTTATACATCAAAAAGGTAGGATCTGAACATAGTAACCTTAAACCATCAGTCCGTTCTGCCCGGTAGTTACATGTCGCAGTCCTAGGGCCCACAGGTTCAAGCATGAGCACATGTATTAGCGAAACACGAATTCCCATTATCCTGGTATGTTTCACAATATCAATGGCACAGTTTAGTGTTGGCTACAACTGACAACAAACAATGAGATATGGTGATATGACAATTCAAGGAATGTCGCCAAGAGAACAATATCAAATAATCAAAATCTGAACTTGAATCAGGTATATCCATTGGTTTTGCACCACAATGGACGTATTGGTCAACAATGTCAAGAAGAAGAAGAATATAGGAATCATGATATCATCATGAATGGTTCGAATAGAAGATTGGAAATGTATGAAGCGGTACAAGGATAAAGTCTCTGTCATTTCAATATGACCAGAGTAAAAAAGAAAAGACAATGTTTGGGGAAATATATATGATAAAGGAGTAGGATACGACTAGTCAAGGAAAGATACAAGGAATCCAAAGAAAGAGGATAATCTGATCAATAGGACATAAAACATGACTGCTTACAATGAAAGTGATCACCAGAACAACTGGACAAGGCAATAATGGACATAGAAATATCCAGAGAAACAATAGAAGTGATGACAGAATTAATCTAGATGAAAAGAAGGAAATGTGAAACGAATATGAGTGAGAACACTCGAAAATGAGAGATATGGGTTCAGGAATCGATTGTCAAATAAACAAGGGGTTAACAAGCAAGGAAATGATAGGAGGTACAAAATGAGAGGTTTCAAAGAGTAATAAGGATTTCAAATGAACTAAGATGATCATGATGACCAACTTATACAAGGTTTATAAGAATCAATAACAAATGTCATGAACAAATGAATGAGGAGGTTGAACAAGTACAAGAACAAACGAATGGCTGTTTAATAGGAATATATGAGGAAAGGTTGACCAGATATCGAAACAATGGACATGAGTTATACCAATTCTCCAACAATTTATGGCTAGTCTGATAAACGATAATGGAACAAGGAAATCAGATCAATACCAAGTGATACAAGATGTCAAGGTTAATTGGATAAGCCTAACCGAAAGGGCTTATGCACGATGATGTATTGTATCAAGAGTAGTACCAGTCAATAATACTTGCAAGAACAAGATAGAATAAATATCCATTTTCCCTAGGTATAAAAGAGAATGCTAGAATTCTTACCCAAGGTATACCATACACTGCTCGGTTAGTCAACCCTTTAAATTAATCTTGTAACTAAATTGATCAAACATGAACCGAAGTTATCCTTAGTCGGTCCTGAGGCCTCTAACTTATACCACGGGCATGACCTCCGTCCCTAAAATATTACAATTAACCAAAATACGAATTCACCGATTAAAATATGTACAAATAGTATCCGAACCATCACAAGACCTAAAATAATCGATACACAATTAGGATTAAAGATAAAATATCATGATTTAATGAAAATCAAACTAACCGTATCAAATAAATTCATCACCTTTGAATGGTCGCACGTGGACTCTGTGGAAAAACATTTCTATGTATTTTTAGTTATTCCTAAACATAGGCTGAGTTTGGTGTGTAAGGATTTTGTGTGTATGCGGGAGTTTTAGTGTGATCCTTTGTGTGTAATATGTGGAAAAATATTTGTCTGGGTAAGTGAATTATAAATGAAGTAATGAACAAACATATATATAACCGCGAGATTGGTAAGGACTCACAAGAAAGAATGATACGTGTGAGAAAATCATAATAAATGGATTAGAACTAACAAATTTGTTGTAGCTTATATATATGTATGCTGAGGTGGAATTCTGATGACTAATGCAGATGGATTTGCGGCAACTGGGTGTAGTGTATTGGCGTGAGTGTGGTGATTGGCAAGTGATTCTTGCAGATATATGTAAATGTAGTTATATTATTATTTTAAACTTGAAATTATTTGTACTAGCCTCATTATTTCGATTTTCATAAAGACGGTCCGACAGTCAAAGAGGTCCAATAAATAAATACTATAAATTCATGCGGTTCATATTACGGTGACCGTTCTTTCATAGGCCTTCAATTAAATATAAAACGGTTCAAATCAAAACTATTAACAAGACGGGCCTAAAATTATATGAAACAACGATAGCAACTAAGTTAAAAAAAACTAATTATGCCAAATAACAACAATGGAAAATGAAGATTATTATAATAATAATTTGAAAATTTATTTATTTAGTTATATAAAGCGGTTACTTGGTGCGTTACATTAAAGGAATCAAGAACGCTACTAGTATAACAAAGTCAGACCTTTCTTTTTGGGAATCCATCCATAAGAACTCCAAAGTTAAGCGTGCTTGCTCTGGAACAATGTTATGATGGGTTACGAATTGGGAAGTTTCCGGGTGTACGCACGAGTGAGGACAAGTGCCAGGGAAAGAGTGTTTGTTCTGGAGCAATTTATGATGGGTGACCTCACCTGGAAGTCCTGTGATACACACGAATGTGCGGAAAAAGGCGTGTCTTTGGTATTAGTGGTAATAGTCGTTAGAGGATATGTGGTTTATCTTAGTATGAATATATTATCCAGCAAACTATTCGTTTGAAAAGAACATAATTTATGTGATTTGTCTTACAAAAGAAAGTGATATGCCTTCCTGAGTTTGGGCATGTCAAAAATGCAAAGTCAGACATATGCTATAGAAAAGGAAAGTAATGTGCCTCGAGTAATATGCTTGGGCCCGACCCGAGCCAAAATTCCAGGCCCGGTCAAGTCCGGGTCCTGGCCCAAATTTCAGGCCCGTCTTGGACGATGGTCCTTTTTAGAAAAATAGGCAGGCCTGGAACAGGCCTCAGGTAGCCCGGCCTGAACCATTGTCATTCTAGTCGTGTACAAAATTAGAAAAAAAAAGTGTGCAGTAAAACCTCTATAAAATAATAATGTTAGGACCGGAATATTTTATTAATTTAGCGATTATATAATATATCGATATGTTAATAATTTATTAATTTAAGGAAGTTTTACGTATATGCATAATTGTCCAATAAAACTTTAAAGTCCTATACACTAGTTACAATGTATATTTGTTAGAGATGAAAAAACAAAACTCCAATTAACATTCTATGAATTCATATTCACATATTAGTTGGATTTTGAAGTTTGAATGGCATCTATTCAGTGTTTTTTAATACAAGTAAAATATAAATTATGGAGAAAACATTCGTGAGCTTGAGAATTTGATTACTGGTATGCATTACTGACACAAAATGGACGTGAATCACTTGCTATATTTCCCAATGAAAACAGTGGATATTAAGTTCAGAACATATAGAAGAAATCGTGGTCGATACCATTCAAAATACGGTGGATGATGAAGCTGGGGATGATTCAATGGCTTTGGAACCGGTCACTCGAAGAGAAGCATTACAAGCGGCGCAACAACTCTTCAAAACATTTTTTTTTGCAGTACGCGAGAAGACAACGCCACAACTCTCTAGTGCTAATGGGGAGATGAGAGGTGAAGTAAATATAAATTGCAAGTTAAAAAAAGAAAAAAAAGTGACTATATATTCATTTTTTACTAAACAGTTTTAGAATTTTCAAGTGGATAACACAAATATATGTGTGGAATTTCTTAGTAATTATTAATTTATAGTTTCGTTTGAACCAATATATATACACTGAGATTTTAAAAAAATTATTATCTTATTATTTTATTGATTGGGGTCAAAATTTATACTTGGGACCGGACAAATTATTAATTTTATCGAGGTTATTAATTTATCGAGTATTAATTTAAGAATGTTTTGAATTTTATATGATCAAGTTCTTATAAAGTATCACGAAGGGATCAACTGAAATTCACTTAATAGTAGTATATTTGTTTGAGTTTGGTTATTTAAATTAAAATTCTAACGATAATTCTATCAATCTAAATTGAAGAAAATAGGCGGGTCCAATAAATGGGATAATAAAATTAAAAGATAGAGTACAGACCGACAAATTAAATGCCTCTTAATATAATTCTCCAGTCTGCAGGACACAACATGTCATTTAACCTCAGAAGGAGTCTCTGGTGGGGTGAGATATTTGATGATGTATTCCTCAGCCATCATTTCCCCAAGTCTAACCTGAGCCGATGTTGTTAGATGTAGCGGATTGGTGCTGATGAGCTCCAGTCCCTTGGCATCCACACATGATACATTCGGCATGTGAAGCCCTTTTTGCAAGATCCTAATTGTCTCCATATAGGGACCTCCAGAAGCTATGACTGACGGAATCATAGGATGTGTCGGACGATGTGGGATGTTCGCGTAATATTGGCAGTCATGGCATCTCCGGGCGTGGTCGGCGGAATCCTTATCAATGGTAGGTCAGTAGTAGCCTTGTCGTATGATTTTCTGGGCAAGAGTTCTCCCCCAGGAATGACTCCCACAACTTCCGTTGTGTATCTCTTCCAGCACAGTTTTTGCTTCCTGCGGGCTCAAACATCTCAAATGAGTCCCGGCAAAAGATCTCTTGTACAAATCTTCACCTAGTATAAAGTATCTGTTTGCTCGGCACTGCACACTCCTTGCATTCTTTCGGATCAACTGGTAAAGATCCGTCCTTGAGATAATTAAAAATATCAGTCATCCAGTTTTTTCCTGTGTCAACTATCATGACAGCTGAATTGGGACTCATGATGGATGAGTCAGTAACAGTGAGTAGGATTACTCTCCTCGTGTCCAGAGCCGCTGTGGCGGATGCTTATTTTGCCAGAGCATCCGCTCTTTCGTTCCAGGCTCTATCAAACTTTTCCAGGGTGAATTCCTCGAAGAGGCTGGCCTCATGCTTGAGTAGTTCAAGATACTTGATCATCGAAGGACCTTTTGTGGCAAAAGTTCCTGAAAATTGGGCTTCAACGAGCTGTGAGTCCGTGTAAGCTTTGAGCTTCCGGACTTGCAGTGACTTGGCTAGACGTAGCCCTACTAAAAGTGCTTCATACTCGGCCTCATTATTGGTGACTTTGAACTCCAAGGAAATCGCATAGTCGAGTTCCGCGCCATCGGGGCTCTTAAGATAGATTCCAATCCCTCCCACTCTTCCAGTAAGGGAACCATCCACTTCCAATGTCCAGATATCAGAAGGATGTTTTTCGGTTTGGAGATCTCCTGTGAGCTTCTGAGGTTTCGATCTTTGTTCCTCCTTTTCTTTGATTTCCAGTCCGATGTTGTTAGTACCGGAGTTTCTTGGGACATCGTCGAGAAGGAACATTTGGTTGACCCGAGTTTCCTCATACGACGCAAGCAGGGACTGATTGATGAATTGAGCATCCTCGAGGTTTTCTAGGTTGAACGTTGGCGGGACTAGCTTTTGGACAATATGCTTAGTGATTAGGCATTCAAACGCCTGCTTGTCAGGGACTTTCTCTGAATCTGCCTCAGGATATTCTCCTAAGAAGTCAGCGAGGACTTGAGCCTTCTTGGCTGACGGAGCCTGGTAGCAAATGTCGTATTCACTCAGCTCGATCGCCCACTTAGAGAGTCGTCCTGATTGATCGGGCTTTCCCAGGACCTGTTTCAAAGGTTCCGTAGTTAGTACCACTATCTTGTGAGACTTGAAATATGGTTTCAACCGCCTTGTGGTGTAGACCAAAGCATAAGCGAATTTCTCAATCTTCACGTATCTTGTCTCCGCCCCAGCAAGGGCTTTGCTAAGATAGTAGATTGGCAAGTGATCATTAGCTTGAATCCGTACTAATACGGAACTCATTGCCTCTTCCGTGATTGCTAGGTAGAGGTAGAGTGGTTCTCCTTCGACGGGTTTGGAGAGCAGTGGAGGGGAATGGAGGTACTTTTTCAGTTTTTCAAAAGCCTCAGAACATTCCGCGGTCCACTCAAAGCTCTCTCCTTTCCGGAGGATCTTGAAGAATGGAAGGTTCTTCTCCGCAGATCGTGAAATAAAACGACTTAAAGACATCAGACGTTCGATGAGTTGCTGTACCTCATTGGGATTCTTCGGATGCGGCAAATCTAGGATCGCCTTGATCTTCTCGGGATTCGCACTGATCCCCCTCTCTGTGACCATGTATCCGAGGAATTTTCCTCCTTTCACTCCGAAAGTGCACTTTTTCGGATTCAGTTTCATTCCGTACTTCCTAAGGATAGCGAAGCACTTGTTCAAATGATGTACATGTTGCTCTTCAGTTTTGCTCTTGACGAGCATGTCATCCACGTACACTTCCATGGTTTTTCCAATTTCTTCCTTGAACATCTGGTTCACCAGTCGTTGGTAAGTGGCTCCCGCATTTTTTAATCCGAAGGGCATCACCTTGAAACAGTATACCCCTCCTGCAGCGAAGAAAGCTGTTTTCTTGATGTCCTCCTTGGCCATCCGAATTTGGTAAAAACCTTGGTATGCGTCCATAAAACTCAGCAATGCACATCCGAACGTGCAGTCGACCAGCTGATCTATTCGTGGCAAAGGGTACGGGTCCTTTGGGCAGAACTTGTTCAACCTGGTGAAATCATTGCACATCTGCCATTTGCCTGGGGATTTCTCTACAAGAACCACGTTGCAAACCCAGTCAGAGTAGTGGACTTCTTCGATATGCCCTGCTTTCAAGAGTCGATCAACTTCAGCGGATATGATGGCATCCTTGACCGGACCAAAATCTTTCCTCTTTTGTCGGATATACTTAATAGAGGGATCCATGTTCAAGCGGTGAATAGTGATCCTCGGATCTATTCCCTTTAGGTCATCGGTGCTCCAAGCAAACACATCACTGTTGTCTCGAAGACAAGCAATGAGCTTCATTTCCACTTCCGCGTTCATCTCTGTTCCGATTCTTGTCTTCTTATTCGGGCTTCCAACAACAATCTCAATTTCCTTGAGAGTTTCATGAGGCTCGATTCGCACAGTTCTAGGAAACTTCTCCTTCTGGCTTCCTACTCCAATTTGCAGATTCTCCTTTTTGGGCAGGAGAACAACTTTCAGGTCAGAGGTCAAAGTGACTGCCAGCACAGGGGCAGATGCTCTTCTTGTGGACATAATGTAACATTCCCAAGTTTCACGGATGTTTCCCACCTCTTCTACAACTCCGAAGGGAGTTGGAAATTTCATTCTGTTATGTAGAGTGGAAGAAATAGCCCGTAATTGATTGAGTCCCGGGCGCCCAAAGATGGCATTGTAGTTGAAAGTCCGGTCAACCACTACAACTCGGACCAACCGTGTCACTCTTGCCGGAAAAGTTCCGAGTGAGACGTGTAACATAACACTTCCTAGGGGTCGAACAGTTCCCCCTCCAAACCCTAGTATAGAGGTGTGGACTCTCTCATACCGGATTCTCCCCAACTCCATCTGGTCTAGCGTTCTCTTGGAAATGATATTCGAGGAACTCCCCGTGTCCACCAAAATTTTGTTCACTCGATAAGTCACGATGGTCAACGAAACCACCAGCGGAACATCCGGGTTGTCAATGTCCTCGCCTCCTGCCGTAGGAGGGGGAATCTCGCTATCATCGAAGGATATAGCATTTGTACCTCGAATCACAGGATCAGCGTACGCCCTATCGTTGTTCCGAATATTTTGAGCAGTCCGCTCTCTCGCGTTCCTACTATCACCTCCAGATGGTCCGCCTGTGATGGTGTTGATTACTCCGCTGTACGGAGGGTTCTCCATTTCAGTATCATCGCCATATCTGTATGGATGTCCGTCCACACGAGGCGGATAGTTAGCCGGTGGAGGTGGCAAAGATAGCGGACGAGGTTGTGGGTCTGTAGCATTATCCTCCCTCCTTCGCTCCGTTCTATCGTGCCTGGAGGGCTCGTCCGCATATATGTGCTCCTTTAGCTTGCCCTCTCTCACTAGGTGTTCAACCTCTGTTTTCAACTGGATACAGTCATCAGTCTCATGACCTCGGCTCTTGTGAAACTTGCAATATCCTTTCGCATTTCTGTTTCGCCGATTATGAGATGGCTTCGGCCATTGGATGTCCAGCTTCTTCTCAACAATGGTGGCCAAGATGTCGGATCTTGGTTTGTTGAGGCGAGTGTAGTCTGCGAATCTCCTTGGTGGACTCCTTTCTCTGTAAATGCCCTTGTCTTTGTGATCCTTCTTCGGGTCGAACTTCCCCTGGCGCTGTTCTGGTTTCAGCGGCTACTTTCCTTTCTTTGAACTTGCCCGGACTGGAACGTTCCTTCGATATTCTTCTCCGTACATCACCTCCTAACAGATGTCGTCCAAGTGTTTCTCGCTTCTTACCTCCTGGCTGGAGAGCTTCCTTCGGAGCTCGGAGTTGTAAGTATTAGCGTATAGGTGACGGGCCCGTTCTTTAATACTATGGGGCTCAACTCAGAGTACCCCTGTATTGAAGCGATCTAAGAAAGTCCGAAGATCTTCTTTCTCTCTTTGTATAACTTCAGCCAGGTGCTCTACGGTACACTTTCTCCTTTTTGATTTTCCGAATCGTGCCAAGAACTTAGAAGAAAGATCTGCATATGACCTTATCGACTTGTTCGACAAGGAGGTGTACCAATCCATGGCCGTTCCGAAGAGAGTGGATGAGAATGTAAGAGATTTTGTATTGTCGCTCATTCCCTTGGAATCCATCTTGCTGTTGTACCTTGTTAGGTGACCAACGGGACAAGTATCCCCATAATAGTATTTCAAGTTCGGAATCACCTGGTCCGAGTTTCTGTTTCTTTCCTTTTCCCTCATGATGTCATCGCACAGAGGATTTGGCGCACTTGTAGTGATCTGCTCGTGGTCTTTTACCAGACGACCGAGGTTCAGAATTTGGGCTTCTAAAGCTTTTTGCTGAGCGTAGATTTCATCAGCAGTCATGACCTCTCCTGTCCTTGGATGAACTGCGACATCTGCGGGGAGTTCATCTAGTCGGACCACTGGAATGGTCTCTGCTACATGATCTCTGTCTCTCGGAGGTGCTTGTCGCGGAACTCCTGGATGCCTATTACCCCCCCCCCCCCCTTCTTAATACTCTCTCCTCCCATTTGGGCTTCCCTCACCCCGAACTTGAGAGGCAGAGGCCCGCCGGTCTAGAAGGTTTCGCAAATCCTCTTGAGGCAGCTGATCTCCCAACCTCTGTTGGATCGGACGCTGTCTGTTTCTTGACAATGCGGGCTTTGCTTGAACCGGAGTAGCCACTGGCGGAGTGGCTTGCTGAGGATGGGCATTGTTAGACCCTAGGCATCCTTGGATAATCGTGAGCAATCTATCAAACTGAGTTTCACTCAGTCCGAGGTCGCTTGTGCGGACAGCGCGACCATCGGGCATAGTAAATTGTTGACCTGTAGCGGGGCCTTGAGTTTCTGCCGGAAAAACTCGTGCAACCCCTTCTCCATGATCCGCAGGCACAACATTCACGAGGACATTTTGGACTCCCCTATGCGGAACGTTTATTCCTTCATCTGAGGATGGGCTGGCTGTCCGTCCATCACTCGTATATCTCCTTTCATCGTTCCTGCCAGCCACAGTGGCCCTTCGTCCCCGGGTGGGCGGACGTCCTCGTGGGCAGGGAGGTGGAGTTCCTATGCCTGCAGCACTAGTTCGTGTTGTTCGTCTCGTTCTTGCCATCAGCGTAACCCAAACACGAAACCTTTTGTAAAGTTTCCCACAGACGGCGCCAAAATGTTGAGGGGTAAAACCTCGAACACCAACTAAACTACTACAAGTAACCTATTCTAGGATCCACCTCCTACTTGAAGTCCGAAGCAAGACAAGTTCGAGCTTGAGTACCTGAAAGGACTAAGTGTGGGGGGGGGGGGGGGGGGGTTAGAATGGTTACCCGGATTGCATATGTCAATCCGGAAAGAGACTTTACTCAAGAGAGAGTTGGAAGCTCTCAATGTAATATTTATGGGGAAGGTTATGAAATCAAGGGTGTTTATGACTTAGGGATTCATACATTGATATTACTTATCACTTACCTTAAGGTCTTGGACCTTGTGCTATACTTATAGTTATCATATCTTATGAGGTAGCTCACAAGATGATGCCAAGTGTATGCCTCAGATTTGGACACCAATGCTACCTTTGGCCCATGGCCCATTAGTGAACAGTAATCCAATACTAATCAATGGGCCTGGGAGGGTAGTTTGGACCTTTCCCTCTGAGAGTACTGTTCCGCATGTTGGGTCCGTGTAAGTCCCTCGGACAGATCTGTATGCTTGGTTGGTCCTGCCTCGGGCAACTCAAGGTGTCCGGACCTTGGAGTTCCACGGAAGTATCTCAGTGGTTCTGTTATATACGTTTAGTCTTATTGTGCTGGTGGCGTCCGAGATTCTCTCATCCAGTTTAGCATCTTAGGACTGACAGTTTGCGGTACTTGGGAGGACCATGCGACCTTTTATCAGGTTCGGAAGTCATCCATCTAGCTTGGTCGGACCTAGCTGAAATGGCGTGCTGACTTGTAAATACTAGTTGACCTGAGATGGTTTCCTTTAGGGCGGACCATTCGAAGGTCAGACTAGCTTTGAATGGCTATCTTAGCCTTGATGCGCATTAGGACACGCTCTATGACGCCCTTAACGGATTGGACACATATCCGTATCAACACCCTTAACCACTTCCTAATTACACTTGAAACAAATTACTTACTATGGATCAAGAAAATTCATCAATTCCAATAATATAAACCCTATATTTACCAAGAACACTATAAATAATTAAACATATACAAATAAATATACAAGTATAACATACATATACCGTGCCAAGCAGGGGCCCATGGGCCCAAATTTCTGTCCAAGCCCGGCCCCTAAATAACCCATGGGATCTGGTCAAACGGTATTTGACCGGGTCGGGCTGGGTAGCCCAAATTGTCACCCCTACCGGGTCCTAGCCCAAATTTCAGGCCCGTCCTGGGCCATGGTCCTTTTTAGAAAAATAGGTAGGCCTGTAACAGGCCTCAGATAGCCCGGCCTGACCCATTGTGATTCTACTTGTGCACAAAATTAAAATAAAGTACGTAAATGAGTTTTATCTGATTAAGTTTTATAAAGTATCACGAAGGGATCAACTGAGAATAAACTGAAATTCGCTTAAATAGTTTTAGAGTATCTGTTTGGAGTCTGGTTAATTAAATTAAAATTCTAACGATAATTCTATCAATCGAAATTAAAGAAAACAAGGATAAGTAGGCGGGTCCAGTAAGTGGAATAATAAAATTAGAACATAGAGCAATTACGACGTACGGACCGATAAATTAAATGCCTCTTAATATAATTCTCCAGGCTGCAGGACACGACATGTCATTTAACTAGTGTTCCTCCTGCCTACATTCTTGATTCTTACTTTAACAACTAGAGTACCATAACATAACATTTGATTCGAATTGAATAACCTCGCTAGTTAATTAGCTAGCTATTTAACTATATAAACTACCAGGCAGATATCGAAACAATGGACATGATTTATACTAATTCTCCAACAATTTATGGCTAGTCTGATAAACGATAATGGATCAAGGAAATCAGATCAATCCAGGTGATACAAGATATCAAGGTTAATTGGATAAGCCTAATCGAAAGGGCTTATGCATGATGATGTATTGTATCAAGAGTAGTACCAATCATAATACTTGCAAGAACAAGACAGGATAAATATCCATTTTCCCCAGGGGCCAGATGCCTAAACGGTATAAAAGAGAAGGCTAGAATCCTTACCCAAGATATACCAAACACTGCTCGGTTAGTCAACCCTTTAAATTAATCTTGTAACATCTCATTCATCAAACATGAACCGAAGTTATCCTTAGTCAACTTTGACAGGCTTTTATTAGATGGGCTAACTCGATGTTTGGCATGTGAATTTAACATACTCAACTTTGACAGACTTTTGTTATATGGACATTAACTCAATTTTATTTGGGTAGAATAGCGATGTAACGAATTTTTTAAGTGGTATGACAGTCATATATAATTCACTGTGTAACTCGATTTTTAACATATGTTAGGCTGTTTGACAAACAATCTAAAATAGTCCGTGTCTCCATGTCGCGTTACTTATCTTTACATATTTCATGATGACTTCTCCAATAGCCCGCTGGCATAAAAACGTATCAAGACTGGGATAAAAACGCCAGGGCAGTGTTAAATCAAGAGCAACAATTATTAAATGAATGATCAATCACGTTCATATTTTGAAATGTAAAAATACATATTAATAAGATAGGAAATTCATGCTAATCAATTTTCCTACATCATATCTGAAAGAATTATTTCCCCCCTAATTCTCATTAATCAATCTCATATATATACAAGAGTGTATCGCTAGATATCAATAAGGAATCCTAATCAAATTATACTTTTAATTACCAACATAATAAGGAATCCTAATGCAATTATACTTCTAACACTCCCCCGCAGTCGAAACGGGAGGTTGACGAACGTTGAGATTGTCCCCAAAAACATCAAACTGAACTTGTTGAGTCGTTTGGCGAAAAGTCGACTTATAGTCAAGAATCGACAAATTTCATCCATGACGTGTTGCGTTGATGTTGATGAGCAAGCGAGACAAAAAGTCCAATGGCCCTATGGGTTTGCTGTGGGTGAGATCCAAGAAGACCAGCTTGCTGAGATGGTCCATACGATGGGGCGATACCAAGGGGCAGTCGGGTATGGGCAAGGAGGATCCAAATTTGGTACCCATCCCCACAGAAGTGCTCGAGTTTGCAAGAGTAGGGTGGAACAAGGTCGTAACCTCAGGCGAAATACCAGAAGTCATGGCGACATAATCTGGGAGAGGGACCACACGAGACGGGAAAGTTGCGAGAGGAGAAGAACGAGATGACGACGGAAGAAGAAATAACTTAAGCACCCAGAGCAGACATAGAGAGACACCCAAAATAGGTAGAGAAGATTCAACAGGTGACCACAGCAGTCCAAGATCTAACAACAACTTGAGCAGAAGAGGTTGATGATGAGGAAAGAAAGAAAGAAAAAAAAATATTGCAAGGAAAAGGAAAATTCGATTATAGAAATCGAAGTAGGCCGGAGATGGAAGAGGCTCGCCAGCGTAGAGGGCAGGAGAGGGGCGGCCAATCAATTTGGAGAGGCGGAGTCATGGTGAAGATTGAACGGAGCTACTGCTCCAATCGATTTCCATGGAAACCGACCCAACTCGGCGGCATATTGGGAGGTGAAGAGAGAAGGTGACCAGAGAAGAGGCGGCGGCGCTAGGGTTCCCATGGGGGGCAGCGGCTGGAGGAGGAAGGGGAGCACGCGTGGAGGCGCTGGAGAGATAAGGAGAAAGGGAAGAAAATAGAAGAAAGAGAAAGAGAAAATGACAAGGGATATATACAAGAGTGTATAGCTAGATATCAATAAGGAATCCTAATCAAATTATACTTCTAATTACCAACATAATAAGGAATCCTAATGCAATTATTCTTCTAACAACATCTGAATAATACTGATTGTACAAAACTTGTGTAATTCACCGTAAGTGATTCAAATATCAAATAAAAGGAAAAATTTATGTTAACTTATTTAGGCATATAATTAATAAGGATATATTAGTAGCCGCTAGCTAGCTAGCAATTAATTCGGTGAAATTATCTAGCTTATGATCGATCGAGTTTATTACTTAAAGATGGAATATATTAATATGTGACCGTCTGTCTCTAAGATATTACTTAAACTAGAGTAGCAATAAGAAAACCCTTGACGACTTGAGTATAGAGTGTCATGTCCGCATTGGTGTCTGTAACGATGCCTGAATTAGGGACGGAGTTGTTGTTAAAAGCTTGTTGGCAAGGGGCAAAAGCACTGAGAATATTATCACCTGAAATATAATCATTGGTCCAGATCCAATTCTCTTGTGGGTTTGGACCCATATTTATCTTGTCCTTGTCAATTTGAGATATGACATCCTTGTAATTGTTGACACATAACAAATATTTCTTCTTCAATTCTTGATTAGCGGCAGGACAAGCATCATATAGTGTGTTATATAGCTGCTGAATTTCTACGGCCTTTTCTCTTGCTAAATCCATTGCTCCAATCGTAGCTCCCACTTTATCCATAACATGATTGAATTTGTCACGGTGAGCATCGATTATCTCGTTCTTGCATTTTTCTGGCATGTCCGTTGGGTAGCATATATCTTCCAACATTTGTTCCCAGTATTCTTCTTCAGATGATAATGAATAGGTTGATGATATCATTGATGTTAATATTAAGCTAAAAAACAAATGTGACAGCCACATCGATGATGATCGATCCATCTCTAGCTTCAATTCTAGTTGCATTAACTTGTAGATCTTGTGATTCTTTCTAGTTCTATTCTCTATATATATTCTGCTAGCTACCAGGTAGTATTAAATTAGACGCATTAATTAATCCTAACATTTCTTAATTGGTTCACTTTTTTAACGTACACGTTATTTAAATAAATAAGAGTATTTGAGTTGCATTGCATCTTACATTAACTATTTGATAGAAAATGTTACATGTGCATCTTAGTGCAAACATATCAACAGTTTTAGATGTTTATCGAATTCAGAACTTAACTCAAGTTGAGTTTGGAGTTAATAAATATTGTAAATAAAATGGAGTTGAGTTTGAAGTTTTATATATACTCATTTGAATTTTGATATTAATTGTAATATTGATAGGATTACTATGATATTTGACTTTTTATGTTGATGAATAACTCAACTTGAGTGGAGAAACATACATAAAAATTTGGATCTAAATTAAGAACGATTGAATATGTAACGTTCCAAAGTTTCAAGTCAACTCAAAAGCTTTAAAGGTATCGAGAGCGCTACTCATACCGACAACGTGCACCTTTCTTTTTGGAATCCACCAATAAGAACTCCAGTATTAAACGTGTCTGCACTTAAGCAATCTTAGGATGAGTGACCAACTGAAAAGTCTTTCGGTTCATGCACGAGTGAGGACAAAGTACGCGGGAAAGAACTTCTCTTGGTACAGTGGAAACATATCACCGGGAGAGCTGCCCATGGATAAACGTGCTGGTGATTAGCCTATATTTTAAGTGTCTCATCTCTTTCTCTTTACAGTTTTTTGCTAGTCTTTTTTAGCGTTTTTTAGTGTTTCTTGTGCCTTTTTATGTGTTTTGTGTTTTAGTGGTGTTGTGCATGTTTTGGCTTATTTTGGTACTTTTTGGAGTTTTTGGCTCGAACTTGACATTTTTGGTGAAAAGAAGCCGGGACGTGTCCCAACTCTCATCAAGACGCGTCACAGATTGAGTTCCCGCAAGATGCGTCCTAGGACGCATCTCCAGAAGATGCAAGACGCGTCCCACTTCCATCGGGACGCGTCTCACGACAATTTCAGAAACTGAAGATCGCAAGACGCGTCCTAGGACGCGTCTCCAGGAGGCGCGAGATGCGTCTCACGCTAGTTTTGCATAAGGCTCTGTTCTTTTTGTCACCGACATAGACATTTTACACACACTTCTTTCTTACGTTCTTTTTTACTCTCAAGAAAGAAAACCCTAGTTTGGTTCTCTTGCCTTGGTTTACCTTCGATTTTCACTTGTAATCGCATCTTTGACATTGGATTTCGATCTTGAGGTTAGATTATCAATCAAATTATTCTTTCTTTCGCAATTCCTTCTCTTTTTAAATTTGTGCTTGATTGATCAATTTATGCTTGTAATCTCTCGCATCATGCTTCATTCAATCGTGACTGTCATTATGCATGCTATTGTTCGTGTTATCAGTAGCTAAACCTTTCGATAGATGTAGTAGCAATGTAGGATTAATCGAATTAGGATCTTCACCTAGGGTTTGTTCATATGTGTTATGCTTTTTCTCAAACTTCGTAAAAAACCCAATTTCAGTATTCTTTTTCTCGAATCTTCAAAACCATTCAGGTTAAGAATCAATCGTATGACAATCGATGGATTTCCTACTTCACATCTTCAAAGAATGTCTTAGTTAAAACTGAAATTGGTGATTTATTTGGACAAATAATTGTGACATCATATGAACACTTGGTCTGATCCGTATTTGATTTCTCTGAATGGCTACCGTGTCTATTTCCCCTATATTGATTCAAAACTCGTTTTAGTTTACTAGTTTAATTAGTCTATTCTTCAAATCAAACTCAATTTTACAAACCGTTACTGCAAACTCTTACGTTTGATACTTGGAAACGTCATAGTTGCCTAGTTAGCTCCTTGAGAACGATCTCGTAGTTAAAGTCATTTACAACTCCTTTAGTTACTTTGAATTTTTATCAAGTCCTAATTTGAGCACATCAGCTGGCCCAAAGGGTCGGGGCTCGATCCATGAGTGGTGGGGGCGTTACAAATGGCACCAGAGCTGTGCCAACCCAAACCCCACAAGGGGTGGACGGTTTGTCCGGACAAGGTCTGACGTCGAATAATTTAAGAGGGGGTCCAAAGTTTCAAGTCAAGTTCAAAAAGCTTAAATGTGACGCCCCACCATGAAGCACCATGCTCCATGGCTTAGCGCATCCGCATGCACACTTCCTACCAGACCATCTCTTATATGTCAGAAGTTGTAGGAACGGACTAAAACCCAAGAAATCAAAAGCCATGTATACCTGATAGTTTCAGCACTCTTTACACCTCAATGTGGGCCCATCTTGTCAACTTACATCACTACAAATCTCCAACAAGTCAGATGCTCGAGTATTATCCTAGCTTCTCCAATAATCAACAAACTCTCCTAATATGGTGTACCTGGGGAAATATGGACAGAACAAGAATTGTTAGAACTGTAGGACCGGGATTGGTACTTCTGGACAGTTTTGAACGATGTTGACTATTGATGTTGAGTCAACACCGTTGCGACAACATTGAACAATGTTCAACTAAACTACGACAACAGTGAATTGTGATCGACAGAACTCCGTAAAGTGCAGCGGAATAAAACTGAACACAAAGATTTCTCAAGCCGGTATATAAAGATACCGACGGTGCCGTAGGCAAAATTTCTACTAGATATGAAAAGTAGAATTACAAAAAGAAGTTTAAATCAATCACAGACGATTGATTAAACTTACGAAAAACTAGACCTAGAACAGACAAGAAAAACCTATTCTAGTTCAATGATACTAGAGTAATTCGCAATCTTTAGAGAACACTCACAGGTAACACCGAAGTAAAAGTCTAGTATAGCAAGACGCCTAAAACATATAATCTTTGTTCTTCAAAGGCAATCAGCACCTTGCAATGGCTCGGTCTCCTTGTATATATAGATGCTAGAATCGGCCTCATGAAGAAGACTCAAGCCCAAGTCGAACCCTATTGGGTTTCTTTCATAAGGAAACTGCCTTCTTCTTGATATCTTTAGTATAAGGAATCTTCTATATATCAATCTCTTTTAAATCTCACTTTTCTTATAGCATCAGATTCTTCCTTGAACAATATGGCAGCTTCCTTCTTGCATTATGCTTCTTATTTTCCTTTTTGCTACTGATTGCTTTGCTACATTAATCGCTCTGATTACTGCTACAACAAGCTCTGATGACGTTTTGGTACATTGTGCTACAGTGCCCATACTTCTTCACGTTGGTTTCTGGATAAGGAAATCTTCTGTATATAATATATCTTGAGAATCTTTATTTCCTTCTTTCTCTCAATGTGCCCATGTATTAACAAACTCTTTCCTTCTTTATTTAGATTGCATTCCTTGTGTCCAAAGCAAATCAAACTCTTCCCTGAATTATGTTTCCAGCACCCAGATCTTCCAAACTACGTTTGGATTCTTTCCAGCTCTTCCAGATTGCGTTGGGTTTCTTCCTTGAGGCCCAAGCTAACCAATCTTGATCCATTAAGCAATGTTGAAGCCCAAATTATTATTTCCTACAAAATATCCATAGAAAAACGACTACAATTGCCGAACCGGTTAATACACGAAGAAAGCCCGAATTAACAAAACAAGTGCAATATAAGTTGCACTTTCAAGAATGAAAGGAGTAAGTTTTTGATGACTTAGTAAGGTTTAAAGGTAAAACAGTATTAAATAAATAGCAAGTCTTGAATGGCAATAGAATGACAGACAATATGAAACAGAGATTTCAGTGTAACATGATAATGATACGAGTACGAATCAGATACAAGAAACATGAGTTACAGATACCAACCAACACCACAACAGATACCTTTGTACTACCTTATACTCCCAGACAAGGAGCTACGTCGAAACACGGCAACATGCCTAGGTACATATATGTTGATTGGATCGTATATTGCAGCCACCTCCTGACTACTTTATACATAAAAAAGGTAGGATCTGAACATAGTAACCTTAAACCATCAGTCCGTTCTGCCCGGTAGTTACATGTCGCAGTCCTAGGGCCCACAGGTTCAAGCATGAGCACATGTATTAGCGAAACACGAATTCCCATTATCCTGGTATGTTTCACAATATCAATGGAACAGTTTAGTGTTGGCTACAACTGACAACAAACAATGAGATATGGTGATATGACAATTCAAGGAATGTCGCCAAGAGAACAATATCAAATAATCAAAATCTGAACTTGAATCAGGTATATCCATTGGTTTTGCACCACAATGGACGTATTGGTCAACAATGTCAAGAAGAAGAAGAATATAGGAATCATGATATCATCATGAATGGTTCGAATAGAAGATTGGAAATGTATGAAGCGGTACAAGGATAAAGTCTCTGTCATTTCAATATGACCAGAGTAAAAAAGAAAAGACAATGTGTGGGGAAATATATATGATAAAGGAGTAAGGATACGACTAGTCAAGGAAAGATACAAGGAATCCAAAGAAAGAGGATAATCTGATCAATAGGACATAAAACATGACTGCTTACAATGAAAGTCATCACCAGAACAACTGGACAAGGCAATAATGGACATAGAAATATCCAGAGAAACAATAGAAGTGATGACAGAATTAATCTAGATGAAAAGAAGGAAATGTGAAACGAATATGAGTGAGAACACTCGAAAATGAGAGATATGGGTTCAGGAATCGATTGTCAAATAAACAAGGGGTTAACAAGCAAGGAAATGATAGGAGGTACAAAATGAGAGGTTTCAAAGAGTAATAAGGATTTCAAATGAACTAAGATGATCATGATGACCAACTTATACAAGGTTTATAAGAATCAATAACAAATGTCATGAACAAATGAATGAGGAGGTTGAACAAGTACAAGAACAAACGAATGGCTGTTTAATAGGAATATATGAGGAAAGGTTGACCAGATATCGAAACAATGGACATGATTTATACCAATTCTCCAACAATTTATGGCTAGTCTGATAAACGATAATGGAACAAGGAAATCAGATCAATACCAGGTGATACAAGATGTCAAGGTTAATTGGATAAGCCTAACCGAAAGGGCTTATGCACGATGATGTATTGTATCAAGAGTAGTACCAGTCAATAATACTTGCAAGAACAAGATAGAATAAATATCCATTTTCCCTAGGTATAAAAGAGAATGCTAGAATTCTTACCCAAGGTATACCATACACTGCTCGGTTAGTCAACCCTTTAAATTAATCTTGTAACTAAATTGATCAAACATGAACCGAAGTTATCCTTAGTCGGTCCTGAGGCTTCTAACTTATACCACGGGCATGACCTCCGTCCCTAAAATATTACAATTAACCAAAATACGAATTCACCGATTAAAATATGTACAAATAGTATCCGAACCATCACAAGACCTAAAATAATCGATACACAATTAGGATTAAAGATAAAATATCATGATTTAATGAAAATCAAACTAACCGTATCAAATAAATTCATCACCTTTGAATGGTCGCACGTGGACTCTGTGGAAAAACATTTCTATGTATTTTTAGTTATTCCTAAACATAGGCTGAGTTTGGTGTGTAAGGATTTTGTGTGTATGCGGGAGTTTTAGTGTGATCCTTTGTGTGTAATATGTGGAAAAATATTTGTCTGGGTAAGTGAATTATAAATGAAGTAATGAACAAACATATATATAACCGCGAGATTGGTAAGGACTCACAAGAAAGAATGATACGTGTGAGAAAATCATAATAAATGGATTAGAACTAACAAATTTGTTGTAGCTTATATATATGTATGCTGAGGTGGAATTCTGATGACTAATGCAGATGGATTTGCGGCAACTGGGTGTAGTGTATTGGCGTGAGTGTGGTGATTGGCAAGTGATTCTTGCAGATATATGTAAATGTAGTTATATTATTATTTTAAACTTGAAATTATTTGTACTAGCCTCATTATTTCGATTTTCATAAAGACGGTCCGACAGTCAAAGAGGTCCAATAAATAAATACTATAAATTCATGCGGTTCATATTACGGTGACCGTTCTTTCATAGGCCTTCAATTAAATATAAAACGGTTCAAATCAAAACTATTAACAAGACGGGCCTAAAATTATATGAAACAACGATAGTAACTAAGTTAAAAAAAACTAATTATGCCAAATAACAACAATGGAAAATGAAGATTATTATAATAATAATTTGAAAATTTATTTATTTAGTTATATAAAGCGGTTACTTGGTGCGTTACATTAAAGGAATCAAGAACGCTACTAGTATAACAAAGTTGCACCTTTCTTTTTGGGAATCCATCCATAAGAACTCCAAAGTTAAGCGTGCTTGCTCTGGAACAATGTTATGATGGGTTACGAATTGGGAAGTTTCCGGGTGTACGCACGAGTGAGGACAAGTGCCAGGGAAAGAGTGTTTGTTCTGGAGCAATTTATGATGGGTGACCTACTGGGAAGTCTCCCGATGTACACACGAGTGAGGACAAGTGCCCGGAAAAGGACATGTGCTGGTATTAGTGGTCGAGTCGTTAGAGGATATGTGGTTTATCTTAGTATGAATATATTATCCAGCAAACTATTCGTTTGAAAAGAACATAATTTATGTGATTTGTCTTACAAAAGAAAGTGATATGCCTTCCTGAGTTTGGGCATGTCAAAAATGCAAAGTCATACATATGCTATAGAAAAGGAAAGTAATGTGCCTCGAGTAATATGCTTGGGCCCGACCCGAGCCAAAATTCCAGGCCCGGTCAAGTCCGGGTCCTGGCCCAAATTTCAGGCCCGTCTTGGACGATGGTCCTTTTTAGAAAAATAGGCAGGCCTGGAACAGGCCTCAGGTAGCCCGGCCTGAACCATTGTCATTCTAGTCGTGTACAAAATTAGAAAAAAAAAGTGTGCAGTAAAACCTCTATAAAATAATAATGTTAGGACCGGAATATTTTATTAATTTAGCGATTATATAATATATCGATATGTTAATAATTTATTAATTTAAGGAAGTTTTACGTATATGCATAATTGTCCAATAAAACTTTAAAGTCCTATACACTAGTTACAATGTATATTTGTTAGAGATGAAAAAACAAAACTCCAATTAACATTCTATGAATTCATATTCACATATTAGTTGGATTTTGAAGTTTGAATGGCATCTATTCAGTGTTTTTTAATACAAGTAAAATATAAATTATGGAGAAAACATTCGTGAGCTTGAGAATTTGATTACTGGTATGCATTACTGACACAAAATGGACGTGAATCACTTGCTATATTTCCCAATGAAAACAGTGGATATTAAGTTCAGAACATATAGAAGAAATCGTGGTCGATACCATTCAAAATACGGTGGATGATGAAGCTGGGGATGATTCAATGGCTTTGGAACCGGTCACTCGAAGAGAAGCATTACAAGCGGCGCAACAACTCTTCAAAACATTTTTTTTTGCAGTACGCGAGAAGACAACGCCACAACTCTCTAGTGCTAATGGGGAGATGAGAGGTGAAGTAAATATAAATTGCAAGTTAAAAAAAGAAAAACAAGTGACTATATATTCATTTTTTACTAAACAGTTTTAGAATTTTCAAGTGGATAACACAAATATATGTGTGGAATTTCTTAGTAATTATTAATTTATAGTTTCGTTTGAACCAATATATATACACTGAGATTTTAAAAAAATTATTATTTTATTATTTTATTGATTGGGGTCAAAATTTATACTTGGGACCGGACAAATTATTAATTTTATCGAGGTTATTAATTTATCGAGTATTAATTTAAGAATGTTTTGAATTTTATATGATCAAGTTCTTATAAAGTATCACGAAGGGATCAACTGAAATTCACTTAATAGTAGTATATTTGTTTGAGTTTGGTTATTTAAATTAAAATTCTAACGATAATTCTATCAATCTAAATTGAAGAAAATAGGCGGGTCCAATAAATGGGATAATAAAATTAAAAGATAGAGTACAGACCGACAAATTAAATGCCTCTTAATATAATTCTCCAGTCTGCAGGACACAACATGTCATTTAACCTCAGAAGGAGTCTCTGGTGGGGTGAGATATTTGATGATGTATTCCTCAGCCATCATTTCCCCAAGTCTAACCTGAGCCGATGTTGTTAGATGTAGCGGATTGGTGCTGATGAGCTCCAGTCCCTTGGCATCCACACATGATACATTCGGCATGTGAAGCCCTTTTTGCAAGATCCTAATTGTCTCCATATAGGGACCTCCAGAAGCAAGGGCAACCTGTAATACACACATAAGTACGAATTAATTACTCGATTTAAAGCTCATACATAATTTAATAATTATTAGCAATCTTGATCAACGTATATACTCACTTGGATCACAGGAAGATGTGGGAGATTCAGATCACTTCTAACAGCGGCGAACAGATTTACCATCATAGTTTCATAATCTTTCACATATTTCATGTCGTAGGTGTTACTCTCTCCTTGGTACCAAAGGAAGGCCTTGATCTTTCCCGAAAGAGCAGCAAATTTGGCGCGTTATCTTCATATAGACGTTCTCCCCGTTACCAGTCTTCAATAACAGTACCACCACGTGCGCAAGGGACGAGCCCAATGGTTCCAGCTACTCGTTCATTTATGACATTGGCAAAAGGCATTCCTGGCCCTACGCCACAGTTCTGGTGGATTATGAAGATGTCTCTGTGGAGAGGCTCGCTGGCAACCTCCCAGGTGAAGTTTCCATTGAGCCGGAAGATCCCTGAAGTGTTCGGTGCACACTGAGGCGGCACTATCCCATCCCATGTCGCAGACCCGTTTTTGACACCTCCAAGACCAACCATGTTACTCTGTCCGGCTAGTAGGAAGATATTATCGAAAAAGGTAGGCTCGGCGTTGATCATGATGAGGAAAGGGAGGAGGAGGAGAAGAGGAGCTGCAGAGATCCCTTTCATTGTGTTTTGCAGTGACTGAGCTTGCAATACGCGCGTATAGAAAAGCAAGTTATATAAGCAGGATATATAGGAGGATTGTGATCGAGTGAGGTTTAATATATGGTTGGGTGGACAAGCAAGTTACATACACCCCAATAAATACACTGCATCAATGTATGCATCATTCAATAAATCTGAAAATGACTTACTTCAGATACAAGAGCAATTATGGCTCTGCATGTGTGAGAGCTAGGTACATCCATTATAGTGCAAGGAATATATAACACTAGCTAGACGATGAATTCCAATATAAATACAAATAGAAATGGTAGTTAGAAATCATACATCATGGATTAAATATGATATAGACTTGCTGCATACCTATCTATAGATAGCACTCATGATGAATTCTGCAAGACTAGTGATGATAAAGGCGAGAGAATGGCACGAATGGTCCCAAAGTTTGGGCCATATGGCGCATGCAATTGAAGGTTTTGCGCGCTGACATTTATAGTTCTACTGTTATGTACATTTCAGGTCCGTCGTCCAAATTGGGTGACGTGGCCGTCGAGTCAACTCTAAATTGCGATTTTGACTTCCACATCATCTGACACATCACCACCAACCTATTTACCCTTAAATTTAAGTCCAAAATTGAATTTCTAAATAAAAAAAAGAAATAAAATGAAAAGAAAAACAAAAACATAAACTGAAGCTAATAATGAAAAAGAGTCCAGATATCTAACAGTAGCAATATACCAAAAATCATCATCAGCCATCGACAAAAATCCATTACCCCCAAACCAAAAACCTAAACCATCAGCCAAGCCATAAACAAAAATCAGTTACCCCCAAAGCATAAACCTAATCATGAGACATCCTCACGAATCTCATATACAGCAAGCTCACAAACACCTCTCCATCGCCATCCTCACGAATCTCAAAACAACCCTTCATCGGCTTCTCCGGATTCACCACCACCTCGATGCCATCCACACCTTCCTCCAGACCTTTCTTCACCTGCGCAGCTCGAGTTTTGAACGAGTTACAGGACTTGCAATGCTCAATCACAATCCTCTTCTTAGCATCACCTCATCAGCAGACTCTTCCTTCACCGGAGACACTGGCTTCTCCTCCTCATCGCCAGACTTCCTTCTTCTCCTCCTCATCAGTAGACTGTTCCTTCACCGGCTTCTCCTCCTCATCGGCAGACTGTTCCTTCTTCTCCTGCTCATCGGACTCTTCCTTCTTCACCGGAGACACAGGCTTCGTTCCTCCATTCCATTAATCCTATCCAAAAGGCCTGGAATAATTTCAACAGATCTTGCAGATGAAGTAGACATGGTGAATTTGGTTCAATTGAGAGAGAAGAGGAATTAGGGTTCTTCAATATGATTTGGGGGTTTTATAAGTGAGCTTGCAGATGAAGTATTGAAGTATTAGTGTTGTTGAGGGGAAAAACCTCAACACCAACCGACTAAATTACTACAAGTATCCTGAACTTGGCCCCGCCTTCTACTTGTTGTCCTAGGAACCACCCCTCCGAGCTAGAACACCTGAAAGGACTAAGTGGGGGTAGAACGGGATATCCGGATTGCCAAAGTCAATCCGGCTAGAGACTTTACTCGAAAGGGAGTGGGAAGCTCCCAATGTAGTAATTACGGGGATGATACTGTGTATTGTGTCTGAGATGAGGTAGGGTTTAATGCTTATCACCTGATTACCCGTCCCTCCTGTGGCATGTGACTTTGTGCTCTATTTATAGCTACTGAGTACTTGTGATGAGGTTCACAAGATGATGCCAAGTGTATGATTCAGATTTGAACACCAATGCTACCTTCAGCCCAAGGCCCATTAGTGAACAGTAATCCAATACGGTGAATGGGCCTGGGAGGGTAGTTTGGTCATTTTCCCTCTGAGAGTACTGTTCCGCCTGTTGGGTCCGTGTTAGTCCCGCGGATAGATCCGTCTGCTTGGTTGATCTACCCTTGGGTAACTCTGGATGTCCGAGCCTAGAGTTTCACGGAAGTATCTCAGTGGTTCTGTTGTATACTTTTGGGCTTAACGCGATGGTGGCGTCCGATATTTCCTCGTCCGGTCCGTTTGGCATCTCTGTACTGGCGTGGCCAGATTTGTAAGTCCTTTCCATAGCTAGATCGGACTAACTGTGAGGACGTAGTGACTTTAGCGTACTGGTCGATTCACTTTGGGCGGACCATGTGAGGTCGGACCAGTACTGAATTGGCTAGTTAAGCCTTGATGTGCTTTAGGACACGCTCTATGGCGCCCTTAACGGATTTGACGTATGTCCGTAACAACATATGTCCCCCTAGTTTCCAAGTATCTTAGTAGAAGATAGTTGGTAACTATGAAAAAGAACAAGTGTGTTGTGGAGCGTGTCCGAATCGTTAACTGGAGAAAGGAAAAAATCCCCTCTGTTGAGATCCGTCATCTGTGTTCCGTGTTCCAGGATTCAATATATCTCTTAACCCCCTTAGTTCTACGATCGAGTTAGCGGAAGTGCTCGGACTGTAGATGGAAAAGGTATTTGTAAACGAGATATATAGTTCCGAGTACGGTTAAGATGTAGGTTGGCCCTCTGGGGGTTATCCGCCAGATAGTCCGCTGAGCAGGTGCTCCTGGGTCGTTGACCCCTAAATCAAAGAGATCCGAAAGGTCGTCTGTTATGGGGATAGGCTCCTGAATGAAGCGATACGACCGTTGGATCGGGACGTCCTCAAAGGTTGGGGTTGAAGGCCCTATTGATGCGGCGCGCCTGTTCGCGCATTAGATGCGTCGTACTAACAGCAACCCATTCGTGGAACGCGTTCGTACCTTGGATCGAAGATCGCGGTTGGGATTCAAATCCCGGTGATGTGACTCTTGGCTTTCTCCAATTTGCCCTTATAAATAGTGAGATAATCGGTCACTTTCACACTTTTAGAGATATCGAAACTCAGTGCAATCATATAGTAATCCGAGCAATTGAAGGTGAATCCGAGCAAACAAAACTTTCGTAATTTCGGAATTTTCTGCGTTGAATTTGTTCCTTCGGAGGATCATCAAGGCTTAGTCGTTCGTACCAACCTCCACAGTCGACTGTTATCAAGTAAGTACACTTTTGTTATGCTCGAATGTTTTTCCTTTTCCGCAAGAGGCTTTCTTCCTGGGTGTTTACTTTGCTTTGCCTGAATATTATGTTGCCGAGTCTTGTTTTTTGCTGACGTTGCGAATGTTAGGTTGTTAACCTCATGTTCAGTTGAGATAGCCTGACGTCGTACTATTGCACGCTTAATATTCTGTAACCAAAAATTCGAATGTGCATGCTTATCTGGCAGTGTCGTTGGTGCCGGAAGGCACACGAGCCTCTGTAAACTGATCCCTCTTAAAGTGCCTGGTAATGTTGTTGTTAGTGCCGATGGCACATCTTAGTGTGCCAAGGTTGGTGCTGATGGCACTCCTTAGTGTGCCAAGGTTGGTGCTGATACTAGACCTCTCGCAGGCCATACGTGTGTTAGATGTCGTAGGTTGTTTTCACTTAAGAAGATACGTAAACGAGCTCTCGGACAAGCACCATTATCAGTTCTAACCCGTTTCCTTCTGCCCTAGGATGTCCAGGAGTGATAGTCAAAATCGATTTGAAGTGCCCAGCTATAATGACGCAGCGGATCTCGGGGCTGAATCCACGGGTATGACCATGTCCGTGGGAGACGTTTTGCTCGTAGACCTAGGGTCATCCAGGGACTCTGATGCTGGGCATGGAGCCCGTGATTCAGCTGGTGTCCAAATCGACCTTGAAGTTGAGCGGGACGATCATGCCGGACTAGGTCTTTAGTTCAATCGCGGACAATAGGAGGTGTTGGACCGTCCAGAGATCCGAATGAGCTGCACATGGAACAAGAGGGCGACAGTGGTTGAGAGACTGATGAAGTCGAGATGTTTGAGGCGGGAGAGGAAGATCGTGTCGTGGCGGAAACGGGTCCGTCCAATCCTAGTACCTCTGGGAGACCTGAAGATGGCGATGACGACGAGGAAGAAGATGAAGAGGATGATGACGATGAAGAGGAGGAAGAAGGTGAAGGGTCTCCTGTTGCTCGTCCTCGAAGACGCGGTACTCGTCGGACCGCACCTCATCCTACTGGTCCCGTGCGGTCCAACCTTCCTTCTGCTGCGGGACGCGGTGCAAAAGCCGCCCGAATCAAATTTCCGCGTCCGGCGTACGCTGTTGTGATAGCAGATGAATTTGGAGAGCTCAATGCCGACGGACTTCTTCCAACGTGTCCGTCCAGAGTGAAGGCGGAAAATATTCCGGAGTGGATGCGAAAGTAGGAGATCCCCGACTCTGTAGAGATCATGGTCCCTGAGCCCGGACACGCCTTTTATAATCCGCCAGCCGGATATATGTGTGTGCATGAAGTGGCTTTCGCATGTGGGTGGAAGATCCCCATTGCCACGGAACTGAAGCATATTCTGAATCACATTGGGATTGGTCCGAGTCAGGTTATCCCAAAGTCCTTGGGTAACCTCATCTGCTTCATTGTCTTTTGCAAGAAGAAAGGGCAAGTCGTAAATTTCGAGAACTTCAGGCAGCTCTTTCATGTCTCCTTTAGTCCGGGGAATTAACTATTCTATACTTTCATGAATAGGAAACCCTACAATTTTATCTCGGACTCCATTTCGTCACTGGGATCGAAATGGTGGGACAAGTTCATCTTCGTACGGATGGCTCTGAAGCCTGGAGCATCCGAAGATCAGCGAGAGCAATGGGAGCTGTCCACAAAGTTCCTAAGGGAGAGCATCCCGGACTGGCGCCCCCTTCCGAAGAATGTGGCTCCCTGGGTGGCCACAATCCACAAGAAGCACAACCCACCAATGTATCTGTTCCACGGACTAATCTGCCAGCCTCTTCCGTACTTGTGCGGACTGACCGGCACAGTGGAGGTGGGAGGGAAGACGGACTTCAGTAAGGATTTGATTACTCGAGACTGCGTGCTTTTTCTTCCTCGAAATACGTTGTGATTATGTGTTTCCGTGATTCTGGTAATGCTTTGTTAACATAGCTGTATCTGACGCTTTTGGTTTATTGTGCAGCTTACTGGCTCAATTATATCATGTCTACGCTCCGAGAGAAGAAGAGGCTCCAAAGAGAACAACAAGCCTTGGAGGTTGCTGCTGGTCAGAGACCAGAATAATAAATACTTCCACGGGTCTGCCAATGCCGGATCCTAAGAACGCTGTCGTGTTCGCCGCTGAAGAAGAAAGGCGGAGCAAGGCGAGTGAGGATTCGAGCCTTGGCGATGGACAAGGCAAAGCCCACATTGCGAGCACTACCGTCATGAGGTCCCAAGCTTCCGGTGCTCAAGCCCCACCACGGGATGCATTTATGCGGGACGCCATTGTCTCGGGGCGCAAAAGGGGAGCAACCTCGGAGGCTCCAGCCGCCACCAAGAGACAGCAGATGTCCGCCGTCCTTCCCGTGGACCAAGCTGCGCTGGACAAGGAGTATGAGCGGACTCCACAAGTGGAGCGGTCGGAGGATCGGATCTACTGTATCCGGGTAAGTAGTTTGTCCGTTGCTTATTTGGTCTGTTCTTAATGTGATATAAATATAACTTGTATCCTCGCGGACATTTTCCCAGCTCGGATGCTTCGTCAGGGCCATGCAGTGGAAGGGCGGCGACCGCGCTACTATTGAGGAGGACCTTCACAAGGCTGTGGCCACATCCGCGGATGAGGCGGAGAAAGTGAAGCAGCTGGAGATGAGGCTGAAGGAGGAAGAGGCGAGGGTCCACAAGTTGAAGACCAGCTGGGAAAAAATCAAGGCGGACCTTGACTATCAAGAGAGGTTCGTCGATAAGGCGATGAAGGCTTTTCTGGACTTCAAGGAATTCCTGGTCGGAGGCCTCCAATACGTTCGTCTTTACGCTGGCCGTGACTTCCTGAGGTCGGACTCCTTCAAGTTCCTGATGGTGGAGAAGTCGGATGCCTCTCGTCTAGATGGGTTCATGTCCGCGATCGGGCAGCTTCAGTCCAAGGGGCTTCTTCCACCAGACTTTGATTGGAAGGCGGAGGGGTTAATCCCCTCTGCGGATGCGAACGGTGTGGAAGTGCCAGTCGACAGTGTCTCGGACGAGCAGTTGGCTGCATGTGAGTTCGCGGAGCTGGTCACCGAGGAAGGCGAGTTGGAGATCCAAAACGGCGGACCCTTCCTTCCTAGGTGGATCCCAGATGCCCTGCTGAGGGTAGGTTTTGTGCCTTTCAATGAGTACCGAGCTTTCCTGCAGAAGTGGTTTTCCCTGCCTGCTCGCGTTCTTGGCCTCCCTCCTGATTTTAACTTGTTTGATCATGCGGAGGCCCTTGCGGCGGAAGCCACCTCCGGCGATCCTCCTGTCAATCAGGCCGATGCTGAAGGAGCTGGTCTGAGCCGAACCGGCCCTGAGTGAAAAGTCCGGGTATGCCCCGTGAAAATTCTGTATCTTTCGGAAATTTATTTAATTCGGAACACATTGTTATGTACTCTTGCTGAATTCTTAATTATTTCGAGGAGTAGATCCTTCCATGCCTCTGAATGATTGCTTACTTGCTTCCTTATTTCTGCATTATTTGTCGTTCATATGCTGAGTTACTTCGCAAATGACATCTTTTAAGTGCTCGGATTGCTGTAGATGGCGTATGATATAGAAATCAAATCAACATCTTCCCGATCTTCGGATCATTCGCTCTTTGGGATGCGTACTTCTTCTAGAAGAAGGAAGGTGAAGCAGTGAAATAGTCATTATGACTACGTCTTTTCATCTCCCTAGTCGTCGGATGATCGACAGATGGCGAGATCTGAAAGACTCGTTGCCTCTATAAATAAGGGTGTGGTGATTCTCCCTTTTTCACTGTTGTACTTTCCCCCGCTCTTTCTTGTGTTTTATCCACCTTATTATTCCGCGGAAGTCAGTGTGTGCTAGAATGGAAGAATCGAATGATGAAGAGTATAGCCATTGGGTGAACTGTGCCTACGGGAACATGCATCCGCCCATTTATCCGGGTAGAGGAACCGCAGGTGACCCAATCGTCCTGGATTTTGAAGGCGAACCCCCTCAATGTCCAAGAATAGCTAGGAGATTGGCTGAAGAGGAGAGAGAGCGGACGCTGAGGTTGATCCGTATGAGGATCCGTGCGCAGAAGCAAGCTCGTGAGGCCCGAGGTGGTGACTCGGAATCCCAGGGCTCGACTTCCGGACAATGGTGAAGGGTCAAGGCGGGGTATGCCCCGTGGTAGCATGTACTTTTCCCTGGCTTTTGTCTGAATGTACCATCCATATGTAATTGTTCGGATAATTTTCTTATAAAATTCGAACTATTTCTAATCAGATAAGAACGCCATTCTGCCCGCACTCATAATCGTCGTAAGGCGGTTGAACAAATTTGAATCCCGTGTGTTAACATTTGGCCCGTTTGGATGTGGTCAAACACAACTTGACCCGTCCTTGTCGTACGGGAGCAGTTGGGTCAAATCTGACATTAAGCTGTTTGCGTGGCGGACGGTGATTGGTGGAGTGTCCTATAAAAAGGCACCATCCCCATGCCAAACCCAAGTGAATTAATCTAAACTCACGTCGTCTCGCCTGCACGACCAGGGTTGTAAATCATCGAAGCCGGGTTTCTTCTCTTTTCTTCCAATCCAACTTTAGTGGCACAAATCTCTCTTAGATCGGAACTGGTTTCCTCATTCCAAGAGAGTTTGAGTCTCTAAAGCAGGTTAGGCAGAAATCTTTTACTGTGTGCTCCGAGGCTTCCACGGACCAGGAATTCGGCAGTGCCATGCTAAGGTGGCATCCTAATGGACTTTGCCATGTTTGACCATGATCCTGTATGCAGGTAGATGGAAGTCCGTGTATCCGTGGAGTCTGTGGCAGTAGCGCTGGAGTCTGTCCTGTCGGAGGAAGGGTGCGTGCTGGGAGATGACGTATCTCCAGAGATATTCTCTCTGTATTTTTCTCTTTGTACTGCGTCCTTTAGTCCGGATATTGATCCGGGACTGTAAGTTGCATGGACAGAATGATGTACCATATGTCCTTTGTAAGAATGAAAATTCTCTGTTTTCTGTCTTGTCGTTAAATCTCGTATACAAATATCGAGAAGTTATGAGTCGAAAGATAGAAGTCGTATTGATTTGCCGGAAATTCAATTACAACTTGTGGGCTTTAAGGCCAATGACCAAGGGATCAAAGAACAGAACTGTCGGAGTTCCGTGTAATTGATAGTTGGGGTTCAAAATGACAAAAAATATAACTGACGGAGTTTTACGAAGTAGATAGATGGAATCCAAGATGGCTAGTCAATCTGTCGAAGATTCAAGTAGCCATCGTTATGCGTAAAACTTTTGGAGATTTCTAGCATTCCACGTACGCTTGAGTGGGTGCCCGTGCTCATCCTCCAATTCATAACTCCCATTTGCTCTTGCTCCTATAATCTTGTAGGGTCCTTCCCAGTTGGGTTTGAGTTTGCCCACGTTTGTCAGAATGTCCGCTCGACGAAGTACTAGGTCCCCGACCTGCAGGTTATTTGCTCGGACGTTTCTGTTGTATGCTCGAGCAGCCGTTGCTTGATATCTATGGATATTAGCCAATGCGTCAGTTCTCTTTTGTTGCAAGATGTCCAGATCAAATATTCTTGCCTCGCGATTGGCGGACTCCTCAAACTCTTGGACTCTCATAGTCTCAACAGCAATTTCTGCTGGTATAACCGCCTCCGATCCGTAGACCAGGGCAAATGGAGTTTCCTTGGTTGATGTCCGTGCAGTGGTGCGGTGGGCCCACAGCACGCCGTCAAGATCATCCGCCCAGCTTTCCTGGGAAGTTCGCAACCGCTTCTCTAGGATTTTGACTATCGTCTTGTTGGTGGACTCTGCTTGTCCATTCGCCTGCGGATGCCCAACAGATGTGAATCGTTGTTCGATCTTGAAGGACTCCAGCCATTCCTTGAGTCTATGGCCTGAGAATTGGGCGCCGTTGTCCGAGACAAGGACCCTAGGCAGGCCAAAACGGCAAATTATATTCTTCCAGGTGAAGGTCCGTACTCTACTCTCTGTGATGGTCGCAACGGCTTCTGCTTCCACCCATTTAGTGAAGTATTCCACGGCGACGATCATGAACTTTCTCTGCTGGGTACCCCTTGGAAATGGTCCGACAATGTCGATTCCCCATTGATCGAAAGGACACGCTGTGATTGACGGAATCATAGGTCTCGTCGGGCGATGCGGGACATTCGCATAGTACTGGCAATCGGGGCACTTCCGAGCATGGTTGGCCGAGTCTTTGTCGATAGTAGGCTAGTAATATCCTTGTCGTATGATTTTCTGGGCAAGGGTTCTCCCCCCAGAGTGACTGCCGCAGCTCCCGTTGTGTACCTGTTCCAACACAGTTTTAGCCTCTTGCGGGTTCAAGCATCTCAAGTGAGTCCCGGCAAAAGATCTCTTGTACAAGTCTGCCCCTAGGATAAAGTATCTATTAGCTCGGCACTTGACACTCCTTGACTCTTTTGGATCCGCTGGAAGGGATCCGTCCCGGAGATAATTCCAGATGTCGGTCATCCAATCCCTTTCCGTACTTGTCGTCATGACAGTTGGTTCCGGATTCGTGATGGATGAGTGAGTGACAGTGAGCAGGATGATTCTCCTCGTGTCCAGGGCCGCTGTCGCGGATGCAAATTTTGCCAAGGCATCCGCTCTTTCATTATAGGCTCTGTCGAACTTCTCCAGTGTAAATTCTTCAAAGAGGCTGGTTTCTCGCTTGATTAGCTCGAGATACCTAATCATCGAAGGGCCTTTGGTGGCGAAGGTTCCCAAGAGCTGTGCTGCAACTAGCTGTGAGTCCGTGTAAGCCTTGAGCTTCCGGACTTGGAGGGATTTGGCTAGGCGTAGCCCGACTAACAGCGCTTCGTACTCAGCCTCATTGTTGGTGACTTTGAATTCCAGGGATATCGCATAGTCAAGTTCCGCGCCTTCAGGGATTTTAAGAAAAATTCCAATTCCTCCCACCCTTCCGGTGGAGGATCCATCTACTTCTAGCACCCAAGTGTCCGAAGGCTGCTCTTTGGCTTGGAAATCTTCTTGCGGCCCCTGGGCTCCCAAGTGCTGTTTTTCCTTTCTTTCGATCTCTGCTCCAGAGTTGTCAACATCTGATCTATTCACGATGTTGTCGAGTAGAAACATCTGGTTGATCCGAGTTTTCCCACATGATATGAGCGAGGGTCGATTGATAAACTGAGCCTCCTCAAAGTTTTCCGGTTGTAACTTCGGTGGAATTGGCCTTTGCACAATGTCTTTGGTGATTAGACATTCTTGTACTTGTCTGTCAGGGACTTTCTCTGAATCCGTCTCAGGATATGCTGCTAGGAAATCGGCGAGGACTTGAGCTTTCTTGGTGGAACTGGTAGCAAATGTCGATTCGCAAATTTCAATTGCCCATTTGGAAAGTCGTCCAGACTGATCTGGCTTCCCCAAGACCTGTTTCAAAGGTTCCGCGGTTAGTACCACAATTCTATGAGATTTGAAATAAGGTTTTAACCGTCTGGTGGTATAAACCAAAGCGTATGCGAGTTTCTCGATCTTCACGTATCTTGTCTCCGCCCCAGCAAGGGCTTTGCTAAGATAGTAAATCGGCAAATGCTCGTTAGCCTGAATCCGTACTAATACGGAGCTCATTGCCTCTTCCGTGATTGCTAGGTAAAGGTAGAGCGGTTCTCCTTCGACGGGTTTAGAGAGCAGTGGAGGGGAATGGAGGTACTCTTTCAGTTTCTCGAAAGCCTCAGAACATTCCGCGGTCCACACAAAGTTCTCTCCTTTCCGGAGGATTTTGAAGAACGAAAGATTTTTCTCCGCTGATCGGGAAATAAAACGACTTAAGGACATTAGACTTCCTATGAGTCGATGTACCTCATTGAGGGTTTTTGGATGCGGCAGATCCAGGATCGCCTTGATTTTCTCGGGATTTGCGCTTATCCCTCTTTCCGTGACCATGTATCCGAGGAACTTTCCTCCTTTCACCCCGAAGGTGCATTTCTCGGGATTCAATTTCATTCCATACTTCCTCAGGATAGCGAAGCATTTGTTCAAATGGTGCACATGCTGTTCTTCTGTTTTACTTTTGACAAGCATGTCGTCCACATACACTTCCATTGTCTTCCCAATCTCATCCTTGAACATCTGGTTCACCAGGCGCTGGTATGTGGCTCCCGCGTTTTTTAGTCCGAAAGGCATTACCTTGAAGCAGTATACCCCTCCAGCAGCGAAGAAAGCTGTTTTCTTAATGTCTTCCTTGGCCATCCGAATTTGGTAAAAACCTTAGTACGCGTCCATAAAACTCAGCAGTGCACATCCGGATGTGGAATCAACCAGTTGATCTATCCGTGGTAACGGATAAGGATCCTTTGGGCAGAACTTGTTCAACCTTGTGAAGTCATTACACATCCTCCACTTGCCTGGTGATTTTTCGACCAGAACTACGTTGCAAACCCAGTCAGAATAGCGGACTTCTTCAATGTGTCCTGCTTTCAGGAGTCGATCTACTTCGGCGGATATTATGGCATCTTTGATCGGACCGAAATCTTTTCTCTTCTGTCGGATGTATTTAACCGAGGGATCCATGTTCAGACGGTGAACAACAATCCTCGGGTCTATACCCTTCAGGTCATCGGTGCTCCAAGCGAACACATCGTTGTTGTCTCGGAGACAAGCGATGAGCTTCATCTCTACTTCCACATTCATTTCGGTTCCGATCCTCGTCTTCTTTTCTGGATCTCCAGCAACAATCTCGATCTCTTTAAGGGTCTCGTGAGGCTCAATTCGTACCGTTCTAGGAAATTTTTCCTTCTGGCTTCCTACGCCGACCTGTGAGTCTTGTTTTTTAGGTGGAAGAATAACGGGCGAGTCAGGAGTCATGGTGACCGCTAGCACGGGCGCAGACGCCCTTCTTGTGGACATGATATAACACTCCCAAGCTTCTCTGATATTTCCGAGCTCTTGTCCGACTCCAAAGGCTATCGGGAACTTCATCCGGTTGTGGAGGGTAGAAGAAATAGCCCTGAACTGATTGAGACCTGGCCGTCCGAATATGGCATTGTAGTCGAAAGTTTGTTCGACTACCACGAAGCGGACTTCTTGTGTCACCCTCGTCGGAAAGGTGCCGAGCGAGACATGTAACATGACACTTCCGAGGGGTCGTATTGTTCCTCCTCCAAATCCTAATATGGAGGTGTGCACCCTGCCATATCGAACTCTACCCAATTCCATCTGATCCAGTGTCCTCTTAGAGATAATGTTCGACGAGCTTCCAGTGTCAACCAAGATCTTATTCACTCGATAGGTTGCAATGGTCAATGAGACCACCAACGGGACATCCGGGTTTTCGATGTCTTCTCCTCCTGTCGTAGGAGGAGGGACTTCACTGTCGTCAAAAGATATGGCGTTAGTGCCCGGGGTCACTGGACCAGCATATGCTCGGTCGTTGTTCTGGAGATTCTGCGCGGTCCGCTCTCTTGCGTTCCTGCTATCGCCTCCCGTTGGTCCTCCCGCAATGGTGTTGATCACCCCGCTGTATGGAGCGTTCTCCATTTCGATATCATCAGCATATCTGTAAGAGCGTCGATCCGGACGAGGCGGATAGTCGGTGAGGGGAGCAAAGGCGGTGAGTGGTGGTTCCGTCACCTCTCCTCTCTCCTTTGTTCCGTCTATCTTGCTGGCGGTCCGTCTTTATCAATATGTTCCTTCAATTTTCCATCTCTTACTAGGTGTTCCACCTCATCTTTAGTTGAATGCAATAAATGGGTTTGTCCGCGACACTTGTGGAACTTGCAGTAGCCCGACCTTTGCATTCTTATTCTTACGGCCGTGGTAAGAGGTTTTCGGCCACTGGACATCCAGCTTCTTTTCGACGATAGTTGCCAAGATGTCGGATCTTGGTCTATTGAGACGGGTATAGTCCGCATATCTCCTCGGCAGACTTCTCTCCCGGCGAAAACCTCTGTCCCTTTGATCCTTCCTAGAATCAAACTTTACCGGGCGTTGATCTTGCTTCACCGGATCCTTCCCTTTCTTGGAGCCGACTCTAACCGGAACGTTCCTTCTGTATTCTTCGCCATACATTACTTCTTCACAAATGTCTTCTAAATGCTTTTCGCTCCTTACCTCTTGACTTGAGAGTTTTCTTCGGAGTTCGGAGTTGAGAGTATTAGCATACAGGTGTCGGACCCGTTCTTTAATACTGTGTGACTCAACTCGGAGAACCTCCGTGTGAAATCGATCCAAGAACGTCCTTAGATCCTCCTGTTCTCCCTGTATAACTTCTGCCAGATGTTCCACAGTACGCTTTCTCCACTTGGATTTGTCGAACTTTGCCAAGAACTTAGAGGATAGATCTGCGTATGACTGTATTGATTTATTCGGTAAAGAGGTGTACCAATCCATGGCAGTCCCAAAGAGAGTGGACGAGAAGGTGAGGGCTTTCGTGTTGTCGCTCATCCCTTTGGAATCCATCTTGCTGTTATACCTCGTTAGGTGACCCACGGGACAAGCGTCCCCATAGTAGTATTCCAAGTTTGGGATCACTTGATCCGAGTTCCGGTTTCTCTCTTTCTCTCTCATGATGCTGTCACACAGGGGATTCGGTGCACTGGTAGTTATCTGCTCATGGTCTTTCACAAGACGTCCGAGGCTTAGGATTTGAGCTTCCAGAGCCTTTTGCTGGGCATAGATCTCATTTGCCGTCATGATCTCCCCTGTCTTCGGATGTACGGCTGCATCCGCTGGAAGTTCATTTATGTGGACTTTCGGAACTGTTTCTGCCACTTGATCCCTCTCTCTCAGAGGTGCTGGCAGTGGCACTTCTGGATATCTATTGTTCCCATCCTGGCGCTCTCTCCTTCCATGATGGCTTCCTTCTCCTCGGACTCGAGAAGCTGAAGCCCGCCTGTCCAAGAGATCTCGCAAATCCTCCTGAGGTTGATGATCTCCTAATCTCTGCTGGATTGGGCGTTGCCCGTTCCTGGACAATGCTGGCTCTGCCTGAGGAGGGGTAACCACTGGCGGAGTGGCTTGCTGTGGGGGAGCATTGTTGGATCCCAGACACCCTTGAATGATCGTTAGCAATCTGTCGAACTGCATTTCGCTCAGTCCGAGATCGTTAGTGCAGACAGTGCGTCCGTCAGGCATGGTGAATTGATGGCACGGTGCCGAGCTTCGCCGAGAAGCTCGTGCCATCCCTCCATCCGAGGACGGACTGGCTGTGCGGCCCTCGCTTGGATATCTTTCTCTGGACGCAGCAGCCCTGCGTCCCCGGGTTGGCGGACGTCCCCGTGGGCGTGGTGGTGGAGTTATTACTCCTGAAACACCAGCCCTTGTTGTTCGTCTCGTTCTTGCCATTGGTTCAATGGAAGAGCAGCCCTTGTTGTTCGTCTCGTTCTTGCCATTGGTTCAATGGAAGAGTTGATGCTTCTTTTTTTTTAATCAAATTTCCCACAGACGGCGCCAAAATGTTGAGGGGAAAAACCTCAACACCAACCGACTAAATTACTACAAGTATCCTGAACTTGGCCCCGCCTTCTACTTGTTGTCCTAGGAACCACTCCTCCGAGCTAGAACACCTGAAAGGACTAAGTGGGGGGGGGGGGGGGGTTAGAACGGGATATCCGGATTGCCAAAGTCAATCCGGCTAGAGACTTTACTCGAAAGGGAGTGGGAAGCTCCCAATGTAGTAATTACGGGGATGATACTGTGTATTGTGTCCGAGATGAGGTAGGGTTTAATGCTTATCACCTGATTACCCGTCCCTCCTGTGGCATGTGACTTTGTGCTCTATTTATAGCTACTGAGTACTTGTGATGAGGTTCACAAGATGATGCCAAGTGTATGATTCAGATTTGGACACCAATGCTACCTTCAGCCCAAGGCCCATTAGTGAACAGTAATCCAATACCGGTGAATGGGCCTCGGAGGGTAGTTTGGTCCTTTTCCCTCTGAGAGTACTGTTCCGCCTGTTGGGTCCGTGTTAGTCCCGCGGATAGATCCGACTGCTTGGTTGATCTACCCTTGGGTAACTCTGGATGTCCGAGCCTAGAGTTTCACGGAAGTATCTCAGTGGTTCTGTTGTATACTTTTGGGCTTAACGCGATGGTGGCGTCCGATATTTCCTCGTCCGGTCCGTTTGGCATCTCTGTACTGGCGTGGCCAGGTTTGTAAGTCCTTTCCATAGCTAGCTCGCACTAACTGTGAGGACGTAGTGACTTTAGCGTACTGGTCGATTCACTTTGGGCGGACCATGTGAGGTCGGACCAGTACTGAATTGGCTAGTTAAGTCGTGATGCGCTTTAGGACACGTTCTATGGCGCCCTTAACGGATTGGACGTATGTCCGTAACAACAAGTGTATTATTGTATTTTGTATTATTATTAGTGTATTTTGTTTTTTTTTAATTTTGAAATTTAATTTATTAGTGTCCTGATGTGTTGGTCAAAGTCTTTTCCGACTTTGACCCGACGGCCACGTCACCCAATTTGGACGACGGACTTGAAATGTACATAACAGTAGGACTATACATGCCAGCGCGCAAAACCTTCAATTGCATGCGCCATATGGCCCAAACTTTGGGACCATTCATGCCATTCTCTCGATAAAGGCTAATAAATTTTGCTACATCCAAAATATTGATCGTGGAAAGCCTGTGCATTTCACATTAATTGAATATAAGATCAGGTCCAGCTAGAACTTCAAATGTGTTGTGTCGAGCCGATCTTTACACATGTGTAAAGAAAAATTTGCCTCAACCTCGAGCTCGATCAAGCTACATAACTTGAGCTCGAGTTCGAACTCGATCGAGTTGCATAACTTCAGCTCGAGCTCGAAAGAAAATTCTTTATTAGAACTCGGCCTGCGAGTTTTTTTCCTTTCAAATAAGCTTTCGAAACTCGAATTTAGCTCGGCTCGAAAATGTAGTCGAGCTATATTTTAATTAAGCTTAAACGAGTCGAACTTTTTTCGAGCCCTAGGTCTAACACGTGAAAACATTGAGAGACGACTGTTTGATATACGATTTTAATAGACCAAATTCTAATATATATACATCTAAAATATGAATTGTAATTCAATTATGTGAGTGGAATAATGGATTAACAAATGTATTTAGTTGTCCATCAAACATGATTTGTGGTATCAGACTTGAATAATGGTTAAATTGTTTGCCAACCACAGACATGGATTGGCTAAGTGTTGGGTTAGGGTATAAGCTTAACCCCTTCCAAACAAGCTGATGCATAACATCACTGGAGTATATTTTATTTAGAGAATTATACTTCAAGCAAGAACAAAGATGTTCAGGAAAAGCTTATACGCTACCTTGTGTTTCGGAATTTTAAGGTGCCATGAGAAATGAAATTATGACATGTGGATTGACTTGAAGAATGCTATGTGGAGGGAAGACATTTGACCTTCCCAATCTTAAGCCATGATCGGTGTGTCTCGAGGTCTTGGGATCTCTTTATTGAACAAGTTAAATTTAACATTTAGTTTTGGTTTAAAAGTGTAATAGGTTTTTTGGCGCATAATCTCAATTTAGAGTTGTGAGAAATTGTAGTTCGGGTATAATAAATATTTCATGTGTTAAAATTGTGAAAGTTATTGGATTTTGTACCTGAGGGCTAGTGTATCGGATATTCGGATGCATGAAACTGGAGTTAACAGAACAAAAATAAAAATAAAAACTTTTGTGGTGAGAGTTGGCTCTCGGTCCTTAAGACAGATTTGTCTCGCTTAGATGCCTACCGTTGTAAATAGCAATGTCTCCTAATATTGCACAACTAGTGAATTTTTGAGCTGACACTTGAAATCGCAAATTAGAGTGGACTACTGCAATATAGAAAGATAGGCTTAAGAGAAGAAGAAGAAAGAAGGAGATGAGAGGAATTTGGGGGGTTGCTATTTATAGTAGTTGTGAAGGCTTTTTTTTTATACTTTTCTTTTGGACTTAACCAAACGCATTATTCTGGCCCAAAAATATTATAGCCAACTTGAGCTCCCGCGTGCGTGCTTGGGTCAAAGAATGGAGCCATCTAGCTCCTCCCCCTTTCAATGCACCCCAACCTCCAGGATTGAAGGACATCTGAACAATGGAAGATCCGAATAAAACTATCATGGGTCGACCCGGACCCAGCATCATTCTTAGTTTAGTCTCTACAGTGATGAGAAGCTGAAAGGGATGAAGTTGCTGTGTATTAATGATGATTGGTTGAGAACCCAACGTCTTTAGATTCTCTCTACTACTGGTAGTTGGGTATATTATTGGAAAATGAACTATAGATACATGCTTCTGGTATCCCTACATGCATTAATCCAGCCGAGCACTGTCGAACCCTTTACATGCTAAATTTTGATCACGAACCACTGTTATACGGTAAGAACTCTAAATTTTTTATAAAAATGTTTGTAATTGAATGGTTGTACTAAACTGATGTTGTTTATTTGAGTTACAAGATAAAAAAAGAATTTGGAGGATGTTTATATATGTATTTTTTTTAAGTCACTGACAAACATTATAGTATCGTCAAAATATAAGCAGTTTTAATAAGAATATCACAACCAATTGTTTGTGTTTTGTTCGTTAAAGCTTCATAAATTTTGCATTTCCTCGTTGAATGTTGAACAAACTTTTTGTGAATATATATTTCAGAACGCTCAATTGATTGGTACCCCTAAAATCCAATATTCCGATCAATAAATATCCAATTACTAGCCAAACCAGTTTGATCAGATTCTCCAATCACCCGAGGCCTTAGAAGCAAATTTAATGCAGGAATTCTCTCAATTTAATGCGGGTTGATATTGTAAAACTTAATTTGGGCTGATTTCGTTTTAGCCCATGTTAATGTATTAAAAACAGCTAGACCTTCCTTACTGGATCAGCCCTCAAATGAGCAGCTAGATTTTACTTCCGTTTTCTCTATTCTGAAAATAACTTCTCATTTTGTCATGTGTCCCAGACAAAACTTTTTATTTCACTTTTAACCAATCATTATTCAACTTTAACATTAAATATAATCACAAGTAAGCTCACAACATTATTTTACACAATTTTAAATTTTAAAGATCAATTTGAGAGACTCACAATTTTACTTTAATATTACATAAATGTTCCGTCAACCCACTTATTTGAAGTTTACTCTAACTAGTTTATTGGAAAATGAAAGGGCCAGCTTAACTTTACGGTTTTATATTTGATATTTCACTTTACACAATATCACAACAACCATACTAGAAATGGAACTCAGAAAGTATCAATAAAATAAGTACTATACTATATTTTGTCTTTAAGAATTAATTGGACCAATATTCAGTCTTGACCTAATTATTTTGATAGGGGATATATAAGAAAATCGACTTCAATGACATATCCGTCTGTCTATTACTTCAAAATACTTCATGGGACTAAAACATTACTACTAGAACTAACCATGTTGGATATAAACGTATAAAGTATTACCACTGGTGATCGTAACAAGTTATCAACATTTCATAATCCTTGTATACAGAGGAAATTGTAAACTACAGAATTGAGATGTAATTCTTCGATGGACCAGTTAAAGAAACTCAATTGTGATGGTTGAACTTATTGAAGTACTTGGAACCATGGGTTCGTGGTTGGTGTAGATATCGTAACCACTACTCGTGCTATCTGTATTTACCATCTATTTACGTAATTATTAATAAAAAAGTCAAAATACAATTAAAGTTAGAAAGAAGCCCGAAGAACATTGATCATGCGTTATACGAAGTCTCCGCTTATCAAAACTAGCTGGTTTTTATGAAGATATTGGGTCTCGGCAAATTGGGCATTCACGTAAAAAATAGATTTTGAGAATAAGTTCTTCGGACATTACTATAAGATAACTGATAAATGGAGCCGAGTTGGCAACTAAAATACCATGTTATGAGGCGCACAAAAATTGCAAATTATGAGCATGCATGTGATTTGAGTTATGAAACTTCGAGGAAACAACACATAGTTGTTTTTATGTTGCAGTATTTCTGGTATATATAGCTCATGCCAATCACATGGCCTCCTTATATTTTCATGGACCAACTGGTATAATTGCACTAAATACATATTGGATTGTGTTGCGAATAACTCCGATTGATAGCAAACAATTCTCCAATTCCGATCAACAAACACAATTCTCCGAATAAACTAAATGTGCACAAATAAAAATTGACACAGGAGTTTTACGTGGTTCAGCAAATGCCTACATTCACGGGAGCAATCAGAGATTCTTTATTGATCAACAATGTCGATTACGACAAGCGCCAATCAAGGAAACTTGCAGAGAAAACAGAACGAAAAATGAAGAACAAAAAATGAAGAAGATGATGACAGTTATTTCTGTTAATGGAAGAAAACGTAATATGCTATAGTAGAAACGTTATTCTACTTATACTCTTTTCTCTCCGCCTTCTTACGTCACTTCACGTGGCTTCATCTAATCACAGATCGACACATCACTCGGATTAAGTAGAAACGCTCACATGGTCCGCCCAAAGTGAATCGACCAGTATGCTAAAGGTCATTACAACCTTACAGCTAGTACGAGCTAGCTGGGAGAAGGACTTACAAACTGCCACGCCCGATCTGAGAGATGCCAACGGATGGACGAGGAAATCTCGGACGCCACCATCACGATAAGCCCAAAACGTATATGACAGAACCACTGAGATACTTCCGTGAGACTCTAGGCTCGGACATCCAGAGTCACCCAAGGGCAGATCAACCAAGCAGTGCATCAGAGGGACTAACACGGACCCAACGTGCGGAACAGTACTCTCAGGGGGAAAGGACCAAACTACCCTCCCGGCCCATTAATTAGTATTGGATTACTATTCACTAATGGGCCATGGGCCAAAGGTAGCATTGGTGTCCAAATCTGAGGCATACACTTTGCATCATCTTATGAGCTACTTCATAAGTATGTGATAACTATAAATATAGCACAAGGTCCAAGACCTTAAGGTAAGTCACAATTCCATAGTAACAAGTATCTCTTGATATCTTAACCTTTCCCGCTACTATTGCATTGAGAGCTTTCACCTCTCCTTTGAGTAAAGCCTCCTTCCGGATTGACTAGGGCAATCCGAGTAACCCATTCTACCCCCCCCCCCCCCACCCACCCACTTAGTCCTTTCAGGTACTCTTGCTCGGATAAGCCTTCTCTCGGACTTCAAGTTGGAGGTGGATCTTAGATTAGGTTACTTGTTGTAGTAGTGTTGGTGTTTGAGGTTTTATCCCTCAACAATCATGATCAGTTATTGTTTTTCAAAAATAACTTGTAATAGTGTACAAATATGAACTTTAAGCAACATAAACATACCGCAATAGATGAGGCCCGGCAGTCGGTCCATACCCCGCCCTTCTGCTTGGCCTTCTTGAAGATGTCATACTTGGATGTCACCTCCCCCCGTGAGATCTGAACAACATATATAGTCAACAATTTATCATCTCACAAGTAATCAGATACACAATACATACATGTAATGCTAAATTGAAAAAAACATATATATACATACCGATTGGTAATAATCAGTGAGAGTAGATCGCCTCCCAAGGTGGTGAACGACCCTTCTTGCCGCATCGGACTGAGACGCCCGGTTCTGTCTATTGATGTAGGCATTGTCCTGGACATCAGTTCGGTGCCAGTAGGCATCCCAAAGGGCCCACTCCACTGCATCAACCTGTGGAGGCATTGGGCCACCCCGATCCCGAATGGCCTTCCTAGTACAGACCATATCCCTGTACAGTTTAGATCCCACAGTCTCGTAAACACGCTAGATCTGTGGGATTAACCTGCTGGGAATGAAGTACTCCTTCTACATTCCCAATTTCATACAACATTCAAAGTCAATACACATATAACGTCACCATGTTACATCAATTTAATAAGATACAACAACATAACAGATATGGTGACTAACATATCACCCAAACAAAGTGGCTAACATACATTTCACATATAGTGGCTAACATACCTTTTACATTGTCCTAAATTTTACTAACACAATGGTGACTAACATATCACCCAAATAAAGTGGCTAACATACCACTCACATTGTCATATTTTAACTTACCCTCAGCTCATCGAAGTACTCGGCCCTCATGCGGTCCGAGATTCGGCTCCAACACTCACCACCCTGCCCCGGTGGCTCTCTCATGCTCCGGAAGATGTCACCTAGTTTGTTGTGCACCTCCCGATGCCATAAACTGTTGTCAATACTTACTTGGCAGGACCAGCAGGAAAAATCACAGGCAAGTCGTCCCACGTGACGTTGGGATTCAGTGGATCGAACACGAGGTAGGGACAATCGTCATGGTCGCCCTCCGATGTGTCAATTTGTTGGTAAAGCCCATCGCTCTCTCTGTTGGGGTCTCAGAATTGAGACTGCGCCACGACTACTGAGCCCTCCTTGTCCTCGACCACTCCAAAGACTATCATGCGGTGAGTGCGTGGGAGAGACGATAGTGGACTTCTCATCATGACATCTGCAAAAACATGTAATAAATACAATAGAATGTGTTAGTACGAGTTATAATACAAAACAAATTATAATAACACATATAATTACTCAAGTGTTATCAACTACTAACTAGTTATAATACACATAATATACCGTTATCGTCGTCCTCTAAGTCTACATATTTCACTACATACATACTTATTGAATTAACATACATACATATTGAATTACGACATACATTCGTATCAAATTAACTAAACTAACTATCAAATTACATATATAAATCAAATTAATCAAATTACATATACATATCAAATTACATATAATTGATAAAATTAACTAAACAAGCTACTACATACTTCATATAAACATACAATTGAGAATAAGTAGTCAAAAATAAAAAAAAATCCCAATTTTTCAAAAGTTAGGGTTTAGAAGTAATACCTTTGATTTCGAAGAAAATAGCGGATGAAATTTGAAATTGAAGGAAGAAACGAGCTCCTCATCCAACGATCTTCAAATTGACACCAAGATTGGGAAGAATCGACAACAAATGGCCGGATTTGACGGAGGAGAAAGGAAGAAAAACGAAGAAGAAAAATGGTCGAAAATGGCTTCTGCTTCAGCCCCCTTCCGATTAAAACCTTTCTGGGCCGATGAACACGTATCCGTCGTCCCAAAATAGCGATCCGTCGCTATACGAGGCAACAGATAGTTATCCGTCGCCCCGTAGCGACGGATAACATATCCGTCGCCAGTTTTTAATTTTTTTACATATATATATTAACGACAGATAATTTATCCGTCGTTAATATTTAATTTTCTTTTTTTTTAAAGTCAAACACCAGGCGACGGATTAATAAAATCCGTCGCCTATATAGCGACGGATACAATTATCCGTCGCTAATAAGCGACGGATAATTTTAATCCGTCGCCAAATCTAGCGATCCGTCGCTATGGGGTGACGGATAAAATCCGTCGCCCCTGTCCATCGTTTTAACTCAGAATTCTTGTAGTGTTAGTAGCAAAGTCTGCATCCACATATCCTATGATCTGCAGTTCCCTTTAAGAATCTCAATACACCTTTAACTGTTTCCAATGAGTATATCCAGGATTGCTCATGAATCTGCTTATACACTCATTGCATAACCAAATCAGGCCTGCAACAAACCATTGTGTACATAATGCTACCAACAGCACTAGCATATGGTATTGACTCCATTCTATGAATTTCCTCTTCAGTGCTTAGACATTGTGCAGCTGAGACTTTAACACTTTGACTGATATGGACAGATGCTTGCTTAGACTCATGCATCTTGAATTTATGCAACACTTTAGTCAAATAGCTCATATGAGTAAGTGTAGTAACACTATGATCAATGCTTCTGCAGATATCCATGCCTAATATTCTCTTAGCATATCCAAGATCCTTCATCTCAAATTCTTTATTGAGATCTGTTTTAATGTGATCAATCATGGACTTGCATTTGCCAACAATCAATATATCATCAACATAGAGTAGCATATATAGAAAACCTGTGTTCTGGTCACCTTTCTGATAGATGCAGCTATCATAACAACTCCTCGCTATCATATCAGGTGCCTATCTAATTGATCTTCTTACTCTCTTAGTGATCTGATGATTTGATTGATCAATATCACCTGTAGATATGTCATTTTCATCATAAACTTGAGTGTCGGAATCCTGTGTGTCATTGATAGGCTCCACCTCAACATTGATATCATCATGATTTTGGTCAGTGATTACTCCATTAGATGCCTCATCAATAGGAGACACAAGTAACTCAGTGTTAGCTCCATCTGTAGGTTTGAGTGGCATGATTTCTTCATTGAAAATTACATTTATGCTCAGTATGCATTTCTTTTGATCTATACCCCATAGTTTGTACCCTTTAACACCAGTAGGATACCCAAGAAATACACATCTCAGAGCCCTAGCATCAAGCTTGCCTTGCTTGACATGCACCAGACGAAGGCAACCAAATATCTTTAAGTGATCATAACCAGGTGCATGACCATATCATATCTCTTCAGGTGTTAAACTTTAGAGCAGATGTAGGACTCCTATTTATAAGATAGCAAGCAGTATTAGCTGCTTCTCCCCAAAATCTTTTACTAAGCCCTGAGCTAATCAACATACATCTTATTCTTTCAAGTATTGTTCTGTTGTACCTCTCAGCAACTCCATTATGTTGTGGTGTAACGGGAATTGTTCTGTGCCTGATAATCCCCTTAGATTTGAAGAGCTCATTGAATTCACTTGATAGATACTCTAAGCCATTATCTGTTCTGAGATATCTCAATTTTCTCCCAGTTTGATTTTCAACTTAACATAACCAATCTATGAACTTAGTGAATGCCTCACCTTTGGAATTTAATATCACAACCCAAGCTTTCCTGGAGAAATCATCAATAATGGACATGCAATATCTTCCACCATTCAGTGTTTCAACCCTAGCAGGTCCCCATAGGTTTGAATGGACATAATCAAGAATAGCTTTAGTGGTGTGTTTGCATGTATCATAGCTTTACTTGTGTGCTTTCCCTAGTACACAATTCTCACATAAATTAAGCTTTGAGATTTGATCTCCACACAGCAAATTCTGTTTAGCTAGCTCTCTGAAATCATTCTCACTTATGTGTGCTAGTCTCTTATGCCACAATTGAGTTTTATCATTCATTGATGCAATACTTACAACACCTGACACACCAGAAACTACTTCTCCTTGAAGATAATACAAACCATTCCTAAGATCATCTTTAATGACAGGTACTTCACCTTTAAACACCTTCATTACACCTCTCTCTGATCCATATTTATATCCCATCTTATCAAGAGTACCAAGAGATATAATATTTCTCCTTAAATCAGGTATAAACCTCACACATGTGGAATTCTAATTATTCCATCATGCATTTTAATCCTGACATTACCAGTTCCCATAATTGCACACGCATGATCATCTCCAAGCAAAACACTACCACTGTGCTCATATTTAAAATTCTCAAACCAATCTTTAATATGACTCATGTGAAAGGAGCAACCAGAATCCAAAATCATGTTTAAGCCAGAACTAGAATCAGTAATAGAGAGCACCTCAGCCTCATCATAGGCATTAGAAGCTTCTGCAAGATCTGTTGTAGGTGCTCCACCTTGATCTTGTAATCCTGCATTCCTCTTCTCTCTCTTGAGAAGAAAACAGTTCTTCTTTAGATGACCAGGCTTCTTGCAGTGAAAACACTTGCTCTTCTCAGTGTTATCTCCAGCTCCACTCCCAGCATCTTTCTGAGCTTTGCACTTCTTGTTCTTTACAGCTTGATTCTTATTCCAGGCATGCTTGATTGATAAACTCTCAGCTGACAACTCATGTTGATTACCAACATTCTTCTGATCTAACTTGTTTCTCAATGCCTTATCAACATCAGATTCCTTGAGATCGTCTGGTTTTGTCATTACTATAGCATCAATAAAATGCTCATAAGTTTTAGGCAATGAGCTCAATAATATCGCTGCCTTATCATCTTTAACAACCTTCACATCCAAAGACTCAAGATCCATACACATCTCATTGAATTCATCAAGTTGATCAATAACTGATCTGTCAGATCTCATCTTATATGAGAAGAATTTCTGCTTCAAACTCATCTTACTCGCTGTAGACTTTACATGATATATAGACTCAAGCTTGTCCCATACATCCTTAGATGTTTTCTCCTTAATCACTTCTCTTAGTGCTTTATCTCCCAAAGAGAGAATCAGTGTACTCCTCGCCTTTTCCACGATAGTCTTCTTCTCAGACTCATCAACATCCTTAGGAAAACCAGCATCACCGAGTAAAGCATGATCCACTACTTGCTGCACCAGTAGAGCTTCCATTTTTGCTTTCCACAGAGAGAAATCGATCTTCTCTGTAAGTTTCTCGACATCGAACCTTGCCATTGAAGACATTAAATCAGCTATCAGGTCGTTGCTCCCACAGACGGCGCCAATTGTTGCGAATAACTCCGATGATAGCAAACAATTCTTCAATTCCGATCAACAAACACAATTCTCCGATTAAACTAAATGTGGACAAATAGAAATTGACACAAGAGTTTTACGTGGTTCAGCAAATGCCTACATCCACGGGAGTAATCAGAGATTCTTTATTGATCAACAATGTCGATTATAACAAGCGCCAATCAAGGAAACTTGCAGAGAAAACAGAACGAAAAATGAAGAACAAAAATGAAGAAGATGATGACAGTTATTTCTGTTAATGGAAGAAAACGTAATGTGGTATAGTAGAAACGTTATTCTACTTACTCTTTTCACTCCGCCTTCTTACGTCACTTCACGTGGCTTCATCCGATCATAGATCGACACATCACTCGGATTAAGTAGAAACGCGCTTTCATGCACCTTATTACGTTTTTCTATCTTCCTTCTTCAAACTCACAACAGAACCAGGGACAAAAATCTTCTTCTTCTTTAATCTTCTATACCTTCAATTCAATCTCCTTCACAGATTGTTCACACATTTTAGCAGAGATTTCTATTCATTTTTTGTTCACTCACGAAAACTACAACTCAATCTGTAGAGGGTGGCACAACTGGCAACTGACTGCACCCAGAGACGAATTCAAAAAATATTTTTATCTAGGGACGTTGTAACAATATTATATAGGGTGAGCCGGTGGAGGACGGAAAACTTTTAATTTCACGCCCCGACACATATTTTAAGATTAAAATTTTGAAACTACATGGAATCAAAGGATAAGATTCGTCCCCAACTTCAAATTATGAATCCGTCCTTGTTTAAAGAAACTTCTAGCGGAATATTAGTACAAAAATGAATATGTTCAACACATCTCTACAAGTTGGAACTTTTAGATTAATTGGAATTTTATCGATGATTATGTCCGGAATGAAATAAATGCTATTCTGAAGCCGCCGAAATAGGAAGCTTCGCTGAAACAACTCAAGTTTGGCAGATATAGAGAATATGCATGAGTCATGCCTCTCAATTATTTTTAGACATATATCGGGTTAAAATATATCTAAATTATTGTCCTTATGGGATGAGAAAAATAGATATTCCTGTGATAGTGTGATTCTTGTGAATATGATGATAAGTTATAGAAAATCATAGAAGAGAATGTAAAATGTTACGAGCCGATAAATGTTGGATACCAAACCAAAGATATGTACGTATGTATATATATGTTACCCATGCATAGATGATTAATTATTTGTCCCTTATTCTTGTGTAAAAAAAAGCAAGACAAATAAAAGAAACGAACGGAGTAAATTAATCATCGAACATAAATCAATTAGCCTTATGTGCTCTCAATTTCTACTACTGAGGCTAGCTTAGTTGCTTATACGATCATTAATTGTACGTATATTTCTCATGAAAGAAATTAAAGAGAACAGAAACTGAATCGACTTATCTAAATATAACGGTTCGACCTCTAATCGATCGATACCCGATCATTTTAGATATGTGCGGTTACTCCTGGAGTACTGCTCTCAGGATGATATGATGGCCTCGTTATACCAATACATGTCATTTCTCACGCACTTTATCATCACACGTGCGTGCCAGTGGTCCTCTCATCCTAAAATTGTTCCAGATCAATCACACTTAACTTTGGAATTCTTCAAAAAAACAATATTATGGATGAATTTTCGAAAAGAAATGTGCACCTTGTTGACATGGATAGCGTTATCAATCTCTTTAACCGCCACATTGAATCTCCCATATACATACATACATACATACATACATACATACATACATACATATCTATGTATATATATATATATATATATATATATATATATATATATATATATATATATATATATATATATTTGAGTCTGAAGTTTGTAGAGATTAAAACTGATCAAAGAAATTAACCAGAAATGGAAAAAGAAGGTCAGATCTGTACATTAGGGCAAGATTATTGGGAATTCTAAATTTTGCTTGTGTGGACCTATGCTAGATCGATCCAGTTCACATTTAAAGGATATGGATCCGTCAGCCCATGAGACTTTCACGTTGCTTGCTGTTATGGTATGTTGGCGTTTCCAAACAAACTAGTGATGAACACTGATCATATCATCATCTCATCCGTATGTATCTTTCTCGATTAAGTGGCTGCAACTTCTTCCAAAAAAAAATTTTTTTAAAAGTATTTTTGAAGGAAAAAAGAGGGAGAACATTTATGTGGAGCGATTTCAAGTCTGCGAAGGGGCATTATTCATCTAATCTTGGCTCCATACATTTTATACAAGTGGGTGGGGTTTATACCCTATATCCGACTTAATTGTCCGCCGACTTGTCATAGACAAGTCTATGACAAGTCGCGAAGAAAGTTAACCGTAGCTGAACTAGGATGAGAGATTCGATTTGGACCTCTCCGGTTTAGCTAGTTTGATAGTAATAGAAGCAAACTAATTGGTTACGTGGTAATTCAAGTAAGCATAATTCTGTAACTCATGATACTCTGCAGGTCAAGAGCGATGTGGACTTGAGCATGGGCGGACTCAGATAAAAAGCACCCTAGCCTAAGCGAAAACATACTCCTACAAAAGGGTGCCCCCTACAATATAACGTTTTTCTTCTTTTTTCTTACCAAACCGAGCCCCTATCCACGAGTCACCTTGATCTTGGCGGCTCAACCCTAGACTTTGAGCTCAATCACTGAGCATCAGCCCAGCTAATCGGAAATCCACCGGACTATATATTGATGGGACGTTGTGTAAGTTATCTAAATGATTAATTTGAGCAATTGTTCCATAAACAGCTAATGTACATGTTCTGGGCTTAATTAAGCAACCTGGAACAAATTGTAACTGAATTAAACCAAGTGTTAATTAATTTGTGACGTAAAGGACCTTCTGAAATTACAAAATCTGTTGGAATTGGTTACTGCTACTTTTACGAGTGAAACAATCTAGCTAAGTTCATTTGTTAAAAATAGTAAGATGATCAAAGATATGGAGTCATCACTTCAATTATGATCCGGAAGTTACTTTGTTGCAGATATTTTAGCATTTTTAATGTTCGTACTTACGAATAATTCTACAATTCGGCTAAACGCAGCACCAATTATTTGCGTACTTACCCAAAATGCCCCTACCTTAAAAAAATCGTATAACATTAACGTGAAATCGTAATAACTAAATTACGCGAACACAATAACATTAACATGTACGATTCATCACGAATTACAACAATTAAAAACATTGAAATTTTTTAACAAACTTTGCTTATTGGAAAAAATTATAAAATACCTAAATATTTAAACACTATATATATAAATTAAAAAAAAAATCGGGCCGGTGAACTGGCCGGGTATAAGCCGGGTTTTATACCCGGCCAATACACACCCGGCCATTTAAATAAATGGCCGGGTTACACACACCGGCCATTTTGTGAACTGGTCGGGTATAAAACCCGGCCAGTTCACAATCTGGGCTGCATTTTGCAGCCCAGATCCGGCCCGAATTTTTTTTTAAATTTTTTAAATTTATTTCAATTTATGTATATAGTGTTTAAATATTTAGGTATTTTATAATTTTTTGGCATTTTTTATATGTTTTTTTTAATGATTTGCAAGTTTTATTGGGATTTTCTAAATTTTTCATATTTATTTGAATTACAGAACATGAAAATCGAAATACAACAGACATTGAAAACATAAACTAGAACCTATGCCATTGACGTAGGCGAACCCCATAATGTGCTTCCCAGTGGCTTATTCTTGCCTCTCTAGTACCTTTCCAGGTCAACCATATTAGTGAAATTGGACATTCTATTACCACGTGGATCCTGATCTAGTGATTGTTACCAATGTGAGCCATTGTCCACTCTTCAGCTGTTGATGGAGGGTCCGGAGTCGGTGAGTCCATTTGAGAACGACACTCCAATGGCAAGTATGTCATACTCCCTAACGGAGAATAACCGCATAAGACCCGTTGGTACTTTGTTGCTACAAGACACCCCATATCTGGTCATGTGAAATACCATGGCTGTGTACACGCGCCATGAAACCAGTTCAGACGGATATTTATTTCATCTACCCGTGCTTCTGTCATTTCGTCGATATACATCTGCCTGTTGTAGTGCAACTCATCAATGAGTTCTTGCCTGACATCTGCCCAACGCTCTTGTTGACTGTATTGGTATTGAGCTATAACCCTAAAACCGCAGTTCCCGTCGCCGATGACATCATTATGGTCTCTAATCCAGAATTGAGTTTGGGGTGGCATTTGACTTTGATATTTGAATGTTCTGCCAGTACTTGCTAGAGAACCTGAACCGTCATTGCTTGGGGCGAAATTCTTTTGAGACTGATTCGGGGTTTCCCAACCACTCGGTAGCCTTTTTCCTAACGAGTCACCCCCGACCAATTCATACCGGCCAAATACAAATGTCGACGACACCAATTCGTACCGGTACCGGGCATCGACACATTTTAACGACACCAATTCCTATGCTTTTGGCAGCCAGCATGGAGAGGCAGCTCCTAATGATCCCACCAGTCAACCCTGGGAAGAGCTAACACATGCTGTTGATGGAGGCCCGTCAGATCCGGAGTTACTCAAAGGATTTCTAGGCCACATTGCTCACTCCATATGGATTGAAATGTAAGCCATTCCATTCCTGATCTTTAAAATCCGACGATTCATATTCACTATAGTTAACTCATTCTTATTTATTGTTTACTTTAAAATGTCGCAGGATCGCAATATTCTAGGGGGGTTTCATCAACACAAAAAATTGACCAAGTTCAAAGATTATTTGAACGACAATGTCAACAATGTTGTCAACAACAGCCTTCTCTCACATTGTTCTGCCTCAAAGTCCACCTATAGTGTTACAGGAAAAAAAATCTAACAATTATGCACAAGAAAATGGAAAGAGGGACTGCTCAATGAGGAAAAAATATGTGCACTCTAATAGCATTTCACATTTAAGTTACTAGACATGCACCCTGAACAATTTTTGTGGAAATAAAACAAAAAATTGCACGGAAAGCCTAGAACAGCAAATTCAATCATTCTGACTACTTGCATTTTTACAAAAGGTTGTTTGGAGATGCATCGTATATTTCCTTTGTGAGAATAAAGTATGACAATGTACCAACAAACTCCCCGAAGGAAACGCAAAGTAACAAAACATATCAAGGATCATACTCAACCATCCCCAACCAAAAATGACAAAATTCTGGGGCAATGCAGCAGTTTTTTCCTCGATCAAGTAAAAACATCTCGAATCAACAATAAGAACATGAAACCATGCCAAAACATGAATTAGCTGCATCCTGTGATGATTTTACACGAGCCAATAACCGATACATAAATGCCTAATGCATCCACACATATCACATATTTTCAAATATAACATTCAAATTGCCCAGACAGAGAGGACAGGCAAATGTAGCTCAGTACACAACCCAACCAATCCATCACAAGGATAATCCATAAACAACAAATTAGTACATCTGTATAGAGAAAGGACAAAAAATACCTTACGAAGGATTAGATCGAACAATTCAGCACAAGGTTTGGAATCAAACACATCCGTTTCATTCCGGCTCAACCAAAAAAAGAGGCGAAACATTAGCCTAATAATCAAACACAATCACACGCAAAAATGAAAACAAAATCAGAAACGCAAAGATGAAAACAATATGAGAAAATTACCGCAGGTTAAATCCGAGGGAATTGTTGGTGTAGTCATTGGAAAGCCCGGCCCGACGGGGCTTGGGGCAAACAACTCGGCCCGTTGCGATTGGATTTCCGCAGTAATCCATCTCCTTCAATCAATCAACGAATGAATCATGCATTAATTCGTGTGCTCTGAAACTTAGAGAGATGGTGATAGAAGTGAGATTTGTTTGGATGGTAGTAGTGGTAGATAGGGAAATGGCTGGTCGAGTTTATTTATGTGAAAGCCATTAATGGAGATCCTGTTTATATATATACAACAGATGCTTAGTGACGAAATTTGGTATGAACAAAATTAGAGGATGTTATTATTTTGCGAGAGACATGCCTGCCCTGCCTTGCTAATCAATTTATGTTATTTTGGGTGGTTCATTGAACTTGGGATATTCATTTTTCATTCCTTTTCACTTTCTTACTACGGATTCAATTGGGCCTCATGTTACGTATGTTTCATATTTGTTGAAATCGGGCCGTTAGACCATCTCCGGGAGTTGCTCGTCGTTCAAGCTCTAATGGATTTGACCGAGCTTTTGAGATTCTCAGAGGCGTTGCAACGTTCCAACACCTTTTTTGTTTTCGATTTTTTTCCTTTCTTTAGTTGATTTTTTTTATTTCTTATATTAATAATATTAAAAATTATTTATACTATACAGTAATTTTTATAGTTTCAGGTGGAGTTAATTTCTACACTTTCAAGTATAGTTTGAATATATTTTTTTCTAATCCTATTATTTCATATACCTAAATATATAATATATTTAATATTAATCGAATTTAAATTACTACGTGAAGTGTGTTAATCGATTATTCAAATTTAAAAATAAATGGAAAAAAATGAAGTTTGGGTTTGAGAGGTTCCCAACTTTTTTAGTAGAGACGAGAGAGTCACATATGGTTTAAAGTGACACTACAAGAAAGCCTGTTCCTAGCCACGGGAACATAGCGACGGATTCTATCCGTCGCTAGTTAGCGACGAATCGCTAGCTCTAGCGACGGATTGTATCCGTCGCTAGTTCTAACGACGGATAAGCCTATCCGTCGTTATGTTTAACGACGGATAGGCTTATCCGTCGTTATTTAACGACGGAGAGGCTTATCCGTCGTTAGAACTAGCGATGGATAAATTATCCGTCGCTAAATTCGTTGACTAAAATGGGAAAAGAAATAAAAAAATGGAAAAAGAAATTAAAAAAAAAAAAAACTGAAACTCTAGCGACGGATAGTCTATCCGTCGCTAGAGTTTCAGTTTTTTACAGGAAGCAGAATGCTTCCTTCTCCATTTTTTCTTCTTCCTCATTCTTCTTCCTTTCTTCTCCCCATTTCGCCCAAAGCCATTCCAGTCCAAATCTCAACCATTTTGTCCATTCTTCGTGTACATTCGAAGCTCGTGAATCAAGGAGGTCAATTCTACCGTCAATTTCAAATTCCATCCGCACATTTCTCCGGATTCGAAGGTAAACCCTAATTTTTTATATTTGAGGATTTTGTTACTTTGGACTAATTTGAGCAATTGAATTTGAATGTAAATGGAGAGTATATAGTACTTAGTTTAGATGTAACTAGGTAATGTTTTACCTTTGAGATGTGCAATTAATATATATTGATTGTGAATTTGAATTTTTAGTATAATGTTAGTATGTTTGTAAGTATGTTGGGCTTTTAATTAATTTGATATTGGTGTATATTTAGTAAAATTATGAAGATTTAGTACCTCGTTTTGAAACCCTAACTTTTTGACATATTTGGAAAATTTAGTTAATTTAGACTAATTTAAGCAATTGTATGTTTACTTGCTAGTTAATTAACTTTGAGATGTGCAATTGTTTGAATTGTTAATTAGTATAATGTTAAGTATGTCGTAGTTTTGATTTAAGTATGTTAATTAAGATTGCAATTGTTTCATTTGATAAATTTATACATGTACTAGATTATAAATTATTAGAATTTAATTAATGAAGTGTGTTGATATAATTTGGTGATTACATTCGTAAAATGCATGTAATTTATAATTTATAAATTCGAATTAAAGGGTTGGAATGCTTTATTTGTAATGAGAATTTTGGTAAGAGACAAAAACTTTATAACATGCAAGAAATGGGGAAATGGGAATCGAGTTGAAAGAAGGGAAAATTACCAATATAAATCACTATAGAAAAACCATTACAAATAAGGACCACTCAAAAAAAGTGTTGCAACTAAGGTCATTCTAATTTAAATCAAATATGAGTGGACAAAACTACCCCTCACTTTCACCTGCATCTTCATCCTCATCATCTCAGATCTGCTTTTTCTTCTTCACCAAACAACAACTCTACTCTTCTTCTTCTTTACCAAATCGTCCTCTCATTTTTCCACCATGGGTGTCGATTCCGAGTGCTTCAACACCGACGTTGCACCGCCGGAGGACGAGGACGCTGGAATTGGTAACCGCCATTGCGATTGTCGGGTGGAAGAAGATGCCATATTCGCTGTGGATTTCTGAATCCCTCTCTAAACTCTGTTTGTACTCATGTGAGTGAGTAATTGTAGTGAAGAGAAGAAGAATGGATGGGTGATACAGTGCGCAACTTTCTACATCACGAATTCATTGGAAATGGAATCACAGAGGGGAATGGAAAAGAAAAACAAAGGTCATGACCTGAATGGATGAAAATTGGAATTGGGGGTAAGTGAGTAAAACAAGACATACCATGGCAAACTGTGATAATACTCGTAATTGAATTGAAGGTTGAGAAATCTCTTTTGTTTCAGTTGGATAAATTCGGATTTCAATTCTCTTTCACTCGATTATCAATTTAGGAATCAATCTTAGTTTCAGGCCAACGATTAGTTTCAGAAAAAAATAGTATTAGTTTCAACTTCCAGAGGTCGAGCCCTGGGATTCCGAGTCACCACCTCGGGCCTGGCAAGCTTGTTGCTGCATCCGGATCTTCCTGCGGATCAACTTCAGCGTCCGCTCCCTCTCTTCATCAGCTGATCTCCTAGCTATTCCTGGACATGATCGGGTCTTCCGCGGTACCGTTACCAGGGTAAATCAGCGGATGCATATTCCCGCAAGCACAGTTCACCCAATGACTAAATTCTTCACCATCAGATCCCGACATTCTGAAGAACGCTAACTTCCGCGGAAGGCTAGAATGGATAAAACACAAGACAGAATAAGGGAGGGTACAGCAATGAAAAAGGGAGAATACCACACCCTTATTTATAGTCGCAACGAGTCCTTTAGATCTCGCCATCTGTCCATCATCCGACGACTGGGAAGATGAAAAGACGTAGTCATAATGACTATTTCGCTGTTTCACCTTCATCCTTCTAGAAGAATTATGCATTCCAAAGAGCCCACGGGCCGAGGATCGGAAAGATGAGAGTTTGATGGTCCGAGGTTCGGAAAGATGAGAGTTTGATGGTTACGTCGTATATCAGCTACAGGAATCTGAGCTCTTAAGAGATGTCATTTAGGGAAACTCAGCATACGAAATGACAGATAATTTCTAAATAAGGAAGCAAGTAAGGAAGCAAGTAAGCAATCATTCGGAAGCATGCGAGGATCCACTCCTCGGATTAAAACAAGAATTCAACCAGAGTACATAACAATATTTTGTGTCATCAAACACGCAAATTCAGAAGATACAGAATTTCAACGGGGCATACCCCGGACTTCTCACTCAGGACCAGCTTGGCTTGGACCAACGTCACCAGCTTCGGGCGGATCGACCAGAGGATCGTCCGAGACGGTTTGCACCGCAAGGGATTCAGCATGATTGAACAAGTTAAAATCCGCGGTAAGGCTAATGACACGGGCAGGCAGGAAAAACCACTTCTTCAAGAACGCCCGGTAATCATTGAAGGGTACAAAGCAAACCTTCAGGAGGGCGTCAGGGATCCACCTCGGGAGGAAGGGCCCGCCGTTTTGGATCTCAATCTCACCTTCCTCGGTGACAAGTTTCGCGAACTCACATGCAACCAATTGCTCATCCGTCACACTGTCGACAGGAACCTCCACGCCATTAGCATCCGCAGAGGGTTTAACCCCTCTACCTTCCAGTCAAAGTCCGGTGGAAGTAGTCCCTTGGACTGCAGCTGCCCGATTGCAGACACGAACCTATCCAGGCGCGAGGCATCCGATCTGTCCGCCATCAAGAACTTGAAAGAGTCGGACTCCATGAAGTCACGACCAGCCTGAAGACGGGCATATTGGAGGCCTCCGAGTAGCATATCCTTGGAATCCAAGAAAGTCTTCATCGCCTTCTCGACAAATCTCTCTTGCCAGTCGAGATCCGCCTTGATTCTTTCCCAGTTGGTCTTCAGCTTGTGGAACTTCACTTCTTGCTCTTTCAGCTGCATCTCCAACAGCTTCGCCTTTTCCACCTCATCCGCGGACGTGGCCACAGCCTTGTGCAGATCCTCCTCAATGGTAGCGCGTTCGCCGGCCTTCCATTGCATGGCCCTGATGAAACACCCAAGCTGGGAAGATATCCGCAAGGATATAAGTTATATTTTTATCATACTAAGAACAAACCAAAAAGACCACGGACAGATTACTTACCCGCTGGTATAGCCCGTCCAGCCCTCCAACTCGCTCCACCTCAGGGAGTCCGCAAGCGTGCTCATACTCCTTGTCCAGAGCAGCTTGGTCCACGGGAAGGACAGCGGACAACTACTGTCTCTTCGCGGCAGCGGGCGCCTCCGAGGTTGCTACCCTCTTGCACCCCGAGGAAATAGCATCCCGCATAAACACATCCCATGGTGGGACTTGAGCAGCGGGAGCCTGGGACCTCGAAGAAGTGGTGCTCCGAGTAGCAGGGGCTTTGCCCTTGTCCGGCACCGCCAAGGCCTGAGAATCTTCTCCCGCCTTGTTCCGCCTTTCTTCCTCAGCAGCGAACACGGCAACATTCTTCGGATCCGGCATCGGAAGACCTGTGGAAGTATTGATGATTCTGGTCCTCTGACCAGCAGCGACCTCCAAGGCTTGTTGCTCCCTCTGCTGCCTCTTCTTTTCTCGGAGTGTCAACATGATGTAGTCGAACCAGTGAGCTGCACAATAAACCAAAAGCGTAAGATACAACTATGTTAACAATTACCAGAATTGTGAAAACACGTAATCACAACACATATCCCGATGAAGAAAAAGCACAAAGTCTCAAGTAATCAAGTCCTTACTGAAGTCCGTCTTCCCTCCCACCTCCACTGTGCCTGTCAGTCCGCACAAGTAGGGAAGTGGCTGGCAAATTGGTCCGTGGAACGGATACATGGGTGGGTTGTGCTTTTTGTGGATTGCAGCCATCCACGGAGCCACATTCTTTGGAAGAGGGCGCCAATCCGGGATGCTCTCCCTTAGAAACTTTGTTGGCAGTCCCCACTGTTCCCGCTGTCTCTCGGACGCCCCCGGTTTCAGAGCCATCCGTATAAAAACGTACTTATCCCACCACTTCGATCCCAGCGACGAAATGGAGTCCGAGATAAAATTGTAGGATTTCCTATTCGTGAATGTATAGAACAGTGGATTGCCCGGACTGAACGAAACGTGAAAGAGCTGCCTGAAGTTCTAAAAATTTACTGGCTTGCCCTTTCTTCTTGCAAAAGACGACGAAGCAGATAAGGTTACCCAAGGACTTCGGGATAACCTGACTCGGACCAATCCCAATGTGATTCAGGATGTGCTTCAGTTCCGTGGCAATGTGGATCTTCCACCCGCAAGCTAAAGCTACCTCGTGCACACACATATACCCGGCGGGCGGATTATAAAATGCGTGTCCAGGCTCGGGAACGATGATCTCTACGGAGTCGGGGATCTCCCACTTCCGCCTCCATTCTGGAATGTCTTCCGCTTTAACTCTCGATGGACATGTAGGAAGCAGTCCGTCGGCATTTAGTTCTCCAAATTCGTCCGCTATCAAAACAGCGGACGCAGGACGAGGGAATTTGATTCGGGCAGCTTTCGCGCCACGCCCTGCAACTAACGACGGATGTGACTGCGCGGGACCAGCAGGGTGTCGTGCGACCCGACGCCGAGCACGTCTAGGAGGGTGAGCGACAGGAGATTCGTCTCCCTCTTCCTCCTCCTCGTCGTCTTCTTCCTCACCCTCCTCTTCATCATCATTGATGTCTTCAGGTCTCCCAGAGGTGCTAGGGTTGGACGGACCTGTTTCTGCTACGACAGGGTCTTCCACCCCCGCCTCAAACATCTCGACTTCATCAGTTTCTCGACCACTGTCGCCCTTCTGTTCCATATGAAACTCATTCGGATCTCTGGACGGTCCAACACCTCCTATCGTCCGAGATTGAACTAACGATCTAGTCCTAGCAAGATCGTCCTGCCCAACTTCAACGTCGGCTTGGACTCCTGCTGAATCACGGACTCCATGCCTAGCATCAGAGTCCCTGGATGACCCTAGGTCTACAACCAAGAAGTCTCCCACGGACATGGTCATATCCACGGATCCAGCCCCGAGGTCTGCTGCATCATTGTAGCCTGGTGCTTCGAGTTGGTTTTGACTATCGCTCCCGGACATCCTAGGGCAGAAGGAAACGAGTCAGAACTGATAGTGGTGGTTGTCCGAGAGTTCGTTTAGGTATTTTCTTAAGTTAAAAACAGCCTACAACATTATATTTAACCAGGTATGGCCTGCATGAGGTCCTGTGTCGGCACTCGTGGCACCAACCTTGGCACACTGAGATGTGCCATCGGCGCTATCATCTACCCTACCCGGCACGCTGAGCAGGGACAACTTATGAAAAACTGTGTGCCAAACAGCACCAACACGTTGCCAAATAAGCATGCATAATCAAATTTTGGTTACAATAGGCATGGCACACGAGATGAATCAACAAGATACTAGCACTAAGGTCGACATGCAACAAGTATGAAGTAGAAATATTTCAACTAAGAATAATGCTCAAGCCCAGCGCTCGCAACATCAGCAAAAATGGACTCGACAACATCATATTCAGGCAGAGCAAAATAAACGCCCAGGAAGGAAGCATATCACGAAACGGAAAAATACTCAAACGGAATAAAGACGTACTTACTTGATAAAAGTTGACTGGAGAAGTTCAAGCGGACAACTAAGCCTTGATGCCCCTCCGAGGGTAAGGATTCGAAGCAGAAATTTCGGAAATTGTGCGAGTTTTACTTGCTCGGATGTGCCTTCAATTGCTCGGATCGCATTGTGATTATGCTAAGTTTCGGTATTGCTAAAAGTGTGAAAGTGACCGATGAGCTGACTACTTATAAGGGCAATTTGGGGGAAAGTCAAGGGTCACATCACTTGGATTTGAATCCTAGCTGTTGGATCTTTCCAATCCAACGGTTGCGCCGTTTCGCGAGTGGATCGCTGTCAGTACGTCGCATTTAATGCGTGACAGACGTGTCGCATCAATCGGGCCTCCAACCCCAACCGTTGATGTCGTCCCGATCCAACGGTCGGGTCGCTTTACTCGGGATCTTTTACCCGTGGGCCGGACGGACAACCTATTGGGCCTCTTTGGCTTACGGATTAGCGACCCAGGAGGACCAGTTCAACAAGTTGTCTAACGGATAGCCTCCAGAGGGCTACACTACATCCTAACCGTACTCGGATCTATATATCTCGATTACAAATACCTTTTCCAGCTACAGTCTAGGGGTGTTTTGCAAATCAAACGTTCGTGAAAATTTCGCGAAATTGTTGATCGCTTTCCGGTTCGTGTTGGTTAATTGGCTCGAGCAGTTAAACAAGTTGAGTTAACATGACACGAACACGAACAAGTATTTAATGTTCGTTAGTTCGCGAACAAATATATATTATATTTATTAATAATTTATATTACATGATATGTTCGCGAACAAATATATATTATATTTATTAATAATTTATATTACATTACATATCAATAACTCAATATGTATTACCCTAGAATCTAGATCTGTATCTTCTCTTCTCCCACAGACCCAGCCCCAGTTCCTCCTTCGTTCCTCAATCCTCCTACACCACGGCCTCTGTATCTTCTCTTCTCCCACAGACCCAGCCGGCCAGCCCCAGTTACTCCTTCGTTCCTCCTACACCACGGTCTGCCTACACCCTCCTCTTTCGCCGCCATTGACCTAGCCCCAGTTCAAATCTCTGTAACAACTTTGTCTTCACCTTCGTTCCTTCCAATTCGCCGTCTGAATTCGTCCGGTAAGACTCTCGAACTCGGTTCTGATCTCCTTCTTCTTACTCTCGTGCTAACTCAACCACGTGATTCTTGTGTTCTTCGTAGAATTGATTACAAGGATTAGAGGTTTGGATCCGTTCGCTCGCTTGTTCGTATTTTACTCGGATTCGATTCGCTTTCGGTAAGCGTTTCTTCTTTCCGATTTAATCTGGGTTGGGTGTTTGTGTGCTACAGCTTGTTCGTGTTTATGTGATTCGGAAATCCCCGTCTTCTTTCAAAGTCGACCTACCCTGTTTACAATTAGCGTGTTGTTGTTGTTGTTTCTTGAGCGATTAGCGAGTGCTCTGTTTACAATTAGCTTGTTCGTGTTTGCTCAGTCGTGACTGAGCTAGCTTTTAGCTTTTGTTGTTGTTGCTGTTAGCTTTTAGCTTTTAGCTTCTTCTTTCTGATTTCTGCTGTTGTTGCTGTGACCTACTGTGTTGTTCTTCTCCTTACAATTAGCTTTTGTTGTTGTTGCTGTGACCTACTGCTTTTAGTATTACCCTAGATCTAGATCTCTGTATTTCTCCCAGAGACCCAGACTCTCTTTCGCCGCCCGGCCTGCCTACACCACGGGTTCCTCCTCTTTCGCCGCCACCGGTTGCTCCTTCTTCCACCACGGGTTCCTCCTTCCTCCACCACCTCTAATTGGTATGAGTTTACTTGCTTTATTGGAACTGAGATTGTACTACTGTGCCTGAGATTGTACTACTCTGTCAGTTGACTGCCTTTCTATTCTTATACGGTTAAAGGTATGTCTACTCTTGCATGTATGTTGCCTGTATACATCCATCCTTTTTGTCACTCCATTTTTAGTTTTATCGAAGTTTTTCTAAATTTAGGTTGCGACATTAAGCTTCTATCTATCTGTAAACCAAGTCAAATATGGAAAGCTTAGTTACCATCTGGTGTCATGAAGAAGCCAACTAGTTCCAAGAAGGACTTCCTATGAGTTAGTTGTCTGATTGGGTATATCGGTTTGTCTAATCAAATGTATTTTCTATGAATGTTATCCCAGGACAATGCCATGTACGTAGAATAGGAAAAGAAGAATGTGATAGAGTTACATTACATATTTACACCTCAGGCAGATGTGCTGGATACTTCATCTGAATTTCTTATAACCAAATTGTTCAATGCAGGTGGTAACTGCAATCAACTTCTGAATTTATTGGAAATCAATGTCTAGTTTGGTCAACAATATTTTTATGAATAGAAGATGCAAATTAGTACTTGATATGTCAGATTGGAGCTGATATGTGCAGCAACTCTCCGTTTTAGAAGGTTCATTTGAAGGTGTGATGTCAAGTCATTTGACTTGATGAGATAGAAAGTTTTGTAGAAAATATGGGAATGGTGTTATGGATTACATATTATATTTCTTATTGATATGACGTCTCAACATTACATATATATAAAATAGACAGGTGCTAAGCTCTATAGTCAGAAGTTGTTAAGTGAAGTTGTTTTCTCATGTATATCTTTGTTTATTTTTCTTTTGGTACAGAAATCACTGAATCCATTGGAGATTGTACTACCCGAACCTTGAATCATCGGGCAGGCAAGTAACTACTACATTTGCTAGTAAAGTTCTATGGTGATTTTTTTGTTAGATTCTTGTGTTAATCTAGCTCTCCTATCTTGTTGTTTCCGGTATGTTGTTAACTAGCTTGGGATTTTCTTGAAATTGTTCTATATGCTCATATGGTTCTACTTTGGTGCTGTGTCTCTGGTTTGTTGGTCTTGCAAATTTGCAATCTTTATGCATTGCAATAATGTATAGTAATCGACTAATCGTACTTGTTATTCGGAGTTTCAGCAGTTGTTCAATGCTTTCAGAAAGGGCTAATGTAGGTGTGTGAACTGTGAAGCTTCTATATTTATGAAAATAGGAATATGTTCTCTGATGCAGACCGTGTGTATTTTATTGTTGTTCTGTTTGAGGTTTCCTAATGTTTATTATGGTTTTTGTTTTTGTTTAGGGACTTCATGGAGCTAAAGAAGACTGGATTTCCGTTGCTTTGTTTTGGATGCTTTGTTTTGGACGTTTTTATGTCTCTCGGCTTATCTTATATTTATCGTCGAACTTGATATGTAGTTTATTTTGTGTACCTTTAAGCTTATGGATTTATCGTAATTGTACTTGAGTTTGTCGGATAGGAAATTATGGTATTTAATTTATGGACTTGTGTATAGATATTTTATATTGGCTGTTTTTTAATTTTTGGGATGATTATTGCTTGTAATTTTGGATTTCTTGTATTCATTATCGAACGAACGAACGAACAAAACGAACGCAAACGAATGAAATAACCGAACGAACACGAACGAACACGGAATTTGTAAAATGTTAACGAACCGAACACGAACATGTTGGTGTCTTGTTCGTCGAACACGAACACGAACCGAACGCAATATAACCTTAACGAACGAACGTTCGATAAGGTCCCTGTTCGGTTCGAAATACACCCCTACTATAGTCCGATGGGGAGAGAGATATATCGAGTTCCTGAACACGGAACACGGATGACGGATCTCAACAGAAGGGATTTTTTTCCTTTCTTCAGCTAACGATTCGGACACGCTCCACAACAAACTTGTTCTTTTCATAGTTACCAACTATCTTCTACTAAGATACTTGGAAACTAGGGGGACATATGTTGTTACGAACATGTGTCCAATCCGTTAAGGGCGCCATAGAGCGTGTCCTAAAGCGCATCACGGCTTAATTAGCCAATTCAGTACTGGTCCGACCTCACATGGTCCGCCCAAAGTGAATCGATCAGTGCGCTAAAGTCACTACACCCTTACAGCTAGTCCGAGCTAGCTGGGAAAAGGACTTCTAAACCTGGCTACGTCAGTACAGAGATGCCAAACGGACCGGACGAGAGAATCTCGGACGCCACCATCACGATAAGACCAAAAGTATAACATAACCACTGAGACACTTCCGTGAAACTCTAGGCTCGGACATCCAGAGTTACCCAAGGGCAGATCAACCAAGCTGACAGATCTGTCCGAGGGATTAACACGGACCCAACAGGCGGAACAATACTCTCAGAGGGAAAAGGTCCAAACTACCCTCCCAGGCCCACTTTTCGGTGTTGGATCACTGTTCACTAATGGGCCATGGCCTGAAGGTAGCATTGGTGTCCAAATCTGAATCATACACTTGGCATCATCTTGTGAACCTCTTCATAAGTACATGATAACTATAAATATGGCTCAAGGTCCAAGACTTTAAGAAAAGTAAGTCACAATTCCCAAGTCAAAAAGTGTTCTTGAGCATTATAACATTCCTCATAGCTATTACATAGAGAGCTTCCAGCTCTCTTTCGAGTAAAGTCTCTTACCGGATTGACATAGGCATCAGATTCTAACCCCCCACTTAGTCCTTTCAGGTGCTCTAGCTCGACAAGTACTGCTTCGGACTTCAAGTAGGAGGAGGGACCTAGAGCAGGTTGTTTGTAATAGTTTAGTCAGTTAGTGTTCGAGGTTTTACCCCTCAACAAACACTATAGGTGGACTTTGAGGCAGAACAATGTGGAGTTGTTTCGTCTTCACCCCCATTTTTCTTTGGATCTCCTCCATGCAGAGCCTCAAACCCCATAGCACAAGATGCACATTTTGGGGTACAAAGGCCAACCTCCATATGTTCATCCCCTGCTGATTCAGCCTCCTTGCCATCAGCAACTCGTGCAAGATCAGAGTTTGCGATGAAACAGGCAGCTATAAGAGTGGAAGGTTTCCACTGTGGAAGTTCCCGTGTTGCGGGAATAGGATTAATCAACTACCATAGCGACTTTCATTGTTGCGTTGGTCTCCTTGACTCTGATAAATTACTCTTGGTTATGGAAAATTCAACCAAGGTCTCACTCCAATGGTATGGCATAATCTTTTCACAACCATTTGGTACGTGCAACAAATCCAAACGATTGAGTATTTTTCCTCAATAACCCAAATGTCCGTATGTAAATCATCTCTCAAAATAACAATTGAGTTTCTATTAAATTGATTTTTCCTTTAGTTTATCTTAGCAAGAAGTTGCAGATTAAATGACAAAATGTTACGATAAACAGAATTCTTTGTCACGGACACCAATGAAAAGAGAACAGTAACATTTCGGAGACATGAAGTGAAGCATGCATCGATGAGGATTAACAAGCACGCCGTGTCACTTTGACAGGAAAACCTTTATAGTATAAATGATAGTATTTCATTCAACCGAGAGCATTAATATTGCAAATGTTCCATGAAAGATGCCAAAGAAATTGAAACTTGGGAATCCATCATATCTCATCCAACAGCAGGCATGGATAATTAACCAGAAGCTAACAAGGCCTTGATGACAGATTTGTTTTTCCTTTTCCTTGGCCTGTTTTGTTTTCTACATCTGAGTGTACCGCCTTCGGGACTTCCATCCTCCTGCAATCAGATCTTATAAGTTGGTGCTGGAAGGTTAAGGGCCTAAACTAGACCAAGTGACCAGCAGGTAAATTTAGGCAACCAAAGGAAAAAGAACGGATGATCACTGCCTAGGCATTTTCTTAGACTAGTGCCTTCTTGAATGTGTTTGAGCCCAATATTTTCTAAGACACATCCAATTCTATAGTCGAAAAATCATCCTCAGGGCTCAGACAACAAGTAACTCCATCAAAGTTCTTGCATGCTCTACTAAAATATCACTCATAGTTGATTGCACGGATACTTTTTGCAATTTATAAACATACAGCTAAAGAATTCAGGTTGAGAACATTTATACCTTTGCTGGAGCAGCATCGGAGTTCTCTTTTGTCTTTTTCTTTTTGCATGATAGAGGATTTGGACCCTGCATAAGAAGTACCAAGAGGTGATTAATATTTTTTGTGAGGATGAATCACAAGCAAAAGCACGTCTACTTTTCTTCAATTTCAAAGTTTGAATCAGGAAGCAGAAAGAAAAGTCCTCAGGTTTTTCTAACCTTGGCTCTCTTTCGTTTGGATTGTGCTTTATCCCTTAAAGCTATTTCATTGAGGTTATTTGCCTCTAATGCGGGATCTCCATTTGCATTAGAAGGATCTGTTAGTTCATCAGCAGCAAATTGTTTCTTTGGTAACTTTAACATCTTGTGCTCCAGCTCTGTCAAATGTAAACGTTTTTCTTCTGCCGCTTTGACAAACTTCTGTTGAGTTGAGGATGGACGCTCCACCATGAGAGCGTTTTTCAGCGCATATATAATAGGCACACCAGGTATCTGCAGACATAAATTACTTAGAGTGCAGGCGGGAATGACAATCAAGACAACAAAAGTTTATAGCCTAGGGTTTCACCAAGAAAGATATAAATTCATAAGCATCAACATATCAATTAAATTTGACAACGGTATTAATAAACGAAAAAAGCTGTCACCTCCTGGAACTTCTTCCTCAACTCCTTGTCCTGCGTAGCAACAAAGAAATGCTCTTGGTTGTTTTCTCCAAGTACTTCTGTCAAGCACGATGCAGCACTCGTCCGGTTTTCATGGCCACATCTACAAGATGAATTCATAAACTCAGACAACTAGTTCAAGAGTTCACTTGCTAACAGTATATGAATACGCTTACTGGGACAACAGAACGAGCATAATTGCTTATTGCGTTGCAACAGGCAAGTAAAAGAAATCAAAGATAAACTGAATGACAAAACTAACAACTTGAGTCATATAATGAAACATCAGAACATACAACAAATTACTAAGCATGGTCAAATCGTCCCAGCTTCCACCAAAAAAATCTCAACTCTAAGAATCCACTTATACACTTGCAAACTAACTCCAATCAACATCACCAACATCAATAGAGCTCGAATAACATCCTCTACCAACTCATCTCTCTTAAAACTCTATCCCAGACAATGAACAATGCATTTTTCTATCTCAAAGCTAGAGGGGCAACCTGGCAGTCAACAAGTTCCTAGCAGCATCTAGTGAATCGGAAAGAGACTTCCCAGCGTCTTGTGAACCGGAATCCGCATTCTTCTTCGCCTTGGTGTTTGCAAGATTACTCAGTTCTAAACGAACACATCTGCACCAAAATGAATGAATATAACATTGTAAGTTTGAAATTTCCTCTAACATTCAAAAACGGCAAAAAAGGTAAGGAGTTTCAATTTCATCTTGAACCTGGTAGTGAAGAGTTTGACGTCACCACCAAGGGTATTCTTCAGCGCAGTATCAGCTGGAGTGATGTTATTCGTGAGAAGATGGTGCACGAAAGTACCATCGCAGAGGATTTTGAAGGGCTCTCGAAATCCATAGCAAGCTGTGTAGAATCTTATGGCTCTTCTGTGCCCCTTGTTCTTTTTCACCTTCATCTGATTTCAAATCAATGGAACTGGTGTGAGACAAGCTTAAGAGTCGATTATGAAAAGCCCTAAATTTGATGAAGTGGAATGGTGGAAGGGTTTAGCTGAACCGGTTAGGTGAACCGCCCATTTATTGTCTGGACTCTGGAGAGTAATTGGGCTCGGTTGGGTTATGACTTATGAGCCCATCTAGTCCCCTCCACTAATTAATTTAAAAAAAAACACACTCGTGCAACGAGAGCTTTAGAGTCGAACTTTTCTATATTCAAACTTCACTCCAAAGTTTTCATGAAGACGAACTATTATAATATAATATAAGCTCGAGTTTGACGAACCGAGCTCGAGTATCTCGAAAAAACGATCGGTATCATTGGATGATTATATAACCTGACACGTTTGAATTGATTAGATCGTATTTTTTCAACTCGATTCCCATTTCCCCATTTCTTGCATGTTATAAAGTTTTTGTGTCTTACCAAAATTCCCATTACAAATAAAGCATTCCAACCCTTTAATACGAATTTATAAATTATAAATTACATGCATTTTACGAACGTAATCACCAAATTATATCAACACACTTCATTAATTAAATTCTCATAATATATAATCTAGTACATGTATAAATTTATCAAATGAAACAATTGCAAATCTTAATTAACATACTTAAATCAAAACTACGACATACTTAACATTATACTAATTAACAATTCAAACAATTGCACATCTCAAAGTTAATTAACTAGCTAATAAACATACAATTGCTTAAATTAGTCTAAATTAACTAAATTTTCCAAATATGTCAAAAAGTTAGGGTTTCAAAACGAGGTACTAAATCTTCATAATTTTTTACTAAATATACACCAATATCAAATTAATTAAAAGCCCAACATACTTACAAACATACTAACATTATACTAAAAATTCAAATTCACAATCAATATATATTAATTGCACATCTCAAAGGTAAAACATTACCTAATTACATCTAAACTAAGTACTATATACTCTCCATTTACATTCAAATTCAATTGCTCAAATTAGTCCAAAGTAACAAAATCCTCAAATATAAAAAATTAGGGTTTACCTTCGAATCCGGAGAAATGTGCTGATGGAATTTGAAATTGACGGCAGAATTGACCTCCTTGATTCACGAGCTTCGAATGTACACGAAGAATGGACAAAATGGTTGAGATTTGGACTGGAATGGCTTTGGGCGATGTAACGACCCGAAAATTTACAGTAACCTTTAAAAAGACAAGGGCGTTAAACTAATAACAGGAAGACAATCTAAAAGCTTCCAAAAGCTTAAATTTGAACAGTTGACTTGCGAAAACACTATTTTTACAAGCAGCGGATAAAAGTTACAAAACAAATCCCATTTATAACCCACTCTCACTCAAGTTGCTGAACGTATACCCAACTCGGTCCTCCACTAGACTCCAAAATCTACAAGAAGGTAACAAATCAAGTGTGAGAAAAACTTAGTGAGGTTCTGTGCTAAGTGAACAACGAATTATGTAATAACGAAGTATGGTTTTAAAATCAAACGAATCATAATATAAAAATAATCGAAGAAAACATATAACGAAGCGAATAAATTATCATTGGTGCAGTCAACCTTATAACCCCAATCCAAGCCCTTATCACTCCAGACAGGGTGCTACCAACATCGAACAAATCTGAAGACCACCCGTGATGCGGGGTGGAACACTACTACTCCCAAAGACCTCGGCGACTTCTGCCTCGCGTCTAGGGATAGTAAGCAGAGGCACTTCATAAACAACTCGACAGACAAAACTGCCTAAGTATGTCCACTCAGAAACCCCCACCACAATTACGCACATATCAGTCGAAGCGAATCAATCAGTCAAATCAAACGAAGATCGTACTAAATCATATACATATATATCTTTTTAGAGCGGAAGCATGAGAAAAAGATTTGATGCAGTTTTCAGAACTTGATTTCATGGGTTTCACAAGGTTTGAGATGCAATACTATATATATATATATATATCATGATCATAAAACAGTTCGTGTTAAGACTCAATCTTAAATCATGCCCTTCTTAAAGCGGCTCGATACCACTTGGTACGGTGCAATGAAAGCTTCTTTGAGTTATTCATATTGCTGATATTCAAACTTTAGAATCACTTCATTAATCGAAACTCAGTTACAATATTCAAACTTTAGAATCACTTCATTAATCGGACTTCGGACTACAGGCTAAGATAGAGGCGACATCGGGTGATTACTTGTATAAAATCATCGATATTAAGATATTTCTCAAAACATAAAAGTAGCACAAAAAGCGATGAGAGGCGCCATTTCTTTACGGCTTTAGAGGAAATGACGGTGCCTTCATATATGTCGGAATATATCAACACGCCTGATTAATACAAAACCTTCTCTGGTCTCATTCTTAGTAAGTAATAAAAATCTTAGATTAATTCATAAATCTGCCGTGAATAGTAACCATGAATAGTAGATTAATTCATAATTCCGCCGTGAATAGTAACCATGAATAGTGGCCCGGAGGAGCAATAAACATTTTGCGGAGTTAAAGTAAATACATAATTTAGACTGTCTTAACCTGAGAGCGTTTAGCTATCATGAGGCTAATTTTCATTGATAAAATATATTACAATACAAAATAAAAAGTACTTACAAATTGATGTATGCAAGCACCGGTACAAACTTGAACTTAATTACAAACTAAAATTTAAAAGCTGAAGGAGAGTGTTTTGGCTTGGTGTGTATCTGATGGATGGGTATCCAGTTACGCCTTCTTCTTATTTATAGAATTTGATTCCTAGGGTGATTCTCTCACCGTCTTGGAATTTGATTCCTTTTGTGTCGCTATCTCGGTCTCTTTAAATTTACGTTGCTTTTGTGATGTTGCTTTGATTTTGTTTGTTGTGGAATAATTTCCACCCACTTATCATGTCTCCATTATCTTTATCCACATTAGTGCTCTACTCATCATCTTTGTCATTATTGGGTAGATTTTTACGCTACCACTATTCTTTGTAGAAGATTCTTCCTTATCTTTACTCTTACATTTAAGAGTTCCTTTAAGTATTTCAAAAGCGTCTTCTATTGAGACTTCTTCTGATTTGGATCTTGAGCATCTTGATACTCTGGTGGCGATACCATTCATGTATCCGATTTCGCAGTTGAGGAGTATTACTCCTCGAAATGGTATCGGCTTGACCGAAAGTCGAATGAAATCGAATATGAAAACTGAAGACTTTCAGCTTTGTGACCCAGATAATATATATATATATATATATATATATATATATATATATATATATATATATATATATATATATATATATATATATAGCTTCTTGTAGTTTCGCAAATATACATATACTTTTTGGTAGAACACTCACCTTTGATGACCTCGTAAAATTAGCAAATCCGCAAATCCTGATAAAAGGTAACACTACTTAACACTTACGCAAAAATAACTTAACGATACCCTTTAAACCCCACAAACGAGCATAAACGATCAGAAACAACTAAGCATATAATTACATAACAAATTAGCAATTTTATCACTAACAATTATAAAATAAAACAGATTACTGAGGAAACCTAGAACACACAAACTTTATTGATTTATTCGCAGTAAATGTCTCCAGCAGAATAAGAACAGTACTAGTTAACCAATAAAAGTTCTTTACCACTTGGACATCACAAAGGAACAATCGACATCAGGCTATAGTACCCAGGTAGTAATTCAACAAACAGACATATCAAGCTAATGAAAGGAATAGCTAGTCCAGCAATTAATTAGCTAATCCATTAATTCATTAACCACAGCCAACAACAAGTAACACAACAAACAGGTATCTACATCAAGTAGAGAAGAGAAGTAATCATACTACACCGGTCGAAACTAAACTACCATAGTTGGAAAGCAATTGAGATAATTAAAAAAAACAATCAAATTAAAATCAAGACGGAAATAACATTGACAATCGAGACTACAGGAATCGGTTAAGTTAACTGTAACCATTACAATTTACAAACATATCGAGCAACTAAGACAATACGCATTCTGGAAACAACACTTATAATAAATATCTCCAATCAATAAACGGACAATAAGAAATCCCCAACCAGTGGCACCCTAAAACAACAATTGACCACCAACAAGCATGAATATCAAATTGCAACAAGTAATCAAACAAACAGACTACATACTTGGGAGCACGAGATTCAACACCAATATTCCTGAGACTTACAGGGAACAGAGCAAGGCATATACAAAAAAAGCAAAATCGACTGTAAGTGAATAACCAGGTGAATCACCCAAGATGAGTTCACATTGGATTGACACATTAACATGGCTATAGATCTACCAGATCAGAGTACTCTACAGTGTAGCCTTGACAAACATTACCAGACACAGAGAATTGCAAACACTAAAACAACAAGAAAAACATCTCATATTGCTTAAGATGATCTCAAGCTCAGCTGATACACTAGCCAAATTAACTGCGGTAGTGAAAATCATATTACAGAACAATCAATAAAATAACCAATCGCCACAATTTCCAAAATTGGCTCATCCCGACCCGCTATACGCCCAACCAATGAGCTACACAGAACAGAAAATTGCTAAATAACCAAAACAACACACAATGAGGCAATTCCAAATCAAAATCGACACAAACCAAACCATTTCCAAACCTTAATTAACTCCACCTCAGCAATAAAATAATCAATCTCAGAAAGCTAAACTCTAATCACATAAAAAGTCAAAACGTATAGATCAGAAATCAGTCGAGCTGAACTAAGGTAGAATCAACAGAGAAGCAAGAGCACACTAAACATAGAGGAAGAAAAAAAAAAAACAAACAAACGAACCCAGACGACTAACAACTGCAACGACCCAGGAAGTACGAAAAAGTAAAACAGGCATGTCGACCCGTCAAAGGGGAAAAACAAAACACTTGCGAATTGAGAAAGAAAAGGGAAATTCGATCCGAAATCAGCAAGAAATGAGATAAGAACACAAATACCCATCCCAAACGAAAACACGAGAAAGAACAACAACGCTTACCCAATGGCGAATCGAACGAGCTAGAACACGAACGAATGGATGGATCAAAGCTCTCTAAACTTGTAATTGGTGCTACGAAGAAGTCGAGAGTCTCATGAGAAGCGTAAATAACGAATCAATTGCCGAAAGAGGAGGGATTTTATGAGACTTACCGATCGGGCGAAATCCGAATTGGCAACGGACGGAGAAGGGGCGGAGCTTAAAGGCGAGTGAATCTCTTTCGGTTGAGATCGATTTCGTGATTGTTGGTGGTAGAGACGGACGTAAACAGAGGAGTCGATTTGGTAGAAGCGATAGAGGAAGAAGGAACTGAAGAAGGAGAAAACGAGGAAAGGAAGGAAAGAAGAAGAAGAAGTCGATTTGAAGAAGGAAGGAGGCGTTTGATTGAACTGGAAGTGAGTTGAATAGGGTGAGGGGTATAATGGGGAATATGTACAAATTTAGTCCATTAGAGCTTGAACGACGAGCAACTCCCGGAGATGGTCTAACGGCCCGATTTCAACAAATATGAAACATACGTAACATGAGGCCCAATTGAATCCGTAGTAAGAAAGTGAAAAGGAATGAAAAATGAATATCCCAAGTTCAATGAACCACCCAAAATAACATAAATTGATTAGCAAGGCAGGGCAGGCATGTCTCTCGCAAAATAATAACATCCTCTAATTTTGTTCATACCAAATTTCGTCACTAAGCATCTGTTGTATATATATAAACAGGATCTCCATTAATGGCTTTCACATAAATAAACTCGACCAGCCATTTCCCTATCTACCACTACTACCATCCAAACAAATCTCACTTCTATCACCATCTCTCTAAGTTTCAGAGCACACGAATTAATGCATGATTCATTCGTTGATTGATTGAAGGAGATGGATTACTGCGGAAATCCAATCGCAACGGGCCGAGTTGTTTGCCCCAAGCCCCGTCGGGCCGGGCTTTCCAATGACTACACCAACAATTCCCTCGGATTTAACCTGCGGTAATTTTCTCATATTGTTTTCATCTTTGCGTTTCTGATTTTGTTTTCATTTTTGCGTGTGATTGTGTTTGATTATTAGGCTAATGTTTCGCCTCTTTTTTTGGTTGAGCCGGAATGAAACGGATGTGTTTGATTCCAAACCTTGTGCTGAATTGTTCGATCTAATCCTTCGTAAGGTATTTTTTGTCCTTTCTCTATACAGATGTACTAATTTGTTGTTTATGGATTATCCTTGTGATGGATTGGTTGGGTTGTGTACTGAGCTACATTTGCCTGTCCTCTCTGTCTGGGCAATTTGAATGTTATATTTGAAAATATGTGATATGTGTGGATGCATTAGGCATTTATGTATCGGTTATTGGCTCGTGTAAAATCATCACAGGATGCAGCTAATTCATGTTTTGGCATGGTTTCATGTTCTTATTGTTGATTCGAGATGTTTTTACTTGATCGAGGAAAAAACTGCTGCATTGCCCCAGAATTTTGTCATTTTTGGTTGGGGATGGTTGAGTATGATCCTTGATATGTTTTGTTACTTTGCGTTTCCTTCGGGGAGTTTGTTGGTACATTGTCATACTTTATTCTCACAAAGGAAATATACGATGCATCTCCAAACAACCTTTTGTAAAAATGCAAGTAGTCAGAATGATTGAATTTGCTGTTCTAGGCTTTCCGTGCAATTTTTTGTTTTATTTCCACAAAAATTGTTCAGGGTGCATGTCTAGTAACTTAAATGTGAAATGCTATTAGAGTGCACATATTTTTTCCTCATTGAGCAGTCCCTCTTTCCATTTTCTTGTGCATAATTGTTAGATTTTTTTTCCTGTAACACTATAGGTGGACTTTGAGGCAGAACAATGTGGAGCTGTTTCGTCTTCACCCCCATTTTTCTTTGGATCTCCTCCATGCAGAACCTCAAACCCCATAGCACAAGATGCACATTTTGGGATACAAAGGCCAACCTCCATATGTTCATCCCCTGCTGATTCAGCCTCCTTGCCATCAGCAACTCGTGCAAGATCAGAGTTTGCGATGAAACAGGCAGCTATAAGAGTGGAAGGTTTCCACTGTGGAAGTTCCCGTGTTGCCATGGAATAGGATTAATCGAGTGTAGTACAGAATGCTTTCTATTGAAGTCTGTGAAATTGACGAAAATGAAAGAGGTAGAGAGAGGGAGAACTACTCTAGAAGGTGGATCCTTCAAATATTTGTTGGAGTGATCTACATAGGATCTATAGGAACTTGTAGTCCATTCTTCATGTAGATAAAATGATTTAGTTCACAAAATGACAGGAAGCAGAAGGGCTTATTCTTTCACATCAAGTAAAACATATAGTTTAATGATGTGGTGAGTTTGTCCCCTCATATATTCCTATTTAGATAGTACTTTGTAAATATTCATATGTAAATACATCGAAGGTAGTGTTCGACTTCAAATACCATAGCGACTTTCATTGTTGCGTTGGTCTCCTTGACTCTGATAAATTACTCTTGGTTATGGAAAATTCAACCAAGGTCTCACTCCAATGGTAAGGCATAATCTTTTCACAACCATTTGGTACGTGCAACTAATCCAAACGATTGAGTATTTTTCCTCAATAACCCAAATGTCCGTCTGTAAATCATCTCTCAAAATAACAATTGAGTTTCTATTAAATTGATTTTTCCTTTAGTTTATCTTAGCAAGAAGTTACAGATTAAATGACAAACTGTTACGATAAACAGAAACCTTTGTAACGGACACCAATGAAAAGAGAACAGTAACGTGTCGGAGACATGAAGTGAAGCATGCATCAATGAGGATTAACAAGACCGTCGTAGAAGCGATCCGTCGCCCAATGTATTATTCGAATTAGTGACGGAATCTCAAATTCTGTCACTAATTCCGTCACAAAATAATTTTTTTTTAATTTTGTTTTTTAATATTAATCCCTGTTTTTCGTATTTCACATATTTTTTCAATATAATGCTCGATATTAAATCAATAATACGGAAAATGTTTCAATAAATGATAAATAAAAAATGTAATATCCGAATAAGTCTAAATTATTCGAACAAGTCTAGATAAAATAAATCCGAACGTACATAGTACATATACATAACTAGCTACAAGACGGTGGAAGGGGGGCAGGACATGAATCGATCCATTCAGAATCAAGGCGTTCTCCTTCGCCGTTCTCTGTCACGGCGCTCCATCTTCCCTTTGTTGCTCAATCTCTTGAGTTAGCCGCAACCTTTGTTCCGGACTGCACCATTTCGAGAGACAGTCCTGTGTGTAAACCGGACGTCTAGACTGCTGGGATGATGATGAGGAGCACCCCGGACTAGCCAAGCTCAAACCGAGGCTCCCGAGTCCATATATTCGTCCATTGTTGTCCGGTTTGTTGACCTTTAGGAAGATGTTGTCAACTTGTTCAGTTGACAACACATCACCCGTCTCGTCCTCCTGCCTCGCCACCTGAGCATCAACCTCAGCCTGAAATCGTAAATAGCAGATATCATGATCAGTTACTGTTTTTCAAAAATAACTTGTAATAGTGTACAGATATGAAATTTAAGCAACATAAACATACCGTAATAGACGAGGCCCGGCAGTCGGTCCATACGCCGCCCTTCTGCTTGGCCTTCTTGAAGATGTCATACTTAGATGTCACCTCCCCCCGTGCGATCTGAACAACATACATAGTCAACAATTTATCATCTCACAACTAAGTAATCAGAGACACAATACATACACGTAATGCTAGATTGAATAAAAACATATATATATATATATATATATATATATATATATATATATATATATATATATATATATATATATATATACATACATACATACATACATACATACATACACACACATAACGATTGGTAATAATCAGTGACAGTAGATCGCCTCCCAAGGTGGTGAACGGCCCTCCCTGCCGCATCAAGCGAGACGCCTTGGTTACATGCATTGATGTAGGCAATGTCCTGGACATCAGTTCGGCGCCAGTATGCATCCCAAATGGCCCACTCCTCTGCATCAACTTGTGGAGGCATTGGGCCACCCCGATCCCGAATGGCCTTCCAAGTACAGACCATATCCCTGTACAGTTTAGATCCCACAGTCTCGTAAACACGCCAGATCTGTGGGATCAACCTGCTGGGAATGAAGTACTCCTTCTACATTTCCAATTTCATACAACATCCAAAGTCAATACATATATAACGTCACCACGTTACATCAATTTAATAAGATACAACAACATCAGATATGGTGACTAACATATCACCCAAACAAAGTGGCTAACATACCACTCACATATAGTGGTTAACATACCACTCACGTTGTCCTAAATTTTACTAACACAATGGTGACTAACATATCACCCAAACAAAGTGGCTAACATACCACTCACATATAGTGGCTAAAATACCACTCACATTGTCCTAAATTTTACTAATACAATGGTGACTAACATATCACCCAAACAAAGTGGCTAACATACCATTCACATACAGTGGCTAACATACCACTCATATTAAAACGATTATAATTACAAACAAAGGAATGTCATATTTTAACTTACCCTCAGTTCATCGAAATACTCGGCCCTCATGCGGTCCGAGATGTGAGACCAACACTCACCACCCTGGTGGCTCTCTCCTGCTCCGGAAGATGTCACCTAGTTTGTTGTGGACCTCCCGAGGCCATAAACTGTTGTCAATGTATAAGATACACGAAACAAATATATATTAATTTAGTACAACAATTTATACTTGTCAACTATCATAAGTTATGTTTTACATATTTAAGAAGAATGTATAATACTTACTTGGCAGGACCAGCAGGAAAAATCACAGGCAAGCCGTTCCACGTGACGTTGGGATGATGTGGATCGAACATGAGGTAGGGACAATCGTCATGGTCGCCCTCCTGTATGTGTATGTCTTTGGTAGAGCCAATTGCTCTCTCTTTGGGGGGAATCTCAGAATCCGAGACCTCACGCCTGACATTACCATAGCCTCCCCCGACCTAGCACTATCATGCATTTGGTGTGTGTGTGGGGGAATAGGTGCGTGGTCTCTGTCGCGGCATCTGCAAAAAACATGTAACAAATACAATAAAATGTGTTAGTACCAGTTATAATACAAAACAAATTATAATAACACATATAATTACTCAAGTGTTATCAACTACTAACTAGTTATAATACACATAATATACCGTTTTCGCCGTCCTCTAAGTCTGCATATTGGTCCTCGTGCAGATCAAACAACTCATCATCTGCTTCTATGGGATTTTCTGCTTGTTTATCGACATCCTCTTGTTGGTACGAGTTGGTAATTGAGTCATCTTTCTCAATGTACTCCACTTTCGAGTGAGTACGAATAGGTACCGCAGCTAACCATTCCGCCTTATCGCGTTTCCTACTTGGATATTCAAGAAACACCACTTGTCGTGCTTGAGTCGCCAGAATAAATGGTTCATACTTGGTTCGGTACCTCTTCTTTTGGTTCACATCAACCATTTCATACTGCTCGTTCTTCCTCGTACCTCCTGGATTAGGATCATACCACTCAACATCAAACAAGAAGGTTCGTTTCAATGGCAAGCCGGAATATTCAATCCTCACTATTCGTTTTAGCTTGCCGTGGAAATCAAACAAAGCAGCGTCTCCATAATCTTCTGCACCCTTAACACACACCCCGGAGTTGCTTGTCGACATGGCCGTGTTACATTCAGTCGTGTGGAATCTAAGGCCATTGACTATATAACATGGGAATGTGTAGACCTTTTTGAATGGCCCTTCTGCGAGAGCCTTTAAGTATATGCATGTGACGTTGTTAATAGGATTCCGAACATAGTCTCGGAACCAATCTGGAAATTTGGTAGGAATTTTTTAGTCAAGTAGTTCCTCCAGTGTATCCTCTGTCATCTGAGGATTTTCTTCCAAACAACGCTTTTTGAAAAAAACTGCAAACATTGATTCGATGATAAGTCTATAATTGAAGTAGAGACTTACGTAGCTATATTAAAATTTTAAGAAAGTGTTGCTCACCTCGCAAATAGTATCATATACGGGTCAACCTCATCACAATTCGTGAGGACATAATATTGAGCTGCTTTCAACTCTTTATCCGTAAGATATTCTTTCTTAGCTGCACCAAGAGGTCTCCCTGATACCCTGAAGACAGATAGGGAAAACTCATCATCCGCTTGAACTTCGAATGTGTCTGCGTTTCGAGCCGGCCTTGATGTCTTCGTAGGGACGTGTTCATCAAAGTAATAAGAGCAGAAGGTTGCAGTTTCCTCTCGAATGTAGGCATTGGCAATCGAACCTTCAGGTTAACCTTTGTTGTTGACATACTTCTTCAATTTCCCTAAGTACCTCTCGAATGGATACATCCATCGATACTGAACCGGTCCAACAAGTCTCGCTTCATGTGGAAGGTGAACCGGCAAGTGCTCCATAGAATCAAACCAGCTCGGTGGACAGATACGCTCGAGCTTGCATAGAATCAATGGTATGTTCCTTTCAAGATTTTCCAACACTTTTTCATGAACCACCCTTGTACCTAAATTTTTGAAAAATAAGCTCAACTCGGTGATAGCAGTCCATACATGTTTCAGTAGCAGCTCTCGAAATGCTACCGGGATAAGCCTCTCCATGAACACATGACAGTCGTGGCTCTTCATCCCATAAACCTTTGTCTTCTTCAAATCCACACACTTCTCTAAATTTGAGGCGTAATTACCTGGGAAACTCAAAGCCCTCACCCAATCAAACAAAACTGACCTAGAAGCGTTGTCAATTGTGTAGCATGCTTTCGGTCACTTACCATTCTCATCCTTCTTTGTCAACTCAGGCCTTTTACACCACGTAGACACTTTATCAACCCCCCAGTTGCACAAGCCGGACGTCCCATGGCAAACGAGATGAAAGCTTTAACCCCTTCTACAAAACTCCTAGAAACTCTGCCATTTACCGCCGTACGATCGTACATCCATGAACGGTCGGAATTCATTGTATACTTTTTTTAACCTGTTCCAATTGATTAAATCGTATTTAATTTATTAGATCGATTCCAATTCGGATAAGAAGATTGTAGAGATTAATTGTTAATTATTATACGTTCCTTATAAATTAATTATTAAGTGTTCGATATGTTACAAAATTTATTAAGTGTTTTACTACTACGAGCTATAAATTATAAATTACACGTTAATATAATCAACATATTATCCGTCGCTCAAAACACTTAACCACATCCTCGTAATTTAGTACATATACGATTTTATCAAATCAACTCCAACTACTACTTACATACATATCAAATTAACTAAACTAACTACATACATACTTAACATACATATCAAATTACACATACATATCAAATTACTACATACATACTTAACATACATATCAAATTAACTAAACTAACTAAACCAACTACATACATACTTAATTAACATACATACTTCACTACATACATACTTATCGAATTAACATACATACATATTGAATTACTACATACATTCATATCAAATTAACTAAACTAACTATCAAATTACATTTACAAATCAAATTAATCAAATTACATATACATATCAAATTACATATAATTGATCAAATTAACTAAACAAGCTACTACATACTTCATATAAACATACAATTGAGAATAAGTAGTCAAAAATCAAAAAAAATCCAATTTTTCAAAACTTAGGGTTTAGAAGTAATACCTTTGATTCCGAAGAAAATAGCGGATGAAATTTGAAATTGAAGGAAGAAACGAGCTCCTCGTCCAACGATCTTCGAATTGACACCAAGATTGGGAAGAATCGACAACAAATTGCCGGATTTGACGGAGGAGAAAGGAAGAAAAAGAAGGAAAACGAAGAGAAGAATGAAGCCGAAATGGCTTCTGCTTCAGCCTAACAATGGCTAAAACCTTACTGGGCCGACGGACACGTATCCGTCGGCCCAGTAGCGATCCGTCGCTATACGGGGCGACGGATAACTATCCGTCGCCCCGTAGCGACGGATCGCTAATCCGTCGGATAGATTTTATTTTTTTTTATTTAACATATAAATATTAACGACGGATAATTTATCCGTCGTTAATATTTAATTTTCTTTTTTTTTTTAAAAAAAAAAAGTCAAACAACGGGCGACGGATTAATAAAATCCGTCGCCCATATAGCGACGGATAAAATTATCCGTCGCTAGATTTGGCGACGGATAAAATCCGTCGCCCATATAGCGACGGATAAAATTATCCGTCGCTAGATTTGGCGACGGATAAAATCCGTCGCCCCTTTTCATCGTTTTACCTCAGAATTCTTGTAGTGTACCTCTTATGTAATAGGTTATGTGGACACCATCCGGACGTGCAGCAGAGGAATTAGTCCCCATTTCTCAATTTAGAGGAATTATTCATTGTTTAAAGATTACAGAGGCTTACATGCCAGACCGTGTTATGCGCCAGTTCGGATATCCCCAACTAATTCCACAACCACTCATACAACCAATAGTTGTCTCAAGGCCACCACAACCGGCATTCTACAAATGTTCATATCCTGCTCAATACTCCTTCGAGAACTTTCAAAACGTTCGATGTAATTTCCATAATCAAGCACTTCGAGTGCATTACGGATATGAAAGTTTTCCAAACTGCAACAAATGGTTTCACGCAAGGACGCATAGGCAAGTGCACGCCAACAAACATTTAGTCGAAAAGAACATTACCGACCATTCGACATGAATCCTACCGTGGTATGGTTCCTAAACATTCAATACATATACATTCACGACGTTAGCATTTCATCTCTCAATTCTTATTATGTATGTTTTTTATTTTGTAGAGGATACAATGGCTCGGAGCTAAACTTGCACGCATCACTGAGCCGAACAAGTGTTGTATGAACCAAAATGACGTATTCAACATTCTCGATGAAATTTGTGAACACTTTAAAGATGTTATTCCATTACCTAGTCATGGCATGTAATATTTTCGATTCAAGTTCGTTCGTCCGTGTTCAAATTGTAATCTTTTATTCGAAAGAATTTACCGGTTTGAATATATAAATATTTAGAAAGAAAAACAATAAAAAAATAATTAAAAAAAAATGAAAAACTGTGAAACCCGGCCAGTTCACAAAATGGGCGGGTGTGTAACCCGGCCATTTAAATAAATGGCGGTTACTACCGACCATTTTGTGAAATAACTGAAACTTGACTCACATAAAATTTGCTTTTGCAGCCTAGATTCGACCTGAAATTTTTTTTTTTAAATTATGTATATAGTGTTTAAATATTTAGGTATTTTATAATTTTTTCCAATAAGCAAAGTTTGTTCAAAAATTTCGATGTTTTTAATTGTTGTAATTCGTGATGAATCGTGCATGTTAATGTTATTGTGTTCGCGTAAACGAGTTATTACGATTTTACATTATTTTTTTTAAGTTAGTGGCATTTTGGGCAAGCACTCAAATAATTGGTGTTGCGTTTAGCTGAATTGGTGCTGTGTTTAACAACTCTCTAATTCTAAATCTCATGGAAACATAACGAGAATTTCAAATGATTTCAATTTTGGAATTCAAAACTGTTTTAAACACGTAATACTTCATAAGTTGTCATTTTATTTTGAAAATATTACGATTAGTTTTGAAAAAATATCAAAATGTCTCGATAAAATATCAAACATCTCTGTTTTTTTATAAATCGAAAAATATTATGAAATCGAGATTCTAGTCGGTTGCGTAGATGAACCGTACGCATGTTGTACCTCATTGCGAAACTTCCTGGAAATTTCATACACTAATGGTACATGGACGTGTACTTGTTTTTTAGTCACATGCGGTCGTACCATATTTTACTATAGGTAGGCTAACAGAATTCGACTGCTACCGGCCTCCCTGTTCAAATTTCGGCCATGCATGTCCATGTCGATGAGTACTTTGCCGTTCATAACGTTTTAGTATAACATTAGGGATGTAGTCATGTAGTTACGAATGCAAGTGTTTTTAACCCAGGCGAATCGAGATGCTTAGATACTTTTTATTCGGTTTGAGTGAGATTTTTACACTTTATCAATCTTCAGTCACCTAATTATCAACTAATTTTGTCAAATTAAACATAGTCTTAATGTATGTTTTGACAACAACTCATAATGTAACATATAAGTGAAATCACATTATTTGACAAAAATAAGATTGTTTGACTAAAATAAGTTTGTTTGATCACCTTATAAGGTAGATTAAATAATACTAATGCAGTTCATGTACCTTATAAGAAAATAAGTTATCTTATAAGTTGTTTTTCCTTCTTTATATTAAATAACATATAACATATTAGTCAATTTGTAAAATACGTTGATCGAATAAGTTAATTCATTAATATCAAATATTAACTACCTTAGAGTAAGTTACATTATAATCTTTCAGTCACATTATCAGTGGACAATCACCTTTATCAGTCATATTATCACTTAGTTTTACCAAACATATATAGTTTTTTATAAGGTTTTTTTAAGAAAGAAAGCCATCAATTTATATATATGCTTACTCTCCACATTTTTCACTAGAATGACTTCATCCTTTCAAAAACTGGATGGTAGTTACAGCAAGAAGAACAAACTAGGAGTTTCAACCTATGAGTCATTCTATATGACATTTGATGAATACCTAGATGATATACACTATCTGGAAGAAATATAAAAATATTTCAACCTATCTCAGCTGCGAATAGACCATGCCTGGGTCTGGGGAAAATACTTCTGGGTCAAACATTTTCTGAGGAAAAATCATAAACTTGGCAAGAGTTACCAAGAAATATGTGATTTGTCCAGAAAGACAGAACTCTCTGTCAGAAGGACTCTTTATGACTATGTCCAAGAATGTAGAAAAGTGGATGCACATGCCAACTGATCCAGAAAGGATGCTGAAGAACTTGAGGTATCTAAACCCAAGTTACTTTTCTAAAGACTTGAAGACTAGTAATTTTAGAATATTCTCTTGGAGCTTGGATCCTCCTTATTCTAATTTACTTAGTGTGTTTTGTTACTTTTTGTAATCTTGCTGACTGTTTCTAATTTTACTCTATCTGTAAAAGTTGCATCTCGTTCTGTAAACTGTACCTTTCTGAAGATCATACTCTCAGAAACATTATAATAGATGACAACTTATCAGCAAAGATCACTTCTTGTGATTTGGTTGATGTTTACTTTCTGCACTTAATTCAACTAAAATTGAATATCTTTTGAAATGATTTAAGTGGCGGATTGTTTTCTCTTCCAGGATTACAAATTTGTAATAGGACCTAAAAGATAGTCATGGATGACTAATCAAAAAGGGGGAAATTTGTTAGAAATATCTGTTAGTATTTTGATCATTCATCTCATGTTCTTATCTTAGCCAGAAAGGTGATTAAGTACTCTTGGTTCACTTGAACATTGTAAAAGAGGAAGTCACTGAGTATGTTTAGTCTAGTAAATCTTGTATTAGGATTATAGGTCTCTGAGTGTAATTTTTATTTCAAGAAGACCATGAAGATCAATCCTAGCAATGGAGCTTATCTGAAGATTAGAAGACTGAAGATTGCACAAGATTTATGAAGACATCAAGGCTTAGTCTAACTCAGAAAGACTATGTCCTTAATCCTCACTTAAGTGTATTTACTTACATTTGAAATAAGGTTTTGGACATATGACATCATGAGTAAGGAGCATGCTAGCCATCAGAAAGGCTCATGTATCCGTTGGACTAAAGGACAATGAACAAGTACTATGCATTAAATGCATTGGCAGAATTGCCACAGAAAGCAAGTCCTCTCTGAAAAATGAGATAGTGACTTCTGAGTACATAGTTCAAGATATAAACGGATATAATTTGATAGAGAACACAACGGATATAATTCAAATGCCTCTCAAATTTATCTATATATATATCACAAACTTAGATGCTGAGAAATACACCTTAGAACGCTCTATCTTGCAAACTTACCATCAAACAAAGTATTCTCTCAAGCACTCTACTATCCTTTCTAAAAGCTTTCTGATTGCTTAAAAAATCTCTAGTAGTTCTAAGTTGTCCTGAACCTTAACAAGAGATTGTTATTCGTGAAAGAGTTGAACTGTCAGATACCCTTTCTGAAGCTCATTCTCCAGAACGGACATCAATTACTTGGGTCAGTAAAGAGCAGACTGCCATCCACTGAACAAGTGAATTAAGTAGTCTTGTTCTATCAGGCTCTCTGAAAACATAACTGAAAAGTTATACGAGAAGCCTTTATGACAAAAACCATATAACCAAACACCAACAAGGCGTGGAGTAGAGGAAGTACTTGATTTGGGAAATCAGGGAATAACTCCAAGGTTATCTGAGTAGAGGAAGTACTTAGCTCTAGGAGCTGGGGAATAACTCAGGGGGAACATTTGGTTGGGAACCATTTGTTTAAGAATCTTAGAATAGGATTATTGTAAGGAGAACTCAATTATCTGTTCTAGTGAATTCTAGGTCATATAAAGACCGAAGTGGATTAGTTGGAGGATTACGCCACCTCCAGATACCACTATACTTGATGTGTCATTTACCTTTCTGTATTTACATCTCAGCAAAGCACACACACACATACTTATTGTTTCTACACTTATCTATCTTAAAGTCTTCCGCGCTCTGAATCTAAGAGAAATTGTGTTTATCGACAAAAGTTTTAAAAGACTATTCACCCCCCCCCCCCCCTCTAGTCTTTTACTTTGCCGTTATCTGGACCAACAAGTGGTATCAGAGCAGGAGGTTCCCAAGCCTTCTGCACTGAACCTAGATCCCCAGATAGGTGAAGAAACTTTGTCCCTTTCTGAGGACTATATAATTTGTGTGTTAAGTGTGCAGGTATGTCTCTGAGTGATGCACCCATTCTGAAGCCAGGAAACTACGAAAAATGGAAGAACAACATGATGCTCCATCTGGAGGCCATTAGCGACGAGATGATCCATGTCATCAATGAAGGGCCTATCAAAATAAGACAACTAAGATAAGTTACTGAGGTGTCTGATGGAAGAAAAGCCTCAGATAAGGAAGATGGAAGTGAGGATGCAACTGATAGTGGTTGTATTGCTCATGGAAGCATTATGTATGAAGACAAGCCAAGAGAGCTCTGGACATCTGAAGATGCCAAGAGACATAGATTGGACGGTCAAGCTCGTAATATAATTATCAGATCGACACCTAAGCACATACAGTGTAAACTGTGGGGTGCTAAAACGGCGAAAGTTGCTTGGCAACTGATTGAAGAAATTTGTGCCGGAACTGAGAAAACCAAGGAAAATAAGTTCGAAGTTCTTTAATTGAAATTTAAAAATTTCAAACAAGGTCCCACTGAAACTCTGGAAGAACTTGATTTCAGGTTTACCACTCTGATGAGTGATATGGCTGCACTTGGTGAAAGCAATAGGTACTCTCAGTCAGAAAAGATTAAGACAATTGTCAGAAGTCTTAATCACAACTGGGAACACACGAAATTCTTTTATTTTAACCAAGGGATGCCAAGTATTACTCCAGTAGAACTCTTTTCTCATCTTGCTACTGTAGACTATGAGACAACTCAAAGAGAACAAACAGCTGAAAAGTTGCAAAGTGTTGCTCTAGTTTCTCAAGGTACTTCTGAAAAGAAGGATACCAAAGATGCATCTGAAGAAAATGCTCTTGCAGTAAGACACATGAAGAAATTTGTGAGTCAATAAATTGAGAGAAGAAAAGCTAAAGAAAAGCTGAAAAAGCATCTTGGCCTAAACTATCATCAATACAATAACATACAAATGAACAACTCTCTGAACACCCCCATTCAGAAAGGTGTTAGTACTGAAACCGCAGAAATAGGAAATGATATCTGTTTCTATTGTCAAAAGCCTGGTCACTTCAAGAGAGATTGTCCAGCTTTAAATAAGCTCAAGACAGCTGACAAAAAGGACAGAAGAAATTTCAAAAGAAATCAAAGAGCCTTTCTGACTGAAGAAAGGAAAAAGATTCAAATTCAACTTGATGCTTTAGACATTGAGACAGATTCTGAAGATGAAGATTCAGATGACTCAAACCTACCATCACCAGAATTGTGTGGAATCACCCACGAAGTAATCGACTTCGGCCTTAAGAAGAAAGAAATGTGGAGTTCTTTGAGATCATTTGGTCCAGACATCTCCAACATTGAAACATGTCTTATGGCTGATGAGGTAACTAATAATTCACAATTTCTATACTATGAAAGTGATGATGGAATTGAGGATCTGGAATTAGTCAAAAGTGAATTGGATCGTTATGAGAAAGAATTTCTGGAAGCACAATCTAAAACCAGAATTCTAGAAGAAAGCAAAGAAACTCTTGAGAAAGAGGTTTCTGAGCTAATCAGGGTATCTGAGAGCAAGAACGCTGAAATAGCCTTTCTGAAAGCTCAGATATCTGAGAATGAAAATTCTCACAAACTAGCCTTAGACAAACTGAATAAGAAAATGATGGAGCTACTTTCTGAGAATGAAGAACTTAGAAAGAAAGAGCTATCTTTCCAATCTTATGCAAAGGCTAGTGACACTCTCACTGAGGTTCAATCCTATCTGAGAGACCCCTCTGAGAAAGGTGGACTTGGACTTGACGAACAATCAAGTAATTCATCCCCTCTGAAAAAGAGTGATGAAAGGTTGACCTTTGTAAAAAGTCAACAGAATGGTTCTTCAATCACCTATAGCATTGGTCAGAAAGCTAAGGTAGTTGACAAAGGAAAAGGGGTAGCAACCCAGCCTTTGAAAGAACATCAAGTTCACAAGAAACATGTGGATAAGGTTTCTGAAAAGAAACACAACCCTCAGATTTGCAACCATCCACATTGCTACATTACTAGGAAGGGAAAAATTGCTGGAATAGGCAAATTTTCCACTATACCATTTTATGAAAATAAAGATGGTGTAGAAACTAGTAAGGCTTCTGAAGAACGCATTCAGAAAGCCAAAGGTGTTCGAAATGGCATTGCTATCGTGCTATTGGAAAAGTCCTTCTGCAACAATATAAGGAAGAACAGGAACAATGGCGCAAGATTGATATTGCTCGCAGCAATAGACAGAAATGGAAAAATTCTCAAGCCACTGAAAAACTGAATGCCAGAGCTAGAAGGAACTTGGGCAGAAAAGCTAAGCTTGCTGAAAAGCAATCCCAGAAACCCAAGATCCAGAAAGCACCAAGGGGAACATCTAGAAACACTCCAAAAAGGAAAATTGAGATCAAAATTACTGATTTCATTGCATCTCCTTCTAATCAAGCTAGACAAAAAAAAACTCCAAAGAAATTCACTAAAATGTGGATTCCTACTGGAAGAATGTTTAGTCTAAGTGGTTCTATCTCTGAAGCAAGAACCTAACTCCTGTTTCTTGTTTTGTGCAAAACGCTTCTTGGACTAAGGCTCAATGGCTATTTGATAGTGGATGCGGAAAGCACATGACAGGAGACAAAGTAAATCTGGTCAACTACAAAGCTTGCATTAATGGACCTGACATCAGATTTGCTGGAGGAGAATTAAATCCCTCTCTGGGATATGGCAACGTCAAATTGGGATCACTAACAATCACTGACGTACTACATGTTAAGGGTTTGAAATATAATCTATTTAGCATGAGCCAGTTTGCAGACAAATGCTTCAAGGTTAAATTCAAAGCAAAATACTGTAAACTTATTGACAATGAGTCAAAGCAGACAGTCTTGGTTGCTCGGCGGAAAGGTAGTCTTAATGTTGCCGATTGGGCATCTGCCACAACTGAAGAATGTCTCATGGTGAGTCAATCAGTCACTGTAAGAGCACTGGTTATGGCACAAAAGAATGAGTCATTTGAATTTCAAAACTCTGAACAAACTTGCAAAGAAAGAGTTAGTGGTTGGCCTTCCCAAAACATCTTTCAGAAAGGATGGTATCTGTTCTGCCTGTCAGATGGGGAAACAATCCAAGATCTCTTTCAACTCCAAAACCAGACACTCTAGTGTTAGACCACTGCAACTATTACACATGGATCTTTTTGAGTCATCTGTAACTAGTTATGCAGGAAAGAAGTATGGTCTGGCTGTTGTAGATGACTTCTCAAGATTCACTTGGGTTGTCTTTCTGAAGCACAAATCTGATGCCAGGGTGGAGATACCAAACTTGCTGAATAAGCTTGAAGTCATGAAAAATGATAAGGTATCTGCAATCGAGCATCATGGTACTGAGTTTGTCAACCAGTACATAAAGGAGTTTTGTACCTGCAAAGGTATACAACACCAACTTTCTTCTATAAGAACACCTCAACAAAATGGTGTTGCAGAAAGGAAAAATAGAACCCTTAAAGAAGCAGCAAGGACAATGCTAGCTGACACTGAAACAAGTGAAGTTTATTGGGTTGAAGTCAGAAACAAAGATGCTATACTCGTAGGATGTTTGATAAACAAACACCATGACAAGACACCGTATGAACTCCTGGTTGGTAAACCCCCAAATATCAAACATCTGAAAGTAATTGGTTGTAGATGTTTTGTTCTTAACAATGGAAAATATTATCTAAGGACATTTCAACCAAAAGCAGATGAAGGTGTATTTCTTGGTTATTCAATGAATAGCAAAGCATACAGAGTTTACAACAAAAGAACAAAGAAGATTGAAGAATCAGTTCATGTTGTATTCTATGAAGGAAACAAGAAAACGCCCCTTGCTGATGAACTCTCACAATGGTTCAAGGAACTAATGTTGAGGGACTCTGAAGAAGAACCCTCAGAAAGGAAAAACATCATTATAGAAAGGGAGGATGACTCTGACGAAGAAAAGCATGAAATGCCTAGTAACAACCAGATGATTCTCAGGCATGATGAAGAATTTCCTATGAGAATTCCAGAAATGAAAACTGAAGATGTTCATCAGAAAGCTAATTCTGGAAATGACCTCTCTGACAGGCATGTCCCAGAAAGCTCTCACACTGAACAAGTATCAGACATTCACCGCCCTTCTGAGGTGCGAAATGTCTCAGATACTGAAGAAGTATCAAGTCATAATCATAGTGATTCACATTCAGATCACATAGATGCTGACCCTACTAGCACTAAACCCATGATGAAATGGATCAAGGACCAATTAATCAAGGTGTTAGGACTAGGAGAGCAATAGCTGAAAATGCTAATTCTCTCTTTGGATGTTTCATCTCAAACATTGAACCTAAAACTACAGAAGAAGCATTAGGAGACCAAGACTGGATCTCTGCAATGCAAGAAGAGTTGGATCAATTTGAGAGAAACAAAGTCTGGAAACTAGTTCCATTTGTAGAAGGAATATCTGTGATTGGAACTAAGTGGTTTTTCAGAAACAAGATGAATGAATCTGGTGAAATAACCAGAAACAAAGCAAGGTTGGTTGCCAAGGGATTAACCCAGACTGAAGGCTTAGATTTTGATGAGTCATATGCACCAGTTGCCAGATTGGATGCAATAAGACTCTTTTTGGCCTTTGCAGCTCATAAAGACTTTAAAGTTTATCAGATGGATGTCAAAAGTGCATTCTTGAATGGTGAACTTGCTGAGGAAGTTTATGTTGAGCAACCACCTGGCTTTGAAGTTTCCTCAGAAAGTAGAATGGTCTATAAGCTACAAAAAGCTCTATATGGACTGAAACAGGCTCCAAGAGCATGGTATGACACTTTGGCCAAATACCTTATGAAAAGTGGTTTCAAGAAAGGTGAAGTTGATAAAACTTTATTTACTTTAAATCATGATGGGAAACTACTCTTAGTTCAAGTATATGTTGATGACATTATATTTGGATCTAAAGACAAGCAACTTTGTGATGACTTTGCAAATCTCATGAAAAGTAAGTTTGAGATGAGCATGATGGGAGAATTGAACTATTTCCTAGGATTGCAAGTCAAGCAACTCAATGATGGAATATTCATTAGTCAGACAAAGTATGCAAACGACATGCTCACAAAATTCAATCTGAAGCCTTCTGAAAAGAATGCTAAGATACCTATGAGCATAGGAACCAAGATGACCTATACTGAATCAGATAAAAGTGTTGATGATCACAAGTATAGGAAGTTGATAGGTTCACTACTACCATCGCAAGGCACTGATATATAATATGCAATGAGTGCTAGATTTCAAACAAATCCAATGCAATCACACTACAACATTGCTATGAAAATATTGAGGTATGTAAAAGGTACCGTAGATATAGGTTTGTGGTATCCAAAAGAAAGTGGATTGAGTTTAGCTGGCTACTCAGATGCTGATTATGCTGGATCAATGCTTGATAGGAAAAGTACCTCTGGAACTTGTCAGTTTCTAGGAACTAGACTTATCTCATGGTTTAGTAAGAAGCAAAACTCAATTGCGACTTCTACCACAGAGGCTGAATATATTGCTGCTGGTTGTTGTGCAACACAAATTCTGTGGATTCAACAACAACTCATAGATTATGGACTCATTGAAGAGAAAACTCCCATTTTCTGTGATAACACAAGTGCTATTGCAATCACACAGAACCCTAAGTTCCATGCCAGAACAAAGCACATTGATGTTAGACACCACTTCATCAGAGACCATGTTGAGAAAGGCAATATAGAGATACTCAAGATTGGTACAGAAGACCAACTTGCAGATATCTTCACCAAGCCCCTTCAAGAAAGCCGGTTCTTGACCCTAAGATATAATCTTGGATTAATGGAGTTGCCTAAGGACTGAAAAATGTCCTGAATCTCTAAAGTCAGAATTAGTAAGGAAGAAAAGAAGTAGGCCTCTGAGAACACGTTCTCAGAAAGCCAAGTTGATAAGAAGTGATGCAAAGGTTTCTGAGTAGCAACACTCAGAAAAGCAAAACATTTCTGGAACGGGTATCCAGAAAGGCAAAGGTTGGTACACATTCAGTAAGTAAATAAGACTAGAACTTACTTATAGAAAGTGGGTCAAATACATTCAAACAACTAAAGCTTCTGACACTTGAACTCAGAAAGCTATTTAGTCATAAAGAGAAAAGACACACAAAGCCCGAAAAGGCATGAGTTCTGAAAGTCAAACTTGTCCAACGTCTTGTATATTTACCATTTTCATGATAAAATATATAGATAAGGACTTGACATTCAGAATGATAAGCTCAAACGATCAAAGTGTTCTCACTCTTTACTTAGTGACACAATGAATGTAGCATATTAAAAATCCATCAAGTCGGCACATTGCCATTTGTTGATTACAAGATATTCAATATAAGCCCTTGATGAATAAATGTTAGATCTCAATGGTTGAGATTAAAACAAAGCAAGTAATGTCTGTTGAAAAGTACAGACACGACCCACTACGCATTTAATGAAGCACAAAGGACGTACCACGCCTATGCAGATATAAAGACAAGCATACATATTTAGATATATGTATGTTGTATCTCTATACATTTGTCTGCTATATATATATATAGGAATTGGGTAAAAGACAAACACTTACCAATTCTGAAATTTCAAACTTGCATCAAAATAGCAAAATCTCTCAAGATTTCTGCAAACCCCCTTCTGCAAACTCAACGTTTTGTGCTTAGTCTTCTGAAAAGATAGACTAATCTCAATTACTTGTGCAAAATCCTTCTGCAAAACTACTTATTCAAAAACTTTATATAAAGAGATGGCACCCAAGAAGATGACCACCAAGAACCCTAAGGCCGGATCATCCACACCTGCTGAAAAGCAAGGAGGAAAAGAACTAAAGGTGTTGAATAAACGCCTTCTAGGAGAATTCACTCCTTCGGACTGGAACCCTAGTCATAAGATGAATTGGGGAGCATTCTTAGTGAAGAAATATGTACCAGCAGTTATACCTTCAAAACCAGAAAGGAAACTGATATTGGGGATGTTGAAGAATTCCCATATCTACAAGTTTTTATCTGCTGCACCCAGTGGCCTATCCACACTGGATGTACTGGAGTTCTACAACAACTCCAAAATCTTCACAAAGGTTGTGAATGATAAAGAATAAAAGTACATGCATACTGAAGTCCAAGGACAAGAAATTGTTCTTGACTGCAAGGCTTTCTGCAAATTGTTCCGATTGAAAAATCGAGGAACAATTGAAGATATCAACATCAAGGACGCTTCAATGATTCAAGGCGTCAAAGAACTGTTTGAGGCAATCCAGTTGGAAAATGCAAAAGGTTGCCCAGGAGACTTTATTCTGAAAGCTATCAGAACGAGTCACCTTCAGAAACACTGGAGCACTTTGGCTCTCATCCTGGTCTGTTTCTTTGATGGCAACAAAGGTGGAGTAGACTAGATAAGTATGGAGAGATGGATGATGATGCATCTTCTGAACCAGAAGAATGAAGGACAGGACACCCACTTCAATTGGGGGAAGTACGCCTTCAACAAATTCCTTGGACATATTGAGGAATTTGAGCCCAAAATCATCAATGGCCTTGCTGAGCCAAAAGCCAATATGCACTTTGGTCTCAGGATTTGTCACATTCTGGAAACCATGGGGATCACTCTTAGAGGGAAACAAGAAATCCCAGTCACCAACTCCCTTTTCAGACACGCCTTTGAAGAAAAGGAGAGAATTGCTGCTGAGCAAGTACTCAGAAAGGCTGAAGAAACTACACAGCAAGGTGAGGAGGTTTCTGAGCAAGCTCAAGCTAAACCTCCAGCTGCCAAAAGAAAAAGGGGTCAAGGCAAAAGGACCTCCAAGTCCATAAACATTCAAGAGGCACAACCTTCTGGAGACAAGGTCTCAGAAGATGTTGTTCGCCCAGAAAGGCAGTTCCAGAAAGACCCAAGAATTCTGAAACAGACTGCTCCAGAACTCTCCAGAGATGATAGAAATATCATAGATGGGTCTGCGCCAACTCAGAACAGTGATTCTGATGATGATGAAGTAATCGCAACAGTGCTAAAAAAGTATAGACTTGAGACCCAAGGAGGAGCTTCAAACTTAGCTCTTCAGAAAGATAAGAGCCCCTCTGCCCAGCAGGAAGAAGAAGGCCTGGGTGAGGAAGATAGAATGATGGAAGATATTGACATTGCTTCCACATTCACAATACCATCACTCAATATTGCTGAAGAAAACCATGTTCTTGAACAGGCTCCTCAACCTTCTGAGAGAGCTCAACTCTCAGAAAGGGATCAAACTGAGATGGAGACTCAGAATGATACTTCAGAGGAGAACAACAATGAGCACAGAGAGACTGTGGAATCACCACAAGTCCAAGAGATCAATGATCAGCCTGACTCCTTTCAGGTAGCAAAAGTAGTTTATATCTAACTTGTCAACATTTCAATGTTAACTTGTTACTCATAAGCTTCATTTTGTTACAGGCCATATTGGAGACAAACTTTTAGGGGGAAGTTAATTTGTCCACCCCTCTGAATGAAGAAGAGGTTCCTCCAACCTCAGAACAACAAGAAGAGCCTGTTCAACAGGTACTTAAGTTATCTCTGAATAAGAAATAGCTTGTTTGAAATATTCATACCTTGTGTTCTAAATTTCTTTTTGTCTCATTTTAGGCTCTAACTAAGGAAGTAGTGGTGGGGGAACCAACACCCCAAAACCAAGAAAATCCAGAAGCTGGAAAGCTTTCTGAAGAAGCATTTACTGAGCCTTCTGATGAGAAGGTAAGTACTCAGTAATAATCTTCTTCAAGAATGTTCTGGAAATCCCACTACTGAATCTCTTATGTTTGTTCTTACAGGCTCAGTCAGAAGAACAATTGGAAGGAGAAAAACTCTTGGTAACTCCTCCAATAGAAACTGAAACTGCTGAACAAGCAGTATCTACATAAAAGGTGTCAGAAACCCTCAAGGTTTCTGAGAAAGATGCAAATGAGCTTCCTCACTTGGAAGTAAGTGAAGTCTCAAAAAGCATCTCTCTATTTACCCTTTCTGATAACAGTTTCTAAACATACTTGATTTTGTTTCTCAGGTTCAAGCAGAAAGAAAGGTTGTTGAGGATCAGACTTCTCCTCACAACAAGGTATCTGAGGTTTCGTACAAAACAAGAGATACCCAAGCAAATGAGCACGGTGTTTCTACGGGTATGCTCAGAAAGCTTACTTTTGCACACAGATACCAACTCAAGTGGTTTGAACAAAACTAACTTGATCCCTTTCTTTCAGGCTCAAAGTTTTGTGCCAGTTGATTTACTCAAGGCTTTCCAGAAGCACACGCTCAAGAAACATCTAAAGTGCTTCAGACAATGGCAGAAACTCAGAAAGACTAACCTTTCTGAGATAGCACGAGTAATCGACGTCCCAGAAAAGAGAGCAATAGCCCTAAATCTGGAAGACTACATCCATGCATTGTTCCCAACAGAGTCTTATTCTTTTGCCACTCCGATGCATGAAGACTTCACCCATGAAGTAGCACAAAAACTTCTAGCAGATTTCAAAACTGCGGATGCTCAAACCCAAGAGCAGATGGTAACCCATCACTCGCCTTAGTAAGCTCACTACTTACCCAGCTGAGCAAGAAGAGGTGAATGGGAGAATGATTACATTCCCAAATGTGATCAACTTGATTTCAGAAGACGGAGAGGAGATAGACGAGAATGATTATCAAGAACCCCCCCCCCCCCCCTCTGAGCATCCAAGTCAAGAAAACAAGAAGGATGATGATGATGATAATGATCAGAATGATGATCCCCAACCTGGACAAGGCGGGATTCAGAAGGCTAGCAAAGGCAGTTTAGACAAGGTCACTCCTTCCAATGCTCAGAAAGCCCCATCATCATCACCTTCAAAGTCTCATCAGAAAACCCAACAGGCAGAACAGAACGATATACTTGAAGAGATATTTGCCGCTACGTTCAGGATTGAACAACTCAGAAAGGTGTTGGAAGAAGAAAAGAGAATCAACTTAGAGTGCCAAGCTCTTGTTGATGAAAAGGAAGCCAAAATCCAAAAGCTCAAAGAAGCTAATACCCAGGAATTGGCGCTCCTAGATGAGCAAAGAAAACTGAAAGATGCCATTGTTGTCACAGCTGCTGAAATAGATGCCATGGATGACAAAGATGATGAAGAAGATGATGTTGAGACTGCATCAGAAAGACCTTCTACATCTTCTCGGAAGGCCAGAACACTTGATGGAAAGCAGAAAAAGGTTGTCAATCTGCAAACTATTCCAGAAAAAGATAATCAGAATGATGCTGAAAACAACCAAAACTTGATTACTGATGCAGAAGATGAGAGACTTGTTACTCAACACAAGAGAGCTCTACTTGCTCCTCATATATTCTCTGCACCAAGTAGTTCAAAAGTGAAGAGCACCGTGCCAGGAATAGTATCTTTTTGGAACTCAGAAAGACACTAATTGCTCAAGACACAGAAGTGCTGAAATCCGTCCCAGAAGAGATGAAGCCATTGGCTGCTGCGTTACTCAACAGAGCAACCAACATTGCTCTCTCTCTCAGAAAGACGTAGGGTTGGTCAGGGATGAGGATTGTAACAATGCTAATGCAGCATTCAATGAAGCCAGCCATGCTGTTCTGCAAGCCAACGCCATTCTTAGGCCACTTGAAGAGCTCAACAGAAAGGAGCAGGAACTGGTTAAGCAGAACCACGAGCTGAAGAAAGAAATCCAAGAATTGGTCAGGTACAATAATCTCCAGAAAAACTTTGACTCACTCTCTGAAGCTTATGCCATTATGAGTCAGTCATTCATGACTAAGGGGGAAGAAGAAGAGATGCCTCAGAAAGGCAGAGGAAGAAAGAGAAAACAATCTATGCCTCCCTCCTCAAGTCAACTAGTTATCAAGAACACCGGAGATGCCCCTGTTGAAGAAGTTGTTCCAAATCAACCAGCCAGAAGGCTGAGAAGTATGGTCACTAGGGGAACCAAGTCCCTTGGGATCTCAGAAAGGAACAACCAGAATAATCCTAAAAAAGGAGAAGAACAAGAAGAAGGAGAAGTGAGAGGCCAAGAAAGCTGCAAGCCTCCATTGTTGAACTTCATTGATGATGATGAGGATGAATTTGATACAGATGAACATCCACTTCACAAAAGAAGAAGGCAAGCAAGCACCTCACAACCCCCTCTGGCAGCAATGCCTTTGGCAGCCAGAACTCCTTCTGGAAATACCAAGTCATTACAAGGAACATCCACCAAAGACATTTCAAGGCAGAAGAAAGGGTTAGAGGATCTCTCGTAAGGCCACCCAACAGAAAAGCAAGAAGGGATTCCCAGTTTGGCAGAACAAACAGAGAAATTGTTCAAGAAAGGCCAACTGATGCCCACATTGAATATGTGAAGACGAGTAATGAAGAATCTTCATATAGGTGCATTCTGAACAAGAGAGGGTATTGGATTCTGGAACTACAACATTTACTTGTCAATGATAAGTTTCCAACTCCCATCCTCAACTAGATACTAAAATGGTGAGAAGGCAAGCCAGAATTGCTAAAATCTGAGCACCTTCATGCCTGGCTAAACTTTGAAGTAGAGAAGAGAAATGATTCCAGAAAGATGGACCTCTCCTTTGCCTGTCCTTACCCAAAGCCCGATGATGTACACAAGGTACAAAAACTGGATGGTAGCTACAGCAAGAAGAACAAACTAGGAGTTTCAACCTATGAGTCATTCTATATGACATTGGATGAATACCTAGATGATATACACTATCTGGAAGAAATATAGAGAACGATTTTTTGTCAAACGATTAAACTTGAGACATTAGTTCCGTTAGAAATATCCAGTTATGAAGAATCTTAATTGAGATACAATACATTACAATCTTAAAAAGTCAAAATTTCCTTGAAATTACGTAGTACTCCCTCCATCCCGCAGAACTTTATACATTTGTTATTTTTAGCCGTCCCATAGAACTTCATACATTACCAAAAAAGGAAGCTACCCCACACCCAGCAAATAATAAACAATCATACACTCAAATTACACATTTTACCACTAAAAATACACTTTTTTCCACCTTTCTTTATATTTTATCATTATTTTAAATTTTCGTATAGAACTGCGCGCTAACCCTAATATATTAAGTTCTACGGGACGGAGGGAGTAAAGAATACGCCCAAAAGAAATGGTAGTAAGAATAAGTGAATAATATGATGAGATCATTAACGTAACACTGGTTTGAAAGCCTTAGAAAGTTGAGGGACAAACATGATATTTTCCCCATAAATTCATAGGTTCGCTTCATAAAATAGAATACTGGATCCTCATTGGCTAATAGTCGTGGATCCCTCAGGAAATCGCCACGTCAGCTCCATCCAGCCATCTGGAACTTTCCCTCCATCTCCGAAACATACTAACTGATAAATTGCCCTAAATCCTCTTCTCATTCCTTCTCAAACAAACACATAATCAAATCAACTCAAAACAAGATTACTGTAAGCTGTTGCAGTTTACAAATCGTTTTTTTTTCAACGATGAAAGGTCGATTTTTAGCTGCGTTTGTTGTCGTTGGATTTTTGCTTGTTATTGCTGCAGAATCGAAGAAAATTGATCCTTACAAGGTAACGTTTTTTTTTATCTAACAATCGATTCTTCTGTAGCTGTTATAAGTATTTCCGTTGGTGTAATTGGGTTTAATTTGGGAAAGATTGAACTTTTTTACCTTTGTGTTTGGTAAATGCTGGGGGATTATGAATGGTAAGTTTGTGGATTGAAAGCAATTTTGGTACTTTGATTGTAGTTCCATATCTTTATGTGGAGTATTTCTGATGTCTCTTGTGTCATATGATGTTATTTGGTGATTATTGAGTTATTAGACCGAGCTGAAGTTGAGTAGCAAGTATAGATGTTTTCAATTAGCTCTAAGCACAACTTTAGAGGATTTTGTTTGCTTGTGAGTTGTGATTATTTATTTTTAAGAGAGCTTGTTTGATGGGTATGGAAAATCTCTTTTCTTTTACATGTCGGTTTAAGAAGGTTGGAATTTGACGAGGAATTTTGTTTGGAGTTGTCATTGACACAAATCATAATGGAGATACTGTCACTGTTATTTGTGTAAGTGTTAATTTACTTACTGTAGAAGATGATGTTGATAGCGTCTTAGGTGGGTATTTGTGTGATTTATATGATTGGATTAGCATTGCTGCTGAGAATGTAAATGTTCTTGTGTTGAGCTATATTTGCTTAACGTGAGTTCTTTCCTTTGCAATTGCAGGTACTTGGAGTTGATTCGAAGGCGAGTCAACGTGATATTCAGAAAGCCTTCCACAAGTATGTGTGTGCTTCACAGCTTGGATAGCTAATGATTTTGGTTAAGTTGTGTACAAGTGATGTCAACTTGACAAGAACTCGTTTACTAGTTGCTCTGAATGTGTGTTGCAGGTTATCACTCAAATATCATCCTGACAAAAACAAGAACAAGGGCGCACAAGAAAAGTTTGCGGAGATTAATAATGGTAGAACTTTGTTATCTTTCTAACTCCATTGTCTCATTAAGAACTCGATAGAAATATAATGTGATTCACGTTAATTGTGCCTTAACATATCCATATTTTTGTAATCTCTGCTCATTCATAGCGTTGCCTAAAAACATCTTGTAATTTATTCGCAGCATATGACATATTATCTGATGAAGAAAAGCGGAAGAACTATGATCTCTATGGAGATGAAAAGGGTAATCCTGGATTTAACGCTGGAGACCCCAGAGACCAGGGTGGATATTCCTATTTCACTAGCGGTGGACCAGCCCAAGGTGGGTTCAGCTCTGGGCCGGGTGGATGGCAACATATGGGAGGACAAGGAGGCTCAAAATCATTCTCATTTTCTTTCGGCGGTCCTAGTTCCGGTAATCAGGACTCATTTGGTTTTGGTGATATTTTCTCCAATTTGTTCGGAGGTGGCATGGGAGGTGGGAATCAGTTTGGTGGTGGCATGGGAGGTGGGAATAAGTTTGGTGGTGGCTTCGGTAGCTCAGGCAGGCCTCCACATGGAAAAACTAAGGGCCCTGCTATGAGCATACCGTCTATAGATACTCGAGTGTATAAGAAAGAAGTAGCTGATAAAGGGATGGCATGGCTCTTGTTGTTTCACACTCCCAATCTCCAAGGGACTCCATCTTATGAATCTGTTCTCTCGGAAGCGTATACCTCACTTCACGGAGCATTAAAGGTACTGGATTGTGACCGTGACTTTCATGTGTAACATTGTTGTGAAAATTTAAGTGTATTTAAGACTTTTGCCTTCTTATGCAGGCTGGCAGCGTAAATTGCGAGTCCGATGCATCTCTTTGCAAGGAGCTTGGTGTACATCCTCGAAGAGCACCAAAAATCTTTGTTTATTCATATGCGTCCAGCGAGAAGGGTTCACTGGTTGAGTATAATGGTGATCTGAGCGCTAAACCTCTAAAAACCTTTTGTGAAGATCATTTACCCCGGTTTTCAAAGCGCGTCAATTTGGATGATTTTGATTTCAATTTTGAGGCTAGCAAGTTGCCTAAAGTGTTGCTTCTCTCCTCAAAGAAAAACACACCGGCCATTTGGCGTGTGCTAAGTGGATTATATCACAAGCGGATTGTGTTCTATGATGCAAAGGTTAGTTTATGTGAAACTTTAAAATGCCATATGTTTTTCTGTTTTCTATAGTTTGGCTTATCAATGGTTGTCCTGGGATTTAGGTCAACGATATGTCAGATCCTTCTGTGAGAAAATTAGGCGTAGATGGACTCCCAGCTATTGTTGGTTGGCTATCAAACGGGGAGAAGCAAGTACTCAAGTCTGGGATATCTGTGAAGGATCTAAAATCTGCCATTCAAGAGCTTAGTGGCTTACTCGACAGTTTCGAGAAAAGGAGCAAGAAAGCAGCTCCGGTTGAAAAGGATAATCCTGATTCCCGAAATAAAGACATACCATTGCTTATGGCATCAAACTTCAATGATGTCTGCTCTGAGAAAGTTCCTGTATGTGTCATCGGTGCTTTCAGGTCATCCAGACAAAGGGACAGTCTACAAGCAATTTTACAATCTGTAAGTGGCTTAGTTCTTGTAATGTTAATTCAGGTTCTAATTTCTTGAATGTGGAAGAGCTCACATAATTCTTAATCTGTCAGATGTCCCAGAAATCTTTCTCAAGACAACAGAATGCCGCATCAGTCTCCTACGCTCTTTTGGATGCTTCCAAGCAGCAAGCTTTCTTAAAGGCCCTTGACAGATCAGGATTCAAGTCATCAGAGAATCTGTTGATAGCATACAAACCAAAGAGAGGAACTTATGCTGTATTTCAGGGTGAGGTAACCCATGAAGCAGTAGAGAGATTCATAGGTTCCGTACTGAACGGAGACTTGCAATTTTCCAAGACAAGGCAGAAGCCAACACTAAAATGACCTGAAATATTCTGGTGATCTGAGTCCAAATAGGAATCTCGTCTGTGGCACCAATGTAAATAATGATAGTTGTAACTTTAAGTCGTCAGTGTCTCTCTTCAGGAGAGATTGTTCGGATGTCAGATGAAGCTAAAATTTTCCCCAGCTTGATTTGGCAATTGGCAATATAGAGAAATACAAATTACTCAAAATGTACACAAGTCAGAGAGAATTCTTATTGTTGCATTAACCTTGCGGCATTTTTAACAACATAATTGTAGCTATATTTAATATTTTCAAATTTTCTCAATTTCAAATAATCTCTTCCTGAAATTCTAATCAGTGAGTAGCTTGGTCAATCATCAAACATAAGCATAATGGTCAGTTGCATTTCTAGAATTGTTTCATCCCAAAAACAGAAGCATAAGCTTCCTGAGCAGTATTATATACAGATCAGTTTGTACAAGCTGGTGTGTTTGAACTTGCATTATCCTTGAAAACAAGACATCCGTTTTGAAGTAGAGCAGCAGGGAAAGGATCTTGACAAGAGCTAATGTGTGATTTAAGACGGGGGATATTTGGATGGGCGCTTCTACATCTATGGCACCGCAACTCCATTGATAGCAACTTATCATCTTTAAGCGAAATCCTTTCAGCTTCTTCGAGTTCCTTTATCACGTCTATTGAATCCAGGAAGAAAGGTGTATTGAATGAATTCCAATGCTTCTTGTTCTTCAGATGCTTGGAGTCAAAATCCTGGCTGATTACATGAAGATGCAACTGACGCATTGAAGGTACCTGGACGAATTCAAAGTTCGCCTCAGCACATAAAATTTAAGACAAGAAAATAACAAAGACATTTGGAACCTGAAAAGTGAAAAGGCCTTATCACAACACGAAGCAGTTACAACATACCGAGTGGTATCCAAGGCGGAATGACAGAGACCCATTTTCATCTAAAAACTTCTCTGTCCATTTCAAGCCAACAGAATGCATCAGTGTCAATAATGACAAATGCTTGCTATGAACATTTGCAATACTGTCAAGACCATTAGCTCGTGCTAGAACCAAGATATGCCGCTGTGCCTGCAGTGCAAACAGAGAAGTTATCATATCACCATATTTCCTTCTTTTTGGCGCGTGTGTAAGAGAGAGAAGAGAGGAACCTTTGGGTAAGCATCATTCATCACTACCACATCATCTAAAATCTCTAGAACATCAGTTTTATGCTTGTCGGGATGCATAGCAATGTTGTAAAGTGCTTGAGCCCATGGGCCCCACTTTTTGCTTGTTTCACTGCTAACTTTAGCTTTATCCTGGATGTTCTTCCCATCTAAAGAACTGGCTACACCAGGATTAAGGTCCTCATGGGACCCCTTGTATTTTTTGTTATTCTCAGGTTCATGAACAGCGTCCCTCTTCAGCTTGTGATCATTACTTGAAGGGGTAATCTTCTGGAGAGTTTCCGAATCATGTGGAGAGGAATCTCCTTCTGACCTTATTATAGAAACAAAGGCTTCAAACAGTGATGTGTAAGCTTCACGAAGTAGCTTGCATCCTTGGACATAGTCATTTTTTAGGCAGTCGGGTCGCTGGGGATTCATATTTGGCCCAAGAACATGTATGACATGGGTAACACCCTCACCAGTTAAAAGCGGGGAAGATGGAGGGAGGAGTATAGCCACAGCTTTTCCAGGACGGATGCAGTCGGCCTTTTCCTTGGTGGCAGATTCGAGTAGGGGACCTGCAGCTTTATAGATGGCAGCATTTACGCCTCCACCACCTGGTTTCAGACGCCTGCATAAAGTAAAATTACAATTGATCCACCTAAAAGACGAATGCATGTCTCATCGTATGCTGAAGTTGGAACAAGTACTAGAAGACTTGTTATTTCCTTATGATATCGATAACGGTGCTCTGTCTCCCAATCAAGATATTTGTGCACAATACAAATTAATAATGTCAAGACACACGTGGAGCACACATAAGGTCATGAGATAAACATGTGGGAAATTGTTCTCAACAAGACGACAAAATTAGCATATCATAGTGTTTCCATTCGTCCAGAACAAAATAATTGTATCATACTAAGATTCATCTTTTGCAGGTGGAATAATACACAAAATAACTATCCACTAAGGGTGTGTTCCAAGGACATTGCATATGTCCTCTGCATTCTTCGGATTTCCCGAGAGTCATTATCAGAGACTCACTCTTATAACTATTTTCCTAGCAGATACATACTTATAAAAGTACCAGTCAATAATGTTTGTAAAGGAAAACCCTGTGTATGTTGGAAGGAAAACAATCAAGTTTATTTTCCTTTGCTTTTCTTTAGAAAAAACTTTTTTTACTTTTTTTCTTCTGACAAAAATATTAGATTACAAAAAAGAAGCATCATATATGAAGCACGGAGAGATTAACCAGGCAACAGAAGAAAACTTGAAATCTTAACCAGGCATGCATATTGTTGTCATATAGTATGTGATTCAGTAACTCACCAGTTAGCAGCATTAGCGATTACATTGCAGTGTAAGCCTCTCTGGGAACGGAGTCGAGTAATATCTCCAACAAATGTAAAAAACTTCTTGGGGTCTATGTTCCTTTGTTGGGCTTTAGTCCTAACGAGGGACAATATCTTAGATCCATGAGATAAATCTACCAAAACAAGCCTAGCTTGCCCAATCCTATTGACAAACTGTTCAACTATATCAACGATGATGTCAGATGCCTTGTGAAGATCAAACTGAAAATCTGCAGTTGAAATAGATGGAAATGCTAAAGTGGGATTGTCATCCGAAGTAACGGCTCCAAGATTTGAGGTCATGTCCAACTTATCAACTTCAAACTTCTCATGAGCATCAGTAGATGGAGCAGAAACTATTTTTGTTTCCTGATCGGCAGAATCTTTTACTGGTGAGATTTCAACAGGGATAGGCTTATGGATAACAGTTGGCTCAGATTCCGCTTTAGCTGGCGGGTCCACTTTTTTGAGAAATCTCATAATACCTAATTGAGTCTTTGAACCAGTACTCTTGTTGCCAAAACTCCCAGAAGGAAGAGAACCAGATGGGCCTAAAGTACCATACAAATGGATAGCTTCTTTCACATCTTTCTCCTCCTGACAAAACGTAATTCGAGAAAATCCTTCGGTCAGCTTAGGAAGCTCTTTTTTCTGCATCATCTGGTTCACAACAGCAGCAGCTCTGCCTCCTTGCAAATTGCCTTCATGTCCAGTACGCTTCACAGAACGTGATATACAAAGCTTAGCCGGAAGATCAAGCACCACAGCATGTTTTTCCACCTCGGCACCACCCAGTTTCAGAAAATCCTCACGCTGTTCTCTGCTGATGTTACATCTGTCTATAAATACACTCTTCCCATCCTTCAACGCACTGGTGGCTTTCGCTAGACACTGGGGTTTTGTCCCTGACTTACCTCTATTAATTGTATCCTGCATATGAAGTTGGAGCATCGGACCACAGCATTAACTAAGCCAAACTTCGAAAACAACTTACTTCAGCTACACGTTAAATCAGAATATACTATCTAGAATCCACAATCGTTGTCTGACAGCAGAAAAATCACACAAAGAAGAAATATATAGTATCCTCATACAGACATTTCATCGAACACCTTTCAGCACGCATATCTTTTAAACTAAACTACTTTCGGAAACAAAACTGCAGCTATACTTACACAGTTGCACTATCTAGAATTCAAACTTGTCATATAAGGAGACGGGGAAAAAAATCATATACTATATTCATACAGACATTTCATCGAACACTTTGAGTACACACAAATCGCGAACATAGCTACTAACGAAAATCCCTCTTTCAGCAAGAAAGTAGTGAACCTGGCAAACGCGATCCCATGGGCGAGAAGCAATTTGCAGGACTTGCTCACAGAAAGTGGATTTTCCACTTCCAGGTACGCCCATCAATAGAACTACAATCGGCTTGGCTTCTTGCTTTTCACCTGCTTCAGAGGAGAAACAAATGGAAAATGTTTACAGAAATTTACATCAGATATTCATCAATTGAAAAGTGCAGAGTTTCTGAAATGTAAGAGGAAATCGCACCTGTAGACGGAGCTTGAGCATCAATTTCCATAGCTTCTTCCATTATCAAATTTTCAGCGAAGAACACTGACTGCAATATTATTCGATTTATTTCCCACTCCCTATTCTAACTTGCAAGAGACACAACGCACTTCAACAAATCACGTTTTCTGTTGTTTATGTAGGAACCGCGTACTCCATCTGTCCCGGTTAAAACTTGAAATGAATTATACGAATTTGGTTCATTTCTTAACATACTTTTCTTTATTTTGACAGTCCATGTTAAAATTAATTTGTACTCAAATCTCAACACGTGAAACTATCTTTACTATTCTAAAAGAGAACTACTCAAAGGTAGTTATTACACCAATCAATTTAATTTTGACCAATTGATTAATTTTGACTTCAAATTGAACCTATAAAAATCTTTACTATTCTAAAAGAGAACTACCCAAAGGTAGTTATTACACCAATCAATTTAATTTTGACCAATTGATTAATTTTTGACTTCAAATTTAACCTATAAAAATAAAGCTAAAAAGGAAAAGAAAAAAATAAGGGAGTTGCACATCATCTCCCACTACTTCCACCATTATAATCAACAAAATTTATATTTTTATTAATTACTCATATAAATAACATATATTATGATTGAATTTTTAATTAACTAAGTATAAGTTTAAATATATATTATAATGTTTATGTCATGCATACTTAAATTTTAATATGAAACTCATTTATTTGCGCACGTGAATTTTCACGTGCACAATTTTACTAGTATGGTAAAACGAGGAGTATTAAGTGACACTGTAGACACGCAAAATGTGTCGAATAAATTATTAAAAGCATTAAATCAAATTTACCGTATTTAATTGGAATTTTACCATATTTAATTCCAAATTGATATGGTAATTTAATTGATTTTAATATGCTCCATTTATGGCCTATCAAATTGTGCCACATATAAAATATGGAGCGTTTTCGATTATTTCACATTACAAAATTATGTGGAAATTCGATAATTATAAGCCAATAAAATGCCGCCACATTAGAAGAATGATGTCGAAATACATTCTTTTAATTAAAATTATGACATGAAAATAGAAGACACAATTCAACCAATAGGATTATGCCACGTCATAAAATTGATGCAATTAATTAATTGCAAGTAAAGAAAAGAAGATAGAATCAAATCTTGCTCAACCAATAGGATTTGATCCTTCTCTTTTCCCACACCTATATAAGGAGCTCATTCTCCACCAAAAATGAGAAGAAAATATCACAAGTTCCAGAGCCAGAGCAAATCCTCTCATCCTTCTCTCAAGATCCGCCTTGAAGTTCAAGCAAACATTCAAGAAGTTCATCCGAAAATCAAAGAGAAGTCGCCGTTTGATCCAAGAAGAAGCCCCTGCACACTTGGAAAAACGTTATTGGAAGATCAACCGCTGCCAAAGGAAGATCAAATCCAAAAGCCCAACCGAAGCCCGATCAACCTTCTTGAAGTTTTTCGCCAAAAGCTGTGTTAGATCCAAGATCAAGCCCAAAAGAATTGGAGAAACGTTTCCTGATGGCCAAACTTCCTCTTCAGAAGATCAAAGGTCAAATCCTTCGACGATCTAGAAGCGTTCTTCATGGAGTTCATCAAATCCCCAAGAAGTTCGCCATCGCTTGCCTCAAACACTCTCAAGTTCACAATTCGATCCGAGATCAAGCCAAGAAGCCCTCGCATTGACGTTTGCCTGACTTTGAAGTCACAAATCCTAAAACAAAGAATTTCAAGATCCAAGTTCGTCGCTTTAGAATACTAGAATCAGAGGATTAAACTAGAGAATTGTACACGCATTCATTAGATCAATAAAACTATCATTTGAGCAACTTTAGTTGCCACAGACACATAAAAGTGTCGATACGTTATTCGATTCTCTTATACTCATATCCTTAAGCAAGTAAAAGGTCACATAGGGGCTCATTGGTTCTGAATTGCGCTCAATGTTTTTAAATAGCAGGTAAACAGCCCAATCAAGCTTTTAAGTTGTTGAATCGCGCGTTGACAACGAAACGCGATGCTTGGAGCTTGATTGGTTGTGTGCGGCTAACAGTTCAGGTCATGTTCAAATTGCACATCAAAGAGCCATTGTGATTGCACTAGGTTATAGGCATTTTGAATCGCACATTAAGGCGCATTTGAGATGGCAGCCCAGTGAAATCGCATAGGCCTAACAAGACGCGTTTTGGCCGGAATGCATTCTAGTTCTACCAATCACCTATTTGTGTGCGGTCAATCATTCAATCCCACACAATCAATCAGTCTCATATTGGGGAGTCATAAGGTGGTCTGGTGGTAAGGAGTTGAGGCTATATGCAGGAGGTGCAGAGTTCGAACCCTGACAACGTCAATTATTGAAAGGAGTTATAAGGTGGTTGAGGCGGAAGACAAAAAGTAATGGTAATTTGAGCCATTGTAATATAATTAGCTTATTTAAAAAAAAAAAAATCAGTCCCATATTGTATTGCATCGACTTACTTCGTCATGCAATACGTACTTCTCTATAATTCCAAGGTTAATACTTTCGAATACCACATCTATTAAACCGGTATGTTACATCTTCATTTCCACAAATATGTGACCGCTTATGTCAGAGTAAAACTCTATCACAGTAATTTACCGTTTACATAATCAACATATGTAACAAAAGACTTCATAATTGTTACGAGAAATTAAAGTTGTTGTGACATTATCACCGACCCAACATTACGAGCTTAACTTCCATTAAAAAAAAAGAAGTAAAAACACTGAGCTTAGCTGGGCCTATTCATGAAATTAAACAAGCCCAAAAACATACAGGCCCATTCCAAACTAAACACCAAACCCTAGGGCTCCGGTACTATATAACACAGATTACCAGCTGGTTCAGCTGAGTGTAGCAGTCGCATTTCATCACCAACATCGTTCATCATGAGGGCCAAGGTAAATTCCTCTAATCCATACCATTTCGATTTAACTTTCATAGCTTTTCTACTTGAATACAGTCCGATTCTCAATTTGCTTGATTTCTGATTGAATTTTGTGGCTATGTAACAGTGGAAGAAGAAGCGTATGAGGAGGTTGAAGAGGAAGCGCCGAAAGATGAGGCAGAGATCCAAGTAGACTCCGATCCATCGTCGTTTGAGGCAATTCTAGGGTTTTCCGTATTTTTATGTCATTTGTTTTCGTGGATTTGATGTGTAATAGTTTGAGTACTGCTTTTCGAACTACATTTGCTATATTTGCTACTTAATCTAATGAGACTTTATCTATTTGTGGTATAATTTGGTTTTATCCCCAGTATTATGATATTCATAGCCTCTGGTTTTGATCTTATTGAATTTGTGCATGATTAGTTATAGCATTTTCCAAATTGAGCATTTACCTTCATCTTGACTTGCATGTACCTTCATCTTGCCTTGCAAGAAGGATACATCGGTAGAGAATTTAAGAGTTGGTTTTATGTTAGTATTTGATTAAGCTTTTTTCTGTAGAGTTTTGTTTTGGTTATTGATCTCAATTCTCTACTAGGAATTGTGGAAATTCTTATATAGATCGTGTTGTAGAGTAAGCTAGCACAATAATATGGAACCATACACTAGCCTTCTTAAGGCTCTGACTGTACTCTAGTCTATCAGGTTTTGGGTACTTTTACATTTAGGTTCCTGTTGAGTAACCTAAATTTGGTAGTATATCCTTGCCATCTCTCTTGGGTCTCAGATATTTATCCCTTTTGCATTATGTTTATACGGTTTAGTCTAGAACTCTCGATGATGTTATTGGCTGTGTACGCATTATATTTTAAAAACGCATTATATTTTAAAAAATATTTTAGGCCGTTTAATCATGTAGCTCTTTCGATAAAAAAATGTCTCTGGTTTTTTGAAGTAATAGTTTATGCTGGTTCAGCTGTAATCTATATGCTGAAGGATATTTTGTTTGGATAGCGATTATAATCAAGAAAACAAGGTTAAAATAGATTTTTTTAAAGCTGTGTTTAATTAGATCTATGGCATTATAATTGCTTGCCAATCAGTATATGTTCATCCATATACTACTGCTACTACACAAGTGAGAATCTGTCTACTTGTATTTTGATTTTTGCAAAAACATTCTCCTCGTTAGTTGTTCCTAAACTGAGCCTTTAGACATTCTTGCCAGTAACATCTTCGAGAAAAAAATGTGTTTCTTCCCGCTCTAAATTTTATGCGTTAGTCTCTATTCTTTTCAACTGAAAACTCATTCGGCCCATTCGATTCGTCTTGCCTTCGCCTTCGTCTTGATTCGATTCATTAAATTCATATTATTGTTGTTGTTGTTGTTAATAATAATAATAATAATATTATTATTATTATTAATATTATTTTATAATTTATTTACACACCCGATCTTTTGTACGAGGAAAATAAGAAAATTTATCCAATTGAGTTATTTTCAACTTTTTTTCTTTCTTTCTTTTTAATACGACTTTTAGTAGATCAATGAAATAAAGAAGATAGCTAATTAATTCTAACAAAAAATCTACATGTTCAAAAACTCCAAAACAAGTTAAACCAAACCAAAATCGGACCAAACTTTATAAAAATAATATTATATATCACAAATATTGAAAAATGGCATTTATTCCTTCAGTATTATCTTCCTATTTATATTATCTTTCTGCTCTATATTACCCGGAATAGGCGCCAAATTCTCAATGTCATCGCCATGCACTTCGCTCATCGCTTTTCCTCGTTTAGTTCAATAAATCATTATCCACTCCACTTGGACATTGATATCATGTAAAAACCCAGTATTTCAAGTTTACATCGCATAAAATTATGCGAGTGAAGGTAGCAACAATCACGTATATTTGATATGTGTCTTCCATTTGATGATCGTATAAAAGTACTTTCCACGCGGTTGGTTTTAAAGTTTGTTATACAATAATAAATAAAATGTAAAATGACGTAAAAAAGAATGAGAAAGATTTATAAAATAATATATTTTTTAATTGTGATTATATATACCATCATATAATTGTTATTATTATTACACAATAATTTCTTGATTCGATTAGTTTGATTCGATTCGATTCGATTCATTCGATTCCAAGAATTTCGGTTGAAAAGAATGTTTTATTAAGTTGTGTTTTTTCTCTCAAGTATGTGTGAACTCTTGAAATATTGGGAAATTTCATGTATGCCCCTGCATTTGTTGCCATCACACGTTCAGTGGTTCTCGTCGGAAAAAAAAATCATATTCCTTTGTTTGCAGAACTTCATACATTTGTTATTTCTAGTTGTCACACTGACATTGACATTCTCCCATTTTGTTGCCATCACATAAATTGTTCACCTAAAACTGCACGTCAATCTTAGTGTATATAGTTCTCCCGGTCGGAGTGAAAATGTTTTTCATTTTTAGGTTGTGTGGAATTTTATAATTATCAAAATGGAATCTGGCAGATAACACAAATCCTTAAAAGATAATTTTGTAACAAAATTAAGCATTTTTATCACTAAAATAATGTTAAAGAAAAACATAAATGTTTAACAAATGTATTTTTTTAAATATGAAAAAAACCAACTCTATTCCTTTAAGTGGACACCATCAATTATTAGCAATATCCATAATGTTTGTCGTCTGTTGTTATCTTTGAAATAAATAGTCAGTTATAGGGGTGTTCAAAAATACCAAAAAAACTGAAAAACCGAACCGATAACAAAGGGTTCGGTTTTCGGTTTGCTATTTTTAAGCAAATCGGTTTTCGGTAATTTTCGGTACAATACCGAAAATTACCGAAACCGAACCGAAAACCGAAATTCTTAAAAAATTCAAATATTCTTACATTGTCGAAAAAGTATGGCCTTATTTCATTGAGTATTGCATTATTTATTAAAGCAAAAATTATACATTACTAACATAAAATAACAAGAATGCAATGTTTATGCATTGCTCACATGTTATAGTAATTAAGTTTGATAAAACAAACTACTACTTCTTCTAGTCTAACTACTGTGAGCTTATTTTCATGCAAATATTTTCATGTAGAGAGGTTATTAAAACAAATATTGAAACGTAACGAGGTTATTTTTTCATTTTTAGAATAATTTTTCGGTATTTTCGGTTTTTACCGTACCGTTACTGAAATTTTCGGTATGGTACCGAACCGAAAAATAAATTCGGTTCAGTTTTCGGTTTTCATAATTTTTGCAATTTCGGTTTTCGGTTTTTCGGTTTCGGTTCGGTTCGGTATACCGTTACCGAAATGAACACCCCTACTCTGTTATGAGACTCAATTTCTTTTTCATAATTCATTTTAAATTTTCACCTGCATTATCAAATTATCAGATGTCTCTTGACTTGTGAAGTTCTCGGAGGGATTAGTTTCTCCTACATTATCAGATGTCTCTTGACTCTCATCATATTGGAGAAAATATATGATCAAATTATACAATAGTCATCGACTGATGGACATGTGAACTGGTTTAAATACAAGTTGATGTAACCATCAAAGTAGAAAGACTCGAGTCTAATAACGCGGTTTGTAGGGCTGGATAATTACTTCCTCAGTCTCTTTACTTAAGAATCTTTTTGGGATAAAAGAGAAGCTCCAGTTGTTTGATTACACTCAGCGAACTAAAACAGTCTAGTGGTCTTTTTTGTCCAACTCAATTCAATGAGATCAATTACGTTCATTTCTCGTCTTGTTTACATGTTATTCTTGTTCCAAATTTCACCTGTTTCTCGGGTTTTTGGTCAGTGTTTGGATCATCAAAGGTCTTTGCTGCTACAGTTAAACAATAGCCTTGTTTACACCCAAGCCTTTTCCACAAAGCTCATACAGTGGGATCAGAAAGCAGACTGCTGCGCATGGATAGGAGTCGAATGTGACACTTCTGGTCGTGTGATCGGTCTGGACCTCGATAACGAAATGATTACTGATATCGGGAATTCGACCAGTCTCTTCGGTTTTCAATATCTTGAGAAGCTGAACTTGGCGTATAACAGCTTCACAAGTTCGATTCCGACTGGACTTCGAAATCTTACGAACTTGGCTCGCCTGAATCTATCAGACGCTGGATTTGGTGGACAGGTACCAGTCGAAATCGCAGAAATGGCAAGCTTGGTTATGATTGATCTCTCCAGCCAGTTCCAGGGACTTGTACCTCTGATCTTGTCAAATCCGAATTTGAAGAATTTCGTCAAGAATCTGGCAGCGCTTGAAGAACTTTATCTTGATGGCGTTGGTATTTTGAGTCAAAGCGATTGGTGGGAAAGTTTGTCTTCATCATTACCCAACTTGCGAAACTTGAGTTTGCGGCATTGCGGTCTGACAGGGCCTTTAAGTTCTTCGTTTTCACAGCTTCAGTCTCTTTCAGTTCTTCGCCTCGACAGTAACAATCTCTCCATGACGGATCCCAACGTGTTTGCGGATTTCAGAAACCTGACAATCTTGAGCTTAGGTTTCTGCTCTTTGCAAGGTGCCTTCCCAGATTCCATATTCCAGGTTGCATTTTGTACCTATGTACTTTTTCTTTCCCTGAAATAAGCAATTTAACTCCAAATTATATTCCTTATATTCCCGAATCCAACTCTGCAGGTACACTCTTTGCAGTCTCTTGATTTATCCAATAACAGGTTACTAACAGGCAACATCTCCGGTTTCCACCCTAGCGGATCATTTAGGACCATAGCGCTTAGCTACTCTAACTTTTCCGGTTCCTTGCCAAATTCCATTGGCAATCTTAGAATGCTGTCCATGATAGACCTGTCCAATTGCAATTTCTCCGGACCGATTCCATCCACAATAGGGAACCTAGAGGAACTGGTACGTCTCGATTTATCCTTCAATCACTTCTCAGGTCCAATCCCAGCTTTTAACATGTCCAACAAACTCACATACATAGACCTCCACAATAATGCTTTAAATGGTTCCCTTTTACCCACACATTTTGGAGGCATGTCAAATCTTGCATACCTAAATTTAGGCTTCAATGCACTTCACGGAAGCATTCCGCCTTCTCTTTTCGAGCTCCATTCCCTGCAGAAACTTCTGCTTTCCAACAACCGATTCAGCGGCAATGTCGGTGAATTTCAAACTGTGAACTCGTCCCTTGATACACTAGATTTGAGCAGCAATCAGCTGCAAGGCCACATTCCAGATTCTGTCTTCCAACTTGGAAGGCTCAATGTTCTGTTATTATCATTTAACTCCTTTGATGGCACCATGGACCTCGAAAGGATTCAGAGCCTCCATAATCTTACAAATCTGGGCCTTGCGTACAACAATTTGTCAGTTACAAGTAATTCGGAGTTGCGTACGTTTCCGCAGCTGAGTAGGCTGAATCTAGCTTCTTGCAACCTGAGCGCATTTCCCAACCTGATAAACCAGACCAAATTGACAATTTTGGACCTCTCAAACAACAATATCAGAGGGGATATACCTAGTTGGACATGGAATATTGGAACAGGATTACTCTCTCAGTTGAATCTTTCGAGCAATTCCCTGGTAAATCTGCAAATGCCTTACCAGATACCCGTGTACCTAAATGTATTGGACTTGCACGCGAACAAGCTCCGAGGCAATTTGCCAGTATTCCCAGCATGGCCTATGTACCTGGATTTCTCCAGGAATAACTTTGAAGGACATATTCCTACAGAAATTGGTAACTTCACGGCCTTTGCTTTCTACTTTTCAGCTGCAAGTAATAGACTTACTGGAGAAATTCCAAGAACTCTTTGCAATGGAATTTTTCTTCAAGTTCTCGACTTGTCTAATAACTCCTTGAGTGGCGGCATACCACCGTGTCTACTGCAGAATATGGAGCTTGGGGTATTAAACCTTGGGAGAAACAACATCAGCAGCAATATTCCTGATGCATTTCGGGTAGGTTGTGGTTTGAAAACCTTAGACCTGAGGCAGAACAACTTAGATGGGAAAATTCCTCCATCACTGGCCAACTGCAAGGGGTTGGAAGTCATGAATGTTGGATATAACAACATTAATGATACATTCCCTTGCATCCTGAAAAGCTCATCCCGCTTGAGGGTTCTTGTTCTTCGCTCCAACAAATTTCATGGTGACATCAATTGTCCTGGTGTCAATCACACCTGGCCACATCTGCAAATCATTGACATAGCTTCCAACAACTTCACTGGGGTTCTCTATGCAGGAAGCATTTCAAGTTGGATTGGAATGGAACTCGACAATAGTCAATGGTTTGTATGGAACAACCTCTACTTCGATGATCTACAGCTGAACAATAATATTTATTATCAGGACACGGTGATTGTAACGGTTAAAGGGCTAGAACTGGAGCTCCAGAAGATCTTAACAGTCTTTACCTCTATTGATTTCTCTTGCAACAATTTTGAGGGCTCAATACCAAGCACAATTGGAGAATTGAGCTCACTATATTTGCTAAATTTATCGAGGAATTCTTTCACAGGCGAAATTCCAAGATCAATCGGGAACTTGACAGAGCTGGGATCGCTGGACCTCTCATCAAATCAGCTTACTGGGGAGATGCCACGAGAACTTATAAGTCTCACATTCCTTTCTTTCATTAATGTCTCCAACAATAACCTCTCTGGAAGTATCCCAATCGGCAACCAATTTGGGACATTTTCTTCTGAAAGCTATGAAGGAAACACTGGACTATGTGGGCCTCCCTTGAACAGAACCTGCGGTCTGAATCCGACAGAAACGGGAGTAACGAGCTCAAGGACTGTATCTTTTGATTGGCTGTCTTTTGATAATTGGCCATTGTACCTTTCTACGGGTGCGGGCTTTGGCATCGGAGCATCAATTATTGCTCCATTTGCAATAAGGAGCAAGATATGGAAATCTATTGTCAAATTTTAATGTAAGTCTATGTGATTGTTTGATTTTTTTCTTGAAACCAACAAGTAACAACTCTATTCATGGCCTATTATAGTAATATATATGTGCATATGTTCAGGTCCATATACTATGCATGCAAACCAACAAAGATAACCCGGAGTTGTAAAATTTAATTTGCAACTTGCTCTCATAAAGTAGGTTCATTCATTGTTCCACCAACATGTTAAGCTAAAACCTTTCATATATTCTACTTAGCTATTTCAGTTAGTTGCTTCCTTCCGAAATCTAAGTCTCTTCTCATAGCCAAAGAACCCGATGGATGGAGTAACTATGTTGTAATTTTGTAGATTGGTTATCATTTTCATTTACCATGTGTAGGTACCTGAAGTTCCCAAAGCAACCTAGAAGTGGTTAGCACAAGTTTCTACTCACAAGGTGAGATTTCCAAGTTAACTCCTTTAAAGTAATTCTTTGAGCATTCGTCCCTGGGAAATAGAGTATGACATAAGTATCGTTCCATAGTTGTTCGCTAACTTGTATCACCCCATTCATTTTATGCTTCTCATTATTCTGTACATATGATTTGACCACATAGATTGTCATCTTCTTGTTGTAATCTCAAAATGTACATGGATGAATTTGTGATATCCGTATGACCGTGTTCATATCTGTTTAATTTATTCTTAAAGACTTGTGATATTACTCATAAGTTCTTGTGTTTCTTGATTTCCAATTCCTCTAGCGCTTAACCATTTCTGTTCAATCCTGATCAAGTCCTTATCTGTTTCTTGTTTCGCTCTGTTTCCTCAGATTAAGCGACGTGAGTGGAAGATCCTAGCCTCTATATATATTCATAAACGCTGCAGTTATCGGAACCTTGAGAGTTAAGACATGTTCATAGACAGGTACAGTGTGTAAAATTGTAGCAGTTGATGTAGGCTCTGCTCTAAAGAACTTTTGGGGCGAACCTTTGATTAAATACTTGAGGGTACTGTTTGGTTAAGTTTCATGCCACATTTGAAATTGTGAATTTATATAATTCGTTGTGTAATTGGCTTTGTTGGTTTTTTTTTCCTTTACAAAATAGTATTAATACTTTTCCCTGCTAATTTTATTGCTTGGGAATTCTCCTCCAGAATGCTTGCATTTGTACCAAATATTTTTTATAGAAGTCGTTGTTCTAAGATTTATGTTGACTCCTTGGTCTCTACTAGTGGACTGGTATTTGTGAGTTGAAGCTCATAAAGTGATTTAGGTAGGTGGGTGAATTCCACAATTGGTGTAAGAAAATGAAACCTCTCAAAATATATTTGATGATTTTCTTTTACTGAGATTCTGTCTACATATTCGGTTACAATGTACAAACAAACATCAACTGCCTGTTTGGATTAGAATTGGACCTCAATTAAAATTGAGACAGTTCACATTTGGCTTTGGCAAGCATATTATAATTATTAATTGCCCAATTAGTTGAGAAAGATAATTGAGTTCCTTTATCTTTCCAATTTATTCACTATACAAAATCCTATAAATTTAATTTTTATACCAAACATAAATTTTAACAACTCAATTATAATTTAATTACTATTCATCAATTTACCTCAACTAAAATGGACTCCATTATAATTCCGATCCAGACAACCCGCAAATGTTTAGTGATGCAAGTATAATAGGTTTATTCAATGCAATACATTGTTTGTGATTAAATATGTGATGTTGTCCCGGTCTCGTGCAAAAGTATATAATATTTGATATCTTATACCCTCTTTGTACCGGATTCAACTCCTCGCTGGTCTGGATAGAAGTTTTAGAGAAAGTAAATAAAATAGAGAGAGGGTGAATAAGATAGTAGAAAGATTTTCTTTTTAATAGATGAGAAGTTAAAATTGAGACGTCCCACAATAGAATGTGTGAAGTTGAATTCGAAACGGGTTACTTATTCTTGTATACTTTTGCATAAACCGTAATTGGAAAAACCAGATCAATATCTTATATTCAACCTTTAACTTCGGACCTCGTTTGTTTGATAAACATACACTAAAGTTGCTCGGTTTTAATTTCGCAGTTGTTTAAATATGCTTCAAGATATAGAAGAAATTCTTCTAAATTTCTGGTAGAGAAGCATATAAGAGTAAAAGGGTCCCAAAAATAGAAAATATATGCAAAGTGCGTTCCCATTTGTGATGGGCATTGGGCGGAATGTTAATTAGTGAGAACAATAGGCTCAGGTTCATCTCCATTAAGTGTGAAATGACCAAAAACCATAACCAAATTCTACACTCGAGTCAACAACGTCCATGGCATGTTACTATATGGAGTTTTAATGGAACATATGGAAATCTGGACTGGTTGAAAATTTTTGAGTCAGTTATTACCATGTTTTATTTACTTATTCTCTAGAACAAAACTAGCTAATCACTGATAATCGGACTATTAACGAACTGAGTATTGATAAGGTAGTTGATTGTGTATTCGCATATTTGTATATATGTACATGTATTCTACTATTCTAGTGGATCGGACATAAAACAGCTACCAACTACGGGGGCAATAGTTACAGATTAGCTCAACAAACTTCAATTTGTTTTGGTACTGGAGCTAAGGTGTCCACATGCTACATCTAAGAGTCGGTCACTATACAAAATAAGAAAATATAAAAAACAAGAGATTATTTACAGGACAATTGTAACGATTTAGCATTCTTTTCAATGAAATTCTTGAATTGAATCGAATCGAATCGAATTGTAGTATAAAATATAACTAGCAGATCGAAATCGAATCGAATGAGTTTTCAGTTGAAGATAACATAACCATAGTAGGCATGCATGGTCAGTTGCTGAATAATGATGAAGCAGCATTATTATAATCTAATCAATCAAAGAAGGAAAATGATGCAGATCTTAAATCAGCGTTATTATCGGGATGCAAATGGGCATTCTATATTTATTGAAGCCATATATTTCGTCGAATTTAGCATCGTCATGTCAATTGGCTCCTTGAAAGATTCACAAAAATTTATTCACAAGTGACGTCTCTACTTCGTAATGCGAAATTAGTTCACTAATAATCAATAATATCCATAACAAGTTGTGGATAATAAATTCTTGGTCCTAAAAGTTGATGAAATTAGCATCTCATTGTAAGGATATTCGGACTTTTCCAAATTTTAATGTCAAATTTACGAGTCTCTTATAATATGTGATGTCAATCTTTCACCATTAAGGTTACATTAACTTTTTTGGCTTCATTCATTCGATTACAACATTATATTTTATCTACAATTGATTCGATTCATTTGATTGAAAAACGAGGCTGCAATGTAAATTATGTGTCAACTATGTATATTAGCTCAAGTTCTTACAAGAGGTTTATACGAGTCTCTTATAATCTATAATCTTCGTCAAATCTAGGGTTCTTATTGCGATTGGGAATTTTCAATATTCGGTAGTATTTTGCATTGATTCTTGACAATAACACATAAATTGAACCCGTATGAGTAATTTTTACTACGACATTACCACTGCATGTTCTAATCTTGTTCTTGCATACGATTGGGCTGCCATTTGATGAATAAGTTAAGTAATGAAACATTATTTGATGAATAAGTTAAGTAATGAAACATTATATAATGACTAGGAAACGAAGAATCTTAATTAGGTCACAAAAGTCAGCCAGCAACTTGATTAGCAAAGTAGCAAGTACTACAACTACGACAAGTTTTCATATAATTCACATCTAAGTAAGGACAAAAGACTGGACTTGCAGGAGATGATATTTTGTTAATCAAACAAACAACCCCACTAAAGAGTGTTACCTTGTATGAACCACCCAATCTATCTATATCTATACTATTATAAAAAGAAACACACACAAATTAGTTAGGCTCTGTTATCTTCAATTCTAATTTGGTTTAGTTGATTCGATTCATTCGATTCGATTCATTCTAACTGGTTATATTTTATATTACTGATTGATTCGATTCGATAAATTTCATTTGAATAGAATAGAGCCTTAGCAGACCAAAATTAATTTTATTTACCTTTTCTTTAGCACAAAATAAGACATCTTCATTCCTATCCAAATAAATAACCGTCTGCTAACTTATGCAGTTACCAAATTTGTAAAATTACCTTAACCTCTCCAACCACTACTCCATTCCCTTGCAACTCATAATTATATTTGAAAGTTTGGAACGGATTAATTCTTATCTAAAAAAATAACTTTCTAGGAAAATCATGGAAAAGTAGTCGCGTGCGACTTTCAACTCATTATCGAAAGAAACTATGAATTACAATTTACATTACCGTTGAAAATTCGCACGCAAGTACCGCGTCTCAATTTTTCTAGTATAATAAATGCAAATGTGCCTCTTCCCTCTCGTAGTCTTTTTCCTCTTTTCATGAAGTTGGGAGATACACACTCAAACCATCGGTCTGAAAATCTGCACATACAGATTCCACCCAATATTAAGTTTAAACTTTTAAATAAGATACAATTCAATTCATTACAATTCAACAATATGCACTGTGACCCATTCAAAATGTGATACTAGTAGGTAGGGCTGAGCATTGGTCTAGCACCTAATCGAATCGAAATCGATTGTATTTTGGTGGCCCGAAAACCGAAACGAAATAGGTTTGGTTTTAGTCCTGACCGAACCGAAAACGAAATTTCCCAAAAAAATAACCGAAAACCAAATCTAATATGTTTAGGTTTGGACCGAGAACTATCATCGATCCGGTTCGATTCGATTTTTCAGTTTGAACGAGTTTATGCTCGGCCCTACTAATATGAGTACTTTTTCTAATATTTCCGAAAATAAATTCATTCTCGTGATAGTTACTTCTTGTAAGACACTTGTAATTTAGGAATCCTTGTAATTTTATAACAGTAGATCAAGCAAGAAAGATGAGTTAGCATCTTGAGTTCAATTCAAAGAAATGGCAAAGTCTTTGTTTGGTACTATGTCACGAGTAATATCACATTATCATCATATCTAAAAGTCCAAGTCAAATACAGAATACAGATGCCAAAAACTAATAAGTTGGCCGACATTAAAACGCGTGGAAAATTTTGTCCAAATCCCATTAATCTCTATCCTACCCTTCCATCAGAATTAATAAAAAGGTAAAATCACTAATCAATACTCCCTCCATTCTTTATAAAATTTATCATTTTACTATTCTGCAGTCAACTATCTTCGATTTTGACCGTTAATCACTCTCAAATTATAATAGTAAATAATTTAATAAAATCATATAATGAAAATTTAATTACTAAATTTTAATTATATGATTTTATTAAATTATTCTTAATTATCGTTAACGATAATTTGTTAATTGAAAAATGACGATTAATGGTCAATCGAAATGGAAAGTTTTATAAAAAAATGAAGGGAGTATCTTCTTAATTTTTTATTATCTATCTATCATAACTTTTTTATATCATTTAATCTCATACTTTAATATCAATTACACAACTTTATTAGTATTATTTATTGAAAAAATCCAACGAAATAAATGGGTATTGAATTATTGATTAATCGAACGGATGAGACGAGGGAGTATTACATTACCACATAAAACTAAAAGATGAAGAAGAAAGATCATAGTAAAGTTGCTGTTTTTCTTCTTTGACAACTAGCTTTATCAGTTTCTGACCATTCTTCCTTCTCTGTCTCTGCACTTTTTTTTTTCTGTTCCCTTGTTCTCAAGTCACGCACAAGCTAGCTTGCCTTTCAATCAACCATAAATCAAGAAAAACTCAAGTTGATGGCTTATGGTGTTTCTTTTCACAACACGATCCAATGAGACCAATCTCATCCATGCCATGCCTTCTTTTCATGTTATTCTTGTTTCAAATCTCATCTGTTTCTTTAGTTTTTGGTCAATGTTTGGATGATCAAAGATCTTTGCTGCTAGAGTTAAACAATAGCCTCGTATACAATACAATCTTTTCCACAAAGCTCATACAGTGGGATCAGAATGTAGACTGCTGCGAGTGGATAGGAGTCGAATGCGACACCTCTGGCCGTGTGATCGGTCTGGACCTCGATAACGAAGTGATTACCGATATCGGGAATTCGACCAGTCTCTTTGGTCTTCAGTATCTTGAGAAGCTGAACTTGGCGAATAACAGCTTCACAAGTTCGATTCCGACTGGACTTCGAAATCTTACGAACTTGGCTCGCCTGAATCTATCAAATGCTGGATTTGGCGGACAGGTACCGGTCGAAATTGCAGAAATGAGAAACTTGGTCATGATTGATCTCTCCAGCCAGTTCCAGGGACTTGTACCTCTGATCTTGTCAAATCCGAATTTGAAGAATTTCGTACAGAATCTGACAGCGCTTGAAGAACTCTATCTCGATGGCGTCAATATTTCAAGTCAAGGCGATTGGTGGGAAAGTTTGTCTTCATCATTGCCCAACTTGCGAAACTTGAGTTTGCGGCATTGCGGTCTAACAGGCCCTTTAAGTTCTTCGTTTTCGCAGCTTCAGTCTCTTTCGGTTCTTCGCCTCGACAGTAACAATCTCTCCATGACGGATCCCAACGTGTTTGCGGATTTCAGAAACCTGACAATCTTGAGCTTAAGTTTCTGCTCTTTGCAAGGTGCCTTCCCAGATTCCATATTCCAGGTTGCATTTTGTACCTATGTACTTTTTCTTTCCCTGAAATAAGCAATTTAACTCCAAATTATATTCCTTATATTCCCGAATCCAACTCTGCAGGTACACTCTTTGCAGTCTCTTGATTTATCCAATAACAGGTTACTAACAGGCAACATCTCCGGTTTCCACCCTAGCGGATCATTTAGGACCATAGCGCTTAGCTACTCTAACTTTTCCGGTTCCTTGCCAAATTCCATTGGCAATCTTAGAATGCTGTCCATGATAGACCTGTCCAATTGCAATTTCTCAGGACCGATTCCATCCACAATAGGGAACCTAGTCGATCTGGTACGTCTCGATTTGTCCGTAAATAACTTCTCAGGTCCAATCCCAGCTTTTAACATGTCCAACAAACTCACATACATAGACCTCAACCATAATGCTCTAAGTGGTTCCCTTTCACCCACACATTTTGGAGGCATGTCAAATCTTGCATACCTAAATTTAGGCTTCAATGCACTCAACGGAAGCATTCCGCCTTCTCTCTTCGAGCTCCATTCCCTGCAGAAACTTCTGCTTTCCAACAACCGATTCAGCGGCAATGTCAGTGAATTTCAAACTGTGAACTCGTCCCTTGATACACTAGATTTGAGCAGCAATCAGCTGCAAGGCCATATTCCAGATTCTGTCTTACAACTTGAGAGGCTCAATGTTCTATTATTATCATTTAACTCCTTTGATGGAACCATGGACCTCGAAAGGATTCAGAGCCTCCATAATCTTACAAATCTGGGCCTTGCTTACAACAATTTGTTAGTTACAAGTAATTCAGAGTTGCGTACGTTTCCGCAGCTGAGTAGGCTGAATCTAGCTTCTTGCAACCTGAGCGCATTTCCCAACCTGATAAACCAAACCAAATTGACAATTTTGGACCTCTCAAACAACAATATCAGAGGGGATATACCTAGTTGGATATGGAGTATTGGAACAGGATTACTCACACAGTTGAATCTTTCAAGCAATTCCCTGGTAAATCTGCAAATGCCTTACCATATTCCCATGAACCTAAATGTATTGGACTTGCACGCGAACAAGCTCCAAGGCAATTTGCCAGTATTGCCAGTATCGCCAGCATCGCTTATTTACGTGGATTACTCGAGCAATAATTTTCTAGGACATATTCCAACCGAAATTGGTAACTTCACGGCCTTTGCTTCCTACTTTTCAGTAGCAAGTAATAATCTTAGTGGAGAAATTCCAATGTCTCTTTGCGATGGAATTTTTCTTCAAGTTCTCGACTTGTCTAACAACTCCTTGAGTGGCAGCATACCACAGTGTCTACTGCAGAATCTGGAGCTTGGGGTATTAAACCTTGGAGGAAACAACATCACAGGCACTATTCCTGATACATTTTGGGTAGGTTGTGGTCTGAAAACCTTAGACCTGAGGCGGAACAACTTAGATGGGAAAATTCCCGCATCACTGGCCAACTGCAAGTCGTTGGAAGTCATGAATGTTGGGTATAACAAGATTAATGATACATTCCCTTGCATCCTGCAAAGCTCATCCAGCTTGCGTGTCCTAGTTCTGCGCTCCAACAAATTTCATGGTGATATCAAATGTCCGGCTGTGATTGGTGTCAACATCACCTGGCCACATCTGCAAATCATTGACATAGCTTCCAACAGCTTCACTGGGAATCTCTATCCAGGATGCATCTCAAGTTGGATTGGAATGGAACTCGACAACAGTCAACGGTATGCACGGAACCACCTCCACTTCGATGTTCTACAGCTGAACAATATTTATTATCAGGACACGGTGATTGTAACGGTTAAAGGGTTGGAATTGGAGCTCCAGAAGATCTTAACAGTCTTTACCTCCATTGATTTCTCTTGCAACAATTTCCAGGGCTCAATACCAAACACAATTGGAGAATTGAGCTCACTATATTTGCTAAATCTATCCAGGAATTCTTTCACAGGCGAAATTCCAAGATCAATCGGGAACTTGACAGAGCTGGGATCGCTGGACCTCTCATCAAATCAGCTTGCCGGGGAGATACCAAGAGAACTTATAAATCTCACATTCCTTTCGTTCATTAATGTCTCCAACAATAACCTCTCTGGAAGTATCCCATTGGGCAACCAATTTGGGACATTTTCTCCTGAAAGTTATGAAGGAAACATAGGACTATGTGGGCCTCCGCTGAACAGAACCTGCTCTCCTAATCCTACAGAAACTACACCGGCAAGCTCGAGTGTTATATCTTTTGATTTGCAGTTCATATTCACAGGCCTAGGGTATGGTGCTGGAGCAGCATTAATTCTTGCACCTCTTGCACTCAGCAAAAAATGTAGGGAGCGGTGCATGGCTCACCAGGACAGGTTACTGAAGTTGATCTATCCAGGATATGGATTCAGTTACATCAGGTGTTATGGCAAGGTTGGGGCTGCAGAAAATATTGAAAATGACACGACAGACGATGATGACGACGATGAAGATGAAGACGATGGATTCGTGGATACAGATGAGTCATCTTCGGGGCACTACTGTGTGTTTTGTACAAAGCTAGACTTCCAGATGAACAAGGCCGTGCATAATCCCAAGTGTACATGCTATTTCTCACCACCCACATTCTCTTTTTCTCCTACATCATCTTCTTCTTCGTCTTTACTGATCGTGTATCAGCAGAAGTTTTGATTCTTTTTGTTCTCTTCTTCACATTGTATAGATAGTACACAGGTAGATAGATACAAGCATTAGCCCTTCAGCAGGGGTTGATGAACTGAGATTTTTTAAGATGTCTATGTCACATGAATTCATAATTGTAGAAATTTGGATACAAAATAATTGTTCTTTTTTACTTTTTCAGAATACCAAGCATTCATTGAGGCAATCGAACATAGATTTTCGTAAAACATGTAAGCATTTTATCAAGAAGAACACATACATGATACATACCATATGAGAACAAGCTTTTTCACCACCCACATTCTCTTTTTCTCCAACATCATCATCATCTTCCTCTACTTTTCTGATCATGTATCACCAGAAGTGTTGATCGTTTTCTTCTCATAGATACATGTTAGCCCTTTAGCAGGGTTGATGAAATCAGATTCTTCAAGCTGTCTGACACGTGAATTCATCTGTGGAATGAATAAAAAAATTGTTCTTTTAGCTAAATAATTCAGGTATTCATTGAGGCATTATGTCGAACATGTGGTAGGCGAAACATGAAGAACACAATACTTACCAGGTGATGACATTGAGAGTTTCAGTATCCAGTAATTCAATTAACTAGAACCAGTTGGCAATTCGCCATTAAAGAAAGCTTAAGAGGTTGGACAAATAAGCTGGAAATGTCTATGATCACTGACAGTCGGACTCGGAGACTCCGTACGTTATGTAAATAGGAAAATTAGTTGGTAAGATAACTATACGTCAAGGTAAGTACGATATTTTGGGTAAGTTAGTTTAGTTTTTGATAGGATTGTAACGATACAACCATTAATCGAATGAGATACTATCGTTTGGACCGGCATGGTTGCTCAAGTAGTACATGTTTTCGATTCATATGTTATCCACTATATCAAAAAAAATATTAATTATTTATCATATGTTGGTTCCTATACCAACACATATTATTTCTCGTGCACTCCACCATATAAATTTAATCCATAAACTGATAAACGTCAAAATAAACTAATGTATAAGACTAAAAGAGAGCTATGTAACTTGTTGCAAAATCTTCTTCAACCACTGAGGCAAGAATCATAAATAAGAAACGCATTTAGGGGTTTGATGCAGTCTTTGCCATTAGTATATATCCAATCTTATCCAGTAATATAATGATCTTATTATTAATTTATTATCGTGCAAATAAATAGTTCCCAAGGCCAGAGCAACTTTAGAGATATGGGTTCGACTTGGATCAACTTTTTGAAGATTAGCTGTTGTTTCAGATATAGATGGGATGAAAGCTACAATAAAATACACAAACTGTACAGTAAACTTCACAATTAAACGCATTTGCGAAGTATTCTTAGTTATAATATCCACAACATATTACTAATAAACTCGGTCTATTCTTATATGAAACCAAAAGATCGTTGTCAAGGAACTGCAGACGAATCATCACACTCGCGGCTCACTGTGATGACACAATGCACGGAGGCTCTACAGAGAGGGCAGCTGGAGCGAGCCTTGAGCCACAAGTCGACACAGTCAGAGTGAAACCCGTGGCTGCAGAGTGGCATAACCTTCACCATGTCACCCTCCTGAAAAAGGCTCAAACATATGGCGCACTCTGCTACTTCGCTGGGGCTTGACAGCTTACTGCTGTATGAAAACATCGGCAAGCCACTTAACGTCACAGAATCAAGCCCAGCAGAAGGCACATTCGGATTGACACCACCCCCTCGGCGGTGGACACACAAGTACAGGACGTAGAGGAACAAGAGTGTAGGAATGAATAAGAAAAACAAGAAGAGGGCACTAAGTAGTGGATCTTTACCTTCTACTTTGCCTTCGAGCTCATTAAAATGTATCGGCTCAAAACTCTGTGATGCCATGCAAATGAACAAGTTTGTTTCTGGTGTACTTGAGATTGAAGATGGTTGGATATAGAACTATCAACTATAGAACTATAGATGGAAGTTGGGAGTTTTAAAAGTAATTGGCTTTCATTATAAAGCAAAATGTGGATACTTATCAACTTCACTTTTGATTTCATTTCCAATTTATTTTTGGTAAGGGAAAGATTTGCCTTTCAGTGATAGAATACCTTTAGTAGAGTGGCACTCATTTTGGCGGATTTATTATGGCGCTTTTTACACAATTTTCCTTTTAAAGAAAAAGATGGTTGATGGGGTTTGTTATTTCTGATGTATAATATCGACACCTGATGTGATTGAACATTTGTTGTATTGTATGAATATTAGTATGGTTTGTTAGACCCCAAGGGTGAGATGAGATCGATAATTTTACCCTCTCACTGTAGCAGTGGGTCATTAAAGACGGACGGGAACGAAAAGGAAGGAAGCACCTGTAGCTCAGTATGAAAACAAAGAAATGTGACTTAAACATGCATGAGCGATCAAAACTGCATAAACAAGTGGCTTGGAGAAGATTTAAAGGTAACCGCAATCAACAATGTGCTTCAAGAAATGGGTACTGTGACTGAAAGCAACTGCAGGGAGTATCCTGTTGAATTAGATCATAGTATGTTGTATGATCACTCAATTTCATCAATCATTAGCAAACACCAACACAAGTTGAACATAAACAACAAATTGAATTTTCAACTTGCAGTAACATGATTGCTAACATAATTTGATTTCCACTAGGCACATAAAATAACATTACAGGCACATCAAACCATCAACTGAATTCATAAGCCTCCCATGATATAATTTGCCTAGCAGTCACAAAGTCGGTCATTGCAAGCATGAGGTTATCCCCAATAGCAGTGAGTTTCTCGTAGGCCATTGATGGAAGAGCAATGCAAATAGAGTATTACAAACCGGAAATAGTTTTCTCCTTGCCGCTGGGATGGCAAGCAGCTAATTCTCATACCCCACACCCAGTAATAAATTACAGTCTTAGCCAGAGTCTGAATTACACGGGAATATTGCAACACAGATAAAATCTGCTTACCTATGATTTGCGACTGCTTTTTTCCTCAATGCCTGATTGAGCAAACCTCAGTCTGAGTATTTGGAGGACATCTTCAACTTTCACGTCTGCTCGAACCAGCATAACCATGGCATGATAGAGTAAATCTGCCATCTCAGTTGCAGTTCTCGATTTGCCCTCATTTTCCTCCAGTGTTCGGCACAATTCATCTGCCTCCTCCCTACACAACATAATAGGTTTGTTGTAAGTTCGATAAAACAGACTTGGTTTCATGTGGAGTAAGTTAGATTTGGCTCAGAAATATTTTCTGTATCTCATGATATACAAGAGGTGCTTTCGTATGGCTATGCCTCATCGGGGCATTAAAATGTGAACTGAATTACTTTTTACATGCGTCAAAATAACTAAAAAATAATGCAATCGGCCAATACCATGGAAATTGGAAGATTGAGAAGGAAACATTTGTAGCTTCAATATAAAGTATAAACATCATAAATAAATATGTTGCTAAAATATAACCAGAGAAACAGCCATCATAGAGTAAAAGAAGCAAACCTGATTTTTGAGCATAATAACTTGTCATCAAGCAACAAACGCTTTGTCCAGGATGGTTTGCCATTAGGACTTGTTGAAGTTTCATCTTTCCGTTTGATTATGGTTGATTCTAACGAGTAAAGTGTTGTTAATGCAAGTTTACTGGCATCATCCTGACCAAAGAAGATAAAATGAAGAATGAACTCAATCCACTTTCTGAATATAAAGTACAAGCGTGAAATACACTATCAGCAAACAAGAATGCAGTTAGGAATTGGTAGTGTAAGGTTAGTTAATCTCGTACCTTTGAGTTCTTTAGGACGTCATCAACTGAGGTATAATAGCAAGTCTCAGCTCCTGTGTGGCAAGTTGGGCCATCAGGCTTTCCAAGGTAAATAATCTGGTACATGAAATTTAATAATTATTCCAGCAACTACAATTAAACAGATAATCAAGAATGGCACTTGCTAAAGTGGTCATGGAACTTACTGAATCCCGGTCACAATCAAGAAAGACATCAGAAACATTAATGAAATTCATCGAAGTCTCTCCCTTAGTCCAAAGGCTTGATCTTGACCTGCTATAAAATGTTGCCTTTCTGGATGAAATGGTCTTTGCTAAAGCCTCCCTATTCACAAAACCTTGCATTAAGACAGCTCCAGTATCCACATTTTGCGCTATTGCCACAGCCAAACCCTTGTCATCCCATTTCACACTATCCAACAAAGGATCAACCTGGAGAGAATAGGAAATTAGGCCTCATATTTGTACCTAATCATGTTCCAAGTTCCGACAAATTTCACAGCAAAAATTTCCAGAAGACTTCAGATTCGTCATTTATGCAGGGAAGTCTACATGTTAAAAATATGATTTGAGAACTGCGAGACAGCGCACCAGCAACATAGTATAATTCACTAATCATCACAAGTTGATGTTGTCCAAAAGTTAAATTTTAGGGAAGTGCAATCCATCACAAGATAAAAGACCTCGGTAAATTGATGGTTCAATGCTAGCTTAATGTCCTGATCAAGGCAGATAAAGTAAGAAAAAACAGCAACAGTATGGAATAACAATCCAGCACATAGAACCAAAACAGGTTAGTAGGTTACATGCAGAGGGGAAAGGTAACATGGTCACAGGATCTATGACTATAAGTTTGACAATACAGAACCATAAATTGATGGATTTTTTCTTCGACTTTTTGACTGCTTCCACAAAGGAAAAAAGAAGAATGTAGCTTCTCTACACGTGGAGTTCATATATAGCTTTTAGTTTTTCTAGTACTTGGTTAGATCGGATTAAAGAGCAAAGATAAACATGTATCTTACTATGTTGAAACCCAATGGTCTACAAAAAGTATTTTTCCTATTTGCACAACGAATACTTCTCCAATGTTCTAATCGTGAAGACTTCGGACAGCTCAGTACTAAATCATTTAGACTGTATTAAGACCGAAGATAAGCACACACCATTATGCTGGCAATTTAATGAAATTTGCCTATTTGTGCAAATAATACTTCACCGGTTCACCCTATGTTGTGAACTTTTAATCGCTCAAGGCTTCAATAAACAAACATGGAGAGATAGTAATAGTACTATGCCAGATTGCCAGGAATAAAAAGGTTTCGGACTTTCGGTAATAGAATATGCCTTATCAGAGCAGCTAATAAGATCAATTTGTCCCTCAAATAGGATCTAATAACTAATAAACATCTCCTTGCAAATTTAGAACCAAAAGCAAACAGCAACATCTGAGGCACACATTACATAATACTAGTTTGCTCACATTTCTCCAATCAATAACTGTCAGGGATATATTACCGGACTCAACTTCAACTTGAAGAAGAACTCATTACATAATACTAGTTTGCCCACATTTTTCCAATCAATAACTGTCGGGATATATTACAGGACTCAACTTCAACTTGAAGAAGAACTCATCTCCTGGTCTAATTCGTATTTTATCATATTACGTTTTGTATTTTGTATTAGATATCTACTAATAACTTACTTTCCGTTTCCTAGTTTGATTACATAGCCAGTTTATTTTTTTATACAAGCATATGATTACCTAAAAATTGTGCAGAAAACAAATTGAAGAAGCAGCAAACAATTGAAAGATAAGCTACACACAACATCACTAATAATCAAACTTACATTTAGTTGGAATAATCATACCACTAGACCAAACGCCGTGCTATCGGACTCTCCGGCACTCTCCGATGTCGCACGTACAACGGCAAAGGAATCATTCCGGCTAGTGCGGCTCGAGGAGCAGCTGAAGTTTCCGATACGGTGTTGCTGGAAAGGGGAAAGAGGAAGAAGATTGAATCTGTTGGGGATGAGCTTGGGAGGGATCGTGGAAGGTGAGAATGCAATTGATGTGCTCTGCTGCATTTTCTGATGAACTTTTGTCCAGATCGTTAAGCTCCGTCGAGAAGTGGGCGGAAATGTGGAGTTGCTGGTGACTGAGACTGTGAGAGTGATGATCTTAGGTTTTGCCTTGTTTTTTCCTTTTCTTTTTATTGTTATTTTTGTTTGGGTGAATTACATTTGGACCCCCTAATAAATTTCATAATAACATCGTAGTCCCTGACAATTCAACAATAACATATTAGTCCAAAAACTTATTTTCCTATTGACCAAGATAAAAACCACCTTCCTAGTTGGAATTTTTTAGTACAGGTGTAAAAAGAAATTTGAAAAATTAAAATAAATAGGAAAAACTTAATATTGAAAAGACAAATTAAAAACAACACCGTTCTTCTTCTTCTTCCTTCCCTTTCTATTTCTCTTCAACCCCACCAACCACCATAACCCACCAACTCCAATCAACAACCACCACCAACCCTAATGCACTGCCATTAGAGCTCCGATTGGAGCTCCATTGAAGCTCTTGTGCGGTTTGGGTACTGATTTCACTGGCTTCTCCACAGCCCAGAGTTGATTCCGTCATCTCTGCCCCGTTTTTCTGATCTGCTATACCAGAAGCAGTGAGTTTTGAGAGTTTTCAGGAGTCTGTGGTTGCTCCTCCACATTCATCCTCAGCCTTTGTTGCTCAAAAATATCGACCCTCATCGTCCAAAATTTGAGCTCCGATTGGAGATTTAATGGAGCTCTAAAGTGTGTGCATTTGAGACCCATTTGAAGCTTGAAATGAACCTCCAATGGAGATTGCATTTTTGGGTTTTCATTTGGAAATTAGAAATTCTTGGGGTTATTTTACAATTTTTTTTGGGATAAGTTTGCAATAGAAGAAGAGTTCGGGAGTGATCTAAAAAATTATTTGGGGTCATTTTATAAAGAAATGAAAGTTTATAATAAAAGGCAAGTTATTTGAAAGTTTAATTACATAGGTCTATTGTACAATAATTAATTAATTAAAAAGAATTTAAGAAAATAAATTAGAAAGGCCTAAAACCGCCTAGTGGTTTGCCAAATCAGCAAAACCACCGTCCACGTCATTTCCGGACTACCACCAAGGAAATTTGAGTTGACTTTTGGACCATCTTGTTATTAATTTATGAAACTTGTCCTCATGTGTTATTGTTGAGATGTTAGGGGCTTCGATGATTTTGACCACTTTATTAGGGAGAGCCAGTGTAATTTTCCCTTTTTGTTTTTACGGGTTTTACGACTATTGTATCTGATTGATGTGATTAATTGATTTGATTCTTGACTTGTAAATCGCATGCGATTTCATCCATGTCAGTCTTGACACCAAACCGATGCACTACTACTTACAAACGGTGTGGTATCCACGAAGTTTATGAGTAGCATGCGTTCAATGTACTCATCCAAGGCACATTAGCCAGATGCGAGACCGACATGGTATAGACCGATTCTTGGAAGTTCCACTTGTCATTTTGTTAGCATAGTCCAACTTCAGCTAGAGTAATTGCTTGACGATTACTTTCGTAACTGACATGGGATTAAATTGATATCATGGACTAAAATTAGATTTACATGGGCAGGCCAATCATTTTAAACGGCGCAAAATATGGTAGTAGATAAATAAAAATTAAAGCTACTTAAAACGGTATAAAGTTTGAAACAAAGAAAAGAAAGTTTAAAATATTCTTTTATGGTTAAGTTGGTTTACCTTGCGGCTAAACACCTTTATTCACGTATAATAATGTCATTTGTAAGTGGATTGAATCTTGACACATCTTGTCTTATGCGTAATAAATAAAAAGTAACTACAAGACTATAACCATTTTAACTATAACTCATTTCCCACCATGATTTTCCTATACCTCTTGCATCCGGTAATGACTTCCATTCCACGGGCAAATAGTAAAAAAAACAAACGTACATTTAACTTCAATAAACCATCAAAAAATCTAGATACTATTACAAATGTTAAAAAGGGTAAAAATATACCTTTGACATTCAACAAATACGTAGGACTCGAACCCGCGACCTTCGGCTCATAAAACCAACACTCTAACCAACTGAGCTACGGGACCTTGACAATAATCAAAGTATTTAAATTAGATTAATCGTGGGTTTACTGATTTTACATATGTTTAAAGTTACCATTTAGCTCTGTCCCTTCCCCTAAATTTCCCCACCAACACAGCTCTGTCATATGTGCCTTTATAACTAAAACTACTTTTTTTTTATCTAAGGTATACAAATTGAAATACTCCTCGGTAAGTCAATTCTAAGAAAAAAAAAAAAAAAAAAAAAATCTTAATTTGTGTTATTTAAAATAAGTTAAAGAATTGTGAGACAAGTTTATCAACTTTTAATGTTATCGAAGTTCGTATTTCAAGTGAAACACTTTAGTGCTTTCTCGTAATTTAAAATTTTATATGTTTCAATTTCAACTTCTTTTTATGTTGATTAAATCACGTATGACTTTAAATAAAGAGTTGCATTGTTGTTCTTGAATTCACAAATACATAATACTAAGGTGGGGCATTTGTTATACTAGTTTATTTATGTTGGAATTTGTATTTGTAAAATAATGCAAAATTTTTGGGGTTTATCTATAAAACTTTAGAAAAGGACAAATTTTTTTGAAAAGTTGCGGAGGAGATTAAATCAGAGCCATCCAATAGACCCTTCTCCTCTTCTCTTTTTTTTTTTTTTTTTTTTTTTGAACAACCCAAACGATATATTACACAAGAGAAACAGTACAAGTACCTGTACCGATGCAAGAAGCATGCAATACGAGTCGGGAACGTACAGTACATACATCTGAAACTACTAACGGTACTAACCACCCAGGACCACTATCCCAAACATTTCCCTCCTGATCGCTATGACCTATTATAGAGGTCGCAAAAGGACTATTACTACTGCCTGCAGAACTAGAACCAAACGTAGGAGAACTAGCAAACTTTGCCAAGACATCAACAAGTGTATTGGCCTCCCTGTACACAAATGAGAGCTGAACGGCTTGGAAGTGGCACAATAACCGACGGATCACTGTGGAGCTGGCGGTGCGCTTGCACTGGGACCAAAGCCGGACTGCATAGCTAGAGTGAGCCCGAGAATATTTCCGCAAAATTATTACCCTTCTCCTCTCTTTGTTCTTTGATTACTATTTATTTTGGATCGAATAATTTACGTTGACAATATTGTAAATTCCTTGAGTTTACTTCACTTGTAAAGTTTATAGAAACAATTATTGATTGATTAGAGCAAAAATGGTTGGTTGACTATTTGAATGGAGTTGTTATTGTTACCTATAGTTTGATCATTGAAATTTCTACAAGTTGGATTTGTTAATAGTGTATTTGTGATTGATTGTATACAAATGATGACGAGGCGAAACTCGTAAATTTTGTGTTGTTTCTTTAATGCATTTCTTGATATGACTGCTTGTGTGTTTGTACATAATTATTAATCGACCGACATTGTTGATTTTTTCCATAGAATTTGTTAGTTTTAGTTGTGTATAGTAGTAAATTGATAGTGAATCTTAATATTGTTATAAGAAATTTTGAAAGATGCAAATTAGGTTTTGTGTTAAAACTAGAAGATAAGATCTTTTCGATGAGACAGAGTCACAGAGTGTTATCTTTAATTCTTCATCATGGTCCAAAATATATCCCAAATGTAAATCTTATCCCATCTCCGTGAGTAATTAGTACTCCATCCGTTTCAAAGAAATCTTTTAATTTTACTATTCTGCGGTCAATTGTATTCAACTTTAACCGCGAATTACTCTTAAACTCCAATAGTATATAATTTAATAAAATCATATAATGAAAATTTAATAATTAAATCAAAATAAAAAGATTTCTTTAGAACGGAGTATATCCCAAATGTAAATCTGATCCCATCTCAGTGAGTAATTAGTACTCTCTCCACTTCAGAGAAAGTGTTACATTTTGACTTTGACCGGTCAACTGTCTTCGAGTTTGACCACAAATTACTCTTAAACGATAAAAGTAAATAATTTAATAAAATTATATAATAAAATTTAATTACTAAATTTTCATTATATAATTTTAATAATTTATTTATTAATATCGTTTAAGAGTAAATTAAAATCTGAAACGATTACAACAATAGTAAAATGTAACAATTTTTCTGAAATGGAAGGAGTAATTGTCATATCATGCTCCAAAGGACCATTCAATAAAATCCAAGTTTCAAGCAGATCGCCACGTACACTCAGTAACGTGTCGAAAACTCGTTACAGACCCAAATATTTTGCCAACCTGAACATTCTCAAACAACCCACCTGTCACTCCCGCCTTTATCACCACCTCTTTATAGCTTTAGCTCGTAAACATTTTCTTTCTAAAAACAGAAGCTTGCTCATCACCATAACGCTTGCTAATCTCTACAACAAACACACACACACACACAATTTGAGTTCCAAATCTGAAAAAATGGCAAATCCAGGAGAAGAATTTCGCCTAGCATCATCGATGATCAGCAAGGAAGGACGTCTACCACGGCAGTACACGGACGAGGCACAAGGCGCTAAGCGCGACCTCTCACCGCCTCTCGAATGGTACAACTTGCCGAACGGGACGAAAAGCCTCGCCTTGATCGTGCAAGATATCGACGCGCCTGATCCGTCCAGTCCGGTTGTTCCGTTCACGCATTGGGTGGTTGTTAACATTCCACCGACCGTGAAAGGCTTACCGGAGGGGTTTTCGGGCGAGAATCAAGTCAAGCATGAGGGGGAGTATGCAGAGATTAAGGAAGGGAATCATGATTTGAAGGAGCCAGGGTGGCGCGTGCCGAAGATGCCGACGCATGGCCATCGGATCGAATTTAAGCTTTATGCGCTAGATGAACTATTACATCTTGGAAATAAGGTACTTAGGGAGTGATTAGTAGTACTCCCTCCATTTCATAAAAAGTGTTACATTTCTTATTCGCGATTCGATTGTATCAGCGTTTGTTGATTCTTTCTTAAGCGATATTAATAAATAAATTATTAAAATTATATAATGAAAATTTAGTAATTAAATTGTTATTATATAATTTTATTAAATTATTTACTATTATCGTTTATGAGTAATTAATAAAAACGAATGTAATCGAAAGTCGAAATAATAATTTCTGAAAATGGAGGGAGTATAAGACTAAATTTCAAAAGGGGTTAAAAACACCTAAATTTTTATACTATATCTATTTTTCTTCAACTTCATGTATATAGGAGTATGCTTATTTGGGTAATAAAAATGCGCAATGATTCAATTTCTTGGTTTTTGATTTTGTAGGTGACGAAGGAGAAGGTGGAGGAAGCAATTGCAGGACATGTTCTAGGGGAGGCCGTTTTGATGGCAACGTTCTAATTATGCTGGAGTCATATTTCAATACGAGCTTGTTTTAATGCTTATTTTTCTGAATTTCGGTGGTTGTAAATTGTTGTAAAATAATGACAATAATAAAGGTATTTACGACCTCTGAGCTGTCTCACAAAACTTAATACGAACTGAAAATGGCATTTTTCATAGTACATTTAGCCGTCCATATAGGATGTGATACCATATTAAGTTCGGTTCGGTTCACCAGAGTGAGTTCTCTTAAATAATCATTCCAATACTTCTCAGTTCTCACTTCTTGTAAGTGCACCTTGCGAAAGTTTATTGTACACTTATAATGCAATATGTTTACTGTGCTGATGCTTGAGAAGAGTAATCTTAGCACGTTGATATGCTCCTTTAGGATGATATAACCACTTAGGCTTTGTTGACGATGTTATCATATAAAAAACAACTAAACACCAAGTACATTTAAACGTAACTGAACTGAACAATCTTATACTATATTTAGCAGCCAGCTTCTTAATTAATTAATTCGAAAATCACTTTATAAATAACTTGTTTATTATCTCTCTGCTCAACTAATCGGCCAAATTCGTCATTCTTCTATATTTTACGGTTTTACCTATTAGGCCGTGTTCTCTTAAATCGAATAAATGAACCGAATTGATCTGAGCGAATCAGTAGTATAAAAATCTTAACCATGGCGTTATACGATATAGTTTATTTTTAATAATAAATAAAAAGTGAAGGACATAATAAATTAATCGATAAAATAAGAGTCAAACTTCCGTGTAAACAACGTTGGTCGTAGTTTCGATGGCTAGTCCGTCTTCATCCAGTACTAAATCATTTAAGTCTTTTTTTAAGCTAACTATATAGTCACATGTAAAATACGATTCAACATGATTGATATGCTTTTAAAGGGGTAGGAATCAACCCGAACCTGTACAGGACCAAACGGGTTGATATTTTATATTGGGTCCTCTACCACTACAAGAATTACCAGAACGGGGACGGAAAGGGCGACGGATTTTATCCGCCCACAACAGCGACGGATCGCCAAAGCAGGACGGATTCTATCCGTCGCCTCGTTTGACGGATAAAACTTATCCGTCGCTCTGTAGCGACGGATAAGTTTATCCGTCCCTACAGAGCGTTGACCAAGATTTAAAAAAAAAAAAAATTTTAGCGACGGATAGATCTATCCGTCGCTATAGCCGGAAAAAAAAAAAAGTTAGCGACGGATAGATCTAGATCTATCCGTCGCTAAAAGCAAAAAAAAAAACCATATATCTCCTCCACCACTTCTCCTCCATTTCTCCTCTCCTCCTCCTCCCACCACCACCTTTCTCCTTCCACCACCTTTCTCCTCCACCACCACCATCCACCACCATCCTCCTCCACCACCACCACCACCACCTCTCTCCTCCCACCACCACCGCACCACCACCATCTCCACCACCACCACCACCTCTCTCCTCCCACCACCACCATCTCCACCACCACCACCACCACCGCACCACCACCATCTCCACCACCGGTGGGCGGCGGATAGATGGCTGTCAGACGGATCTATCCGTCTGAGCCAGATTTTTTGTAGTGTACACGTACACCACCCGGTAGTTAGTAACTAAAGCATGTTTAAAAAAATGAGTAACGCCCCGTCCCCTTACGGGCCAATGTGGTTACTCATGGGCTGCTTTTCGGGTAATATGCTGGCCCCCACTATACCAACGCATGCCCTTGTCCATGCGCTTTGTCCTAACCCGTGCGCGCACCGGAATTTTCCAATTGGCCACCCATCGTAAGATTGCTCCAGAGCAAGCACGTTTAACTCTGAAGTTCTTATAGACGATTGCTTAAAAGAATGTGTAACGCCCCGTCCCCTTGCGTGCCCGCATTGGGCTGCTCTCCGGGTGATATGTTGGCCCCACTATACCAACACATGTCCTTTTTCACGCACTTTGTCCTCACTCGTGCACGCACTAGGAGATTTTCCAGTTGGTCACACATCGTAAAATTGCTCCAGAGCAAACATGCTTAACTCTGAAGTTCTTATGGATAAATTCCCAAAAAGAATGTGCACCTTGTTGATATGAGTAGCGTTCTCAGTGACTTAATTTTAAGCTTTCTGAAACTTAACTTTAAATTGCTTACATTCACCCCTCTTTAATTAATTTTGCAATGTCCCGCCGTACCTTGGCCCGGACCTACCGTCCACCCCTTATGTGTTTCCGGTTGGCTCGGCTCTGATACCATTTATAATGCCACGGCCTTTATGGCCCAACCTTAGGTTGCAAGCGATTACTCATGAAATGCTCACCAAGTGGTATCAATTTCACTATACCAACACATGTACTTTTCCACGCACTTTGTCCTCATCGTGCACCCACTGGGAGATTTCTCAGTTGTTCACCCATTGTAAGATTGATTCAAAGCAAGCATGTTTAAATCTGAAGTTCTTATGGATGAATTACAGAAAAGAAGGTGTACCTTGTTGATATGAGTAGCATTCTCCATCACTTTAACATTAAGCTCTCTGAAACTTAATTTGAAACTCTTGGGTCCCTCAAACACAACCAAAATAAAATACAAAAGTGTATAATACAATTAACATGGTAGGTGGCCCCGGGGCTGATATGTGGTCCCAAACAAAAAAAAAAATATTATTTTTAAAACATAATTTCACATGTTATGATGATTTTTTTTACACCCATACCTCTTGCATATCCAAAAAAACATGTACCGTTTACTAATTTAACCATAAAATGTTACGGTTAGGTATATACATATGGTGTGAAGTTTACAATATTATTGTATATAATTTTTTTCTAACTAAGGTTTGATAGAGAACGAAGTGCAAATCCCTTAAATCAAACTCACCCATAAAATACAAACTAATACAACTTTAAACGTTCATCCATATTAAAACATGATAAGGTTGTATGAGATTTCATTATTCTAAGTTCGGACAATTGGCTTGGACAGACGGAGTGTGTTTGAAACATTTTTCCAAAGTTTATGGAGAAATAAAGATGAAAATAAATAAAATTATATATGGAGTTAACTATGCTTAATAATATCATTAAGTACTTCTATTTTTAGTTCGTGCATGCCATCTCAAAATTCTATGTTGTTCCAACATTGAATAATTATGTTGTTCAATTTCTTTTTTAGAATAAATATACTTCCATTCTATACTTAAAAAAAGATACCGACAACATATAAATTTTTGGAAAAACGAAACGAATAATCTACCAAACCAACATCACCCAACCGATAATATATGTGTTTTACATTAGCCTCACTTTGAACTTGACAGAACTTCGTTGAACAAAATTCTCCATCAAATGCCTGGGTTTTTTTTGAAAATGTGAAACAAAGAGGCAAAGCTAAAAGATGTAGTTTTTTTTGAGAAAGTAACTAAAAGATGTAGGTTTAAAATATGTAATCACCAAAGAACAATCCCTTCAATTACTACATGTTGGCACTCAAAATTTGGAATAAATTATGTTGCTAATTTGACTGCCAAACCTTCCGCAGTTTCAACAACCATAATACATAAAATTTAACGCCAAGCATTAACATTGCCCCATGATCCGTAGCAACAACACCAATATCACCCCTTTTCGGAATTTGATCAACCGCATAATCAAAGTTTATAATTGGACACACCATGACTTATATGCTTTAAATGTGTATGATCTCTCAAACATATTCAGGAGACAGTTTCATCAAATATATTTTATATGGAGTATATCCTACCCGATCCGTTAATTAGTAACTAATATCCATTTTAAAAAATGTATCCCTCAAATGCGAACCAAAATAAAATACAAATGTGTATCACAATTACATGGTAGGTTCGAATAACCTCTGAGCCCCACCCCACACACACACACACTCACATACTAAAATTATTATTTTACAAACACAATTTCATATTTTATGGTGGTATTTTTGCACCCACACCCTCGAAAAATGTACTTTTTAACTTAACCATAATATGTTGCGGTTCAAGTCTTGTTAATTTGAATGAGAAATAGATAACTGGTTGGAAAAAATGTACTCCCTCCGTATATTTTCTATTTTTATCAATCCCACATAAATTCAACATTACTAAAAAAAAATTCATTATACACATGACAAAAAAAAAAAAAAAAAAACAAATTACATACAAATTATACATGTTACAATAAAAGCATACATTTTACCATTTTTTATATTCTATCCTTTATTTTTAAATTTCACCTATCTTATGTATAAAGTTCTTCGAGGAAGATGGAATACTAATTCTCCCTTGTATGGATGCATAAATAGAGAGAATAAAAGATTAGTTATAACAATGATTGACACTCAAAACATGAAGTCAACACAAAAAGATTAGTTATAGTTGAAGTTAACAATCTCACAAAAGAGTCGACATAACAAAATAGTTTGACCCAGAACCGGATCATACTCAGATATGTTTAGAATCCTACACTGGCCCATCTATATTTTCATGGATCCTGAGGCGGGATTGAGTGTGGTCTCACTCAGCCTCGTTTAGTATGGTAGCCATTTAGTTAGTAGGGAATGGGTTTTATAAGTGCAGACTATAGATCCAAACCCTTTTCTCTTAAGCTTAGTAAATAAATGGCGGTGAATACTGAAGGTTGAACAACTTACAGGTCCAGGCCGAATACATATTGATAAAAAGGAAAAATACGTAGTCCATAATGGTTTTTAAATATTTCTATCATTTAAAGTAGACATTTGATATTACTCCCTCCGCCCTGTAGTATTTCGTATAGTAGATTGGCGCGTAGTTATAGGTGAAAAATTAAAATAAATGAAAAAAATATGAAAATGTGGAAAATGTTGAACTTTTGATGACAAAATGTGTAATTTTAATGTAAGAGTGATCAATTTGTTTATTATTTGTTGCGAGTAGAGTAGTTTAGTTTTATTAATATATAAAGTTATGTGATACAACCAAAAAAATAATGTATGTAGGAAATTCTATCGGACTAATGACTTTGAGAAAGGAATGCATAGAAGAGGATTTCAAGTTCTAGAAGCGCAAAGCTAAAGACATGGTACATCATATGAAACCACGTCCCATTTCAGATGAATCTTGTTACATAGGAGCCTACTTAAATGAAGTTATCTCAACATCAAATTGCACATATATATGAAACAATGCATTGAAGGCGTGTCCATTGCATTTGATAATCTACACAAAGTGCATTTCTATGTTCTACTACAGATCTAAAAATTCTATGTATAGCAAGGACAATCACATTCACATAAAATATGATCCCCTCTTATGAACTGTCCAATTAACCCATCCATGCTTCATCCTAGACCGTCTACACCACTTTTTTTGTAACTTTCTTCATCATGTCACAATCCTTTCCCCTTAACAACGATTTCAAGCACAATATATACCCACTCTGACACCTCTTATTCTTCCATGAGACCACGATCTATAGTTCTCCCCTGTCTTCTCACCTTGTCCATTTTCTCAAACATCCAAAACTCCACATCTGATTGCACAGCTAGACGATTGATTTCTCTTTCACTGGGTACATCTGTTCCCAGCAAGATTGTACATTTTTACGCATGATTTCCTCCAACATCTCTCATGTCTTGAGCTGCACGCAAAAACATGTTATATTTAGTGACACAGACTGAGAAATTAGGACCACCTTGCTCTCATGAAAAAATATGATGCTCAATTTGAAAGTAGTGAAGGGTGAAACTGGGTACATGTGTAAATCCAGAACACGTTGAGAAGCTGCCTCAAAACAATAAATGCAGTACTCGAACTATAAATGCCGTCAAAACTATTGTAAAGAGAATGATCTTTCACATGATAATGTAAAAAGTCACATGACTCACATTTCCAGCAACACCCTACATGGAAGATTAAAATAAGCTTCCATACAGTGAGTATTCATATGAAATCACTCCCGAACGCAAGCTTAATTTAGATTCCAACTTTGGATATGAAAAACGAATCATATTAAGAAAAATCCAGTGCTAACATAGCATATGTAAATCCGGACAACCAAATAAGCTTCAACTATGAAGTTTCATCACGAAATCTTTCATACGAACATTGCATTAACCAAAAGAGGCCAATTAATTGCCAAGAAATTGGAAATGCAGTTTAGTTACTGTAAAAAGATGAACCATAAGTGGCAAAGAAAAGCGCGTTTATATTTTAAAATAATTAAATACTAAAATAATATTATAAAAAGAAAAAGCCTGAAAAATCTAAAGAAAAATGGGGAAAAAGAATCAACCTGATCTATTAGAAAAGGATTCATTTGATACTAATAGTTCTGGACAGATATAGGAAATACATATATTCAAAACTACGGCTCAACTACATTGATCAACAAACTTTTTAATGATTAGTCATAAAACTATACACAACATTTCTAAACGAAATCACACCAGAGCCAAATTACAATCTAGAAAAAAGCTAGATAGTTTCAGTGAAGCATTTGAACCAAGTATCTATCACATAATCTTTGAAACACAAAATCACCTCTATATCCGTGATTTGACCAGGTCACAGGTTGTTCGTTAGTGCTTCTCATAAATACCTGCAACATGTAACAAAAATAAACAGATATGTTTAAGACTCTTATCAACATGAAAGGATTTCATTTTTATCCGTATTCAAAATTGTAACTATGATATACATAGAAAATAATACAACACACTAAATGTATATTCACAAATAAGACATTCTTTAGAATACCTAAAGACTATAGAAGATACATAATGAAAAGGGGCTATTATCCTAACAAAACTACCAACCACATCAGATAAACATATTATTAGTTAATCAGATCAAAAGGTGGCCCGAATTTTATAATAAAAATATTAAAAACTCAACACAAATTGGACCAAACCTTGCTAAGTTATACGCATTTGGATAGCATTATCAGTCACTGGTAACAGATGCGAGCTTATCGGCGACTTACCCTGCATCTCCATCAGAATGAAATAATTATTCTCTTGATATCACCAACAAACAATGATCAATTTGAAACAACATGAACTATGCCATGATGAGTACTCAAAAATCTACTCTTCATTAATTACCTAAGTCCCCTACCTGTGCAATAACATCATCTAGTAAAAACTTTAATTATTAGATTAGTAATAGTACTTGATGATTTACCAAGCCTAGAATCTGGCGAGATGTAATGTTAAGAACAAAATATGGATAAAATCACGTCAATCATACCTAGTGTAGGAATATGGCGTTGAAGCAATGAATTAGAAGCCTGGTTGGAATTCAACTTCTGAGAGGAGATCGATTTGGGAAGGGTTTTGGGCTGATGGATAAGGAGTTGGAGGGTCGTTGGAGGGAGGAGAGGTGGCGGCAAGTGGTGGAGGAGCTGTGGTGCCCATGGATTTGGGTGATTTCTTATACTGGATGGCCAGACTGTTGTTTTATTGCAAAAATTCATTATAGGTATTTAATCAAACACATTCTATGTATGAGGTTTTAAATCAAATATCACTTCTCATATCATATCAGAAGAGCACAAAAATCCATCAGTGAATCAAAATATGAAGGCCATAACTCTATATCCAATAGTGAATTTGGATGAAGATTGGAAAAGAGTACCAATCAATCAGCGCACCTCTGGAGTTATGCCATAGCCACGAAAAACTCCAATTCTCGATTAGAAATATTGATATACATCTATGCCATTGGAAACTCCTACCTCTGACCAGATCGGCTTTTATTACATCTCCATCTGCAGCATCATCATTACATAAATTTGATTCCTAATAAATCGACCGATCAACTGATAAATAGGAGATGAAAATTACTACTGAGTTTCTAAACTGAAGCTTCTTGATGAAAAAATCCGTTATGTAAAATTCGTTTAACTCTTAGAATGTAATAAAAACTACTCCTAGAATATGAAGATTGAAATTTCATACTCACTTGATTACATTGAAGAGAAAGCTTTTTCTTGACGCAAAAACATACATACGTAATCAAAGTAAGATTCATCGCATAATATTGAACTCCCAACAAAGATAAACGAATTTTACATGACTCCCATTTGAAACACTCCCAAAAAGTGAAAAAAGCACGGATTTTTTTCAACTGACGAAGAACAAATAAGAAAAGAGTTATGGTTACCTTGGAAACGGCGTGATAAATCTTGTTCGGCACCGCAGAAAACCCTACAACACGAAGCTAGGAAAGAATCTGATGAATGACTAAGAAGAAATCCGGACTGTGTATTGTAAATATTAAGGTGGAAATAGAGCATTGTAACTAATTAAAATAGACAAACAAATTAATGTATGGGCTGTCAAAAGGCGTAAATGGAGCAGCAGTAATTTGGAAGGATTTCTTACCATCTTTATAATTTTCTTTAATTTATTTGGTCAAGTAAATATAAAAAATTTCAAAGAAATTCTAAGGTTTATAAAGAGGCATGTAGATCAATTTTTATTTATTTCCTTACAAATAATTTCTTTATTGGCTTTGGCTTGGAAAATAAAAAAATTGAAAGACC